>CM027861.1:37967898-39355398 GCA_016097605.1 Eucalyptus guilfoylei
ATGTTTTTTAATGGATAATCGCTAGAGAGCTATGGTTCTCTATCCAATCAACTCAATTTTAACACCTGTGGAGAGCTCATTAAATTATATTGCTAAAAATCAAACCATGGGTGAAGAGCTAATTTGTTTGGAGATTTGTCATTAAGAATTATAAAATTCAAGAAATCAACTAACATAAATTTTTTATTTTTTTATTTATAGATACAGATTATGTTGTTGACCTTTTCATTGGCATTCCTTTCAACCGAATCATCAATAGAGAACAATGGTTCTAAATCCAACCAACTCATTGGCTCAGGAGCCAACTTGGTTTGGAGAAGTAGTATTGAAAATATCTAATTAATAAATTATAAAGTTCAGAAACCATATTTAATAAGGGTTAATATCCCGAAAAACCCTAAAACGGTACACATGCGACAAATTTACCCAAAACTAATTTTTTGACCATGAAAATCCCCAAACTGGTACACATGTGACAAATTTACCTCAACTGACCATAAAAAACTCTAACCTGGTATATTTATGACAAATTTACCAAAAACTAATTTATTCGACCGCAAAAAACCCAAAACTGATAAATTTGTGACAAATAGACCATCTACTAAATTGGATTAATACCACAAAAAAAAATCACAAAAATTGTAAACTATGACAAACGGAATGTAAAATCTCAAATTGGTAGACCACTCAACTGTCACGTGTCATTTAACTTAATAATTTAACAGTAAAATTTAACGAAAACTAACAGAGGGTAAATTTGTCATAAGTGTATCAGTTTGGGGTAAATTTGTCAAAAGTATACATGTTTGGGGTTTTTAGTAGTCAAAAAAATAGTTTAGGGTAAATTTGTCACAGGTGTACCAGTTTGGGGCTTTTCAGGATATTAATCCAAATAAATTAAAAGTTCAAGGATGACATTGTATATTGAGCTAAAGTTCATAACATATTTGTGTAATTATCCATTTTTTATCAGATAAATTGAAAATCATAAAATTATTTTTAGGCAAATAAGATGATTTCTCAAAAATCTTAATCTTCGTGTAAAACTAAATATTACTTTCACTAGTAGAGGATAAACAGGCAGATACCATTAAAAAAAAAAAATCTCGAACTTCACACTCATATCACATTTCCTTAATACTAATTTTCGTATCATAAAAAAATTCAAACCAGTACACCCGTGTCATATTTACTCCCAAACTAATTTTGGTATCATAAAATTGTTGGCAAGGGTACACCTATGCTGTATTCATTGCCAAACTAATTTCAATATCATAAAATTGTACAAAGGCTACAACGACATTGGACGGAAGCAAAAGAAATATGATTTTGCAATTTTATATAAAACAATAATTAGGCACATATACGCTTTTTAAACCCCTTTTTTTCAACTGCAATATTTGGTTCTAAACATTATGTAGATATATGATCACACACGGGGCAAAATCGAGCCAAAAGACTCGTAAGTAGCTTGTGCCCAACTCTATGGTTAGTCGAGGCGGACTTGGGATTACTCGATTATCTAGTCAAGTCAAGCTCGAGCTTACTTGAACATCTAGTCAAGTCAAGCTCGAACTCATTAATTAAGCCTTTATTACTTGTTAAAAATAATTTAATAAGTACTAACCAAATACACAAACACATCTTTAAAATTACATGGCATTGAATTCATTTATACTTGACTATACTTTGGCCAAACCGAATCCAGCAATATTTTTTTATTAAACTATTCCAAATCAACATTTTATGTGAACTTTTTTATGTGGCAATGCTAAATTCATGCTCTATTTTTAATGTTTGTTCTGCTTAATGTCTACTTTTCCATAGTTAATTAGCTTCATTTAATTTCATGTGAACTATTTAACGTGATACTGCTAATCTTTAGTTTTATCGTTGATAAATGTTCGAATGTGTTATTTTGCAAATGATATGATGCAATCATACAAAGATAAAGTAACACTCCTGCATTGGATAAGTAAATGAAATGCATTAAAAACTTATGAAAAAGGCTGTAAATTTCTGGAATAATTCATGATTTGATCCTGGAACTTAGTTGTTTGTGCGATTTGGACCTCTGGATATAGGCTAAGCAACCTGATCGACGTGATCGAAAGGGTCTAGTCGAATACAACCTCATCTCAGCTTCTATATGCACTAAACTTGAACTACAAAACTAAAACTCGACGAAAAAATTATCTTCTCAACCATTCTATAGAACCCTAAACATTTTGAATGATACAATTAGGTTCCAGAACGTGTTCCTCGTTGAAAGACATTTCCACCGATGTCCGAAACTTCACTTGGATGATATATTTTATTCAAGATCGATTGGTCTATGAAGTTTACCATCTTGAAGAAAGTTATGCATGAACGTAGATCCTCCATCTTGCGGAGTTGCTACTATTCCTAACCATCGACACACATCTCATTTGTTAATCGATGTTGAGGATTTGTTGAGACATCCAACGGAAGCATTGTGAGGGGCAGAGAATCTTTCGTTCTATATGCGCACATGTAACCTTGAGCAGATCTGTGTATTGTCCCAACCACTTAAGCAGTTGGATAGGAAGTTTCCATGGCGATGCCACAAAGACCTTCCTCGGCATCCATATTCCTTTGTAGATCTGGAAAGCTGAATCACCTGCGTTAATGGTGATGGAGACCAGCTGGTGAGCCACGGCCTTCAGAAGGGCAGACTCGCTTTTGGAAGGCACATCTTCGTATCTGGGGATCTTCACGGCATGAGAGGCTTCTTTACGCGCATTGCAAGTGCCATCGACTCCTTCATAAGGGTAATTAGTTTCGGTGGTGAGGCCGGGGTTTTCAATGATGAACTTGAAGGCATTGTCCACTAGACCACCCTCGCAGCCTTGGTCTTCGCATGTGTCGCAATCCACTAATTCTTGCTCAGATGAAGAGATGAGCTTTCCTGTTGTGAGTTGGTTGATTCCCTCCATAGCTGCCACAGCAGAAAAGGCCCAACAACACCCTGTGTTTCGAACAAGAGACTTGTAAAATCTGATATGATAATTTTTTTTCGATTGTTGATTTTTCATGAAGCAAATGGAGTTGGAAATTTCTAGTCAGATTGAAGAATTTTATTAACGCTGCCTTACCACGTTGGCCTTGGTCTTTAACGGGCGTGACGGCTCCTTTCTTCCTCCAAACCATGCTTGATGGAACTGTGCTAACGTTTTCATATCTAAATGGCTTAGCGCTCGACGAAGGCTTCGGGGTGGATGGGCGCTTGTCTCCATTCCCGAAGGCCCAAAACTCCTCGTTCGTTAGGTTAGTGAACGCGTTGATGCCTAGCTTCTACGGTTTATCCCCGGCCTCGTTGAAGGACTCTATGAATTTAGCATTGTTCTTGATGATAACGAAACACCGCTTTTCTCAGCGGCATCCTTGTACACCCGCCCATGATGAGCCATCTATTGTTCATGTCTCTCCCGCATGGTTGCCTCTTGCAGCTCGCGCGAGAAGGCTTCGGAGGCCCAAAGCCCTAGAATGGCCGCCATCACAAGAACAAGTTTGCCCTCAAGTGTTAAACCCATGGTTTATCTTTAGCACTCGTCCTAGGTCCTTTGTGTGTATGTGTGTATTTTGGAGAGCAAATGAGTGGCCAAAGAGAGAATTTTTTGCATGATTTTATAGGTGGGTTGGGAATACTCTTACTCAAGAAGAGATTAAAATTGAGTTCCCAACGGTTATCAACGTGAATCGATGGGAATCAATGTGAATGAAGTCCCTAAGTGCCCGGTGAATCCGGCAAGTCGTTTGTGATGTGATGAGCCACACCAGGTGCGTACACGCTGCTTCGTTTTAAGTTGCTTTTTCGGAGCATAAAATATCAAGGTTTCTAAGGGGGAGGGAGAGAGAGAGAGAGAGAGAGAGAGAGAGAGAGAGAGAGAGAGAGAGAGAGAGAGAGAGAGAGAGAGAGAGAGTTATTTGAGGTTTTGAATGCAAATTCTATCTGCCTGACTGGAGTTATTCTTCATAGTATATAATATATTTCATTCCGTTTGTAAGCATCTCAAGCATAAATTCGTCGTTTGGTTTGTCTCCGCCGTTCTCATTGACCTTGATCACTTGCAGTTTTCCAATGCATCTGTCGCTTTTACATTCTTAGAGAGAGAGAGAGAGAGAGAGAGAGAGAGAGAGAGAGTTATTTGAGGTTTTGAATGCAAATTCTATCTGCCTGACTGGAGTTATTCTTCATAGTATATAATATATTTCATTCCGTTTGTAAGCATCTCAAGCATAAATTCGTCGTTTGGTTTGTCTCCGCCGTTCTCATCGACCTCGATCACTTGCAGTTTTCCAATGCATCTGTCGCTTTTACATTCTTTCAAATTGTCCAAAAATGGAGTCTAGAAAAATGTTAGATAGCCATTGACCGTGCGAACCCCTATAACAGGAGCCACATGCATAATGATTACGATCATGTCAGTTCACATAAACAAAATAATGATTACGATCATGTCAGTTCACATAAACAATTGTCTCAAATGAAGGTACAAGAATTGCTTAGGGTCGATTGGTGTTAATTGAGCTAATGATTAGCCTGTAATTAACTTGAAAGCAAGCCTTTCATGTTCTCGATGCATGTGAGACGATCACGTGGGTCTCATGTGAGGTTCATCTCAATCAATGATGCTCACATGCATTGAATTAGAGCCCATAATTTTTCTTAATCTAGTTGATCTTTCAAAGAACTTTCTTTTTGTCCGCCACTCATGTACTCATGGTTAAAAGGTTTTTTTTTTTTTTTCCCGGATAGGACGTAAAACGTAATTAAAGAGTTAAGATAATATAGAATACACACAAGGATTCCATATGCATTAATAGTAAATTTGTTGGTCCTTGTTTATTCCATTAGAAATTTATACTAAAACGGGGGAAATGTGTGACACCAAAACAACCTTGATGGTTCTTGCACTCGAAAGTTGTCTACCATCATCAGTGGGATCAAAAGATAAGCAACGGGATGGTAAACAAGTATGCTATGTGCACTCCCAATGGATGTTACTTATTACTAAACTAAATGCCCTTGTCATTGATGATACCTCCCTCATCCGTGTAAATCTTGTTATTAACCTCAGTCGGCTTCGACCAAAAAAAAGAAAAAGCCTCAGCTGACGATGACTAATGTTTACCTTAGATATATTCCATAATTATATTTTGATTTATAGTAAACTTTCCGAATGTGTAATTTTCTCGGGATAATTCAGGAGATTTGGTCCTCTAACTGGATTGTTTTGTGTGATATGGCCCCCGGATAAATGGTAAGATGACCCTTATCGATGTGACCAAGGTCCAAGCAAAACCCTAGTCCATTGTACATGGTTAAACAAGAGATGAGAAAGTATTCGCTTCTATGCTCACCATGCCGTACTCTACTTTGACTATGCAATTGCCACATGGCCCAATTTTAACCAAAAGAAAATATCTTTTTAGTTTGTCATCCCGAAACTTCTGCCTCTTATTGTGTTTAAATTTCAAAAAGTGAATGAAGAGATAGAATCTTGATAAAAATCGTTAAATGATAGAACTTATTTAATATTTTAAGATGGATATAGGGAAAATTTATTTTGAACATAGTTTCTCAAATATGCTCTTTGATGATAATGTTATTTAATTCAGTATATTTTTTATAACTTAGAACAGAATAACTGAATTACTGATAAACCGAAATATAACTTATTACAATCATTTATTGGAATTACATATTGCACTTAATAAAGAAATCTTTTTGATTTAAAGAACGAGTCACAAAAAGTAAAGCAAAATAATTGTAACTGCTTAAAATAAAGCGTATCTATTTCATGTTATGTTAAGATAATATAAAATTTAAAATACATATCATGTTGGTTATCTTCAAAAGAAATTATAATTGCTTTTATCACTGAATTTCATTTTTCTCCAACTTGCAATTCATCTTAAATAACGGATGAAGAGAGAGATTTAAAATGAAAATTACATTTGAAGAATATGACTCTGAATAAGAGTGACCATGTACTCTTAAATAACATAAACTAAATATAAATTTAAGTTTACAAATATATTATTTGATCGAACTTCTACTTCATTAAATTTTATTTGAACTCTCAAGCAGCCTCTTTATGTCCGCTTATTTTCTTTGCCATACTTATTCACTCAATTGACGACAACACAAATAACTTACACAAATACTCTATGCCCGATGTAGGTAGGATCATGTTCGACAACATATATCAACGCAAAACCCG
Organism: Eucalyptus guilfoylei; assembly: GCA_016097605.1. NCBI lineage: Eukaryota > Viridiplantae > Streptophyta > Magnoliopsida > Myrtales > Myrtaceae > Eucalyptus > Eucalyptus guilfoylei. The sequence continues at coordinate 37,974,147 of CM027861.1, forward strand.
TGCCACCTAAATAGTATATACTAATTAACTTGGATGGTAAATGTAAAACTCAATAAGATAAGATGTAATAGATAATCTTTTAGTAGCATTCCATTGAGAATATATTTTAAGTGTCTTTTTGGGTTTCAAATTGAACTCCTTGTTGTAATACAATTCTTTTGAGGTTCTTAACTTCAGTGGCACGATATATTCAATTCAATATCGATTTTGTTCAATAGGTCTAGCATCTCAAATAACTGAAAACATGTACTTGCATTCATGCTTAGGGTTTATATACAACAGGAGACCAATGTCTTCATGCACATGCTTGTCTACGTAGTACAAGCATACACCGTAATAAGAAAGTTCACAAACCTAGACATATATGCACACATACACACTCACAGACACGTTTACCATGACCAAATCTCTGTTTTAACATGACAGTGCTTTGTTGTCCCAAGCAATTATGCAGTTGGATATGAAGCCTCCATGGCGATGCCACAAAGACCTTCCTTAGCATCGATGTCCCTCTTCATCCTAATGTATCCCTCCTCGCCCCATCCGGTGCCCCACGAATTTTTGACCAACCAGTACTTGGTTCCGTCCTCACTCGTCCCGTACCCGACTGCAGTGACCCCGTGGTCCAGATTGGTCCCGCATTCCCCTGTGAAAATGCCGCTGGAGTAGAACTGAAAAGCTGATTCGCCCGCATCAATGGCCACGGAAACTGGCTGGTGGGCTACAGCCTTCAGAAGGGCAGACTCGCTGTTGGCTGGCACATCTTCGTATCCAGTGATTTTTGCAGCACTAGAGGCTTCTTTGCGGGCATTGCAGGTTCCGTCAACAGCTTGGTAAGGATAATTAATCTCGGTTGTGAGGCCGTGGTTGCCGATGATGAACTCAAAAGCGTTGTCCATGAAGCCGCCCTCGCAACCCTGGTCTTCACCACTCGTGTCACAATCCACTAGTTCTTGCTCGGACAAAGAGATCAGTTTTCCCGTCGTGAGTTGGTTATTCCCTTCCATGGCCCCTACAGCAGAGAAAGCCCAGCAACTTCCTATATTCCAAGGGAGATTCGTGTAAGAAGAAAATTGAAGGATTGAATGTTGTAATTAAACTACAGAAGATCCCGATTACATATTTGATTAGATGCCTTACCGCATTGGCCTTGGTCCTTTATAGGCGTGACGGCTCCATTCTTTCTCCAATCCATGCTTGATGGTACCGCGGTCACGTGCTGGTATCTGAATGGCTTAGTGCTCACCTGCCTCGGGAAGGAAGAGCGCTTGTATCCGTTCCTTGAGGCCTTAAACTCCTCGATCGTTAGGTCAGCGAACGCATTAATGGCTAGCGTGTATGGTTTGTTCCCATCCTTGTTGAAGGACTCAATGAAGTCGACGTTGTTCTTGAAGATTGAGAAGCGTCGCTCCTTCTCGGCGTCGTCCTGGTACACCCACCCATGGCGAGCCATCCACTGCTCGTGCCTCTCCCGCATGGTTGCTTTGTGCAGCTCGCGCGAGCGGGCTTGGGAGGCCCAAAGTCCTAGGATGGCCACCATCACGAGAACAAGTTTGCCCACAAGGGTGGAAGCCATGGTCTCGCTATTGCACTCGTGGGTTTGGGGTGTGTGCTTGTGTTTTGGAGAGTGAATGAATGGCCAAAGAGAGAAGGTTTTGCATGTATTTATAGATGGGTTGTAAATACTCTTACTCAAGAAGAGCATGAAATTAGGTTCCTAATTACTATGGATGTTAATCATTGAAATTGAAGTCCCTAAGTGCCTGGTGAATCCGGCAAGTCGTTTGGGATGTGATGAGCCAAACAGGCTCCGTACACGGTGCTTCGTTTTAAATTGCTCTTTCATAGCTTAAAATATTAGGGTTTCTATGGAATAGAGAGAGACTGATTTGAGGTTTTGAATGCAAATGTTGCCTGCTCGATTGGAGTCATTCTTCACGGTCCATAATATATACCATTCCGTTTGCCTCAAGCAATAGAATGGCTTCTTTCAAAGGGAAAGATATTAGTTACGTGGGCTCCATGAAAGGAGCCACATGCTTAATGACTACGATGATGTTGGGTTGCATACACTAAATCTAGGTAAGATCTTCCCATTTCAAAGGAATGCACAAGAATTATTTAGAACTGATTGGTGTTAACAGAGCTAGGGATCCGCCTATACTTAATTTCGAAGCAAGCCTTATATACTTTCGATATATGTGAGTAGATTCAGGTGGGTCACATTATTGGATATATTTTATCCAATGATGCGCTTACACGCATCGAATAAGAGATTATTTTTTTTAAAGAGTTTTTCTTTACTTACTGTATGTAAATTCATAGTTAAAATTATTTTTGCTAGATAGAATTTAAGATGCGATTAAAGAGTTAAGCTCATATAGGATGCAGGCCCTGTATGCATTAATAGAAAATTCGTTGGTTCGATAATCAATTAAAAATCGATACTAAGACAGTTGGAAATGTGTAACTCCAAATTAACCTTCATGGTCATTGCGCATGAGAGGGGTCCACCATCGTCGCATGAGGGGGAACCACTATCGTCGGTGGGATCGAAGAAAAAGTTACGGATTAGTAAACAAGAATGCCACGTGTACCACCGACGAATCTTTACTAAAACCCTTGCCAAATTTATTACAAACCATACACCTTCGAAGAAATAGTCTTAAATCTAATATAGAATTTTCAATTTTATCAATACAATTGTAAACATTTATGCCAAGTAAAATGGCCGGTGATGATTGGACTACCAAGTTTACGATTTTTGATTTAAATTGACTTGAAAGAGTATATTGGAATTTTATATAAAGATTACGATTAAATTTATCAAATTGAAATTTTTAAGAATGAATTGTTTTTCATACAATATATTTACGATTGTTGAATAATTCTCCCTTACAACTTCTAATATGACCACTTATAATATCCTTAATTTAACCTGATCACAAAGCCCGATTGCCTCACAAGTTTTACGATATTCGGACGGAGAGATTCTTGATACCTTAAGCGTAAAAATCATAATATCCTTAATTTAACTTGATTTCAAAGCCTAAGTGCCTCAAGAGCTTTACGATATTTGGGCGGAGAGATTCTTGATACCTTAAGTGTTAAAATCTTGTTATATTTACCTCACGATGACTGATGTTTATATTAAAAGTAAACTTTCAAAATCGCCTTTAAGGATAATTCAGGAGATTTGGTCCTCTGAATTAATTATTTGTGTTATTAGGTCCTCCAGATAAAGGGTAAGACGACCCTTACCAACACCCCCGCCTCGAGGAATATCAATAATATTTAGATATAGTTGAAGTAGGAGAATATTCGCTTCTATGCTCCTCACAAGGTTCTTCACCTTATGTAATTATCACGTGGCAAGCCGCCCGGCATAATTTTATCCCATAAAGCCAATATTTAACTAGAAAACATTATCTTTTCGATTTGTCATCCCTAAACTTTTACATTGTGTTTAAATATCAAAAGTTAATGCAATTATACTTGCTTTTATTGTTGAAATTCATCTATTTAATTTTGAAATGAAAATTACCTTCAAAGAATATGCACTGGATGTGGGTCACCATGTACTCTAAAAACATATACAATTAAACATAAAATTAAGTTCACAAATACATTATCCAATCAAACTTCCATGTCATTTAATTTTAGGTGTGTTTGTTTGAGTGAAACTGTTTTTCGAAAATTAGTTTTCTAGACTTTTTTACTCCTTTGGTTTGTTATAAATAATTAGTCCACCATAAATACTTTTCAATCAACGAAAATATTCACAAATAAAATTAGGAAAATGAATTCCCAAATCTAAAGAGGTGAAAACACTTTATGAAATTGTTCCTCTTGAATTTTTTAGCATTTTAATTTTCTTTTTTTCTTTTTCATTTTGCTTCTCCCTTCGCCAATCACTGAGCGTCAGCAATAGGTGGTGACCAATGACCGACCATAGGCAATAGTCAGCAAGGCTTGACTTTGCCTCCAACTCATCAAATCTCAACAAGGTCAAGCTTGCTAGACCCCTACAAGCTCGAGCCTCACTCGAGGTCGACAAAATTGAGCCTCACCGGGTTTTGGCGAGTTTGAGCCTTGCCAACCTCAGATGAGGCTCCACCTCGCTAGATTTGGTGAGATCGAGCTTGCTTGAGAGTGGTAAGCTCAAGCCTCACCTAGGGTCAATGAACTCGAGCTTGCTAGATCCCGGTGAGGCTGGTGAGCTCAAGCCTCACTTGTGGCCTGTTGCTGGCTATCGTTGAGGCTCAGCGACAGGTGGTAGGGGTGAGTGCGGTTCCCGGGTAGAACTGGGAACCGGAGAACCGAACCGGAGGTTCCGGTTCGGTTCCCGGTTCTTAAAGGACCGGTTCCGATTCCCGGTTTCGGTTCCGGTTCCAAGCGGAACCGGAACCGGAACCGGTCGCGGAACCGGTCGCGGAACCGGTTTCGGAACCGGTTAAGGTTCCAAAAGGAACCCCCCTCCCCCGAGACTCCCGAGACTCCTTTCACTTTCAGTTTTTCAGAGTCTCGCCGGACGCCGCTCACCCTCAAGGCCACCGCCGCCGGACGCCCGTCGCCGACGTCGCTCGCGTGAACCCTCGTCGCTCGACGCCCATCGCCGACTAAAGATGAAGGCAGATTTGAGCCGAGCTCGTCTCCGCTCGCGACCCACTGCCTCTGCTCGTGCCAGAAGCCCCGACGACGCCGATTTTGCTGTCTCCGCTCGCGACGAGCGGACCCACCGCCGCTGCTCGAGCCAGAAGCCCCGAAGACGCCGATTCTGCTGTCTCCGCTCGCGACCCACCGCCTCTGGTCACTAGGTCTCCGATTCTGACCCACGACGCGCGTCTTTGTCTCCGCCTCTCGCTCACGAAGACCCGACGCCAGCAGTCGCGACGCCTGACGCCGTTGCCCCGAAGACCAACGACCGACATCCCTGCTCACTGCTCAGCGCCGAACGCCGCTCGGCCGGTGAAATTGGATTTCTGGACCTTCTCTCCAAGGGTATGATTTTGGGGTAATACCATCAAATGCTGTGAATTTCATTTGTACTAATTTCACATGAAGTCGAACATCATATCTTTTTCTTTTATTGTTTTCATAGCGCGGGAAGTATATTTATGGCGTGATTTTGATGTTAGAGGATCATTCATGAAACTCTGTTTTGCTGAAACTCTTGCCAATGGGGAAGCAGGAAATGGTGGGTGAACAACTCGTAACCTCATGGAAATACAGATTAGTTTTGGAGTGAATATTCACCATGTTGAAAGTGGCTGGCTAGTGTAGATTTGAAGCTGAAGAAATCTGAAGGACCAAATTGATGTTTTGCTGAAGTAAATTAGAACATTCTGGTGCTGTGTTTCGAATCTTTTATTCAAACATGTAACTTTACTCCAGTACTTTGATCTGCTGTCGAATGTCGCTCCTGCATAACATGGTAAATGTCTATATTATTATATGCACACTCTATTTATGATCTACATCCTTCGCAACCACTAAACTCCCGCGGATCTTGCAGAGACAGAACACATTTTCACTGCTAGAGAGAGCGATTACGGGATACTTCTCTATCTGTTAGGAAGAATGCTATTCTTGTGCTCTCCCATCTCATATTGAATGATATGATGAAGGTAAATGGACAGATCTTGGAATATCTACAATGATATAAGTATTATCAGAGTCATCATGATTGGAAATGCCATTGCTTGTCCAGGTGAAAGGTTACATAAATGACTTGGTTGTTATGGGTTTTGAATGAAATCTTGTAAATGCTGGATTGATTGCGCTTATCCCTGCAACCCTACTTGCCACAACATGGTTTTTGATCCCAATGAACACCCTGAAGTTAGCTTCCCTCTGTTAAAGCCTTCTATCTATTCTTGAAGTTTCTTTTGTCATTGGCAAGATGAACTTGAACAATGAAGGGGATACATGATTCTATTTTAGTTTTGCATCAAAGACACAGTTAAAAGCACCAAAACCGCATGCTGGTCACTTTGTGTAATTCTTTAATGTATGCAGAATATTGATAGTAATGAATAAGGGCACCCTTTTCTTCGATCCGATCTTTTCTCGTGCACTACCTAATTTGTTTGGCAGGTGATTAACCATCTTAGACCTGAATACTTAGAAGATGAAACGGACACCTTCCAGGGTGTGGATGATTGGGATGGTATAACTTCTTATTAAAGAGGAATATCTTGAATTCTGATTATGGCATGATGTTTCTACCATTGCTGTTTATATATGCTTGTAGGATGTGGAGCAAGGGACTTTATGAAAACTTACTCACAAAATGGAAATTGTCCGAAAACTGTGCTAGAACTTATTCATCCTGTAATTTGATGTGCTATTCAATTGGCCCTTGCGGTTCCCCGTGGAGAATTACGTGGAGAATCTCCTAATTTAAGCCGGGAGGTATGCGGTTCTTTTGAGATGTCCGATTCACCAATGGAACTGGAGGAAAGGCTGAAGCTTCAAGCAAGAGCCATTAGATCATGGACCTACTATTATTTACGTCCCTACAAGGAAAGAAACTTTGACAATTGCCAAATTCTTGTGTGACTTCGGCATCAAAGCAGCAGCTTATAATGCCAAGGTTTCATTCTGCATAATAAATACCCTTTTTAATTGATGTATTCTCAATTTGATGGTTTCATTTTGGTATCATTCTTGCTTCAAACTACTCCACATTTCTTTTATGCGCGTATGTTATATTTCAAATCTGAAAATGAAAAAAAAAAGAACCTGTTGGAACCTGGAACCGACCCTAGAACCTGTGACAGGGTAGGTTCCGGGTTATTGGTTTTGACGGGTAGGTTCCAGGTTCCAAATTTTTTGGAACACACTCGAGGGTAGGTTCCAGGTTCCAGACGGAACCGAACCGGAACCTGGAACCGCTCACCCCTAACAGGTGGAGAAAAAAGGAAAAATAAAAAATAAAACAAAAAAATGAAAAGGAAAAAAAAATTGATTTTTTTTTTTTGGCCTAAGATAAAGTCATGAAATTGAAATCTTTTTCCAAATGAGATCCAAACATGAGAAGACATCTTTGGTTATATATCACCAAACAAAAGGAAACTATCCATTTTCCTAAAAAATGATTTACCAAAAGGTATTTTCTGTAAGGGCTAATATTATGAAAAACTAAAAACGGATACACTAAATTTGTCTTCTATTAGTTTCCATCAAATTTTATCGCTAAATTGCTGAGTTGGATAACATGTGACATTTCATGGGTGTACTAATTTTGGGTTTTACTATCTGTATGTCACAAGTGTACTCATTTGTGATTTTTCATAATAATAATCAAATTTAATGGAAATTAACAACGAGTAAATTGTTACAAATATACTAATTTAGAGTTTTTTGTGCTGAAACAATTAGTTTGGGGTAAATTTATCACAAGTGTACAACTTTGGGGTTTTGATGGTCAAAAATTAATCTGATCTAAATTTATTACAAGTGTACTAGTTTGGAGTTCTTCTTGATATTAACTGTTTTTTTTTTTTTTTTTCAATTTATCATATGAAGTTTTCTTTCACACAAACATACCCTTCATTTGAGCTTTCATGCAGCTTTGGTATATTCGGCTTCAAGAACTTATTTTCTTACACACATATACTCAATATAGATAGAATTACGTTTGAGGATATATGCCCGCGCAAAACCCGTGCCACCTAATTTGTATACACTAGTTAACTTAGATGGTAAATGTAAAACACGATAAGATGCAACATATTATCTGTCAGCAGCTTTTGTCCAGCCATTGTAGACATATTTGTCCTTTTGGATTGCAAATTGAACTCTTTGTTGTATTTCAATTGAGATGCTCGACTTCAGTTGCACGATATATTTGATTCGGTATTGTTTGGGCTGGTCAAGTCCAGACCTTAAATAACTGAAAACATTCACTTGCATTCATACGTAGGGTCATACGACAGGAGACCAATATCTTCATGCACATGCAACTATGCAAGTCTACACGGAACAAGAATAAGTAGAAACAAGAAAATTCACAAACCATAGACATATTATATCCACACACCCACAGAGACAAGCTTACCATGGCCCAATCTCTGTATTAACATGACAATGCTGTATAATCCCAGGCAATTATGCAGTTGGATATGAAGCCTCCATGGCAATGCCGCAAAGACCTTCCGCAGCATCAATGTCCCTTTGCATCCTGATATATCCCTCCTCGCCCCATCCGGTGCCCCACGAATTCTTGACCAACCAGTACTTGGTTCCGTCCTCACTTGTCCCGTACCCGACCGCGGTGACCCCGTGGTCCAGATCGGTCCCACATTCCCCGGTGAAAATGCCGGTGGAGTAGAACTGGAAATCTGATTCGCCTGCGTCGATGGCCACGGAAACTGGCTGGTGGGCCACGGCCTTTAGAAGGGCGGACTCGCTGTTGGAAGGCACATCTTCATACCCGCTGATTTTCGCGGCAGTAGAGGCTGCTTTCCGGGCATTGCAGGTGTTGTCGACAGCTTGGTAAGGGTAATTGACCTCAGTCGTGAGGCCGTGGTTGCTGATAATGAACTGGAAAGCGTCGTCCATGAGGCCGCCCCCACAACCCTGGTCTTCGCCACTCCTGTCACAATCCACTAGTTCTTGCTCGGACAAAGAGATCAGTTTTCCCGTCGTGAGTTGGGTAATCCCTTCCATGGCCGCCACAGCTGAGAAAGCCCAACAGCATCCTATATTCCAAGGAAGATTCACGTCAGAAAAAGAAAAATGAAAAATGAATGATTGAATGTTATAGTTAAACCAAGGAAGATCCCGAATATATATTCGATTCGATGCCTTACCGCATTGGCCTTGGTCCTTAACAGGCGTGACGGCTCCTTTCTTTCTCCAATCCATGCTTGATGGAATCGCGGTCACAGTTTCATATCGGAACGGCTTCATGCTCGTCGCCCTTGGGGAGGATGAGCGCTTGTATCCAGTCCTTGAGGCCTTGAACTCCTCGCTCGTTAGGTCGGCAAACGCATTGATGGCTAGCTTGTACGGTTTGTTTCCATCCTTGTTGAAGGACTCGATGTACTCGACGTTGGTCTTGAAGATTGAGAAGCATCGCTCCTTCTCGGCGGCGTCCTCATACACCCGCCCATGGTGAGCCATCCACTGCTCGTGCCTCTCCCGCATGGTAGCGTCGTGGAGCTCGCGTGACCACGCTTGGGAGGCCCAGAGTCCTAGGATGGTCACCATGACAAGAACAAGTTTGCCAACAATCGTGGAACCCATGGTTCACTCTTGCTCTGGATGCTCTAGGACTTAATGTTTTTGGTGTTGTAAAGAATTGGGAAAATGCAGGGGTTTTATATAGATCGTGGAGGATCCTCTTCCTCAAGAAGAGGCTGAAATTGGATTCCATAGTGAGTGTGAATCTGAAGAGAATGAGAACCCGATTTGCCTGGTGAATCCGGCACGTCGTTTGAGATGGGGACAACCGAATTAGTGCCGTGGACGCCGTTTCATTAGCGTTGCTTTCATTACAATAAAGTAAATAAGCACCTGCATTTCAATAAGCTGCATTTAATCATGTTTCATATTTCTTGATAAGCATTCTTTTTCGTTGTCTTTCAACAAACTTAGCAATGTCCAGAATCTGATTATTGAGTGTGGCTTTTGTTTTTTTTCTTTTGTTGCGTCTTTTCTTCTTCTATAACAGATGGCTTTGATAGATAAGTAGAACTAAATGTGGCCTTGTTGAATTGTCATTTGGTTCTTTGCAATCATTCTCATATCTTATTTCCATACCCCATCATATTGCATCAATGAGGTCTCCATCTACGGCTATTTGCTTTAAATGTGTAAATCACATTGAGATATCAGCTGTTACTAGAAACGATTCTTCCAATCAAAGATATGAAATCATGATATATTTGATCTTGGTTTTTGTTGTGACGCAAACCAGATTAATAGTAGTATCATATTCGGTAGGTCTTATTGTCAGTTTGGTTTTGTGATGCTTGTGCTGCTACCGTATTGCGTTATAGCTGTGCTGGGAAACTCTGTGTGGTGATCGCATATTAAAACTGTAATACCTAAAAAATGTGTGATGAAGGTTTTAAAAAATTGTTTTGACTATCTCAGTACCTCAAAATTGGGTAATGCTGCAAAGAAGGTTGGCAAACTCCTTATAAAAGCTACAACACCCAATCTTATAGCTCTGATGTTGCAACCAAACATGTTAATTTAGAATGGTTGTCAAGATTCCAAAACACGGTATGAAAAGCTATGCAAGAAATGAATGCCACTTCACACAGTATAACTATATCTACAGAAAAATGGATTATTCTTAGCAACATCGCCCGTGCATAAAAATCTCGTCTCAGGTGGCCTTCGTCAACGGTGACAAAGCCACATGTGGAAAAGATTTTTTTCCACTAGAGTGCTAATAATGCAAGATGAATTTATTTTTTTTAATGTAAAAGCAAAATAGCTTAATTTCCATTTTTTAGGAATTTGATTTGAATGGTCGCATGATAAAAAGAAAAAACATTCAAATGCAATTTGGCGGTACTTAAAGCAATTTACAGAATCGCAGGACAGTTATATTGAGAATTTCAAACCACAATTTGTCCATTTGAAAATACGTCGCCACACCATCATTTAACATCATCATGAGCTTTCATGAAATTTTGGAGCAAAACTACAGGTTGAAATTCTCCTCCAGGTTTACTACATAGAGGGGAGGTCATTACCAAAACTGAAGTTTGAAGATCTGCACTAGAAATAGACATGTAGAGGGTTAGTCCAAGGACTTCAAAGCCAGAAAAGATGAACAAGAGAAGAACACTTCTAACTGACGAAGAGGATCACAGCTGAGAAAGGCAAATGGCATTTCTTTCTTCCGTCTCTGTACAATTGACCAAATAAATAATCTAGCATAGTTCCTGTAAAAGAATCCTCTATATCTCCACGCAATCGTTGTCGTCGTCATAGTCGTCATCGTCATCCTTGTCCCAGTCCACATCAAAAGAGCTTGCGGATTTCATAAGATCCGTTAGGCCGGTGAGATCCTCCAGATAAGTCGGATGATTAATTGCCTGAAGTACGAACTCCATTCCCCTATCCTGATATTCAGAAACCACCTGCACAAATGTTCGGTACTATGAGAAAAACTACATGGAAACAATAAAGAAAAGAACCCGATCACAGATGAAACAGAGACGTAATAAATGATACAATCACTTCACGAATTCACTTGGACATCCGTAAGAGATTGATCTGATCTGTTGGCAAGTTTCCAGCTGCACAGTCTCAATTAGTCACTTTCCACTTCTAGTTCCTGATTTCTAGGCAAAAGGTATTTACAGTGACAGGTTTATTGACTATCAACAACACAAGCATATTCCATTTGCTAAATTCCAGATTCTTAGAAGGGCTATACAGGATTGATTGAAGGCTCTAGCCCTAGATCTGGTCACTGAGCCCATGCCTGCCCCTTCCTTTCAATTCACTTTTTGGTTACACATGCTTGCTCGCCACATCAAGTGAGTCATTCATATTCAACTTCACTATGTGAGGCAGAGGAATGGTAACCACCAAAGATCAGAGAAATGGAAAAGGGTCCTTGAACTTGCGGGATACAAAAAAAATTGGGGCTTGCAATTCTTACAGTTTCAGAACATGCGGTACAACTTCCCGAGCTGTGACCCACGAGAGTGATCTGAGAAAACTGCGGAAGGGAACCTCGAATCTGATGTGGCAAAATTCCAAGTGGTTGTTCGTGGTTTGCACTTATATTTGAATTGGCATGCTCACCTTCAGCATGGATCCTGCTCAAAGAGAGTAAAAATAGGAACATCTCCTGGAATGGGGGGAGAAAAAAAAAAGAAAAAAAAAACGTAGATTCTGCCAACTATAAAATTTCTGCTGATTTACCCATGAGGATGATGCAGAATCCCAACCAACAGTTCGACCGCAAGAGCTGAAGCAATAGGTGCTAAGCCTGGACGTGTGACAGTGCATTGCTGGTCAAGAGTGCGATTTGTGGTTGACTGCATCGAGAAAAAGGTATTAAAAGCCAAGCATCAAACAGAAAACCATGCCAAAGTATCGATTGCATTATATTCTAGAATATTACATCGATTGGTGCAACAACGTCATTGCAGAAGTAACAGCCCAGCCTCTGCGGACCATTATTATGAGAAAGCGATGCGGTGTCCACACTATCAGCTGGACCACTCGGAGTTTGAGTTTTCAAGTTGTTTGAAGAGCTAAAAGGACCCGCTCCATGCCTCATAACCAAGAAGCTATCAAATCCTAAAGCAGCAGTTATGGTGATCTGTAGGAATGAGAAACAAATAAATCAGGGTCATCAGCAGGCGCTAAAATATTTAACTGAAACTAAAGAATACAGAATTCAATCTGAAGAAACACGAGTATGTCCATCACTATGAGTAAGTATGATATGGTGACAATAAGACAAACAGAAATCCAGTCTGCACAGAACATGAACCAAAAAAATGGAAAACAAAGAAAAAGGAGAGAGAACCTTGCTAGAAGCAGCTGAAAAAAGTGTGGGTAGCCACCGACTTTCCCTGGTGTCGGTCAACAGGAAAACTACATCATGAGAACTAATCAAGTCATGTAGGTGTCTACAATCATTCAGGACACTTTCTTCTTCTTGGCTAGGAACAGGATGCCCAGGCATAGGTATAGCCATTACGACACCTTCTGCTTCCTGAAAAGATTCAGAGCGACTAAGGTTCAACTCTTATATTAACTAGTTCATGAAAAGCAAACCATTAAGGAGGCATCTTCACAGAGGGCATTCATGTGAACGGACGTAAATATTACATACCACAGCTGGGAATATCTGCTTGAGATGTTTGACAGCTGAAATGGCTTTAAACTCACCACCATTCAAGCAGTCATTCAGTGTATATAATGACTGCCTCAGGGGATTTGACATTGCCACTTTCCCGCTATCAACTAGGGTAATTTTCCTGACACCCCAAGCCTACAAGTGACCACTGTCATTCAAGACAAGTATGAAGAGTGGCAATGGCAAATGAAAAATAATTTCTCCAGGACTCACCATTAGCATGCGTGCAACCTGGCATCCAAGGGTGCCGGCCCCCAACAGAAGGCACTTAGTAGCAGATAAGACATTTAAGTCCAGTGAGGGCAAAGCACGCCATCTCATCAATTTCAAGTTCAAATCTGCGGCAGATATGGCTAACCTGTAATTTGAATTTTCACACAACTAAGTACACAGATGTTGGCACAAACTTAAACAAGAGATGATGGAGACAATATACCTTGTTGGATCCATCGCTTTGGCAAGGTTGACACATTTTGATCCTTTTTTACCCATGTTGTACTCCCACCCAACAGCATTAGGCACAGAGTTACGATCCTTCCAAACTAACAAAAATGGGACACCACATATTACAGAGATGATAAAGAGAAAAACCCTAATCCTCTACAAAGCTTTTACTAAGCTTCTGTGCATCTACCTTCTGGAACTGATATTAGGGCTTCGCCAACAAGGGACATTCCCATATCTGCAAAACCACGATTCTCCCGAAAACAGAGAAAGTGAATCCTTCTGATGTTCCATTTGGTGAAGATAAGCGCAAGGTAGTTGCGAAGAGGCCAACCAGGATTGTGGGGCAGATGGCATGGGTCATAAAAACCAAATAACAACTGCATATAGAATGTGGAGAAATCTTAACAAAGATATCCACTTGTCATAATCAATCCCTTCTTCAGAACTTCAATTGAACTGACCTTGTGACCATTGCCTTTGCAGTCTTCCCAGTCCTTCAGATGTCTAATTGTCACAGATGAATCCGAAGCAGTACTTACCAAGAAGAATGGCACGTCTGCAGAACACTTTATGGCTTATTTTACCATAAGGATAATAAGGAACACTCAAGTAGCAATCAAAAGGAACATAACAAATAGAAGAGACGCACCGGCAGTTAAATTTGAATTTCTCCATTCCTTACAAGCAGCTGACAAGGATTTTGTCTACATGATAAAAGAAGAATTTACATATCAAGGAGGAACTCTCTGAAAAAAAGAATTTTTTGTCTAGCCAAAAGAATTCACCTCCTCTGGGCTAAGCCACTGTGAAGCTGGCTTGATACCAACCAAAGTTGCTGCAGGTTCAAGGACAAGAGCAGGAAAAGCAAACCAATAATAAAAGTTCCACTTTTTGAGGTCTGCAAATGAGATGATGAGAAACCTTGAAAGCACTGCACAATCCTCTAAAGCTTTTCCTGAATGAATATCGTCCCAAATCTACTAAAAGACCAAAAGAAGCTATTAAAAAAGACATTAAATAAAATCATTTCCTGCTATTAATGCAACAGAGGAAGCAAAGTCATTCAGCATTTTGCAAATGTACTTTTTCAAAAGATGAGAATCAATCACAAGTTTTAGCATGCTACAAATGCCCATACAGGCTATAGGCATAAAACACAAGTGGATCAGATCAGTAAATTGGACTACTACTTTTTTCTTCTTTAAATGTCACAAAAGTGCATAGGACATCTGACCAAGACACAGCAGAAACTAGCAGATACTACTAAATGGAGCTTCAGGGCCACCATATGACAAGATACCTTTTTGGTTTCAGCCTTTAACAAGCTCTGTTTGTCAAGAGACTGGTAGCCCTCAAAAGTATTTGTGTTGTAAATCGTGCCTGGCACAGAACACTTGTTCCTATTCCCAAGACTAACTGACGACGTGCATGCTTGTTCACTTGCTTCCGTTGGCAAAGACTCGGTGAGGAGAGAAAGATGATTAGATACCTGAGCATGTGAACAAGGTGCATAGAAACCTGCAATGTTAAGTTGAGACTTCAATTATCACAATAGATAGTGGGCAAACCTTCTACTCTATTCCAGGTAATCCAAAAAGTATGTGAAAAACAGGGGACAAAATGTCATTGACGAAACAGAAATTGAGGAAAGCAAACATAAAATAACGACAGTTCTCAGATCTCAGCGTGAGCTCAAAATATAAAAGAAGGATACTAATTTAACAAATTGCTTCATAAGAGGTAAAGATGAAAATTTAAATAAAGTCATCACCAAGTAACCCTGCCAAGTCATTTCTTGTCGAAGAAATATATATGATAAGAATTTTTTGCCAAGTTCGTAGCAGATATTCCAGCTTGCATACAATCAAAAGAATGTATTCCCTCGGTTCACTTGCCCAGCAATATCATAATCAACATCCAAGAAACAAAATAGGGAAGAGAAAATGCAATACCAGAAATGGGAATAGGAGAGTCATCAATGCCTAATTTGTTGAGCTTGAGAGAAGACAACCGATGCCAAAAACCCTCATCCACAACACTCTGAAACGGCGCAAACTGGAGTATAGGCTTCTTCTCTGAAGCATCGGCCATTTTGCACTTGCTCTCTTTATCTAAATCTTGACAGCACAACTGTAGATTGTAATATTACAATTCTTGTCCTCCGATCGAGTAAAACTTAATTGTATTTTTCTTGATTCAAGGGGGAACGGTGGTTTGCTCATAGAGGCATCTCTGTAACGCTATCCAAGACAACCAATTTCAAGCCAAAGACACCTGATCTTGGATAAACCGTGTCAGACCAAAGAATCACCGAACTGCCCAAGGCACTAAATATGATTATTAAACATGGAATAATTCAGTTTTCAAGGTTTTGATTACACAGAATACCATGGGAACAGTGGATTAGGAAAAACGTTTCCTCAATTGGCTATTTAACAAGTGCCTGGGGGCACGCCCTAACAAATATCAAAAGCAAAACTTTTGATTCTACACACAATGCTCAACTCAACGAAAAGGGTAACATTCAGGCAAGATTAGCACTCTCTTCACATGACGAATCCCGACGAAGTTCCCCAGATTAGATCCCAATGAAACTGGACTTTCGCCTACACTCAAAACCCCCAAACTCTCTTTGCAAGCCAACCCAGAAACACGTTGGAGATCAACAACCGTGAAATTAAGCTAAAACCCATCTCTATGTGATCAAAAGACGCACGTTCACTACTTCACATGCATCCGATTCCACGGAACCCACAATCTGCAGCACCAACAACAAGAAAGTCCAACATGCGGGAAACATAAAAGAACTGATTTTGACGACGAACAGCGCTAATCGAGTGCGTGACGATGAAGCTTCTCAGATTTAAATCAGCAAAACCCATGTGGGAGATGGAACAAAAAGCGTAAAAAGATTGCGTCGACGAACAAGAACCACAAGAATCGACAACCTCTGCCGGGCCAATCTTTCCTACGACTCGGAGGTGGCTAGCTCCCGTTCGCCGGCGGGCGGTGCCGGCGGCGGCGGGTGGTGGGTGTAGAGCGTTCCGGTCCTTGCGTGGGGCCGAGACAAGGCTTGGAAGTTGGAACTCCGTTTCAATCTTTCGTGTTGGCTTTAGAGGCCATGTGGGACAAAGCTTGGAAGACAAGAACACCTGCAGGCCGCAGGTATAAAGAAACACGAAGTAGGAGGAGACTTTCAAGTCATGTTTGAGTAATTTGTCTCCAAAGGATATATGATTTAAATTAAAATGCGAAGCAGGTAAAAGAAATAGAATATAAAAGTAGGAAAAATCTTGTTATACTTATTTTTTTAGAATATTTCTTACAAGTATATAAACATAATTGAAAAGAACATCTTGATGCAAGGAGAGTTACGAAAAAAGTCTTAAACTTATTACGGACAATTTTATTATAAATATTTTTTTTTTCCAATTCCATCATAAACTTTTTATATTTGTACAAATTCAATTAATAAAATATTATTAAAAAAGCATACATTAAAGTCGGCCGATTAAAATTGACTAGATGGATTGAACTAGCATAAATACAAAAGGTTTACGACTAACTTAACCAAAAAAAAAAGGAATTTATGACGGACTTGTCATGATTGCTATAGGTTTATGATTTTTTTTATATATAATTTTTCCCTTAATGCAAAGTAGGACAATTCTTCTTTTTGTGAGTTTTTTCTTTGATACAATTATTAGGATTATTTGTAATGTCCGAAATCTTTACACGCTTCCCATTGAATGATTGGCACATATAGTTGAAGATAATTACGTAAGCGAATTCCTTTGTATGTCAATCATCAAATGGTTAATGCGATGGTGATTTTTCTTTTTTGTTCAATACCATAAATTCGAAACCATCTTCATGTTGATTTTTGTCTCTTCTTTCTCACTATTACTATATTAGAATAAATCTCATCTTATTACAAATTGACACTTGCTTAATCATTCTCTTGCATATGCGAGTTCAAACAATTTAATGTGACAAGACACAAAAGCGATCACTCGTGCACGTGATGGCTTGTAAGTTAAAAAATAATAATTAATACATCTAAGTTGACATTAAAGTAAAATTGAATTTGGAATAATATTCAACATAGTCAAGTTACACTGTAATCCACGTAATACCACCAATTAGTTTATTTCAAATAAAGCTTATTAAGTGAGGATATAACACAAATATTTATAAGTACGAGGAGGTCGCTAATACAAATATATCATTCGAGTCAGATATATTTTAATATATTTTTTCTGACTAGAAGTTTTCATATGGGCTGGATTTGTATTCATTATCTTGTTTGTTTTAGGATGTGAATTAATAGCTTGTATGACCTATATTTTGATTAAAAAGAGGTGTTGATTTATGAATAAAGGAAAGAGGGGACATCAGTCGATGACGTCACGGTGAGCTCTAGAAATTAAATTAATACATATTTTTTGCTTCTTTGTCATGCTCAATTTAATGTAAAAAATGCTTTGATGAAACAAGTTTCGAGCAAATGGAAAGAAAAATAAAAGCGCCGAACAGGATATGGGCTGGGCCTTCATAAGCACGCGTGTATACCTATCATATTTATCACCCACCTAACATAACACCCATAATCTTACGTTGAACTCTTAGGTATTATAAAAATTAGAAAATACCCAAGATTTTGACCTTGATTAAATTTGATCATTAGATAATTCGCATTGTCAATACATATGAGTCATCAATTAAGAATACTAATTATGGTAATATGCAGATTTTTTTTTTCCCAATCAACCAAGTGTATTCCTATACTTTAAAGCTCTTTGTAGAGGAGCTTGGCAGGCCCTAGTGAGTTTAGAGAAACCCCATATACCTATAAAACCCCCTATCTGGAGTATGAGAATTTCAAACTCACCACCTTCCCACTCTCACGTGTGAATGGTGACCACTGGAGCAAGCCTCTAGTGGTGTAACATGTAGAATTTTAAGGCATACTTATTAAATTTTATGGAATTATCAACGAACCATCACAATGGCACAGTGCAGTTTGCCAAATTGGAAAGGGAAACCTTGGTATTAACATGAAAAATATGCTGTTCCCGACATCCACAACAGAAGCTAACAACAGTAATTGCAAAACTTCATGCTGATTGATCCTCCTCGGTCATGTTGACCATGCACCAACACTGACTATTCACAAGTATAACCAACTCTCCCTTTCAGTTAGCTTATATATTATGCCAAGTATCTCATCAAGGTTGGATTATCCTTGTCCCTCTCTAGGTATTCTCGGAAGATCAGACCTTCGATCTGCTTCTTGATTGCTCTCACTTCCGGCTGCAAAACCAAATTTTAGAAGTTAGAGGAGGGTGATTTTAGAGCAGCAACACGAAGTTAACATGAGAAAGCACTGTTTAAACCACTGATGCTTCACACGAAGACCTCATGTAAGAGAAGCATTCATCATTCATGCCCATTGAATAACAAGTGCTAACTGCAAAATCGCTCAGTTTACCAATCTCGACAATAAAAGGTGTCAAGAGATGCATATGCAGAAAAGAGAAAATATAAAATATTAGAGATACTTCAATAGCAATTTCCACTGCTCATACTAAAGAAAGAAAATGCTAGAAAGGAATGATCTCAAAGATTTGCAATTTGTTTTCTATATTAAGGCCATTGGTCACCATCTTAGAGTCCAGGTCTGACTGAATTAGCTTATATTCCAGACACGTCTACTGAGAACAGACCAAAAACAAAGAGTAGAACCAGTTGCACCTTGAAGAGGCGAGACAGCTGCTCAATACACTCCGCAAC
This sequence comes from Eucalyptus guilfoylei, assembly GCA_016097605.1. Taxonomy (NCBI): domain Eukaryota; kingdom Viridiplantae; phylum Streptophyta; class Magnoliopsida; order Myrtales; family Myrtaceae; genus Eucalyptus; species Eucalyptus guilfoylei. The sequence goes on from CM027861.1 coordinate 37,993,231, forward strand.
TAACTGCTGATGACTTAAAACCTTGCGCATCTTCATTATCCGCACAATTGAAGCGTCAATAGCAAATCGCCTATCTCGGTCAACATCTTCAATTGTCTTCCTCCTATCTTCTGCAGGTGGAAGAGAAATCTACAGCACAGGAAAGATTTAGCCATGAAATGAAGAGAGAAGGAAATACAAAAAGGCATGCTTGATGAACTTAGGTCAATCCCACAATTCAAATGCAGACCTTGATTCGCCTCATTCTATCAGTGAACATTGCATTGAACTCAAACTCATCAGTGGCCAAGATTGTTTTTGTACTAGGGTACTTCTTTAAAATCTTGTACTTTGCACAAGAGAGGGAATGCAGCACTCTCATTACGTCATTCTCTGCCATGTTTGACTGTGCCTTGATATCTTCATACCCAAATCGATCTGATGCATTAAATAGAAGCAGAATGGCAGCCTGGACAATCGCACACAATTACCAAACATTGGTTCTGAGAGACATTCCATCCAAAACATGCTAGCTTTCCATGATACAGAACTTTAGTCATACCTGATATGTTGACATGATTAGTTCAATAGGTTTCGGCTCAAAATTGCCATTAAGAGTGCAATTTCCCAATGAGTAAATCCATGTGAGTTTCTGGTTTTTCCTCCTCCTTTGAAAGAAATCTGTGAAAGCTTCCATGCTCTTTACCTGAAAGCAAAATAATTTGAAAGGTTCAAAGTCCTGGGAAAAAGTGTCTGATGTGATACTAAATTGAGCAGGGTCTACGTTTCAATAATTACCATCTCAGAGGGAAGGTTGAGATCAGTGGTTTTGGTACTCGGCCAGAATCCACTAGTGAGGACCCTCACTGTCAGATCTACACCAGGGTTTGCAATTTTGTCACTCGAAAGATACTGCTCGAACTCGGTCTTGATATCCTTAGTCAATTCCAAATCCTTGACCTGCCAAAATCATAAGAAGCTCAGTGACGGGAAATATCATTACTGAGTCAAAATTTAGCCACAAAATACACTCGCCATGGTCTCCATCTTTGAAGTGAAGTATCGCCCATATTGCTGCTTAAACTTAGTCAAGATCCACTTTTCATGATCTTCATCAACACTCTGATCAACAAGTAACCGCCGAAAAAGTTTTCTCCTACAAACCGTTGAGGGAGTTTAGAAGATGTCGATGTTTCAATAAAGAAGGATTTGTATTGACTGTATACATTCTGAGCAGAGCCAGATAAAAACAGAAAGAAATAGGGTCAGATATACCTGTAGAATTCGGCAAATAAGTCTCTGTCACCAACGTAAGCAACCAATTGTACAACCTGAGCATATACTATGTAAGGATATCTAACACTTCCAATTGATAGAAAATTCTTGAGAATTCCCGGACTCTCTACCTTTCCGAGCGCTTTCTCGACTGCTTCATCAGTTAGTTTCCCATTTCCACCTGCCTTCAGGATATTGTCACAGTAAATTGCTAGCATTTCCCCACTTGAGAGACCAGAAGGACCCCAGTTGAAGAAAGTCCTGAAACTTTCATTAAGGGCCTGTAAAAGGATCGTAATTGATTAATTATTGATAACAAGAGATACTTGACATGAAGCACTAAAAACATGTTTAACCAACCAACACAGTGCCAAACAAACCTTGTGAAACAGAAAGTGGTTTGAGAAACAATCAGTAACATATGCCAGATACTTGTGATGAAGCTCAATTATCTGCACCACAAGAACCTGAAAGATGCATTGCTAAAGTAATTAAACTCTCAACATAATTCCTGTTAAAAGCTTTTGGCCAGATATTTACCTGCTGCCGTGCTGAGATCTCATCTGAAGCCTGTATGCATAGTAGGCAAATGTTCAAATTTAAATCAGAGGAAAATCACTCCACATGGTTTCAAAAGTTTTGGCCCAAAAATCAGATGCTGAATAAATGTCATTGGCAAAAACAAGCACATATGATACGTGTAAGTTTAAGATAGGGACTTCTTCCCACGACTTGATTTTATTTCTCCCGTTTTATTTTCTCCTGTACACTGCATGCTACACTGTTCAAGGGAAGGGGCAATCACTGCAGAAAGAGCAGGTGCAAGGCAAGGATTTAATTGGGTTCACGGGAGAAGAAGAAGTGCATCAACAGAAAATTTGCCAAACGTTCTTCAACTTTCACAGTATAAGGCAGAACCTGGTTTTGGCAAGAGCTTGGGTGAAAAAAAAAAAAAGTCTGTCTGGACGCATGCTGCCAACAAATTTATCCTGAAGATCCTATCCTCCCAAAAACATAAACATGAGAAACAGAGTGTTTGGATTTCATGCATTGCAGTGTAATCAAATTTCTCTTTCGAAATCCTTCCTACAATATTTCCCTTATTTACTAGCTTCATTTTGTAATGGGACAACTTATCCGAGGTTGTCTGAAATAATTTATCAATTACTAAGCTAGGAAACGAATAAGAAAGTTGATGACTCAGGGTCACTTTGAAGCCGCATTCTCATCATGACCAGTGAATTCTCAAATTCATGGAAGAAAGCAATAGGCAATTGTAAGGACTACTCTCCTAAAAATTTAGCTTAATAAAGTTGAGACCAAGAAGTATTTCTGTACTAAGGCAGTCCTCTGCCAGCCATGTGCCGGTCCTGGTACCATCTTAACAGTGCCAAAAGTATGGAAAAGAGAGGGGAACAAGATCCGACTTCAGAAGCAGGGTTCCCACTGATGCCTCACAAGATATGAATACAACAATACAGAAGCAGCAATGACAACCACAAAGGTTTTCCAACTAATTGGGATGGTCAAATGAATCATCTCAAGCCATTATGCTCAATTTTTTACCATTCGTTCAATAAAAATCTATGAAAGAAACAACAGGAAGAATATGCTTGGCTCTTCAAAGAGAAAAATAGTTATCTTACAGACTTGAAAAAGATGACAAAGGCAGTTTGTGTTTCTTAAGTCTTTGTTTCAATGGTTCAGTGGGTTAAAGAGCGAAGTTTAAAAGAACAACAACTATTAGTGGACATCACTTAGTACAAACAGATTTAGCATCTTCTTTTCAGAGGGCAATGGTTATTCTTTCTTTTCCCCATTGACTCAGTACTTGTTCCCGCAACACAGTTTCAGCTCATTACCGAGCAGGACCAAAGGAAAAAGGACAAACTGTGTTTTCTGATTGAAAGAACCTTTCTTTAGACGAATGTAATGAAAGAAATCAGCAGCAGTGTACTTTGAGCTACTTTAGCAAAATGCATTTGACAAACCTTGTTGCTTGCAGCATCTTCACCCTGCGAGACTAAGGCTGTGCCTTCAGCAATAACGTGCTGCCAAAAGAAAATGGAATAAAATTGCCGCAAACCATGATCATATAAAAGCAATTACAAAACTAAGACAAGATACAAACCTCTTTAAACATATTGGCTACAGGCTCCAAGAACTGAGATATTTTATGATTACAGTACATCCTCGTAAGATCCTCCATCTAGAATTCAAACTAAATAGTTAGAAATTATTAAACGATACACATTCCTCAACTGGTTGGTAGATTATTCATGTATCCCAATGCTAGGACACACCTTATTATCTTTAACTAATGCAAGCGAGTAAGACAGCTCCATTTCAAGTAGCTGTTTTGAGTAGACTGTGAAGAGCTCATGATTGACTATCTACAAAGTACAGAAAGATCCTTTAGTTTGAACAGCAAATGAAGAGCTCAAAGGTGAGCTCTCTATGAAGTACAGAAAGATCATTTAATAAGATCATAGCAAAGATGTCTAATAGTATCCTGCATATAGAAATCTAAGAAACCTTCAACTGACAAGTAGCAAGGGAAAGGCTTATATCATTACGTTGTGTTTGTTTCGCTGACAAAGGTTCCTTGAAATGATTTTCTAGACTTTCATGTTTTAGGTTTGATACAATAGATAGTCAACACAAAAGAATTCACAGACAAAGATAACACCCATACTTAGGATTACAAGAATGGAATTCCATCTTCAAAAAGAGGGAAGTGTTTTCAAGATATAACAGTCTTTCACGGATGCTCACAGAGAGCTTCAATCTGAGCTCTCTCTCTTCTCTCCCTCCCTCCCTCCTGTTCTACACTTCTCTTGAGTATTTTTTGTAGCTTTAGTTCACCTCATTGCAAACTCAAACCTATTTTATCTTCTTCAAATTGATTTCAAAATCAACTTTAAGTCTTCACATATAAGAACACTCTATGCCATAGGCCTGCTGGATTAAATCATCATCTGTCATATGATTTTTCCCTTAGTCATGTGACTCATATTGTCAGAGGATGGCAAGAAGGTGTTTATTAGACACCAAGCTAGGATGTTCGTCTTCACTTCTATATATATTGCATGCTTTAATTCTTTTTTCTGGTGTAGTAATTGGGAAATCGTAATATCATACTCTATACAAGCAATTTAATATTATTGTGATAATTCATTTTAGGAACTCAATATTATTATAACAAAGAGAATTAATTTTGAAAGCAATCAAGCACTGAAAAACTTTTTCTGTCTCACTTTCAAATACAAAGCTAGACAATGAAAAACTAGTCGTGTTCCCTGAAAATGATTATGGTGAAAAAGTTTTCCTCCTTCGTGAAGTTTTCCGCAGAACAAGCTCACTCTAATTAAGTTTCCTTAAACATCAAGCATATAATTAAGTTCCGAGCATTTCAGTTCAAGGCACTAGTTTTTGCTATTAGTTTTGCTCTTTTTCAAAAGGTTCATTAGATCAATTGAAAATATAAATGCACACGAGTAATAGGAAAGCCTAAGCAAAAACTAACTTCTGCCAAGTGCCAATTATATTCTAACCTCCATCAACTTCCGCTCACTCCTTGATAATAGAACTTGTGAGATTATTTCTTTCTCCTTTTTCAAGCATTCTTCGACCTGTAAAAAATTAAATTAGGTGTTATAAAGTGCAGATAAATATTGATATTTCCAGTACCATTTATAGAATGCACTTCTACCAGTTACCTTTGACCAGTAACTGTGACATATATCCTCCACGTGATTGTAGTCCTGCCCGATCCAACTTGATGCCTTACGAGAATAATAGATCCTAGTTTCCTCAAGCAAATATACTTCAAAGTTTTTTTCATAAAAGTCACTTTGTATTTCTTCGATTCCACATTCAATATAGACATCTAAGACATTCTTCAGCAAGGATTTGTCCACTTGATTGCCATCACGGTCCTGATTAATCTGCTCCAAAAACATGAGATACTAAAAGTGATCTACTATGCTCTGTGAACTAAATAGGTGAACTGTCATAAACGATGCTTACCAGTGCAATTACTGCATCTCTAATTTCAAATTTTATATTTTGGAAGACCTGAAATGATAAACAATGTGAAAGTTTCAAACCACACAAATTAGAAAAAGGAAGGCTCTGATGAAATTCTAGGCTCAAGTTAGGGATTGTCATTCCATGCAATGATTTATAAAGCTGACTGAACTGGTCCAGTAACAGGTTCACAGTTGGTTTGGTCTGGTTAATAACCTTAAACAAGAGTTGGTCAAAACTGATCAAAGCAGGGTTTGAGTTTTGACATGGGTGAAGCAGCAAACCACAATTAAATCAGGTCCATTGGAGCAAATCAGTCTCATAAAAAAAAAACTGGAAATTTCACACGGTTGAGTTGGGAACCAAAGGCAGCCCAAGAGATAGGGTTTCATGCAGCAAGCCACTCAGCTGTGGCTTTGTTTCCTACTCTTAATAATTTTTGTTTCTTCATTCTTTTATTGGAAACAAACTTGGGGGCAAAATTGGAGAGAGAAAAAAGTATGAGCGTCAGATCTATAGATTGGAAGATGATGTGAATGCGCGCCCCTCCACCATATTCATTTTGTATTACATATGCAATGAACATATTTATACTGTTCATGGGTAGAAACGACGAACTAGAGCCCTAACAGGTTTTTACGCTGGTATGGTCATGGGAACATACAACTTAGAGGTAATTTGTGCTACATTGAGGTAGCTTACCTTACTTCTGAAGCAACTAATTCCGATGTCCCTGAGTGAAGGCAAACTTCTCCGGGAAATAAAATAGCGGTCAAGGTAATGAAAAACTCGCGCAAGCCATCTAACCATCACTTTATGATTCTCCCATCTTTGCACAAACTCCTTCAGCAGAAACTCATTGTGTTTACATCTTAAAGATGGCAACACCTTCAGCAAAAAACAGAACGAACAAAGGCTTTGTCGTGAGAAAGTAAAATCGGACAAAAGAGGATAAGATTAAGTTGAAACTGCATTTTCTTAACGATCTGGAAGAAAAAGCTCTAAACTATTAGCACGACCCATCAACCGATTGAGCATCATCTTTTAATTTGAAGAACAGACTTCTTACTCCACCAAAAAGGGCCAAATGTCGATGAAACTGTCTTTCACTTGAAACTTGGTAATTAAAAATTAAATCTCTTGTTTGTAATTGACATGATAGATAGTCAGGTAATGACATGATCAATCTAAGGGCATGCTTTTCACAAACCCGCAGGAGACAATGTCATCACTGAAGTAGCCCTGCAACAATGATTCAGGTACGAGTGTCCCTTTATCTAAGTTGGAGGGAAAAATAGTATAACGCAAGGAATGCATGAGCAGTAAATACCCAGAACTTAATAATTTTAGTCAGTATACCCCGTATACAGTATACTGCACAAAGACACAATGATCATGTCATAGCGTTACTTCCTCTGTTCCTTTTTTAATATGCACCTTCACACATGCACGAGAGAGAGAGAAGAGAGAAAGAGAGAGAGAGAGAGAGAGAGAGAGAGAGAGAGAGAGAGAGAGAACAAATTCTAAGTTAAAACTTCCATTGCCCTAAAAGAGTACAAATGAAGCAGTTGCTAAATAACTGTTCAAAACATCATCGAATCTAATAAGAGAATATTAATGGTCAGCTTACTGAATACTAGATTTGCTGCAAATACAGACAAATCTTATCATCAAGGGTTCAGAATCCACAAATGTGCCTGCTTGCTCAGGAATAACGAAAGCCGACATTTAAATCTCTCAGGCAAATAATCAGAAGTTTGCACCACTTACATGTTTTTGATATTTATCATTCGATGAATAGCTCTGTATAACATATGGACACAGCATAAACCAAGATCATATCATAGACAAAATGACAAGAACAAAGTGCAGGATTCTCACCGTCTGGAGCAGATACATTTTAATCTCCTGCCCATATCTGTCGTAAAGCTGCTGAGAATAATCATGGGGCGGCTTTTGAGTGCACATGTTGTAAACACTCCTGCAGTTTCAATTCCATTAGGGAAAACAATGGAAAAAAGAATCCCATCAGCCGACATTGAACAAAGACAGTAATTCGCAGCTAATTGAGGGGCAAGAAAGGCCGAGTAATTACGCATAAGTCATCATGAAATCGTCTGCGCTCATCGGCGTGTCGTCGCGCCCCTCAATAATGTTCTTCAGCTTCACTAGCCCCTGTTCCACATGCCCCCACCCCACATCGAGGTCCAGAGGAGGAGTATTCATTGCCGCAGGAATAACACCCCCGCCACGACCAACACACACACCCCTATGACAAGCTTGATCAAGGAAACCACCAGACATCAATCAACACTTCGCCCGCGCGGCATTTCTTGTTTCTTGCAAGAGACAACTCAGCAATTTGCCGGGAGCAAGCAATAACTTTATCAACTACGACGTTAACTCAGTGAAAGAGAGACTCGATTACACATGTGCCCATCTGGGCAAGTCGCAGAAACTCTCCAAGAGAGACCCGCGAAGAGAATTTCCCGGACGGCATGAACGGAGGCGAGTCAGGGGAATCTGTACTTACTTCCCAGAAGAAGAGTGTGGGAATCGCTCAGCTTGATCGGCGGCCCGCGGAGAAAGAGGGGCTCCCCTCGTGGGGCGGCGGCTCTCCGAGGTGGGTTCGGGCCGGAGAAGCTTCCCGCGGCCGGAGCTGACGCCGGCGACGAAGCGAACGGCGAGTGCCTCTTCGGTTCTTGCTTCCGCTAAGCAGTGCAGGCTGACGAAGGAGGTGCCCTTCCGCATGTTGACTCGAAATTGCAATTATGTAAGAATGTAACGGCAAAAGACCCCAAAGAACGAGACAAAAACCATTTAATTTGATACCAGATACGAGACTTAAATTACCTGAGGTGTCATCCATGCCCAAAAAATTGAAACTCGAATCGTTAAAATAAAATAAAATGTGAGGTGTTAGTGAATTTCATGTGAATCCCGTCAGTTTCGACGGTCCGATTCAATTTAGCATCTATATCATGTTTATGGACTGATTTATTAGATATCAAGTATCCCGACCACCGTTTTGTTTCTCAAGAGTATTTGGAAAAAAAAATCGACACGATCATGATTAGATTGAGAGAATAATTATGTGCGGCCTGTTAGGGAAAGTATGTCTTAATCGAGAAAAGTACACTAATTGACGAGACCTATATAAAGTAGAATATTAACAGAGAATTTTGATACTCAGTAATCAATATTCGATGCTACTTCATAATTGTTGTTTTCAGGTTAGGCAAGCAATGTGTCTAAGACAATGCTAAACATTGGAGAAAAGTGTTAAAAAAGTCCTAAACTTTTTGTATTGGTGCTAATTTAGTTCTAAACTTTTTTTTGGTGTCAATTAAACCCTAAACCTTTTTATGTAGTGTCAATATTCGTTGCTACTTCACAATTGTTGTTTTCAGGTTAGGCAAGCAATGTCTCTAAGACAATGCCAAATATTGTGTACATAACTATTTTTCAAATGTTACTCAATTTTCTAAGGTTATTTCAACACTCTTTTTGTCTGGATATACATCATTTTCATGAAATTGATGAATGATATTATAGTTAAATTTACTACTCTATAATTGTGATTATGTTTTTCTTTATTTTAACTTATTTAACCATCACTTATTTGTTCCTTTCTTTTGCTCAATATGCAGCGTTGCTACATTGAAATTACCATTTTTCTTTGCGTAAGTTGTATGCATCATCACTTGACTCTTACTTTTAGAAAAGGAAATATTCCACGGTTTTTTAACAAGAAAACTATAATTTGTTCAAAAAAAAAAAAAAAAAACAAGAAAACTATAAGATTCGATGAACTTTAATCTCTCAACTATTATGTATGTTCTAAGATTACGTTAAATGCATTAAGTCAATAATATTGCTAATTGTTTTAAAACACAAATTTAATCAAGCACGACATCAAAACTAGTTTCATTGAGACTTTTAATTTATTTGACAAGTTTTCTATTGACAGGAAAATATAAAGTTTAATATGTTTTGAGCCATGAAATTGTGATGAAGCTAAAATGTTGGTAATTTTTTTTTTTTAAAGCAATCGAAAGAAGCAAGTAAGAAATTTAGTAAAATTGGTAGAATCAATTTTTTTGAAGGCTTACAATTCTTTTGATTGTTTTCCGATTACTAAAATGAATCAGAAAAAGGCAAGTTAGTAACCCTAACGCTCCTGGTGAATGGAGACAAAGAAAGTTTGAGTCAATTCTCCATTATATCGAGCTTCAGTGACATGAATATACGCTCGAATGGACGAGGGGAAGGAAAATGAAGTTTTTTACAATCAAGTTAAACTTGAAAATGTATGACATTGGTTCTCCCGACGGCCCAGTGATTCAGGAGTTTCTGATTGTGTTCGTCCGCCGTGATGGGAATACACTGGGGCCATTGCCATCGCCGCCAGCTGATGGACCGGACTGGGTGTGACCGAGAGTGATGGTTAGCAGACGACACATTTTTGGACCGCCGACACTGACTGATGGACCTATGTATATGGTTGTTAGAGAGTCGAGTATCTTTTGAAAATGGCCGAGTTTAGAAAAAAAAATCTTGGCATTTTGATGTATCGACTAAGATGTCCATCAAGTTTATGTAAATAAAAATGTTCGGCTTTAACTTATAAAATGTCTAGTAGGTGTGCATCGTTTTAAATTTAGGAAGGGGAATAGTTGATTGTGCTTCCGCTATATAAACTGCGCAGGGACCAATGTAAGAAATATAAACCCCCAAGACTTGTAGACTTATTATAACTCTTTGGTATCGGAGTAATATATTATCAGGTCAAGAGAAATGCAAGTGATCTATGGCGACCCTAATGAATTGGGGGCCATTCGGGGGTGCCACACATCGGCTCGCAAATCCGGTGAGTTTACTTGCTAAACATTGCTTAAGGGGTTAATTATGCTTAGTATATGATTAGATTAGCTTAAGATTGGTTTATGTGGTTAGTTTAGAGTAATTAGTGGTTTAGTTGATTAATTAGGCTAATTAGGTGGTTAGATTAAATTAGTTAATGGTTAATTAGATTGCATGATTTAATTAGCTTATTGCATTATTTTTCTAAGTCCAATTAGATGGTTAGATTAGTGTTTAAAGCTTAATTAGTCATTTATTTGATTATTTGGCATTTATTTAATTAATTTTGTAATGTATTTAATTATTTAATATTTTCCGGAAATTATACTAGGATAGCCGGTCGTCGAGAATGTCGTGCTGATTGTCATGGTGCAATTAGTTTATGCAATTGAGTGCTAATTTATGCAATTGAGTGATGACTATTAATTTTGGATTATTATTTCAAAATTATGAAATTTTGGTATTTAATTAGAAAATACCGGGTGGCAGGTTTTGACACCGAAAATGTTTTTAAGTACTATATCAAATAGCGAGATTTTAAAAGGGAGGATATCAAATTTTATGGTTCGATCTAACCGTGTATTCATACACGATTATTTTACCGAGTGTTTTCAATATGAAGGAAATAGGCCAAGCATATTATTTTAATTAAGGCATTTGAGTGCAAAGCACAATGTCCTTGGCCGGGATTGGATATGCATGGAATCATTATCAGAACCTGTCGCGAGTTGTTATGCCGGACGATGCTCCTTCAGGATTGTCCCAAGTTAACGGATGCCGATCGCAGTAGAGGCTGGATTGATGCTCCTATATGGAATGCCGTCTAGATGTAGATGTTGCCATGCTCGATGGTGCGAGACGATGCCCGGCTATGCTGGAAGACCGCTGACTGTTGAGTTGGTCGTGGCCGTTGGGTCGTAATCAATTGGGACGCATGATGATTGAAATTGACGCGCCTAATTATGGGACAAAATTGTGTGGCACGGAATGGGACGTGTCATAATGATTTAGCCTTATAATCGGAACCCCTATGATTGATTGAGATATGAGTGAGACGTTTTAATTGATGTGTGCATTTATTATATGCATATGTTATATGAACTGTACTGATGTGCAAGAAGGAATTGAGGCAAGGTGAGTATCATTGGTTGTATGGTTAGGCCGCCTCTAAGTGTATTTTCTTCCTAATCGGGATTTAGGGTGTGAACTCACTGAGACATTGTCTCACCTCGTCGTGGTTTAACTGTTTACAGGTCCTTAGATGGAGGCGAGGCCAGTTTGTTTTGGACAGCCGCGAGGGTATACTGAGCAGAGTACCTTCTTCCTTGTCCCCAGGACTCCTTAGCTCCGTGAGCTCATCGTGACCATGATTTTGGTCGATGAGGGTCTACCTCAGTTGGTACCTCATCGATTTAAGGCGTGGTTTCGTCATGGGCCTAACGGAGAATGGGAGAATCCCTTGGATGGTTTCGATGTACCTGCCGTTGAGGGTGAGGGGGTAGCTGACCCACCTGATGGGATTGTGGTGGATTTGAAGCCCCGGAGCCTGTGGATGAGGAGCTTAGTACCTAGATGGCTTAGCTCTCTCTCTTTTTGGTTTAGACTCTCTTGTAGATAAACCAGTTCGTTTATAAAAGTGTGTTGGTTTGAAATTTGTTATCCTGCTTTTCTATCTCATGTTTGTGCTGTCTGGGGATTGTTTATTTTGGTTTTGCTTGTGCATGATTCGTTTGGGTTGGCGACGCGTCCTGGGAACGTCGCAACTTAGTCGACCACCGAAGGATGTGTGCGCGCTCGAGGTTCGGGATGTGGCACTTCCAATAACAACCGGGCATCGGTCCCCTCTTGGCAACTGGTATCGTCCTTATCTCATTATTAGGATGGCATTTAGGGGGACCCTCAAGCATTGGCCTCACCTGGGCCGACATCATCCTTGATCTCAATATCGGGACGGCATTCGGGGCTTTACCCCAGGCAATGACCAAGCATTCCCCATCGTTGGCGATAAAAGTCTAATGTATATCCATGCATTTCAAGCATTAACCAATTCATTTTTATCTTGAATCTTTAGCCGGATGAAAGGTCCAAAGGTGTGCCATGCAAAGCGAATCCATGAATGACTCTTGTGCCTTACTAGACTAAACTCATGCCAGATGCAATTTGGGCTTGTGGTCTTGACTTGGAATCGTTCGTTGAGGCTTCAACATCGACTCGATGCTTATTCTAGGTAGCAACGCGCCTCAATGTTGTCCCGAAAGCAATTGTGGGTCATGCACCTACCTTAGCACATGTCCAAAGTTGCCGAGACCTTTCCTCGATATCTGGATATGCTTGACACTTATGTGAGACCATGAATTTACTTGATTCAAGAACAAGCACACAAAAACACAACAAGCATAACATACAAGCCAATGCAAGTAAATGATGACAAGATCCTAAATCGATACGCGTAGTACATTGTCCTATCAAAGAGTTAGGAGAGTCTACTTACAACGACTTGGACCTAGCTCCAAGATGTTCTTTGGGGACTAGTCGGCTCTTGTATGGCTTGGTGAGGAGGGCATAAAAGAGAGGAGAGAATGGCCAAACCTCAAAATGTAAGAATGCATCTTCTAGGCCTTCTCCTCTTCACTTATTGGTGCAAACTCATGATTAAGTCTAAGACACGAGTTGGCCTATCTAGCCTCCTTAGTTGGCGCCTATGTTCTTTGGTGTTCACTTGTGATTAGTCCACGGTTCACTCGTGATTAGTCCACGGTTCACTCTAGGCTCGTTATTTGCCTATGACGCCTAAGGGACGCATAAGTCTCTTGGTGCCTAATGTCCTCTTCTAATTGGCTTGCTCTTGCCTTGTTCGCCAAGGCTATAATATAGGGCTATCATAACCTAAGATTCTAGAAGACACCTAAGTTGGCGATTCATCAATGTCATTCATGAACTAAAGTCCAAAGTCATTTAAGGAGGCCTTGATATTTTTGCCAAGCTACTTGGAATGTAAGTTTTCTCTCCCTCCTTTAGGATCGGTGTGGCTTTTAATGGTCCAAAGGCATGGAAGGTCCTAGAACTCCTATTATCTCTTGACATTTGTCTAGTGACTCATCCCCTGCATTAATTAATTTGCATCCAAAATTCATCCAAGGCATTCATGAGACTAACATAGGGTGTTGCCTCATTAGAGAAGACGTTCATATTTGTACACGATCGACGGTTCTATGAAAACCGAGGTTCATGCCAAAAATTCACTAGACTTTAACCAATTGAGCGAGACTAAGTAGGTACACCTCTTGAACTTGTTCATGACCATTTCCGATTAGAATTGATCCATTAGATGTCTTAAAAATGAATTTCGTGATTGGTCTTGATCATTTGTGTTAATTGAGTCTTGGTTTGGCGGATCGCATCCAAAGCTAAACACGTCATGCCTTGGTCTATCCAAGGTTTGTGTCATTGATTCCAATGATTGCTCTAGATTGTCACTTGGTTATGTGAACTCAATCAATCCACAATCGATCTGCTACCGGATAGGATCAACTCATGGATCGTTCATGGTTAGTATAAGATCTGTGCGGAATCACTTGCGGTCGGTACACCACATGTAACCGATCCATGATCATCCTTCGTGTTCGTGATAGTGCGAGATCGATTCACATCTAAACCTTATGGTTGAAGGGCTGATTCATGTTCAATGCATAAGTTCGGAGCATAGCACCAATCCCTGTGCATCGACTTAGCTAGGTTTGGCGTCCATGCATCAATCAATAAGACACCACTATACAATCCAAGCTAGGACTTACCGACCCTCGTATCTTATTCTCATGGCCTGGAATTGAGGATGTTATAGGTCATATGTGCGTGCCAAGTTTATTCATTAAGTACTATAGAGATTTTGCCAAAATTCTTATAGGAACAGCCTTACTTCAACTTATATAGGTGATTCCATCAAATGTACACCTCAGTTTAATACCTCATCAATGATGGCTATGGAAATCATTAAGAGCTTAACCCAACCTCTCTTTCATTACAATGTCGCACTAGTCACACTTAGAAGGGATAATAATTTTTAATATCACTAGGTCAACAAATGATTTGTTACTGTCCATATGAACCTATTTCATGAGATTGCCAATCATATAGATTGGTTTACATCATTGTTCATTTTTCTCAATTGACTTAAATCCCATTCCTCATGATAAATGATAGATTGACTTTCTTCCTAAAGATTCAGTAAGAGGATGAGCCGAATTCACTTCTGACTTCATATAATCCATGGACATAATTCCATCTTTAAGTAATTACTTTACCAACTCATGTCTCAATCTAATGTGCCTCTTTCTACCATTGAAAGTTTCATTATTTGCAATGGCTATTGCCACTTGGCAGTCGTAATGCAAAGACAGAAGATTTTAGTTCCATTCTCAAAGAAATATTTGCTAAGAAGATTCTTAACCACTAAGCCTCATTTTCATATGTGAGTTTGAGAAAAATTCTTTTCCTTTCCTAAGAACTTGAGCAATTTTTGAATTACCAAGTTAAATAATCTCTTCTCTTTCCCCTACTAGAGTGTAGAAGAATAAAGCATTTTATTTGTACATATATGCCTAGTAGCACCCGTGTCCACTAACCATTCTTTCACATTGGCCAATTGACTTGGGAAATGACAATGTAATTATGCCATTAGAATCATCTGCTTCAATCAAGTGGACTATTGGTTTAGCAGGATTTTCCTTCACCAAGGGTGAACGCATAACCATTAGTGGATTTGGTCTCATATGAATCTAAGATCCAATTACTATCACCATATGTTTTTAATATAATGGGAAATACATTACGTAGGGTGCCATAATCTATGGTTCCTCTAATAACATGAAAACCTATTTCAAGAACCTTTTATCCATTGTATTTCTATATCAACATACAAATACTTAGCAAAGGAGAAAAATAAATTTCACCTGACTTTCTCTTACATGAATGTATTTGCTGATATCACCAAATTTTATCCAAATGAGACCAAACCCTCGTTATTGGAACAAAAATTGATACGAACATCAACCGTGAACACCTATCAAATAAATTTAAATTCTGGACAACTCATATGACCATGAGCTTAACCAATTCAAGCCATCAACAACAATTGTGATAAGGAATTCAACAAGTTCTAAGCATGGACAATCTATAGCCACGCCTCCCGTATATTCTGAACATGTACAGCAACAATATGTACGAATCTAGTATATTCGAACCATGTATAACAACAATAGATAGTGCAAGGAGAGAACCGAGCATATGCATCACTATCCAATCAAAAGGAGAATAGTTCGAAGCTTTGAGGATCAACTATATGCAATCTATAACCACAACTCTCATTGTCATTCATCAAAACAAATTTGAACAAAATCATTTGAATATGAACAACAAGTATCTTATCAATGTGAGTCATGTTTCTAGCTGAGATGACTCATTGTCAAAAAACACAAACACGTTATGCAAGTCAAAGTCATGATCCAAGCTAAGATGACAACATGTTCCACTTTCTTTCTGGTCCCAAGTAAGATGGAATGATAATATATATAATGGAGATGCCGAATAATTTAATAACTTGTGTTGACTAGGCATGTGGTCACCTTTAACTTTTTAGTCCTTAAAAATAAAAAAAAAGATTGGACCAATTTCTTTCGTTATGTTTTCCAATTTTCCTTTTCTTTCTCATTCTAAGCAGCTACATAGAATCGAAATATGGATTTACATATTTCTTTGAATAGATAAATGGAAAATTTGTAAACATTGTCCTAAAGAGTATAGAACCACAAATTCATGAAGTATGCTTGATTCGATAAGTCAAATTAAGAGGACACAAATGACAAGAATATACTAGAAACTAGCTTACAAGAGGTCGAATTTCCAAAATTTGAATGAAAGGATCCCAATTTCGTGTATGTTCGTCAACTTCGGGTGCCATAACAATGATTGGAAAAGCTTGAACTCATTTGTTGGAAAGCAGACTTTACTAATGATTTATTGGAAAAATCCCCTATGTTGTTCAAAAGATGACAAAATAATAAAAAACTACTAATGTGCATGTTGATTGAGTAGTACCATGTGATATATACCAAGCCACTATGCAGATGGTGTCATAATTAGCATTAGGTGAGCTAATATGAAGAGTGCTCTACCATTGTCAAGAGTGTTTTGCTGATATCGAAGGTTCACTGTTGATAATAAGGGTGAATAAGGTATTGGGTGTCCAAATGTCTACAAACTTAAAGGATCTTGAAATAAGGTGAACATTTAGAAGGACCTTAATTGAGGGTGAATAAGTTGGGAAGGATGGGGATGTTCATAATGACTTAGAGGTACTAAAATCTAGTGAATAGATTGGAAGGACTAGGAAGATAAATAGCTTGGTAGAGTCATTCATCAATATGCTTGGAAGGACCAAAAGATAGAAGATCTTATCGTTATCAGAAGTAGCGAAGAGTAGCATATTGTTGGCAGGAGCAACTCCCTCCATGAGATGAGGTAAAAGACTTAGATGATATTGATGACTTGCATGAGTTCAGTGGAGAATGATAAAGATATCGATATGAGGAGAATAAGTCTAATATAATGAGAATTTTATAAAGACTTGGAGGTACCATGGTCAATCTTTCATCAACTAGAAGTCTTTAGAAGTTGACATGCTTAGAAAGATTATTGGATAATTGAGCGTCAGTCATTCCATATGGTTTTATCGTGGACAACACCAATAGACTACTGATAATGAGTAGTCTTAATTATGGGTAATGGATTGTGTTGATATCAAGTCCGAGAAGGTGCTAGTCACTTTCTCATCTGATTTGAATGTTGATCACAACGAAAATAGACATTGACAAGGCTTGAAATTCTATCACAAACATGCTATTGATCAAGAGAAATTCTAGCAACTCTAAGTAGAATACAGACTCTAAAAAGAGCAAATTGATTAGTTTGGTAAATTGCCACTATTAAAGAGCTGTCCTACTGTTGATAATGGTAAAACTAGCGGCTACTTGGGGATATTGAGTTGCAAACTATCATGTGGTTATATATTCAATCTAAGAGAAGTAATGGGGTTGGATGGAAATGAATAAATCTAGTCAATTTCTTTGACTATTCTTCTTTGCTTTGTGTGTGTGTGTGTGTTTTTATTTATTTATTTATTTATTTATATATGGTTAATAGCAACTAAGTGTTGCTTATTTTATCTTTGTGAGGTACCATTAAGTTGTAATCATGGTAAAATCAACCATACCAGTGTAAGAACAATGGTTGTGTCCTGATAGAGTGATTTATCAGTTGATAGGAGCAATACTTGCTAGTTGTAACTTGTTTTGAAGATTACTAGTGGATTCCAGCCTTGTTGTGAATTAGCATTGAGAGTAGACATCATTTGGGGATAAAGTTGAACCATATAAATATCCCTATGCTATCTTCTATTTCTTTCTTATGAACATTTCATTATTATCAAAATTTGTTCATCAGTAGCACACCTGATTATTAATCTATTTATGTTGTTGGTAAAGTTTAACTTATTATATTCCATAAAAGTTCTTCATTCTCATCAATCTATTCACCGTCCTCTAGGTTATATTGGTAGCCTCAACATTACCACCATTGGAGGCAGAGGATTCACTTAGCTGAATCAGTAATATCGTTATCCAACGAATTATCCTACTTTTTCTCCCCATCGATGACCTTGCCACTGGTGTTTCTATAGTAATTGCTCTCCATAGCTTTCTCATCAGGGACTCTCTAGTTCTTGTTTGTGTTGTGATGTGAATGATAACCAAAGCTTAGCCATGGTTTTGAGAAGACACATAGAAGCAAAATATAAAAACAAGGGAGCGAAGAAAATTTGAACATAAAATTAATTCTAAAATTCAATTAGAATAGAAACAACATGATTATTGGAAATCTGAATTATCCTTAAGATTGTTGGAGAAATATGTTGGAAAAGGCAAAAAATAAGAACAAATGTTTGAAATATGCAGGTACTGTCCTCTGGGATAATTTCGCCCCTCACAAGATACGACGAATCTTCTTCTTTACCTCGCATAGAATAAATAGAGGGAACATGATTAACAACATTATATATAAAATTCAGAAATTAAATAGAAAGAAAAGAGGGAACTTCTCATTTTTGGTATATTTTGATTGTGATTTGAAGATTCTCTTTAAAATTAAAAAGAGAGGGTTATAAAGAAACAAATTAAATCATATGTTTTAAAAAACCGTTAAAAGTTTATGGCAATCATAATTTCCATTAGAGTTGGTACAGAATAATGGCTTGAATATTTCAAAACCATTGAAATATCTAACAAAAGTTTACCTTATTGACTTGCCAAAAGGAGAGTCTGGTCCTTGGGTTGATGTGACCTGAGTAAATGAGAGAAAAGCTCTTCTGAGAATGTTGCATCTTTAAGTGTCACCCCATTGATCTCTCTTGCAATCAACATATGCCTTCATCAAAGCTTATCTACCTAGACAAGTTCGATTATTGAATTGTTTCCAAGCACAAGTTGGCTTCATCCTTGCCCTCTTATGAGTTTAAGAATCGATAGAACCTCAGTTAAAGAATTTCCTAATTTGTCCTATTTTTGATGGAAAAATATACCAAAAGTGCTATAACATTTGTACTACGCTCATTTTAGTACCAAAATTTTTTAAATGATTACATAAGTGCTACTTTAGTAAAAAAAAATAAAAAGATCATTGAAGCGCCACAAGCAATTTTCTTTGCCAGAAATCCAATGTGGCTTGGCAAAGAATTTCAATTAGCAAACAACGATGTTATCAACCCTCGTTCTTTCTCCAAATTGACAAATTTGGGCTAAACTAGGGTCAAGAAGCAAACCCTTGTTCTTTCTCCAAATTGACAAATTTGGGCTAAATTAGGGTCAAGAAACAAACCCAGATACATCGAAATTACTAAAAAAATTGCAGGTGATTACTTGAAGGAAAATTAGCAAGAGCTCCAGAAAGAGGACAACATAAGTGCCATGATTTTAGTATGGTACTCACTTGAGTGTTATAATTTTTTTATTTATCACTCGAGTGCTATAATTTATTTACAATACTCACTTGAATGACATAACGTTTTTAAAACATTCACCACAAGTATCATGTCATGTCGAATTTTCGGCACCTAAGTGAACTTTTTAAAAAATCACAATACTCAAGTGATTAATTGAAAATTATGACATTCAAGTGAATTTTTTTTTATATAAAAATGATGGCATTTAAGCGATTGGAATAAAAAGTTCCAACACTCAAGTTGGTGCCTCCAGAAGAAGCAGAGATGAGGTCATTGAAGAAAAGGAGTTGCGAGACTTTGGAGTGGGAGGAAGATGACGCAGAGAGGGAGGATGAGCGCAATTGTGATTTGGGTAAAAAATCTTCATCCAAATGAGGATGATCCTGAAGACTCTCTGTAGGTGCTTAAAGAGACCCAAGAAACGCAGCTCATGCTGGCCTCTGTCCTTTGCTTTATGCACTAAAAAAACCAAAAATTGAGTTAATGGTGTTCTAGTTCAAGGTGACTCTTGAAGCAAAGTGAACGGAGAGGCACTATGTAAAGCTTCCCGTGATTGCTGAAGATGGGGTTGTTAGGCCCATACATCATCCATTGATTGCATTGTGGTCCTCAAGATATCAAGCTAGAAAAATCTGCCCGTGATCGCTAGCGCTGGGAGCCGGCCAATGCCTTCATTGCTGCCCTCCTTCTAGTTTGGGTCCTGCACGTGATACCTCTCCTTGAGTTTCTACAAGGATGTAAATTCAATGGGATAAGTACACTAGAAGTATCAAAAGTTGTTCAACGCTTACTTTAGTACCAAAGGTTTTTACCAGCTTACTTAAGTGCTAAATCGGAGGAAAAATTATTACTTTAGTGCCAACGGCGAGAAATTCCGGCCAAATTGATTATGTGTCATTTAAAATTAAAATTATAATATGACTTGCTAAAATTTTAAAAAAAATCCAGTCCACGTGGCGTGCTTGGCACTGAAGTGATTGTTTTTTTTAATAAGGACTCGGCATTGAAGTGATCACTTTAAATAAAATTTGGCACTCAAATAATCACATTTAATAAAATTTGACACTTAAATTATCACTATTTACAGCTTTTGGATGATGTCGTTTAGGGGTTATATGCCGACTAGGCATGTAGGCAAGCCATGTAGGACTGAGAAATTAATAAAATATAACCACATCAGATTTCCGGCAATTCAAACTGGAGTTGGCACTTGAATAATCGTTTTGTTTTTAAAGTAGCACTTAAGTCACCCGAAAAAGACTTTTGGTACTAAAGTGAGTGTTGGACACAATTTTCGGCACTTCTAGTGTACTTATCCCTGAATTCAATCGATGTGTTTTGCCAGCCTTGTATCAATCTTCACCCTTGCCTTTAAGAGCGCGTTTGGTAACCATTCTGTTATTAGGAACAATTTTTGATCAGAAATGATTATTTTTTATTCTGCTCCCGATAACAATTTTTGAGTAAAAGAATGCATTTGGTAATTGTACAAAATTTCTGATTCTGGAATAGAAAAAGAACAGAAATGCATATGGTAAATACATAAGATTTCTATTCTAATTCTAAAATTTTATCAAATCATAAAAATTCTATTGATTAATTATATTTATCTAAGTAATAAAAATATTAACTAATCAAATTTTTATTAAATAGTAAATAATAAACTATAGTATAAACTATAAATATAAATACTAAATAATAAATTAAAATAAAAAATTAAATATGTATTCTATATATAGCAAAATTTCAATTCTTATTTCAAATCATTTTTTAATTTTTTAAATAATTATTTTTTTCCTTTTTTCCTTTCTTCCTCCCCTTTTTCATTTCAAATCATTTTTTTTTTTTTTTTAAATAATTCTATTTTTTATTCTTCTTCTTCTCCTCCTCCTCCTCCTCTTCCTTCTGCTTCTTCTTCTTCTTCTTCTTCTTCTTCAATTCCTATTTCAAATCATTTTGTTTTTAAATAATTCTATTTTTTTTCTTCTCCTTCTTCTCCTTCTCCTTCTTCTTTCTCCTTCTTCTCCTCCTCCTCCTTCTTCTTCTCCTTCTCCTTCTTCTTCAATTCCTATTTCAAATCATTTTTTTATTATTTTAAATAATTCTATTTTTTTTTCTTCTTCTTCTTCTTCTTCTCCTTCTACTCCTTCTCCTTCTCCTTCTCCTTCTCCTTCTCCCTCTCCTTCTCCTTTGTCTTCTCCTTCTTCTCCTCCTCCTTCTTCTTCTGCTCCTTCTTCTGCTCCTTCTTCCTCCTTCTTCCTTCTTCTCCTTCTCCTCCTCCTTCTTCTTCTCCTTCTCCTTCTCCTTCTTCTACTCCTTTTGCTTCTTCTTCTTCTTCTTCTTGGCTAGGCGAGCTCGGCCGAGCCAAATTTGGGCAAGGTCGAGCCTTGCCTGGCCAGGCGAGGCTTGCTGGTGGTCGGCAGAGGCCCACCTGGCCACCAGTGAGGCTAAGCCTCGCCGGCAGCTGGGCGAGCCTTCGGCGAGCACGCCAAGCCTCATCGGCGTTGGGCGAGGTGCTAGCGAGCTCGCTAGGCCTCGTTGATGGCTGGGTGAGCTACCAGCGAGCTCGCTGGCAACTGATGGCGAACGGCGGCTTTCGGCGGGGGGCGGCGGTGGCGGCAAACGGCAATGGCGGCAGCAGCAACACTTGAAGAACAAGAGAGAGGGAAGAAAAACAAGAAAAAATAGGAGGAAAAAGAAATAATAGGTAGACTTGATTCTAGAATTGTTTTCGGGAACAAAGAAACAACTTTTTTTCTTTTTTTCTTTTTATTATTGATTCTACTCCAAACAAAAGTTTTACCAAAGGCGATTCCGTTCCAAAACTACTCCCGGAATAAAAGAGTAGAATCTGGTACTGTTTGGCCGGTTACCAAACATGTCCTAATCCTCCGCTCATGGACTCATCTTCACCGCAAGGCCTCTTCCTCCCCCTCCAAGCCTGAAGAACCGGTCCCTTCATTATTGGTGAATCTCTAATTGGGTTGCCACGGTTGTGGTGTAAGAGCTAGGGATGGAGTTATGAGGTGCGCTTGTGTGATGCAGTCATAAGATGCGACAGATTCACTGCACAATTAGGAAAAATCTTTAGTCTCTGGGAAGTGATTTTATCTTTTTTTTTTAAAGTAAGATATCTCAGTTTTGAATTTGATACATGTGTATTGATGTTGAAATTTGGACTCCTGAATGAGTGTGTGTCAATTTGATACTTATTGTATCCCACCAGATACTGGTCCAGAACGTGACCCTCGTATGGGAGGGACATTCAAGGCCCTTCAGCAGAAACAAAACCAATTTGAACACTTCTGATCAACTGCAGAAACGCTTAACATTGCAGCACTCAAAGCTCAATCCTCCTTAGTCCACTGGTTCTGGTTACCCATAAGAGGCAGAAGCATAGACAGAAAGAATAGAGCAAATTATTGGGTTACTAGATTGCAAGGATGTAGATCAGGTGGATTTGGCTGAGTTTCAACTAAAAAGATACGCTACCCATCGAATATCTCGCTCGTCAAAAAGTGCGACATAGAAAGGCTTTTTTATAACTTTCTTTGGGAAGTACTCCTTTGATTATTCTAGAGACAAGAAGACTGCAGAGTTCGCAGAGCTGAGACAAAGTGACCTGACCGTGGATGAATATGAGGCGAGGTTTTCAGAGTTATTCCGAGTTGCCCTTCAGTTGGTGGCAGATCCTGCAGATGAAGCAAAGAAACTTCAGGCAGGGCTAAGCGCATATGTTAAGTCCGTTGGTGGGCCACAAGATACGTAACCATGATGACGTTTATGAACGAGCACAGATTGTAGAGAAGGATTTGGAGGAAGGCAAGATCCATGTTATTGATGAACAGCCTAAGCAAGATGGCCAATCTCCAACGAGCTTTCGTCAAGATAAGAGACCGTTTGTGGCAAATAAAAGGCCCTTTAGGGAAACAAATGGAGGAATAACGGAGTTCAATTTTGGCCCGCACAGATAGTTCAGCCACAAATGGGACACTAACGGTAACTCTAACGGCTCATTGCTTTTCCATACCACCTCCAACGGAAAGATTGAAGATGAGCATAAAAGAGAAGATCTCTAAAGCCAAATGTTAGACACATGCATATGAAAGACTAAAAATCTGCTAGAAGCTGTGTTTTGAGTAAAACAATCTTAGTTGACTGTTTTTCTGAGTGTTGTATCCTCGTTGTCTTAGTAATTGTGCTAAAGATTAAGCGTACTAGAGTATCAACCGTAGTTAACTCCCGATAGTGTGATCTATTGTGTAATAGGATCAATGCTTTCCAATTTTAACTTACTCAGCAAATTACTAGTACAATCCAGCTCAATTTGTGGCTATTAGTTTGAAGGGTCGAGATAGGCTCGGGGATAAAGCCAAATCACTATACATATTGTGTGCTACTATTTTCTCTATCATTATTTCCATAAGCACACAGTCTGCTCACAAGCTTTAAAACATCATCTTGACCTGATCTTTACTTAGCGTCTGCAAATTTCTGTGAAAGATTGTCAAAGTGTTTAAAATGACCTATTCACCCCCTCTTTAGGTTTAATTGCCCCAACAAAAATAGCCAAAGTGGCGACAATAATTTGGCAAATCACACTAGTCAACAATCTAGTAAATTGCTGAATATTGAAGATATAAGGCCATTTCCACTCAACATAAATATTCCTATTAGGCTTAACATGTCAATTCCTATTGATAATCTAGCAAGACTAGCATTACTAGCTAGGGACGAAATGGCCAACCAAGTCCACAATTGAACCTAATTTGTCGAAGAATTTCAACAGCAATTGAGATTAGGCAAGGGTGTTATCATACCTATTAGTAGAAAACTACATCCTGAGTGGGTCAATATCCAGCCTTTTTCAAGAGGCTTTAATATTTGCCGAATTTGCCATTTTTATTGGCAAAGATGAACAATCGACTATTGAACACATTAGTTGATTTAGAGCCCAAAGTAGAGAAGTAGGGACAAGTGAGTTTCTAAGAGTCAGCTTTTTCTTTTGTCTTTGTTGAAAAAGGCTTTTACCTGGCACGTTGATTTTCTACCTAATTCGGTGTGTGATTGGGCAAAGATGGAGAAACAATTCCATTCTCAATTTTATGGAATGTTAGTTGAGGTATAGATTGTTGATTTGGCCACACTCGCTAGTAAAGAGTTATGTATGAACATAATTTGATAACTTGAAGGGAATCAACAACTCGCCAGTAAAGTTATCAACAACACGATATGAAGTTATCGATGAGAGCCTTGATGTTTCTCAACAAAGCCATCGATATCGATGGTGAGCAATTGACAAGAAGATAATCATTGGGTGGTTATGTCACTGTCCGTTAATTTAGGATTCGTGTAAATTTTTTTGAATAAGTGCTCACGAAGTAAATTTTAGTGGTCGCCCTCTAGGAAGTTACTTGTTTACTTGAATTCCAATGTTGTAACCAATTATAGAGAATATAAATACCCTAAGGGTATTCTTTGTAAAACCCTAATTAATCAATAAAAAATTCAATATTCTCGTAATTTATCTTTATCTTTACTTTTCTGCCTTTTAATATCTTTCAATTCATGTACTTTAGTTGTAGTTTCAAATATCTCATGTTAATTAAATTCCGGTGCGTATTTTTAGTTGTAGTTTTCAAATCTTCGTTGTTGATTAAATTCTAATGTTGTATCTTTCTATCATCTCACTTTATCGTCCAATAAATTCCAACAAAGTGTTTTGTACTTTGTCGTTAATTAAATTTCAATGAAGCATATTTGTTCCTAGTGATTCACTAAGACTCCTGTTTAGAATCGTCATAAAAGCCGTTTTCTCATAACAA
Organism: Eucalyptus guilfoylei; assembly: GCA_016097605.1. Classification (NCBI taxonomy): domain Eukaryota; kingdom Viridiplantae; phylum Streptophyta; class Magnoliopsida; order Myrtales; family Myrtaceae; genus Eucalyptus; species Eucalyptus guilfoylei. The sequence goes on from CM027861.1 coordinate 38,018,251, forward strand.
AAAGTGAAATGACATTCGGTGAAAAATATTTTATCGAGGATTCAATTTCGGCCAAACACCATGCGCAAGGCCATAGTTCATGGGTTCGAATAATAATGACAGTCATTATTTTAATTGCAAGTAGGGCTCCAAAATTTCGCGATGGCAATCACGCGTAGGATGCGTTTGACCTCCAGTCACATTGCCTTAAGCCTTATCCTATATGCGAACCAATCCTCGTGGCATCGGGTCCCCAGGGTTGGCTTTGCAAAATAAGGGATTTGTTCTAGCACTTCGAATATTCAGCCACTTTATATCAGCCCTCATAGCTCCATATTTTTTATTCAACAACAACAATAATAATAAACATTCTAACGACAATTGAATATTGAAATTGAATTTTGAATATAGCAGCAACCTAATTATGAATAAATCTAGATTTCGTTTAGGCAGTGTAACGGCCTAAAACATGCATTGATTAGCAACCTCACAGAGCTATACAAGATTAAAAGCTCTGTTTGTTTTGCAAAAAAGAAATGATTTAAAAAACCTTTAAAAAAAACTGCTTATATCAAGTAAAATAATTAATCAATAAAAAATATTTTCTTTGAAAAAAAAATTTACGTTGTCAACGTCAATCTATATCTAAGCATTTTTGTGGACTAAAAATAATTTTTGCTCATTCATTTTTTGAAAGTAATACAGATGATCATTTTTAGAAAAATGTTTTCCAAATCATTCATTTTTTGGTGAAATAAATGCATCCTAAAATCTAATAAATTTGTTCGAATATATTTTTCAATCGAATTTAGAGATGGAGAGTATGGTAGGTCGAGTGAAAGGCTGAGCCGCTATAAACTGCATTGCAATCTCTTGCATCATTTACCACTTTTACAAGTTAAAAGATATTTGATTTCCACAACATATTTAAGTCTATTAACTTTGTTTCACTCTCTAAAGTGTTATTTTATACCAAAAGTTTTAAAAATCTTATAACATTCAATTCACCACCATCTTAATTGTTAAGTTTGGTCCATTTCACTTGTCAACCGCTTAATGAACCTAAATCGCGCTTGCATCATGCCTTACATGAATGTATTGAACGAACCTCACGTCTTTGGCGAAGCTTAAAGGCTTGGCGGCAAGTGTATAACATGCAATTAGCCGTGGGTTCATTGCCTTGTCGCACTTGAATACGATGCCAGTGTGGCCTATTGCACTAGCTGAGCTTCTGGTGTCTCCTTAGGTGGGCCATCCTACCTCTGGATTCGATGGATAAGTTATTCCTAGAAATCGTGCACACCGCCTTCTTGCCATTAAGGAGGACCTTGATTTTCAATTTCTTCCAAAGAGTGGACGTTCGTTACCACCAAGTCTCGATGGCATCATTCGGAGTTTGTTTACTGTTCGGGTCGGGGATAGAGGCTTTGCAGAGGGGAGGGGCATTGCCATCGTCTCAAGATGGGTGGCGATCCACCTTACTGACTTGTCGATTAGGAAGTAGGTTGGATAGCTGTTGTGGTGCATTGCAAGATCGAGAATAGAGAGGGATTGTGTATATAAAGTCAGAATTTGTCACAAGAAATTTTGAGAATTTGCGACGAAATTTTTCGTCTACTTGTTATTTCGGGCAGAGTACGGTTAGACGATCGCTACTCAATGGCCCGAACCTTTGTGCCGGCACCTTTGAGGCCCCATTTTAATTTATTTTTGGGACCCGAGGCCACGTGGGTTCGATTAGTGCATTAAACTTGAAAAGAAATTTCGACCCCGGGTTGGCCCAGGCTGACTCGGACAAGACAAGTGCTTAGGTGCTGGCCCTAAAGCAAAGGTGTCATGCTTGGCGTGCCCTCATTTTTCTACTAGGCTTGATCACATGCGATCTTCACATTGAGTGGTCGTGCCAGGAACGGGTCCAATCGTGCCATGCCATACTAGTTGGCTTGAGTACATTTAAAAAATTAGTACATATTTTCTTAAATAAGAGTTTGAAGTCAAGCTTGTGTTAAATAAGCGCATGAAGTGGTCAGGATAATTTCAAATAAGGGTATGAAATGACCATAATTGTTTTAACTAAATACCAAATATCTTTGGTTGCTGGCAAATTAAATATTCTAACCGATCAAAATGCATTTTCGTTTAAACAAAATTTAAAATTTAAAATATTTATTATTATTTTTTTTTCTTTTTTTCCTTTTCGGCGAGGGTTGGTAGCCGCTGGGAAGGGCTTAGCAACCCTCATCGATTGCTAATAAGGGCTATCTCACCTAGGTGACGTCATCCCCCACCGGTCGTTGGTGAGGCATCTAGCAAGGGTCAATCTTGCCAATGGCCACGAGAGTGGACTCCCCTAGAGCGAGAGGGTCGCCTCCTAGGTGAGGCGACCATTGCCCAAATCTGGCAAGGTCGTCCCCTGCCAGTGGGGGTTGAGTGCTACCGACGAGGGAGGCCCTCACTAGATTGGGTGAGGGCGATCTCACCCCACCCTCTTTGAGGATTGGCCATTGTGTGAAGAAAAAAGAAAAAAATGAAAGAAATTTAAAAAAAAAAAAGAAGATAAATAACAAAAATATTATTGACCAGTCACTTTAGCTTTTGACATAATCACTTTAAAATCTTTATTTAAAATAAGATCAATGTCAACATGTCATTTTTAGAATTTTTCCGGAATTTTATCATCAATTTTTACTGAACCGAAAAACCGTGGCGCATTGAAGGATGCCCAACGCATCGGCCGCGATGACGTCACACCCCTGGGCCGGAGGTACATATTCACCAACAGCCTATCCTGGACGCGGTGGTTCCTCTTGAGTTCCCAGCTTCAGCGCTCTCGAAGGAGCTCTCCAGCTTCCCTCCAAAGGTCTGTTCTCTCTCTCTCTCTCTCTCTCTCTCTCTCTCTCGATCTGAGCACGCTCCTCTGTAGCCCTAGCGCTCGCACCGCCGTCGATCCGATCGGATCCGCAGGCGGATCGTCCTTACCTCTTCCCGCGCCGCCGGCGTCTCCGTGCTCGTTCCGGCCTTCCCTGCGCCGGAATCGGAGCGCGATTTGATCGTCGCTCCGGCATTCGCGTGCCGACGATCGCGGTGCTCTCTGCTCTGAACTCGGTTCTTGTTTGAGTCTGGGAATTGAGAAAGATACGGGCGGATTTCTTTCAGGGACCGGGAATCGTAAGGTTTGGACCGCGGTGATAAGCAGTCTCCGAGTAGGGGCGGCGGCGGCGGCGGCGGCGGCGGCGGCTTGTTTTCTTGGAAGCAATGAATACCAGAAGGTTGGTGTTTGCTACTTTGATTCGCTTATTTGCTTCTGATCATGCTCCTCCGTCCAATCGCTATCGCAGTCTTTAATAACTCGAATGGACCAGTTTTGATTGGTTTTCTGCGTGTTGAATTGGAACTCATGGATTCACTGGCTTGTTGGGGTTTGGGATGGTGGTTGAAATGAACTGCTCTTGCTTGCTTTGTCTGATGCTACCATTAGTTGTTAGGGGAAATGTTCAGACGGGTTTTACTTAATGTCAATGCTCGTCTTTTATCTTACTGATCTATGGTAAAACTGAAAATTTCGAGTGTTTTGTGAGACATTGGTTTCTTAGGCATAATGAGTGGTTGATTTTTCCGAAGCTGCTAGAGTAATGGCGTGCAATCTATAGCTTTGTCAGTGTAGCGGATAGATTTAAAACTCAGATTCCCCCGAGCAGGATCATCCAAAAAATTTGATGACTTGAATCCTAATGGTAGCCAACCAAATAATACTCTGGTCAACAATATGGAGAACTAAGCCTGGACAATAATAGTTGGTATAAGAGTGTAAATAAATTTCACTGTTTGTAAGATCGGAACTCACATTGATTGGAATTTTGGGTGAGTTCAGTTCAAGCAGTTGGAGTGAGTTGAGTGTAAACTTGAAATACCTGTTGTTGGTCTTGCAAATATGCTAGTCCTTCGACATGACAATATTCTTTTTTGTTGGTGACTGCTTTTCACCAAATCCTCATGGGAGCCACCTTTCATGGAGCACATATCCTCCCAAGCAGGGCTGTTCAAATCGCTTTCTGTTTTTTAAGTGAGGTCAGGGTATGGTTGGTAAAATTGGATGGTGATATCACAGCTCAAAATCATTATATTGTGCAAACTACTAAAGAAATAGCTTGAAACATGCCATCCTTATCATTGTGAAATAACTTGTGTGAAATTGTGACAAGCACTAAAAATCAAAACATTAGTATAATCCAAGTAAATGTAATAGGTGAAAGAAATGACAGAAACGCAATTTTCTCATTCAACTTCATGTATAAAACAAACTCATTGGAGAGACAAGTCAAGGAAGCTTAATATTCCATAATAATTATACTAAACATTAATAGCAAAGGGCACTATTTCATAATCACTGCTGCTCCTCCTTGTTACCCTTGTCATAAAGGACACTCATGGAGCAGACTTTAGTTGGATGCATTGAAATGTTCGTATATGAAAGCCAAAACCTGGATTTATCTACTATAGTTAGGATAAATATAACACAATTCAATTGCTTTAGTCTTTTGAATTTCTTTTTTAAACATTTCAATTGTTAACTTAACCTTATTTAGCTTAATATTTTACTCTTTTTGGGACAAACACTATAAAGTCGACAGAGATGGAAGCTAGTACGACTTAATAATTTTGTTCTATTTATACCATTTTACGGTCTTGAATGCAGTCCAACCACGATCTTGTTTGAACGTAATTTTGGAAAAAAGTTGAGATCATAAAGCTGATTTAGGATCATAAGTTCGTACTGTGACAGTCAAAATTGTGATTCCAGCAAAAATACTTCATAAACTTCTCTTTTACAGTCTACCTAAAATTTTGCTATAATTTCTAGTTGTTAATTCTTGTTTTAGACTGTAGGAGACCTAGCAAATGGAAAAGTATGGGTAAATAAACAATGTGTAACAAGCAAGAGTAAATATTTTTTGGTATACGCTTTTGTAGGTGATATAATGTTGGTAGATGAACTACAAACAAGAGTAAATTTGTCAAAGCTAGAATACTAGGAGTGTAAGTTCAGCAATAGTAGAAGTTCGGCAACACTTGATGGGGATTAGTGATCAGAATTTCCAAAGACTGACCATGCTAAATGACTAGGATGCACTTGGCAAGAGATGGATATCTTGGCCATAGAGTACATATAGGATGGATGAAGTGGGGAAAAGTGTTTGGTGTTTTGTGTGACTGTTGAATACTGCTTGAAAAATTCTATAGGAATGCAACAAGGCCAACAATGCTTCATTGCATTGGATACTAATTAAACACCAACATGTTCACAAAACTAGTCTAGCAGATATGAGAATGCCTCGGTGGATGTTTAGGCACATGAAAAGAAACAAAATTAGAAATGAATTGAACACACCAGATTTCACAAGATGTTAGAAGGATGGTTGCCGAAAAGATGAAGTAAACTGGGGAGGTATTGAGGAAAAGTAATAGTAAATCTACTGAGGAACAGACAAGACAAGCTTGTTTGAAGTGATTTGGTCATTTAGAACGTAGACCTCCGGTGCTCTAATAAGGAGATGTGTGATTGATGGATGGAGACTTCAGTTGAAAGGGCGGGTAAAGCCCTAAAAATACGTGAAAGGAGACTATAAGAAAAGTATGAGGCGCTTAGAGCGTATAAAAGACTATATTGAACAGTAGGCATGGCGACAAAAGATTCATATTATGGGGCCACCCAGTGGGCTGATAGTTTTTGTTGTTGTCATTGCTGCTGCTGCTGCTGCTATGTGAAGAGGGGCGGATGATTTGTAATGTATTAAAAATTAGGTTGCTAATGTGAAAATTAATTTCTGTTCAAATAGGTATTTTCAACTCTCTATAATTTTTCTGTTGAATTACATTCCTCTGGCATTTGAATAGAAAGAATCCAGCTGAATGGTGAAATTCTCGATTGCATTCCTGATATGAACAGAGAAAAGAATGAATCCTCGTCCTGATTGGAGTGTATGAATAATTGGTGCTGGTTATTCAAATGGTCTCGACTCTTGATTCACTGTCCGTGCACTGCTAACCTAATTCCAGGGGATATACACTGTTGATTGATAAGAGGCTTGTCAAGGCTCAATATACCTTTTTATTTGGTTACTGGCCTTGTCTTGTGTTTGCATAAAAGTGCTGCTGACACTGTTTCTGCGATAAATTTGCTATTTCTAATATCCATGAGGAAGTTATGATGTTTACAGTTTCTCAAAATCATGTCTGCTTGCTTTGACACCTTATCAGAGTGATGTTTCCATCTGTATGATGCTTTCGGTGCAATTCTTTGTTCATTAGTGTACAAACTGACTCAGTAATTTATGGATTAAGTTGACTTCTATGAAATCAAGCCTCACTGTTTATTGTTCATGGGCTTGTGTTGACTTGCTAAACTTGATATGTTGAATAATACATTTGTCTGTAGGGATGTCCGTGGCAATAGAGCAGCTCTCTTTGATGGCATTGAAGAAGGTGGCATTAGGGCATCATCTTCTTACTCTTCTCATGAGATTGATGAGCATGAGAATGAAAGAGCAATGGATGGGTTGCAGGATAGAGTCAATCTTCTAAAGAGAGTGAGTGTTTTGAAGTGATATTCTATTATTATGTGATCTTTTAATATGCGTTAAACTGCTCAATGCCATATGAAGCTTCTTCTATAGTCATGCAGTTTTCACTTCTTTACCGGTGAAGTGAGGCACAACAAAGAAAATATGGATTTCACTAGCAATATATGGATGGAATTCGTATAGTGTATCCTTTTTGTCACATTGTCTGAGATGCAGCACTGTCCTTTATATCATCTGAAGCATGTTTTATTGTGAATTTTATCTTCCAATTCAGAGAGGAAATGAAAATATTTTTTGGATGCTCTTCCATTTCTAATTTTCAACGAGTTATTGATGCATGTCATGTCAACAGTTGTCTGGTGATATAAACGAAGAAGTGGAGACACATAACCGCATGTTGGATGGAATGGTATGAATCAGCACCCCAAGTGCTTTCTATAGGTTATTTAATTCACTTAATGCAGGATTTTCAATATCACACCAACAAACAAGTTCTCTCTATAGTTTAGTTGACAGGGATTATATTTGTTCAGGGCAATGAGATGGATGCTTCGAGGGGAGTTCTGTCGGGAACGATGGATCGTTTTAAAATGGTAACTTATTGTCAGTCTCCCTCTCAATGGATTTGATGCTGCAACTCCCGTCTGTAAAGGGGTTAATATTTTCTTTTTGGTTGGCTTTGCATCAGGTGTTTGAGACGAAATCAAGCCGGAGAATGTTTTCTCTTGTTGCATCATTCGTGGTGATTTTCCTAGTTGTCTATTATCTCACTAGGTAATGGATCGCAATAGGTTGAAGGCTGAAAGCTGCTAGAGATTAAAACTGGGGGGGGGGGGTTACTGTGAACTCCTTACTGTAAGTAAATACTGTTTCTGGCTTGTAAGTTCGTGTTCCTCTGTTTAAAGATCTCTGGATGTGTTTGCACTGTTGTCAAAGGCTTCGATGTTGTGTGGTAATAATAGTAGTAATAGTACCTGCCTAACTAATCCACACCGTCTTTTCCTTCACAATCTATATATAAATATGTAAATGACTGTCTTTACATTGGTAAGGATGACTTTGGGTTTGCCATTTCCTCCAAGTTTGTGGCATCAGATTTAACTGAAGTGTTTCAAGCGCTTATCCTCATTCTGACTGTAAGTCAAGTTATGGAAATAAGCGACAACAAATGATTTCAGGAAAGGACTTTACCAAAAAAAAAATGATTTCAGGAAAGGATTAAGTACCTCTGCCATGAATCATGAAGGTGCAGGGGCACATCGGGAAGTTCGAATGGCATCGCCAGCCACTCATAAAGCCCATCGGGCGTCTTGAATGATATATTCCATCTATCATGAATTTTCAGCCTGCTTTGATGATGTTCGCTTTTCAAATCAAATTTTGAAAATACCTTTGAACCAGCTAATTGTTTCAAGCACGTCTTTAAATCGTGGCATGGGAAGTATGTACTTGAGAGTGATTTTGTTTATAGCACAACTATCCACACATCCTCCAAGAATCATCCTTGTTCGGAGCAAGTAAAGCGGGACAAGCACAAGGACTTTTTGGCTTTCTCGCGCTGATCCCTTAGCCAGTAGCCCCTCTATCTGCCTTTGCATGATCCTGGTAGGTTCGATGAAGGCCCTCTTGGGATCAATTGATAAGCATCATGTCGAATGCTCCTCAAAGGTGGTAAGCCCCGTGGCGCATCGCCATCGACTATCTCTGCGAAATCCTCCAAAATCTGCTAAAGTCAAGGGGAAATTGGCAAAATTCTGGGGGCTGGTCGTTACTAGCTACCTCGTCGATAAATGTATGTACGACTCTCATTTCTCTACTTTCGGCCTCAAAACTTTTCCGCCGATAACAACCTATTAACCTTGTTGCACGTTACCAAATTAGTCGCTCACCAGTACCCTCTTCTTTTAAGAGAATGAAAAGCCTATTTTGGTTTGTAACGATGATCCATATTATGATCGTATAATGAAGGTCGGTCTAAACGAATGTGATTATCATCCATAGGCACCACATTGCATCAAGCCTCATCGTTCAGACCAGAGGTGTCCAAAAACCCAACCCGTTTCAATCCGAACACCACCCAAACACGAACCGAACCCAAAACAAGTTGAGTATATGTTTTTGGATAAGATGCCATCAAAGTTGCCAACTTGGCATCTAGATTCTTCAGTCATTAATGATGGGGTTCATGTATCGATTGGTTCACGTGTGTGCCACATTTTCTAGAACTTTCAAGATATTTTTGACCTCCATCATGACCTTTGAAAAGTTAAGGAACGATCTCACTCTCCTTCATTTAATGAAGAGATTCTAGAATTCTCTTTTACTTTATCCTTTCATTCCTCAAGAAGACAGTGTAGAGAATTCTATCGTCAAAGTTGATTCCGAGGCTGAGAAAGGGATCATTAGGTACACCTTGAAGAACCGAATCACATGAACTCGAGATTCGGCTATCACGCCTCATGCTCTTCATAGACAAACTTGGGATTTGCGATCTCGCCCGATCCGTTTTTTTGGATGGTTGGTCGGCCAAAAAGGTCAATTGTCCTTCGGTTGGTTTGAAGTCAATTCTAAGCCTATCCATGGCCTAGCACTAAGCAAAGGTACTCATGGACCATAGAATTTGTGACGGAATAGCCAGATCTATCCCTAAGCTCATTTCGGTCGGCACCCGATCCATTGGTAGGGTTCGTGGTCGGTGCATTACCGATCCATAATCGGACATCACCAATTTGAGATTCCTTTTCGATCACTAAAATTTAAATAGGGAATGGTGAATTTTTTATTGGAAGACGATCACATTTGATCAAGTCAGATTGTTTGTGTATTGATGCATGGCCGAGTAGAATTATCCGCAACCAAACACTATGATCGATTGGATCGACCCATGATCATCTGCCAATCCAAAATCATCCCGTGACCAATTCTTATGATCAAAAAGTTATCTTATGAGCTGGTGATCTTATCCCAACAATATGGTCGATAGATAATTCATGATCGACACCTCGACCTATTCGTGACTGATTAGTTGATCGGTTGGTCAAACCATGACCAATCCATGATTTCTCGTAATCGAATTGGTCGATCCATGGCCAATGGCCCATGATCGATTTTTTTTTGGACCTTATGGCCAATCCTTACGGGTTCGAAATCGAGGATGTTACACCACTAGTCATTCATAAAGGCCTCATTTCATCTTGAAGGCTGTCTTCTATTCATCACCTTTCATGGTAGGATCTTCGACGGAGCTTGTGACATCTTGAATTTTCGACTTGTCCCGATAAAATGAAATAGGCATCTCGTCGACGTGCCTATGGTCATTTTTCTTTGAGCTGATCACTTATGAGTTAATCAATCTATTGGGTGAAGCCGTTAAGGGATATAATCACGGTAAAATCCCTAAAAGCTACCCGGTAGGTCGGATTTGACTAAAATCATGTTTGGTCGATTTTAACCACGAAATTGAATTTGGTTTCGGGAATCGGACGTTCGAGCATGTCACGGTTCATTTATAGGATATCGTCTTGTCTTTCGGAGAAATTCCGTCGAGTTCGGGATTTTTTTATGGAAAATTGATTCGAACGATTTGGAAAAACAACGGAAATTCGGATGGCCAAATTAAATGGAGTTTTGGCCTCCTTATTGAGTTATTTGCTGGTGGGGACTTGTGGAATTGATGTGGGCTTTTTCCTTGGCAAAAATTGGACATTAATTGGGGAAATTTGTGTTGAAATTGAAGCTCATTTTTAAGAAATTCGGAGCTAGGTGGGGGGTGCAACATTTGGCTTCAAATTGGAATTTTTGTAGATTAATATGCAAGATTTAAATGGGGGACATAAGAGGATAATCATGTGGACTTTTGGGCCTAAGCTATGATGGTTATTGGATATTTAATTTGACTTTTCTTCCACCTCATCTTCGGCTTCTCTCGCAAGCCAAGCCACCGACGAACTACCTCTTATTCTTCGCACGGCAACTCCCTCAATTTTCTCCTTCAATAAAACTTGCTTCTTCCCTTACTGCCAGCACAACCGTCCCTATCCCACCGAGGCAATTTCCCCTGCGCCAATCACCTCTCCCCCTCACGCCCATTGCTCCTTCGCCACGAAGATCAGCGCCCAGCTCCCCACCGAGTTTTTCTCTTCAAGCTGCCACATCCGAGTCAACTAAACTTCAAGCGAAGCCCCCATCATTGACCTTGAAGCTTCTCCATGCGCCACGCCTGCAGCTCCATCAATCTCACCTGCCACCGAAGCTGCTTCTCCGTCTGCTTTCGTCGACGCCAACACACGGGTCAACAAATCAGCTCATCTTCCCCATAGTTGACCGCAGTAGTCCACGTTTGTCTTCGTCCTTCATCCGTTCAGCTAGTGAAGCCAGCAAAGCCAGCGAAGCGGTTGCTGTCGCGCATCACCCTCTCTCTTTCATACAACTGCCGTTTCCACTGAAGCTGCACGTCCCCGAGTCAACATCTTTCCCTTGAAGCCCCTCGTTGACGTCCAGTAGCCGTTTCCTCTGAAGCCAGCCTATCCCGAGCCCAACTTCGGTCGTGGATTTCAAGGCTCCTCGGTTCAGCCCAGCAAGTTGCCAACTTCTATGGCCCAGCCCATAATTCAGCCAGAATCAAGCCCAGCAACTCCTTTCCGTTCAACCCCGCAAACGAGCCCATTTGAAGCCCATGAATTTCAGCAGTTGTAGCCCACGAGTTTTAACCCAGCCCAATTCAGTTTTTCAGCTCACTTAAAGTCCAAGTAGCAGGCCCAAGCCTAGACCAAGCCCAGCTTTTTGCTGTGGGCTTGCGAGGCTTGTAGGCCCGGCCTGAGTGTTCGTCGACGTCACTGAAAAATTCGGATTTTGGCTGCCGTCACGCCATTGTCGCGGTGTTCCAGTCTTCGCTTTGCACAAGTGAGTTTTGCTTACTAATCATTGCTTAGTATGCTAATGGTGCTTAGGGGTTAATTAAATTTAATTAAGTGCAATTAAGTGGATAAATTAGATTATAGTAATTAAATTAGAGATTTATCAATGCATGTTAGGCAAATAGTTAGTGTAGTTAACAAGGAAATAGGTCATAGTATTTATTGAACGAACTTTAGAAATTTTTCGAGTCCGTTTGGCGTCTAATTAGACATTACGGGCTTAAATTGGATTTATTGTATTTATTTAACAATTTCCATAATTATTTAATTAATTAATTATTTTCCGGAAATTAGTTGTGGTGTAGTTTGTTTATTTATTTGAGTGCTAAATTGTGCTGAATTGATTTTATTGTAATTTTAGGATTTTATTCCTAAATTAATTAAATTTGGTAATTAAGTGGAAAATTACTGGGTGTCGGTTTACAGCGCCAAAAATCTATTTTGAGACTACTGAAAATACCGAGAGGTTCAAAAGTAAAAATCTTATATTTTGGCTAAGAACGACCGTGTACCCACGCACGAGTATTTTTATCAAGAAGGATAAAAATGGTGAATTGATTAAATGACCAATTATCAGCATGCTATAAAAGTATGGCTGGCAGCTTCTGGCGAGCATATATATATATTTATCAACATACTATGAAAGTATAGCTAGCAGCTTCTGGTGAGCATATATAGAATAGTGGATCAATGGATCTGGCAGCTTCTGGTGAGTATATATAATTCTCAGCATACTATGAAAGTATGTCTGGCAGCTTCTAACGAGCATATATAATATACTATATTAGAAATTGAAGTAACTCTTGGTGAGCATATATATATATATAGTATATTATCTCAGTATTTGAGGCAGCTTCTAGCGAGCTATACTATCTATTATTGGCTTATAATAAGTAGTCCTGAGCATGATCGGACTTATAGATAGTATTAATTGAGATGATCGAGAAATGGTCTATTTGATATATAATTGACTAGGTCGATTGATCAATGATTTGATCTAATGCGATGAATTGATGTGATTCCTGTATATTTGATATATACTGACTTGCAGAAAGGAACTGAGGCCAAGGTAAGTCCTCTGACTCATGTTGTACTTAGGCAGCCTCTAGAGTGTATTGGCTTCTTAATCGGGTCTTAGGGGGTATAACTTGATGAGACGTAGTCTCATCCCGGTTGTGGGACAACATTTCAGGTCCCTAGATGGCAGCACCTCCACATCCTCGTCCTCCCATGCATTTTGGTAAACCTAGAGGAAGAACCTAAAGAGGAGGACCCTGATGAGGAACCGGAGGAGGAGTTCGAGGAGGATCCCAAGGATGATCTGGAGTATGACCCGGATGAGGACTAAGACCTCACCCTGTTTTGCAAACTCTAAGTTGTGATCTGATATGTAATAGATCTGACATGTTAATAATATCGTAATATATATTATGAGGTTTGCTTATATAAAAGTGTGGTTGTGGTTTTTCAGTTGTGAAAAATATAGCCTTACTTTTCTATTCATTGTTTTATTATTTGGGATTTTTATTTGCTTCTGCATGCATATCAAAATGAAAGAGTCAGCGATGTGTCCTGGGACGTCGCTAATAATCGACCAAGATGAGAGATGGGTGCGTGCCCGAGGATCAGGGCATGACAGAGCTTCCATTTCGTTGCTTGCTCTCGCGACCGCCAGTTCAGCATCTATGGCCACCGCTACACTCCCGCTTTCCTCTGCCCATGCCATTGGCGCCCGATTGTGGTCGCCCATCTTGTTTGGCGTTGGGCGACTCGATCTCGCAACTCTTGAGGTCACATTCGTTGTGTGACATCCTGAAAATTCGACCATGTTTCGATGATATAAAATGGGCTTTTCATCGACGCACCTATGGTTCTTTTTCTTTGAGTTAATCACTCACGAGATAACTGATCTACTGGGTGAAGCCGTTAAGGCATATAAATGTGACAGACTTGAGAATTCGATCAGAAATCGACTGCTCGACCGTGCTAATCGGCAAGGGTTAATATGGCATCGTTATAATCGATTAGAGACCGGAGATAGGTTGATTCGACAGAAGTACATAATTAAATTGTGGGTGATCCACCTGATTAGCAAGCTTTCGTGAAGTAAAAAATCTTCAATTGTTTGGATGATGTGATCCAAATACTAATTGATTGAAAGAAGTTTGCTATACCTCATTATTCAACACTTCAAAATTCTAGATTAAATTTTCTCAAATAAAAGTGAAACGGTTGGATTAATCGTTTATAAAAGTTACATGGTTTTTTGGAGTGGAGATGAAGAAGATTGATTCAAAGATATTTCCTAAAGAAGTTGAAGTCTCCACATTGGCCTGGGGTCACGTGACCTCAAGCAAGGCTGCCGGCACTAGATCTGGCCTCTCCGGTGGCTTGAGTCCTTCGCTGACGATGTTGTGGGAAGTGAGGATATTTTCGAAATTATAAAAGTTTAGTGAAGAAAATGATATCTATTGTTATTCTAGAAATGCTCAAAACCCAAAATATCTCTGGACCAACCTTGGTTTAATCGTTAGAAGGGATTTTTGGTATTTTCCCCAACAAAAATGTCAATTGAGTTTATCGATTGGGGATGCAATACAGCTTGCGTTGAAATAGTTTCGCTTTTTTTTTTTTTTTTTTATCGCCACCAATATTGGGTCGCTGTTTTAAACACGCTTTCAAATTACAATCTTCGTAAAGGTGATTCCCCTCCCCCACCCTCCCCAAAAAAAATCGTTGACGAAACCAACTATTTTTGCTTGGAAACTTAGCGTATTTGTAAAGGCGAATGAGCTCAGCAGGACCCATTTGCACGAAATGTAGTTAAGTGCGTCTCGGACGTGCTTGGTTGGGTTTCCATTATAAATGGATTGATCAAGTTCGCACAATAGAATTAAATGCGTTTTTCGCAAGTAACCATTTTTACTCATTATCACACGCTTTTTACTCATTATTACACGCTCAGACATGTTTATTAATAAGTTCAACATATTAACGTTGTCAGCATGACATGGTTATCAATATCTAGATACGTTAATATATGTTCTGTTTTTCCTCATTTTTATGTTAGATTATATCTTGCATATGTGAAATATGTGATGTAACCCCTTTAATAAATGGTTTGGATTTTAAGAATATGACACAGTTAATAAGTATGTCGTATTCAAATTAGACCTAAATTTAGTAGGAGGTACTCAATGGCTCATGTGTTATGTGAGTGACGTCACATGCTTTAGGTTTGTCATGTAAGAAGGCCAAAAAACGAGGATCATGTTCAAAATTGAGATAAAAGACCAGTCTACTTTGTCTTGTAAGCTGTTTATGATTTGATTTGGCACAAAATACGTTAGGTTAGACTCTTAACTATTGGGTTTGGGCCATGATGTCCTAGCTTAAATAGCCGAAGTCTTGAATCTAGCCCTTGAGATCTTTGATCCAAACATCGGGGTTCCAAATCCAAATGGCATGGCTCATCATGATGGTGATCTAGATTATATTGGACTCCAAAAAATGAATTTATTTTCTACAAAAATTGTAAATTGTATTTTCAAAATTTAAGCATACGATTTCACCATATTACAAGAATATTTTGCCTTCCCTCATTATCTCAAGCGATGCCAGGAATGATTGGACATAAAGCTTCTACAGTGGCCCTTTTAAGTCCACTATCAAATCCCGAGGCTCAACCCTAAATAAGCGGTGAAAACTGCCAAGCTTGGAGTATGCCAGGGGCAGACGAAATTGCCACGAGGAAAGCTGTTCTCAACAAACATAGATGGTTTGCTGCTAAATATACTGCAGACTTTGAGGAGTTAAATTGAGACAAAACAAATTCTAGAAAGTTGACTGAGATAACCCCTAAAAAACCAGGGTGCCAAATGTAATTATCACACTTATGAATGAGACAGGGACAGTGGAGCGGAGGGTTGACTATTGACCAGGCTGGTCCAATCTAGAGAGAGACAGAGACAGAGGCTTAGCAGGCAGTGACATCGTTGTCATCTTTTGGTGGTCTCAGAAAATATTTTCTCCCTCTTTTGCTTTTGGTCTTCCATTCCAAATCGCGTCCATCTGTCGAGCTGTCAGCAAAGCAGTCCCAACAAATCCGCAAAGATTATTGCCTTGATTTATTCCCATCATTCGTTAAATCCCCGCTTAATTAATTCTTGACATTAACTTGGCTTACGTTGCAGATGAATCTAATACACTACTAATGTGACACAAGAAACAAAGGCGATGTTAGCATATTTAATTAAGCATTATTATTATTTATATATCGATCATGTCAGCATCCGTGTGACTCTACGTGCAAATCAAGGCAATGACTTTATTAGTTCCACAAATAATCGATTAATTTCTAAACCCACGTTTGACTTTCCTGAATTTCAGACCGGAAAATAAAGAGTTCCCACAAAGTTTAAACCCACAATAATCGATTTATTTGCTTCGCCAGCTTTGTGGACTCTGGAGTGAGGGTTCTCTAGCAGAAGGTTGTACTTCATCATGAAAACTCACTCTTCCTCTTGAAATTCAAAGTATACGCCGGCTTGGTCATGATGTCCTTATGTATGAGTTTTGATAAATTCAATTCGATAAATTAAATTGTTTAGGAGCATAATCACATCAAGAACGCGTTTTCTTTTCCTAGGTTCCTCGACCATTATTATATCTATATAAAAAGCACTATTTTAGAAATTACTACTATATTGGGACAGTCTCAATCGATGCCATTTGTGCTTTTTCAGCACAAGATTGTAAACGGATCTCTCGTTGACATTAGTAAATATCTTTTGTGTTTAGAATGACATAATTAATAGTCTCATTTAGAAGATAATTACAAAAAAAAAGAAAAGTATATGTTAGTTTTCTCACTTTATTTGCTTGTTGAATAGCCACTCATAATAATTACGAGGACAGTTATGTGAAGTTGATCAATAAGGAAATATCTAGATCACTTCTCATTTGTCTCCCAATTTGTAATCAAACTCCTCGCCTTAATTTCTCTGAATAGATTTAGGACTATGTATCAGTGGGAATTTGTTAGAACTCATTTTCTTCGATAAATAGAAATGTTAAAACCTTTTAAATGATAAATCTGTCTCCATCTAATGGTTTTAAGGGTAAAAGTCCACTTTTGATCTCCAAACTTGCACATTTTTTTCTTTTGTATTTTTCATTTGCATAATATTTTAATCTAGTTCCTCAAATTCCAGATGTGATCAATCCGAGATGACACTCTATTAAAGCCGGCAAGAATCCAACACCGGAAAGCTTTTTGTCATTTTGCCTAGGATTACAGCTCTCCAAGGATGAAGACCACAATCATATGCACGATGAGATTTCTCAACATAAACCTTGCACTAGAACTCTCCACATTGTACTATTGTCGGCTTGACAAACACGTAGGCTCTAAGAGACTGAATTTGAAGTCAAAGAGACTTGATTAGAATGGTTAAGCAACACTTCAAGGACTTGATCAGACAAATTAAAAGTTTGAGAACTTGATTGCATGCATTTCGTAAGTTTAGGATCCCGAAGTGGAGTTTTTACTTGGTTTAACCTTTCACGTAAGTAGCCAATTATGTCGAGTTGCCACATCATTAACTCTTTGAAGTTCTTCCTGAGAAAAGCAGTTACGTTCTAGTGAATTTATATAACATCAATAAGATGCTGCTGAGGACTAAGGTGCATAATGGTGGAGTGGTTAGAAGTTGGTCTCCACAAAAGATAGATCAAAAGAATTGGTGCATTTAACACCGGAAGAGGTAACAATTCAATTGCAAATACTATGCAAACTAAAATCAGCTAATCTTATGGTGATTGGCATACTTATGACCTATGTAGACTGACATTTTGATAAATTTCCCATACTTATAAGTTGAATTGTAGCATGTACGACAAAGAGTTGCGGTGTGATATATGATGGCGATTGTAGTGGATATGATCTAAGTTAAACATTCATGATCAATCTTGGATTTCTTGAACATCATATCTATAAACTAAATTGGGAAAGAGCCAAACTTATGAAACCTTCAGTTCAGCTGGATGGGAAGTAAAGATAGATTATGAATCCTCTTGAGTACATGGCTTTATATAAGTGAAAGTATATGGAGGACAGAAAACAGTGTTTATTATAGCTGAAATTAATTCAAAATAAATACACTTCGCTTGTGATCGTAAACTAGTGGAATTTGCAATCAGGAAACTGAACTTTGATCTCAATCACCCTAAAACCCAAAGCACTAAGCTATTACTTATTTTAGTTGATGCACTTTGGATGAAATTCGGTGAACTACTAAGGTGGCGATGATGTGACAACTTTAAAATTGGCGACGTGCACAAGATCAACAGCTCATCGAAATATTGGTTGGAATCCAGCCAAGGTGCATAAATTGCAGAATAGCCAAAGTCAGTGCATTGGCTTTATTGAAATTAAAGTTCAATGGTGTCATTATAGATTCTACTAAAGTATATTGGCCACATATTTGATATGGCAAAATTGTAAAATGCTCTTCATGGAGGTTAATTTTACCTTGTTTCACTAATCATGGAACAATTTGATATGATCATGTCAAAACATAGATGGCTTGAAAAAATCGATATTTTGCTAAACCATTCGATTGACATTACATAAGGATAGATGCATTGTCCTCAAGCTAGAAAGTTTGTCCTTCTCTTTACTTTGGATGGAAAGGTAAAGTGTTTCAACATGCATTGGGAGAGATGACACTTCCAAGACAACAACAGCTGCCATCTCCAAATTAAACTTACAATAGCCGCTACTTTCTTTGGAAAAATTCGATTCACATACTAATCTCTACATATAGTGAAACTTTACAAAAGCACATCTCATTCTTCTGTGGCTCATCAAGCAGAATAACATTGTAATCGAAGGGCCTTGCCCAAAAATAAAGATAAGATCAAAGAGATTGAAATCAAATGAGAGCAAACAAATAGACAAACCAGTAACATTATCGTGGTTTAAAACCGAGACTTCCCATATACGCTAAGCAGATGTTTATCGAGATACAAGTCTAGAAAATATAGACATTAGTTCAGTCTTACGGATTCGGCAAATTGGAGAGTGAACAATATGTCTGAGCTATAGGATTCACAGCATTCACAGCCATGATAAGAGTACTGCGTAGTTTCTTCCCTATGATCAACACAACTTACCACTCAATGATATATAAAGAGAGTGAACATAATTCTTGCGTACCTAAAACTTCATGTCCTCGGAGTTTTCAAGCTCCAACCACTCAGTTTTGGTCTTGAAAATCCAGACAGTGTACACAGACACGGCACCAGGACACAAACAAAGCATCAAAAGCAGGTCTAGGATTCAATAAGCAGTCACCTAAACTTTGTAATAGTTTCTAACACCAATTCAATCCTTATAAATTTGTTTTTGCCCAAAGTAGGAAATGAAATCATGGAATAATTGAAATCATGGAATAACCTAACACAACCAATTCATTTATCATGCATGCTTATGTTGATCTCTCTCTCTCTCTCTCTCTCTCTCTCTCTCTCTGTGCGCGTGTGGGGATAATGGTACTTTCGTTAATAGCCACCCAAGGTTCAAGGAAAGGCTGTCATGTAAAGAAGTCATCTCTTATCAACTTTATGTCTGTTTTACTCACTATCTTCAAATTACGTTAAACCTGCACGCGATTTTCTTTTCCCTAACATATTTCCTGAACTACAAGCTCTAGCTAGACAACCAAATCCCAGGCTTCTATTCGCCACATCCGTGCTGCATTTTTTTATAACTTTTCCTCTTAAGCTAGCTTCACATAGCAAGATAAAAGGTACACGTTAGATAAAATCCAAATTCGTTGTATTCAAGATGTATAGTGTTCTAAAAGACAAAAAACAACAACCAATGTGTGAGGTAAATTAGTAAAAAGCTAATTCCTCGTGGATGAACCTAACCCTCCATTAGATTTTAGTCCCACATACATATCATCTTGGAGACAAACAAATGGGGGCAGAAAAGAAACAAAAGAAATTCAAATTTTTTTTGGTGGCCTAACAAGGGAAAAATCAGCATCTCTTTACTAAATTATATGCATAAACACAGCAAATTTCATGTGGAATGTTGATAAATCGATGATCATTGATGCTTGTTAAGTTTACTTGTTTGGTTTGTCAATTATAACCAAAACCCAATTCCCCAACTAAAAGGCAAAACAAAAAAAACACACACACACACAAACCATTCTGATTAAGTACATGAGTTTGTTTACTTTCTATCTAGCCAGTATGTATCTGATTATTCCATCAAGCAAATCATGGTTTTCTGTAAACTGAATGATACGTGACAGAAGGATCAAATTTACAGAAAAAGAAGAAGAAGAAGATATCAATTCAATTAGGAACATCAATCTTGGAATTCATAAGCAATAGAAGGACAAAAAGTACTAGCAGGAAATTCTCAAGGGGTGTGTGTAAGCTGGCAGACAAAACAATCATACCTCTCTCAAGTAATTTCCCTGTGTCTGATAACACAGTTTTAACGCCTCTCTGAAGCTTCTTCATCACAAAAAAGTTTATCTCCCACAAACACGTATGATCATCAAACACTTGCTGATTGATCCGGCGAAAGCGAAATGCCTCTTATTAATAACTTCATTCCAACTCCTCCTCCTCTTACATAAGAAACACCGAAATGTTTTCGGGACAAATCCAAAAGCTGTACAGAGTGAGGCAGTGAAATCATCGGAAAAGTTAGTATTTATACATACGTCTAATGTACTTAATTTTCTTTAAGGGTGGTGACCAAGTCGAAGCTCCAAGTCCAAACCATCATCTTCGACTCCGCCCTGTGATCTCTTCCCTTTGCTGTCATCTACCACATGTGAAGGGCCAACTTGCAAGCTCCGCCCCCACTGCCACTCTTCTCCATCATAAGTACTCTCTTCGGATGGATTCCTTGGCACATAGAAGTGATTATTATCATTGTAATTTCGCCCATGTAGATCGGGCCTCGCACCCCACACCAACGCCGGCAAGTACATGGGGTTGTGGACGGTGGATGGTTCTGGCAACCCACAATAGTATGGAGGATAACTCGATGTAGGGAGGAACGATCCGAGGGGCACATAGCTCTCGTCAGGGTTTATGCTCAGGAGCGGAGAGAAGCCTGAGTTGTTTGACGGCCTTGACTTGTTGACTCTATCTTTCCTGTGGATGTTCATGTGCCCTCCCAGGGCCTGAGCGGTGGTGAAGCCTCGCTTGCAGAAGACACAGCCATAGGACCTCGCCGCGCTCCCTGTCTCGTCGTTGGTTGGGTCTAACCGGTCGGTGTCGTCGCTGGAGCTTTTCGAGTCGTCGAAATGGCTGAATTCCATGGTGGGGTTTGAGATGAGAGATGATTGAGAGTTGTTGGGCTTGAGTTGAGATCAATCTAAAAGAGTTTGCTTAGAAGGGTCTTCTTATAATGAGAAAGGAGACAAGTAAAAGACATGGGAGGAGTGCTTGTGTGAAGGAAGTGAAGGCTTTTTGTGTGTCGTTTGATTTGAAGAAGAAAAGTCAGAAAGAAGAGAGAGAGAGAGAGAGAGAGAGAGAGATTAAAATTCTAGATTTAGTTCGCCGGCTGTAGTTGATGCCTTTTTTTTTCCCTAGCAGACAGTTATTTCATATATCTAATTATTATTATCAACATTTTCAAGCGCAGAGTTTATCTGTCCATGTATGCTGTTGTAGCAATCAACCAGGGGTTTTTCCTTAACGCGGTCTTCTTTTTGTCCTCTCTCTCTCTCTCTATATATATATATCTACAATCTACACACATGTAAATGACTTTCCTAAATTTGGATATGTTCTGACAGTTGAACGTGTTGGGAACGTATTCATATTGTGGTGCATGCATCTTCTGCTATACTTTGCCTTTCTGCCAATGAGAAGAGGAGTTCGCTGTTCTTCAGCTAAGTCGAAAACAAATCCCTTTTCTTTTCTGAGCATTGTATTCTTAACAGCAAACTCATTCAATAAGACTTTATTATATCATTTAGTCCCTAGGCTTCAATTGGACCACAAGCATTATTTTTCCTCGCTCCTATTTCCCATTTCCACAAGCATCTTGAAAAAATTTAGGAAGTATGTTCAATTTTTTATGAATTCATGCACAATTTATGCTCTGATTATTTTGACATGGTTATTTGTTAGGCTCTGAAGACTCCATCTTTCTCCTCTCCATTTTATATCAACTTCAACCCAGCCTCTCCTTTTTATTTAAATATTGCCGGCCTAAGTATATATATTATTGGCCTTAAACTAGATATTCAATGATTAGTACTAGGGACACCACAATAATTAACTATATAATACTTACTAAATTAATGATGTGGATAGGTAACACTTTCCGGGATACCTGACCAGCCTTTCTTATTTTGTGCTAATGTAAGATATCTTACCGGATACTCGAAGTTGAGCTAGAGAATACTCATTTATATTATCACTAGTACAATCCATAACCTTTAAGTATTAAAATTCTTATACCTGTAGCATTATCATTTCATACTGTTAAGAAATACATACAACCAAAAGAAAAAGAAACAATATCCTTAATTACAAGTAATTCTCTCTCTCTCTCTCTAGGGACTTTCCATTTTTTCATTTGGCTTTTATTGGGTCCATTCCCAATATAAATAATAACTTACACACAACATCGAATTATTTACACGTAGAATTTCGATCCACAACTAAGTTCAAACAAAGATGTCATTCATCCAACGGTAAACGTATAAGTGTTTATTTTACCAACAATAAATTTAATAGTAACCCTTACTTAAAAGAGGGCTGCACCTGGTCATTATTTTAACGGTTCAAGTATTTAGATCCAAATATTTATGGACTCAAACTCAATATGGATTAAAATCCTTTATCACCTCAAGGTAAACCCTATGGTGCCCAAATAATCTCAACCTTTTGACATAGTTATTCATAATTTTTTTTTTTTTTATAATTTAGCAGCACGAGCATAGAGGTAATCCTGATTTAAAGAGTTCATAGACCCTAATGAACTCAAAAGGGGGCCTCCTTAATATTTTAAGCATGGAACACATATTGGCTCATGGAATACCTTGCAAACCCATAAACTAGTTAAATTCAACGTTTGGCATATGTAGGTAGCCCTAATTTAGAGAGTTTGCACACAATTGGTAGGATTTGAACAAATATTCTCTAGTTATTGAGTTAGTAATCCCTTGACATCCTAATCAACTTAGTTAATCCTAAAGGGTTTCAATCACAAATTTCTAAAGAAAACATAGCCATCTGAATGGATAGTTGAGATGATTGGAACATCGTATGAGGATCCTATAGAGGTAGAGGGTTCCCATCCCTTCATTGAGATGTCATCTTTGGACATCTCAAGTTCGATTCTTTCTACTTTTGGTCTTACCTCATTTTTGTGTTTTGTTCTATAAACATGGTGTATATCTCTATGTTTTAACTTCAACCATGTCAGATTAGTTAAATGCTTCATCCTTTCTTTATTCTATCAATATTTAAGCTCAGTTTTAACTTACCTATATGGAACAGACCGAAATGAGTCTCCTCCAAGTCATCAAAATGTTTTAAAAAGAATCATTTTTCACCTAGTAGGGTCGTGGTTGTCTTTTCTGTCGGCTAGGTTCGTATTAAAAAATGATTAGTCCTTTTTCTACATCTAACTCCAACCTCAAATACCGGGTTAAAATGCTTCACGCTTTCATTTTAACTTTTTCCTTTTAACTCAGGTGGCTTATTGCTGTCTTTTCCAACGGCATGCTCCTATTGAAGTACGATCAAATTTAGTGACCCAAGGCGCTAATCATGATTACCATATGGAGCTCCTAAAAGTGCTTTAAATCCCATTCACTTGAATAAACAATGGATTTGATTGAAATGCTGTACGAGGATCAAATAGGGTAGAGAGCCCTCAAGTAGTTCGGCGCTTCCTTCCATAGGCATCGTGACAACTCGTTTCTGCCGCCATATTGGATTAAAATGCTTCCCGCTTTTGTTTCTCAAATCGATATTTAGGATGAATGATCGCGCGCTTAATCTTTATTTAACCTAGATGCACCGGTCTGGGTATCCTCCGGGTTGGCGGTCTTTACAATGAGCAAGTTCGTGTTGAAAATGCGGTCAAATACGGCAAGCCACAAGGCGTTAGTTTCGGCTACCGTTTGGAAGCTCCCAAAGTGCTTCGTTGATAAAGTGTGATGAAAAAAAAAAAAAAAAAACTAAATAGCTGGTCGTCTCATCATGATGGCTTAAGGACTTGGGGGATGAAGAGCTCCCGATTGAATTAGCTGGAGAGCTTTCTTATAAAATAAATATATAATTTGATTTGAGGAAAGGTAGAGGAACCTTCCTTGACGTTACAAAACGAAGAGGAACAGTGCGCTTGTGTTTGGAGTTTGCACTTGTCCTCACGTACAGAGATCCCTTTCGCATGATGCATGCGCGTCTATCTCCAATCGACACATACACACATATCACGAGTGGCAAAAGTTATGAGGTGCTTTCTGGTGATGAATATATTGACATGATGTGACGATAGCTCCCACGCCCCTTGTTCTTTGTTTTAATGTCCTTTTTACTCATAGTTGTACAAAATCATTCCAAGCTCTCTCTCTCTCTCTCTCTCTCTCTCTCTCTTTTAAGGAATTTTTTCCCGCAAATTCATACATTATTTAAATTTTAAACCACTCAATCTTTAATAACTTATCTTTGAAAGTAATTGGTAGTAGTCCTGCAAAATTTCTATGAAATTAGAGCATGACATCGTAAATTTAAATTATTTTGAGCCCCATGAAATCTACACTTACGAAGAGGTTATAAAAAACATTGGTGCATATAAATGAACTAATGAAATATCTTTCATATAAATAGTCTTTATATAAGTTTCTTTTTTCCTAAGAGAAACTCCTCGTTGCTTAAATTAGTAAAAAATAATTAACAAGAGGTAGTCTTTAGTCTGCAGGTCTTGGCCCCCAATGAATATTTAATTTCTCCCATTTACACGACCAAATTTTAGGCTTTTCCCTATTTATGAGTCTCAATTATAGTTCGTAAATTTAACCCTTATTTGTTTTTATAAGGGAGGATGACACAAATGGTAATTAAACTTTGATTCATTGTGCAAGGTCATCCCTGAATTTATAAATATTTTATGTGATCTTTGAATTATTAGTGAATATTTAATCTAGTTCCTAGAATAAAAAAAATATTTAATGTAATCTTTCCATTAATTCAAGTTAGCGGAATCTATTGATACAGCTTCCAATCCATTAAGTTTAAATAGAATACTACAAAAAAGAAGAAGAAGATACATGTAGATTATCTAAGTAAGTTATTCTCATTAAATCAAGATATAATAATCCATGTTACTAGATAATGATAAACATGTTAACACTCTAATCTTTTTTTCTTTTTCCTTTTTTGAAAGTAGGTGGATATAAAGAGAAACATGTCGACTCATCATTATTAAAAATCCAACTCAACATCTAATGATCAACATCAAAAAAAAAAAAAAATCTGATTTGTCTTTTGAGTAAATGGAGGACTACATTGAACATTTATAATAGTTCAAGGATCAAATTGAACAAAGCAAAAGTCCAAGGACGCATTACACATTGGGATAAAATTGAAGAACCAATTATGTAATTCTCCCTTTCTATTAACCCGTTTTCACGTGCTTTTACTATTTTATGTAAGCAGAAGAACCTATTTATCACATGTCACCGATTTATGTTATAGTCATATTTTCCTACTTTAAAAAGAAATTTCCTTTAATCAGTCTTCTAGTTTGTAGGTTCTGGACATGGACATCATCTATATTTATACTTAGTCAAATTTGCAAATACGTGATTTTCGTAACCATAATTTGCAACCCACTAATTGGTAGTATGGTTGGAGAACAATATAGTCCGTCCCATTGTCTCCGCCAAAAAAAAAAAAAAAAAAAAATTTCTTTGCATCAGCCGCATGTATGGTAAATTAATTTGTTGCTCCAAGTTAATCACTCATAAGTGGCTTACGTGTGTACTTTATGATCATCTATCTTATTGTCAGTCATTTTTCATATGGAAAATTATTTTTAAATATGTTGATTGTACTTACAATTATACTGACGAATAAGGACTTTCTATTTTTAGCAATAATCGCAATCAGTCCTGTTCAGAAGATATGAGACCGCAAGGTGTGCACCAAGAGAGGAGCTGGCACGAGAGCTATTGTTTATATGCTTATGTGGGAGTAGGTTAATTTAAGTGTATTAGGAAGTTCCAACGTGGCTAAGAATCATAATCACGCCCTTAAATTTAGTTTATATTCTCTAATCATATAGAGAAATGCTGATTCACCATCGACCTAATAACCAACACGTGCTACATGATTAAGATGGGAAAGAAGCAAAATAATTAAATTGATTTTAGACAAAATGGCATTATGTTGCATGTCCCCTATCTGCAAATGGTCCGAGAAGAAGAGAAGACATGACCCCTTTCGATTTAAAAAATTTTCATGATTTCATTTCTGAAGATTCTGTCTCGAGGGATGAAGTTTCATTTGTTGAATGCTTGGTGATGTGTGCAATTATGGGTTCGAGTTTTAGCGTCATTTAGCGTTGATTTGACCGATTCAAATGGGTTGTGCAGAAAAAAATGAAAAAAAGAAAGGAAAAGACAATAGAACAAAAATGGCTTCCCATGATAAAGCATGGAGAAGAGGTGGAAGAGAGAGAGAGAGAGAGAGAGAGAGAGAGAGAGAGAGAGAGAGGAAGAGCCGGATATGCACGACAACAACGTAAGTGCTTGCGAGCTAATTGCTCGTCTTTACCGAATCACTCGTCCTCTACTTGGATCTCTCCTTAAACTTATTCTTGGCGTGATTTCATCAACTTTGTTGTCTTACTAACTAATAAAGTTCTGCTGTCCAGTCGAGATGGATCTTTCCATGAGGCACAAGCAATGTGATGTAAGTTGATGATGATTGTCGCTAATTAAAATCCTCCAGCAATGCCGGCTTCTGAGTAAGAAAATCTTCAAATCTGGAAAGCATTCATATAATAAGTTTCAGACTTTGGATTATTGTGGCAATGCAGAAATGCCTAGCTAAGCTAATACTATTGTTGGCTGATAGCAAGGGAAATGAAAGAAGAGAAAATGATCATTTTAGTTGACGTAGATTGTGAATGTCGATGAATTCTTCTCATGTGACTACATGAAAGGAGAAAGATATGGTTGATTCTCATGGTTGATGATGAAGAGAGTGACAAGACCAATGATTTCTCTGTGGTCAATTAACTTTTATATTTAGAGGCATTAAACTTGGAAGTCCAAGATTTATTGGACTTTCAAAGATGTAGCTGAGAATTGCGATGAAAAAGAGAGAAATATAATATTTTATAAATTACTAAATGAATAACCTGTGACATAACAGAAGGAGCAGCAGCCAGCCGCTCGGACGCCGTCGCACCGGAGCTGCCGCACCGCTGCCCGTTCATTGCCCACGCCTGCCGTCCTTGCCACACGACTCCAGCCGCTGTTTCGCCTCTGCCCTGTCTCGCTCGGCCACCTCAGGCCGCCGCCCGACCACCTCCGACCACCGTCGACCTTGCCGGAGCTCCGCCTCGCCCTCAGCCGCCCTCAGCCGCCTCAATCGACCCTGAATCCGCCCCCGAATAGCAGCAAACAGAGAGGGCAGAAAATGGGTTTCGCAGTGGGGTTTTGGCCCGTTTTGGCCGCCTTCCCGAGCCCGGATGCTCGGCCCGCTTTGAGGAAAGTCGATCCTCGCGTCGATCCCGTCATTTTGAGTGAGTTTTACTCACTAATGCCTTCTTAGTTTTCTAATTACACATAAAGGTTAATTAGTGTTAGTTAAGTGTAATTAGGTGGTTAGATTAGAATTGATTAGTGTTTATTAGTTAATTGCATTGCATATTAGTTGTTTAGTTAATGTATTTAGATAAAGAATTGCCTATAATATTTATTGGATGCTTCGTGGGATTTTTCTTGACCCTTATCGGGTGTTAATTAGGCAATTCGGGCCTAATTGGAATTTTTAGGAATTAAATATTAATTTTCGAAATTAATGATTTAATTATTTATTTTCCAGAAATTCAACTAGGATGGCCAGTGACCGAGATTTTATGCTGATGATCGTGGCGCAGTCCGTTTATTTAATTGAGTTTTATATTGTGCTAAATTGAATTTATTGTATTTATTGTATTTAAATTTCGAAATTAATTATTTAATTAATTATTTTTCCAAAAATTCAACTGGGATGGCCAGTGACCGGAATTTCGTGCTGATTGTTGTGGTGCAGTCCGTTTATTTATTTGAGCTCCGTGTTGTGCTTAATTAAATTGATTGTGCAATTTAAGGAATTATTCCTTAATTGATTGAATTGAGTGGAATCGAATGATCGATTGGTAGTTGGCCGAGTATGTTTATTTAGCAATTATAATACTTTGATGAGTTGTAAAGCGGAAAGAATCGTGAGAGTGAATTGGAAATACTCTGGGCTTGAACCGATTAGACACGGTGTATGGGCCTATGTGGTTTGGTGATTTGGGATATCACTGGCGAAAACGGCGCCTTAAAGAACGCACGTATCGGTCTAGTACATACATTATTGTGGACCTACGTGGTTCGGTGATTGGGATATCACTGGCGAAAACGGCATCTTAAAGAACGCACGTATCGGTCTAGTACTCATATTGTTGTAGGCATGTGTGGTTCGGTGATTAAGGACATCACTGGCGAAAACGGTGCCTTAAAGAACGCACACAATTTTCTATTGAACACATTGTTGTAGGCATGTGTGGTTCGGTGATTTGGGATATCACTGGCGAAAACGACGCCTTAAAGAACGCATGCAATTGTCTAGTGGATATGTCACCTTGGCGAAGTTGACGCTCGAGAGCATTGATGTGGCTCTATGACTGAGTGAACTATTGGAGGTTATGTGGGATGGAGTGAATGACCTAGAATTGGTCCGACTGACTTGTAATCGGCTAGGTCAATTGATTGATGATTCGATCTGAGTGTGATTTGATGTGATTCATTACTTTGATCTGATTCTGTGAATTGATTGATTGAATGAGAATGACCGTGAGTGGTCTTGTTGGCGTGTAATCAACTAGGTCGATGTGATCGATGCTTCGATCAGTGATGTGATTGCTTGGGTGCCTATTTGATCTGTGCTAACATGCAGGTGGAATCTGAGGCTAAGGTAAGTCCTCTGTCTCGTGCCGTGCATAGGCAACCTGGTCGGTGTACTAGTTTACTAATTGGGTCTTAGGGGGTAGAACTTGCTGAGACGTTGTCTCAGTGGTTATTGAATAACCATTTCAGGACCCGGATGAGGAGCCTAAGGAGGAGGAATCTGACGAGGAGATCCCTGATGAGGAACTCGAAGAGGAGTATGTGGAGGAGGACCCCGAGGATGACCTCGAGTACGATCCGGATGAGAACTGAGATCCCGTCCTGTCTCGTCAGACTTGGTCTGCATGTGAATAGATGTTAGATCAGACTTACGTATATATAGTATTGTTGAATACTATGAGATGCGTGTAAAAATGTGTGGTTGTAAACTTTTTAGTATGAAAAATATGACATGCTTTTCTATTCCATTGTTTGACTGTTTGGAGATTTATAACTGCTTCCGCATGTGCATATAAAAATGAAAGGGTTGGCGATACATAGTCCTGGGATATCGCTTTAATAAATCGACCAAAGGTAAGGGATGTGCGCGTGCCTGAGGATCAGGGCGTGACACCATAGGCCACTGTAAATGAAGTGGAAGATATCAACGTGTGCTCATCACTAAATCTGATGATCAGCTGCCAATTGTTTATGGTGTTAGATTTGTTCTCTAAGGATGAGAGTATACTTCTAACTGTGGACTCTACTTTGTTATTTGCTTTCTAGCTTTTACTTTGTTCTGTAGTTAGTTGGGATTTGCTAGGTTGAAAGCATTCTATATACCTTTCAAGTTTTTTTTTGGTCAAAGATAGATAATTCATTCATTCATAAGCAAAGATTACAAGAAGACGATAGGGTGGATTCAGAGCATAAAATACTAAAAAGAGGATAAGGAGGTGCATTTAACCAGTTTTTGGGAAGGGACTGAAGACGATGCGATTTCGCGACCCAATCGGCGGCTTGGTTGGCTTCTCTCGGGCAATAAGACAACTTAACGAAAGGTAGATTTTCAGTTTTCATTAATCAAGCTGCTCACAGCCCATGGAACTTCAGCCCGGCTCAGCGTTGCTTCAACAAGAGTTTGATTATCGCTTTGTACTTCCCAAGCACTTCCCCTGTTCTGAACTTGAACTGTTCCCATGTGAGTTGCTGTTCTGTGGGTGAGAAAACGCAGATCGTGTGAGAGAGCTAGGGCTTCAGCGCACAGAGCGTTTGCCGCTTGAATCTCAGCAACAAATCCATCGATCAACAACCCTCTTGAGTCGCGCATGACCCCTGCCACCGAGTTCTTCTCTTCCCCCTTCACCTAGGAGTAATCGAGGTTGAGTTTGAAGCCATTGCTGTCCGGCGGTTTCCACATTTCGGGCGAAGATCGGCTGCTGGTTCTCTTCTGTTCTTTACTCGGGACCCATTTGGAGAAGGCCCTAACTTGGGCGTGAGCTAGATCTGCTATAAAGTCAAATTTGGGAGGCTTGGATCGGAAGATATGGTCATTCCGAAACTTCCATATGATCTAGAGTGTGCTGGCCACCATCTTCGCTGAGGGTAAGTCGATTTTTTCAGCAAAGAAGTCTGCAAACCACTTATCCATTCGGGTTACTGAGGTTGTTTTGTTGTGGAGGTTGAGGCGCGGATCAAGCCATATATGTTGGGTTCTTTTGCAGAGGAAAAAGAGATGCTCTGTTGTTTCAGGGTGCCGAGAGTAGAGCGGGCACAACGGATCAGGTAATACTCACCTCTTATAAAGATTTTCCTTTGTGGGTATTGCGCTTTGACATATGCTCCATAGAAAGAACTTAACTTTGGGAGGGATTAGAATACTCCATAATCGGGTCCATAAGGATTTAGGCGGCTGGTAGGAAGTTGTTGCCTTGTTGGGATCTGGAGAAGTAGTCAATGAGCAAATTCTATTGTAGCCACTTTTAACTGTATAGGAGCCTGAATTGTTTCCTGTCCATATCATCCTATCTTTCTGTGGTATTGCTGAGATGGGGATTGCAAGAATTTCTTTAACTACTTGGTCGTCAAAAAGTTCACGAAGCTTAGGCTCATCCCATGCTCTTCCTTCATTGCACATTAATTCAGCAACTTTCTCAGGATCATTTATATTCGCCGGCCCGCCTAATACTCCCCTTGGAAGCCATTTGTCCTGCCGGATGTGAATACGTTCCCCATCCCCCACCATCCACCGGACCTCCGGTTCAATAGTGTCTCGGCCTATTAGAATGCTTCGCCAGCCCCAAGATGGTCGCTCTCCTGGTTTTGCTCTCCATAAGTCCCCATTTGGATAGTAAACACCTTTTAGTATTTGGCTCCATAGTGCTGAGGGTGATTGTAATAATCTCCACACTTGTTTGCTTAACATAGCCTTGTTAAACTTAATTAGGTCTTTAAAGCCAAGACCCCCTTCATCTTTTCTGGACTTCAAAACTTCCCATTTCTTCCAATACATACCTCTTCTAGAATCATTTTGTTTCCACCAGAAGGCTGCAATCCTTTGTTCAATGGCTTTGCATATTGATATTGGGATTTTGAAAATAGACATTGCATAATGGGAAAGAGCCTGTACCACAACTTTGATCAATACTTCTTTGCCGGCTGTAGTACTTTAGCTGGTACGTCCATGATGGGGTGCGATTGGAACGCACCGTTTCGTCTTGATGCGTTACGATGGAAAAACACTAATGGAGGGGTATGAAGGGAGACATATAAAAGTCTCCCGAACACAACCGTTGGAATGGTTGGCAAACATACGCACCGGTTTTCTCTCCATTTCCATCAAGAAAGAAGAAGGCATTTCAATTTCAGTTTTGCAAGAACAATCGGCACTTACGCTATGGAAATCGGGTGTTTTCCTTGTGATTGCATCCAGACCAACGTGAGGTAATTTTGTTCGTGTTTCATCAGCAATTCAGCGATTGTTCCGGGGCTATTTGCTGTTTGTGCATCGGAATCGGGTAAGTCGTCTTCCGCCGACTTGAATTCCATCATTGGTATCAGAGCCCGATCGTGGTTTCTGCCTTGTTTTTCATTGAATTTTCCAGTACACCATTTGATATCGAGATCAAGAGTATGATATCTAAACTGGTTGGATGTTTATTAATCGAAATTGATATGTGAATCGTCGAAAAATCGAACTAAAGTGAAGAACGGGTTCAGGGTCGCGTGCATCCGTGCGGTTTTGGCCAATTTTCGAAATATTTTTTTGGCCAAAATCAACTTTTGAATATACAGGGTGAAAGAGCTCGTCGAGACGAGTCTGGCGATGGGTCGATCGCCATCGGACGACGCCGGACGCGCCCACATGCGCGGCCAGAAGCGCTGGCTTGCCAGCGCGTGCGCCACACGCGCCGGTCGGCGAACCGGCATGTGTGCGACGTGCGCCGGCCGGAGAACTGGCACGCGCCGGTCGGCGAACCGGTGCGTGATGACGTCACTGTGACATCATCCAACGGTTGGTAACCGCTTGAATGATGTCATCGATGATGTCACCGCCGGGCGGCAGTTGGTCGGCCGGTCACCGGCCGGCGACCCGACCCAACCCGATGTTGACCCGAACCGACTTGACGTTGACCTGACCCGACTGTTGATCGGTCAACGGGTTGGACCGGTCAACCGGTTCGGCGGTCGAATCGGTCGGACCGCCCAGGAGCCATTTGGCTCGCTGGCGCGTGCGCCACATGCGCTGTACACTAGGGGTGAGCACGGTTCTCGGGTAGAACCGGGAACCGGAGAACCGGACCGGAGGGTCCGGTCCGGTTCCCGGTTCTAAAGAGACCGGTTCCGGTTCCCGGTTCCATTTTTCTAGGAACCGGCGTTCCCGGTTCCGGTTCCGGTTCCTATGGGAACCGGAACCGGCGGAACCGGAGGAACCGGAACCGGTTAGATATTTTTGAAAAAAAAAACCCTAGAGCAACCACGTCATTTCCCCCCTTCCCCTTCCTTTTTCCCTCGCTTTCTTTTCCCCCCTCTTTTTCCCTCTCTCTTTGTTTTTCCCCCTTTTTCCTGCTCCCGTCACTTCCTGTCCCCCAACTTTTTTCTTTTCTTCTCTCTCTCTCCTCTTTCCCCCTCTCTCGGCCGAAACCCCACCCCTTCTTCTTCTTCTTCTTCTTCTTCATTCCTTCCTTCCTTCCTCTTGCTGGCTGCTGCTTCACCCACGAGCACACCGCCGCCCCACACCCTACTCACCACCACCTCTTGGCCACCGAACCACCACCACCCACCGCTCGTCCGATGAGCCGTCTCGCCGTTGAGCCCGACGAGCTGTCGCGCCGCCCCTCGCCGCCGTGAGCCACCGCTGCCGTCCCCAAGCCACCGTCACCACCTCTTGCGCGCTCGCTCGGCCGTCCGGGCCGTCATTGCTCCGAACCGCCACCGCCGACGTGGTTGAGGCATCGGATCATCCTCAAGATGAAAGCGATTGGGAAGGCGGGGATCCCGATGGAGACATTATTTATGTGGAGTAGGTCTAATTGCTGCAGAGCAACAAGCACTATGTTGCTAGACCGGGCATACCGCGCTTAACCGGTTAGTTTGGTGTTGTCTTTGTAGGGAAGAGAATTCTTTTTCTTTTGTTCAATGACAAAATATGATAGCAATCGTATTGTAGGGTGCAGCTTAGCCATATTCTAGATCTTGTTGGAACAAATTGTTATTTATGTGCTATATTTTCATAGGATTGTATATGTTATTGTCTATGAAGGAATAGCCAATGTGCCCGAAATACTTGGCACCGTATCTATATTATTTGCCACTCTACTCAACACTTTGCCCATTTGGGGTGAAGAATCTTCAGCTGATATTGATGTGACCATCTTCTTTTGCACGCCTGAAATGGGAAAGAAATTATCAGCCGATTGATTCTCTAGTTAAATGCTAAACCCAATAGACAAGCTGAATCCTTCGTTGAGGCGGTTTGCGTACATGCGATCCAGGCCGTCATTTTGTTGTAATTGGTAAATCTCATGCATCAAACTAAGAAAACGATGATTTTGCACTTCTTCGCTAGTTTACGGCACAATGAACGGATTTGCAACTGTTTCTTGTCCCCGGGATAGATACATTTTGAAGCACCATACGCATGCTCTTGTTGGGTTTTAAGCTTTCAAGTTGTTCTTTCGGTGATGCTACTTATTATTTTCAGAATGACAACTGAAAAGTCGGTCTCTCTTCATGCGGGTTTAGGGCGGTAACAATAAACCGCTCTTTGTGCAGGAAAGGAGGTTTCATAACATCATATGGACTTGAAATATATCCTGCCGATCTTTGATGCAATCCTCATAGTTTTGTCCTTGCATTTGCCGACCGCACGCCATGGCAGCTATATTGAGCTTGTACTTTGTGTATCTGAGCATGTTGCCGTAACTTTCTGCAAGGAGCGCATAGCAGCGACGTGGCACCTACTTCTTACCCACTCAAATCAAGAGCGAAATGCCAAGAGCATATGCTCATACAACATGCCCGTAGTTATTATTATGAAACACATTAACCATAAGGAATCACCAAATTATACATTAGACAATGTTTTCTCTAGAAAATTATGAATTTAGTTGTCTATTTGGATGTAAAAGATTCATATTGTTGTGTATTGGCAGGTATTGAAAATGGAGGGCTAACTATTGAATTATTTCGGCTTCTGGATATTCGCGCCCACTACGAAAATGAAAAAAAAAAAAAAAGAACCTGTTGGAACCTGGAACCGACCTCGGAACCTGTGACAGGGTAGGTTCCAGGTTCTCAGTTCTAACGGGTAGGTTCCAGGTTCCAAAAATTGAAGAACCTGTACCCGAGGGTAGGTTCCAGGTTCCGGACGGAACCGAACCGGAACCGGGAACCGCTCACCCCTACTGTACACTCAGGCGGCGCGTGTGGGCGTGTGCGAGCTCTGATTGGAGTGTGGTCAGTGGCGTTTGGTTCGTATGAGTGTCCTCTACACTGTGATATAATTAATTTATACTTTTGAATTTTATAAATGTATGAAAATGCGTAGGAAACCCTATGTGCGCGTATTTTTGGGGTTTAATGCATAGTTTATTTATATGTAGCTTGTATTTTCTTGTGGTTTAGGAAATACAGTAGCTAGCTTGTGTGCAAATGATGTCATATATGCTGTGTAGAGCTTGGTTCGATGATATCATGTATATAGTTTGATATACTTGCAATTATCTAGTTACTAGAGAATTCGAACAATGGTAAGAAATCCATTACATGTTGAATTGCGATTATGATTATAGTTACAGCATGATTATTTTTGTACATTGATTCATATCATGCTATGTTTTTGAGTAAATGGAAAAATGTAGAAATTACATGAGGTGATGTAATTATTTTTCCTAGTGGGAGTTCGTAGGTTGGTAGAATTTAAAAGAGTTCTCACCTAGAACTTAAAATTTGTGCAAATTAAACTAATTAATGATAATAGAACAATTGTACATAGAAGTTAATTGGGAACATAGTGAACTTTTGCTTTTGTGTCTTTTGTTGAATTATCATTAATTTAGTTTGTCTTTGCTGCAAATTAAATATGTGTGTTACTTTGATAAAGTGTTCTAGTATTGATTCTCTGTTTATTATGTCAATGTGTTATAGTAATTGATTATGGCTTTGGCATCCAAGACCATTGTGGCTGACCTCAATAAGGGTGAGAAGCTGAACGGTGACAATTATGATATTTGGCATCGAAAGGTTCAGTACATCCTTGAGTAGCAAGAGGTTTTGGAAACCCTCAACCATACCATGGATGAACCTGAGCATGGAACTTCAGCTCAACACATGAGAGATCTAGAAGCTTATCAAGCTTGGAAAAAGAAAAATAACATTGCTCGCATCACGTTGCTGAGCTGTATGCAAGATGATCTCATGTGTGAGTTTGAAAGTTATGATAAAGCTTAAGCTATGTGGGTTGCCTTGAAAGATAAGTTTGGGGGTACATCTGCCACTAAGCTGAGGAGACTCACCATCAAGTTTGACACATTCCGAAAACGCCCAAATATAACGATGAGGCAGCATCCTCTGGAGATGTCAAACATGATCCGTGAGCTGAGGACGGTAGGTCACTCCCTTACTGATGAACAACAAGTTCAGGCTGTTATAAGGTCTCTTCCTGACAATTGGGAGCATATGAAGATCAATATGACGCATAATGAGAATATTGTCACTTTTGATGATATTGCGCGTCATTTGGAATTAGAGGATGAGCGCTTAGAGGCTGCGAGATCCTCTACCCATGCTTATGTTGCTGAATCGAGTTCGTGCAAGGCTTCGGGCTTCAAGCGCAAATGGAATTCTCAATTTAACAACAAAGGGAAGATGACTGATCAGGCACCTAAGAGGGCTAAGACCTTCCGACGCAAGAAGCGTGGTGGGAAGAAGGACAAGGCCAAGATGGAGTGCCACAATTGTGGCAAGATGGGTCACTTTGCTTGTGAATGCACTAAGCCGAAGGTACCCTATTACTCCATTACTTTGAGTAATGCTTTTGTTTCTAGTACTGTAATGCTTGCTGAATCTCATCCAATGTAGACTGTAGACTTAGGAGCAACAGACCATGTAGCTAGAGACCGAGAAGCATTTGTGGAGTATCGTCGGATATCGCCTGGAAGAAGATGGATATATGTTGGGAATAACTCAAGAGTTGAAGTGAAGGGTATCGGCACATGTAAATTAATCTTACGTGGTCGTCGAAACCTGTTCCTGCATGATGTCCTTTATGCTCCAGATATTCGACGAAACTTGGTCTCTGTAGTTGTTCTTCTTAGCTTAGGTTATGTATTGAATTTCCATGGTGATTGTGTTGACATTATGTATGGAACAGTTTATTATGGTTCAGGTCATGTATCGAATGGTTTTATGGTGTTAGACATTGACTATTATCAGTACAATGTTAATGTTGATGGTTGTTTTTCTTTAATTGCATCTTCTAATAACGTTGAGATTGATGCAAGTACTTGGCATGCTAGGTTAGGTCACATTGGATTGCAAAGAATGCAAAGATTAGCTAGAGAATGCCTTTTAGGGTCACTCACTAATGTTAGTCTATCCGTATGTGAACATTGTCTAGCGGGAAAAGCAACTAGAAAACCATTCGACAAAGGGACTAGAGCTGAATTTCCATTGCATCTCATACATTTTGACATTTGTGGTCCTTTAAATGTGAGGGCGAGACATGGAGCCTCATATTTCATCACTTTCATAGATGACTTCACACGTTTCGGTTATGTCTTTCTGATCTCCCATAAGTCAGAAGCATTAGACTGCTTTAGACGATATATAGCGATGGTAGATAGTCAATTAAATAAGACAATAAAGGCATTGAGAACCGATCGTGGATGTGAGTATCTATCGGAGCAATTCAAGACTCTTTGTGATGAAAAGGGAATTGTACGACAATTGATTATTCCTGGTACTCCACAACAAAATGGGGTAGCTAAGAGAAGGAATATAATCCTATTGGAAATGGTTAGGTCTATGATGGCGCAAGCAAATTTACCTATCTCCTATTGGGGAGATGCGTTATTGACTGCTGCCTATATACTTAACCGAGTGCCCTCAAAATCGGTCACTTCCACCCCTTATGAATTATGGACTGGTAGGAAACCAGACTTGAGTAGTCTACATCCATAGGGATGTGCAGCTTATGTTCATGATTCTTCCCATAAACATGGCAAATTAGGTCCTAGAGGGAAGAAATGTATCTTTATAAGATATTCCGAACACTCCAAAGGGTACGTGTTCATAGGTGAACAAGCTGATGGAAGTGTGACCGAAATGGAGTCACGGGATGTCACGTTCTTGGAGAACGATTTTCCTAATAGAGGTGAGATTGATAATGATTTCCAATTATATGAGATGGAAGATCCTAATAACACACCCACTAATGTTGTAGAGGGAAATGAAGATTTACCTCAACACACAAGACCTAGTGGGAGTGTTGCATCGCCTGATGAATTGAATTCAAGAGAAATTCAATTGCGTAAAAGTAATCATAAAAGTATTCCCCGTCGTCGTTTTGAGATTGAAGGGGAAGCATTTATGATTGCTCAAAAGGACGATGCCGAGCCTAAAACTGTTCAAGAGGCTCTCTCATTCTCTGATAAGGAAGAATGGAGAAAAGCTTTGGAAGATGAGATGGAGTCAATGAGGGCAAACCATGTCTGGGACTTGGTTGATCTACCACCCAATCGCAAGGCCATTGGAAACAAATGGGTCTTTAAAATTAAGCGAAATGCGGATGAATCAATTGAAAAGTATAAGGCTCACCTTGTGGCGAAAGGTTATACTCAACAAGAGGGTATAGACTATGAGGAAACTTTTTCACCAGTTGTAAGGTTTGCCTCAATACGTCTTATCCTAGCCATCGTTGCACATTTGGACCTTGAATTACATCAAATGGATGTAAAGACGGCATTTCTCAATGGAGAACTAGATGAGGAAATCTATATGAAGCAGCCAATAGGTTTCATAGCTAAAGGTCAAGAGGATAAAGTTTGCAAGCTTAATCACTCAATATATGGTCTTAAGCAATCATATAGACAGTGGTATCTTCGTTTTCATCAAGTCATAACTTCTTTTGGTTTCACGATGATCGAGGAAGATCATTGTGTATATGTCAAGCGGTCCGAAAATAAATTTGTGATTTTATCACTTTATGTGGACGATATTCTGTTGGCTGGAAATGGCAAGGTTTTGGTTATCACCATAAAAGAATGGTTGTCCTCTAATTTTGAAATGAAGGACATGGGAAAAGCTGCTTATATATTAGGAGTTAAGATCGAAAGAGATCGATCGAGGAAACTCCTTACTTTATCACAAGAGTCTTATATTATGAAGATTCTTGAGCGTTTTAATATGCAGCATTGTAATCCCATTGATACCCCTGTCATGCAAGGTGAAGGCCTAAGTACTGAGATGTGTCCTAAGACTCTAGAAGAAATTAAAATGATGAAAACTGTTCCTTACGCTAGTGCGGTCGGAAGTTTGATGTATGCTATGATGTATACTCGACCCGACATATGTTATGCCATGGGATTGGTGAGCCGATATCAATCAAATCCCGGTCAAGCACACTGGAAAGTAGTGAAGAGGATCCTAAGATACTTGAAGGGCACTATGGACTATTGACTTTGTTATCAAGGGAGTGATTTACGCCTATTTGGTTATTCGGATGCTGATTGGGGTGGAGACCTAGATGAGTGTAAATCGACTTCTGGATATACGTTCTTGCTCAATGGAGGTGCAATTTCTTGGAATAGCAAGAAACAGACATGCACGGCCTTGTCTACGATGGAGGCAGAATTTATTGCATGTTCTGCTGCTGTGCAAGAAGCAGTCTGGCTACAACGTTTCTTGGAAAATTTAGCCATTGTCACTGAGGTTCCAAGACCGGTGATAGTTTATTGCGATAGTCAAGCAGCCATTGCCTATGTGAAGGATCCTAAGTATCATGGAAGGACGAAGCACATTGACATAAAGAACAACTTCATCAGAGAAATTATAGCGCAGAAAGAAGTGATCCTACAATACGTTTCAATCAATAGAATGGTTGTTGATCCATTTACGAAGGCTATTCCTAGAGACATATTCTTGACCCACAGGATGTCACTAGGATTGCGTAGAATGTGATATGTGTTATTGTAGAGGATCATTGATTTATGTATTTGTGAACATATGTATTGTACTTATTTATTTATTAGTGATTTGACATTTTATCAATAAGTACAAATCCATTATGAGACTAGCACAAGCACACATATATTATTGGAAAGTATGTCAGCAGGCAATGATTGGCTCACTCACACGAGCAATCGCCTCAAGTGCTATAGATGGCACGTTGAGATGAGACGTTATGTACAAATAAACGCTGAGGAGCAAGTTTAGTACATAAAAAGATATGTTGCCTTGATTGGAGTCAAGACGAGGTCTGTGATTTATTTATAATAAGACCGAACATGATAATCCCATAATCATGTATGCCTGTAAGATGTTGGATGCGAGTACTTAATTGGGCGCTATAGAAAGCGAGCTGATATAGCACTCGGGCTAAACATGAGTACGTGAGAAGCTCGTGACTATGTTTAGGCTAAGATCCGTATAGTGGATATAGTTAATAAATAACATACGCTCTTATAGAAAGAGAAATCCATCATAGCATGTAATTCATACTACATGTGCATTGTACGACCGACAATGGAAGATGAGTAAAATTATCCCTATTTACTCATCGTGTGAGTCCTTCAGGTACTTTATAATTTACCTCATTTGGTGCCATATGTTACTT
Source organism: Eucalyptus guilfoylei (assembly GCA_016097605.1). Lineage (NCBI taxonomy): Eukaryota > Viridiplantae > Streptophyta > Magnoliopsida > Myrtales > Myrtaceae > Eucalyptus > Eucalyptus guilfoylei. The sequence continues at coordinate 38,058,203 of CM027861.1, forward strand.
CTGACTATGTTATCGAAGTGAAAGATCAATGTTGCTACTTTAGCATGTTATCGGCGGCCATGAATGGATATGGCCTTATGGGACGTGTCTAGGAAAGCAGTTGTTCTGAAATAGAGAGAGACATGAGTGCGAAGGAAGACTATTGTTGTTTTACATCTATCACATGTATTTACTGGTCGACCAATTATATCGCCCTTATATGGTTGCGGATATAATTGTAAATACATGATGTTTTGAGAATAGTCAAGTATAGCCTTTAAGGGATATGTATACTTGGACTGATGTAACAAAATATGTCTGGGGCACTGTGAGACATCAATTGTTTATTTCTTTTCAGGGTTGTAGCCATTATGTTATCCCTAACAGGTGCATAATTTGAGCTCCCAAGTGCAAGTGTACTCACTGGTCGCACGGCTTATTTGTCAATATGAATTGTTTTGTAAAGTTGATAAATGTTGAATGCCTTATATTCTTGATAGAGCACTATCAAGCCCATCATGTCCGAGTGGGAGATGTAGTACTTTAGCTGGTACGCCCATGATGGGGTGCGATTGGAACGCACTATTTCGTCTTGATGCGTTACGATGGAAAGACACTAATGGAGGGGTATGAAGGGAGACATATAAAAGCCTCCCGAACACAACCGTTGGAATGGTTGGCAAACATACGCACCGGTTTTCTCTCCATTTCCATCAAGAAAGAAGAAGGCATTTCAATTTCAGTTTTGCAAGAACAATCGGCATTTACGCCGTGGAAATCGGGTGTTTTCCTTGTGATTGCATCCAGACCAACGTGAGGTAATTTTGTTCGTGTTTCATCGGCAATTCAGCGATCGTTCCGGGGCTATTTGCTGTTTGCGCATCGGAATCGGGTAAGTCGTCTTCCGCCGACTTGAATTCCATCATCGGCTTTAGACAATAATTTTTCTTTCCATCCTTCAAGCTTCATGTTCACTCTTGCAAGAATCCATGAAAACATCTCCTTTTTTGTTTGTCCCCAGTTAGATGGAATCCCCAAGTACTTCCCTGTTTTGTCAATAATAGGCACACATAACTCATATGCCATATTCATTTTCAAACTCAGAGGGCAGCCCTTGCTAAAAAACACTCCTGATTTGTTTAATTTGATAGCTTGACCGGTAGCATAGTAATATTGATTCAGAATGTTTGCCACTTTTTGACATTCTCTGACTGTCCTATCCAGAAAAAGTATAGCGTCGTCTGCAAATAATAGATGAGACAGGGTGGGACAATACCTGTTCAGTTTTATCCCTTTGATGCTTCCATCATCTAGTGCTTTGTACATCATCCAGGAGAATGCATTTGCCATTAATATAAACAGGTACGGGGACAATGGATCTCCTTGTCTTAAACCTCGTGTGGGATGGAAATATCTTGTATGATCGCCGTTGATTTTGACACTAAAGGACACCGTGGAGACACAATGTATCACAAGCTCAATCCATTTTTCATCAAATCCTATCTTCCTCATACTCATTGTTAAGAAATCCCATTCAACCCTATCATAAGCCTTTTGCATATCCAGTTTAAGAACTGCCTGGAATTTCTTTTTGCGATCTCTAATCCTTAGCTGATGCAAAACCTCCTGAACAATAAATATGTTGTCTTGTATTTGTCATTCTTTAACAAATGCGCTTTGTTCAGTAGCTATTATCTCAGCAAGCCATGGTTTCAGTCTATTTGATAGCATTTTAGAGATAATTTTATAGTTGAAGTTACATAGACTGATTGGCCTAGACTGACAAATACTTTCTGGATTTTTCACTTTTGGAATAAGGGATATATGAGTCTTGTTGAGCGGGGGATCAAAATTACCTGATTCAAAGAAGTTTCTAACCATATTGAACACTTCCAGCTTAATCTCTTCCCAATAATACTGATAAAATTGTCCATTGAGGCCATCCGGACCGGGGGCTTTAAGTGTACCTAGCTGGAACACCGCTTCTTTGACCTCTTCCATTGAAATAGGAGCCAATAGGCTTTCGTTCATTTCCCTGGTGACTATAGATAGGCATATGTCCAGCATAGGCTGAAGATTTCTTGGGGCTGCCGATTCATATAATGAGCGATAGAAATCTTCTATGTGTTGCTTCAATATTTTCTGATCCCTGCACCAAGTATCTTCATTTAGTTTCAGCACGGAAATTCTATTCCTTTGTCTTCGTTAAACTGTTGTAGCGTGGAAATATTTTGAATTCCTGTTGCCCCATTGAAGCCAATTTGTGTGAGACCTCATACCCCAATACATCTCTTCTTGCCGCCAAAGCCGTTCTATGTTCTCCTTAATTTCCTGGCTTTCCTTCTTGCTGGAAAATTGGGGATCCTCATTCGTAATCTCAGATAGTTTCTATTTGAGAATTCTGATTTGGATAGAGGCATTAGAAAACTTGTTTTTGCTCCATGCGTTCAATTCCTGTGTAACATAATGTATTTTCTGAGAAAAAGTCATATAACAATGCTGGTTGTTTCCCCAACAGCAATTTATGATGTCTCGACATTCTTCTTCCTCTGTCCAGTATGCTTCAAACTTAAATTCCTTCCTTTTTTTTCTCCCGAACAGGATGTAAAGATAACACCAGGGGGCTATGATCAGAGCCTACCGCTGGGAGGGCGATAACTTTAGCATTTGGGAAGGTAATTCTCCAATCCATGGTACAAAAAGCTCTATCCAACCTCTTTTTAACTAAATTTCCACCTTCTCGATTGTTAGCCCAAGTGAAAGCACACCCCTTAGTATCAATATCCATCAAGGAACAGTCGTTGAGCATCTCCTTAAAAGCTGCTATTCTATGTTGATCAGCTTCCCTTTTTCCCAACTTTTTCCCAACTATATAGAATTTCATTAAAGTCCCCCATACAGAGCCAAGGAAGTTGATTAGTGGAGTGAAGATTCCGAACCTTTTGCCATAACAGAAGTCTCTCCTGGAAATTTGTGGAAGCATGCATCAGTGTGACTCTCATTAGGTGTCCACTATTCGGATCCTTACATTCCACATCCATATGCTCTTTTGAACTCGAATTGATTTGAATTTCCACGCCCTCATTCCACATCAGCACCAAACCCCCGGCAATTCCTATTGGTTGCTCTACGAACATGTTTTGAAGCTTCAATCTTTTTCGGACTTTATCCACCATCGACTCCTTGTTTTTAGTTTCCATCAAGAAAACCAAGTCGGGCCTTTCTTGAGCCATTAAGGCTCTAAGCTCCTGAACTGTCAGGGTGTTGCCCAGCCCTTGACAGTTCCAACTTAGAATCTTCATGGTGTCTTTGGTGGTTTATTAGGGCTAGCCACCAGAGCCCAATCCTTCCCCTCTTTTACCAGCTGCACATGGGTATCTAATAATTCCATATCTTCCAGAATAGAAGAGGTAGAAACTTCTGCTCTTTTCTGTTTCTTTGTTTTTTGATATTTCAGCATCTTCGTTTCAGTTTCACCCATAATGTTCAGTCTTGCATCAGTTGGGCCTTCAAGTAACAGCAACTGTTTTCCACTTCCCTCTCTGGCTAATGAAAGCATCTCTCTGCCATCTCTTCCCACCAATGAAGAAGGGCTGTCTACTCACTTCTTGTTCCGGGAAAGGGGGTTAATTGTTTCAGTTTCTACCCTTGCAGTAACTTCCATATTGACTGTCTCCACGGGAGTTTCAGGTACAGATTCTTCTTCTTCTCAGTAAGATCAACCTTGCCATAAAATGCCTCCCAATGCGGACTATAATCTTTTACTTCTGCTTTGAGCCACGGCCCATACTTCCCTACCTTGTTTGCTGCCCAGTTCGTTGTTTCATATGGTATCTCCTCACAATACGATGCATAGTGCCCAATTCACCCACATGAGTAACAAAAGTGAGGGAGACGCTCATATTTAAACTCCACCCATAAATTCTTGTTCCCTATCTTGACTAAAGCTCCTGTTTTAAGAGGAGCTGAGAGATTCATCTCTACTTTGGCTTTTCCCGTCTTATAGAGACCATAGCCTTTAGATGCTAATTGTGTTTCTTTTACTGCTCCCACTTTACCAGCAACATCAAAAAAATACCTCTTCTAAGATCCATCTCGGGGGTAGTCCAACAATGTGAACCCAGAACTCATATCTAGAAAAATCATAGCAATGTACAGGGATATTTGGCTCACATTTTTTTAGCACTAACAAATTGCTTGCAAAGGACCATGGCCCAGATTTCAGGACTCTCTCCTTTTCCTCCTCTGTCTCGAATACAAAAGAGAAGAGACCCGATTCTTTCTGAGAGCATTTAATAGCCTCTATTTTCCATGCCTTCTTCATAATGTCGCAAAATGCTTGAACATACACATTGGGTTTCGAGTATAACTTACCAAAGAGAGTATGACTGCATTCAATGCGTTTGTTATGGGGGATTTCCTGCTGTACTTCAATCACATCATTGGTTGACCATAAATGGCCTAAACTCTTGCAGAGGGCAGCAATACATCATTGATTTTCCTCATCAGGCTCCATTCCAGCATCAAATCAGGCACTCTTTCTGGGGTTGATAGATGCTGAGGGATGAAGTTGTCTTTGGGACTGTTCTATGGAAGTCTTATGGCTTTGGGTATTGGGTGATTGAAAGGAGCTCCGCAAGATAGTGGAGGAGAGTTGAAATTTGTCTGATGGTGCTACTCCACGCTTGATTTCCTGTGAAACAGAAAGGGGGGTTGCGGTTCTGGGATGGTTTTAGGGTTTGAGTTCTGTATACCCATGATTTTGGGCAGTGATTTGCTGCTTTCGAATGGTATGGATTCCACGAAGCTATGGGATGGAACAGTGATTTAGGTTTTGGGGGTAAAAGCTCCCATGGGTTCGGGAGAGGAAAACTCTACCAGCGAGAGAGACCTTTCAAGTTTTATTTTGATATATGAATGGTATCTTTCTTTCGACCAAAAAAAAAAAAGAAAAAAAAGAAGAAGAAGCAATTGCGTTATGGAGAAATGATAGAAATAGCCCTTGAACTTTAACTCAATGTGTAATGTAATTCATAAACTTTTAATTAATTCAATTTTTAAACTTTAATCTAATGTGCAATGTCCTCTCTGAATTTTTTTTTTTTGTGGTCCTTGAACTTTAAATTAATGTGCAATATCTTCCTTGAAATTTTAATTTGTTCAATGTAGTCCATAAACAAGGTTTTGATTGAGTAAGAATGAAATATGATACATTATAGGAAAATAAACTTCCATCTAAGAGAAGCAAATGAAAGACTTTCATAAAAATTCTTTAGATGTTGACTTGTTCACCTGGGCCGTTTGGACTAGACTAATATATACATATATTTTGAATTCTTATTATTGGAAAATTAAATACCCTAACTACTAACTGCAAATTCGTCAAAATTCACTCTTAGTCATGTAGAAACGTAAAAACCCTAATTGCCTCATTCTTTACTCATGCCTTTCTCTTGCTCACGACATTCACTCTCAGACTCTCAATCACGCCTCTCACAGCCTCTCCCACAATGCTTGTCGCTCACTATCAGTCTTGCCTCTCGCAGTCACAACCTCACTTACGACACTCACTCTCAATCACACCTCTTGCTCATGACGGTGGCGCTCACTTTCAGTCTCACGAGTCTTACCTCTCTTGCCTCCGTCCTCACTTTTCTTATTCCGTTGGCTTGCAGCTTGACACCACCCTCTATCCCTCTCACTCATTTATTGAAAACCTTGGACTATTTCTAACTCTATAGGAATTAAATGCATTATTCTAAACATGAAGGCCCTAGACCATGATACACCTAAGTTCTAATTATGCAAATGACATTTGACGTGAGATATGCATGAGGATTAATAAACTTTAATTACATATTAAAATATATGTTATATCTAAAATTCAATGACATCATCAAATAACATGTTTTTCAACTCAATAAAAAAAAAATCAGTCTATCACCCACAATAAATCACACGAGATAATATTAGGCATGAGGATTAATAAACTTTAATTACGTATTAAAATATATGTTCTATCTTAAATTCAATGACATCATCGAATAACATGTTTTTCAACTCAATAAAAAAAAATCAGTCTATCACCCACAATAAATCACACGAGATAATATTAGGGGTCTAACCTTTAGTCTCAAAGGCCAATGCCCCAACATATCTTTATCAATGCATTGATATATGGACAAATCTTGATATATTTGATTTAATTGTGGCCCGGATCTTGATTATCGTTTTAAGGATGGAAAAAAGAAGTGTATGCATCCATGTAACTTGCTAAATTCTACATAGTTTGGTTAGTCCATCTTATATGTCTTTTACTCTCTCATTTGCAAAATCACTTGCTGATATTGAGAATCATAAAGAGATAATATTGAGATGATTATTCATGATATGTATAGATGGTGATAATTATATGTAGATGACGGTATTTATTGTGATGATAGCACTTAGACTTGTTGGAGAAAATTCCTTTACTATTTTGAAGTTGACAAAACCTTTCCAAAGTTTAGTCTAAAGACTTTCAGACTTTAGTGTCAAAGGTTGAAGACCGCCAGACTTTAGGTTCAAAGTTTACCCACATCGACAGATTCCAGATTGAACGCTACTGAAGAATGAAGACTTATCCAGATGCAAGATTATCTTTATTTCTTCAAAGATTCGATTCGTATGGCGTATGGATGACCTTTTGGTTGGATACAACACCTATATGATTGACTATCTTTATTGGAATCATTTCAGATATTCAAATCTTTTGGAAGGCAAACAAATTTGGAAGGTTCTACTTATGGAAACCAAGATCTTGATTGTATGGGCAGATAGGATTGACGGGCTTTTATCACAAATCTTCAAACGACTCAAGATCCCTTTGATTGATTCTGTCCAACGGGTAGATTGGAAGAATTCCTTTGGAAAGTGCCAACGGTCGAGAAGGCATGAATGAGTATTTAAGGTGGACTCTCTAGTTGTTCGATAGAGCGCGTGAAAGAAAAATTTCAAAGTCTGAAACTTCTTAGTTCCTTGCTATTTCATTCGGTGAACTCAAAGTTGTATACAAAAGAGAGAAACTCATAGTGAGATTTTGTGAGAGACCAGTAGAGATTCTTCATTGTGAAGTCGAGGTCACAAGATTGTAAAATCTCTTTTGTTTCTTAGTGAAATCTAGCCAGTGGGCTGTCAGCGTGAGAGAGCGGACGTAAACTTGATCTAAGCCGAACCACTATAAACCTTGTGTTCTTATTCTCTTCCTTGAACTCTTTTATTCTGTTCATAGTTTTATCTAACTGCTATAATCTGGATTCATTCATAGTTTGTCATTTTCTAAAAGCAAACTATTTCTACTGTTCGTTGCGAAAAATTATCTTCACACATATTCACCCCCTCTAGGTGTTCATACTAACCCTTTCAATTGGTATCAGAGCCTATGTGCTCATTTTATCGAAGTGTTTTTACTTCTAAGCTAAAGATCTATGGCTAGTATTTTGGCTCCAGGTTTGGTTGAAGGCCAAAGCAACACCAGACCTCCTTACTTTGATGGGAAGGAGTACAATGAGTGGAAAAACAAGATGAAGGCGTTCCTGAGATTGAAAGATCCCCTAGAATGGGATGTGGTAGAAAAATGGATCAATCCCAAAGCTACATCAACCTTAGAAAGAGGAAAGGAAGTTGTAGATGCTAGCGAAATGACATAAGAAGAAATAACCAAGAGATAAGCTCTTGATGCTAAAGCTATCTACTCTTTATACTGTGCCTTATCTTCTACTGAGTATAATCGAATTTCTTCCTGTGAAACAGCGAAAGAAGTTTGGGACAGACTGCACGTTACTTATGAAGGAACTGATCGAGTAAAAAAAATGAAAATCAACATTCTACTCGGATAATACGAAGCCTGGAGAATTCATCACCGATATGTTTAGTCCCTTCACAAAGATTGTAAACAGTCTAGCGTATCAAGGACAACCAATCTCAAGACCAATAAAGATCGATAAATTGCTGCGTGGACTCTCCAAAAACTGGAATCACGTGAAAACGTCAATTAGAGAAACCTAGAGGATCATGCCTCTTTCAGTAGATGAACTGGTTGGCACACTCCAATCATATGAAGTGTAGCAGATCAATGAGGAAGAAGATCCTAAAGGTAAGAAGTCAATTGCTTTAAAATCTAACGATGATTTTGATGATACAGATTCAGAAGATGACATGAACGATGAGGAGGTAGCACTTATGATTAAGAAGTTCAGAAAGTTAAATAAGAAGGGAAGAAGATTCAATTGGAAGAAGTAGAGCACTCAAAAATTCCAAAACAAACCAACTGAGGACAATGAAACTAACAAAGATGTGATATGCTTTGAATGCAACAAAAAGGGGCACATAAGACCTAACTGCCCTCTGTTGAAGAAAAAGAAAGGAACAACTGAGAAATACAAAAAGGTCCTCAAAGCAGAAACTTGGAGCGATACCGAGTGTGAGGAAAGTGATGAAGAATATGCCAACATATGTTTGATGGCCAATTCATAATCAGACTCAAACTTTGAAACAAACTCTGATTTAGACTCAGACAAAGGAGCTAAAGTTAGTAATTTTAAAATTCCTATTAAAGTCTCGAAGTATATAGATGAACTCTATCTCAGTCTCAAAACCTCTCTTAAAAGGATTTTCGAACTGAAAATGGAGAATTCTAAGCTGAGGCAACATGAAACTTCTTAGAAAGAAAAGCTTGAAAGTCTGGATAAAAATTTTGTTGATTTAAAAGAAAATTCTAATTCTCTTTCCAAGGAAAATGCCTTTTTGAAAGAAGATATTTCAAATATCACAAAAAGATTTTCAAAAGGATATGAGAAGTTGGAGAAAATTTTTTCTATACAAAGACCTTATTTTAATAAATATGGTTTGGGTATGACTCCAGAAACTATTCCTTTAATTGATTTTCCCAAAGTTAAAGAAAGAATCAAACAAAGACCTACAAAGGCATTTTACAAAAATCATTTTCAAAGAGTCTTTGTAAAACCTGTTGGTTAAAATGCTCTCAAATGTTCAAAGTGTAACAGCTTAAAACATTTTGAGAAGGAATGTCCCAAGGTCTGGAGACCTGTTAAGAGGGATTTGACAAAGACTGTTTTCAACACTAACTCTCCTAGACCCAAGAAAATATGGGTACCAAAGAAAGCTTGAGTTCTTCTTTTGATCACGGGTCACTATTAAGAAGAATATCAAATGGTATTTGGATAGTATCTGCTCGAGACACATGACAGGAGATTCAAGTTGCTTTATAAAACTTGTTCAAATGAATGGTGGAAAGGTTTCTTTTGGTGGAAATAGCAAAGGAAGAATTGTAGGTTGTGGAACTGTGAAGATAGGAAGCTTGACTATCCACAATGTCTCTTTGGTGGAAGGTCTGAATTATAATATACTCAGTATAAGTCAACTTTTCGATACTGGATTCAAAATAAATTTCCAAGAAGGCATCTATTCGGGAACGAGTAAAGATCTTTCTCAATATTTCATTGGACGAAGGCATGTGAATATTTACCTTCTAGATATAAAACCAGAAAGCTCTCAATGTCTTATATCCATTCAAGATGAAGCAAATCTTTGGCATCGAAAGCTTGGCCATGTCAACATGAAGCAAATTGTCAAGATTTCTTCCAAGAAGCTTGTTCGTGGTCTTCCCAACCTGACTTATCAAAAGTCTGAATTATGCATTCCATGTGTTTTGGGAAAATAGGTTAGAAGTTCCTTTAAACTTGTAAATCAAATTTCTATTAATCGAGCTTTGCAGCTTCTACACATGGACCTCTTTGGACCAACCAGAACTCAAAGTATTGGTGGGAAGAGATACTGCCTAGTAATTGTGGATGATTACTCTCGCTTTTACTTGGGTTTACTTTCTAGCAAATAAGTCTGAAGCCTCCTCTCACTTTTCAAAGTTTGCCAAGAATGTTCAAAATGAAAAATGATATGCTATTTCGAGCATACGAACAGACCATGTAGGTGAATTCGAAAATCAAGACTTTGCGAAATTCTATGATGAATTTGGTTTCCAGCATGTTTTCTCTTCTCCATACACTCCAGAACAAAATGGGGTTATGGAAAGAAAGAGGAGATGGCAAGAACCCTCTTAATTGAGTGCAAAATTTCCTCTCGATTTTGGGCTGAAGCAGTTTCTACAGCTTTCTACATCATCAACAGAGTGTTCTTGAGACCTATTCTAGAGAAAACTCCCTATGAAGTGTTTAAAGGGAAGAAGCCAAATGTTTCTTACTACCATATGTTTGGCTGTAAGTGTTAAGTTTTGAAAAATGCAAATGATCGAACTGGAAAGTTTGAAGAAAGATCAGACGAAGGAATTTTCCTTGACTACTCAATCTCAAGAAAAGCATACAAAGTTTTCAACAAGAAGACTCAATCTGTGGAAGAATCTATGAATGTCAAGTTTCAAGATTCTATGTATAATCAACTGGATCAGACTCAACTTAAAGAATTTGAACCTGCTCCAGACTTTATAAAGTCTACTTCCCCTGAAGTGGTTCAGACTTCTGGAGATCAGCAACAAGCAGAACTAGAAGATTCAATTGAAGCAGAGGATCAACAGACTCTCAAACCAACCAGTAATTGGAAGCACAAGTCAAGTCATCCCAAGGAACTCATCATTGGCAACATTGATGAGGGAATTCGCACCATATCCAAAAAGTGAGAAGAGTCTAGTGCTTTAGCACTTGTTTCTGAGATAGAACCCAAAAATGTAGAAGAAGCCCTGTTTGATGAAAGCTAGATCGAAGCTATGCAAGAAGAGCTCAAACAGTTCAGCATCAACAATGTTTAGGAGCTACTTCCTTAACCTAAAGGTAAGTCTATTATTGGGACTAAATGAGTTTTTAGGAACAAGGTGGACGAGAAAATAAAAGTGGTGAGGAACAAAGCAAGACTTGTGACCAAATGATATACACAAGAAGAATGGATAGACTATGACGAGACCTATGCACCAGTAGCTAAGTTAGAAGCAATTAGATTATTACTTGCTTTTGCTTGCTATAAAGATTTCAGGTTATTTCAGATGGATGTAATGAGTGCTTTCCTAAATGGATTCATCTAAGAAGAAATCTATGTGGAACAACCACTAGGATTTGAAGATCCAAGAAAGTCAAACTCAGTCTACAGATTGAAAAAGACATTGTATGGATTAAAGCAAGCACCTTGAGCCTAGTATGAAAGGTTAAGTAAATTCCTAACCCACAGAACTGACTAGATCTAGCCGGTGAAGCTGCTGGTCTGTGATCTAGGAAGTGAAATTTGGAGCTAGGGTCCATGGTCGAGCCACCATCTTAGTTGTGATGGCTCGCAGTTGTGGGTTGCCCATGGCTGAGCCACCTCTTCATGGTTGTTCACATATGTATAGAATGAGAAAAGCAGGGAAGAATATAAAGGAACAAGCAAAAAGCTCAAGCATTGCCTTAGATTGTTTTAATAATCTCTTAAAAAAATTGTCCCCATCCCTTTCATTTCTCCAAATCCCATCTCGTGCGCTCTCTTCTCTGCTCAACACACACTAAAGACCCAGATTTGATAACATCCTTAATGATCAACCAAGTAACTTGACATCTCCAGCAAAGTGCAAAGCTGGGTTTTTTCTTGAGTTCATCTATTCATTGAAGATCCACAGCATTGTCTATGTGACATCCTGAAATTTGGCTCCTGATTCGGATATATGAAATGGTTGTTTCGTCGATGCGATTATGGTTATTTTACTCGGAACTGATCACTCATGAGTTAACTAATCTATTAGGTGAGGCTATTAAGGGATATAAACACGAAAAACTAGAGAATTCAACTAGAAATCGACCGCTTGACCGTAATAATTGGCAAAGGTCAATACGACATCGTTATAAATCGATTAGTGAACGGATATGAGTCGATTCGACGGAAGTACGTAGTCGAATTGCGGGTGGTTCCGCACGATTGCGATATTCGCATCAAACGGCAATAACTCGATTTTCTATCAATATTATATTCGGAACATGTAATTGAACCCTCGCGATTTTATGACAACCGAGAGTCGTCTACGATTCGAAGATGCACAAACGTGGATCGAAAATTATCGACCACGGGTCAAACGTGCTAAAATCCCTAAAAGCTACTTGATAGATTAGGTCGTACTAAAGTCGCATTCGGTCGATTTTAACCACGAAATTTAATTCAGTTTTGGGAATCGAACATTCGAGCATGTCACGATTTATTTATTAGACATCGTCTCATATTTCAGAGAAATTTCGATGAGTCCAAAATTTTGCGGAAAAACGATTTTTAGACAAAAAGGAAAATAAAAAGGAAATTCGGATGGGTAGAGAAATTAGGTTTTTTCTACCCCAAAAAGGGTTAAATTGTGGAAATTTGAGGTAATTTTTTATTGGATGAGCTAAGGACTTTGAGGCATAAAGACTTTGGGGGCATTGTAATGATGAGTAGATATTTTACTAAGTTTTTCATTGGTTGTTCCCTTGACTTCTTGGTCCTCTCTCTTTCTCCCATTTCCCTCCCTCTCTTTCTCTCTTGCGTGAACTCCTGCAGCAGCCGACCATCCCATCTTCTCCCATTTCCTCCACCAGCTTCATCTTCTTCAAGTCTTCATCGCCTCATCCCATTTCCCTTTCATTTTGCTACCCTCCACTCTCCATCGCCAGCCCCCCATCTCCAACGTCAACCCACTAGCTCACTACCAACCTCCGTAGCAACCATCCCAGCGCCATCTTCGTCTTCATCCCATCCCCACGCCACGGTTCACTTCCCCCTTACACCAGCACCTCCATCCACTACTCAACCGCACGCCCACTTCACCAGCTCACCACTTCACGTCCCATTGTGACATCCTGAAATTCTAGTTCTATTTTCAATTGAATGAATCGAGCTTTTCATCGACATGTCTATAGTTTTATTCTCTGAGCTGATCACTCATGAGATAACTAGTCTATCTAAGGAAGCCGTTAAGGGATTTTAACACAATAGATTTGAGAATTCGACTAGGAATCGACTGTTCGACCGTGCTACCCTACATGGGTCATTACAACATAGTTAAAAGTTGATTAGAGACCGGAGATAGGTCAACTCGACTGAGCCATGTGACTAAGTGTGGGTGATTCCACCTAATTGCAAAATTCTCGTCGATCGGCACTACACCGTTTTTTCTGTCGCTTTGGTACCTTGTGTCCGCCTTTGAAACCTTGAGATTTTCACGACAACTAAGAGTCACCAATGTGTCGAATATGTACAATATGGCTCGAAAATAATCAACCACGGGTCAATTGCACCAAAAATTCCAAAAAGCTACTCGGTAGGCTAGGTCACGCTAAAATCACGCTAGAGTGAAATTAACCATGAATTTGAACCCGATTTCAGAAATTGAAAGTTCTGTCATGTCACGATTTATTTTAGGAGTGTCAACTCATCCTCCGAAGATTTTTCTGCAAACCGAGATTTTTGGCGAAAACTCAATATAGGGCCTTTTTTACCAGAAAATTCAGAGGACCGTTTTTTTATTACGTTTTTGGGATGCAAGTTGGTTTCTATTGGTGAGGAAAAATGTGAATTGATGTGTGTACATCTTAGTTGGATTTATGGGGACCGGTTTAGGTCCAATTTGAGAGAAATTAGTTCAATTTGGGGAAGTTATGACCAAATTCGTAGGCCCCCTTGGTGTGCAACCTTTTGGACCCTTTGGCAAGTGTGTTGGGGAAGCTTTGAAGTGGATAGGGGCTGCTGACCAAGGCTGGAGTGGTGGGGCATGTTAGATGAGCTCAAATGGGACAATTTTGGTTTCTAGAAGGCTTGGTGGCCCCCTCTCTTCAGCAGCTGGCCCTTCTTCTTCATTTCACCTTGCTTTCTCCATTGTTGTCCAAGTAGAAGCTTCAAAGTTGCAGAGAAAACCGCCAGGCCCCCCTTAGTCGCCTCACACCCGTTGGACCTCCTGCCGCCACCACTCGCCGTCGCTCACCCGTCGCGTGCCCCCGAGCCCCGCACACCGTTCCGCCTGTTCCGCGAGCCAAGCCAGCTCCATCCACCTTTTGCTCGCTGTCCCGAGCTCGTCCAGTCACCCTGCATCGCCCTTCGGCCGTCCGCCGCCGCCATTGTCACCCTTGCTCGCCCACCTAGTCGTCGGTCCACTAGCAGTGCCGTTTCAGCCATTGGTCCAGCTTGCTCAGTCCTAGAATAGAATCAAGCAGCCCAGCCCAGCCGTGAGCTTCAAGGCTCGTTTTGGGCCACTTCCGAGCCTCGCTTGGCTTCGCCGTTAAGAGAATTGTTGCCCATCTCCGCGTTGCCGTCGCCGTGGACTCACTGGATCACAAAACTAATGAGTTTACTCACTAAACTCTGCTTAGAGAGTTAATGATGCTCAAGGGTTCATTAGTTTAGGCTAAGTATGGTTTATGTGGTTAGTTAGAATGGATTAGTGATTTAAATATTCGATTATGCATGTTAGGTGGTTAGAACGGCTTAATTAGAGACTAGATAGATTGTATTATTTATCTAGATTGGTTCGAAAATTTTCCGGGCCCGTCTCGGTGTTTAATTAGGCTTTTCCAGCCTAAGTTTCTATTTTTGGCATATAATGGGTATTTATTTAATCAATTTTGGTAATTATGTAATTATTTATTATTTTCCAAAAATTATACCGGGATAGCCGATGACCAGAATTTTGTGCTGATTGTAATGGTATGCTTGGTTTATTTAATTGAGTGATGTTTGTGCAAATTGAGTGGAAATTGTAATTTTGGGTATTTATCCCAAAATTGGATAATTTTGGCATTTTAATCAGAAAATACCGGTCGCCGGTTTATAATGCCAAAAATGTCTTTGTGGACTATTATAATTAGTGGGATTTTCTAAAAGAAAGATATTGCAATTTTGACTCAGGCTGACTGTGTACCCACACACGATTATTTTTATCAGGAATTTTTAACTTGGTAATTTGTTAGCTTATGAGAGCCTAGTGAACGTCAGCTTGTGTGAGCATTTAATGTTAGCTTGTGTGAGCATTTATCGTTAGCTTGTGAGAGCATATTTATCGTCAGCTTGTGAGAGCATATTTATTGCCAGCTTGTGAGAGCCCATTTGCACGTCAGCTTGTGAGAGCAGTACACCTTATCAGCTTGTGTGAGCTATGATCATTTATCAGCTTGTGGGAGCACGATCTATATATCAGCTTGGGCGAGCTACTATCAATTTATATCAGCTTGTGAGAGCTATGACCATATGTATCAGCTTGTGAGAGCGTTAACCGTCTATTTCAGCTTGTGTGAGCAGTAGTTGTATCAATTAAATCGACAGATGGAATTGAATTATATATGGTACTGATTGATAGATAGTACGGAACATTTTGATGGTCTCGAACTGAATTGATTGACTGAGTGGATCAATGGATTGATGATTTGAATTAAATTGATTGGTTTAGTATATGAACTATACTTACTTACAAGAAGGATCTGAGGCGAGGTAAGTCCTCTGTCTTATGTGTGCATAGATGGCATTAGGTGTATTTCCTTCCTAGTCGGAGTTTAGGGGGTGAACTTGCTGAGACATTGTCTCACCCTATCGTGGGCTCAACTTTTTCAGGTTCTTAGATGGCAGCTCCACCTGAGCGTTTTGATCGGCCCATGAGGGTTATCGAGCGGCTTTTTTTAGTTACCCCAATCCCGGAAGTCACTAGGTCTATGAAATGGTGGTGACTACCGTCTGGGTCAAAGAGGACCTACCTCATAGGATACCTTATCGATTCAGAATAAGGTTTCGCTACGGACCTAATGGATTTAGGGTGGGTCCCCTTAGGGGTTTTGAAATCTCCGCTGTGGTAGTTGATGCTACTCTAGACTAGGATGCAGCTGACCCTTTCGATGGTGTGGTGATGGACCCGACACCTCCGGAGCCGGTGGAGACCGAAGGATCGACGAATGAGTCTGGCTAGCTGGTCATGGGACATCTTTGTTTTGAGGACCGATCTTTTGTAGACTCCTGTCTATATAGACTAGTGTTGTATATAAACTAGTCAGCTGTGTATAAAGGTGTGTGGTTTGGTTGTGCATTTATTGTCCTGCTTTTCTATCCCATCTTTGTGTTGTCTGGGGATTTATTTATACGCTTTCGCATGTGCAATAAAATGAATGGGTCGGCAATGCGTCCTGGGACGTCGCATTTAAGTCGACCACCGAAGGATGGGCATGTGCTCGAGGATCGAGGCGTGACATCCCCACCCGGAGTGGTATCACAACTGGTCGATAGTTGGAGTGATAAGGTGCAATAGGTTTATGGGATAGTTAGTAGGAATGGCCTTTATTTTGTGCTGGTGCATGTCAGTGATAGCTGTTTGGCAAATTGTTTGTGGGGATCACTCAGCTTCTAATTCTGTGTGGAATTGGAAAGCAGAGAATCTACATTATGAGCGATCAGAAGCAGAGGACTCCTAGAAAGCATACCATTGGGCCTGTTACTCAGGTTAGGACACCGATGAGGGTCGGTACCCAAAGAGGTCGTGGTTGAGCGCCAGCTTAGGCTAGCGCTAGTGGAGTAGCACCGCCTCCTATTAGTGCTGGGGTAGTAGCCCTTAGTGATCCCAGGATCGAAGGGATCATGCAAGAGTTCGAAGCAATGGGAGCAATGATGGGGCAGCAGGCCTAGAATTAAGTTGCCGCCACTACCGCAGCCGCTCAAGCTGCTGTTACTGCTACTATTGCCACCGCTATTGAGGCCGCCACCATTGCTGCACCTGCCGAAGTTCTAGCTGGGAACATAGTTGTGGAGAGGGAGAAACCGATTCACAAGATAGTAGAACGGTTCTTGAAGTTGAACCTGCCAAGGTTCACTGGTGCTGGAGATCTCGAGACTGCCTCACTTTGGATCCAAGACCTGGAGAAGGCCTTTGCACTTCTGATGTGCAATGAGGAGGAAGAGGTTGTCCTGGCAGTATAACAGCTGCAGGGTAATGTGAATACATGATAGAGGGCCATCAGAGGCACAGTATTCCCGGAAGGCATAGTCCCGGTGTGGAACGCTTTCCTTAGAGCCTTCAACAGCTAGTACCTTTCGGGTAGCACCCGAGAATAGAAGATGGAGGAACTTCAGCACCTTCGCTAAGGGATGATGACCGTGGACCAATATGAGGTCAAGTTCGCGGAGTTGTTTTAGTATGCTCAAGACTGGTGAAGGATCCCGAAGATAAAGCTTGGAGGTTCAAAATTGGCTTTCGACTAGAGCTGAAGAACCTAATGGTGCCGTTTGATCTGAAGGACTATAATGAGGTGTATAATCGGGCCTAGCTGATAGAAAGAAGTTTGAGTGAACAAGCTGCCTTGTCTGGGTCGAGGTTCAGTTCCAATAGAGATGGGAACCGATTTGGGAAGAAGCCCATGACCGGAAGAAGGTTCCATGTTATGCCCAATAGGAAGGGTGGAATAGGCAAGTCAGCGCCGCATCAGAATGGAGCGTGTCGCTTCTGTGGAATACAACATGGTTCGGCCTCGTACCATCTTAGGATGGGTGCGTGTTACGAGTGTGGCTAGTAGGGTCATTTGGCTAGAGACTGTCCCAGAAGGCCGAGAGGATTTCAGTAGTTACCGCTGGCGTCGCCAATGGGTCAAAATAGAAGGTTTGTGCCACAGATTGCACAGCAGGGAGGATAGAACAGACCCCTAGTGCAAGGGCAAGTGTACGCCATTACGAGAGGACAGGTAGAGGACTCGCCTAATGTGGTTACAGGTACGGTTTCGCTGAACGACCATGCTGCATATGCTTTATTTAATCCTGGTGCGACTCATTTGTTTATAGCTGAACAGTTTGTTAAGCTAATAAGATTGAGTCTTGAGTTATTGGAGTCAGTGGTTAGCATATCTACATTGTTAAAGGATAAGGTGTTAGCTGCATTGGATTGTCCTGGTTGCAAGTTAGTGATTGGTGAGCGAGAGGGGAAGATAGACTTGTTAGTCCTAGCCATGATAATTGGCATGGACTGGCTCACCAAGCAACAAGCTAAGATGGACTGCTATCGTAAAGCGATTTAGTTTAACCCGTTAGTGGGTGAAAGTTTCGAGTTCATTGGGAGTCGAGGAGGACCCTCGATTTCCTTAATCTCATCGCTTAAAGTAACCCATTTGTTAGACAGGAGTTGTCAAGGTTACATGGCAACTGTCATGGAGCTGAAGATCGAGGATATCTCAGTAGTTCAAGAATTTCCAAACGTGTTTCCGAAGGAGTTGTCGGGCCTATCGCCAGAGAGAGAGATAGAGTTTTTGATCAAGTTAGCACTCGGGATAGAGCCAATCTCTAAGGCTCCTTATCGGATGTCGTTGTTTGAGTTGAAAGAACTGAAGGTGCAGATGTAGGAATTGTTGGATAAGGGATTCATACGTCTAAGTGCATCGCCTTGGGGAGCATCAGTTCTGTTCATGAAGAAGAAAGATGGTTCGTTGCGCCTATGCATCGACTATCATCAACTCAATTAGGTGACGATCAAGAATAAGTATCCACTGCCGAGAATCGATGACTTGTTTGACTAGTTACAAGGAGAGTCGATATTTTCAAAAATCGACTTGAGGATAAGGTATCATCAGTTGAGGATCAGAAAGGAGGACATACCGAAGTCGGTGTTTCGTACTCGATATGGCCATTATGAGTTTACTGTAATGCCGTTTGGTTTGACGAACGCTCCAGCTGCTTTTATGGATATGATGAACCGAGTGTTTAAAGAATATCTGGATCAGTTTGTGATCGTGTTCATTGACGATATTCTGGTGTATTTGAGAAGTGCT
Source organism: Eucalyptus guilfoylei (assembly GCA_016097605.1). Taxonomy (NCBI): domain Eukaryota; kingdom Viridiplantae; phylum Streptophyta; class Magnoliopsida; order Myrtales; family Myrtaceae; genus Eucalyptus; species Eucalyptus guilfoylei. The sequence continues at coordinate 38,076,967 of CM027861.1, forward strand.
GAGGAGCACGAGAGGCATTTAAGAATGGTACTTCAGACCTTGAGGATTCATGGATTGTACGCTACGTTTAGCAAGTGCGAGTTTTAGTTGACTAGTGTTGCATTCTTAGGTCACGTGATTTCAGGCGAAGGAATCTCTGTGGACTCGTCCAAGATCGAAGCAATTATCAATTGGCCAAGATCGATGACAGTGACAAAGATCAGAAGCTTTTTGGGTTTGGCAGGTTACTATAGAAGGTTCGTGGAAGGATTTTCAGCTTTGGCTTCGCCATTGACTCGACTATTGAAGAAGGAAGAGAAGTTTGTGTGGACAAACAAGTGCGAGTATAGTTTCCAAGAGCTTAAGCGGAAGCTGACTATTGCACCTGTGTTGATGTAACATGGTAGAGTGGTTGCATACACGTCCCGTCAGTTGAGACCTTATGAGCTGAATTACCCAACGCATGACTCAGAACTCCCAGCAATCATTTTCACTCTGAAGATTTGGAGACATTATTTGTGTGGAGAAAGATTCTAGATCTCCACTGACTATCAAAGTCTCAAGTATTTATTCTCTCAGAAGGAGTTGAATATGAGACAGTGTCGCTGGATGGAACTTCTGAAGGACTATGATTGTGATATCTTGTGTCACCTTGGGAAGGTGAACAAGGTCGCAGACGCCTTGAGTCGAAAGTCTTCAGTTGCACAGATGATGGTTAAGGAATTGGTTTTACTCGAGAGAGCTCGAGATTCGGTTTTCAAATTTGAGATAGGCCACCTTTCGAATCTTATGACCACTTTCAGAATTGAGCCGGAGGTGCAAGTCAAAATCAAGACACTTCAATTGATAGACCTGGATGTTCATAAAATCCTGTAAGAGGATATAGATAAAAGAAAGGCTGATTTTCAGATTTCTAAAAACAGGACACTAAGGTTCCAAGGACAATTGTGTGTACTTGACGATGCAGAGCTTAAATAGGATATCTTATTAGAAGCTCATCGTAGTAGTTACACCATTCATCCTGGCAGTACGAAGATGTACTAGAATTTGCGTCAACACTATTGGTGGTCTGGTATGAAGGTGGACATCGCCAAGCATGTCGTTAAGTGTCTGACGTGTCAGCAAGTGAAGGCACAGTATTGTAAGCCGGGAGGACTTTTACAACCTCTCAAAATTCCTGAGTGGAAATGGGAGCACATCACGATGGATTTTGTGACAGGCTTACCGAGGAGTGAGAGTGGTAATGATTCTATTTGGGTAGTGGTTGACAGAATGACGAAGTAGGCTCACTTCATTGTAGTACAGAAGGACCTTGATTTGGACAGGCACACAGAGTTGTACGTGTGTCAAATTGTTCGTTTGCATGAAGTGTCGGTGACGATTACTTCAGACCAAGACCTGAGGTTCACAGCTGCATTTTGGAAGAGTTTGAAGATCACCTTAGGAATGAAGCTGCAGTACAGTACAGCCTATCATCCTTAAACCGATGGCTAGTCTGAGAGGACGATTCAAACCCTCGAAGACATGCTGTAAGCTTGCGTGTTGGATTTCAAGGGAAGTAGGAAGAACAGCTTCATCTTGTCGAGTTTGCCTACGACAACAACTACCAGCAGAGCATTCAAATGATTGCTTTCGAAGTGCTGTAGGGCAGAGCGTGCAGAACGCTAGTGTGTTGGAATGAGGTCGGAGAACGAAAGATCATAGGCCCAGAGTTAGTTCAACAGTCAGTGGATGCAGTTATAGTCATCTGGGACAAATTAAAGACTGCATAGAGCCGCTAGAAAAGCTACGCAAATAAGCGTCGGAGACCATTGGAATTCCAAGTTGGCAAGCACGTCACTCTGAAGGTGTCACCGATGAAAGGGAACTTCGCACTTCGGCAAGAAAGGGAAATTGAGTCTTAGGTACGTAGGTCCCTTTGAGATTCTAGAAAGGATAGGGACTCTAGCGTATCGTCTTGCATTATCGCCGAGGTTGATGCAAGTGCATGACATCTTTCACATGTCGATGTTGAGGAAGTATGAACCTGACTCGACCCATGTGCTAAACTTTGAGGAAATAGACGTGGACGACAAAGTGTCGTACGTGGAAAGGTCGGTTCAGATTGAAGATCGCAAGGAACAGGTTCTGCGCACCAAGACAATTCCGTTGGTAAAAGTGGTATGGCAACACCACATCACAGAAGGAGCAACCTGGGAAAGTGAAGAATCGATGAGACGACTATACCCCCACCTTTTTGTTTAAAGATTTGTAATGGTTTAAATTTTGAGAACGAAATTTTTATAAGAGGGGAAGAGTTGTAACATCCAGAAATTCCAATTATGTTTTTAATTGAATGAATCGGGCTTTTTATCGACACACCTATAGTTATTTTCTTTGAACTGATCACTCACGAGATAACTAGTCTATCTGAGGAAGCCGTTAAGGGATTTTAATGTAATAGATTTGAGAATTCGACCATGAATCAACTGCTCGACCGTGCTAGTCTGCAAGGGTCATTACGGCACAGTTAAAAATCGATTAAAGACCGGTGATAGGTCGACTTGACTGAGCCATGTGACCTAATTGCAAAATTCTCGTCGATCGGCACTAGACCGATTTTTCTATCGTTTTGGTACCCCGTGTCCGCATTTGAAACCTTGAGATTTTCATGACAACCGAGAGTCGTCAATGTGTTGAAGATGTACAATGTGACTCGAAAATAATCGACCACGGGTTAATTGCACCAAAATTTCCTAAAAGTTACCAGTAGGCTAGGTAACGCTAAAATCGTGTCAGATTGAAATTAACCGCGAATTTGAACCTGATTTCAGAAATTAAAAGTTCTGTCATGTTACGATTTATTTTAGGAGCGTCGACTCATCCTGAAGATTTTTTTGCAAATCAAGATTTTTGGCGAAAATTCAACATAGGGCCGTTTTCGACCGGAAAATTCAGAGGACCATTTTTTATCGAGTTTTTGGGATGCAAGTTGGTTCTATTGGTGAGGAAAAATGTGAATTGATGTGGTACATCTTAGTTGGATTTATGGGGACCGGTTTAGGTCTAATTGGAGAGAATTTGGTTCAATTTGGGGGAAGTTATGACCAAATTCGTAGGCTCCCTTGGTGTGCAACCTTTTGAACCCTTTGGCAAGTGTGTTGGGGAAGCTTTGAAGTGGATAGGGGCTGCTGACCAAGGCTGGAGTGGTGGGGCATGTTGGATGAGCTCAAATGGGACAATTTTGGTTTCTAGAAGGCTTTGTGGCCCCCTCTTTTCAGCAGCTGGCCCTTCTTCTTCATTCCACCTTACTTTCTCCATTGCTGTCCAAGTAGAAGCTCCAAAGTTGCAGAGAAAACCACCAGCCCCGCCTTGGCCGTCGCACACCCGTCGAACCTCCTGCCACCATCGCTTGCCATCGCTCACTCGTCACGTGTCCTCGAGCCCCACACGCAGTTCCGCCTGTTCTGCGATCTAAGCCAACTCTGTCCGCCTTTTGCTCGCTGTCTCGAGCTCATCCAACCACCTTGCGTCACCGTTCAGCTGTCCACTGTCGCCGTCGTCACCTATGCTCACTCGCCTAGCCGTCGGTTCGCCAGCCTTGCCGTTTCAGCTATTGGTCCAGCTTGCTCGGTCCTAGAACAGAACCGAGCAGCCTAGCCCAATCATGAGCTTCAAGGCTCGTTTTGGCCGCTTCCGGGCCTCGCTTTGGCTTCACCGCCAGGAGATTTGTCACCCATCTCCGCGTTGCTGTCGCCGTGGACTCACTGGATTGCAAAATTAGTGAGTTTACTCACTAAACTCTGCTTAGGGAGTTAATGATGCTTAAGAGTTGATTAGTTTAGGCTCAGTATGGTGTAGGTGGTTAGTTAGAACGGATTAGCGATTTAAATATTCTGTTATGCATGTTAGGTGGTTAGAATAGCTTAATTAGAGACTAGATAGATCATATTATTTATCTAGATTGGTTCAAAAATTTTTCAGGCTCGTCTCGGTGTTTAATTAGGCTTTTTCAGCCTAAGTTTCTATTGTTGGACAAAGGATTTATACGTCTTAATGCATCGCCTTGGCAAGTGCCAGTTCTATTTGTAAGGAAGAAGGATGGTTCGTTGTGCCTTTGCATTGACTATCGGCAACTCAACCAGATAACAATCAAGAACAAGTATCCGTTGCCAAGAATTGATGACTTGTTTGATCAGTTAAGCTTCAATATTTTCCAAGATTGACCTGAGAACAGGTTACCATCAGCTTAGGATTAGGAAGGAGGATATACCAAAAATGACTTTTCGTACGCGTTACGACCATTATGAGTTCACCGTAATGCTGTTTGGTCTAACAAATGCACTTGCTGCTTTTATGGATTTAATGAATTGAGTGTTCAAGGAGTATCTAGACCAATTCACGATTGTGTTTATTGACGACATTTTGGTGTATTCGAGAAGCCCAGAGGAGCACGAATGACACTTAAGGACAGTACTTCAGACCCTGTGAGAACACGAGCTCTACGCCAAGTTTAGTAAGTGTGAATTTTGGCTAACTCGTGTAACTTTCTTAGGTCACGTGATTTCTGGCAAAGGGATTTCCATGGACCCGACCAAGATTGAAGCTATCATAAACTGGCCGAGGCCAATGACAGTGACCGAAATCCGAAGTTTCTTGGGATTGGCAGGCTATTATAGACGGTTCGTGGAAAGATTTTCTGTTATAGTCATGCCCTTAACACGATTGCTAAAGAAGGAAGAGAAGTTTGAATGGACAGATAAGTGCGAGCGTAGTTTCCAAGAGCTCAAGCAGAAGCTGACTACTACACCTATGTTGATGATTTCGTATGGTCCTGGAGGATATAAGATTTATAGTGATGCGTCATACAGAGGACTGAGCTGCGTTCTAATGCAACATGAGAGAGTTGTTGCATACGCGTCCCGTTAGCTGAGGCCTCATGAGTTGAATTATTCTATGCAGAGAAAAATTCTAGATTTTTACGAACCACCAAAGTTTAAAGTATTTATTCTCTCAAAAGGAGTTGAATATGAGATGGCATCGTTGGGTGGAGCTTTTTAAGGACTACAACTGTGACATCCTATATCATCCTGGAAAAGCCAATAAGGTCGCGAATGCGTTAAGTCAGAAGTCTTCGATTGCACAAATGATGGTTCAGGAGTGGATCCTACTTGAAGGATTTTGAGATTCGGATTTCAAGTTTTCGAGGAGTCAGTGAGGTAATTATTCCATATGGGCTGTAGTCGATAGGTTGACGAAGTCTGCTCACTTCATCACTGTACGAAAAAACTTTGCATTGGACAGGTATGCTGAGTTGTAGTTTGTCTTCATGGAGTGCTAGTGACGATTACGTCAGATCAAGACCCAAAGTTTACGGCAGCCTTTTGGAAAAGTTTACAAACTGCCTTGGGAACGAAGCTGTAATATAGCACGGCCTATCATCCGCAGACGGATGGTCAGTCTGAGAGGACCATTCATACCCTCGAGGACATGCTGCAAGCTTGCGTATTGGACTTCAAAGGAAGCTGGGAGGAACAGCTTCATTTAGTTGAGTTCGCCTACAACAACTATCAGCAGAGTATCAAGATGGCACCATTTGAAGTGTTGTATGGTAGGGCCTACAGGATTCCTGTTTGTTGGGACGAAGTTGGAGAGCGTAAGATTACGGGTCTTGAGTTGGTTCAGCAGTCAATCAACGCCATCAAGGTCATTCGAGATAGACTCTAGATCGCCCAAATTCATTAGAAGAGTTATGTAGATAAGCGGCATAGACCACTGGAGTTCCAAGTAGGTGAACACGTATTCCTCAAAGTGTCACTGATGAGGGATACTTTGCGCTTTGGCAAGAAAGGTAAGCTAAGCCCGAGGTACGTCAGTCCCTTTGAAATTTTGGAGCAAATTGGGACTTTGGTGTATTGTCTCGCATTGTCACTGAAACTTGCTCAAGTGCATGACATCTTCCACGTGTCGATGTTGAGGAAGTATGAACCTGATCCAACCCACGTGTTGAATTTCGAGGAATTAGACGTGGAAAAGAGAGTGTCGTACGTGAAGAGACCAGTTCGGATAGAGGATCGAAATGAGCAAGTGCTACGCAGCAAGACAATTCCCTTGGTTAAGGTGGTCTGGCAACACCACGGAACGGAGGGAGCCACGTGGGAAAGCAAAGAGTCGATGAGACGTCAATACCCCCACCTTTTTAATAAGGATTATAACGGTTTAAATTTCGAGGATGAAATTTTTATAAGAGGGGAAGAGTTGTGACATCTCGAAATTTGGCCCCTGATTCGAATATATGAAATTGTTGTTTTGTCGACGTGCTTATAGTTATTTTACTCGGAACTGATCACTCACGAGTTAACTAATCTATTAGATGAGGCCGTTAAGGGATATAAACACGACATACTAGAGAATTCGATCAGAAATCAACCGCTCGACCATAATAATCGGCAAGGGTCAATATGACACTGTTATAAATCATTAGCGAATGGATATGAGTTGATTTGATGGAAGTACGTAGTCGAATTGCGGATGGTTCCGCACAATTGCGATATTGCGTCGAACAATAATAACCCAATTTTCTATCAATATTATATTCGGGACACGTAATTGAACCCTCGCGATTTTATGACAATCGAGAGTTGTCTATGATTCGAAGATGCATAAATGTGGATCGAAAATTATCGATCACGGGTCAAACACGCTAAAATCCTTAAAAGCTACCCGATAGATTAGGTCGTACTAAAGTTGCGTTTGGTTGATTTTAACCAAGAAATTTAATTTGGTTTCGGGAATCAAACGTTTGAGTGTGTCACGATTTATTTATTGGACGTCATATCATCTTTTGGAGAAATTTCGACGAGTCCAAAATTTTGTGGAAAAACGATTTTCGGAGAAAAAGGAAAATAAAAAGGAAATTCGAATGGCTTTTCTACCCCAAAAAGGGTTTAATTGTGGAAATTTGAGGTAATTTTTTTTTGGATGAGCTAAGGACTTTAAGGCATGAAGACTTTGGGGGAATTGTGATGATGAGCAGATATTTTACTAAGTTTTTCATTTGTTATTCCCTTGACTTCTTGGTCCTCTCTCTTTCTCCCATTTCCCTCCCTCTCTTTCTATCTTGCGTGAACTCCTGCAGCAGCCGACCATCCCATCTTCTCCCATTTCCTTCGTCGGCTTCATCTTCTTCAAGTCTTCACCGTCTCATCCCATTTCCCCTTCATTTTACTGCCGTCCACTCTCCATCGCCAGCCCCCCATCTCCAGCGTCAACTCACCAGCTCACTACCAACCTCCACAACAACCATCCCAGCGCCATCTTCATCTTCATCCCATCCCCACACCACGGTTCACTTCCCCCTCACGTCAACACCTCCATCCACCACTCAACTGCATGCCCACTTCACTAGCCCACCACTTCACGGCCCACTCCATCAACCAGCAACACCCATCACTCAACACCACCACTAGCCCACCACCTCACGCCTCAACACTACCACCAGCTCACCACCAGCGGCTTCAGCTCCACCATCCATCACACCCCACAGCCGCAATTACCACCGCTCGTAATGCCGCAGCTCCAGCACCACCACTATCTAGTGTCTCCATCTCCACTCCGTGTTCAGCAGCCCGTAGCCACACACTAGCCCCAAGATGAGTTCCCTCCCTCCTTGGCCGAGAGTTATTGGGCTGTCACCGCCGCCGTTGATCCCCGTTCGATCCCCAAGTGGCACGTCCTCGACACTGTCGCGTCGCCGTCATTGCGAGCCCACCACTGTCGAAAACTGTGAGTTAACTCACTAATATTTGATTAGGCCATTAATTGCACTTAGGGGGTGTTCAGATTAGTTCTAATCATGGTTAGATTAGTGCCAAGGAGGATCAATTTTATTTAATCCTAGATTAATGTTAATTAAGCTTGGTTAGGTTAGTTAATCATGGTTATGTTAATTAATCATGGTTAGGTTAATTAAGTTGGATTAGCTTAATTAATTGTAATTTACTTAATTAATCGCAATTTATTAATCATAATTAGTGTAACTAGTGATGGATTAGGCGTTACGTAGAATTTTACGCTCATTTTCTTGGATGGAATTATGCGTGATTTTGATGCCTTGTTTGTGCTATGATATGCAATTGATTGCTTGATGGTAGTTATTGATTTTTGTTACAAAAGATGATTTTATGGGCAAATGAATGGAAAAATACTAGGTGTCGGGTTTTGACGCCAACTTTTATGTACTATATAAAACCGTGGAGTTTTAAAATGGGAGTGTACTAAGTTTGACAGTTCGATTTTAAATACGTGACCACGCACAATTATTTTACCGGGATTTTTAATAGGAAGAAAAATTGGCCAAGTTCATTATTTGAAAACAAAGCATTTGAAATCAAAGTATGGTGTTCTTCGCTAAATATGTGCTCGTATGGTCACTTAATGGAACCTGTCACCGCACGAGAGTTGAAGGTGATGCTTGATTAAGTTCGGATGCCCCCAAGTCAACGGGGTGCCAAGTTGCGGTTGAGGCCGGACCAATGCTCCTTTATGGAATGTTGCCTAGGCGGGGAGTGCTAGACGTTGCCATGCCCGATGGGGTGGGACGATGCCCGGTTATGTCGGATGAGCGTCGACTTTTGAGTTGGCTGTGGCCGAGGGGTCGTAATAATCGGAACACACCTGAATGGTTGTGATGCTTTGCGCTTGATTATGGGGCAAAATTGTTAGGCATGCTATGGGACATACCCAAACGGTTTTACCTTATAATCGAGACCTATGTGAATGTTTGGAGAGTGAGAATCATGTGTTCTGGTTATTGATTATATTTATGGTATTGATAACAGCATATGTGATGTGCTAACCTGCAGAGGTGTGCCGAGGTGAGGTAAGTTTGTTTTGTGGTGCTTGTTTAGGCTGCCTTTGAGGTGAATTTGCGTCCTTGTCGAGGCTTAGGGTTTAACTCACTAAGATTTATCTCACCCCGTCGTGGTTAAATATTTTCAAGGCCGTAGCGCGGAGATCTACTGAGTGCGGATGTGGTGGGCGCGAGATGCGACACCTTTTAGCTGGCCCTGTATCACGCCCCAGAGCTCCGAACGCGCACACATCCCTTAGTGGTCGATGAAATTGTGACGTCCCAGGACGCGTCGTCGACCCATTCATTTTATTGCACATGTGGAAGTGAATAAACAAAACCCCTGACAGCAAATATCATGGGATAGAAAAGCAGGATAACAAATTCATAACCAAAACACGCTTTTATAAACAAACTAGGTTTATATACAAAACTAGTTTGTCTACCAAAAAGATCGGCTTTCAAAAAGAAACTGTCCTATGATCCACTAGTCGGACACGTTCACCAATAATTTGGACTCCATAGGCTCCGAGGGTGCCGGGTCCACCACAACACCATCAGGAGGGTTAGCTGCACCCTCGCTAAAAGTGGCGTCGACTACCACTGCAGGGATCTCAAAGCCCTGGAAGGGACCAACTTTGTATCCATTGAGTCCATGGCGAAACTACGTCCTGAATCAATGAGGTACTCTCTCAGGTAGGCCTTCATTGACCCAGACGGCGGTCACAACTAACTCATAGACCCAATGACTACCAGGGATAGGGACGTCTATACCCTGTTTAGTAATAGCCTAGGCTGACCAAAACGTTCCGGAAGAACCGCCATCTAAGGACCTGAAAAGAATTGAGCCCACGATGGGGTGAGACAATGTCTCAGCAAGTCCACCCCCTAAACTTCGACTATGAAGGAAAAATACGCCTAACCACACAATCACACAACCATAGAGACTCACATTGTCTCAGATCCTCCCTGCGGGTCAGCACAGTTCAAATACTCAACCATATATAGTAATCAAACTCAATCAATTGGACCGACATCACTTTCATCTCAATAAACACAAAGGTCCCGATTATAAAGCCAAATCGTTATGACACGTCACATTCCGTGCCACACAATTTTGTCCCATAATTCGACGCGTTAATTTCACTCAACATGTGTTCCAATTTGTATCATGGCCTAACAGGCATGGCCTACTCAACGTTTGGCAGTCTTCTAGCGTAACCAAGCATCGTCTCGCCCCATCGAGCATGACAACGTCACTATGTCGACGGCATTCCACAAAGGAGCATCGGTCCAACCTCTACTGCAACCTGCATCCGTTGACAGGGGCATCCCATATAGGGGCACGTCCACCCGACTTATTTCGGGGACGGGTTCTCATACCATTCATGCACCCATTCAATCCCGGCCAAAACATTGTGCTTTGCACTCAAATGTCCCAATTAAAATAACGTACTTGACCTATTTTCTTCGTATTAAAAATACACGGTAAAAATAATCGTGTGTGGGTATACGGTCAATTTGAACTAAAAAAATTTATACCCTTCTTTTTAAATTCCCACTATTTGATATAGTCTTTAAAAGCATTTTCAGTGCCAAAACCCGACACCTGGGATTTTCTAATTAAATATCAAAATTTCACAATTTTGAAATAAATAACCAAAATTTCAATCACCACTCAATTTGCACAAATTAACACTCAATTGTATAAACGAAGCACACCATTGCAATCAGTATGAAATTCTGGTCACTGACTATCTCGGTATAATTTTCGGAAAATATAAAATAATTAAATAAATGCCAAAAAAAATTAAATAATGCAAATTAAATACCATAACTACTAACTTAGGCTGGAAATGCTAATCTAACCACCTAAACGGGCCTAGAAAATTTTCGAACCTATCTAGATAAATAGTACAATCTATCTAGCCCTTAATTAGTCTATTCTAACCACCTAATATGTATAATTAAATAATTAAATCATTAATCTAGACTAACTAACCACTTAATCTCTAATTAGCCTAATCTAATTATCCACTAAACATCATCAACTCCCTAAGCAGAGTTTAGCAAGTAAACTCATCAGTTTAGTGGGCCGGTGAGTCCATGGCGACGGTGACGGCGACGGCGACGGCGACAGCGACAGTGACGCAGAGGCGAGCGATAAAAAAGCTTGCGGCGACACCAACAGAGGTCCGAACAGGTCTTAAAACTGGCCTAGAAGCTCTAGGGTCCTTGCTGGCCTTCGGTCTCTGTCCAAGGACTGAAGAGGGCTGGTCGAGTCGGCTGGTTAGACTGGAATGGTCACACAGGCGGCGGACGGCTGCTGCGGGCTATGTCGGTGCTCGATGGTGGTGGATGGCGGCTGGACAGCGACCAGACGATCTCGAGGTGACCAGGGTGGCTCGGGACAGTGTCTGGGCGCGAGTAGGAGGCGGGACAGTAGGGGCTTGGCGACGGACCCGCGAGCATGCGGCTGGCCCACAACAGGCGAACGAGCGGCGAGGGGGCTCCGACGGCTGCTACTGGCTCTTGGCTGGCTTTCTCTGTATTTTCTAGCTCTCAAACTCTCTAACAATGGAGAAAGTGACCCAAGGAAGAAGAAGAAGCTACTGAAGAGGGAGGGGGCCACCAAAATATCAAGAACACTCATCACACAAGCCCCACCACCTTGGCTATCATCCTTAGCCCTTTGTAGCCTTCAAGCTTCCTTAGCAAGCTTCCCAAATGGTCCACAAGGTTGTCTCCCCCTTGGCCTACGAATTTTGGACCTTTGCCATCCCGTTTCATTCAATTCCACTTCAATTCCCCTCCAATTTGATCCAATTGAAGCCCCAAAAATTCAGCCACGGTGCCATCGTCCCTCTTGTGATTTTTCCTTGTCAATTAAACCAACTTGACTGCCAAAAAATGCGACAAAAAACAGCCCTCTAATTTTCCCGGTCCAAAATAACCCAACTTTGATTTTTTGTCGAAATCTCGGGTTTGCAGAAAAATCTTTGAAGGATGAGTCGACATTCCTAAAATGAATCGTGACATGAAAGAATTTTCAATTTCTGAAATCGGGTTTAAATTCGTGGTTAATTTTAACCGGGCGCGATTTTAGCGTGACCTAACCTACCAGGTAACTTTTAAGAATTTTTAGTGCAATTGACCCGTGGTCAATTTCGAGCCACATTGTATATCTTCGACACATTGGCGACTCTCGGTTGTTATGAAAATCTCGGGGTTTCAAATACGGGCACATGGTACAAAAATGACAGAAAAATTGGTTTAGTGTCGTTCGACGAGAATTTTACAATTAGGTGGAATCACCCACACACTAATCACATACCTCTATCGAAGCAACCTATCTCCAGTCTTTGATCGATTTTGACAGTGCCGTATTGAACCTTGCAAATTAGCACGGTCGAGTAGTCGATTTATGGTCGAATTCTTAAGTCTATTGCGTTAAAAATCCCTTAACAGCTTCACTAGATAGACTAGTTATCTCGTGAGTGATCATCTCAGAGAATAGAACTATAGGCGCGTCGATGAAAAGCCCAACTTATTTAATTGAAAACAAAATCAGAAATTCAGGATGTCACACTCTGCCGTTAGTGAAGTATATGTTAACCTTAGTCCCTTAAGGTTTTTGAGAGGGTTGATAGGAAGTGGCCATGGAAAAGCATGTAAGTATTAAACTTCCTAGGGTTAACAGTTGATAAATGAACACGTTGTTTTCGGCAATGTTTGCCGTGTTTTACTATCCCTATGTTTGATTGTTGGCCGGGGGTTTATTTAATTCGCTTTCGCATGCGTTTAATTGAAAGGTAAAAAGAATGGGTCGGCGACGCATCCTAAGACGTCGCATTTTTAATCGACCGCTAAGGGATGTGCACGTACTTGGGGTTCGGGGCATGAAAGTCTATCTCCAGCAAAGAGATTTTCAGTTCGCCTCACTTTCCAGCAATTTTTCTGCCTTTTTTAAGAGTATTGTTTTCTTTGTGGAAGCTGAGTTGAGTGCTTATGGCCTTCTCCTTTGCTTCATGAGGAAGAGAGATTGTTTTATTTCTCGGGTTTATTTTTAATTTTAATTCTGCAAATCAAATATTTATTTGGATGATATTTATTTGAATCATGTTATATCTAAATGTCAACAAACATTGGATTGGATATTTAAAATCCTATACTATCCTTATCCTATCCGACATTATCCGACAATAATGTCTAGACAACCAAACGCAGCTTTGTGAAATAGTTTGGATATGGGGTTTACTTTTGAACCTTGGCATACAAGTAGATGGACCTGGTGAATTGTTTTGTGACAATGATGTCGTGCTCAAACTAGTAGCATATTGGGTCATTCTTGAAAGAAGAAAGCATATAGAAGTTGATTACATTTCACTCAAGATAAAATTCAAGAAGGGCTAGTCACAACATGATGAATTGGAATTGTAGAATAGCCTGCAAGCATTTTTACCGAACCATTGTGCCAAAGACAACATGCGTACTTGCTAAGCAACTCGGGCGTCTTTGACATGTACAAGCTGACAGCTTGAGGGGGAGTGTTGGAAAAATGATTTGATTTTATCCGATTTAATCATTGATTTTGATTCTAACCACATATTACAGATTAATTGATTAAATCAATCCACAAGACTGGATATTGATAGAATAGGAAAACATTGTCATTTACATTCTTTCCTATTTTTTCCTTCTTGTATTATAAATACACCTATGTACATGTACCTTTAATTATCGAGAAATGCCATCACAATTTCCCCCTCATATCTTCCTAATTTTCTGTCACTTATTACTGTAGTCCCAATTAGAAGTTAATAATGTTGCCAAACTATAATAAAAAAGCACTATAATTTTGGAATCACACCCCATAATTTAAATAATGATGGAGGTTCGTACATATATGCATTAATGAGTTTTTCAAGCTTTTTTCTCGTCGAACTAGAGTGGTACAATCTACACAAATGGAATCTCAGGGAAAGGCAATATAAAATAATCTGCCTCTCTCTACTTAACCTAGCTACTTAAAATCGACAATTTGTATCTCGAAAAAACAAACGAAAATGACTATCACACTCATCATCCACCCTCATTGGTTCTCGTCAAAAGAAATCATCAAATGCACGTTCCTTTTCAGTCTCTGACTTTTCAAGTCCTGCACATATTCAAAAATCGAGTTATAATCTAAGAGATTCTAAGCACAGTAGCTCTCTTGACTTAGGGTTTGCTAGATTAAGATGTTGAAACTAACCCAGATCTTCGCCAGTGGATATATCTTGAACCATCAATTGGAGTCCATCAGGGTATTGGAAGGAATCGGAAGTCGAGATAGGAGCTGGAAAAGTGAAGTCCGAATCAGTCGATGAAGTCTCCATAAGATCAATAGCATCATCATCGTGATGATCTCTAGTTACAGAAGTGTGAGTCGAACTTGATGAGCACAAGAAGGATTTCAACTCCGAGACTTGGTCTGAGACACTTGACATCATCCTGAGGCAAACTAAATCAGATATAGCATGAGCAGATCAAACGAGGGTCCATAACATGGGGCAAAATCATCAAAACACAATGGTTTACAATATTCAACCCATTCTAAGAGATGCAGAGAAAAGAAATCTTGATTTTTCTCTTCAATAGCATTGAAGTTTGAATTCAAAATCAATGTCTTTTTAAATTATTATGTACATGTGTTACGTACCTATTCAAGTATTCTTGTAATTGATCAACTCTTCCTTGAGTTTCTAACAACTTCTTATTCTGTTCCTCACTTGATTCTTGAGCCTTCATATATAACCTTTCAAAATCATCAGCTCTTTCTCTTTCTCTCCGCAGCAAGACCTGAACATAACAAAGGTTACAACATAATAATTTAAGAACTCTAACAGCCTGTCTGTATGTGGTAGATTGAATTAAGTTTACCAATAACAATTGCACTCACGTAGATTAACATGATAATAAGTTTGATACGCTTATAAATGTAGGGACTTCATGAATAATAGAAGTTAAATAAATGATATAAGAGATATTAGTACCTTAAGATTTTCCACTTCAGAGTTGAGAGACTGAATTTTTTCAGCATCTTGAACAGAATCTCTGACGGGAGTCATCAGTTGGCGAGCATCTTGAATTATAGTTTGAGCAATTTCTCGTTCATTATACAATAAAGCAGTTGCTTCATCAACTTTTGCTCTCATAGCGTTTAAAGAATGGTGCAATCTTTCTATGTCTTGGGCCTTTTCTTCTTCCAATTTAGTCTGCATATATCAATAGCAAAAACATACATTAGAATCAATCATGTCATGCAAATTTAATAATCTTGCATATCTTTATTAGAGCTACATCGAAGTTATATTTCTGCATATATGAAATATAGAGTAAAAAGTGATTATTTTCATATTTACCCGTGCCATTTTCTCCTTTTGCAAAGATAATGCGAGTTCCTCCACTTGCTTCTCGAGCTTTTCCTTTTCATTTTCTTCTTCTTCTTCTTCATTTGTTTCTCTTCTCATCCGATATCTCAGCTAACACATAAAACATACACGAATGAAGAAGATGCACGCTATACTTTGAGATATATGGGAACTCAGAACATTGATAACTTAGAGAAATATTAAATGGGCAATACGAAAATACTGATAGAGTATATATATTTTGATAGAAAAAATAGTAGAAGAGCATTACCATCTCTCTCTTCTCATGCTCTGTTATGTTTACTTTTTTCCTTCGTTTGCCTTGTAGAAGAATTGATGCTTTTTTCAGTTGCCTATAATGCGATTGATCTCTATGACGCCGCCAGTTGCACTGAAGAAAGAAACTAATGATATAATTCATCAACATTTAAGAGTATAGCATATGGTATTTGAAATATTAACCTGAATTGTCGTTGCTGCTTTGGTGTGTTTTCTATGTTTGAATTCATTACATGCAACCGTTGCTCGTATAGCAGCTTGCACGGTAATTGCCATGACTCTCATCTTGATATATGCATTTCTAGTCGAGTGTCCACGATATGCAGTTTGTACTTTGGTAGCTGCATTTTCCCTTTTCATATGTTCATACAATTTGCCAGCCAATTTTCCTGCAAGAAATATGATAAGACTTTACCAAAATATTTCATTTCTCACTCACATAGAATAACACAGAGGTAGGTTAATGATTTTTTTTTTTTTTTAACTTTTGTAATGAATTATGCGGAATTAGCAACCTTTATTTGCATAACGCGAACGGACAATGAATATCCCTAAAATACCAACCTCTCCAAAAGGACTGTATGTGGATCGAGCGCTTTCGTAAAGAGTTGTATTGTCTGCGAGCAATGTTAGTTTTCATCTGTCGTTGAATAATCTTGGCAGAGCTACTAAGCGCTTGTAATCGCAATGAATCAAGCTCAGCCATTTGCCCAGCTCTTAAAAAAACTTGTGTCTTCCCAATCTGCCCAATGCATTAATAATATTATGCCAATATTGAACCTTCAAAAGCAATGCTAATTAACTTTGAATCAACAATTATGCCGAAAGTTATAATAACAGTTGTACCTTGAAACCTCGAAGAGCTAATTTTTCAAGCATCATTATACAAGCATCTCTATCATCATACCTAAATTGAAGGAACTTGTAAGAAAATGGAATTTATATTCTTAAGATGTGAACCTTTCAGGATGACAATTAACGTATTGATTGTCATGTGAATTTAACTTACTCTTGCTTTAATACGTCTGGTGCAAGTATACCGAAGCGCTTTATAAATTCTGCAAAGGTCTTATGCGTTGGGTATCCAGCGCATTTGATTCTGATTGCTTCGAGAACACCCTATAACATTATACTTATTATATCACTCTATAATAATTCTCCATTATAAAAATTAAATATGCAGCTCTATATTACACTTACACCAGAACGTAATTGCTGCATCACACTCATATTCTCAAAAACGAAAGGCCTTAGCTTGCTGTTTGGCTTCACGCATCTGATGTAATGAGGTTCTGTAGAATTTAGGGTATCCATCAGTTGTTGGAGTTGTAGCTGCAATCAGTATGTCCGAGGTATCATACCACCATTTGCAAACATTTTGTTGAACCACATATATAACTATGACGTTAAGTTGGAAAATAGCAACTATAATTGATGCAATTTATCTACTATCTAATTCTTAGGTCAACAAAATTGACATACAAGGCTTCAGTTTAGCTGTTGACAAGTTAGCTGCGAAATACTAGGATCTGGTTACATTCAAGGCTCGGGTATTTCCAATTATGCAAATTTTGATATAACTTGATTATTTGGTAAGGTAGCTTGGATAATCCCATAAAACTTAAAAGATTGAATTGAAGGGAGGGCAGAAAAATGAAGAAATGAATGGAATAGACAAGGGAAAATTTCTCATTCTGTCCTAAACTTTTCAATTTTGTTAATTTAGTCCTAATCTTTGTGCAAAATACCACTATAATACTTAGTCAATTTTCACTGGAAATTGCTAATGTAGCATTCTAGTCATTGTCGATTGTTCAACATCAACAATTTCTAGCAAAAATTGGCTAAAATGACTACAATGGAATTTCGCACAAAGGTTTATGACTTAATTAATAAAACTAAAAAATTTAGAATTGAATTAGTATCCATATAATAAGTTTTAGACTGATTTGAAAATTTCCCAAAAAGATGATATTGAGGTTGGTTTTGAAAAGGTTTATCATATAATCAAAATGAAGTTTTTTTGCTGCGCTTTGCATCTTTCAATTTCTAATCATGCACTTTGGGTGCTCTAAATAACTGTACACTTTGAGTCCAGAAGTTTCAAAACATTGTCATTTACATTTCCTAATCAGTAACTTTCCCAAAATATATCTAGTTGTGTTAGAAACCTATGCATAAAGTTCTTTTTCAAAAGAAAAATAGAAGATGTAAAGTCAATGATGAACTTTATCTGTTTTTCTTTGTAAATTTTAATTTGAAATTGAACTTTCCTTTTTTAAAGTAGCTAGGTTACACATCTATCCTCACACATTTACTATGTATATAGTTCAGTGTAGAGCATACTTTAGAGAGAGAGGGAGAGAGGGAGAGAAGGGGGGGGGGGGGAGCGCTAATCACTTAAAAAATATTCTGTGTAATTTACTAAATAAATTTTAGAGCTATTTTTTTCAACAAATATTATAGACATAAGTCTTGAAAGAAAATGATGGGCATCAATTTAATACTTTTATTGCAACGTGAGATGTGAAACAATTTCCACAATTGCCACAAATTCTACCGAACAAAATTGATTGTATGTTGTTTTCAATAGCTCTCACGAAAAAAAGAAAGATTTTGATGAACTTATGTTTACTTCGTAATAGTTTCTTTACTAAACAATCATAGTCTTAATACTTTGTTGAGTAGGAGAAATTTTTTATGGGATCAGTCGACTGGACATATTCTAAAGTGGATGTTATAGGATAACATTCACATAATTCCAAAAAGTTAGAACCAATAAATAATAGTAAGCTCTAGTTTTGAGAATACTTGTGATCTTTAGACCATTTAATTATTTTTCATTTAATTGAAGGTTTCTTGGGCTAATTTTAATATTATTTATTTTTGAATAAAAATACTTGGTCCTTTCTTTTATAAAGGGCAACCATTTCTTCCCTATAATCTAGTGTGATAAATTTGTGTTAGAGCATAACCATAGCCCAAAGTGCGGGAATGTTCTACTTGTCTAGTTTGATTGCGGGCTTCATGCATCGGCACTGGTGTTTTAAGTGGAGAAGGATAAATGAATTCATAATTCTTCGTAATTATTCTCTTAAAGAATAATATATTCTTTTTTTATTAAATTTGGTTAAAAAAAGAAAAAGAAAAGGAATAGCCATACCTTGAACCTAGACCCAAGAGATGAAAATTTTGCTGACTTTGCCAAGTCCTCTGAAAGCGGAGGAAAAAGGCTCGCTATAAAAGAGCATCTAGAGGTGCTCAGTAAGTCTTGATGTTCTGGAACAATATAGTCTTTATTCTTATCTAAAAACTGATCAGATTGGTATTGAACCTGGAAAAAAGCTCATCAAATTCAATTCAACCGAGTTTAGCAGTCATTGATATAGCAACGATAACAATGGCGATAGTATCTTCAAGCCTACCTCTCCAGCGTAATGGATAATCGTGAAGTCCGTACGCGTTAACTTTGGCTTGACGAAATGCTTGTGGAACTTGAATGACTGGTAAAGCTTTTCAGAGAACGTTTCGCTAGTTGATCTGGGAAACATGCTGAAAATTCAAACCTATATCAGTAGAATGACCAAGTGAAGCATACAACCAACATACAAAGCAGGAAGTCAGATGTACCAAGCTTCGTCGAGCAAAGCGATGATTCCGCCGGGTTTCTACATTATCAAATAGATTGGAAGGTGTGAATTCAATGAAAAGTGCGGAAACCCTAATGTTGAAAGAGAAATAGATAAACCCATATATGAGATATTAATGTGGTGTTTTTCATATGTGTAATATCAATGTGGCACCCGGGAGTTCTCTTGCTCTACAGGTTCTTATCAAGTTATCTACAATTTCAAAAAACATAGACTTAATTAGGGTATTATCAAGATTTTGCAACTGCAGTTATTATGTTGTACTATGCATCTAAATTTGTTTTTAACTCAGACTTAACTGATAGATATTCTTCTACATTTATTGAGAAAAGAATTATAACAGAACATGTCCAAACTTCTTGATTAGGACATACAAATAACACTATTAACTTGCAAATGAGGTAATAAGCTGTATCTATTAATATTTCCGGAAGCATACCTTCTCAATTAGATCCAAGATGTCTTGATTATCAACAAAATCCACATAGTTCCATTCTATGTCTTCCTTCTTGTACTCTTCTTGCTCCATTTTGAAAACATGCTGAATGATAATCACTGTAGTTAAGTCATAAGTGGGAAAGTTATGATGACTAAAAATTAGGATAAATTATCTGAGAAACCCCTATAATTTGAGATTTACACTGGATGACCCTTCAATAATGGATAATTTTTTAAAATTTGGAAAAAGACTGGGTCGATGGATGAAAATCTCAAAGTGTAGGGTTTTTACAGAGAAGTTACTCTTGAGATTATGTAAAGTATGGTTGACTTGATACCTGATTGAAATGTTGTTGTAACTTTTCATTTGTATAATTTATGCAAAATTGCTCAAAGCTGCACATAATAAGACATAAATTAGAAAACCTACGAAATAACAATAATTGAATGATGGGTAAAACTTTAAAAGATTGTGACAATTTCAAATTATCTCATTATACAAGAAAATAATCATATTGCTCTTCACTTTATGTACTTAATTAATTATGATGGATTTCTCGTCTCTACTTCAAATTAAATTTTCTTTTTTACTTTGTTCTCCCCCTGAAAACTTAAACATGGATCAAATGTCAAATTCTGGGAGTCGTGTGGCATGACAAAAACGGATAATAGTTTTACCAAAATTTAACGGATATTTCCTTTTTTCTACATGTCACTACATTCAATATATTTTAAATCATTTGCAATTAATTTACCCTTGCTTTTCCAGGAATACATTCTTGTAGAAAACAGAGTAAATAATAGTGATAATCATTTCACAAACACAGAGATAAAGCCCCGAATCATTACCTATTAGATTGGAAGCTTTCAAACCCATAAATGTCGAGAACTCCTATGTGGTATTTCGAATCGGGGTCTTGTCCGATGGCGATATTTATCTTGTCAACCAACCTAAAAATTCTCACACGAATATATATTATATATAACGAGTGTAATCAAACAATAATTAAAAAAAAGAATATCTTAATACACGAATAATAAGTGCTAGAATCTCACCAATCAAATAGGCGTGAGTATATCGTTTTGGCTAAGCCATCTCTGCTAATTGCTGCACCAAGGGGATCCAGGCTTCTCTGGATTATTTCTTCAGGGGTGACCATTAAACGCTTGCACAAAGCATCTTCTAATTCATGAATATCGCACCTAATAATTATAATTAATAATTAACTATAAGAACTTACAAATGGAGTCTCACAAAAAGAAAGGGAGAAAAAAAAACGAAGACAATATAATTTATTATTACTTTAGAAGTTGGGCAGTCATCTCGAGATGAAATTTGGACTTTTCGTCCATCACGACCGAGGAGTCCGTCTCTTGACCCTTCGAAAAGTTGATATTTCCGAGGTGGAGAATTGCGGCCACGACGCGGAATATCGAATCCTATGAAAAAGCACAACTATCATTTTATTTCCCTAGTGAGAACTAAGTATTATGATCGATTATCATGAAGTTACATAGAAAAAAAGATATGTTAAACCTGTTCATCCTCACTTATTCCCACTACATTCATAGCTCTCCTGATGGCAAGGTACTCCTCTGCATCATTCACGCCATCCAACTGATAGCAATCGGATTGGTTGAGATAGTGAAACGACTCGGGATTTCCCAGCTTGTACTTCTCGATTTCCTACATTAGTGTAATACCAGATAAATTACTAAGAATACAGAAAAAAAAATCATTTTCGAATTATCTAATTTACTTATAATCATGTTCATACTCCAGTTAGAAGAGTAAGAAGAGGGAGAACCTCTTGTGGAGCTGCGCAAAGATGATAAAAACTATGGTAGTTACGTTCTGGATCCGAAATTTGACAAACACGAGATCTCTCTAGGAGGTATGTCCGTATTGCTGCCCCAGATATCCTTCCACGATTATCGAATTGGATTTCGACAAATTTCCCGAATCGACTGCAAAATTATTTTCAAAACAAAACATTACATAAAGATATAAGTAGCATCTAATCAATATTGTCAATTTTATGTTGTCAGGCATATATATTTCCAGATCAAACTTGTCAATAGTCTTTGGTGCATCTTAGACGAATTTACAAGACTTTGATCACAATCACCCGGTGCATACAACTTCATCTCTTTATACTTGATTTACTTTGGTCAAAATATAAGTAGTTTTTTCCATTATATTGGTGTAACTTGCCTTATGGTACTAAGTTGATAAAATCTTAAAACAATGGCAAAAGTCGACCAAAAAAAAAAACTAGAAAAAGATTTCTAGATTTTTTTTATTTTCTACTCTCTTTTGTTTAGAAATTTAGCTGGGCTAAGATGGAAGACATGTAATTAACTTTTTACAGCGCCTTATAGTAGGTCATTTTAGGGCATTTGATGATTGAAACAAAGTTTAGTGATGTCAATGCCGAGCATACTAAAGTTTAGTTATCACTGAATTTACTCGTTATTAATAAATAGGTTATCAAATCTATCCTAGAATGAACATGGATAGACATTTTATGGCACAATTATAAAGTGTATTGACAAGATGGCTTATAAAGTAATATATTGAATTACCTGGAATTATTGTTTCTGACGGTCTTTGCATTGCCAAAAGCTTCGAGCACGGGGTTAGACTGCAAGAAATAACAAACTTAGCGTGAGCATAAGAGTTTCTCTAGATGATTAAACAATTGCTCAATTTAAATAGGAAAGGAATAAAGATTTGACAATTTTTCCGACCCGCATAAACTTTTATGTTGAATACTCATGTCATTTTCTTTTCCGCTTTTCTGTAAATATTTTTACTGTCAAATTTATATATAATTCTCTTAAGAACTCCATCACATTAGTGAAGAGAGAAATTTTTTATATCTTAATATGATCATCTATAATTTACACAAGTAAGAAGAAAACCTTTGAATTAGTTATTTTTTAGTTTCACTGAAACAATTGTATAGTAATTGAATTTTGGTGTCTTTAATAGGTCTGAATAATAAACGGCTAAAGTTATTTCAATTCTACTCTTTGCTATTTTTATTTCAGTCCAAGACAAAAACTATTTTTCGTACTCACTCTTTTCTACTGGTTTATCACGTGGTGGTCTTTCTAACATGCAATAATAACAAAATTTAACTAAATACTAAGGCAAGTAAATTAAACATTTCACCCCCTTCCCTCTAGAATTCTACTCTAAATACGTGAGTGTATTGTGGAGAATATATATATGTATATGAATGTATGTATATATGTATGTATTATAAGTCCCTTTTTCAATAAAGAAACCATCACTAAAATTGCGACTGTTTCACGGAAATCTAAAATTCAAAAAATATTTTTCCAAAAAATGACCACTTATATCTATACAAAAATGAATGAATGTAAAATAATTTTTTTCAATCACAAAAATGGTTAGGCATAAATTGTTGTCAATAATGAAAACATTTTTTGTTGACTAATTTTTCTAAGAGATATAACCAATCTTTTTTTAAAAATATTTTCCAAATCTTGGGTTTTTCATGAAATGAATGCACTGTAGATCCTCAAACATCATCCCTATCACTAAGAAAAGCAAGAATAAGTACCTAACTTACTTCTAGTATTTTCTGTTCGACTGTTCGTTGTCTTTCAACGAAAGTATGTCCTCCCAAAAACGCAAGATAACGCATGATCATCTTGGTAGTTTCAGTCTTGCCGGCCCCGCTTTCGCCACTCACAAGTATTGATATGTTCTTTCTCTCATCGATCATCGCCCTGTTCCATTCAATCTCAATCGCTCAATATGCAAAAAAGGGCCTCGGATGTACTCGAAAAGATAGAGGTAACTTAGCCGAGTCGAAGAATACCAACCTATACGAAGTATCGGCAATCGCAAACACGTGCGGGCTCATGTCTCCTAGCAGCATGCCTTTGTATTTCTCCATGACACCGGTGTTGTACAAACCCTCGAGGCTTTGAAAAGGGTTGATGGCGATAAGGATGTTTCCGGTGTAAGTCTGCCATGATTTTTGTCACTAAATTATAATAGAGTCCTTCCACAGCTGCATTTAATTAGTTTAACTCCTTTCACTAAAATTGAAATTTATTGAATATGCGGGAGACATAAGTTTTCAAGTTAGAGACTTTACGTAGACTTTGTTTAAGGCGAATCGAGTGGCTAAATTATGCAGCACTCCCGGTTCGTGGAAGTAAGACAGCTTGGTCATGTCGTCGACTCCATCTTCAGGGACGTCCATGTCCTTTGCATGCAGCTTCGACAAGTTGGCGACGACCTGGCCAATGTCAGAAGGGGTGAAGTGAATTTGTAAGAAAGAGAAGATGGTATCAATTGAAAGATTTGTTTGTCCTTATAAAGGTTGTATTTCAGTAGAAAGAGTTATTTACCATCTTCCCTGCTGATGTTTGAATTTCAGCTTCTTCTCCCCTGATATCCAAGACCTCACCATCTATCCAAGCGAGAGCCGGATCTTCAACCCAAACATGCGAACCTACAATGATGTTCATGGTTGTGCCCTGCAACAATTGCAAACTACAAATATTATATACTTAGAAACATGTCTACGCTTTTAATTTGATATTGAATGAGAGAGAAAGAAAATATGTAATGTTAAAATGAACTAGAAATTTAAAATAACAGATATTAAGTGATCTTATGTTGCATCTCATGTCGCAATTCTTAAAGTCTGTTTTGAAAAGATTGATGTGCAACAGTTATCTAACTTTTGGAGGTCTTTTTTCATTCGTATCTAAGTGGATTTAGATGAACTATATGTACCATACAGTGTGTTCACCTTGAATCTGGTCAATATATTGGCACCGATGAAATTGGTATTATAAGTAAGCAAAAACACCTACAAGTTCTATCGAATGTCACACTCTTCCACCTAATAATTCTGTGACCATGCCGAATGATGGGACAACTTTGGAATATGCGTAAAAAGGCCAATTCGGTTTCAAGGTTGGCTAGCTCGGTTCCCAATTCCTAAAACAGGAAACTGACTCTAACAAGGTAAATTAGAGCCTATTATTATGGAACCTTCCAATCCTCAAAACTGATTATAAGCACATTTTGAAAGTACACAATATCAACATGAGACATTATAGATGTTCAGATTAAAACCCCATTTTTGTTGTCTTGTTCCAATGACTGTTTCGTCATTCCCCTGTCCAATTATTACAGCAGGTTGCAATGCCAGAAACTGCGATGGCCACAATGCCCCAGAAAGGACGATTTTCAACTTCATTTTATCGTTATTGAATCTTATATAAAATGTGTTTCAACGCCACGAATTACATAAATCATATCTATAGATAATTGACAGCATCTGATACAATCCAAGAGGGAAAAAAACAGGGGAAATGATCATCGAGAATGGAAAACAGAAAATCAAGTAAAACCATATACGAGTATTGAAGAATGAATTGCCTGTATGAAATTTACGCACCAATACCATCTATAAGAATAAAAAGATGTGCAATCTGTTCTTCATTCAATGAACCGGAGAAACTGCCGACGATTGATAATCCCATTTCCGGCCATTGCTAAGGAGAAGAAAGATCTCCGAAAGGGAAAGAAAAAATATGCTCTTCGAGGTGATTAGGATCTGAAACTTGATTTTACATGGTCATGGTTAAGTGTTTCCAGGATCAACCGATGGCAGCTTAGGTATAACCAACGATGTCGCCGTTTTTTTTGATGTTCTTGTGGCTCTCTCTCTCTCTCTCTCTTCCCCCCCCCCCCCCCCCCACTCTCTCTCTCTCCACATGGCGGTTAGGTTACGAGAGTTGTTTCTCTCTGACACCACTTACGCTGACTAAAAGCTATCAGAGTAATTATGTTTTTTTTTTTTCATGGGCCTATCATTAGGAATCTTCAATTAACGAAACTCTCTAAACATGATAAATTGAGTCTAACCAGGCCAACCTTAACATCACTAATAAAGTATGTTATTACAGTAAATGTCGTTTCAGCAAGTTATACAAGAAATTCAACGATTAATGTCATGAGTAATCTCAAAATCAGAAAAAATTCGAAATTCTTTTGTGATCTTTTAAATAGAAAATACATGATCTTGAAACAAGTCTTTGATAGGATTGATGCTAGTATTCCATTTTCTCATTCTAATCTTCGTGGGAAACTCATGGAGCAACATAAGCCAATCAATGAAGGAATGTTCAGAAAATAAATGCATAAATTTGTCGTACCGCTGAAACTTGCCTTTTACTAACGCCAACTCAGAACAGATTTTGTACTTCTAATCAATTCGGTCATGTTGGCTATGATGTGACACATCAGAAGCCACGTGAGAGAGAGAGAGAGAGAGAGAGAGAGGAGACCAAATTGACTGATTAAAAGACTTAATTGGTTCTACTAGTACGACCAATAAATCGAACGAGAAATAATGAACTCCGACGAGCACTAAACGGGAGTAAAAGTACTGATTTCGCCACTCCTCGATTATTACACTCTTAACGGTAACTAGCAATGAAAACTTCCTTGTAATGTTGGAAGCTTTCCAAGGAAACATCAATAAGACCGTAGACATGATTAATTTCTCATTGATTAGCTGTGACTCATGTTTTTGTTCTGGTCAACATGTGACCCAGTACGATCAACTTTAAGGAAATTCAAACCCAGATTTTCTTTAAATCCCGTGATGGAAGCGAAGAGATAGGACACAGTGGGTTTAGGTTCTATCCAAACCCAACCCACCCGCAAGTTTGAGACTCTCTTGCTCTCCCTCTTGGCCTCACTCCATATGGCTCGTTCATTCCATACTCTCATGCCTTACAAAGAAATGTAACATTTATTTTCCCCCTTTCCTATTTCAAACATCGTCTCACCGCATCTCACTGGAGATTCTCACGTGTATATCGACATATAAAAGAGCTCGGCCACTCTTTGCGACTTAATTTCCCCATGCCCACTTCATGCTTGTTAATGCGTGATGGGTTTTTTTATATTTTTTGGGCCAAGCCAGCCCATCCGCTCATGATGGACACCTAGACCCCTAAAGTGCCAAAAGTTGGCACAAATGGATATTTAAGTGTCAAAAGTTATGAAAGTGACACTTAAGTGCTAAAATCGGAGTAAAATAGATCATTTAAGTGTCAATCCGGCCAAAACACTAACATATCAATTTTCCGGTGAAACAAGTGTAAAACAGCGTTGTTTTGGTACTGATGTGGTAAAAAATTAATATAAAATTAATTAAATTAAATTTATTTAAAATATTTAAAAATAAAAATACAAATATTAAAAATAATGAAAAATAAAATAAAAAATAAAAAAGGGAGGCGGCGGCAGCTGAGGGCTCAGTTGCCTCCCCCCTTTTTTTATATTTTTTAAAATTTTAATTTTTTTAATATTTGTATTTGTATTTTTAAATGTTTTAAATAAATTTAGTTTTAAATTAAATTAAATTAATTTTTTATCACGTTAGCACCAAAATGACGTCGTTTTTGCATTGTTTAGCCACGTCAGCATGCAAAACAACGCCGTTTTGCACTTATTTCGTTAGAAATTGCGCACGTCAGCATTTTGGTAAGATTTTGGCCGAATTGGCACTTAAGTGATCTATTTTTCTCCGATTTTGGCACTTATGTGTCACTTTCATAACTTTTGGCACATGATGGGTCAAGACCCGACTCATAAAAGGACCCATAAAAGAGAGAACGGTTATTTTTTAGTAAAATTTAACTGCTATATATATTTTAAAAAAAAAACGGAAAAGGGGAATGTTAGGATTGAACAGCAGAAAATAGAACAGTGCATTTTTTCTCCTTTTTTGATAAATGGTGAACTCTCTTGAAGAACGAAACTATAAGGGTTTCAATTAATGCCTCTTAGATTGCAACAAGTACTCAATCGGTGGCAAATAAGGTATATATATCTTTGTGACATGCCTTTTGATCGGTATTACATGTTTCTTGGGCCCGTTTTCGTGTTTGTTTTTAGTATTCAATCGTTCGAGAATTGGTTTGTTTTTTTCATGAATTTGTTTCCTACATTAGTATCAGAGCAATGTTGTTCATGTTTCTTGATCATGTTGTCGTAGTTTATAATTGGTTTTTTGGCTCGAATTTGAGAAACATCGCCAACGAACATTCGGGGGTGGAAATCCCAACACCCGCGTATTGTTCATCCTATTTTTTGATTTTATGTGAGTCAAAATTCATTTTTTGATAGCGCAAGATCGTCATTCTCGTTGAGGCGAGAAAAACGAGTGGTGGCACACTGTTGCTGCTGGACATGTCACCACGTGTGACTGGAAGGAAAAAGGGTCATCGACTCATGTGTGGCATGCGCTAAGGCAGTTTCCCTTAAACGTGTGCGCCGCACATGCGTGTGGCAATCATAGGCGCATGCGCGACTAATGTCATTATGATGTCATCTAGCGATTGCACGTACACATGCGAGGCACATGCGGCTAACATCACGATGACGTCATCGTGAATGATAGGTCGGTTGGTCCGACCCAACCCAGTGGGACCGACCCGTTGACCCTTGGCCCAACTTGATCATCCATTGACAGTTGGTCAGAGTTGACCGGCCATTGATCGTTGAAAAAAAAAATAGAGAATGCGTTTTTTGAATTATATCACTATGGATTATGAGTAATTCCTTTTGTTCTGCATTTATTGCAAGAACAATATCTCCCCATTGTATGCATACACCTATTCACACATGATCAGAAGGACAAAAGGCGAGACTTGCAAGGATGCTAATTGAGTTGGTAATTATCAATGAGAAAGTGGTAATATAATTGAATATGTTCTTGAGGTCAATAAGATAATATAAAGAGTCATCTAGAAGAGTTATCTCATGCCAGCTTTTGAGTTTATGCGGTCCTTAATTAACACTCTTCCATTTGAATAGTAAGGAGTGTCGAATCGCTTATGGGAGATTGATGTATCTTGATTATAAGAAACTTGTAATGACTTTTCTAAAGGATACTATAGGATTGAAGCCGGAAAGACCTCAACCCTAGGAATGAGTTCAACCCGACAGGGAATGAATGTGCAATAGAGAAACCTAAGAGATTTCCGTCTGTTTTTTCATAGTTGCCAAATGTGCCTTTAAAATTCTCAGATGAAATTACTGAGAAATTAGATAAATCTTTCCCGGTTCATAGGTGTGATATCCAAATTTTGCGGGCCTCGAATACATAACTGTTCGTGACGGGTCGACGAGTTGTCGTTGAACTACATTGTCAATACCACTTACGGCCGCAGTTTCATCATCACTCTCGTCGGACTGAGACGTCATATATTGTCATGATTTCGCGATAATGCCTCATCTCAAAATTTCCTCATGAATCGCTACACGTGAGATCAAAGTCCCCTCATTTGTAGGTTGCCGAGTTAAACTCCACACAAGGTCCAGTCCGTGTACACACCATTGTAGTTGATGGTTTTATTAATTATTGTGATGGGACTAAGTTGGCCCGTCCGCCCAAGTTGGGCCTAAAAGCCCGGCTCACAATATTAGGGCCTATGGATAGAGGGATATGATGAAGGGACACGTTTTTTTTTGGAGGAGGCATATAAAAGGGGAAAATAAAGAGGGAGGAACGTACCTTTTAGCAGTACGTACGTTCCTCCTCTTTCTCTCCCTCCAAAAGAAAAAAGATGACACTCTCTTCCCTTCAAGGCGAATCGACGTCATCGGATCGAACGGGATCGGTTTCTCTTCCTCATATCAGCGTCGGTGTTTAATCTGTGGCTAACAAGGTACATTCGATTCTGTGATGTGCCTTACGATCGGTGATGCATGTGTTTTTCCCAGGCTCGTCTTACGCACAAGTTTAGGGGTTCGATTTAGTGTCGAATCCGATTTTGGGAATCCGATATTCCTAACATTGGTATTAGAGCCCTAGTTCTTGTTTCCTAATCCTTTTCCATGTTTTTCCCGACCCCTTTCATGTTTATGGATGATTTCTTATTCATTTTTCGTTAAATTAATCGGCCGACACCGATTGGGGCGGAAAAATCCCGACACTTGAGCACTGTTCATCCATTTTTTCGAGTTTTTGTAAGTCGAAATCCATTTCTGATGGCGTTAGATGGAAGGTCTCGTCGAGACGAGCGTGACAAGTGGTGGAACGCCGCCAAAGGCCGCCGGACGCGCCCCCACGCGCAGCCGGAACGAACAGGCGTCTTCGGCACGTGCAACGCACGCGCCGATTCGCAGGGGCAGGCGCGTGCATCGAACGCGCACGCATGGCCAACGCACGCACGTGCGCGTGTGCCGTTGCTGGCGCGTGCGAGGCACGTGCCAGCTGACGTCAGCTGCACGCGTGCCACACGTGCCGGGTCGGTTCGTCCAACCCGGCCCGACCCGGCGACCCGACCCGGCTGACCTCGACCGTTGACTGTTGACCGTTGACGACCATTGACCGTTGACCGTTGACGACCGTTGACCGTTGACCCAAAAAAAAAAAGGAGGAAAGGGAGGAGCAAAAGAATGTGTTTCTTTGACAAAGTAATTCTATGTGAATTATATGTAATCCTTGATTTATTTTGCATTTGTTGCAGGAACAATGTCTCCCCTTAGATTGCGCACACCTATTCGCCCAATTACCGATGATCAAAAGGAAAGACTTTCTAGCTTGATAGCTGAGCTGAATGATTATCGATGGGAGAGTGGCGACTTAATTGATCACGTTCTTGAAGTCAATGGGAAAATTCAAAAGGTCATATGGAATGGTTGACCCATGCCACAGTCTGAGATTGTGCGATTTTTCATGAACACTCTTCCACAAGAATGGCAAGGAGTGTTGAATCGCATGTGGGATGTCAACAAAGCCGCTTCATATAGGAAAATTGTGATGGATTTTGTAGATGATTATTACTGGATTGTTACAAGGGAAAAGATCAAGAAATTGAACAAAAGAGGATCTTTCCCAGTTCGTGTATTGACTTGGTGTTAGATGTATTGGCTGGTCTTTGTTTAGTGTGCTTTGTGGACATCTTATGTAATGCTTTTCTACCTAGTTATTGTTGGTGTGGCAATTGATATGTTAATTGTATTATGTGAAAGCATTATTATTCTATTGGATGTCAAATATTATTTGCTTTCTGTTGTTGTTGATTGCTGTGGGTAGTTCATAGAAGTTTTTGTAGCTTCATAGAATTTATTTTGCATAAGACAATTATATTAATGATAGTTTTAAGTTAGGATTTTTGGAGGATGATTGGAAACATTGTGACCTTTTGATTCTGAAACCTTACTTGAAATTGTTCATTAATATGATGGGTCTGTACAAAATGGATGCATAAATGATAGGCATTAATAATTTGTGCATATATGTCTAATATGTTCAGATCAATGGCTTCAGCCACAAAGAGCATAGTTGCTGAGCTGAACAAAGTTGAGAAGCTCAATGGCGATAACTATGAAATATGGCACATGAAAATCCAATATGTGCTAGAAGAGCAAGAGGCACTAGAAACTCTTAACCTGACCATGGTAGAACCTGAAGAAGGAAACACTGCACAGCACAAGAGAGATAAGGAAGCATTTGTTGCATGGAAAAGAAAGAACTCTTTTGCTCGCATTACGTTGCTGAGTAGCATGGAAAATGACGTCATGCAAGAGTTTAGGAGTTTTGAGAATGCCAAGGAAATGTGGGAAGCGTTGGCAGCAAGATTTGGTCATACTTCGGTGACCAAACTGAGGCAGCTTACTATTAGGTTTGATTCTTATAAGAAGCCTCATGGTCAGACTATGAAGCAACATCTTAGAAAGATGTCAAACATGATTAATGAGCTGAAAGATGCTAGCCATGTCCTGACTGATGAGCAGCAAGTGCAAGCAGTGATTCGTTCCTTGCCTCAGAGTTGGGAGCATATGAAGGTGCACCTGACTCATAATGAGAATATCAAAACCTTTGAGGATGCAGTGCGTCATCTTGAGCTGGAAGAGGACTGCCTCTTGGTGGCTAAGCCGGAAGCTGAAATCTATCATGCTGGTTCTTGCTCACATGGAGCTTCGAGCTTCAAGCGCAAACGTCTTAACTGGTTCGATAAAGGGAAAGGCAAGGAAGCAGGTCCTTCAGGGAAGAAACCTAAACTTAACCAACATGAAAGAGGAAAGCGTCCTCGAATGAAGAAGCTTATAAGGGTGAAGTGTTACAATTGTGACAAGAAGAGTCACTATGCTCGCGATTGTCGTGAGCCAAAGAAGGTATACACCTCTTGTGCTTTTAAGAACTTTGTCTATGTATCAAGTTCTGTATTCTTGACTGAGTCTAATTCTTTGTGGACTGTAGATTCAGGAGCGACAGACCATGTAGCGAAGGATAGAGGATCCTTCGTGGAATTCCGACGAGTACCAACTGGAACTAAGTGGATCTATGTGGGAAACAACTCCAGAGCTGAAGTAAAAGGAATTGGCACCTGCCAACTGAACATGCGTGGTGGACGCACTTTGTTCCTACATGATGTATTGTATGCTCCGAAGATTCGTCGGAATTTAGTGTCTGTTTTAGTATTGGTCAAGCTATGTTTTAATATGAACTTCCATAATAGAGGTGTGGATTTGTTTTTTGATACAAATTTCTATGGTTGTGGTTATTTTCTGGATGGTTTCATTGTATTAGATATTGACTATGTTAATGCAAATGTTTGTTATTCCCTTCTCACGTCTCCTAATTCATATGATAATGATGTGAATGTATGGCATACTAGACTTGGTCATATTGGCCAACAACGTATGAATAGACTAGCCAAAGAGGGCTTATTGGGCAACATTGAAAAAGTCGATTTGCCCATATGTGAGCATTGCCTACTAGGGAAAACGACAAGGAAACCATTTGGAAAAGGTAAAAGAGCTGAATTTTCTCTGCATTTAATCCATTCTGACGTCTGTGGTCCAATGAATGTGAGAGGAAGGCATGGGGCTGTTTATTTCATCACTTTTATAGATGATTATACTCGATTCAGATATGTCTATTTGATTTTTCATAAATCTAAAGCATTAAGTTGTTTCAAAAGGTTTATGAACTTGGTAGAAAATCAATTAGACAAGAAAATAAAAGCATTGAGATCCAATCGAGGTCGAGAATATTTATCTGATGAGTTCAAAAAATTATGTGATGAAAAAGGAATAGAAAGACAATTGTTTATTCCATATACTCCTCAACAAAATGGTGTTGCGGAGAGAAGGAACAGAACCCTACTAGAAATGGTTAGGTCCATGATGGCACATGCTAACTTACCTATCACTTTTTGGAGTAATGCGTTGTTAACTGCTGCCTATATACTTAACCGGGTGCCTTCCAAATCAGTTAATTCCACTTCATATGAGTTATGGACAGGTAGAAAATCGGACTTAAGTTTTCTTAAGCCGTGGGGTTGTGCTGCTTATACTCATGAGCCCTCTCACAAGTTTGGGAAATTGGGTCCTAGAGGAAAGAAGAGTATTTTCATAAGATACTCCGAACACTCGAAATGGTATGTGTTCATAGGTGAGCAGGAAAATGAGAGTATAACTGAATTTGAATCACGGGATGTCACATTCTTAGAGAATGAATTTCCTAAGAAGGACGAAATAGGTGAAGATTACTTCCTATTTGAAACCTTGGATAAAGATAATGATATTAGTGGAGTTTGTCCAAGTGGGAGTAACATGAGAAGTGATGAATTAAATTCAACTCATTCTCAATTACAACCACATGATGAGATGACATCATCATTATCTAATCCTAGTGGGAGCATAATAGGGAACGATGTGCAAAATGCACAATCTCCCATACGGCGAACAAGTCGCAAAAGTATTCCCCGTCGACGTTTTGACATTGAAGGGGAAACTTTCATGGTTGCTCCACAAGATGAGGATGAGCCAAGAAATATTAATGAGGCTCTAAATTGCCCTAATTAGGAAAAATGGATGCATGCAATGGAAGAGGAAATGGAGTCAATGAAGTCAAACCAAGTTTGGGAACTGGTTGATTTTCTAAAGGGACGCAAAGCTATTGGGAACAAGTGGGTTCTCAAAATAAAGCGAAAAGCTGATGGCTCGATAGAAAGGCATAAGGCTCGCCTTGTGGCAAAGGGGTATAATCAACAGGAAGGAATTGATTATGAAGAAACATTTTCTCCTGTAGTGAGATTTACCTCGATTCGCATTATTCTGGCAATAGTGGCTAGTATGGATCTTGAGTTACATCAAATGGATGTAAAGACTACTTTCCTCAATGGAGAATTAGAGGACGAAATATATATGGAACAACCTATTAGTTTCATTACAAAAGGCCAAGAAGAAAAGGTATGTCGACTTTTGAGATCGATATATGGCCTTAAGCAGTCGTCAAGACAATGGTATATACGTTTTCATAATGCCATAATGGCATATTATTTTACAATGATTGATGAGGATCATTGTGTATATATCAAAAGATCCAAAGATCAATTTGTGATCATATCATTATATGTTGATGATATACTAATAGCCGGAAGCAATAAGGAGTTTGTCCATACTGTCAAGAGTTGGTTATCCTCCAACTTTGAGATGAAAGATATGGGTGAGGCTGCATACATTCTTGGAGTTAAGATTTCAAGAGATTGTTCGAAGAGATCATTATTTCTTTCGCAAGAAACATATATTAATAAGGTTCTTGAACGATTTCGTATGCAAGATTGTAAACCCATAGATACTCCTATTGCAAAAGGTGAAGGGTTGAGCCATAGACTGTGTCCAAGGACTCCACAAGAGAAGGAACAAATGAAACATGTTCTTTATGCTAGTGCTGTTGGGAGCTTAATGTACGCTATGATGTGTACAAGACCTGACATATGTTTTGCAGTTGGAATGGTGAATAGATACCAATCCAATCCAGGTCAAGCACATTGGAAAGCCGTTAAGAGAATACTGAGGTATCTGAAGGGAACTGCTGATTACAAGCTGAATTACCAAGGAAATGATCTGCGACTTGAAGGCTATTCAGATGCTGATTGGGGAGGAGATTTAGATGAAAGGAAATCTACCTCTGGATTTGCTTTCTTACTGAACAATGGCACCATATCATGGAGCAGTAAGAAGCAAACATGTATAGCCTTGTCCACGATGGAAGCTGAGTTCGTGGCATTATCAGCAGCGGTACAAGAAGGAGTTTGGCTTAAGAGATTTTTGGATCATTTAGGTGTTATTGAGAAAGCTGCAAATCCATTATTGGTTAACTGTGATAGCCAATCAGTTATAGCATACACCAAAGATCCAAAATATCATGGCAAGACCAAACATATAGATACCAAGCATAACTTTGTCAAAGATATGGTTGCATGAAAGGATGTGAACTTACAGTACATATCTACGCATAGAATGGTAGCAGATCCTATGACAAAGCCAATACCTAGAGATGTGTTTTATGGTTATGTAAAATCTCTAGGATTGCATAGAGTCTGATGTACTAGATATTGTAATTTCCCTGAGTTGTTCACATTTATGAACTTGTGTTTTTTCATTATTAATGCCTATGAATTTTTATTTGATCTTTATGCATCTTAATGCTCAGTGCATTACTTTAAGTTGAGAAAGTATGTCGGACAGATATAAGATTAGCCCACTCACACGGGTAATCGCCTCTATTTGTTATGTGATAAATATAGATGAGACGGTTTTTAAGCTTATTATCTAGGTGATAATTGAGAGCTCAAGCTTAAAATATTTATGTCGCCTTAACTAAGTGTTAAGATGAGGACATGATATTGACTATGTCCGAAAGTAAAATAACCCATATATTTTACTTTATCTGTTTATGATGCCAGATGTGAGTTCTGATGGATTCTGTGAATGAGTAGATAAGTGAACTCAAGTTAGACATTGGGTATGTCTAAACTGTCATCTGTACGGTATTGAAGATATAGACATACGCTCCATGGGAAATGAGTTAATACCGTAATACGTATTTCATACTACGTATGCATGAGACGACCAATAAGAGTGGCATAAGTTAGATCTCAACTTTTATGCCATGTGAGACTCTTGAGGAAAATAGTTTCTCAATTTTAGTGCCCTCATGACTTTTACTTATTCTCAAGATTTCTATTTAGTGTTTGCTATCTTAGGATATTGTCAATGGTCATGAGTTGATTCGATCTAATGGGACATTTCTAGAAAAGTAAGCTGAACTGAAATTAAGAGTTTGAAGGAAAGAGGAAGATCGAATTTGGAGAATCACATTATAGTTTTGTGTTCACTAGTCGACCAATTATGATTGTCTTTGGGATAATCATAATTGTGAATACAATATATCACTGTTTAAAAGGAGATCAAGAGAGAGATATAAATGTGATCGATTGATCTAGGGTACTGCATACTAAATCTACTCAAAGTGTGATGCCCATTATGAGCTGCTATATATTCCTAACAGATGTATAGCAATGAGCTCTCAAAGTATGCTGGTCGCATGGATTATTCACCGGTATGAATGTTGAAGAGAGGTAAAGAGGATCCTGTTCAGCCCACCATGTGCGAGTGGGAGATGATGGTTTTATTAATTATTGTGATGGGCCTAAGTTGGCCCGTCCGCCCAAGTTGGGCCTAAAAGCCCGGCCCACACTACTAGGGCCCATGGATAGAGGGATATGATGAAGGGACACGTTTCTTTTTGGAGGAGGCATATAAAAGGGGAAAATAAAGAGGGAGGAGCATACATTTTAGCAGTACGTACGTTCCTCCTCTCTCTCTCCCTCCAAAAGAAAAAAGACGACACTCTCTTCCCTTCAAGGCGAATTGACGTCATCGGATCGAACGGGATCGGTTTCTCTTCCTCATATCGGCGTCGGTGTTTAATCTGTGGCTAATAAGGTACGTTCGATTCTGTGATGTGCCTTAGGATCGGTGATGCATGTGTTTTTCCCGGGCTCGTCTTCCGCACAAGTTTAGGGGTTCGATTTAGTGTTGAATCCGATTTTGGGAATCCGATATTCCCAATAGTAGTTAACAAAATGAGGAATGCTGACCCAAGTTGCCTCGCCAACTAACTGAGTTGAAGACCCTGATTTTGTGCACCCCGTCACCGCCGTCCCTCTTCTTAGACGGCCATGCAAGCGGCCATATTCTTAGTTATGCACACGTCCATCAAGGAGTCAATAAAATGGGGAAGATTGATTCCAAATTTTGCAGCTACGTTGAACCATGCATCGACGTTAAACGGCTCCTCCCCATGCAGCAAATGAAGATCGTTGATTCTCGAGTGCTGCAGCCACGCCTCCCTCTCTTGGACGACTCAAGCAACGACCACGTCTTCCTCTCCTCTCAACTGGTCAACTGAGGGAAAACGTTTGACCAATGCAGCCACGTAATCCCATCTTCGGTGGCCAGCGAGGAGGGAGTTTGGGACAGCTGCATCAGCCTTGTCTTCAAGTGGCAAAGAGGGCCACCAAGAGCAGCCACGTTTCCCCCACCTGTCTCCTCCTCTTGCCGCCACCGGACCCGCATTTGTTGACTGAGATAGTCAACTAACGAGCTAACTGAAGAAGAGCGAGCGAGAGAGAGAGAGAGAGACAGCTTTCTTCTCCTTCATCGCTGTAGCTTCATTGAGTCCATCCACTCAACGCTCCTCTGTAAACTCCGACAGAAAGTTTCTTGCCGTTTCACTCCCTCACCGCCGCTCACCGGTGACCACCCGCACTACACTGCCGCACCACCACGCCATTGGCCTCCACACCGTCCCGTAGCTCGCCACCAGCCGCGTCTCCATCCACCATTGCGTCATCTGGTCGTCAGCCGTGCCCGTAGCCACCGCTCACGGTTCGCTCGCCGCCGACACCACCAAATCGAAGGCAAGTCGATATCTACTAACCTATATCGTGTAATTCTGTCACTGCCTGATGAAGTGCGTCCCAAAAGTGTAGCTTGATGCTAGATTACTCGCTTTGAATTGAGAATTGGGAATCGTGGGATTGGCGATGAGCTGTTTTGAGAAAGAAATTAGTGTTGGTACGATTATGTTTGGATTCGAGACTCATGAATGTACTGGTTCTGGGATTTCAAAGTTTTAGCTTCAAAATCTCATGTCGGGACCGATATTATCGACCCGTTGAACTATGATTTCCAATATTGCAAGATACTTGCACTGTTTTGATAAAAAAAAAAAAATTGGCAAGTTTTCAAGGCATGAGCGTGATCTGAGCCCACGCCTATGAAATTTGGATTTTGATCGGGTTGGAACGATAGAAAATCTCTTCGATTTATTCGAGTATTTGCACTTGAGACTTTATGTGAACTTGTTGCTGCTGATTTGGTATATCTCTAAAGTCTTTATCTCTCATTGCTTTATACCATGATTTGGGATTCTAAAATCAAAGCAACTTCATATATTGGTGATATGAAATTGGCTTGGCATTAAATTGATTAGACTACTACACCATGGTTGAAACGTTATTGATACCGTTAGACCCCTGGAATGACGATGCCCCAGGAGTCGGGTTGCTTGGAGTATCGTGATGGTGATGCCTCTTTATGCCTAGGGACCGGTGAAACCCGGAGGTGCCTCAGGAGTCGGGATGCCTGGGAGTGTGACGTAACACGTACCGGATGCCTGGGGACATCATTGACATGGTGAGCCCCGGAGGTTCCTCGTGATGCCAGGTGGGGTGTGGGATGCCTGGGGGTGTAATGTAACACGCTCTAGATGCCCAGTGACTGAAATATGGAATCGGAGGTCCTTGTGATGCTAGGTAGGATGCGAGAGCCTGGAAAGGATGCAAACACTGGTCCTCTGGAAGATGGTGGTAATGAATTGAGATATATTGAGTTTTCAAAATTCTCATTGTGTTTAGATATGCCATCTTGTTATGATATCCTTCTGATTTGATGCATATTTCTTACTTTGGTTGTGTGCTTTGTTTTGGAATGCATGGGATCGAGTGGTGATAGACTTACGTAATATAGTTTAATAGAATTTTGATTGCTGAATAGTTGTACTCACCCCTCGTGGGGCTATCATATTTCAAAGATATTGAAATGCCGCTGCAGCCTGCATCCACGGGTACGTTCTATGGTATCCCTATCGACCTCATATGGGAGCAAATGGAGCACCATGACCCCGACCTGGAGATCACATTCATCCGGATCCTGGTGATCCCTACCGTAGACGCCAGACTTACCTTGGGCCCTATGCTCATGGGGTTTGTCATCTTGTATGCCCGAATTAACGGCGCACAGTGGGGCCACTGCCGCTACCGGAGGATGACGATGACGGCTCTAGTGGGGTGGAGTAAGGGAGGACTCAGGATGGCAGCAGTATTTTTGGAAGCCAGGATGTGAAGCCTAGACGACGATGTGGATAGACAGCTAGATAGTCGGTTCAATTTTGGTTTAGCCAAATATAGAAACTTTTGGCCTATGCGTACCGATTAATGTCGTCTGAAAGCTTTAAATAAATAAAGTGCCTGATTTATATATCGTGTGCATCATTTTAAGTTAAGTAGAGATGGGGTTAGATACTCGCTTCCGCAATAATATAGTGTAGGGACCAGGATATGCAAGTGGCAGACCTTAAGGATCGAGGATCGTCGTGGCCCGGGGTCGTCACAATAGGTTAACTTGGCGTTAGTTGTTTTTGTGTTATTTAGGATGTTTTATGGATATCTTGTATAGATAGTTCATATCATGTTTATGTTGTTGTAGCTTCTAATGTATTGGTTACATTATGTAAACATGTGTTTTTTCGTTAGTGGATATTCAATGTTGATTTCTTCTATTATTATCAATACTTGTGGGTAGTTCAAATAAGTTTTAGTAGCTTCAAAAGGACTTATTTTGCATAAAAGATTGCATTAATGACAATTTCGATTTAGGATTTTGGATGATAATTGGAAACAATAGTATTTGATTCTAAAACCTTATTTGAAATTTCAATTAATATGATTAGTTTATGTGAAATATATATGTAAATGATAGGCATTAATAATTCGTGAATGTGTATTTGATATGTTCAGAATTAATGGCTTCGGCAACTAAGAGCATAATTGTTTAGTTGAATAAATGAGAAAAGCTGAGTGGTGATGATTAGGAAATATAGCATATGAAAATCTAATATGTGCTAAAAGAGCAAGAGACACTAGAAGCTCTTAACTTAGTTATGGAAGACTTTAAAGATGGGAATACTACACAACACAAAAGAGAAAATGAGGCATTTGCTGCATGGAAAATAAAGAACTCATTTGCTCACATTATGTTGCTAAGTAGCATAGAGAATGATGTCATGTGAGAGTTTAGGTGTTTTGAGAATATCAAAGAACTAAGAAAAGAATTGACAGCAAGATTTGATCATACATTAGTGACAAAACTAAAACAACTCACTATAAGATTTGACTTTTACAATAAGCCTTATCGTCAGACTATGACACAACACATGAAAAAGGTGTCAAACGTGATCAATAAGTTGAAGAATGCTAGCCACGTTCTAACTGACGAGTAGCAAGTGCAAGCAATGATATGTTTCTTGCCTCATAGTTGGGAGCATATGAAGGTGCACTTTGTGACATCCTGAAATTTGACCCCGTATCGAATATATGAAGTAGTTGTTTCGTCAACGCGCTTATGGTTAATTTACTTGGAATTGATCACTTTCAAGTTAACTAATCTATTAGGTGAGGCTGTTAAGGGATATAAACGCGACATACTAGAGAATTCGATTGGAAATCGAATGCTTGACCATAATAATCGGCAAGGGTCAATATGACACCGTTATAAATCGATTAGCAAATGGATATAAGTCGATTCGATGGAAACGCATAGTCGAATTATAGGTGGTATCGCAAGATTACGATATTCGCGTTGAATGGTAATAACCTGATTTTCTATCCGTATTATACTCGGGACACGTAATTGAATCCTCGTGATTTTATGACAATCGAGGGTCGTCTATGACTCGAAGATGCACAAACGTGGATTGAAAATTATCGACCATGGGTCAAACGTGCTAAAATCCCTAAAAGCTTAGGCCGTACTAAAATCGCGTTCAGTCGATTTTAATCATGAAATTGAATTCGGTTTCGGGAATTGGATATTCGAGTGTGTCATGATTCATTTATTGGACGTTGTCTCATCTTTCGGCGAATTTTCGTCATGTCCAAAAATTTTGCGGAAAAACGATTTTTAGACAAAAAGGAAAATAAAAAGAATTCGGATGGGCTGAAAAATGGGATTTTTCTACCCCAAAAATGGTTTATTTGTGAGGAATTAGAGCTAATTTCTAATTGGATGAACCAAGGACTTTGTGGCATGAAGACTTTAGGGGTATTGTGATGATTATTAGATAATTCCCTAGGTTTTTGATTGGCCATCCCCTTGACTTATTTCTCTCTCTCTCCCTCCCACTCTCTCTCACGCACGTCCCTTTCTCCCTCATATTTCTTCAATTCTTCCCTTCTGCCATTCCCTCCATCCCTCCTCTGCAACCTCCAGCTCCTTTCTCTTTTCGCCGCTAGCCCCCTCACACCTCCACTTCAACGTCTCCATCTCCACCGTTCGCATCCCAGCGTTGCTGCCACTCCTCACACCCGCATCATCTTCTCTAACTCCATCCACCCACCTTTCACACCATCATCCACACCACAGCCAC
The DNA here is from genome assembly GCA_016097605.1 of Eucalyptus guilfoylei. Lineage (NCBI taxonomy): Eukaryota > Viridiplantae > Streptophyta > Magnoliopsida > Myrtales > Myrtaceae > Eucalyptus > Eucalyptus guilfoylei. The sequence goes on from CM027861.1 coordinate 38,118,140, forward strand.
CTCGTACCAACTCTACCGCCTCCCGCCAGCCAACGCCACAGCCGAAACCCCAACTCCATAGCAACCACCATCAGCTTACCTATCCAACACCTTTATGCCACCACAGCCGCCTGCATCTTTAACGGCCAGTTGCCACAAGCCTGCCCAGCTATCCGCCAGCTCCACGACCAGCAGCTCAGCCCTCACCGAACCGTTTGACCAGCCCTTGGTCGAGAGCTTGTAGGGCCGATTCTACTGCCGTTGAACCTCTGTGCAAGCCGCGGTTGCCTCGAGTTCTTGTCGCCGTCGCGTTGCCGTCGCCGTGAGCCCGCTGCCGCCACAATCCCGTGAGTTAACTCCCTAATCCTTAATTAGGCCGTTAATTGCACTTAGAGGGTGTTTAGTTTAGTGCTAATCATGGTTAGATTAGTGATAAGATGGATTAGTGTTAATCAAGCATGGTTAGGTTAGTTTACCTTAGTTAGGTTAGTTTACTTTGGTTAGGTTAGTTAACCATGGTTATGTTAATTAATCATGGTTAGGTTAATTAAGTTGGATTAGCTTAATTAATCACAATTTACTTAATTAATCGTGATTTATTTAATTAATCGTAATTAGCATGATGGATTAGCCGTTTCGTAGAATTATACGCTCGTTTTCTTGGATGCAATTATGCGTGAATTTGAGTGCTTCACGTGCAATATTATGTGATTGGTTGTTTTATAATAATTATCCATTACTATTGCAAAAGATGGTTTTATGAGCGTTTAAGTCGAAAGAAAATTTAGGTGTCGGGTTTGGACACCAAAAATTATTTGCTCAATAAAATAATGAGGTTTTAAACTAAGCATGTGCAAATTTTGATGGATTAGTTTTGAGTACGTGAGCACTTATGAATTTTTTTCGGAAAGTTTTGAACAAGGAAAAAAGAGTTGCATGGTTTATTGTTTAAAAAGGAATTTTGGTGTTTTGAGATAATTGATGGAAGATAAGAAATGGGTGTGATTGATGACGTGCTCGTGTGGTCATGTAATTAAACCCGTCACCCAATGGGAGTTTGGGGACAATGCTCGATTTTTATCGGATGCCCAGCAGGGGTCCGGAAGTCAAGTTGCGGTTGAGGTCGGACCGATGCTCCTTTATGGAATGCCGTCTAGGCGGGGGTTCTAGACATTGCCGTGCCCGATGGGGCGGGAGGATGCCCGGTTACTTCGGAAGATTGTCGACACTTGTGTTGGCTGTGGCCCAAGGGGTCGTAATAATCGGAACATGCCTGAATGGTGTTGTGATACTTTGCACTTGATTATGGGGCAAAATTGTTAGGCATGGTATGTGACATGCCAAAATAGTTTTACCTTATAATCGGGACCCATGTGAATGTTTGTAGGGTGAGAATTATGTGTTTCGGTTATTAATTACACTTGTTGTATTTATAATGACAAATGTGATGTGCTAATATGCAGGGACGTGCCGAGGCGAGGTGAGTTTTGTATGGTGCACGTTTAGGACTGCCTTTGGGACGAATATGCGTCCTAATCTGGGTTTAGGCTATTGACTCGATGAGATTTATCTCACCCGTTGTGGTTAAACATTTTCAGGGCCGTAGTGTGGAAATCTATGTGGTGGGTGCGAGATGCGACACCTTTTGGCTGGCCCTGCCATTAGTGAAGTTTAGGTTAACCCTAGTCCTTGAAGGTTTTTGAGATGGTGTGACATCCCGAAATTTGATCCCGTTTCAAATATATGAAATGGTTGTTTTATTAACGTGCTTATGGTTATTTTACTCAGAGCTAGCCACTCTCGAGTTAACTAATTTATTAGGTAAGGCCATTAAGGGATATAACCCCGACAGACTAGAAAATTCGATCGGAAATCGATCGCTCGACCATAATAATCAACAATGGTCAATACGACACCGTTATAAATCGATTAGCGAACGGATATAAGTCGATTCCATGGAATCACATTGTCATGCCTCGATCCTCCAAGCATGTGCCCATCCCTCGGTGGTCAATTAAACTGCGACGTCCCATGATGCGTCGCCGACCCATTGATTTTAATGCGCATGCGGAAACGTATAAATAAATCCTAGACAACACAAAGATGTGATAGAAAAGCAGGACCGCAAATTTCACAAACTACAAAACACCTTTATACAAAGCTGACTAGTTTATTTACAATACTAGTCTAAACACAAAGGTCTGCAAAAGTTCGTTCCTCAAAACAAAGCTGTCCTATGACCAGCTAGTTGGACTCATTCGCCGACTCTTCAGTCTCCACAAGTGCCGGGGGCATCGTGTCCTCCACCAGACCATCTGGAGGGTCAACTGCACTCTCCCCTAAAGTGGCATCGATTATCCCAGCGAGGATTTCAAAACATTTGAGGGGACCCACTCGGAATCTGTTGGGTTCATAGCGAAACCAAGCTCTGAATCGATGAGGGACCCTATGAGGTATGTCATCTTTAACCCAGACGATTGTCACTACAAGTTCATAGACCCAGTGACTTCCAAGATCGGGGTAGTTATAAACCCGCTCAGTGACCCTCATTGGATGACCAAAACGCTCAGGGGGATTCGCCATCTAAGGACCTGAAAAGGTTGAGCCCACGACGGGGTGAGACAATGTCTCAGCAAGTTCACTTCTTCAACTTTGACTAGGAAGGAAATACGCCTAAAGGCATCCTATGCACATACAAGACAGAGGACTTACCTTTCCTCAGTTCTTTCCGACAAGTTAGTATAATTCATATACTCAACCAGTCAATTCAAACCAAATCATCAATCAATCGATCCACTCGATTCAATACCTGCAACACCATCTACAAATTCGATTTATACAATCACTGCTCACCCAAGCTAAAATAGATGGTATAACTCACCAAAGCTGATATATAATAATGATGCTCATCGAAGCTAAAATAGATATATTAAAGCTCACCGAAGCTGCTATATCTATTATTGCTCATCGAAGCTACTTGATAATATTGCTCACCGAAGTTGATAGATAATATAGCTCACCGAAACTGATAGATAATATAGCTTACCGAAGCTGACATAATATACTGCTCACCGAAGCTAACATATCAAAACCCACATGCTGATATAGTATACTGTTCTCGCTAATTGACAATTCACAGTTTTTATAATACACGAATAAAATAATCGTGTCTAGGTACACAATCGGCCTAAGCCAAAAATGCAATAACTTTCTTTTAGAAAATCTCACTATTTAATATAGTCCATAAATATATTTTTGGCGTTATAAACCGACGCCCGGTGTTTCCTGATTAAATATTGAAATTACAAAATTTTGGGATAAATACCAAAAATTTCAATTACCACTCAAATAGCACAAATTAGCATTCAATTAAATAAACCAAGCATACCATTGCAATCAGCACGAAATTCCGGTCATCGGCTATCCCAGTCTAATTTTTGGAAAATAATAAATAATTAAATAAATACAATTAAATGCCAAAAATAGAAACTTAGGCCGGAAAAAGCCTAATTAAATATCGAAACAGGCCCGAAAAATTTCCGAACCTATCTAGATAAATAATACAACCTATCTAGTTGCTAATTAAGCCGATCTATCACCTAACATGCAAAAACAAATAATTAAATTGTTAATCTGTTCTAACTAATCACTTAAACCATACTTAGCTAAAACTAATCAACCCTTAAGCATTATTAACTCCCTAAGCAGAGTTTAGCAAGTAAACTCACTGGTTTTGAAATCCGATGAGTTTATGGCAACGGTGTCGCAGAGACGGGCGACAAACTCCGAAGCGGTGACATTAAATGGGGACGGGACGGCCCTCATAACGGGCCTTGAAGCCCACAGATCCTTGCTGGGCTTCGGCTCTAGTTACTGGGCCGAGAGGCTGCTTGAGTGGCCAAGAGCTCGAGCGGCAAGGAAAGACAGTGACGGTGCAACGGGGCTAGGCGGGCAACGATGGGGCTTCACGGAGGCGGAGGCGAGCTGGACGGTGGACTGAGGAGCTCGACAATGACCATGAACGGTTGGGGGGCACGGTTGGGCGCAGCTGGAGGTAGGACTAGTGGCGGACGGGTGCGGGCTTGACGGCGCTCATGGGCGGCGCAATAGCGGTTCGATGGCTTCGGGGGACTTGCGATGGGCTAGGGGAGGTGGCTGGTGGTTTCCTCTAGTTTTTAGGAGCTTCAAATGGTCCAACAATGGGGAAAGCAGCTCTGCTGAAGGAGAAGGAAGCCGGCTGCACTTGGAGGGTCCCTCTTGCTTCCATCCTATCCCTTTATCCCCTTGGCAAGGCCCCACCTGTTTTGGCTCAATCCTCAGCCAATTTTGTGCACCAAAATCCACCTAGAACACTCCCCAAGTGGTCCAAAAGGTTCATGGACCCTTGGCTTACGAATTTGCACACAACTCCCCTAAATTAGATTTAATTCTGTCCCCAAAAATTCCACCAAGATGTCCTCAACAAAATTGACATTTTTCCTTGCCAATAGAACCAACTTGCATCCCAAATACGCTATAAAAAATGGTCCCTTGAATTTTCTAATAAAAAACGCCCTTACTTGGAAATTCCGCCAAAAATCTCGGTTTGTAGAAAAATCTTCAACGAATGAGTCGATGGTCTTAAAATAAATCATGACATGACATTTCTGAAATTAGATTCGAATTCGCGGTTAATTTCAATCTGGCGCGGTTTTAACATGACCTAGCCTACCGAGTAGCTTTTATAAATTTTTAGTGCAATTGACCCGTAGTCGATTATTTTTTAGCCACTTTGTATATATTCGACACATTGGTGACTCTCGGTTGTCTTGAAAATCTCAAGGTTTCAAATGCGAAGATAGGGTACCAAAATGACAGAAAAATTGGTCTAGTGCCGATCGATGAGGATTTTTCAATCTGGTGGAATCACTGACACTTTGATCATATATCTAAGTCAAACTGACCTATCTCTGATCTCTGATCGATTTTTAACTGTGCCGTAATGACCCTTACAGACTAGCACGGTCGAGTAGTTGATTCCTGGTCGAATTCTCAAATCTATTGCATTAAAATCCCTTAACGGCTTCCTCAGATAAACTAGTTATCTCGTGAGTGATCAGCTCAAACGTAGTTGAATTGCGGGTGGTTCCGCACGATTGCGATATTCGCGTCGAACGGCAATAACCCGATTTTCTATCGATATTATACTCAGGACACGTAACTGAACCCTCGCGATTTTATGACAACCAAGAGTCGTCTACGATTCGGAGATGCACAAATGTGGATAGAAAATTATCGACCACGGGTCAAACACGCTAAAATCCCTAAAAGCTAACCGATAGGTTATGTCGTATTAAAATCGCATTCAGTCAATTTTAACCACAAAATTGAATTTGGTTTTGGGAATCGGACGTTCAAGCATGTTACAATTCATTTATAGGACGTCATCTCATCTTTCGCCGAATTTTCGTCAAGCTCGAAAATTTTACGAAAAATCGATTTTCGGACTAAAAAAGAAAAGAATAAGGAAATTCGGATGGGCTGAATAATTACGTTTTTCTACCCTATTTTGGCTTATTTTGGGTGAAAATAGAGCAAATTTCTAATTGGATGAGCCATGGACTTTATGGGCATGAAGACTTTGGGGGTAAATGTGATGATGGGTTGGATATTTCTCTAGGTTTCTCATTGGTCACTCACTTGACTTCTTTCTTCTCTCTTTCTTCCTTTCTCTCTCAAATTTCCGTCCCCTCCATGCGCACGTTCAGCCCTCCAGCCGCCCATCTTCCCTTCTGCTTCTTCTTCTTACTTCTACCTTCTATTTCATTTCACTCTTTCCCATTTCCTTTTCACTCTCTGCTGCACCACTCCAGCATCATCAATCCACCGCCACTTCATTTCACTCCATCACTTCCCCAATCCACCTCACGCCATCATCCACCACCTCCACCGAGTCGTTGTCCACCACAGCCCATAAGCACCATGCCTGAGACTCTAGCAGCCCGTCTAGCCCTCACCGCTCGTCCACTTCCATCAATGCCTCTAGCCCACCGTTCCAACTCCAGTAACCGCCTGCCCCGCCAACCGCAACTGCAATAGCCGTAGCTCTCCACTCGTCCCAACTCCTCACGCCTCAACACCACCACCTTTACGCCAGCTCACTCGCCCAGCATCTCGCGCCACCGGAACTCCTTAGTTGCACCACCACAGCCACGTCCAGCCGCCGTCCCGACCAGCAGTAGCCTCGCACGTCTGTCCAGCACCACTAGTAGCCACCGAGACCACCAAGCCGAGCCGAACCTCCCTCCTCAGCCAAACCCTTGTAGAACCGATCCAACTTCCGCCAAGCCTCCATTCAAGACACGGTTGTCTCGAGTTCTCGTCACTGTCGCGTTGCTGTTGCCGTGAACCTGCCGCCATCTTAATCTGGTGAGTTAACTCCCTAATCCTTGATTAGGTTGTTAATTGCACTTGGGGGGTTAGATTAGGGTTAATGAGGATTAGTTTAGCTAATCCTAGATTAGTGTTAACTAGCCTTGGTTTGGTTAGTTAGCCTTGCTTAGGTTAGTTAACCATATTTAGGTTAATTAATCATTGTTAGGTTAATTAAGTTGGATTAGCTTAATTAATCACGATTTATTTAATTAATCATAATTAGTGTAATTAGTGACAGATTAGCCATTTCGTTAAATTTTACGCTCGTTTTTTTTGGATGAAACTATGCGTGAATTTGAGTGTTGCATGTGCAATATCATGTGATTGGTTGTTTTATGATAATTATCCATTATTATTGCAAAAGATGATTTTATGGGCATTTAAATAGAAAAAAAATTTAGGTGTCAGGTTTGGACACCAAAACTTATTTGCTCAATAAAATAATGAGGTTTTAAACTAGGTGCATGCAAAGTTTGAGGATTAATTTTGAGTATGTGAACATCTACGAATTTATTTCATAAAGTTTTGAACAAAAAAAAAAGGTTGCAAGGTATTTGAAGAGGAATTTTGGTGTTTTGGGCTAATTGATGGAAGATAAGAAATGGGTTTGATTGATGACATGCTTGCATGGTCACTAAGTGGAACTCGTCCTTATGCGTTTATGTGGGACGATGCTCCTTTGTAGAATGCCGTCTAGGCGGAGGATGCTAGACGTTACCGTTCGTAGATGGATTTCGGAACGAAGCTCCTTTTGTGGAATGTCGCCTTGGCAGTGGATGCTAGACGTTGCCGTGCTCGATGGGGCGAGACGATGTCTGGTTACGTCGGATGACCGCCAACTGTTAAGTTGGCCGTGGCTGATGGGTCGTAATAATCGAAACACACCTGAATGGTTGTGCTATTGCGCTTGATTATGGGGCAAAATTGTTAGGCATGGTATGGGACGTGTCATAACGGTTTTACCTTATAATCAGGACCCCTATAATTGTTTGGAGAGTGAGAATTTGGTGTTCCGATTATTAACTATGCTTGTCGTATTTATAATTGCATATGTGATGCGCTAATATGTAGGGACGTGCCGAGGTGAGGTGAGTTTTGTATGGTGCGTGTTTAGGACCGCCTTCAAGGTGAGTTTGCCTCCTAATCGGGGTTTAGGGTTTTGATTCACTGAGATTTATCTCACCCCATCATGGTTAACTTTTTTCAGGTCCTTAGTATGGAGATACGTCCAGTTCGTTTTGGGGTTTTATGGGAGATGGAATCAGAGTATACCTTCTTCCCTATCCTTGGGACCACTCGAACTCGTGAGTTAGTGGTGACTACAATTTGGGTCGATGAGGGCCTCCTTCATGTGGTGCCTCATCACTTCAAGGTGTGGTTCATTAATGAGCACAACGGTGCTTAGGAGGGTCCCCTGTAGGGTTTTGATGGGCCGCCTGTCAGAACTGAGGATGAGGAGGTAGGTCACCCCATGGACATCGATATACCGGACGGTGTCATGGAGGATCCCGAGCCCGAGTCAAAGGGGTCCAGGGTGTAGGTTGCCTAAGGGTTTCCTTTTGAGACGGACTTGTAAATATGAACTCGTAGGGTTGACTTGATATATGTATAAAGCGTAGTTTGTGAAAATCACTAGCATGTTTTTACTATCCCAATGTTTGTTTGTTGGTCGGGTGTTTATTTAATTTGCTTCCGCATGTGCTTAATTGAAAGATAAAAAGAATAGATCGGCGACGCGTCCTGGGACGTCGCATTTTTAATTGACCGCCGAGGGATGTACGCGTACCCGGGGTTTGGAGCGTGACACCCGCGGTCGGGCACTATGACCAATCATAACTATCCGTTGATCCAAAATCATCCCATGACCAATTCTCATGATCAAAAAGTCATTTTATGAGCTGGTGATCCTATCACATCGGTATGGTCAGTAGAAAATTCACGGCCGACACCTCGACTGATTCGTGACCAGTTGATTGGTCGATCGGACCATGATTGATCCGTGATTTCTTGCTGATTGAATCGATCGATCCATGGCCAATGGCCCATGGTCGATCCATTCAGGACCTTATGGCTAATCCTAATAGGGTTGGAATCAAGTATGTTACATTTTCCTAGCAATTTTAAAGAATTATTTCAGCAACAATGGAGTTGAAGTCAATTAAAGCCATCAAACAAGAGATGGCAAAACAGTGTCTTCTTCACTGATGTCAAACCATTTTTCAAACTGAAATATTTGGGTAAAATGGATACTATCGTAGGTATTAAAATTAAAAAGAAAAAGAAAACATAGTGGGAGTCATCATGTTTGAAAAATGTAAATAAATTTTAACATTTTGGTTTCAAAGAAATGAACACTCTATTTAATTCCAATACTTAATTAAATTATGATACTGGTAAAGAGCAGTAATACAACTTGAATATGTAAGTGTTGTAGGATTTTTAATGCATTCAATGAATTGTACTAGATCTAATATTGCTGTTTCTATGTTTAAGTTGAGTAGATATACCAATAATCCAAACATAGAACACTGGAATGCTCTTGCTAGAATTTTGGTTATTTTAAAAGAATTAAAAGTGGGATCGTTTTCCCATGTCGCCATTCCTCTTTACTCTGGTAATGGAGATATTCACAGGTATTCTTAACTTGCAAAGCAACTAGCCTACTTTCAAGTTCTTTTGGAGGTGCAAGTTGACTTGGCTAACTCACCTCTTCTTTGGGGATGACGTCTTGCTGTTTGCAGAAGTGAATATGCCTTCCTTATCTATCCTAAAAGATGGCATCAATAGGTTCTCTCGATGGAGTGGCCTAGTTCCGAGCCTGCACAAAAGCGAATTGTTCTTTTCTAGGGTCTCCCTTGATTCTCGAAATATCTTTGAGGAGTTCCTCGGCTTTCAGGAGGGCTCTTTGCCTTTTCTGTACCTTGGAGTGCCCGTTATCACTTCTAAGCTTCGTAAGGCTGATTGTTCAGCATTGGTTAATAAAATAACGTCAAAGTTGCAGGTTCGGACTCAACGTTTTCTCTCTTTTGCAGGCCGGCTACAACTCATTACGTCAGTGCTCCATTCCATTTAGGTCTTTTGGGCAAATGTTTTTATCTTGCTGAGGTCGGTACTTGATAAAATTGAATAGATCCTACGGCAATTCCTTTGGAAGGGCCCGGACCTATGCACGGGACGTGCCAAAGTTGCTTGGATTGATGTGTGCCTCTCGAAATGTGAAGGAGGCTTAGGTATTACAAATGAATTGACGTAGATGGATACACTCGACTTTCCTGAAGAATAAGAATTTTTGGCTAGCTGCTAAACCCAAGTTTTGTTCTTGGTGTTGGAAGAAAATACTAGACCTACGGCAAGATTTTCATAGGTTGTTCTGTTGGTGGGTGGGGGATGGGTGTTCTATCTCCTTTTGGTTTGACAATTGGCATCCCAGAGGCCCGCTCAATCTTCTATTCTCTTATGTAGACATACACCACTCTAGTTTACCTAGACAAGCTACCATTGCTGACTACCTATCTTTCTCTGCTATGGCACCTGGTGTCCTGGACGTGATTGCCTCCTGGAATGAGCCTTTACCTGTTCTTATTCATGACTCTGACTAGTTCTACTGGTTGGGCCACCCCTCTGGGGTCTTCATTGCTGCTTCAGCCTGGGAGGTCATTCAACTGAGAGGACGGCTCGTTCCATGGGCTCCATTTGTCTGGAATGGCTCGCTTATCCCTCGGTACCAATTCCTATTATGGTTGATCACTAGAAACAGATTGCCCACTCAAGTTATGCTCCTTTCTTATGGAAAAATATACGATGCTAATTGTGCCTTTTGCTCATATCGGCCTGACTCCATTGACCACCTATTCTTTGGGTGTCGTATTACTGGGGCTCTTGCTATTTTTTGGGCTGCTAGATGTAATATTGCCTAGCAGAATAGCTCATGGATGGATAATCTTCGGTGGGCTATGAAATATTTATCGGGAAAGTCCTTCCATAACACCCTCTCCTTATTCACATTTGGAGCTTTATGTAATATCATTTGGAAGGAAAGGAATAACATCCTCTTCTGTGACCAGACTCCCCTCTTGCTAGCGATGAAGAAACGCCTTGACAAGGTGGTTAGGGATAGGGCCTTGACGTTCAATCACGTTTCGCATACCCATACCAATAGCAGATTGTAGCAGAGCTGGAGACTCAGCTCGTCTATTTTTGCAAACTAAGCCATGTTTTGCTTCCGTTTCGGTTTCCTTTCCCAAGGGTGTGCCCTTTGTTTATTCTCTTTTGAGGGTAGCTACTTTGTAGTTTTCCCTGTTTTTCGTTTTTTGTAACTTGGCACCCTTCCACTCTTTTGACTTGTTTGTCACGTTGAGTGCATGTTGGTGCCTTGTTACCTTTTTTTTTGTATAGCGTGTTGGTTGAAAGTTAATACAATCTTACCTTACCAAAAAAAAAAAAAAAAGTGGGATCGTTTTATAATAATTATCCGGCTTTTTAAAAGATATCAATCCTAGTTGGATTACAAGCGTGTGAGATAAACAATCCACTTTTGGTTGGATTGTCACATTTGTGGAATGTTCACTACCTTGAGCGAGTAAGAAACAAACATGTATAACTCACTTAATTATTCGATGTTTTAGCAACAAGTGGAAAATGTGCTAAATGGATTAGAAAGTAGTTGTTGGAGATCAAATTATGGTTTAGTCCTATGCCTTCTATTTTTATACATTGTGAGAATTAGGCTACTTTGGCCAGAGCTTGCAAAAGCATTTATAATGGCAAGTCTAGACATATTAGTCTAAGAAATAAGTATGTGAGGCAATTGATTTAGTATGGCACCATAATTGTCACGCCCCGGACCTTACCCTCAACACGGGAATGTGACAATCACTTCGTTGGGATTAATTTGCGACATCCTAGGAAGCATTGCTGACCCAATGATTTTATCTTTCAATTAGGCACACGTTGAAGCATGCAACTCAATCACCCAATCAACAATGTCAAATGGATAATAAGGAAAACATACATATACTACACAACTTATATGCTTCATTATATAACTGGAATGATTCCTTTACAAGCTCATTTCTTAGGGCCATTCCGATTTTTCATCCCCAAAGAAAGAGATACAGGGGAGTGGTTTACAAGTTCAGGGTAACCTCTCTCCTCTAGCGAGACATAACCCAAAGTGGCTCTCCTAGGAGGATGTGACATCCTGAAATTTCAGTCTTAGAATTTCGTTTAAGCTAGTGCTTGTTGACGGAAGAGGAATCGGGATAGGTGGATCATCCGATGGGCTTTGCGTGTGGGTTAGGCGTGTGAAGGCCTAGTGGGCCTAATTTTGGGCTGAGCATGGACTAGAGAGAGGACGGTGGACCGTGAATAAGGCCTATGGGCTGGAAGTGGGTGGAAGGCTTGATTGAGGTGGAAAAATGCTGAGATTTTGGTCAGTGTACATTTTGCGCGAATTCGAATGATTTCGGATGTTCAATGGTAATTCCTTGTGGTTTAAGTGCAGATGTTGTGGTGTATAAAATTAATGGTGGACGTAAAATCCTTGGACATTAGAAATTGTGACTTGAAGATGTGTGCAATTCCACTACTTCTTTGGTCATGTTAATAGTGGAGGATCCTGGAATAAAGTTGCTTGATTGGTGCCTGGTATTGGAGGTGGCCGAATTCTTTGGGCTAAAAGAAGGATTAACTTTGTTTTGCTTAGATTAAATTTTGTTTAGGGCATGTAAGCCAAGGGGAAAATGACAAAGTCTAGGGATTTCTTGCAATAGGTTTTGGTTTCCCATAAAAGTTTCGGTTCTCCCCCTTCCCACTAGTCGAAAGTTTAGCCCACAAACTTCATGATGGCTCTAAAATTCCCCCTAGCCAATCTCCTCCTTTGCATGGCTTCAACAAGGGAAAAATTCCCAAGGAAAGCCATCATTTCCTCCCAACTTCCTCCTTTATTTTCCCTTCTCTTTTGTTCTTCTTCTTCCTTCTTCCCCTCACTCGCCCGACGCCTCTCTCTTTCGTTTTCTTCTTGTTTCCTTGCTGTTCTTCAAAGGACCAGTGACTAAAGAAGTAGCCAGCCTTCAAGAGAGCTTGAGAAAGCAAATTTTGAGTCCTAAACTAGGTAAGGGAATAAGTTACCACGCCTAGCTTCGCTCGGGCGTCTAGTCCATCAAGCGAGATATCATATCTCTTTAGGCTAAAAAAACAACTGGTTTCGGCCTACCGTGGCCTTATCAAGAGAGCGACATCAGCTCTCAACCAATTTGTGTATAGGAGGCCAACCCCACCTTTAGAGCTCCTAAGTGATATAATTCTTCTATCCTAAAACTCCTAACACCAACCATCCTGACACCACTCCCACAGACCAGTTGTATTCGTCTTCTCTGCATCCCCACTCTTCAGTCGATAACCCCAAGCACCACTCACAAGTGTCATGAGTACGAGAGAATTCACGGACCGTGACATTCTCCCCCACTCAATTTCACAATGCCCTCATTACGATCTATTCTGTCGCTTCCTTGCGTCTCTTAACCATTGATGCACTACTTTTGGGATTTCACATCAAACGGTCACGCTCGCTCAACAAAACAGGTTTTGCTCCATTGGTAGCCTCTTTTGATCTCAGCTGTTTGGGCCATTCTTGGTCACCTGCATTTTCTTTGGCAAGCATGGCATTTTTCGCTAACCGCATCTTTTGGCAGCACCATTTTTGCCTACTAAGTGTCTTGACCCCAACAAACCAAATGGAGGTTCTTTTCTTGTTGAAAACATGGCAATAGATCTCTTCTTTGAATTCACCGATCGATCTAGGAACGTTATCCCTATTTAGCGAGGATTCGATTCTTCTTCAACTCTACTCGCCCGGTGAGGAACCGACTCTTCCTAATGCCCCCATTGTCATCCTAGAAGCTTAGTCAAGAGCCGCACTTTGTCCAAGCACCTTTTGCCCCGACGATCCACTCTCCGCCCTCGTAGGATTGAGTAGACCACTAGTACTTCTCAGCTCAACCCACACTGGAGCGAGGAGTCCGATTCTCTGACTCACCCACTTACTGGAGGGATTCCTGCTCTGATACCATTTGTCAAGGGCCGATAGTTTCCTTAGCTGCAGAACGACTTGTGTGGCGCTTGGCGAGCAGAATTCGCTAGGCCAGCCTTCCTTCTATAGCTGTTCCAGCGAACAATACGGTGAATGCTTCTTTGTACGAGATCGTATCATGCCCAGCTTCACTCGACCATCTAGTCCATTGAGTGAGATAGCAGATCTCTTTAGGCTCAACAATTGGTTTCGGCCTGCCATGGCCTCGTCAGGAGAGCGACATCAGCTCCCAACTAGTTTGTGCACGGGAGGCCAACCCCACCTTCAGACCTCCTAAGTGATATAATCCTTCTATCCTAGAACTCTTAGCACCAACCATCCTGACGTCACTCCCACGGACCAGTTGTATTCATCTCCTTTGCATCCCCACTCTTCACTCGATAACCCCAAGCACCACTCACAAGTGTCACGAGTACGGGAGAATTCACAGACCGTAACACATATAAATCACTTTATTACAACAATCTAATTTTAGCCTACCATGGCCTTATCGAAAGGACAAAGTTAGCTCCCAATCAATTTGTACAAAGGAGGCCAACCCCACCTTCAAAGATCCTCTAAGATGGTATTCATTTCACTATAGCATTCCTAACACAAACACACTAACGTTATTTCCATAAACGAGTCGTGTCTTCCCTTTTGTATAAGTCTGTCATGTCCTAGACCTCGAGCGTGCACACATCCCTCGGTGGTTGATAAAATTGTGACGTCCCAGGACGTGTCACCGACCCATTCTTTTTATTGCACATGCAGACGCGAAAAAACAAATCCCCAGACAACACAAATATGGGATAGAAAAGCATGATACAATTTTCACAAAAAACCATATTTTCATAAACAAACTAGTCTATTTACAAAAAGATCACCTTTCAAAAAGAAGCTATCCTATGACCTACTAGTCTGACACATTTGCTGATCATTCGGATTCCACCTCCACAATCTTCGGGGGCTTTTGGTCCTCCACAACTCCATCAAGAGGGTTAGCTGCACCCTCGCCTGGAGCAGCGTTGACCACAATGGCGGCGATATCAAAACCCTGAAGGGGACCTTCCCTATACCCATTGAGCCCATGGCAAAACCACACTCTGAATCGATGAGGTACCATCTGAGGTAGGCCTTTATCAACCCAGATAGTGGTCACAACTAAGGACCTAAAAAGATTAAGCCCATGACGGGGTAAGACAACGTCTCAGCAAGTTCACCCCTTAAACCTCGATTAGGAAGAAAATACATCTAGAGGTAGTCTAACCACACATCACAGAAAACTCACCTCGCCTCAGTTCCTTCCTGCATGTTAGTACAATTCATATCATAGATGCATATAATAAATGCACACGTCAATCGGAATGTCTCACTCAATTTCAATCAATCACGGGGGTTCTAATTATATGGCTAAATCGTTATGACATGTCCCATTCCGTGCCACACAATTTTGTTCCATAATCCAGCGTGTTTATCTCAAGCAATCACGCGTTCCAATTGACTACTACCTGCACAGGCAGTTTTACCTGACGCACATCGGTCTTCTAGTGTAGCCAGGCATCGTCTCATTCCTTGAGCACGGCAACCTCCACCCAACACACATCGAGGATGGCATTCCCGAAGGAGCGTCGGTCTGGCCTCTACTGCGATCCGGCATCCATTGTTAGGGCATCCCATATAGGGGCAACGTCCACCCGACACACATCGGGGATGGGTTCTCTTAACCATCACACGATCATTCAATTCTGGCTAAGGACACCGTGCATTGCACTCAAACGTCTCAATTAAGATAATGTACTTGGCCTATTTTCTTTGTATTAAAAACACCAGATGAAAATACTCGTGTGTGGGTACACGGTCAGATCGAACTTTAAAAATTGATATATTTCCTTTTAAAATCTCACTATTTGATATAATATTTAAAATCATTTTCGATGTAAAAACCTGACACCCGGTATTTTCTAATTAAATACCAAAATTTCATAATTTTGAAATAATAATTCAAAATCACAACCATCACTCAATTTGCACAAATTAACATTCAATTGCATAAACTAAGCACACTAGTACAATCAGCACGAAATTCTAGTCACCGGCTATCCCGGTATAATTTCTGGAAAATATTAAATAATTAAATAAATTACAAAATTAATTAAATAAATGCAAACCTAGGCCGGAAACGCTAATTTAATCACCTAAACGGGCCTAGACAATCAATCCGCATATCCACATAAATAGTACAATCTATTTAGCCCCTAATCAAACTGTTCTAACCACCTAACAATCATAATTAAGCAATTAAATCACCAGTCAAAACTAATTAACCACCTAAGCCATACTTAGCTTAATCAAATTACCTACTAAATGTCATTAACTCCCTAAGTAGAGTTTAGTAAATAAACTCATTGGATTAGCAGGCCGGTGGGTCCACGGTGGCGACGACGTGGAGGCGAGCAAGACACAAGCCTAGAGCGACGCCAAAGGAGGTTCAGACGGGCTTGGAAAACAACTCGCAAGTCTCAGCTTGGGCTGAGACTCGGCTTCTACTTTGGGCCGAAGGAGGGTTGGTCGAGTGGTCGAACTACGGGGGAAACGGTAAGGTGGGATGGCAGCGGTTGCAACAGGTGACGGTGGTGGCTTCGGCGGCTGGACGAATGACCTGGACGACAGAGACGGCTCGAGATGACTACAATGCGGGCCTGGCTTCGTCGGACCTGGGCTCGGGATGGCAAAGACAGGTGGAGGGGCATGTGGGCGTGCGGGCTGGCGTGCGGGAGCTTGGGTGGCGCTCAGCTACTCAGACGGTGGATGGAGGAGCGGTCAATGGTGCAGGGGGCTTTTAGCTGGCTTCCTCAGGTCTTTCTTGAGCTCAAACAACACAAAAATGGAGAAAGCAAGCCAAGGGAAGAAGAAGAAGAGGCTCAGCTGAATGGGGGGGGGGGGGGACCCAAAATGCCTTAAAAATCTTTGCAAAATATCCAAAATACTCATCACACTTGCCCCACCATGTCTAGCCCTATCGTTTGCCCAATTTCCTCACTCAAACTTCTCTTAGAAGCCTCCCAAATGTGCTAAAAAGTTGTAGACCACCAAGGCTACGAATTTGCAACATTTCTCCTCCACTTCCAACTCTAATTCCACTACAATTTAGTCCAATTGATGTCCAAAAATTAAAGCCAAGGTGTCCACATCCATCCCATGATTTTTCCTCATTAATTGAACCAACTTGACGGCCAAAAGTGCACTAAAAAATGGTCATTTATTTTTCTGGTCCAAAAACACCTAAATTTGGAATTTTGCCGAAAACTCGGGTTTGCAGAAAAATTTTCAGAGGATGATTCGATGTTCCTAAAATAAATTGTGACATGATAGAACTTTCAATTTATGAAATCAGGTTCAATTTTGCGGTTAATTTCAACCGAGCGCAATTTTAGCGTGACCTAGCCTACCAGGTAGCTTTTAGGAATTTTTAGTGTAATTGACCCGTGGTCGATTATTTTCGAGCCACATTGTGCATCTTCGACTCATTGGCGACTTTCGGTTGTCGTGAAAATCTCGAGGTTTTAAATATGAGCACGAGGTACAGAAATGACAGAAAAAATCATTTTAGTACCGTTCGATGAGAATTTTACAATTAGGTGGAATCACCCACACTTTAATCACATGTCTCTCTCAAACTGATCTATTTCTAACCTCTAATCGATTTTGACAGTGCCGTATTGACCCTTGTAGATTAGCACGGTCGAGTAGTCGATTTTTGATTGAATTCTCAAGTCTATTGCGTTAAAATCCATTAGCGACTTCACCAGATAGAATAGTTATCTCATGAGTGATCAGCTAAGAGAAAAAGACTATAGGTGCATTGATGAAAAGCCCATCCCATTCAATTGAAAACAGAATTAGAAAATCAAGATGTCACAAAGTCACTCTTCACCCCGATGCCACAAGCTCCACATTTAAGCTCACAAGGATATGGGAAAATTCAGTTTATGACATGCTTTGTGGTCTACAATCGAAAATGATAGTGCTCTGGCAAGTCTGCTCAATGATCTCTATGGTTGTCATGATTTTACCGGTGTGTGGTCCTCATTTTGCAAGGGTCGAAGACAGCCCATGATGGCAATTTGGCTCCGAAGAAGCTCGGTTGCAACAACGTTGAAATTCGTTTTCCTAAAATGGATGGGTCGAAAAATCAAAGAGGAAAAGAAGAAATCAAGAGCAAAACAATTGTTTTCCACTTCTTCATTTATCTATTAAAATTCATAAGATAATTTGCCCCAACTTGAGGAATTAGGGTTAGGGATTTGAGGCAAATGAATGGCCAAACAACGTCGCTAAGCATTAATTTTGCTAACTTCACATTGATGGCGAGCCACATCAAAAGGTATGTGCTATAATATTGTCACATCAGATTTTCCAGCAATACCAATTATCAATGACACTTAATTAGTCACTTTTTTTTTACCAAAGTTGTCATGCCCCGATCCCCAAGTGCGTGCCCATCTCTTGGTGGTCGATTAAATTGCAACGTCCCAAGACGCGTCGCCGACCAATTCATTTTAATGCACATGCGGAAGCGAATAATTAAATCCCCAGACAATAGAAAGATGGGATAGAAAAAGCAGGGTCACAATTTTGAAAACCACAGCACACTTATATACACAGCAGATTAGGTCATACACAATACTAGTCTATATTTACAAGTCTACAAAAGGTAGAAGAGCTACAAGTCCTCTAAGCATTTGAACTGTCAACTGAAGACTCCGGGGTCTCTGGCTCCGGGGAACTCAAGTCTATCACTGCACCACCAGGAGGATCAGCTGTACCCTTGCCAAAAGTGATCTTTAGCACCAACATAGGAATCTTAGATTCCGGTAAGGGATCCTCTCTGGGTCCATCTCGCCCGCAACGAAACCACGATCTGTATTGACGGGGTACCATCCAGGATAGACCCGCATCAACCCAGACAATGGATCTCACGAGTTCGTAGACCCAGGCTCCTTGGCCCCTAGGAAGAGGAATTAGAGAGACTTGTTCGGAGACCTTCTTCGGCTGGCCAAAATGTTCGGGAGGAATCACCATCTAAGGACCTGAAAATGTTAGCCCATGACGGGGTGAGATAACGTCTCAGCAAGTTCACCCCTTAAACTCCGATTAGGAAGGAAATACACCTAAAAGATGCACACAAGATAGAGAATTTACCTCGCCTCAGTTCCTTCCCGCAAATCACTATAGTTCATGATCTCAACCAATTAATTCAATTCAATTCAATTTAACCAACCTATCAATCAACTCAGTCAATCAACTCAATTCCATACCAACAGTACTATCTATCAATTCAATACCATATATCAATCCTTTAATACCACTATTACTCACACTAATTGCAAAATATGGTCATAGCTCGCTTAAGCTGATAAAACGATCTTAGCTCACTCAAGTTGATATAGCTATATAGATTGTGCTCCCTCAAGTTGATAAAACAATCATAACTGTTATATATATCGTGCTCACTCATGCTGATAAAACAATCTTAGCTCATTTAAGTTGACATGAAATGGGTCCCAAAAGCTGATGATAAATATCCTCGCAAAAGCTGAAGTACACATATGCTCTCACAAGTTGATAATTCATCGCGTTAAAAATACCCAATAAAAATAATCGTGTGTGGGTACACGGTTGGCCTAAGCCAAAACGCAATATCTTTCTTTTAGAAAATTCCACTAATTATAATAGTCCGTAAACATATTTTTGGCGCTGTAAACCGATGCCCGGTATTTTCTGATTAAAATACCAAAATTACTCAATTTTGAGATAAATACCCAGATATACAATTTCCACCCAATTTGTACAAATCATCACTCAATTAAATAAACCAAGCATACCATTGCAATCAGCACGAAATTCCGGTCACATGCTATCTCGGTATAATTTCTGGAAAATAATAAATAATTAAATAAATATCAAAATTAATTAAATAAATATATTTAAACGCCAAAAATGCAAAATTAGGCTAGAAAAGCTTAATTAAATACCGAAACGGGCCCGGAAAATTTCCAAACCAATCTAGATAAATAACACAACCTATCTAGTTGCTAATTAAGCCGATCTAACCACCTAACATGCAATAACGAATAATTAAATCGCTAATTAATTCTAACTAACCACATAATCCATACTTAGCCTAAACTAATCAACCCTTAGGCATAATTAACTCCCTGAGTAGAGTTTAGTGAGTAAACTCAGCAGTTTTGAAATCCGATGAGTCCACGACAATGGCAACGCGGGGACGGGCGACAAACTCTGAAGCGGCGACACCCTACGAGGCCTGGAAGCAGTCCAAAATGGGCCTTGAAGCCCACGAAGGCTTGCTGGCTTCGACTTCTGGTTGATGGGCCGAGGGAGTAAGCTGGGCGATGGTTTGAGCTGGAATGGCAAGGATGGTTGGCGGATGCTATTGCGAGTGGTGGTGATGCTTGATGGCGACCGGATGGTGACGGGGACGGCTCATGCGGCTGGACAGGGGCTCGACTGGGCCTGAGAAGGCTCGGGGGACAGGTTGGGCTTGCAGAACAGCGAGCTAGAGGTGGACGTGCAGATGGCACGCGACGAGGACACGACGGCGAGCGGCGGGCCTAGGCGGTCGGACGGGCGTGAGACAGGTAGGGGGTGGCTGGCTCGGTTTCTCTGCAACTCTTGAGCTTCAAAGGGGCTGGGAATGGAGAAACTAGGCTGGTTGAAGAAGAAAATGGGATAGCACAAGCTTGGAGGGGGCCACTTTGCTTCCATTCTATCCCTTTGTCCCCAAGACAAGGCCCCACAGCCTTGGCTCTATCTTCCTCAGCCACTTTGTAGGCTTCAAACTTCCCTTGGAAGCTTCACCAAGTGGTCCAAAGGTTGAGGGGACCATGGCCTACGAATTTTAGGACAAATTCTCCCAATTTGGATTCAATTTCTCTTCAATTGGACTTAAACCGGTCCCTATAAATTCCACCAAGTTGTCCTTGACCAAATTGACAATTTTTCTTGCCAATAGAACCAACTTGCATCCTAAAAATGCGATAAAAAATGGTCCCCTGAATTTTTTGGACAAAAACGGCCCTATTTTGAATTTTCGCCAAAAATCTTGGTTTGCAGAGAAATCTTCAGAGGATGAGTCGACGTTCCTAAAATGAATCGTGACATTACAAAACTTTCAATTTCTGAAATCAGATTCAAATTCGCGGTTAATTTCACTCTGGCGCAATTTTAACGTGACCAAGCTTATCGGGTAGCTTTTAGGAATTTTTTGTGCAATTGACCCATGGTCGATTTATTTCAAACCACAATGTACCTCTTTGACATATTGGTGACTCTTGGTTGTCGTGAAAATCTCGAGATTTCAAATATGGGCACAGGGTACCAAAACGACAAAAAAATTGGTCTAGTGCTAATCGATGAGAATTTTGTAATCTGGTGGAATCACCCACACTTTGATCACCTATCTCAGTCGAATCGACCTATCTCTAATCCCTGATCAATTTTTAACTATGCCATAATGATCTCTGTAGATGAGCACAGTCGAGTAGTCGATTCCTAGTCAAATTCTTAAGTCTATTGCATTAAAATCCCTTAACAGCTTCCCTAGGTGGACTAGTTATCTCATTAGTGAGCAGCTCAGAGAATAGAACTATAAGTGCGTCGATGAAAAGCCCGATTATTTAATTGAAAATAGAGCCTGAAATTCAGGATGTCACAACTCTTCCACTCTTATAAAATTTTCGTCCTCGAAGTTTAAACCATTACAATTCTTTAAACAAAAAGGTGGGGGTACAGTCGTCTCATCGAATCTTTGCTCTCCCAAGTTGCTCCCTCTGTGCCGTGGTGTTGTCAGACCACTTTAACCAACGGAATTGTCTTGGTGCGCAGAATATGTTCTTTTCAATCTACGATCTGAACCAGTTTTTCCACGTACGACACCCTATCATCTACGTCTAACTCTTCAAAGTTCAGCATATGGGTTGGGTCAGGTTCATACTTTCTCAACATTGACATGTGAAAGATGTCATGCACTTGCGCCAACCTCGGCGGCAATGCAAGACGATATACTAGAGTCCCTGTCCTTTCTAGAATAGGGACCTACGTACCTCGGACTCAGTTTTCCTTTCTTGCCAAAGCACGAAGTACCCCTCATTGGTGATACCTTCAGAAATACGTGATCACCAACTTGGAATTCCAATGGTCTCCGGCGCTTATCTACGTAGCTTTTCTAGTGGCTCTGAGTGGTCTTTAATCTATCCCTGATGACGACAACTACATCCACTGACTGCTGAACCAACTCTGGGCTTGTGATCTTTCTTTCTCCGACTTCATCCCAACACACTGGCGTTTTGCACGCTCTGCCATACAACGCTTCGAAAGGAGTCATCTAAATGCTTTGCTAGTAGCTATTGTTGTAGGCAAACTCGACAAGATGAAGCTATTCCTCCTAAATTCCCTTGAAATCCAACACGCAAGCTCGCAGTATGTCTTCGAGGGTTTGAATCGTCCTCTCAAACTGGCCATCTGCCTGAGGATGATAGGTCGTATTGTACTGCAGCTTCGTCCCTAAAGCAGTCTGTAAACTTTTCCAAAAGGTAGCTGTGAATCTCAGGTCTCGGTCTGATGTAATCGTTATCAACACTCCATGCAGATGAACAATTTAACGCACATACAACTTTGCATGCCTATCCAAATTAAGATCCTTTCACACAGCGATGAAGGGAGCCGACTTCGTTAGTCTGTCAACCACTACCCAAATGGAATCATTATCCCTCTGACTCCTCGGTAACACTGTCACAAAGTCCATTGTGATGTGCTCTCATTTCCATTCAGGAATCTCGAGAGGTTGTAGAAGTCCTCTCTGCTTACAATGTTGTGCCTTCACTTGCTGATACATCAAACACTTGGCGACATGCTTGGTGATGTCCGCCTTCATACTAGACCACCAATAGTGTTGACGCAGATTCTGATACATCTTCGTACTATCAGGATGAATGCTGTAATTGTTACGCTGAGCTTCTAATAAGATTTCCTCTTTAAGCTCTGCATCGTTAGCTACACACAATCGTCCTCGAAATCTCAATATTCTATCCTCAAAAATTTGAAAATCGGTCTTTCTCTTATCGGTATCCTCTTACAGAATCTTTTGAACATCCGAGTCTATCAATTGAAGCGTCTTGATTCTGATCTGCACATCCGGCTCAATTCTGAGGGTGGCCATACGATTCGAAATGTGGCCTACTTCAAATTTGAAAACCGAATCTCGAGCTCTCTTGAGTAAAACCCATTCCTTAATCATCATATATGCAACTGAAAACTTTCGACTCAAGGCGTTTGTGACCTTATTCGCCTTTCCAGGTTGATACAAGATATCACAATTGTAGTCCTTCAGAAGTTCCATCTAGTAGTGTTGTCTCATATTCAACTCCTTATGAGAGAATAGATACTTAAGACTTTGATGGTCAGTGAAGATCTGGAATCTTTCTTCACATAAATAATGTCTCCAAATCTTTAGAGTGAAAATGATTGTTGCGAGTTCTAAGTTGTGCGTCGAGTAATTCAATTCATGAGATCTCAACTGACGGGATGCGTATGCAACAACCCTATCATGTTGCATCAACACATAACCCAGTCTTTTAAACGATGGATCACTATAGATCTCATATCCTCTAGGACCAGATGGTATAGTTAGCACAAGTGCGGTAGTCAGCTTCTGCTTAAGCTCTTGGAAACTACGCTCGCACTTATCTGTCCACACAAACTTCTCTTCCTTCTTTAGTAGTCGAGTCAACGGCGAAGCCAGAGCTGAAAATCCTTCCACAAACCTTCTGTAGTGACCTGTCAAACCCAAAAAGCTTATGATCTCTGACACTGTCGTCGGTCTCGGCCAACTGATCACTACTTCAATCTTGGACGGGTCCACGAAGATTCCTTCACCTGAAATCACGTGACCTAAAAACACAACACAAGTCAACCAAAACTCGCACTTGCTAAACTTAGCGTACAGTCCATGAATCCTCAGGGTCTGAAGTACCATTCTCAAATGCCTCTTGTGCTACTCAGCACTTTTCGAATACACCAAAATATCATCGATGAACACGATCACAAACTAATCTAGATATTCTTTAAACACTCGGTTCATCAAATCCATAAAGTAGCTGGAGTGTTCGTCAAACCAAACGGCATTACAGTGAACTCATAATGGCCGTATCGAGTACGAAACGCTGACTTCGGTATATCCTCCTTTCTAATCCTCAATTGATGATACCCTGTCCTCAAGTCGATTTTTGAAAATATCGACGCTCCTTGTAACTGATCAAACAAGTTGTTGATCCTTGGCAGTGGATACTTGTTTTTTATCGTCACCTGATTGAGTTGACGATAGTCGATGCACAGGCGCAACAAACCACCTTTCTTCTTCACGAAGAGAACTAGTGCTCCCCAAAGTGATGCACTAGAACGTATGAATCCCTTATCCAATAATTCTTGCATCTGCACCTTTAGTTCTTTCAACTCAGATAATGACATCCGGTAAGGAGTCTTAGAGATTGGCTTTGTCCCAGGTGCTAACTCGATCACAAATTCTATCTCTCTCTCTCTTTGGCGGTAGGCTTGGCAATTCTTTCGAAAACACGTTTGGAAATTCTTGAACTACTGAGATATCTTCGATCTTCAGCTCCTCAACTGTCATATCCACAACAGTTGCCATGTAACCTTGACAACCCCCGTCTAACAAATGGGTTGCCTCAAGCGACGATATTAAGGAAATCGAGGGTCCTCCTCAACTTCCAACAAACTCGAAACTTTCACCCTCTAACGGGTTAAACTGAATCACTTTACGATAGCAGTCCATCTTAGCTTGTTACTTGGTGAGCTAGTCCATTCCAATTATCATATCGAAGTCATACATGGCTAGGACTAAGAAGTCTATCTTCCTCTCTCGCTCACTAATCACTAACTTGCAACCAGGACAACCCAATGTAGCTAACACCTTATCCTTTAACGGTGTAGATATGCTAACCACTGACTCCAGTAATTCAGAACTCAATTCTATCAGCTTTAACAAGCTGTTTAGCTATAAACGAATGAGTTGCACCAGGATCAAAGAAAGCATATGCAGCATGGTCGTTCAGCGAAACCGTGCCTGTAACCATATCAGGCGAGTCCTCTGCCTGACCTCTCATGATGGCGTACACTTTTCCTTGCGCTAACGGTTTGTTCTGTCTTCCCTGCTGTGCAATCTGCGCGCAAACCTTCTGTTTTGACCCATCGACGACGGCAACGGTAATTGCTGGAATCCTTTCGGCCTTTTGGGACAGTCTCTGGCCAAATGACCCGGTTAGTCACACTCGTAACACCCATTCATCCTAAGGTGGCATGGGGCTAAACCATGTCACCTTCCACAGAGATGACACACGTCATTCTGATGCGGCGCTGGCTTACCAATTCCACCCTTTGTGTTGGGTGGAACGTGGAACCATCCTCCAGTCATAGGCCTCTTCCCATACCTGTTCCCATCTCTAATAAAGTTGAACTTCGATCCAATCGAGACGGCTTGCTCGCTCAAGCTTCTTTCTATCAGCCGGGCCCGATAGTACACCTCATTATAGTTCTTCAGATCAAACGGCACCAGCGGGTTTTTCAGTTCAAGTCGAAGGCCATTCTTGAACCTCCGAGCTTTATCTTCGGGATCTTCCACCAATCTGGGAGCGTACTGAGATAGCTCTGCGAACTTGACCACACACTAGTCAACAGTCATCATCCCTTGGCGGAGGCATTGAAATTCCTCCATCTTCTATTCTTGGGCGCTACCTAAAAAGTATTTGCTGTTGAAAGCTCTAAGAAAAGCGTTCCACACCGGGACTACGCCTTCCGGAAATACTATACCTCTAGCGGCCCTCCACCAGGTATTCGCATTACTTTGCAACTGATACACTGCCAGGACAACCTTTTCCTCCTCATTACACCTGAAGAGTGCAAAGGCCTCCAAGTCTTGAATCTAAAGTGAGGCAGTCTCGGGATCTCCAGTACTAATGAACCTCGGCAGGTTCAACTTCAAGAACTACTCTACCAACTTGAATCGGTCTCTCCCTCTCCACAACTATGTTCCCAGTTGGAACTTCGGCAGGTGCAGCAACGGCGACGGCCTCAACAGTGTCAATAGTAGCAGCAGCTGTAGCGACGCAGTAGTGGCGGCTTGATTCTAAGCTTGCTGTCCCATCAGTGCTCCCATTGCTTCAAGCGCTTGCATAATTCCTTCAATCTGGAGATCATCAGGGGCTCTACCCCAGCACCAATAGGAGGCGGTGCTACACCACTAGCACTAGCCTGAGCTGGCGCTCGACCACGACCTCCTCAGGTACCAACCCTCGTCAACGTCCTACCCTAAGTAATAGGTCTTATGGTACGCTTTCTACGAGTCCTCTGCTCTTGATCGCTCATTTCGCAATATCTTTAAAGAAACCTGCTTTCCAATTCCACACAAAATTAGAAGCTGAGCGATCTCAACAAACAATTTACCAAACAGCTAACACAGACTTGCACCAGCATGAAATAAAGGCCATTCCTACTAACTATCCCATAAACTTATCGCACCTTATCACTCAAACTATCGACGAGCTTTGATACCACTCCGGGCAAGGATGTCACGCCCCGATCCATGAGCGCATACCCATCCCTCGGTGGTGGATTAAATTGCGACGTCCCAAGATGCGTCGCCGACCTATTCATTTTAATGCGCATGCGGAAGTGAATAATTAAATCGCCAGACAACAGACAGATGGGATAGAAAAGCAGGGCCACAATTTTGAAAACCACAACACACTTATATACACAGCGAACTAGGTCATATACAATACTAGTCTATATTTACAAGTCTACAAAAGGTAGAAGAGCTACAGGTCCTCTAACCATTCGA
Source organism: Eucalyptus guilfoylei (assembly GCA_016097605.1). Lineage (NCBI taxonomy): Eukaryota > Viridiplantae > Streptophyta > Magnoliopsida > Myrtales > Myrtaceae > Eucalyptus > Eucalyptus guilfoylei. The sequence continues at coordinate 38,144,542 of CM027861.1, forward strand.
ACCCTCAACCGAAGACTCCGGGGTCTTTGGCTCCGAGGAACTCAAGTCTATCATGGCACCACCGGGAGGGTCAGCCGTACTCTTGCCAAAAGCAATCTCTAGCACCGACATAGGGATCTTAGATTCCGATAAAGGACCTTCTCTAGGTCCATCTCGCCCACGACGATACCACGATCTGTATTGATGGGGTATTCGGGATAGACCCACATCAACACATACAATGGATCTCACGAGTTCGTAGACCCATGCTCCTTGGCCCCGAGGAAGAGGAATCAGAGAGACCTGTTCGATGACTTCTTCGGCTGGCCAAAATGTTCAGGAGGAACCGCCATCTAAGGACCTGAAAATGTTAGCCCACGACAGGGTGAGATAATGTCTCAGCAAGTTCACCCCTTAAAATTCGATTAGGAAGGAAATACACCTAAAAGCTGCCTATGCACACATAAGATAGAGAACTTACCTTGCCTTAGTTCCATCCTGCAAGTCAGTACAGTTCATGATCTCAACCAATCAATTCAATTCAATTCAATTCAACCAACCCATCAATCAACTCAGTCAATCAGCTCAATTCCATACCAACAGTACTATCAATCAATTCAATACCATATATCAATCCTCTTATACAACTATTACTCACACCAGTTGCAATATATGGTCATAGCTCGCTCAAGCTGATAAATATATAGATTGTGCTTGCTTAAGCTGATAAACGATCTTAGCTCACTCAAGTTGACGTGCAAAAGGTCCCAAAAGCTGATGATAAATATGCTCGCACAAGCTGAAGTACACATATGCTCTCAAAGCTGATAATTCACCATGTCAGAAATACCCGATAAAAATAATTTTGTGTGGGTACACAGTTGGCCTAAGCCAAAATGCAATATCTTTCTTGTAGAAAATTCCACTAATTATAATAGTCCGTAAACACATTTTTTGCGCTGTAAACCGACACTCGGTATTTTCTGATTAGAATACCAAAATTACTCAATTTTGAGATAAATACCCAAATATACAATTTCCACTTAATTTGCACAAATCATCACTCAATTAAATAAACCAAGCATACCATTGCAATTAGCACGAAATTCCAGTCACTGGCTATTCCGGTATAATTTTTGAAAAATAATAAATAATTAAATAAATACCAAAATTAATTAAATAAATACATTTAAATGCCAAAAATGCAAACTTAGGCTGGAAAAGCCTACTTAAATACTGAAATGGGCCCAGAAAATTTCCAAACCAATCTAGATAAATAATACAACCTATCTAGTTGCTAATTAAGCTGATCTAACCGCCTAATATGCAATAACGAGTAATTAAATCGCTAATCCGTTCTAACTAACCACCTAAACCATACTTAGCCTAAACTAATCAACCCTTAGGCATAATTAACTCCCTAAGCAAATTTTAGTGAGTAAACTCACCGGTTTTGAAATCTGATGAGTCCACGATGACGGCAACGCGGGGACAGGCGACAAACTCCGAAGCGGTGACACCTTACGAGGCCCGGAAGCAGTTCAAAATGGGCCTCGAAGCCCATAGAGGCTTGCTGATTTTAGCTTCTGGTTGATGGGCCGAGTGAGTGAGCTAGGCGACGATTTGGGCTAGAATGGCGAGGATGGCTGGCGGAGGCTGTTGCGAGGGGTGGTGACGCTCGACGGTGACCGGACGGCGACGGGGACAACTCATTCAATTGAAAACATAGCCTGAAATTCAGGATGTCACAAAAGCGACACTCAAGTAATTGCTTGAAAATTTTTGGCATTAAAGTGAGCATTATGGGAAAATTATAACACTTATAGTGTCTTTTTCCTCAAAAGCCAAGAATTTCCAAACAAAACATAAATACTAACATTAACTCTCGACTCAAATAAAACTCTAGATCCAAAACAAAATGCATGGGACTCAACAAACAAATAGAAATACTATACTCTTCTCGAATTTCTTGGCCGGAGTTGTGTATTTAGGGCATAAGGCGGATATCTTCCTTTAGAAGACTCCTTGGATGAAAAATGATTCATTTGAAATTAGACACATACATCTAAACCCTAGCCGGCAGCCTCCTCCTTTCATCTTCCTCTCATCTTTCTTCTTCAACCTCCATGGAGGGGAGGGTTTGAGCTAGATCTCTCTCTCCTCCTTTATTTTATTTTATTTTTGATTGATTCAATATTCTATTTCCTTTTCCTTCTTTTCTCCCATTTGGGGAGCTTTTTTTTTTTTTTTTTTTTTAATCTAATCTAGATCTACAAGCTTCTCTCTCCAATTTCAAGAAGGTTTCTATCCCGATCTAGTGTAAATTTGAGGATTTTTGCATGTATATTTTTGGGGTTTTGCCTCCCTTAGGTTTCATTGGTGTACAAGTCCAGTTTCACAAGAAATCGAAGGAGCTCTGTGAAGGTTTCATCCTCATAGTCAGATTTGTGCTCAGTCAACCTTTTTATTTTAAATGGTGAGGGTGGTAGGGACGCCAAACCTAGGCGTGCACCGTTGAAAGCCAAAGCCATAGTAACAGATGGAGTTCTCAATGTGTGCTCAATAATGAAGATGGAGTCGATGATTGGCCGCTGATTTTGTTTTGAAAACATCACAGATCACTCTTTGAGCATTTGACCCCTAACTTTGTTATGATGATTATCTTGTTATCTGAAACATGTTTAGCTTTAAAACTATCTAGAATTTGTCTTGATTTGCAATTGGACCGCATTATTTCTCTCTTTTCTTTTTCTGTGATAATGAACAAAATGTTACTTTCGACCCGAAAAAAAAAAAAAATACGTAGAATACAATTTTCGAACAATTTGCCTATATTGAATGACTAAAAGCCTCACATATATCTATAGTTTGAGTTGTATGTATGCTCCTCCGTGCAATTTAGCATTAATTGTGGATATGACTTGTATACGAAATTAATTTGTCATGTTAGAAATTAAAAGAGGTGGACAACTACAAACTGGTGGTCGCGTCGAACGGCAAACAAATTGTCCTCAAGCGAGAAACATAGAAATGTGTTGCCTTAAAAAAAACGCCTCCTCCACTAAGGACAGCGCAGATAGATCCTTTCAGCCAAATTTTGTCAAGAGCATCTCTTTTTATATACATAATTCTTAGACTTTCAAGTACAAGTCCATATTTTATATCAACCCAGATTTTCTATGTAAACTTTTTTGTTTGTCTTATGGGGAAAGTTGCTTATATGATTATCCTTATCACGGGAATCACAGGTGGTTGTTTTGTTTGACTTGTCTTCTTGGGACATCCACTTTCCTGATGGTCGGTAATTAGAATCTTATAAATGGTTCAATCAATTTCATCATCCAATTTAGTTTAATTCCAAACATGTGATTGTTGGTCGAAGACAGCCTGTCTTTTTGTTTTTTTGGTAAGAAGACAGCCTGTCTTTTAGAGGCTTGTCGCGAGAATTTTTACCTCTTTAATTGAGTGACTAGACAATGACCAAGACCATCTGAGAAGTGTCCAAAAAGAAATAATTAACATAGACTTGCTTAAATCAGTGACAGTTTGGTCAATCTATATTGAAAGTATATCCAAATACTTCGCTATCTTGCGAGACTTTGATTTGCATATTTTCTCCAAGAAGAAATAAGAAAATGCTTAAATTCCTTGGAGCCTAGCCTCTCCTTTATATCCAAAGCAAACCAACTAATCTCCAACATTCGTAGTTCTGATCCTTTTCCTTATACACATAACGAAATTAAAGTCCAGGAGACTAAACAAAGACCAAATGAGAGACCTGTCCAAAACGAAATAATTAACATAGACTTAATTAAATTAATGACAGTTTGGTCAATCTATATTGAAGTAGATCCAAATCCTTTGCTATGTGGCTAGCAATTGATTTGCCTATTTATAGGTGACTTTCCCCTCCAAGAAGAAATAAGAAAATGCTTAGATTCCTTGAAGCTTAGCCTCTCCTAAACTATCCAAAGCAAACAAAATGGTCTCCACCAATTCTATAGCCCTCCTCTTCGTAGTTCTGACCCTTTTCCTTATACTCATAAAGAAAATTAAGTCCAGGAGTATCCATAAAAATGGAAAATCGGAGCCGCGACTTCCCCCTGGTCCTGCCCCGTGGCCCATCATTGGCTGTGTGCCCGAGATGCTGCGTGAAAAGTCAACATTCCGGTGGATACATCGCCTCATGAAGGAGATGGACACTGACATTGCATGTATTCGGCTCGGCAATGTTCACGTCATTCCCGTGACATGCCCTGAAATCGCCCAAGAATTCCTCAAGAAGAACGATGCAACATTTTCATCGAGGCCTACTTCAATGGCAACACGAATATATAGTCGCGGATACCTCACAGCAGGTATAACTCCTTACGGCAACCAATCGAAGAAAATGAGGAGAGTTTTAGTTTCTGAAATAATCTCCCCCGCAAGACATCATTGGCTCAAGGATAAAAGAACCGATTAAGCGGACAATCTGGTTAAGTATATTTACAATCGAAGCAAAAGCTCGAGCGGAACTGTAAATGTGAGGACCGTCACCAGACAATATACTGGAAACGTAATCCGGAAATTAGTGTTTGGTAAAAGATGCATCGGAGTGGAAAGGGCAGACGGTGGACCGACCATTGCTGAGGAAGAACACGTGGAGGCAATATTTATCATAATTAAGTATTTATATGCATTTTGCATATCTGACTATTTTCCTTGGTTGGTAGGGCTTGATTTAGATGGTCGTGAAAAGTTCGTTAATGAGGCTGTCAGGACTGTTAACAACTATCATGACCCAATTATTGACTCAAGGATAAAAAATTGGAGGAGTTTCGGCAACTCGAACGAGGAATCTACCATCGATGAGCCTCATGATTTGCTTGATGTTCTTATTACACTAAAAGATTCAGAGGGAAAGGCACTCCTTACACCTGAAGAAATCAAAGCACAAATAACGGTAAGATGTAAACATGAGTATACTAGCTCCTTTCACTTTAAAATGACTCTTTTTTACCTGTGTATGCATATGTCGAATAGATCTCTATGGTATATATGTATATTTACTTTGATACGTCGTCAAAATATTTGTTTTCACATTAACAGAAGCAGCTCAATTTACGTTGTCTTTCTCAAGAGTGAAGAACCTACCAGACATTACCATTCTATTCTGACATCATCGATGAGAAAATGTGTTGTAAAAGCTAGTATTGTTGGTTCGTCTTGTATATGGGAAAACACCACATTAGCGTCACATCTTCCGTATATAACCCACTTTTGTGCTAAAACTTTTGAAACGATAGTGTAACAACTTTTGAAAAGCAATCAATTAAGTAACTTCACTGATTTCGTTTGCTGGAAAATCTGACATGCTTCACTAGAATTACTTGAATGGATGTGTATAAAAAAGTTTTGATACTAAAGTGATGCTCATAAAGTATTGGCACAAAAGTGATCATTTATGAAATCTTTTCTCTAAAACTCTTAAGATTAGAAATTTAAAAAAACGACAAGGTGAGTCGAAAGCAGAAATCATAAAGCAAATATTCTAACTTTGCCTCTATTCTACTTTGTTTTGTTAGGCACAAAAGCAAAATCAAGGAGCGACCACTCTTTCTGGATAATTTCATTGAAAATCATAAAGTCTATTTGTTGTCCTACGAGAAAAAAAGGAAGTAATTTTTTGTTCTTTACCTGTCGTACCTTCACATTTCTTTCTTCTTTAATCTTGCTCCATTTTGAGATTGAACAATAAATTTGGAGCCTTGTGGAAATGGACTACTTTCCTCTGATCATCTAGGGAAAGCTTGGGAGCCGATTGAAACCCAATTTCTCAATTTATGCATGTGTTTAACGACTTTGATCCGAATATAGATTAGGCACTACACAATTAAAAATGTTTTATGCCAAAACTTTAAAACACTTACTTTGGTGCTGAAATTTTATGGATAATCAATTTCATGTCGAAACATTTCAATAATGTCTTTTAAGTGACCCCACTGTTTTACGTTCAATTTTTTTGTTAACAGAGTCACTCATGTGATTACCCTTTAAAAGTTGTGACAATTAAATAATTGTTTGAGAAGTTACCAAAGTCGGCACCATATATGGCACTGATATCATCCTTGTCCCTCTTGTGTTTACATGAAAAAAAAAAAAAAACAAATGGAAGGTAATTTTTTCTCATAATTCAAACAAATAAAATATAATCGTGATTTCTGAGCTAAAAAGTTCACAGACAAATAAACTGGCAAAATTCAATTTGACTTGAATTATAGCCTCTAAGCATTGTCTTTTTTTTTTTTAAATGAATTTCAAGGGTCTAAAAGATACATAAGAAATATATGGATGAAGTACAAAAACATAACCAAGCAAAATCTATATTTGCAGGAAATAATGTTTGCAACTGTTGATAATCCCGCAAACGCGGTTGAATGGGTCTTGGCCGAGATGATAAACCAACCCGAAATCCTCAAGACAGCAATGGAGGAGCTAGACAGGGTCGTTGGTAAAGAGCGACTAGTCCGAGAATGTGACATCCCACATCTTAATTATATAAAAGCATGCATCCGAGAGGCCTTCAGGCTCCATCCAATCGCACCTTTTGTCCCCACGCACATGGCCATGTCCGATGCCATTGTCAGTGGCTACTTTATCCCAAAGGGAAGTCATGTGCTATTGAGTCGTCTCGGCCTCGGGCGAAACCCTAAGGTTTGGAACAAGCCGCTCGAGTTTAGGCCGGAGCGGCACTTTACTAGTGGAAGCACTGAAGTTCAGCTAATAGAGCCAGACTTACGCTTCATTTCCTTCAGCACTGGGCGGCGCGGCTGTGTGGCTCTGATGCTCGGGACTACGATGACCGTCATGCTTCTTGCAAGGATGGTTCAAGGGTTTTACTGGAAGGCACCACCTGATATCACGAGCATCAATCTTGACGAGTCCTTTGAAGATCTGTTTCTTGCTAATCCACTAGTCGCCTGTGTTGAACCACGTTTGCCATTACATCTCTATCCTTGAGAGTTACTTGCAAGAAAGTGATAGTTCACGTCGCTTAGCATGTTTTGTTCTCTTGTGAAAGAATAAAGAATAATTTCGATATATTAATCTGCTCCTTTCCCCATAGATCGTCGAATTGAGGCGTTTTAGTTCACTAACACCCTCAAACTGCACTTTAGCATATCAAATGATGAAGATAATACAGCGTACAGCCTAACTAGCTGGTAAAGAGTTAAATGTGATGATGGCCAGTTCACACAACGCAAACAAAGAAGCCTCCACCTTTCGACCTTAGAAGGCCCTCTAACGCTTAAAAACCAGAGGAGGAGTCTTTTTTTTAAGTGATCTATGCAATATAGGAGAAAGAGCACTCCACCTTTCAAGGCAAGTCTCATAAACAATTTGTATGGGTTTCCAAACCTGCGCCCCCAAGTAGGATTGTAAGGATTCTGGCCATATCCATCTCTAGGGTTCTAGATACTTAGTGGGCAATAGCACTTACAATATAATGTGAGGAATGGTCTGATTTGGAGCCCATCCGAAAAGACGTAGCATACTGTTCCCATACCCGATGACCCCCGTACTGTCATCACTTGATGGACCGTTGAACATGCGTCACGTCCCGCCTCGGCACCCCTCCAATCTCACCCAAACCCGACCTCTGGATAGACCGCACAGCAGCTTCACCACTTGACACATCAAAGCTTTCGTTATAAATATTTAGAAGTGAACTTACAGGCTAAAGTCGTGTTCTCTTTTGTTTTTGTTACTTGTCACTTCGTCTTAAATTTGGGACTACCATTTGATAAGACACATTTGATATCGCATTTTTTTACTACTTTCAGACAGCACGGGGAGATAGAGAGAGATTGCTAGTTTCCTTAATCTTCAATTATTTTTTTCTTTCCCTTCTCTAACATCCCCCCTACTCCGAACCCCTTTCAGCATATATCTTTGAAAAGACACGAAGAGGTCTAATTTCTCCTCATTTGGGGATTTTTATTTTCTTCATTGATCATTTGACTTTCTTGACCGATCTTTGATGCTAGAGAACTTAAGGCTCTGACCTCCCCTCCGGTTACACGGATGTAGACTTCGACGACCTGAGTAAAAGATCGAACTTGGGCGGTCGGCGTGGGGTTAGGATTTGTATAAAGGAGGTGATTTGTCGTCTTAGAGGCGCAAAGTGAGAGGGGAGATAGTGGATTGCTTCTGTCAAGGATATGGAGCAAAGGAGTTGACCCTTGTGCGGTGGAAACAAGGAGTCGCACCACCACTACGAAATGGTCACTGGTTCTCGCCAGCAGGAGCGACATTCCTGCAGTCATCTCTCTCTCTCTCTCTCTCTCTCTCTCTCTCTCTCTCTCTCCAGATACTTATTTTCTGTTTTACTTTGTTTCTTTCTCTATGCAGCGCCCACTTGCTGCCTTATCATTGTCACTTGTGGAGAAGTTTTATAAATGTCATGCCGGCATTTTTCAATTTTCGAATTAATTGCTCTATTTGAAAATTGAATTTGATTGCACTTTCGCCATAAACTTAGAATTTTTATTAACAAAATTTTAAAATTTGATTGCATAAAAGTTTCTTCTTAAAGATTATTGACATCTAAACTTTAACTATCCATTTCATAGAAAATTAGAGATTGACCAAACAAAAAAATTAGTTGAATTGAATATAGTATTATGAGTATTTTTTATTTAATAATAGTAAGCCCATATGATGGCATTAGAGCAAACGGACTGGTAGAGGGAGGTCCTCAGCTTATTGATATTACTAAGCCCATGAGAGCATGAAATTTGGTTAAGCCCATTAAAAACCAATCGTGGCCAAAATTAGCATGTGGATTACTACAAGTTGGGAAGATTTAATTCTTTGATCTAGTTTGGGAATCAAAAGGTTATATTTTGTGAAATTTTCGGACACCAAAAGAGAAATATACGCGGTCTTTTTCTCACAAAGTCGGCTATGATGAGCTATAGGCCACTCCACTCATTGATCATCAAGTGTCCAAATTGGGCCCATTTTGTCAGATTCGTTCCTCTTCTCTGTCATCCCTCTCTCTACTCCGTTACCCTTTCTCTCCCCGCAGTTACTTCTTCTTCCTTCTGTACCACACCATAAATCAGGAAATGCTTGCACTTCATTAACAAGCTCCTTGAGGGAAAACTTTCAATAACAAAGATGTGCTCAACAAAAATGACCAATTTGTTACGAAATCGCACATTGATTCCAAAAGAATAACGCTCACAAATAATTCACAAAGCATACTATAATAATAAAATAATAGAATCAGATACTAGAAAGTTTGTCAACGAAGTTCACCTAAACCTGGGCTACATCTCCGCGCAGAGGCACTCTGCGAATCCACTAGACTTCAGAAAAAGTTGGAATACAACGATGATTTTCTCAGGGTACAAAGAGATTGAGAACCCTCATAAAGAAAAAACTCAGTTTTCTCCTCTCTTTTTCTTGTCTCTCTATTTTCTTTTTCAGCATCTTGATGGCTAGCGTCTTGCCATCGCTAATATAAATGTATCGCTTTTAACCTAAAAGCAAATCTGATAGAAAAGATTAAAAAAAAAAAAAAGCCTCTAAAAATATTTGGCTTCATTTATAACAATCTCCCACTTGAAGACATATATACCCGAGCATCAAGCAACTTTGCATCATTCTTCTTCAAAAACTAGTACTTAAAAAACTTGTGCCTCTGTAATACTCCTCATCAACCAACATGGAGTAATACCAATGGTAGTAATACATAAAATATGCTTCTCTCTATCTACTACCTTGGTCAACATGTCAGCTGGATTCTTCGTACCATCAATCTTCTGTAGCTTTAACTCATTATCTTTTAATGTTGACCTGATAAAATGATAACGCTTCTTGATATGTCTAGTCCTTGAGTGATAAGCTGCATTCTTTGCTAAGTGCACTACACTTTGACTATCACTCCACAGTGTATTGATTGGCTGTTTTCGATGTAGCTCCTCCATGTAATCTTGTAACCACATTATTTCCTTGGAGACTTCTGTGATCGCCATGTATTCTGCCTTTATTGTCGATAAAGCCATTGTTTTTTGTAGTTGAGATACCCAACTCACTACTGTACTTGCAACTGTAAAGACATATCTAGCGGTACTCTTACCACTATCTCGATCACCCGAATGATTTACATCTACATAACCCTGCAACTCTAGAGATGTACCACCATAATAAAGTGAGTAGTTAGAAGTACCTACTAGATATCTCAATTTCAATTTCACTTCATTCCAATGCTCTCTGTATGGGTTCTGCTTATATCGACTCACAACTCCCACTACCTGTGCAATGTCTAGTCTCATGCTCACCATGGCATACATCAAACTCCCCATTGCTGATACATATGGAACTACCGCCATCTCGTCTTTCAAAACCTGAGTGCTCGAACACATACCTTTGGAAAGTTTGAAGTGACTCGCTAGAGGAGTTGCAACTAGTTTTTCCTTATCCATGTTAAATCTCTTTAACACCTTGTTCACATAGTCTTCCCACGACAGCCATAATTTCTTATTTTTCCCGTCCTTAATGATTTGCATGCCTAAAATATTCTTGGTCTCTTTCAAGTCTTTTGTGACATCCTGAAAATTCGACCCCGTCTCGAATATATGAAATTGGCATTTCGTTGATGTGCCTATGGTTATTTTACTCAGAACTGATCACTCTCGAGTTAAATAATCTATTAGGTGAAGCCGTTAAGAGATGGAAACGCGACAAAATAGAGAATTTGATCGGAAATCGATCGCTCGATCATAAAAATCGGTAAGGGTCAATACGATGCCATTATAATCGATTATTGATCGGAGGTATGTTGATTCGACGGAAATACGTAATTGAATTGCAGGTGATTCCACATGATTGCGAAACTCACGTCGAACAGTACTGACCCGATTTTCTATCGACAGTGCACTCGGGACACATAATTGAAACCTTGCGATTTTTACGACAATCGAGGGTCGTATACGAGTCGAAGATACATAAACGTGGATTGAAAATTATTGACCACGGGTCAAACGCATTAAAATCCCTAAAAGCTACCCGATAAGTTATGTTGTACTAAAATCGTGTTCGGTCGATTTTAACCACGAAATTGAATTCATTTTGGGAATCGGACATTCGAGCGTGTCACGATTCATTTATAAGACATTGTCTCATCTTTCGGAGAAATTTCGACGAGAAAAATCGGTTTTCAGACAAAATGGAAAATAAGTGGAAATTCGGATCAAGGAAAAAAGGGGGATTTTGGCTGCCCTATTTGGTATAATTTTGGGAAAATTGAGCTAAATTGTGAGTGGATGGGCCTTCGACATTAAGGATGAAGACTTTTGGGGCATGTTAATGAGCGTTTAGTTATTTGCTAAGGTTTTCAATTGGTCACTCTCTTGACTTTCCTTCCCTTCTCTCTCTCTCTCTCTCTCTCAATTCCCCCATGCATGCATGAAGACTTCCTGCAGCCAGCCCCCATTTTCACTTTTTCCCCTCACGTTTTTCCCTTCAACTTCTTCTCCATTCCATTGCCGCACACCACTCCTCCGCAGCCCACCTTCCAGCATCCAACACCACCTCACGCCCACCATCCCCTTCCTCATGCCAGCTGTAGCCCCACCAATGCTTCCATTCCAAGCACCACCTTCTTCAATTCATCTCCAGTGCCATTTTCTTCAGCTGCTCCACCACACATCCAGCAACCACACTCCGCTAGCCACCGCCAGCTTCAACCACCCACCAGCACCACCTGTCCAGCCTGCCCAACTCCTCCACCAAACAGCACCACCACCAACTAACCTCAGCCCCCAATAAACAGAGCCGAATCTCAACCCTCGTCTGAGACTTGTAGGGCTGTTTTCAGCCACCGTTTTGCCTCCGTTGGAGAAACGGTTACCTCAGGTCCTCATCGCCTTCGCGTCGCCATCGCCGTGAGCCCGCCATTGTTGAATTCCGATGAGTTAACTCTCTAATCCTTGATTAGTTTGTTAATTGTGCTTAAGGAGTTAGATTAGTGTTAATTAGTTTGATCATGATTAGATTAGTGTTAATTAGCTAGTTAGATTAGAGTTAATTAAATTAGCTTAATCTTCAGAGCTGGTTTACTAGACACTCGCCGTTTGCCATTTTTGTGGGGAAAATGTGCTATGATTTTAAGGTTGCTTCATGCTTGAAAAATTTTCTAGACATCCTCAGCTATGACATATATTTTACTCATGATTTTAGGGATTTAAAAGAATAAGATTTCATTTTCGCCTTATGCAAAACAGAATCTCGGATTGTGCTGGAAGCAGTAACCTTTTGGTGTTTAATAGATTTTTATCAACTCTTAAGGTTCTATTTTTTGAAAGAGTTTCATCACAAAAGTTGTTTTTCACATTTTGTAGTTTAACATACTCAAATTTCAGAACAAACAGACAAGTTTTGTACCTCAAACCAAACTGATTTTGGAAAACAAAATTTTTGGACATGGGCACAGTTTTTGTAACAGTTTAAGTGACTTACTGCTCTTAATCCAGAAATATTTGGGTTGAGATGTCTTCACATAAAAAAAATTTCTAAGTGTTCTTTAGAACATATTCAAATTTGAGAATTTTCTGAGCTCGTTTGATTATGTTTCGAGAATTAAACTTAGAGGCGCGCGAGTGGCCCGGTTTCTACCGATTAGGGCCGATTGTGGTTTTGTAGTTGTTCTTGGTATCTTACTTGCTGGGAAATGAATATGTTGTGATTTGGTTGATGTTTGGCATGCTGAGAACACATGTGTGATATCATGAGGTTGATTGCTCTATGTTAGCTGTTTATTATTATTGCAAGAGATGGCCTTTGGGCCTTTAAATGGAAAGAAAATTTAGGTGTCGGGTTTGGACACCAAAACTTATTTGCCTAACAAAACAATGAGGTTTTAAACTAGGTGTGTACAAAGTTTGACGGATTAATTTTGAGTACGTGAGCACTTATGAATTTATTTCTAAAAGTTTTGAACAAAAAAAGGGGGTTAGTAAAGATTGTTTCCAAAAAGGGGTGGTTGGAAAAGAAAATAGAAAATAAATGAGGTGTCGGGTTTGGACACTAAATTTTATATGCTCAATAAAATGATGAGGTTTTATACTAGATGCGTGCAAAGTTTGGCAGGTTAATTTCAAATACGTGACCCCGTATGAATTTATTTCGAAAAGCTTTGAACAAAAAAAAAAGGGGAATTGCAAGGTTTATTGTTTTAAAAGGAATTTTGGTATTTTGGGCTAATTGACAAAAGATAAGAAATGGATTTGATTGACAACGTGTGTGCATGGTCACTAAGTGGAACCTGTCACCCAATGAGAGTTTGGGGACGATAACCGATATTTATCGGATGCTCAGCGGGGATTTGGAAGCCAAGTTGCGGTGGAGGCCAGAATGATGCTCCTTTATGGAATGCCATCTAGGCGGGGGTTCTAGACGTTGCTATGTGGTGCCCCCTGACGGCCCCCGATCTGTTAGGGTCGCCACACTTCTTTCCTTATCCTGGATGTCCTTTATTGTGATACCAATGGACTTCTACAAATCCACAAGTTTGGAGGTCTATCAAGCTTTTCATTGGTCCCTACGCAATTTTACCGCGAAAGCGGATCCATCAACTCATTTCCTAAACTTTGAAATGATACACACTAGATATATACACAGATATCAACCCGGCACTCTTTATTCACATATATTTTGTTAGACAATGTTTGTCGATACATCAAAAGCCAAAGTTTTCTATATTGGCTATATCCAAAAAATGACTGACTTTTCCTTTAGTCATCTACAATGCCATCTGTCTTCAAGTGCCGGTGTCCAAAAATTCACCGCTGTCTTCTCGTCCTCCACTACTCTATCCCACTTGAGCCTCCATCATCGTCCTCTAGCGGCGACAGCAGGGGTCCCGTGGTACGTCCATTCCTCCGGACATACAAGACCACAAACTCCTGATACATAGGACCCGAGGGGAGGCCGGTGTCAATCATCAGCATCACCCGTATCCGGATGAAAGTGAGTCCTATCAGATCAGGGTCAAGATGCTTCGACTGTTCCCATCACAGATCAATGGGAATGCCATAGAAGGTACCGAAAGACACAAGCAACAGCGGCATTTTTATCATTTTGTAATATGTTAGCCCCACGAGGGGTGAGTACGGCTACCCAGTAGTTAAATTTCTACTAAACTATATTACGTAAAACTATCATCATCTGCTTCCATGCAATCCAAAACAGAGCACACGGCCAAAGTAATGAGTATGCATAAGTTCAAAAGAATAAACAACACAATCCAATAAAGCATGTAGATGTTTAAAACTCGGTTTGTCATGACTCACTACCACCATCTTCCGGAGGACCAAAGTTTGCATCCTTCCAGGCATATCACACCTTACTTGGCATCACGAAGGACTCCGGTTCCATATTTCAGTCACCGGGCATTCAGAGCATGTTACGTCACACCTCCAGGCATCTCGCACCCCACCTGGCATCACGAGTAACCTCCGGGGCTCACCATGTCAATGATGTCCCCAGGCATCTGGAACGTGTTACGTTACACTTCTAGGCATCCCGCCTTCCGGGGAACCTCTGGGGCTCACCATGTCAATGGTGTCCCACAAGCATCCAGAGGCATCGCCATCACGATCCTCCAGGCAACCCGACATCCGGGGCATCGTCGTCCCAGGGGTCCGACAGCATCAATATTAACATACCATGGTGTAGTAGTCTAACAAGTTGAAAACCAATACATTCACAATGCCAATACCAGAAACTGCTTTGATTTCTAAATCCAAATCATGGTTCAAGCCAAAATAAAACGAAATCTTGGAGATATGTCGAATGCGTGACAACCAAACTTTTCATGAAATCCATAATTCAAATACCAGGATAGATCAAGATTTAAATTGTACCCTTCCATACCCGATCATTTTTCTGAAATTCATGAGTATAAAACTGAAAGGTTTTCGTGTTTCAAAACTTGAAATATATATGCAATCATGGTATAAGTTTTTCTTTTGTTATCAAAGCCGTGATCAAACGTCAAAATCGGCGTGTCGACAAGTCAAAATCTCGGTCCTGATCTTGAGATTTTATAAACAATTTTCATGTAAAGTCTCAGAGTTTTGAAAACATCAAGGATTAGTACGTACATAGGTCTCAATTTCACACTCAATCCTAACAATGCAAAATCCTTCCTCGTATAGTTCAAAATCAGCTCGACAACTTCCGAGTTCACAACTCGGCACATGTATTCTAAAATAGCGTCAATTTACGGGATCCATCTCATCAAACGAGGATGGAATCTACGTCGTATAGGTTAGTAGATATTAACTTGCCTTTGATTTGGTGGTGTCGACGGCAAGCAAACCATGAGCTACGGACCACGAGCACGGCTGAGGCGAGCTGCGGAACAGTGACACGGTGGGGCAGTTGTCGGCAACAAGGAGCAAGCGAGACGGCACGGAGGAATCGGTGAAATTTGCTGAGAAGGTGAGACAACAGCCGAGTCGTGAGAGAAGAAGAAGATGAAGTCTTCGCTGGTTCCTTCCTTGTTGACTTTAAGGGTCAATAATGGGCTGATTCGGTGGTTGCTTGGGGCGAGCGGCAGCTGGAGAGGACGTGTCTTCCGCATGCATGAGCCTTGAGGCTTGTTGGCCGCCGAGGCAAAAGGGGCGTGGCAGCTGGGTCTTTCATGCAGGAACGTGTCTTCAGCATGGTCAAATTCCTTCATTTGCTGTCCAAGAGAGAGAGAGATAAACGTGGCATCACTTGAGGTGGTCAAAGTCTAAGTCCATTGCATGAATATGCATGGACTCACGCGGCTGCCGGTTGAGTTAATAGAAGGAGATGCATAGCTGCCGAATTTTGGGGTTTACGTTCCTCCTTTCTGCATGAAGGAGGGGCAGCTCGTAGTGGCCTATCTTCGGTGCTCCTTCATCAGCGTATTCGGGTCAGTGTATTAGTAATCGGGGATGGCTTTGCCGAAGAAAGGAAGGGGCGCAAATGCATGGCCATTCGACTAGAGAGGTACGAATTTTAATGGACGTCAGTCTAAGTGGTGGCGTTACATAAAGAAATTTCCAATGAGACGTTGAGTTTTACAGTGATCGAATCGTCATGACATAACAAAGACATAACTATGAGGGTACATCGTAAGGTCATCACAAAACGTGACACCTCGGTCCGATAATGGTAATGACGAAACGGCATTCATAGGTGGTGCCAATGACGTAGTCCGACGAAAATTCGTCAACCCGTCACAGACCGTTACGTATTTGAGGTCCGGCGAAATCTGGATATCACATGCCGTGCTCGACAGAGCGAGACGATGCCCAGTTATGCCGGATGACTGCCGACTTTCGAGTTGGCCGTGGCCGATGGATCGTAATAACTGGAACATGCCTGTATAGTTGTGATAGCTGCGCCTGATTATGGGACAAAATTATGTGGCACCGTATGGGACGTGTCATAATGATTTGGACCTGAAAAATTTTAAACCACAACAAGGTGAGAATAAATCTCAGTGAGTCAACACTCTAAACCCCGATTAAGACGAAAATTCACTCAATGGCATCCTAAACATACACCACTCAGAACTTACCTCACCATAGCACCTACTTGCACATTAGTGCACCTCATCAAACACATGCATACAGTAAATGCATTCAAGAACTAGAACACATCACATCACTCATCAAACAATTCACAAGAGTCCTTATTATAAGGCCAAATTATTATGACACGTCTCATTCCATGCCACACAATTTCGTCCCATAATCAGGCGCGGGTAACTCATATCGGTGGTTCAATCCACACCCGATATTCACTCTCAATATTCAAACTCCAAATTCAAACTCAACACCCCCAACTCAATATTCCGACTCCACATTTCAACTTAATACTCAAACTCAAACTCAATATCAAACTCAAGGTTCTAGAGGTGCCCCCTCCCACGAAGTTCCGATATCGTGTGGCACTTAGTCCCTGACCACAATAACCAATAGCTCAAGGTACTAGAGGTGGCTCCCACGAAGTCACGCTGTCGTGTAGCACTTAGTTCTCAACTATAATAAGCAATAGCTCAAGGTACTAGATGTGACTCCCATGAAGTCACGCTGTCATGTAGCACTTAGTTCTCGACTATCAAAAGCAATGGTACAAGGTTCAAGAGGTGAATCATACGAAGTCACGCTAGTCCTTTACCTACTCACAACCATTCGGTTTTCTCAACATAACATATCATCTTTCAATAGTCGCCACATAAAGCAATAACAATAAACCACAATCATGGCACAACCATTCGCGCCTCATCACTCAATTGCACAATTTAACAATCAATTGTATAAACTGATTACACCATGACAATCAGCATGAAATTTTGACGACCGGTTATATCAATATAATTTCCGGAAAATATTAAGTAATTAAATAAATTGCAATTAAATAAATAAATCGTGTTTAATTAAATCGAACTACCTAATTAACCAAACCATGCAGGCACATCATCGATCAAGTCAACTTTTATCTTCCATCATATAGCCAAAACACCAAAATCCCCTTTTGAAAATAAACTTAGTAACTCCCTTTTTTTTTGTTCAAACCTTCCAAAATAAATTCGTATGGGGTCTCGTATTTGAAATTAACCCATCAAACTTTGCATGCACCTTGTATAAAACCTCCTCATTTTATTGAGCACATAACACTTAGCGTCCAAACCCACACGACATTTCTTTTCTAATTTCTTTTCCAATCACCTTCTTTTGAAAACAAACCTTGGTAACCCCCTTTTTTTTTTGTTCAAAACGTTTAGAAATAAATTCATAGGTGCTCACGTACTTAAAATTTATCCGTCAAACTTTACACGCACCTAATTTAAAACCTCATTGTTTCATTGGGCAAATACGTTTTGGTGTCCGGACCCGACACCTCATTTATTTTCTATTTAATAGTCCAAAAGATTATGTTTTACAATAACAATAAACAACCAACAAAGAGAAATTCACCTCATGATCTCACACATAAGTTCTCAACATGCCACAAGTCTACCACATCACTAAATACACCTTATTCAGCAAGCACAACATCAAGAACAACCACAAAACCATAACCGGTCCTAACCGGCAGAAACTGGGCCACTCGCGCGTCTCCAGGTTTAATTCCAAAACCATAACCAAACAAGCTCAGAAAATTCTCAAATTTTAATATGTTACAAAGGACACTTAAACGAATATTTTTTTTGAAGACACCAAATTCCATATCTTTCTTGATTAATAGAAGTAATTCACTCAAACTGTTACAAAAACCGTGTCTGTGTCCAGAAATTACGTTCTCCGAAATCAGTTTGGTTTGAGATCCAAAACTTGTCCGTTTGATCTGAAATTTGAGTATGTTAAACTAAAAGATGTGATAAACAACTTTCATGAAGAAACCCTTTCAAAAAGCGAACCTAAGAGTTGATAAAAATTCATTGAACACCGAAAGGTCACAAGTTCCAGCACAAACAGAGGTTCTGTTTTTATTGAAACGAAGCTAAAATCTCATTATTTTAAATTCATAAAATCTTGAGTAAAATATATGTCATATTTGAAGATGTCTAGAACATTTTTCAAGAATGAAGAAATCCCAAAATCGTAGCACGTTTTTCCCCAAAAAAATGTCAAACGGCAAGAACTCTTATTTGTCATTTTCTTCCTCAAGAAGGCGGTCTAGAGAATTTCATCATCTAAGTTGGTTCTAGGGCCGGAAAAAGAATCATTAGGTACACCTCTAAAAATCAAATCACATACACTTGAGGTTCGGTCATCGTACCCCATGCTTAGCCAAACCGTTCCCTTAAACGGTTGATCTGCCTAAATGGTGCTTCATTGGTCCTTCGGTCGATCAAGGCCAATCTTAAGGCTATCCATAGCCTAGCACTAAGTTAAGGCACTCATGGACTTTAGAATTAGTGACGGAATAGTTGGGTCTATCCCGAGACTCATTCCGATCAGCACTTGACCCATCCGTATGGTTTATGGTCGGTGCATTGCCAATCCACGATCAGACATCACCAATTTAAGATTCATTTCGATCACTAAGAATTAAATAGGGAATGATGCATTTTTTATTAGAAGATGATCACATTTGATCAAATCGGATCATCCGTGCATCGATGCATAACTGAGCGGAATGACCTGCGGCTGAGCACTATGACCAGTCGGATCGACCCATGACCATCCATCGATCCAAAATCATCCCGTGACCAACCTTCATGATCCAAAAAGTCCTCTTATGAGCTGGTGATCCTATCCCATCGGTATGGTTGGTAGAAAATTCACGGCCGATACCTCGACCAATTCATGGCTGGTCGATCGGACCATGACCAATCATCGATTTCTTACCGATCGAATTGATTGATCCATGGCCAATGGCCCATGATCAATCCATTTAGGACCTTATGCCTGATCCTCACGATGTCAGAATCAAGGGTGTTACAATTCTCCCCCCTTTTAAAAATTTCGTCCACGAAATTTTAATAACATACTTGGGCACTTAAAATAAATGTGGGTACTTGCGCCTCATGATTTCTTCACTTTCTCAGTTAGCCTCTTCTATTTTATGGTGCTTCCATAGGACCTTGACTAAGGGAATGACCCTATTTCTGATTATTTGCTCGCGTTTGTCCACAATCCGCAATGGCTCCTCAATATACGACCCTTGGTTGTCTACCTCGATCTTTTTGAAGTTGAGCATATGTGCCAGATCTGACTCATACTTTCTTAACATAGACAGGTGAATTACATCGTGTACTTGAGTAAGTTTCAGTGGCAATGCCAACTAATAAGCCATATTCCCTATTCTTTCTAGGATTTCAAAGGTACCTATTACCGTGGACTTAACTTACCTTTCTCACCAAGACAAACCTTTCAATGGAGCCACTTTAAGGAACACATAGTCTTCTACTTGGAATTCTAGAGGCTTTCGTCTCTTGTCTACATAACTTTTTTGCCTACTTTGGGTAGCTCTAAGTCTCTTTCTAATCACCTGTATTGCCTCGGTAGTAAGTTGCACCAACTCAGGACCAGTAAGCTTCTTTTCCCTGGACTTATTCCAATAGACTAGATTTCTACATGCTCGACCATACAGTGCCTAAAATGGAGCTATGCTAATACTCTGTTGAAAACTAGGCGAACTTGACGAGATGTGGGTGCTCATCCCCACTACTCTTGAAGTTGATAACACAAGCTCATAACATGTCTTCTGGTGTTTGGATGGTTCTCTCGACTTGACCATCTGTTGGTTGTAGAGCCTTGATTCTCAATAATATTTCTAGCTCGATCACACTTTCGCTGCACACTCTAATAAAATAAGGCCTTCCTTAAAGATAGTCTATTCTTGTAATGATGTCAGTGTTGTACATGGCTTACACAACCAGATCCATTGTTTTCTCTTATTTATTTATAACAGGCCTACACTCTTTGCATTCTACAGTGAATAGTACTTCATTTTGTAATAACAGTCTTGGAGTTTTCCACTTCCTCCTGAGTGAACGCATAAACATTTCCCTAAGTTGGCGAACATTGGAAATTGTCATATTGTAAGGCTTCGTTTTGCAGCATCATTTGTGGCTACTGCTGTGGCATCGTTTTTCGTCGTTGTGGGCAATCTCTGATAATGTGGCCTTGCTAACCACAATCGAAACAAACTCCCGTTCAAGTCAAGCATGGAGCATTACCATGTCGTTTTCTGCAATTGTGGCATACATCCCTTGGAGTGAAGGTTGGCCTCGGGGTCTTGTTCTTCTTGTTGGAAGCGAATGAACGTTTTTCTTCCTATCTTGATCTCTTGTCACGATGCTGATTGACTTGAGAAGTTGGGTGATAAGGCCCTCCTTGATAAGTTGTTATAGCATCATGTTCTTGGAAATCTCTTTCTATTAGCTGGGCTTGCTCATATAGCTCGCTATAGTTCTTGAGGTTCAGTAGCACCAATAAACTCCATATTTTAGGTTTTAGGCCATCTTGAAATCTCTTCGCTTTATCCAATAGATCCTCAATCAACTTGGGGGCGTATCTTGATAGCTCAGCATATTTTGCCTCGTACTGATCAACGGTCATGTTGTTTTGTTGAAGTAGCAGAAACTCCGCCATCTTCTTGTCACGAGCACATTCGGAAAAATATTTTTCATTAAGCACCTCAATAAACACATTCCAAGTTACAGCAGAATTAGTAGGGAATACCATTCCTTGTGTTGCCTTCCACTAGTGACTAGTGTTACCATCTAGCTGGTACATTACCATGGCCAGTACGAATTAGTAGGGAATACCATTACCATCTTCATCAAAACATCTTACAAGTGCGAATATCTTTTCTAACTTGTTGACCCATGATTCGGTTTCTTCGAGATCTCTTGTCCTAGCAAACCTCGGGGGTTGTAGCTTTAGGAACTGCTCCACTAGTACCTGCATAGGACGTTCGCCATTTTTGCTTCCATTTCTAGCCACAGAGGCATTCTTAGAAGCAGAAGTTGTTTGCCACTATGCTTGCTGCCCCATTATACTTCAAATGGTCTCAAGAACTTGTAGAATTCCATTTAGTCGAGAGTCCTCTTTTGACTTTCCTTTGGAACTCGCTTGGCCCTGAGTCGACTTTCCTTTTATGGCCACCTGGTCCGGAGCACTCATGTTGCAGCTACAAGAATTCTAGAGAAGTTTGTCTTCGACACAATAAGGGGTTAGTGATCATGAACTACCGTTGGAAACATCAATCAAACAACAAATCACATGTGCAAGTGTTTTCCTAGCTAACTATCCCACGACTCCCAATGCACCTTATCACTCTAGGTACTAACCTCACTTTGATACCAAAACCATAACAACCCCAACTCCATCTCTAGGGTCTTCGGCAACAAGGGTTATTTTCGCGACGTTTTAAGTGCGTCGCCGTCCCCTTTTTTTTTATCTTGTTAATAAACACATGCGGAAACGTGAATAAATAAACTCCCTAGACGAACAATAGTTGGAAGACTGGGACATACATCAAATAGAATACGTTACTTTATATTACAAAAGTTCATTTACAAGCCCTTTTTCTATGAGCCCTTTTCCTCCTTTTTTTTTTTTTTGCATCATACTACAAGTTTCCACATAAGCTAGGGGAAACTCCCATCTCCTCTGGTGTGACTACAGCTTCCAAAACTGACGTGACACATTCTTGCCTACAAGTCTTAAAAAAAGGAGTGAGTTCAAGACTCAGTAAATAAAAACCCATAATCCTCTACTAGATGACAAGTCATCATCAAATCTTGCATGAACAATACTCGTATTAAAATATCGATGGTAGATTGATAGCAATATTACTAATTCACCTTGACTACACATATGTATCCCTTCAGTATAACTCCCATGCATGCTTACCTTCGAGTTTCCATGAACACATCAAGTCAAGTAATAATAAACATACCGGCATGCATAAAAGGTTGATTAATATATATCTTAGTTCAACCAGGGCATCCCAGCTCAACCGAGACATCCAACTTCAAGCTTGGCATCTTGGCTCAACTAGGACATCTTGCCTCAATCGAGGCATCCCGAGGGCTAGCTCACCCAAGGCATCCGAGCTCAACCCAAGCATCATGGCTCAACTAGGGCATCCCATTCTCATGGACGAGGCATCGCTGCTAACACTATGTGACGACGGTCTTCTTCTTTTTTTTTATCACATATCATGTGTCACACAAGCCAATTTATTATCTTCCATCTTAACCCACACATGAGCAAACCATACAAAATGGATTTGCAACATAAAAACGACTACTCATAAGTAAGCACATGGCTAAAACTCGATGACGTAGCATATCGCCCTAGCCAAGGGTTAGAAATTTTACTTACCTCCGATGAACCTCGATAAATTATAGGTGACTTTACCAAGAGAGGGCCGCCCTGTGAGGCGGTGGGTGAGAAAGGCCAAAAGTGAGAGAGAGAGAAAGAGAGAGAGAGAGAGAGAGAGAGAGAGAGAGAGAGAGAGAGAGAGAGGCTTGAGGAGGAGATGGCGTCCAAGAGGAGGGGGGAAAGGGGAAAGTGGATGGCAATGGTGAAAATGAGGAGAGGTCCTCCTATTTATACTACTTAGCACCATTATTACCGAGCCAAATGGTCCATTCTAAATTTTCCAAGTGTCCTGCCTAAGATCCTTAATTGGCAAGCCTATTTGTCCAATGATTGCACCTAAAGAATGAGTTGGGCGGCGAAAAGATCTTGCTTGGCAATCTAGCTTATAGGCATCATCGATGATGGCCCGCTTTTCGCCCTTTCATTTGACCACTTGTATCCCTCATTTAATGATCATTTATTGAAGTTTAAGGATAACGCTATCAAGATTTCAAACTTGGTGCCTAAACTTCTTAGGTCATTAATGAGAGCTTTAGGTATCGCTCTCCGATTGGTCCATGTGTGTGCCATCCTTATCTTGACCATCAAGGATATTTTTAACTTCATCATTACTTTTGAAAAGTCAAATGACACATCACTCCCTTCATTTAATGAGGGTGCTATAGAGTTTTCTCTAATTTGTGCTTTTTTCCTCAAGAAGGTGGTCCGGAGAATTCCATCATCTAAGTTGGTTCTGGGGCCGGAAAATGGATCATTAAGTACACCTCAAAAAACCGAATCACATACACCTGAGGTTCGGCCATCGTACCCCATGCTCAGCTAAACTATTCCCTTGGACAGTCAGTCGACCTAAATAGTAGTCCATTGATCCTTCGATCGATCAAGGCCAATCCTAAAGCTATCCATGGTCTAGCACTAAGTCAAGGCACTCATGGACCTTAGAATTAGTGACGGAATAGCTGGGTTTATCCCGAGTCTCATTCCGATCGGCACTCGATCCATCTATATGGTTCATGGCCAGTATTACCAATCCATGATCGGACATCACCAATTCAAGATTCCTTTCTGATCACTAATAATGGAATAGAGAATGATGCATTTTTAGTCAGAAGATGATTGCATTTGATCAATTCAAATCATTCGTGCATTGGTTTATAGCCGGGCGGAATCACCCGCGACCAGGCACTATGATTGGTCGGATCGACTCATGACCATATGCCGATCAAAAATCATCACGTGACCAATCCTTGTGATCAAAAAGTCATCTTATAAGCTGGCGATCCTATCCCATTGGTATGGTTGGTAGAAAATTCACAGCCGACACCTCGACCAATTATGGCCAGTTGTCGATCGGACCATAACCGATCCTTGATTCTTTACCGATTGAACCGATCGATCCATGGCCAATGGCCCATGATCGATCCATTATGGACCTTATTGCCGATCCTCACAGGGTCAGAATCAAGGGTGTTACACAATGACCACAAATGGTTTACTTCTACTTGGGCTGTAGAACTTGTTACAATCTTCCCCAAGAGTGGCTTTGTCCCCCAATCGAGAGTCCATCTAGGTTTCGAAAGCTGCCTTATACTTTACAAGAGTCTAAGCCATGAACATGGTCATTGAGAGATCTCTCGCGTTGTGTTGCTTCAATTCTTACTTCACCCACAACTTGAGGCCACCCATGAACTGGTAGTAGGCCTTCGTATTGTTCATAAATGGGATTTAAAGCAGCAACTCCAAGAACTTCTTGACGTACTCCTAGACTCCTTTTTGCTCCAAGCAACAAAGTTCATCTTGAGCTTCCTTTTCCACATAAGTGGGATAGCATTGTCATCAAAATTCCTCAACGAACATTTCCTCTATAGTGATCAATTCACCACTTCAATCATCACTCCTAATATGCCACCACAACAAAGCATTATAGGTCAAGTACATAGCCATAGTACTGACTTGTAATGAGTCGTCAGTAACCCTTATAGCTTGGAAAAATTGTTTTATGTACCATAGGAAGTTGTCCACATCATTGGCCACTCGCAAGCCCTTTAACTCTTTTGGCCTTGGGGCATCCACTCGTGGAAAGATTACATAGTGACCACCCCGTTCACGTGTCATTTTTGTTGAAGAAACATCTCCAAGTGATTTTGATGATGTCCAAACTATCCTTAGTATTATATTTACTATGACGTATGTAGATGTTTGGACCAAAGGACCGCACAATATCCATGGTGTGATCCATTGAAAAGAAGTTCGCAAAATGTCCCAATAAGGATTTTCTATAAATAGTACTAGTGGCCCTAAAAGATCAACAGTTTATGATATTTATGTCGAAGCTGTAAAGATTGGGTCAATGGTGTGTGACAACCACGTACATTTGATGATGTTTGTTAGGTCAGCAAACTAGCTGTTGTGGGATTCGCACAATAGCATAATCTAGATGAAACATGTAGTCGAGTAGCTAGATCATCTGACACGACTGTTACAGACTGTAGCTATTGTTTCTAGGTAGTCTGCAAAGGTTCGAGGATAAGAGCTCTATGGGCATTTCTATCTACAAACAACAACTCAACAGTAATTCCAACAACTCTACTTCCCCAATCCACCTTCAATGGATAGATTGAAGATGGCTAAAAAAGAGAAGACCTCTTAAGCCATATGTTAGAGTGCACAATTTAAAAAGATCAAGAAGCTTTCTTCCTACTATTTTTCTTAGCTATATGCTCTTTGTCATACTATTTCAATATTCGTGTTGTTTAGTAATTGTGCTAAGGATTAAGTATACAAGAGTTAGAGCTACAATTGAGTCCTGATAGTAATATCTATTTATAAAGGATAAGTGCTACCTATTTGTAACTTTCCAAAAAAATTACTAGTGGAATCCAACCTGTCCTACGGCTGTTAGTCCGAAGAGTGGACCTAGGCTAGTTGATAAAGCCGAACCACTATAATTCTTTGTGTTGTTTTCATCTGTTTACTCTTATTTGCACACAATAGCTTCACGGCTTTTCAAAACATTATGTTGACATGATCTTTATTTAGTGATAAGCTAATTTCCCCAAAAGATCATCAATTTTCCGAAACAACCCATTCACCCCCCACCAAATATCCAATATTGCACTCAAAGGGAAAATACATTGAGGTAAGACATCATTTTCTTAGAGATCATGTTAGCAATTATGATGTTTGCATACGATTTGTAAAATCAAAACATCAGCTAGCAAATATCTTCACCAAGCTGCTAGACAAGCTAGCCTTTGAATACATTCATAATGAACTGGGGATCTGCAATGCATTTGAATAGCATCTCCCAAGTAATGTTTCATTTACTTAATGGTGAATAAAAGATTAGATATACTGAAAAATACATTTCCATGCTCCACCATTCCTCCCAAATTGCTATTATGCTTAAGTAAACTTTTATCCTAAAAAAATCAATTTATTCATGGGGCGTGGGACAATGATATAATTTGGTAAAAACTAAACTAAAGATATGTGGGCATTAATGAAAGATTGGATAAAAAAGTAAGGCTCAATAGGGTGACTATGGAAAAATTAATAGAGTTGACTTAAAAAGCTCAATTGATCCAAAAATGGCCTATATCATTTTCTCGGCTAGATGTAACTTAGGATTTCACTTTAAGAGAAAATCAAACAGATTCTAAGATTTGGATGAGAAGAGAGAGAATGACCATTGGTGTCATCGTGTCAGCATTGGATGGAGGAGCGGTTGTAGATGATGCTGGTACAAAGGCTCACAAGCCACTTCATGACATCGAGCGAGGGCACCATAAGTGGCTCAACATAGGTGCAAAGCGAAGAAGAAAAAGAGAGAAAAGGGAAAAAGGGGAAGATTAGCAAGAAAACAAAAAAGAATTGCCCTTGAGAAGATTTGGTTGAATGAAATTGGCCTCGGCCATGCCTTGGAGAGTGGTGTGAGATACATATGCTCACCAACTAGAGAAGATTTGGTTGAATAGTTAGTTTGGATATGTTTTGAGATTAAGTTCACTCTAGGGTTTTACTTGAGATCAGATTTACTATAAAACCTTTTTTGAGAAAATGCCTTACTACAAAAACTCTATTTGAAAGTTTTTCCTAAAAATTATTAATAACTTGTCTTTTATTTTATTGCTTCAAGTTTGCGAGTTTGTGGTCCCTTGGGCAAACATCACATGCCTTGTATAATAACATTAGTCAATGATTTAAAAAAAAAAGGTTAGTGAATAAACAATTTGGATGGAATATGAGTGAGTTCAAATCGGATTGGAAATGAATTGCTATAGATACATTATATAAAAATAAATTGATATGAATTAATTTGAGTCGGATTCAAATTCGATCCAATCCATGTGTTCGACTGTTTACAGACAAGGTTGATCGAAGAAAAGTTGCAATATAGGACTCTTTTTTTGAGATGGTGTAATATAGGACCTTATGCACCGAAAATACGCATAGGAATCGTACTCGGTCTTATCGAAAATTAGGGGCGGATCCTACTGCGACGCCACGTGTGGGTTGACTTGACTCTGGAAACTGGCTTTCCCTTCGCTCTCTATCCGTGATCATATCTGGAAGTAACTGCGAAGGAAAAACCGCGGCTTGCTCTTCAAGACAACAACGTAACGCTTGAACTAGTCGCCCCTCTTCTTCGTCACCTTCGTCGCCCCCCTCCGTCGCTGTTTAGCATCGGGCGTCGCAGGAAAAAGTGGAAGAATCGGGAGCTTCCGCCGTACGTCCTCCGACGATCGGAGCTTCGTTCCGTCGAGAATCGTGGGCAGTGCGTCGTGGGTATGGAAGGATCTTTGATGGAGCGAGATTGATCGGAGCGTTGTGGCCGCAGAGTGCTGAGGTACGACCGTTTCGAGATTCGAAATGGTGCGGTCTTCGTCCCCGAGAGCACCCGCGCCGCCGGAAGCCGCGACCCTTTTGCCGGGCCTCCCCAATGACATCGGAGCCCTGGTGCTCTCGTTCGTTCCTTATCCGCATCAGGGTCGGCTCAAGGCAACCTGCAAGTCCTGGCGTGTCTTTTTCTCCTCCAAGAACTTGATTTCGCTTCGCCACCGTAACCCTAAGGTCCTCTCGCACCTCCTCTGCATCTTCCCTCAGGACCCTTCGATCGCCCCTCCTTACCTCTTCGACCCTCACTCCCTGGCCTGGTGCCCTCTGCCTCCTCTCCCTCCCAACCCTCATATCTACGGCCTGTGCAATTTTACTTCCGTTTCTATTGGCCCCAACTTGTACGTGCTCGGCGGGTCGCATTTTGATGCCCGGTCCTTCCCTCTCGATCGCCCTTTGCCTTCTTCCTCGACGTTCCGGTTTAATTTCTTCACCAACAGGTGGGACCGGCTTGCCCCAATGATTTCCCCGCGTGGGAGCTTCGCTTGCGCGGCTGTTCCCAACTCAGACCAGATTTTGGTTGCCGGTGGTGGGTCTCGGCACAACATGTTCGGGGCGGCTGGGAGTAGAATGAGTTCGGTGGAGAGGTACGATATTGAGAAGGATGAGTGGCTTGCATTGGATGGGCTTCCTAGATTCAGGGCGGGGTGTGTGGGTTTTCTGGTGAGGACCGGTGAACATAGGGAGTTCTGGGTGATGGGTGGGTATGGCCGATCCAGGACAATCTCAGGTGTGTTTCCGGTTGATGAGTATTATAGGGATGCTGTGGTGCTTGAGTTGAATGATGGGGGTTATGATTGCGGGAAGTGGAGGGAGGTGGGGGAGATGTGGGAAGAAGGTGAGAGAAGGAGATTGGGAAAGATTGTTGTTCTTGATGATGATGAACGGGGCATGCCTGGCATATTTATGCTTGATGAGAATGATATCTTCAGGTACCTCAATTTACTCGAACAATCTAGCTGATCCTTTTTCATTTGTATTCTATTTCTTTTGTGTATTCTGTCTGTGAGCTTCCACTTTTCAAACTAGCGCTGCATGTTTTTATATATGTATGTTTATAGTTATCTTTGTGATTTCATGTGAGATGGTACACGTGTTCGATGACATTAGAATTTGTAATGCTACACGTGAATTTTCGAGGAATCTGGAAAAATGGCATTAAAGCTGAATTTGCTAGTTATGGAGTGGGTTGAGTAATGATACTTGTGTTTTGGGTTAGTTATTATTGCCAATGCTCTCACTGTATTTGTAAACCTGAGGTCTTAACAAGTGAGCTAGATCTAGCAGGTAATTAAGTTGTTTAGAGATTTCATTCAATGAGCGAATTATGAGTGGAGATAATATGTTCCAATTGGGTTTATAATGATGAGTCCTCATCTCTTAACACCACGGCTTATGTGGTGCCTGAATAGACTGCCTGAGAAAGAGCAATTTACACTTCACCATTTTGAAAACAGGTGCAACTATCTGAACTGATGGTAATGTTTTTTCATCTTTTCTTTATCGAGCATTCATAACAAAATCTTTGATGAGGGAGATGTGATGTATCCTTTTCCTTTCCTTTCTTTTTGTAAATGAAAATACTTAGCCTGTTTGTTTATACTTTTTAAATAGCAAAAAGCAACTTTTTGCTTCCCTGCCATGATTTATAATATCCAAATTTCAAGAAATTATGAAAAAATTTGATGTAAATGTACGTGCTAACATTTATATATTGTGAAAGGTCCAGGGTTTTGTGTTATGAATTAGTCAAGTGCGTCAGTTGCAAGATTTAGAATAAGAAAAAAGCATAAGTAAAAGTCTACCTGGACACACATTGACTTGCTTGCCAAGCTCTGTTGCTTACTGGTTTTAAATGGCAAGAAACTCTTGAGTATGTATTTTCTGCATCTTCTTGTATATTTTTGCTAACTGTGGTGTGTCCTCAGATTGCTTTTTTGTCCCTAACTTTTGGATATTAAGCCCTACGCTATTTAATGTACTTGCTGATGGACAGTTGGATACTATCTGATAGATTGGATGCTTATAAAGGAAAACAAACAGGTATACAAAATTAAAGTACGATCATGCCAACTAGATTATCGTAATAAGATCTGCGTCATTGAAATGGTAATTGGATTAAATTCAGGTCCGTATTTTTTTCCAGCTCATTTTGGTTGAGAATTAAATTTGACCAGGTTCAACAGGTATAACAGTCAACTTGGTTTTGACCCTGTTGTTGAGATTAGCGCAAAAGTAACATGTGCTGTGAGGGAAACTCAAAGAACTTGCTCCTGGAGCTAAGCTTGGTGCTCTGCCCATCTGTTGCACTCATCTTTGTATGAATAGTGACAGGATCAGTCCCAGTCAAATGGCAAACCCTAGCTGTAGTTAAGAACATCAATAGGATGTGAGAATGATTGGAACCCTGGTCTAAAAGGATAAATGCATGGCTCCACCATCTTGACTTGGCATTGCCTTCGCATGACAGTCTCATTATTAGTCATGACCACAACTTGTCAATTTTATCCTGTGTAGCCCATCCTGTCCTAGCAGTACAAAACTCCATAGTATATTTTGAAATCACCTGTTTTATCCCGTCATTTCCAAACAAAACATATTGTATAAAACGGGTTTGTTTCTTTGAATTTTCATATATTATTTGTTGGAGTCACTATTGAATGCCACTCAGGTCGCAGAAAATACTATGGGATGGCAATGAGGTCAGTCATGCTTTATCGTACAGAATACTGGGCAATTGAACATCGACATGTTCGCAAAATGAGTATTGTTGAGATGAGAATGCCTTGTGGGATATGTGGACATGCAAGGAAAATGACTTAAATCCAGAGAAAAAAAAAAAAAATTGGGCATTGCCCCAATTGAGATTACATAGGAGAAGGTTGTTGGAGGTGGTTTGGTCATATTGATGACATGTGAGCGATGGATGGAAAGATTGGTTATAAGGAGCAAGAAAACCTAAATGGACATGGAGGGAGACAATAAGGAAAAAAGTATGGACTTACAGAGGATCTAAAACAGGATTGAGCTTAATGGTGTAATAACTCCACCTACTATGAGTAGGCTTGGTTTATATTGTTGTTGGTGTATACAGTTGGGATTAGATCCTCCTGTTGCACAATAAATACAGGTTTATTCAGATTTATCTCCTCCATAGTGCGTCGTCAAACCCTGGATATCATTTTCTATAAATTATCTTGGGTTATATACAAGTTATTAAGTGTCCCTCAGATGTGATGCCTAAAGTTTATTCAATTTAAGTTATCGTTCACTGAGATTTATCTTCAAGTTCTGTATCTGGATTTATTACTTTGGACTCTTGTCTTACATTGCTTACATTTTTAGTTAGGCCTGATATGATAGAGAATTTAAAGAGAAATATGAGTATATTCATCAGGCATCATGGTCAAAGCTTTTTAAGTATCAGGCTTGGGATTTTTTTAGCATCACACATGAAAAAAACGGCATCACATAATTCAAAGAAAAACATGTTAAAATCAAATAATCTCCCTTAACTATTAAATGGAAAGAAGTAAAAGGGTATATAAGAGCTCTTCTGAAATTCTACTTCAATTTGAGGTAGGGCAAGTATTCAAAAAGGCAGATTTTCCAACAAACAGAGGGGAAGCATGATATATTGTATTCCAAATGCATAAGGAAGTCTATTCAATTTGATAGATGAGACTACTAATTCGACGAGAATCGTAATCCAGTTAAAGCTCTTTTAGTTGTGAAAGGATGCAATCTTCATCACACGAAAGTTTGGTGAAAACATTTCTATCCTAAGAATTATAAATTTGTTTGAACATCAAATGATGTTGTGATAAAAAATTTCTTGATGGCAAGAAATGAAATTTCATCTTGGTGTACTGCTGCTAAATTTGAAGAAGCTCTCAATCTTTTTGCTGATTTTCTGCTTTTTTGAGCCTATCAATCAATTGGATTCTATTCATTTGGCTTCTACTATTACATTAAATCCTCATTTGGCCCAGGATGTGTTGTTTAGTTCAGAAGATTTTGAGGCTGATTAGTGTGATTTGCTGTGAACTTCTTGGGAAGGCATTGAATGCAGTTGATTGGGTTGTTGCTGTTTGCCTATATGTGACTCAATCTACTATGCATAAATCAAACGGCAAGAAATTTGACTGTTGTAATTGATTGTGAGTGAGATTCCTATTTGCCCTAAGATAGAGTATTTGTGCAAACAAGCTTTTTAGGGGAACTCCTCTGAATTAACGAAGCTCTCTTACTGCAAGCCTGAGATGCTTGATGGCAAATTGGTTTTAAAGCCTCTGAGAGAGGTACTTGATGAGGGGTTAAAATGTGGAGTTATGGTCTTATTGGTCAAGTTGTTGGCACGCAATTGGATCTGAAATTAATTTTCAACATTGTTGTGAATTGATTGTGGAAATGTAATGGTGAGACTGAGGTGTTTGAGAATCATTTTGTGCTGCATGTTTTTCAGTGTCCAAATTCTAGGGTCTTTGACTGGATTGGAATTCATGGCCCTTGGCATATTTTGATCAGCCATTATTGCTGCGTGAATGAGAACCAAATTTATCTGTTCTGGAGATTGATGAAGCTAAGAAGCCTGTTTCATTAGAATTGAGGAAAGTGCTTATGACTGATGACTCCTAAAGGTTGTACCTGCAAAATGTTTAGATAGAGAATCGGAGAAAAAATAGTCTGAATTCTGCTAAAATTTGTGTGAAAATTAATGTGAGTATTCCTCGTGAGACTTTTATACCTATCGTGTTATCTGATGCTGAGATGGTGGTTGTGTTTTAATGCTGAAGTTGGAAATTCCTGGAGAGTAGTGGAAGGAAAGAAGAAATGGGTATCTAACAAACAGATTCAATTTGAGGAAGATCATGCTGTTAGTACTGATTCTAGACCTTGTCTTGTTGCCATGGAGAAGGGATCAGTGGTACACAATTCCTATGAGTACTAAAATCTTTGGAAGAAGAGGCTGTGGCTGATACTTCTGTCGGTCATGAGATTGCTCAAGAGGTGTTGGGAGATTAATTCTGCCCAGAGATGATTGAAGATATTATTACCTTTAGTGCTAATCTTAGTCTAGGAAGAAAAGCCTAGGGCAGCTGCACTTGTTGCTAGTAATAATCTTAAGGCTGTAGTTTCTCAAGCTAGAAAATATGGGAAGTCCATGGGGATATCTTGTCCTGGAGCTTTGGCTACTTATCTCAGTAGTTTTTCATGATCAATATCCTAATATGGAATGTTAGAGGTCTAAATTGGTCTCACAATTGAAATTAAACAGGTAGTCTTGGGAAATAAAGTAAGTGTGCTCTGTTTAGAAGTGAAAGTTGGTGGTTCTAATGTGGGAGATTTTGTTGCTGAAATCTATGCTTATAAATTGAATAGTTGTCCTTTATCAATTTGAGACTGTAGTTATTGCTTGATTCTTTGCATTAGCTCTTTACAGATATGATATTAGAGTTGGTAATGTTTTGGTCTCTGTAGGTGCAAATTTGTTGCTTGCTAAGTTCATTCCAAGAGTTCTGTTGTAATTAAGAATGGTTGAGGACTTCATTATTACTGGAAGATACTAACTTATCCTATGTCATATGTGGTTCTTTTATTGCTTTGGAGGTTCTATTCTCATTGGTCTCGCTTTGACATTTTAAACATTACTATTTCTGGGAGAATAGGGGGAAGACACAAGAGACTTGGAAATTAATGCCTGTGGGCTCGTCTATAATTCTTTAATATGCTTGAATTTATGTTTTCGGATGAGCTCATGGGTGGCACATGAACCTCTGCTGGCTTATGAAACTTGGGTGGGCGTTGCTGTTGTGATATGTATATAAACTTGGTGATGCATGTAAGAATTTTAAGTATATCGTGGTTTTCATGTGACAACAGGAGCTGCATCTCTGCTGATGTCTCTTTTGGTTTTCTTTGAACTTGCACGCATGTACAGATACTGCATGACGGCGAATCGTTGGCGAAAGGAGTCCAGCGTCCCAACAAAGGCTCCAGGCAACTCCTCGTTTGGATTTATTGCGCTGGATGGGGAATTGTATGTTATGACTCTTCTGAATGGAAATGATTTAGCAGAAACCCGACGGTCACGATCATTCAAGAGGGGAGGAACTCTCTTTGTTCAGGTTTATTGTCCAAGGAAGAAGACATGGCGATCTCTTGTCAGGAAGTCGCCATTGCATTGCCCTTTGGATTTTAGGACTGCCGTTATGTGCACCATTCATCTGTAGAGTGAAAGTATAGTCTGTATTGTTTTCAAAGTCATTCGTCGTACATTAACTGCCATGGTAGCCCACTGTATATGCTTATGTATATGTCGATGTACAGATTTTGTGTCTGGAGAGGACTAGAGACTCCAAATAATTCCCTTTGGAAATAACCACCGAGGATGTACAGATTATTAGTTTTTCAAACGACCGAAAGCTCCAACGATGCTCAATGAAGCATCATTAGGTTCACGGAAGTGCATTTTCCAAAGTTCTTTCCGTGATGTTAGAGCTGACGTTATCCAACGAGCTTCAGCTCGACTTCATTTTTGGGCTGAACCTGTTGCCAAGAACTAGACGTGGGAAGCTGAGTTCAAATTGGCAATGCCCATAGGAATGGATCTGTGGTAGGAGATGATGACAACTCGTGAGAGATCAGTGCGGTCAATCCTGTTGATTAGAAGCAAGAGAGTAGAGGCGTTGGGAACATTGTCAAAGACACAGCTAAGCATATCCGTCATATCAAAATTGGGGGTCATTCTCTCTCCTTGCTGATTGATGGTGCTTCCTTCCATTAGTGGACTTTTGGGTCGTGCCGGCTTAGGTTAGGCAAGGACAGAAGCGATAAATGGACTTTCGGGTTACAACGTATGAACCATTTTAGACCCTTTTTTGGGCGCATGGGTCTGCTCCTTTCGTTTCTTTCTTCTTTTTTCCCGTTTTTTGTGTAATTGTATTGGCTCGTCCGCCATAGAAAGGGAAAGCGCCAACGTTGAATATGTTTTAATTAACTTTGATGGGTTTTTTATTTGATGGGCCAAGATAAGTCCGTCTGCCCATGTTGGGTCAAAACCCGGTTCGTAAGTGAATGGCTCATAAAAAAAAATGCAGTTCCAATATATATAAAAAAAAAAATGGGGATTAATTTGAACAGTAGTGTTTTAGAGAAAAAACACACTTCTCCATTTTCTTCCCCATGAAGTAGTTTACTTCATTTTGAAGAACGGAACTCCGGGATTTCAAACAATCCCTCTAAAATTGCAATGGTACTTAATTTGTGGCAATCAAGGTATGTCCGTTTTCGTGATATATCTTCGATCTGTGTTACATGTTTCCTTGGCACGTTTCCGCCTTCGTTTTCGGTATCTGATCATTTGAGTATTGGTTCGATTTTTTAGGAATTTGATTCCTACATTGGTGTCAGAGCGATGTTGTTTATGTTTTTTGATCATTGTTGATGTTTATAATTTGCTTTTGGCCGAAATTTTTTAGAAACGTTATCGTCAGATGCTCGGGGATGGAAATCCCAACACCTGCTCTTGTTCGCCCTTTTTTTTTTTTTAGTAAATCAAAATTAATTTTTGATAATGCAGAGTCGTGGTTCTCATCGAGACGAGAAAAACGATGGGTCGATCGCCACCAGGGACTGCCGAACACGCCGCCACACGAGGGTGCTGTAAATCGCACACGCGCGACAACCATACGCACGTGCCGTTGTCGTGCGCGTGCATAGGATGCACTCGCGTGACAACCATATGCGCATGCATGGCACGCACGCGGCAACCGCTGGCGCGTGCGTGGCACGCACTTGAGTGATTTTACGAATTTACCCCTATTTTCTTTAAAATATTACGTTTTTGCCCTTAACAGTTGTTTTTATGATTATACCCTTATTGTTTGATGTTATTACTATTCTGCCCCTAATTGACCTGTTGACCCACCCGGTCATCTGTTGACTGTTGACCGGAGTTGACTGGTCGTTGACCAGAGTTAACTGGTGTTGACCGGCAAAAAAGAAAAACAAAGTAAAATATGTTTTTCCGATTTTGTTCGTTGTGGATTATATGTAAACCCATTTGTTCTGCATTTGTTGCATGAACAATGATGCGTTTTATACGCATGCCTATCTTTCCAAGAATGGACAAACAAAATGCGAGACTTGAAGGGCAAGCATTGTTATATCGCCTATGAGAGGTCAATGTGGTCCCGGATTATAGAAGGCTTGCAAGAGCTTTTGTAAAAGAGTACTATAAAATTGAGGCAACCAAGATTTCAACTCTCGAGTTGAGAGTCACATGGCGCAAAATGAATGTGCCTTGGAGGAGCCATAAGGGCTTTCCAAAGGTCGATTTGTGATTGACCAATGTGCCTTCAGAATTCTCAGAGGATTTTACTAGGAGATTAGAATAGACTTTCCAAGTTTATGAGATAAATGAGTATCTTTGAGTTTATTTATTTATTTTTCTTAGATTAGTTTGAGATATTTTAGGTGTAAATATGTCTTTCTATGTTGATATATTTTCTTTGAATATTACTTAGTGTAAATGTAAGTTTACTTATTGAAAGTTCAATGTTATCTATCGTTGTAAATTAGTATGTTAATTTACAATTATTTATGGGAAGTTCAAGAAAGTTTTAGTGATTTTGGTGATCTTGTTTTTGCAAAAAAGATTATATTAATGATAATTTCAAGTTAGAATTTTTGGATGATGATTGGAAACATGGTGACCTTTTGATTCTACAACCTCATTTGAAATTATTCATTAATATGATGAGTTTATGCAAAATGGATGCATAAATGATAGACATTAATAATTTGTGCATATGTGTCTAATATGTTCATATCCAATAGCTTTAGCAACTAAGAGCATAGTTGCAAACAAAGAAGAGAAATTGAACGGCGAGAATTGTGAGATATTGAATATGAAAATTCAATATGTGCTTGGAAAGCAAGAAGAACTAAAATATTAACCAAGTTATGGAAGAACTTGAGGATGTTGTGCGCCACCTTGAGCTAGTAGGGGACCACCTTATGACGTTTAAGTGGAAAACAGATATTTGCTATGCTGATTCTAGCTTAGAAGAGGCTTCGAGCTCTAAGTGCAAGTGCATTGATTCGTTTAAAAGGTGAAAGTGCAAGGGATCAAGTCCTTCAAGTAAGAAACAAAGAGTTGACCAACATAAGAGAGGAAAACGTCATCGAATGAAGAGAATTTCAATGGTGAAATGTTATAACTATGGTTAGAAGGATTACTACACTTATGACTATCGTAAGCCAAAGAAGGTAAACACCATTTATATTCTTGAGAACTTTGCTTATGTATCAAGTTTTATATTTTTAACTGAATTTAATCCTTTGTGGACTATAGATTTGAAAGCAACAAACTATATAGCGAATGAGAGAGAATCCTTCGTGAAATTCCAATGAGTAACGACTGGAACTAAATGAATCTATATAGGAAACAACTCTAGAGCTAAAGTAAAAGTGATTGACATATGCCAATTAAACATGCGTAGTGGACACACTTTGTTTCTATATGGTGTATTATATGCTTCAAAGATTCGTCGGAATTTAGTGTCTGTTTTAGTATTGGTAAAACTTGATTTTAGTTTAAACTTCCATGATAATGGTGTTGATTTGTATTTATATACAAACTATTATGGTTGTGGTTATTTTCTGAATGGTTTTATTATATTGGATGTTGACTATGGTAATGTCAATATTTGTTATTCCCTCTTCACGTCTTCTAATCAATATGATAATGAGGAGAATGTGTGGCATACTAGACTTGGTCATATTGGCCAACAATGTATGAATAGGCTAGCCAAAGAGGGATTGTCGGGGGGGGCAACATTGAAAAAGTCGACTTGCTCATATGTGAGCAGTGCCTAGTAGGAAAAACGACAAGAAAACCATTTGGAAAAACTAAAAAAACTGAATTTTTTTTTACAAATAGTCCATTCTGACATCTGTAATCCAATGAATGTGAGAGGAAGGTATGTGGCTATTTATTTCATCACATTTATAGATAATCATACTCGATTCGGATATGTATATTTGATTTCTTATAAATTTGAAGCATTGAGTTGTTTTAAAAAGTTTATGAGTTTGGTAGAAAATTAATTAGATAAGAAAATAAAAGTATTGAGATCCAATCGGGGTCGAGAATATTTTTCTGATGAGTTCAGAAATTTATGTGATGAAAAGGGAATAAAAAGACAATTGTTTATTCCCTATACTCCTCAACAAAATGGTGTTGCGAAAAAAAGAAACAGAACCCTACTAGAAATAGTTAGGTCCATGATAACACATGCTAACTTACCTATCATTTTTTAGGGTGATGTTTTATTAACTACTATCTATATACTTAACCGTGTGCATTTTAAATTAGTTACTTCCACTCTATATGAGTTATGGACAGGTAGAAAACCTGACTTAAGTTTTCTTAAATCGTGGGATTACTCATGAGCCCTCTCACAAGTATGAGAAATTGGGTCCTAGAGGCAAGAATAGTATTTTCATAAGATACTCAGAACATTCGAAAGGGTATGTGTTTATTGGTGAATAGGAAAGTGGGAGTATAACTGAATTTGAATCACAGGATGTCACATTCTTAGAGAATGAATTTCCTAAGAAGCACGAAATAGATGAAGATTACTCCCTATTTGAAATCTTGGATCAATATAATGAATATATTATGGTTCATCCAAATAGGAGTAATGTGAGAAGTGAGGAACTAAATTCAACTCATTCTCAATTACAATCACCTGATGTGATGATATCGTCACTATCTAATCCGAGTGGAAATATAATGGAGAATAATGTGCAAAGTGTACAATCTCCCGTACGGCGAACAAGTCGCAAAAGTATTTCCTGTCGACGTTTTGACATTAAAGGGGAAACTTTTATGGTTGTTCTACAAGATAAAGATGAACCAAGAAATGTAAATGAGGCTCTAAATTGTCCTAGTTAGGAAAAACTAATGCATGCAATGAAAAATGAAATTGAGTCAATGAAGTCAAACCATGTTTGGGAATTGGTTGAACTTCCAAAAGGACGCAAAGCCATTGGGAACAAGTGGGTTCTCAAAATAAAGCGTAAAGTTCATGGCTCAATAAAAAGATATAAGGCTCGTCTTGTGGTGAAGGGGTATAATCAACAAAAATGAATTAATTATGAGGAAACATTTTCTCTAGTAGTGAGATTTACCTTAATTCATATTATTCCGATAATTGTAGCTAATATGAATCTTGAATTATATCAAAATAGATATAAAAACTGCTTTTCTTAATGGAAAATTAGAAGAAGAAATATATATATATATATATATATATATATATATAATAACTTGTTTGTTTCATTTTGAAAGGCCAAGAAGAAAATGTATATCGACTTTTGAAATCTATATATGGCCTTAAATAGTCGTCGAGACAATGATATATACATTTTTATGATGCCATAATGGTATATGATTTTATTATGATTGATGAGGATTATCGTGTATATATCAAAAGATCCAAAAATTAATTTGTGATCATATCATTATATGTTAATGATATACTGATTGTCAGAAGCAATATGGAGTTTGTTAATACTGTCAAGAGTTGGTTATCTTCCAACTTTAAGATGAAAGACATGGATGAGGTTGCATATATTCTTGAAGTTAAGATTTCAAGGGATCGTTTGAAGAGATCATTATCTCTTTCGCAAGAAACGTACGTAACTAAGGTTTTTGAACAATTCCATATACAAGATGGTAAACCCATAGATACTCTTATTACAAAAAGTGAAGGATTGAGACATAGAATGTGTCTAAAGACTCTATAAGAGAAGGAATAAATGCAACATGTTCATTATGCTAATGCTATTGGAAGCTTAATGTACGCTATGATGTATACAAGACCTGACATATGTTTT
Source organism: Eucalyptus guilfoylei (assembly GCA_016097605.1). Classification (NCBI taxonomy): domain Eukaryota; kingdom Viridiplantae; phylum Streptophyta; class Magnoliopsida; order Myrtales; family Myrtaceae; genus Eucalyptus; species Eucalyptus guilfoylei. The sequence goes on from CM027861.1 coordinate 38,184,198, forward strand.
GTAGTTAGAATGATAAGTAGATACCAATCCAATCCAGGTCAAACACATTGGAAAGCCGTCAAAAGAATACTGAGGTATCTAAAGAGAACTGCTGATTATACACTGAGTTATCAAGGAAAGGATCTGCAACTTGAAAGCTATTTAGATACTGATTGGGGAGCATATCTAGATGAAAGAAATCTACCTCTGGATTTGTTTTTTTACTAAATAATTGCGTTATATCTTGGAGCAGTTTGAAACAAACGTGTATAGCTTTGTCCACAATGGATGTGACATCCTGAATTCGAGCCATTTGAGGAATGGATGAATGTGAATTTCGTCAATGCATTGTTGGTTGATCTCACTCGGAATTGATCATTCCTGAGATACTGACCTTGAGGGGAAAGGCTAATAGGGACAGAACTCGTGCGACTAAAGAACTTGACCTCGGAAAATGACTTGACTGTGAGACTTGCGTGAGGACGATCATGTAGATAAGCAGGCCGATTTCAAGGACGACTAGAAGTCGACTCGCGGACAACATATAATGGAATGACAAGTGATTCCGTTTATTGTTATCGAACCCGCGAACGACCCTATGTCGATTCTCGGTAATCGTGTACTTTGAAATAAGAATCAATCCTCCACAATTTCATGTAGTCAAGGACGTCCATATGTCGAAATGTCTTGAATGTGGTTTGGCATGAGTTGGTTACGCATGAATCCTCGAAGCCGCTTGTCAGTCTGAATTGTACCAAAATGGCATTCTGGCGAAATTGACATGGCATGAGAACCCAAGATTGGACTTCGAATGTTCGGGAATGTCTGGGATGGACTTTGGATGATGCTACTTCGATAGTTGACAGTGCTAGTAAGCCGAGTATTTGGGAAAAAGGATTTACAGACCGAGGAAACAAGTCTGTGAGGACATGGGCTGAGTAAGGCTAATGTGGGCCTCAGGCCCAAGGTGGGACAGCCACCATGATAGGCCCAAGGCAAGCAAGTGAGCCCATTGGGCCCAACCAACCATTTTATCTTCCAAGCCCATTATCTAGCCTTGAGCCATTTCGAGCCCAATTAGTTCCCGAGCCCATTTCTTAGGCCCGCCCTTCATTTCAGCCCAAGGGCAGGTTGGTAAATGTGCAAGGTGGAATTGACCATTTTGTCCCTAGCTTTTGTATGGATAAGTCAAAGGATGAGGAAGAAGATGAGGTCACTTTGCATGGGGACTTGGGGTAAGCCTTAATGGCCTTAATGGAGGTGTGACACCAACTCTCCCATCACTCTCTCTCCTCCTCTTCAGCTAAAGAAATTCGCAGCCCCTTCTCTCCCTTGTTTCTCTTCCTTCCTTCTTCTTTTCTTGCAGGCCTTATTGTGAAAACTTGAGTTGTTCGTTACCTTCCTGTGTGAATCAGTGCCCGTGCCACCTACCATCGTGCTCAGAAGGTCCAAACCATACAGACCAAGTTGGCCGTTTGCCGATTGGAGCTGCCGGCCGACCCGCCGACCGGCTAGAAGCCAGCGCCGGCCTGACCGTCTGGTCCCTGCATTGCTTCGCCTTTTTACTGTTTTCCTCCTGTTTTCTCCTGTTCCGACCCAGCCTCCACCCAGCCTAGCCACCAACAAGTCCTCCTTGACCCCCAGGTGCCACCGGTCATCGGCCAGCCGCTTGCCGGAGCTCCGGCTAGGCCGTTCAGCTCATTTCTGCAGTCTAGTTCTCGAGAGTTGCGGTGAGAGGCAGAGTTTGTGGCTGCTATTTCTGCCTTGGGACCGCCTTGGATCGTCGTGGTTGAGGTCCCTGTGCGTCGCCTCCGTCGTCGCCGCCGTGTCCGTGTCTCCGGCCTGCTTAACAAGTGAGTTTAGCTCATAATCCGTCGATTAGTGCTTAAACTTGCTTAGGATGAGTTTAGTTAAGGCTAATTCTAGTTTAAGGGATTTAATTAAGTTGCTTTAGCCTAAGATGGATGGTTAGATAGATGGTTAAGATTAAATTAGATTAATCTTGCTTATTGTTAATTAATTGTGGTTTATGTTTAATTAATATTGTTTAGCCTTAATTGATTGATTTTCTTAATCGATTATTGTTTTGTTGAATTCTGAATTTAATTTATTAGTTAGGAAATTCTGAAATTTCACTGTTCACGCGCACTGTTCACGTGACACTATTCACACAAAAGCGAAATTTGGTCTAGATGCACATGTCTTGATTATATGATATGTATTGATTGCGTAAACACGTGGGCATTTGCATGAAATGCGTGGAGTTATAAAAAGGGAAATATGGTTTGTCCGAGGGACTTTGGAAATGGACCGCTTTTGGGAGAAAATGATTTGAAAGTTTATATGCAAGCACGTGTGCATTGATTAAGGTTCAAAGATAGAAAGTGAGTTGTGATAGTGGTATGCTTGCGTGATCGCTAAATGGAACCCGTCACCCAACGGGAGTTGGGGATGATGCCCGAGTCTATCGGATGCCCGGCGGGGGTTAGGATGCGGAGTCGCGGTAGAGGCCGGGCCCATGCTCCTTCAGGATTGCCGTCTAGGGAGGAGTTCTAGACATTGCCATGCCCGATGGGGCAGGATGATGCCCGATTGATATCGGATGCCCGACGGGGGGTTCAGATGATCGCTGACTGGGAAGTTGGGCGTGGCCAGTTCGCCGTGATAACTGGACGTGTCTAGGTCATTGAGATAGTTGTGCCTTATTATGGGGTAAAATTGTGTGGCAGGGTATGTGATGTGTCATCACAATTTTACCTTATAATTGGGACCCGTGTGATTGATTGATAGGTGTTATGTGGCACATTAATGTGCAAGAGCGTATGAGAATCATGGCACATTGGCTTCGATTATGCATGAGTTGATCACATTGTTTATGGTACACACACATGAATCGATAACGCTCAGGTATGACAATGGCCAGGTGAGATCGATGTGACGCGACTCGTATGTGATTGATAAACTGCATCATCTAATGGCCATGTGCATTGCGTGTATTGTGTTGAGATGTAACGTGCAGGGTATGGCCTACCAGGTAAGGTTGTATGCGAACCGACTATGTGATTAGTGGTTGACCTTGACTGTTGTTATTTGTTGGTTGTTGATTATTAGTAGTTGCGTTGTTTGCGGGGTGGTTCTGGAGAGATACCCCGAGTTGAGTTAGTGTTCTAACCGGGGGCTTAGGGGAGGACTCACTGAGATTTTATTTCACTAGTTATTATATAACCACTTTTAGGTCCTTAGAATGGCACTTCCGCTAGTGAGATTCAGGATCCTTAAGGACTGGGATATTGTTGTGATGCACCACCGCTTCTTGGGTCGGGTGCATCTGTACGAGAAGTATCTCTCCACCATCTGGGTGGATGAGGGACCGGGGCAGTGGATACCCCATAGGTTCCTAACGTGGTTCATCCGGGATGGCGATTTGCTGATCGGTCCCTTGAGAGGTTTTGATGGGCCGCTCGGTATGGGCCTTGAGGACGCCGACTGGGATCCCATGGAGCTAGACCCTCCTGACGGTGCAGTGGAGAATCCTGACCTCGCTTCACCAGTGATCAACCTGTACGCCTCCAACTATGACTCGACGGGGTTTGAGTCCGCCGGATTCGAGTGATTGTAGTGCCCAGCCTGAGGGTTCTTTTTGTGTATAGTTGGATTAGCCTAGCTTAGTTTCTTTTTGGTCTGGCTTAGAGGATGGATCGACCCTCTGTTGGGCTTGTAGATCGAAAATGATCCTCCGTTGGTTAATCCAATATAACAATGTATATACGAGTAGGAGTTGTGGTTTTTGCTGTTCATCTCTCTATCCCTGTTTGATTTCTTGATTGTCTATTTGATTAGGAGAGGGTTCGTTTTCCGCTTGCGCATAATGAAAAATTAAAAAGGAATGGTCGTCGACGAGTCCTGGGACGTTGCTTTCTATCGACCAAGGAAGGGGTTGTCGCGAGCCCCGGGTTTGGGGTGTGACAAAGGAAGCTGAGTTCGTGGCAGTATCAGCAGCAATATAAGAATGTGTTTGGTTTAAGCGATTTTTGGATCATTTAGGTGTTATTAAGGATGTTGCAAACTCATTATTGGTTAACTATGATAGCCAAGTAGTAATAGCGTACACCAAATATCCAAAAATCATGGCAAGACCAAATATATAAATACCGAGTATAATTTTGTCAAATATATAGTTGCACAAAAAGATGTGAACTTACAGTACATATCTATGCATAAAATGGTAGTAGATCCTATAACAAAGCCATTACTTAGAGATGTGTTATGTGACCATGTAAAATTTCTAAGACTACGTAGAAGCTGATGTACTTAATATTGTAATTTCCCTTAAGTGTTCACATTTAATGAATTTGTGTTTTCATTATTAATACCTATGAGTCTTTGTTTGACATTTATGCATTTTAATGCTTAGCATATCATATAAAACTGAGAAAATATGTTGGACAGATAAGAGATTAGCCCACTCAAACGGGTAATCGCCTCTATTTACTATGTGATCAATAGAGATGAGATGGTTTTTAAGCTTATTATCTAGGTGATAATCCATAACTCAAGCTTAAAATATATATGTCACATTAACTAAGTGTTAAGATAATGACATAATATTTACTATGTTCGAAAGTAAAATAACCCACATATTTTACTTTATTTGTCTTTGATGCCAGATATGAGTTCTGATGAATTCTGTGAAAAAGTAGATACGTCAACTCAAGTTAGACATTAGGTATGTCTGAACTATCATCTGTACGGTATTGAAGGTGTAGACATACGTTCCATGGGAAATGAGTTAATACATATTTGATACTATGTATGCATGAAACAACCAACAAAAATGACAAAAGTTTCAATCTTAACTTTTATATCGTGTGAGACTCTTGAGAAAAAGAGTTCCTCAATTAAGTGCTCGCATGACTCTTACTTATTCTTAAGATTTCTATTCAGTATTTGCTATCTTAGAATGTTGCCAATGATTATGAATTGATTTGATTTAATTAGACATTTCTAGAGAAGCAAGTTGAATTGAAATTGAGAGTTTCAAGGAAAGAGGAAGATCGAGTTTGGAGAATCACATTCTAGTTTTGTATTCATTGGTCAACCAATTATGATTGTTTTGAGATAATCATAATTGTGAATACAATATATCATTGTTAAAAAGAGATCAAGATAGATATAAATGCGATCGATCGATCTAGGGTACTGCATACTATATCTACCAAAAAATGTGATACCCATTATAAGCTGCTATATATTCCTAATAGATGTATGATAATGAGCTCTTAAAGTATGCTAGTTGCACGGATTATTTACTAGTATGAATGTTGTAGAGAGGTGAATAAAGAGTTCTGTTCAGCCCATCATGTGCGAGTGGGAGATGATAGGTTTTTTATTTGATGGGTCAAGTTAAGCCCGTTCACTCATGTTGGGCCAAAACTCGGCCCGTAAGTGAAGGGCTCATAGAAGAGTGTAGTTACTACAATATATAAAAAGAATAAATAAAAATGGGGATTAATCTAAACAGTAGCATTTTAGAGGAAAAACCCGCTTCTCCATTTTCTTCCCATTGAAGTTGTTTACTCCCTCTTGAAGAACAGAACCCGAAGGCTTCAAACGATTCGTCTGAGACTGCAAGGATACTTAATCTATGGCAATCAAGGTATGTCCGTCTCCGTGATATGCCTTCGATCGGTATTACATGTTTTCCGAGCACGTTTCCGCCTTCGTTTTGGATATTCGATCATTCAAGTATCGGTTCAATTTTTAGGAAACTGTTTCCAACTTAATTACTCTTATTAACCTCTGCGTTTTTATTTTACAGAAATATTTAGGTTTTTCATCTCAATCTTCTCAAATGCCGCCTTGTGAACGCACATTCAACACTTTAAGTGTGCTTTTTCACGTAATAGATTATTATGATACTTTACAAAAAGTTTGGGAGACTAAAGGCTTGTCTAATATGTTAAGGCGGATTGGCAGTGTTTAGTTGAATGCATTGCGTACTGTTGATCTTATGCAGACATCAGGCGGAAACTGCCATCTGATGGGAATTCTCCGCCCCTGAGCCGATTCATTTAAAGGCTAGACCCCCTCCATATTTAGATATTGAATTTGCCCCTAAAAAGTTGATCAGTGAGCAATTTAAAAAAAGATCATAAACTTAGCCACATTATTCGTTTTATCCAATTTTACGAAAGACATTCTCATACATTATAAAATCATACCTATATCCACAAAACACTAACTCCAAATTTCTCTCGCCCTCTGCTAGCACATGGTCATCGTTGAGTCAGCCTCTATCGCCTGGCCACCTAAGCCATCGAGAGTATGTGCGCGTGTATTGATAAGAATAGAGAGACGGACATGACTCATACACGCGTATATCACGAAAGAGAAGGGGGGAGGAGGGGGGGCGAGCTGGTGGAAAGCAGTGGGGTGATGGTGTAGGAGGGGTTGTAGCGTCTTGGTGATTTTGGCGAACATGGAGAGGCGGTTGACAGCGGAACGACCGTGAACTCATAGTTAAGAAGGAATGAAAACGTAAGAAAGAGCAAAATTGGAACATAAAAATAAAAGGAGAAACAAAAGAGAACAGATCTCAATTCTCAACGGTTAAAATTATTTATGTCTGGATGTGTCCTTTTTTTTTTAAGAGAATAAATTTAAGAAGTACATTTGTATTACTAAATTTAAAGGGTTTCAATTCATATGTATACCATCCTAAATGCAATGGGCTTACTCCCATGGTCATCGTTTGCTTCCATTAAACAGAAGATTGGACGTGCACAATTTTCACATTTTGCACTCACGTTTTTTGAAAATAGTCACAAAGACGTTAATCTCTCCTATCTGAGTTCTGCTTGACTTGTGATCGGAAAGGAAAATGGTGACAGTTTTATAGCCAATGAAAACTACACTGACACGACTGAATCGTGGCCTAGAAGCCTTCATGCATGGTCCACTAATGTTTTCAATTTCCTTCGTCGCTCCATCGCCCGATGAGAAGATTAGTTATCTGTATTGTCCAATCTCTCTTGCTCTTAACCATTTCATTGACCCAGATAGAGAGGTCAATTTAGGTTATCGTAATCCATGGGATATATGTATGATAGGATAATTATCCAAAAAGTCTCGAACTTATTTATGGAGACCAATTTAGTTCCAAACTTTTTAATTGAATTAATTTAGTCCTAAACAATTTTCACGATTGACAAGAAGATTAGTTATCTGAATTATCCAATCTCTCTTGCTCTTAACCCTAAATTGATAGGGTTTCATTGACCTAGAAGAGAGGTCAATTTAGGATATTGTAGTCCATGAGATATATGTGGGATGGGATAATTATCGAAAAAGTCCCAAACTTATTATACAGAGATCAATTAAATTCCAAACTTTCAATTATGTTAATTTAATTATAAACATTTTCACAATTTGCCAATTTAGTTTGAAACCTATTATTTGGATATTTGGCTTCAAGGACTGAGTCTACAAATTGTAAAGGCTAAATTGACAAATCATCATAAGGTTTAGGATTAAATTAATATAACGGAAAGATTCATGACTAAATTGGCAAATTGTCAAAAGATTTTGGATTAAATTAGCACAATTGAAAGGTTTAAAACTAAGTTGGTCTTTGTATAATATGTTTAGAATTTTTTGAACAAATTTTTTTTTTTTTGTGTGACTTTGCAAATGTGAAGGGATATGCTTGACAATGTTGGCAATGTAGCACAGGGGTGTTGAGAGAGAGGATTTTTTGAATGAGTGTCAAATTAACAAGTGGTGCGATCCAACATTGTGTGGATGTGGAGACATGAAAGGGATTTATAGGAGGAAGCTAGCAACATGCCCTCTCCATCCACTTTATCCTAATCCAAATGAAGTAAGAAGTTTATAAAAGTTGTTTATTTCACTCATAATTGGAAAAAGGAATTTTCTTTGGATAATGTAAGGAATCCCCTGATGTCCAAAACAATTATGCCAATCCTAAGGTTTCGACGAAAACGAATTAATGATGTAAACTATTCATGTGGCTCTAGCTGCGCATAAAAAAGTCTCAGGCATGACAACATCTTTTGATGAGTGCATCAGAACATAGGTGGCTATAAGACCACCTAACTTTTTGGTGCTGAGTCGAGAAATTGTTAATGAAGTTTTATGAGATAAGACTATAGTTGAAGTTCCAAGTGACAAGATTAGGTTTCAAATGACATGGTTATTCATGAGTTATATATGTGAGATTTTCATGAAGCTACAACCAATTATTCTAAAAGTTTAAGTTGTTAGATAAATGCGTTATTTATTATTTAAATATTCTAACATTCCCCTCACACTGAGTCTATTTTTTTGCTTAGTATTAAGCATGGAAAATTAATTGAAGAGGCAATTGGAGCTTGAAAATATTCAAAATCAAAACTCCCAACTTTGATATCATGTGAAATTTCGTAGAACCACAACTAACTATTTTAAAAGTTTAGACTGTTAGATAAATGCCTAATTTGTTATTTAAATATTCTAATAATTTCCATCTTCACAGAACATTTAAATGCACCTGATAAATAGTCCAATGAAATATATCACTTGCAAGTGCCATGTCATATGCTTTGAATATTCAAAAGCTCATCTTGTGGCAAACAGGCTCCGTACCTGAGCTGTCGGAAGTTTCCACAGAAACGAACTGCTCTTCTATGCTCATGCATGGGGATCTCTAGAAAAAGCTGCATCACTTGATGTTCAAACCTATCTTTCTATCCCTACCTCTTTGACCCGTTCAATCTCTTTCGTCCCGTATGCAGATATACATATCACATTTTCCTAGCGAAAGGATATATGTAACATTTTATTCAAACCTAATAGTTTACACACACCATTGATCAAAAGACGGTATAGGTCCACAAGAAAATATGCTACAATCCGTTGCGAACATATTTGTCTATTCGTTAGTTCAATGTCAATGTTATAATATTGTATCGTTGAGGAAAATAAAGAAAATAAAATTCATTTTATCATAGAAGATATTACATTCAAATTCAATAACGAGATCCAACTTATTGTTTAAAGATTTTAATAGGATCAAAGTCCACGAAATAAGGAGATCAAATTGGCGTGTACTTCTCTATATTTATAAGCATTTGGAAAGTTTTTCTAAGTGGCCTCCCTCAACATAAAAGAGCACCTCTCTCTCTTCTCTCTCTCATAGAATTACCACCAAATTTTTCCAATCTCATGTATGACGTTCAAGGGTCAAAACATGTCGGTTAATGTGACAGATTGAAGTCATGCAAAAGTTGGATCGGAGGCACTATAAATACCCCCTATATCCCTTCCTTCTGAAACATCAAAGTTCCTAATCCTACAACCCAACCCTAGGCTTTTCGCTCCACCCAGAGAGAGAGAGAGAGAGAGAGAGAGAGAGTTATGAGGTTCCTAAATGCAGTTGCGCTAGCCATGGCACTTCTTTTGCTAGTGAACGTGCAATTTCGCGAGGCCTCGAGAGCTTTAGAATTACGTTATACCAAGGAAGGTGATCTCTTTTTGCAATCTCTTGAAAAGGGTGACCGGCCTCCTGGGAACGGGTGTGCCTACACTCCCAACGGAGGCGGGCCGCCGTGCATTGACCACAAGAACTTTGCGGACCAAGTGGCGGCTCGGCGGAACGCATACCAGCTCCAGTGTTTCGATTCAGCGTAGCTTCCGACACCCAAGATGATTAATTGAAGGTCAAGAACCAAAAGATATACTGGATCCTTTTTCTTCTCGCTGGATAAATAAGTGGATCCATCTAAATTATTTATTTGTATACGTATTTGTGTGCGCAATAGAGTGCTTTTTCTTATTCATCAGTGGTTTGATGACGGGTAATTTCTACTCATTTGATAAGCGTTGTGTGAAACATGATGAAATAACAAAGTTGTAATACCATCTTATGTTACTCTGATGAAATATTAGTTGTGGATATAAATATTGCCTCTATATATATCGTTTCATTAATATGTGAGATGAAGTCTCCAATAAGATGAAGTGTTCTTTTTCGATCATCCGCGAACATGTGTTTGAGAGTTAACATGATGTTACCCTCGCAGTGGTTTATATCCTTTATTAAGATATGCACAAATCTCAAACCCTTCGAAAAAGAATTTATATAATGACCCAACTCATTTCATGTAAGTCAACCTAAAAAAAAAAGCACCCGTAATAACTACACAAGGTGAAGTCATTTAGGGGTGAATCTTGCCTACGTATAACATAACAAGACCTCCCTAGTCTACGTAGGACTTGAGGCATCACAAGCTCCCTCATTTGAACAATTGACATCTCGTTAACATTAGCCGTATTGCTTAGCTATATTCCTGAAATTCGATATGTGGCCCAGTTCATGCCGACATCTCAATTTCATCGGCAAGTCAAACATATATTTATAAAGAAAAACACTTTTGAGGATGAGATATGGTTGCGTCAAGGCTCGATCCTTAGCCAAATGATACTTAGTTTATACACATCCGCATTCACTACATTTAGATCACATTTCCTTAGGCCGTTCATGAATAAATTGAAAATTTGATTCTGCGATTGACTTTTTGGTCAAACTGAAAAAGTTAACTCTTAATGAAAACAAAAATATCCATGTAAACGTCCCTTCCAGGTCTTCCTATAGATTTAGGATTTTAAAGTTAAAATTTCCATGCATAGTCATAAGTCAACTTTTTCGGTCAAATCGAGAAGTTCGACCTTCCTCAAAAACATTACAATTTCATCATCTTGTGATTATTATTATTTTTTTTTCCCACTAGGTTTCTTCTGCAGTTAGCAACTAGGGACATTTTAGAATTAATAACTTGGGTATGATGGCAAGAATTTTGATCGATGATTAATCAAAATCCTACACCCCAACTCAGCTAGTTTTATCAGTGATGTTTGGTCTGGTTTCTTCTGCTCGATTGAAGGCTCCAGTGAACTCAAAAAATTGCAAACTGGATATCATGAAGAGCGTCTTCGAGTTTACTTTCCAAAGATATGGCCTGTGCATTGCTTCCAAGTATGGCTTCCTAGGCTAAGATTTTTCCACGAGGTGTTGTCAAGACCCACCTGTGCAAAAGTAGGAATGTAGGGCCTCCAAAAGTAAACTTTCGATATCCATTTGGAGCGAAATTTCTACGCACGATATGTTGACATGTTAGCTCACTCTCCTCGGATTGTCAACCCAATTTAATGAATGATCAGAGCATAATCGCGGTTTCCGTGCAACTGTGCAGTTTGCCTAGGGGAACTCGATTTCATTGGATCGGTTCCAGGGTCTAAGTGATTAGTTAGGCTGAATAGAGTCTAATTTGAGGGTTGGCTCTTAGGAGAACACTTAAAACTACTACAAGCCCAAAGGTCGAGCTCGTAGAGAACGGCACTGGCTCGTCTCACTGGTTAGTCGAATTTAATGTGAATGAGCAAAATATTTGCACGTTACCATATATTTGGATTGAGTTTTAGTTATTCCTCATTACCTGCGATCTGCATGTATGAGGTTGGATGAGCACGTCACTGCAGTCCCAACAAGATGCTAACAGCTAGAAAATCTCTGCAAGCAAGGTGTGCTGTTGCTAGAAAACGCAGCATAAGCTTTTAGAAGTTTTTGCACAAGTCACATATAGGAATCAAACTTATAATCTTGCGGAAAATAGACGTCTTTTCTATGATACCAGCGACTTCTGAGCATAAGAAACTTGGGACCACGGAAAATAGACGCCTTTTCATTTTTCGATGATTAGTATTGCCGCGGTTCGTACATTACAAGGGATATCCATCTTGGGTCTATTCGTTTCGGTTGGAAAGCATGATATACTCTATGAAAGAAACAGTGCTATCATGTGAAGGTTCAATCAGTGAATCTGCTAAGGGGTGGTGCAAGATCATATATTTTTACTTTTTTGGTGTTATAGATTCAGAGCATATTTATTTGGCAGAAAATCAACATTTTATAAATTAGTTTTTCTAAAAATAATCATTTCTATTGTTAAAATAAAAATAAAAATATATATCGGCTATATTTTACTTATCAATAACAATTTCTACCTAAACAAATTCGTTGACGATGAAATAATTTTGCATTCATTCCTTTTATTAGTGATACAAACTAACAATTTCAAGAAATTTTTTTAATTATTATTTTTTTGCAAAACAAATACACTCTTTACAGACTCCTATCTTCCCTTTATTCTGTATGAAAAGATTAGTCGGTTACTCACATTTTTCTGTAAGGATTAATAGTAGCATGATAGAATTGCTTCCTTGTGCTCGCGGAGTCGCGGGGCAACGACGTGAGTGAGAGAGGCAAGAGGCGATGGGGTCAATCGTCCTCAGAAGAGAGAAGCGTGAGCAGAAAGTGTGAGAAACTGAGAGCCAAAGGAATTGATGACCGGGAGTGGAAAAATGAATAGGGCGGCAGGGAGATGTCCGGCGTTGTGGCGCAACCGCGGTTCTCTGCGAGAAAGAGAGCTGCGCCGAGAGAAAGTATATCCGTAAATTTTGCTGTCTGGGCAACGAGACAACACTGTCTAGGCAAACCCACACTAACATTTGCTTCGTGTCCTTTTTATAATTTTTTGGGCTAGAAAAGAACGGAGGATTGGCAAGAAGCGTAGCCACCTTCCCTCAACATTATCATAATACTCCACATCAGATCACAGAAAATTCAGCAGATCGGTCAAGTGCTGTGTTGCATGAACCCCATCGGAGTGCACCGGATCAACGGACTGACCTTTAGAAAAATGTCTCTTGAGATGGACCATCCCGTCATTCATGACACCGCCGAAGTGCTAATAGGATAAGAGTCCCCCTCTAAATTGGGTTAGCTCAAAATTTAGTTCGCAGGCTCCTAAAATTTGAATCTTTGACTACCTCAAGTAAAATCTATTAAAAAATAAGTCTGATCCAGCTGAACTAGCGCATCGATAGTCATCCGCTTCTGGTATTACGAATTACATCTCCAACATGTCGCCTATCTAGTAGTTTGCATAAATATTCTTGTGCAATATTATGAAAATTATAATTGGAAATGTGTTTTAGCATATTATTAATTCCCAAACAACTATATATGCGTGGGTAAAATAGGTGATCACAAGCAATCTTCCTCATCTGTGTGCGTCACCACATGTATGGTATAAGTAATAAACGCATTAAATCGGAGGAGTTGATCAAAGTTGGCCGTCCTAATTCATCGGGAAATATGGCGATTGGAATGATTTTCTAGTGTACTTGGAAGTATTATGTATGCTCATATTTGCACTAGATTAGACATCGCTTTTGCAATAGGACTTATAGATAGATATTAGTCAAATTTAGGACATGATTACTGGATTGCTGCTAAGAAGATTTTAAAATACTTAAAGAAGAAAAAAGACTATATGCTGATTTTAGGCATGTTCTAGACCTACAACTAGTAGGGTATTCGAATGTAGACTTTGCTAACTGTTAGGATGATATGAAGTTGACAATTGAATACATCTTTATGTTGACAAGAGGTGCAGTATTATAGAAGAGCGAGATACAGAAAACTATATAATCTTCTACCATGCAAGTAGAATTTGTAGTATGCTTTTCAGCTGCTATTTAGGCTATTTGACTCCAGAACTTTATTAGAGAGTTAACTGTTTATTTATTTATTTTGTGGATAGATACAATTGTATTGTGACAATTACAGAGGTCTCAAGGGGACTAAGTGCATGACTGTCAAGTTTTTGACCATAAAGGAGTTGGTACAGAATGGTGACGTTGCAGTAAATCATATTTCTATAGATGATATGATTACTGATCCACTAACTAAAGGCCTACGCCTTTGTGTGTTTGAGCAACATGTCATTAGCATGGGCTTAGGAGCATCTTGGGATGTTGTTATTTAGTGGGAACTGTTTTTATTTTTTCTCTAATAAACTATATCTATTACATTTAGTAATGTTTTGATATGTATCAAATTTTGCATTCAATAAAATATTTATGAATATATTGATATTATGTTGAATACATATTAATAAAAGTCTCAAGGTATCGTATAAACCTTGAGTGAAGATTGGAGACATTCGGTTATTAGTCTCAGGCATATGTCTTGTTACACATAAAAAAAAGAAAAAATGATAAGATATATGTAGGTTCACTAGAATTATAAAGATATTCTCTAGTGGAACAGGTTTTTATGATACTTAAGGTTAAAAAATGGCGATCGACAAATTGAATCTTTTAATGAGATGTGTTATCAATTTGCCACACTACCATATTAAATCTATATCAATACAGTCAAAAGTACTCGTGGTCATAGAAGGCTCAATATGTATACATGCAGTTACCACCATGATTTGGTGTTTAAAACTTTACATGATAGAATTCACTATTAAAGATTATCTCTAGATCAAGGTGTGCACATACGGTACAATTTCAATTAATATAGCCCAAGTAGGAGAATATATGAATTTTCCTAATATGGACTACATTAATTCATATTGTAATTTATAGTTTTACGGGATTGGTCTAAAGTGAGATAAAATGTTTCTTAATTAATCTAATATGGGGCTAGTTAGTGTGGGTGTCACGCTCCGAACCTCGAGCGTGCGCACATCCCTCGGTGGTTGACTAAAATTTTGCGACGTTCCCAGGACGCGTCGCCGACCCATTCATTTTATTGCACATGCGGAAGCGAATTAAATAATTTCCAAACAACAAACAAACATGTGATAGATTAGCAGGACAACCAATTTAAACAAAACACACTTTATAAACACCTCAGGTTTATAGACAAGTCTATGTCCAAAAAGAAAATCCTAGGCCAGCTACGCTTCAGACCCTTCAGCCTCGAGCTTCAATTCTCCACACTAGAGACCTGAAAATTTTAAGCCACGACGGGGTGAGACAATGTCTCAGCGAGTCCACACTTTAAACCCCGATTAGGATGAGAATTCACCTAAAGGCAGTCTAAACACACGTCATATAAGACTTACCTCGCCTCATCACCTTTCTACACGTTACTACAGCTCATATAACAGATATATATAGTAATAACACTCAACAATCGGAACGCCTAAACTTTTATCTCAATCAATCACAAGAGTCCGGATTATAGGGCCAAATCGTTATGACACGTCCCAGTCCACGCCACACAATTTTTTTCCCATAATCAAGTGCGTCAATTTCAATCATCCATGCGTCCCAATTGATTATGACCCAATGGTTATGGCCGACTCAACAGTTAGTGATCTTCCGGCATAGTCAGGCGTCATCTCGCACCATCGAACATGGCAACGTCTACATCTAGACGGCATTCCACATAGGAGTATCGGTCCAGCATCCACTGCGACCGGCATTCGTTAACTTGGGGCATTCCCGAAGGAGCATCGTTCGACTCAAAAGCTTGTGACGAGTTCTCATAGCGACTCCATACATATCCAATCCCGGCTACGGATATCGTGCTTTGCACACAAATGCCTCAATTAAAATAATGTACTTGGCCTATTTTCTTCATATTAAAAACACTCGGTAAAATAATCGTGTGTGGGTACACGGTCAGTTTGAGCTATAAAATGTAATATCATTCCTTTTAAAAATCCCACGATTTTATATAGTATCTAAAAACATTTTTGGTGTCAAAACCCGACACTTGGTATTTTCTGATTAAATACCGAAAATCCACAATTTTGAAATAATAATCCAAAAATCACAATCATCATTCAATTGCACAATTTAACAATCAATTGTATAAACTGATTACACCACGACAATCAGCATGAAATTCTGACGACCGGCTATCCCGGTATAATTTCTAGAAAATAATAAATAATTAAATAAATAAATTGCGTTTAATTAAACTGAACTACCTAATTCACCTGACCATGTAGGCACATCATCGATCAAGTCAACTTTTACCTTTCATCATATAGCCAAAACACCAAAATCCCCTTTTAAAAATAAACTTAGTAACTCCTTTTTTTTTTTGTTCAAACCTTCCAAAATAAATTCGTACTGGGTCTCGTATTTGAAATTAACCCGCCAAACTTTGCACGCACCTCGTATAAAACGTTATCGTCTTATTGAGTACATAAAACTTGGTGTCCAAACCCGACACCATATTTATTTTCTAATTTCTTTTCCAACTACCATCTTTTGAAAACAAACCTTAGTAACCCCTCTCTTCTTCTTTTTTTGTTCAAAACGTTTAGAAATAAATTCATAGGTGCTCACGTACTCAAATTAATCCGTCAAAATTTGCACGCACCTAGTTTAAAATATCATTGTTTCATTGGGCAAATAAGTTTTGGTGTCTGGACCCGACACCTTATTTATTTTCTATTTAATAGTCCAAAAGGTCATGTTTTGTAATAACAATAAACAACCAACAAGGAGCAATCCACCTCATGATCTCACACATAAGCTCTCAGCATGCCACAAGTCCACCACATCACTAATACACCTTATTCAGCAAGCACAACATCAAGAACAACCACAAAACCATAATTGGTCCTAATCGTCAGAAACTGGGCCACTTGCGCGTCTCCAAGTTTAAATCTAGAAACCTAGTCAAATGAGCTCAGAAAATTCTCAAATTTGAATATTTTCTAGAGAACACTTCAGAAAACATTTTTTGTGAAGAAACCTTGACCTAGATCCTTCTATATTGAGAGAATTAAATCGCTCAACCGTTACAAAAACTGTGTCCGTTTCCAGAAATTACGTTCTCCGAAATCAGTTTGGTTTGAGGTCCAAAACTTGTCCGTTTGATCTGAAATTTGAGTATGTTAAATTAAAATATATGAAAAAAAAAATTTTGTGAAGAAACCCTTTTGAAAATAGAACCCTAAGAGTTGATAAAAATCCTTGCAACACCGAAAGGTCACAAATTCCAGCATAATCGGAGATTCTATTTTATTTTTAACGAATTCGAAATATCATTCTTTTAAATCCCTAAAATCTTGAGAAAAATATTTGTCATATCTGAATATGTCTAAAACATTTCTCAAGAAGAAAGAAACTTCAAAATCGTAGCACATTTTTCCCTACAAAAATAGCAGATGGCGAGGGTCCAGTAAATTGATCCAAATTTAAGCTAATCGAGCTTAATTAATACTAATCCTTCTTAGCACTAATCTAACCATGCTAATTAACACGAATCTAACTATCTAAGTGCAATTAACAACATAATCAAGGATTATGGAGTTAACTCATCGGATTAATGAGGAAACGGGTTCACAGCAACGGCGGCGCAACAGCAGTGAGATCCCGTAACTACCGAGGCTCCAACGGAGGCTCGGCCAAGGCTGAAAAGCCCTACAAGGCCCATGGCTTGGCTGGACGTTTTGCGGCTGCTGGGTTCTGTTCTGTGGAGAGCTAAACACTGGCTGTCTGATGGGCTGAGGTCGCTGGACGGTGCTACTTGTGACGGAGCTGGTGGCGTGAATCGCAGTGGTTAGGCGAGGGGCTGACTGGGCGCTGAAAGTGGAGGGCTGTTCGGTGGCTATGGGATTTACGTGAGGGTGAGTACATGCGGTGAAGATGTGTGGTGATGATGGTGTTGTGTTGGCTTTGGGGAAGTGGATGTTGAAGATGGAGTGCGGTGGGATGGTGTGGTGCAGCAAGGCAAAAGGGAATAGAGAAGGGGTTGGCAGAGAGAAAGAGGAAACGTGAGGGGCTGTTCAGCTCAAGAAAAAGGGAAGGAGAATGGGGACGTGAAGGAGGGGATGAGCGTGGGGGAAGTAAAGAAAAGAAAAGGCAGAGGAAGAAGATGGACAGAAGGTGGTCGGCCAAGGGGTCACGCAAGAGGAGAGAGGGAAAGAGAGAGAGAGAGAGAGAGGGGGAGGGAATGAGCGGCTGAAGAAGAAAGGGGGATTAAAGCCAACAAAGTCTAAGGGAAAAAATCTAGTTTCATCATCACATTCCCCTAAAGTCCAATGGTCCACCAATAGCCATTTTCCTTGTAATTTCCTCACAACAAGGCCACTTTGGTGTAGAAAAAACCACTCCTTCATCCCTATCCGAACTTCCATTTGTTTTCCAATTTGTCCGAAAACCGATTTTTCCGCAAAATTCCGGACTTGTCGAAATTTCGCCGAAAGATGAGACGACGTCCTATAAATGAATCGTGACATGCTCGAACGTCTGATTCCCGAAACCGAATTCAATTTCGTGGTTAAAATCGACCGGACGCGATTTTAGTGCGATCCAACCTATTGGGTAGCTTTTAGGGATTTTATTGCGTTTGACCCGTGGTTGATAATTTTCGATCCACATTTGTGCATCTTCGACTCATAGGCAACTCTCGGTTGTCGTAAAAATCTCAAGGTTTCAATTACGGGTATCGGGTACAGAAGCGACAGAAAATCGGGTTAGTGCCGTTCGACGCGAATTTTGCAACCATGCGGAATCACCCGCAATTCAATTATGCCATTCCATCGAATCGACCTATATCCAATCACTAATCGATTATAACGGTGTCGTATTGACCATTGCCGATTATCACAGTCGAGTAGTCGAAATCTTATCGAATTCTCAAGTTTGCGGCGTTTATATCCCTTAACGGCTTCACTTGATAGGTTAGTTAACCCGTGAGTGGCCAACTCCGAGAAAAAGGACCATAGGTGCGTTAACGAAATGTCTATTTCATAAAATCGGGATGGGGTCGAAATTTAGGGTGTCACAATGGGCCAAGTTGAGTTCGGCTCGTAATGAGAGGACTTGGCTAGAAACTCTATTAATAATGCTCATGTTTCTCTTCTAACTCTAACACTTACAATTATCCTTACAAATGAGCGTTTCCTAAGCACTAAAGGTGAGGGGCCGTTTCATTAAGCCAGTGATACAAAAGACAATAAAGGAGAAGCACTTGTGCTTAGATCGTCACGCTTCTGCATCAAGAACACGCTTTCACATAAAGAAATATAGATTTCAATATAGGTGCATTAACCTTTCTAATCGATTATATGTGTTCTTGTTCTAACTATGAAGATCGTGGGATTACATTTTTTTCACGACTAATAGCAAATGCATTTTCCATAGTTCTTTCGATGATGCTAGAGCTCACACTATACGAGAAGCTTCAGTTCGATTTCATGTGCTGAACCTGTTGCCAAGAATTGGATGAGTGAAGCTTGAATTCAAACTGGTAATGTCTATTGGAACGGTCTTCGGAAGGAGATGAAAAGATCGTCTCTTCTCTCAACAGCTCATTCTAGTCAATCCAGTTCACTAGAAGCAAAAGAGCATAGTACCCGCGTTGGGAAACACAGTCAAGCCAACAGCTAAGCCTATTTATTATCTTAATCTTGGGTCAATATCTCTCCTTGCTGGTCGATAGTGCTTGAATGCATTATACAAGGAACACAATTGGCAAAGTTTTGAGCTACTTCGTTCTTTTGAACGTCTTCCTGCTAAGTTTTGGGCACTACGAATGAACCATTTTTGTGACAACCCAGATTTTCAATCCTGTTTTCTATTAAATAAACTGGGCATTTCATCGACGCACCTACAGGGCTGTTCTCAGAGCTGATCACTCTCAAGATAACTAGACTATTTAGGGAAGCCATTAAGGAATTTTAATGCAATAAACTTAAGAATTCGACCAATAATTGATTGCTCGATTGTGCTCATCTGCCGATATCATTACGGCACAGTTAAAAATCGATCAGGGATCAGAGATAGGTTGGTTCGACTGAGATGAGTAGTCAAACATGGGTGATCTCATTAAATTGCAAAATTCTCATCGACTGGCACTAACTTGATTTTTTTTTATCGTTTTGGTACCCTATGTCCGTATTTGAATTATCGAGATTTTCACAACAACCGAGAGTCGTCAACATGTCGAGTGGGTTCATTGTGGCTCGAAGAAAATTGACCATGGGTCATTTGCACTAAAAAATTTCTAAAAATTACCCGGTGGCCTAATTCACGCTAAAAACGCGTCTGAGTGAAATTAACCGCGAATTTGAATTCGATTTCAAAAATTGAAAGTTCTGTCGTGTCACGATCTATTTTAAGAACGTCGACTCATCCTCCGAAAAATTTTCAGAGATTTCGGGATTTTTACGGAAAACTGTTTCAAACGTTGCAGAAAATTAGCGGAAATTCGGATGGGCCAAATTAAAGGAAATTTGGACTTCCAAGCCGAGCCTTTGAGTGTTGGGGACTTACAGAAAATTGTTTGAGATTTTTCTTCATCGAAATCGGACCTCAATTTGGGAAATTGAGTGAAGAAATTGAGGCCTAAGATTGAGAAATTGGAGCTTGGCAAGGGGCTGGGAATTTTTCATCAAATTGGATTAATTGGTGATTTATTTGGTGGCTTTATCTAATCAAGAAAGTAATAAGGGGGACATGCATTCAATGGAATGGATAAAATGTTTGACCTTGGTCTCCCCTTCACCTTGGCTTCCTTTATACGTCTCTTGGCCAACCTCCCTCTTTCGTGCTTTTGCTTTCATTTTTCTCCTTCGAGCAAAGACGAAACGGCTTCATCCTCTCTCCTCTTTCGTGCATTTCCTCCATCGACCGTCCCTCTCTGCA
Source organism: Eucalyptus guilfoylei (assembly GCA_016097605.1). Taxonomy (NCBI): domain Eukaryota; kingdom Viridiplantae; phylum Streptophyta; class Magnoliopsida; order Myrtales; family Myrtaceae; genus Eucalyptus; species Eucalyptus guilfoylei. The sequence continues at coordinate 38,204,700 of CM027861.1, forward strand.
CTCCTTCTATTTTCATTTCCCCTTGCAGTTTCATTATGCCTTTTTGCTCTTTGCTTGAAGCCTCTCCACGCTGTCTCCTTCCCCAGCTTTGCCACGAATTATGCCACTCCACTGATCTTCAGCTCCTTGGATGCCAGCACACGAGTCAACAAACCAGCCACTTCTCCCCATAATTGACCGAGGCCCCTCCAACAACAGCTACTTGTCCTCCCCCACCACCATTTGTCCCATTTTCTACTGAAACAGAAGTTGCTACATCCCTTTGGCCGTAGCATCCTCCATCAAGTAAACCGCCCTCAACTCCACGCGGCCAGCGCACGCCAGCTGCTTCCTCGTCCGCGTCACTGCACGCCTCCACTAGCTCGCCAGCCAACTCGTGGACTTTGCTGCTTCGCACGTTGGGCCCAACTAAAGTCCACGAGCCCAAGCGAATTCAGCCGTGGAATCCAGCCTATCTTCGGCCCAAATCTACAAGCTTTAGCCCAGTGAAATGTCCAGTGCAGCAGCCCATCTTCAGTCCTCCAACTGCAGCACAGTCCAGCGAAGTTAGCCGCAGGTTCAACAGCCCAAGTTTCAGCCCAATTCCAATTCACTTTGGCCCATAAAGCAGGCCTAGTCCGCAACCAAGCCCAAGCCCAAGTCTAAGCCTAGAAATTTCTGTGGGCTTGCAAGGCTTTTGGCCCGGTCCGAGTGCTTATCGACGCCGTCGAAAATTCGGAATTCGGCCGCTGTCGTGGTGTTCTGGTCTTCGCTTTGCACGAGTGAGTTGAACTCACTAATCCCTGCTTAGTCGGTTAATGATGCTTAAGGGTTGATTAAATTTAATTGAGTATGATTAGGTGGATAGATTAGAATAGAGCAATTAAATTAGTGCATTATCAATGCATGTTAGGCAAATGGTTAGTGCATTTAACGAGTAGACGCGCTTTATTATTTATTGAACGAACCTTGAAATTTTTTCGGGTCCATTTTGGTTTCCAATTAGGCATTAAGGGTCTAAATTGGATTTATCGCTATTTATTTAATATTTTCATAATTAATTAATTAATTAATTAATTATATTATGGAAATTAGGCTCAGATAGCCGACGACCAAAATTTTATGCTGGTTATTGTGGTGCGGTCAGTTTATTTATTTGAGCTCTAAATTGTGCTGAATTGAATTAGTTGTGATTTTAAGATTTTATTCCTAAATTAATAAATTTTGGTAATTGATTGTAAAATAACCAAGTCTCGGTTTACAACGCCAAAATATTTTGGTGGACCATATGAAATGGTGAGATTTATGGAAATGAAATTATTATATTTTGGCTAAGGCCAACCGTGTACCCACACACGGCTATTTTATCGGGTATGATAAAAGGTGAGAAAGAATGACATATTACGTCGGCTCGATGATTAAGGATGTCATCTTTGAGAAAAACGTTATATTTTGTTGGCTCAGTGAATCGATATATCACATCGGAGAATGCACGTGAGCTCGGTGATTAGGTATGTCATCTTGGGAAATGCACGTGGGCTCGGTGATTAGGTATGTCATATTGGAAAATGCATGTGGGCTCGGTGATTAGGTATGTCATCTTGGAGAATGCACGTGGGCTCGGTGACTAGATATACCATCTGGCAGAATAGATGGTATTGAATGTACCGACCGGAGAAGGTCGTGATGATATGTAATCGACTGAGTCGATTGATCGATAATTCGATCTGATTTGGTGAATTGATGTGATTTGCGTATATTTGAAATATATTGATTTGCAGGATGGAACTAAGGCCAAGGTAAGTCCTCTGACTTGTGTTGTGCTTAGGCAGCCTTTAGGGTATATTGACTTCCTAATCGGGTCTTAAGGGGTAAAACTCGCTGAGACGTTGTCTCACTGGTTATTATATAACCATTTCAGGTCCTTAAATGGTGTTGGTGAAGGATCGGAACCCCCAGAGTTAAGAGGTGAAGCTCGAAGAATTGGCGATCTTGTCCGATTAGCTAGTCATAGGACAATTCTCTTTTGTAAGGAGCCGATCCCTTTCCTAAACTTTTGTGTATAGACCTATGTGTTTATAAAAAGGTCTCAAATGGAAAAATTGGTCATACTTTCTTATCCTATTGTTTTATTGTTTGGGGATTTTATATTTGTTTCTGCATGCGTATTAAAATGAAAGTGTCGGCGATGCGTCCTGGGACGTCACTATTAATCGACCAGGTGAGGGATGGACGCGCGCTTGAGGATCGGGGCATGACAATTTTAGACCTATTTTGGGAGTATGGAACTCCTGTTTCATCTCTCACCCCCATTTTTCTTTCCAATCTTTTTCTTTATTGTATTGAATCATTCAATATGTTTTAATTAACTTAATTACTGATATTGACCTTAATAATGTTTTTTCTTTGAGGAAATATTTAGGTCTTAACTCAGCATCTTCTCAAATGCAATCTTGTGCACATGTCATGGGACGATTCTTTCGATTGCGAACCGTGCGGGGCTTAGACCTTTGAGTCACCTGATCGAGTCTAGTTTGAAAGGGCTAGTATGAATACCTAGAGGGGGGTGAATATGTGTGAAAACAGATTTTGCGAAATGCAGTGAAAAACTTTACTTTTAACCCGAGTCTGGTTGACTACAAACTTTGCAAAAGGATTCAGACTTTAATGACTATTTCAAAACACAGAAGTATATCACATCAAATAAAGTAAAGGAGTTCAGGGAAGAGAAAAATGAGCACAAGATTTATAGTGGTTTGGCTTCGATCAAGTCTACGTCCATTCTCCCACGCTGATAGTCTTCTGGCTAGTTTCCACTATGAATCGAAAGAGAATATTACAGCCCTGTGATCTCAACTTCTTAGTGAGGAGTCTCTACTGTTCTCACAAGATCACTCTCTAGAGTTTCTCACTTTCGAATACAAGTTTAAGTACTAAATGATGAAGGACAAGTGAATTGGAAGCTTCAGACTTTGGAATTCTTCTTTCACGCTCTTCTTCAAATGACTTGTAAAATCCCCTTTAAATACTCATCTATGCCTTCTTGACCGTTGGCACTTTCCAAATGAATTCTTCCAATTAACCCATTAGACATAATCAATCAAGAAGATCTCAAGCCATTTGAAGATTGAGATGAAAGTCCGTCAATCCTGTTCGCTCATACAATCAGGATCTTGGTTTCCATAAGTAGATTCTTTCCAAATAAGATTACCTTCCAAAATGATTTTCTTTTTCGAAATTGATTGAGATAACCAATATGGTAAGTGATATTTCCAACCAGAAAGCCTGATGTGTCTTGAACGTATTGGAACCTTGAAGAAAATAATCCTGAGTCTGATTAAGTCTTCATTTATGCGTACAGTCTGGAACTTGTCAGAGTGGACAGACTTCTAATGTAACATAGACTTTGACACAGAAGTTTGGCAATCTTCAGAATAGAACTTGGATAAGTTTTGTCAGCTTCAAAACATCATAGGGGTTTTCTCCAACAATCTCCTCATTTTTTATGTTGACAAAATTTTCCTGTAGATTTAAAAAACGTATATCCTGCAAAACAACACTTTAGCAGTATATGATGACTTATAAAAACAAGTTGTTATAGATCTGGATAACATCGATTCTGCAACCATAGAAAACACATTGATCTTGACAATTTAGACAAAGATTCAATCCATAATCACAATCAAAATCACAAAAAGGTTACTGCAGAATATAAATATCCAACACATATCCAACATAGTCATTTCAAACTAAAACAAGTTAAGTTCAAACAAATTAAATATGCTCTCATTCTCTCCCTTTTTTGTCAACAGCAAAAAGAAAGAGAAAGTCAAAATAGAGAGATTAAAAGATAAATGGAATTAGGGTTATGTAGTTACTCGAACGAGTTGGAAATCCCCCATCGACTGCATTGTCACCTCAAGCTTTTGGCACTGATTATAAACATCTTCAACCTTGGCAACAGTCTATGAGACTTGCTGATTCAAAGTTTGAACTTGAGTGTCTAGAGATTATACCTTGCCAGTGAGAAAATCTGAAGTAGATCTCAATGCACTGTGAAGCTTCTGGATCTCAACATCCATTGCATATTGCTGAGCTTTAACCTCCAAAAGGAGCTCTACTATCCTTGGATAGTTTGGATCAGGGTCTGTTTGGGCACTAGCTTCAACGAAATGAGTTTGTGGAGTGTTGAGAGATGGGGAAACATCAACTTGATCGAGGGCAATTTGTCTTGCACCCTGACTTGGGTGGACTCTTCAACCTCAGCTTCAGGAAACTGGGATGCAAAAACATCTTCAGGGTTTATAGGAGATCTACTTATACCATCACTCATATGATGTGGAGAAGTCCCTGTTTTTTCATGAGCTCCCCATGTTTCTGTGCTAGGTGGAGAAGAGATTTCTTCTTCTTGTTCCTTTTCTTTCTTAGAACTGGAGTGATGTTCTGTCTCAGTTCGTACTCCTTTAGGGTTATCCCTACTTGCTTTAGAATCCTCTGATAATGTTATTGCAATAGTTTCTCCATCAGAGTCACCCTTTTCTTCAGTAGCAACTTCTTCTTCTTCATCTTCATCTCCTTCTTCTTCTGCTCCTACTTCTTCTTCTTCTTCTTCTTCTTCCTCTTCTTCTTCATCTATTTTTTCTCCTCCTTCTCTTTCCTTTGATTGTTCAAAAGTAGCAAAGCCTTGAAGATTTCTTAAGGCAATAGCAGAAATGGTTAGATCATCTTCATCCTCTTCATCCTGTAGGGTAAGAGATCTCCTTTTGTTTTTAGTTGCTTGCACAACTTCCTTGCCTTTGCACTTTCTTGGAGTAGCAAATCCTTCCTTGACTTTGCTCGAGGATTCCTTCTTCAAAAGCTCAATGGCCTTGGTTAAATCCTTCAGCCTCATTTTGGAGATCATTTTCAATCCTATCTCAATAGGAGCAACAGTTCTTGAGCAGAGCGAAGAAGGGAACTGGATCTGAAAATGATGAAACAATTTTATGACCAGGGCAGAGTAAGGCAATTGGCCTTTTTCTTTCATGACAGTCCTGTACATATGTAGCAAGATAGTATGAGGAAGGGAGAAACGAATCCCATTGCAGATTGCCCACATGATTCTTGCCTCAAATCTAGAAACATTAGTTTTGGAGGCTGCCTTTGGTTTGATGCAGTTGATAACGATTTTGTGCAATAGAATGTTGGAGGCTAGCAATCGAGAGTATGTGATACCTCCACTTGGCAGTCTATCCTTTACCAAAAATCTTGTGGTTTGACCGATGGAGACATTGCTTGGTTGAAAACCACTTCTTTCTACTTCCAGAATATCGGCCAGAATGTCAACATCCACAACATAGGCTTTATCACAAACAGTAAATTGAATGCGATTCTGATCAACGAAAGATAGATTTGAGTAGAAGTATGCTGTCAATTCTGGATAAGCCACATCCATCTCAGCATAAAACTTTTCTAATTGAAGGATGGCCAACTTTTCCCTCAAGTTCACTTTAATCGAGTCCCAAAAGTCAAAATCTACTGTTCGAGGGTTTATCACCCCTCTGTTCAACATCTAGGCATAAACCTTTTTATGCTCCTTATAATGAAACAGTTTCATTCTTTCACTAGGCACGTCAATAACCACACCCATCCTGGGTTGAAAATTCGAAAACATCCGCTCATCATCATCCTTATTTTTAGGCTGGTTCTCAGTACTAAATCTAGGATCATAAGGAAAATGTAGAAAAGCCTTTTCTGTCGAACCTCTTGGTGCCACTCCTAACCTTTCCATGGCTTTTAAGAAAATAGTTTCATTCCCATGACCATGCCCTTTCAGAAAACTAGTGATAAATGACATTGGAGAACCACATTGTTTCAGATAATAGGAATGCTTGTAAAGAACCCGGGGTGTCAAAACTTTGAGGGGAACTGCATCTTGTTCAACTTCTTCTTCCAAAGGTTAACAAGGAGTGTTTTGAGGAGAGCCTTCACCAGTGAGATCGAAATGTGTTGGTCCTTCTAACATGTTCCAAGGCCCTTGACTTGCGATCCGAGAAGATTTCCTTTGGTGTGACATGGATGCAGTCTTGGAAGATTTCGTGACAAGTTCGAGTGAAGGAAAAATGGAAACTTACAGAGAAATTTGAGAGTAAAAGACGAGGGAGAAGGAGAGTGAATCGTTGTTAGGGTTTTGGAAAATGCTTGTGCTTCAAAAAAGAGAATTTTGAGGTATTTAAGCAAATTGAAACGGGGTAGCCGAAGCGTCGCAAGGAAAAAGCTTTTTCAAAAATGGAATTAAAAAAGGTAACTACTAAAAGTAAAAAAAAAAAAACATATATTTTAGCAAGAAAATAATAATTTCCAAAAATAAAATAGGCAAGCATCAATTAAGATAAAATCATACATGTTCATAATTTACATTCTAAAATTAAAATACCTAGATTTGAGAGAATGTACATACTGAAGTGGCTTCCTCAAGTTGAAGTTCTGAGTCTGATCACCTTCAGACTTTAGGAGAGATAATATTCAAATTGCTACGAATAGACTCAAATGAGGTTTTCTCCAACGGTTTTGTGAATATGTCTGCCTGCTAATTCTTTGAATCAATAAATTGAACTATAATCTCACCATTCTGGGTATGATCACTTATAAAATGATATCAAATCTCTATATGCTTTCCCCTTGAATGAAGAATGGGATTTTTGGTGAAATTGATAGCACTTGTGTTGTCGCATCTGATCTCTGTGCAGGATTTTCTATTCCAAAGTCTCTTAGTTGTTGTCTTATCCAAAGAATTTGAGAACAACAACTCCCAAGAGCAACATATTCTGCTTTTGCTGTTGATAATGCTACTTTACTTTGTTTTCTTGAGAACCAAGACACCAGCATTTGTCCCAACAGTTGACATGTGCCAGATGTACTCTTTCTATTGATTCTACAACATGCTAAATCAGCGTCAGAATAACCAAGAAGAGGAAAGTCTCATTCTTTTGGATACCATAAACCCAGCTTTGGAAAAGGTGCAACATATTTAATGATGCGCTTAACAGCACTTAGATGAGATTCCTTTGGATTAGATTGAAATCTAGCACATATGCACACACTGAATAAAATGTCAGGTCTAGAGGCAGTGAGGTAAAGAAGAGAGCCGATCATGCTTCTATATAGTTTCTGATCTACTTTCTTCCCTCCGTCATCCTTGTCCAGTTTTGATGAACTCGACATAGGAGTTTCTGTCCTCTTGCAATTCTCCAATCCAAATTTCTTGATGAGATCTTTGGCATATTTCTCTTGGTGAATGAATATGTCTTCCTTTAATTGTCTGACTTGTAATCCCAGAAAGAAGGTCAATTCACCCATCATGCTCATTTCGAATTCATCCTGCATAGATCTTGAAAATTTCTCGCAGAGACTTTTGTTAGGAGAACCAAAGATTATATCATCTACATAAATTTGTACAAGTAGAAAATCTTTTCCTTCCCTTTTTATAAACAAAGTAGTATCTACTTTTCCTTTTTCAAAACCATTCTGAATTAGAAACTTAATCAACCTTTCATACCAGGCTCGTGGAGCCTGCTTCAGACCATACAATGCCTTTTTCAGTCTGTAGACAGAGTCTAGTTTTCTTGGATCTTTAAATCCTGGTGGTTGTTCCACATAAACTTCTTCTTGAATGAATCCATTTAGGAAAGCACTTTTGACATCCATATGGAATAACCTAAAATTTTGGAAAAAAGCAAAAGCAAGCAATAATCGAATTGCTTCTAACATTGCTACTAGTACATAAGTCTCGTCATAGTCTATCCCTTCTTCCTATATGTATCCTTTTGTCACGAGTCTTGCTTTGTTTATGATCACTTTTCCTTTCTCATCCATCTTGTTTCTGAAAACCCATTTCGTTCCAATAACATATTTGCCTTTAGGTTTTAGAATCAGCTCCCATACGTCATTAATACTGAATTGTCTAAGTTCTTCCTGCATAGCTTCTATCCAGCTTTCATCAGACAAAGCTTTTTCTACACCTTTCGGTTCTATCTTAGAAACAAGTGCTAAAGCACTGGAATCTTCTCTTCCTTTGGATCTGGTGCGAATTCCTTCATCAATGTTCCCAATGATGAGTTCTTTGGGATGACTCGACTTGTGCTTCCAGTTGTTGTTTGGCCTGAGAGTCTATTGATCCTCTGTTCCATTTGAATCTTCTTGTTTTGCTTGTTGCTGCACTCCAAAAGTCTGAACTTTGCTGGGGGAGACAGACTTTGTTAAGTCTGGAACTAGTTCAGACTCTTCAAGTTGAACCTGATCTGGCTGAATCTGCATATTTTCCTGAAACTTGACGTTCATAGATTCTTCCACAGATTGAGTCTTTTTGTTAAAGACCCTCTAAGCTTTGCTTGTCATAGAGTACCCAAGAAAAATTCATTCGTCTAATTTTTCTTCGAACTTTCCAGATCGATCATTTGCATTCTTCAAAATAAAGCACTTACAGCCAAAGACATGAAAATAGGAAACAATTGGCTTCTTTCCTTTATATATCTCATAGGAAGTCTTCTCTAGAATAGGTCTTAAGAACACCCTTTTGATAATATAACATACAGTACAAATTGCTTCCGCCCAGAAGCGAAAGGGTATTTTGCTTTCTATAAAGAGAGTTCTGGCCATCTCTTGTAGAGATTTGTTTTTCCTTTCCATGACCCCATTTTGTTCTAGAGTATATGGAGAGGAGAAGACATGCTGAAAACCAGATTCATTATAGAATTCTAAAAAGTCTTGATTCTCAAATTCACCTCCATGAACTGTTCTTATGCTTGAAATAACATATCATTTCTCGTTCTGAACTTTCTTGGAAAAGTTTGAGAAGTATACAAAAGTCTCAGACTTGTTTGCTAAGAAGAACACCCAAGTGAAACGAGAATAATCATCCACGATTACTAGGCAATACTTCTTTCCACAAATACTCTAAGTTCTTGTTAGTCCAAAAAGATCCATATAAAGGAGCTGTAAAACTCGATTGGTAGAAACCTGATTTACTGGTTTAAAAGAGCTTCTGACTTGCTTTCCCAAGAAACATAGAGTGCATAATTTAGACGTTTAATAGCTCAGATTAGGAAACCCTCGAACCAACTTCTTAGAGGCAACCGTGGCAATCTACTTCATATTTATATGACCAAGCTTCTGATGTCAGAGACTTGCTTCATCTTGAATAGAAATAAGGCACTGAGAACTTTCTGGATTTATGTTCAGAAGATATATATGACAATGCCTTCGCCCAGTAAAGGATTGAGAGAAGTCTTGACTTATTCCAGAACAAATGCCTTCTTGGAAGTTTATTCTGAAACTAGTATTACAAAGTTGACTTATACTTATAAGATTGTAGTTTAAGCCTTTCACCAAGGAAACATTATTGATGGTCAGACTTCCAATCTTCACAGTTCCATAACCTATAATCTTTCCTTTGTTATTTCCTCCAAATGAAACTTTTCCTCCTTTTAGTCTGTCAAGCTTTACAAAACAACTTGAGTCTTTTGTCATATGCCTCGAACAGCCACTATCCAAATACCATTTAATTTTTCTTTTAATAGTGACCTGTAATAAGAAGAAAAACTCAAACTTTCTTTGGTACCTAGATTTTCTTGGGTGCATGAGTGTTAGTATTAAAAACAGTTTTTGTCCAATCTTTCTTAACTAGTGTCCAAACCTTGGGACCATCCTTCTCGAAATGTTCTGAGTTGTTACACTTAGAACATCTGAGAGCACTTCTGCCAATAGGTTTTACAAACACTTTTTAAAAATGATTTTTGTAAAAGATTTTTGCAGGCCTTTGCTTAAGTCTCTTTTTTACTTTAGGAAAATCAATTAAAGGAGTAGTTTCAAAACTCATACCCATACCAGATTTGTTAAAATAGGTATTTGAGCTTTAAGAATTTTCTCTAATTATTCAGATCGTTTTGAAAACCTTTTTGAAATATCTGAGATTTTCCTTTTTAAAACAGCATTTTCTTTTGAAAGAGAATCAAAATTTTCTTTCAAATCGTCAAAGCTTCTTTTCAGACTTTCAAACTTTTCTTTCCAAGAAATTTCCTGTTGCCTGAGCTTAGAATTCTCATTCTTCAGTTCGAAGATCCTTTTAAAAGAGGATTTAAGATTGAGGCAAAGTTCATCTATATACCTAGAGACTTTAATAGGAATTTCTGAGTTACTAACCTCAATTTCTTTGTCAGAGTCTGAATTAGTATTTGTTTATGATCCTGAGTCTGAATTTGAGTGAGCCATCAGACATATGTTTGCAAATTCTTCTTCGCTTTCTTCACATACGATATCACTCCAAGTTTCTACTTTGAGAGCCTTTTTGTATTTCTTAGTCTTCCCTTTCTTCTTTTTCAACAAGGGACAATTTGGTCTGATATGCCCCTTCTTCTTGCACTCGAAGCATATTACATCCCTGTTAGCTTCAGCTTCTTCTGTAGGTTTCTTCTGGAAATTCTTCGAGCCCTGCTTCTTCCAATTGAACATTCTACCTTTTCTATTCAGTCTTCTGAATTTCTTTATCATGAGGGCCAGTTCTTCATCATCCATATCATCTTCCGAATTTGTACCATAAGAATTAACGTTAGATTTTAAAGCAATTGATTTCTTACCTTTTGGATCTTCCTCATCATTGATCTGCTCCACTTCGTATGATTGAAGTGTGCCTATTAGTTTATCTACTGATAGAGGCATAATCCTTTGAGTCTCTTTGATTGAGGTCTTCACATAATTCCAATCCTTTGAAAGTCCACACAGTAGTTTGTTGACTTTCATTGATCTAGAAATTGATTGGCTTTGATAAGCCAAGCCATTCACGATCTCTGTAAAGTGACTAAACATATCAGAGATAAATTCTCCAAGCTTCATTCTGAATGCTTCATATTGTCCAAGCAGAATGTTTATTTTTGTTTCCTTCACACGGTCAGTCCCCTCATAGGTAACATGAAGTCCGTCCCAAACTTTTTTTGCTGTTTCACAAGCAAAAATTCGATTATATTCTGTGGGAGACAAAGCACAATATAAAGAATAAATTGCTTTTGCGTCAAGAGCTTATCTCTTGGTAATTTCAGCTTGTGTTGATTCATCAGCATCAATCACTTCTTTCCCTTTGTCTGAAGCTGATGTTGCTTTAGGATAGATTCCTTTTTCAACAACATTGCACTCCAGGGGATCTCTTGATCTAAGAAATGCCTTCATCTTGTTTTTCCACACGTTGTACTCCTTTCCATCGAAGTAATGAGGTCTGGTGTTGCTTTGTCCCTTAACCATACTTGGAGCCAGAATACTAGCCATAGAAGATCTTTATCTTAGAAGTAAAAATACTTCAATAAAGTAAGCACACAAGCTCTGATACCAATTGAAAGGGTTAGTATGATCACCTAGAGGGAGGTGAATATGTGTGAAAATAAATTTTGCGAAATGCAGTGAAAAACTTTACTTTTAACCCGAGTCTGGTTGACTACAAATTTTGCAGAAGGATTCAGACTTTAACGACTATTTTCAAAACACAAAAGTATATCGCAGCAAATAAAGTAAATGAGTTCAGGGAAGAGAAAAATGAACACAAGATTTAGAATGGTTCGGCTTAGATCAAGCTTACGTCCACTCTCCCACGTTAATAGCCTTCTGGCTGGTTCCCACTATGAATCGAAAGAGAATATTACAACACTGTGATCTCAACTTCTTAGTGAGGAGTCTCTACTGTTCTCACAAGATCGCTCTCTAGAGTTTCTCACTTTCGAATATGAGTTTAAGCAATAAATGATGAAGGACAAGTGACTTGGAAGCTTCAGACTTTGGAATTCTTCTTTCACGCTCTTCTTCAAATGACTTGTAAAATCCTCTTTAAATACTTCTCTATGCCTTCTCGACCGTTGGCACTTTCCAAAGAAATTCCTCAAATCAACCCGTTGGACAGAATCAATCAAAGAGATCTCGAGCTGTTTGAAGATTGAGATGAAAGCCCGTCAATTCTGTTTGCTCATACAATCAGAATCTTGGTTTCCATAAGTAGATTCTTTCCAAATAAGCTTGCTTTCCAAAATGATTTGCTTCTTTGAAATTCATTGAGATAACCAATATGGTAAGTGATATTTCCAACCAGAAAGCCTGATGTGTCTTGAACGTATTGGAACCTTGAATAAAATAATCCTGAATATGATTAAATCTTTATTCATGCGTACAGTCTGGAACTTATCAGAGTGGGCAAACTTCTGATGTAAGATAGACTTTGACACAGAAGTTTGGCAATCTTCAGAATAGAACTTGGATAAGTTTTGTCAGTTTCAAAACATCATAGGGGTTTTCTCCAACATAGTTAAGTCTAGTTCTCACTCACACTCTCACAAGGAAGGGAATTTCTAGAGAGAGAAAGTAGGGAGGGAACTCTAGATAATACTTGTATTTCTCAAATGAAGCAAATGATACAAATGAGGGGAGGGCTCCCCTATTTACATAAAAGTGCCTCTAATTACAACAATTAATCTTCTACATAGTCTAATGGTAGAGGATATCAATCCTCGTCTAATTGATTCAACGGTAGAGATGTATTTGATCTAATGGTGGAGGATATTAATCCTCATCATATTAGTCAAATGGTGGAGATTGATCTCATTTAATGGTTGAGATTGTCAATCCTCATCAATCAAATCCAATGGCAAAGATTAGGTCCCCTTACAATCTAATGGTCTTGATGAGCTCCCTTTGGAGGTCCGTGGCACACGCACATTTGACATTTTTAAGTGTACTCTTTCTCGTAATAGGTTATCATGGTATTTTACAAACATTTGGGAGACTAAAGGTGTTAAATTATGTCTCAAGTTTGAATTTGAATAACGATTTGTTAAATCGAATTTGTTGATAAAATTTCCTAAGTAGAAGAAATATAAAATAAATTGAAGCAAAGTTTTCTTCAATTGCTGCAGAATCCAAATAGTGAAGATGGAGTCCTCTGCACGTACGCGAGAATTCAAGCGTAGGTGGGCCCAGGTGAAGCCAATTCAGCGTCTCTCCCACGTGAAGTTCCTCCGCACGTAATATTGGAAATTGGTGGGGCCCAAGGTCAAACTTTTGACCTTGGGCACACTTATATATATAAATGCGGACGATCAGTGAGGGTTTCTTCTTTCGGTGTGTTGCTGCCGCACGTGCACGAGAGAAACGAAGCTTGCCGCGAAAGAGAGAAAAATACTACGAAGCCGCACACGATTGTTGAAGCCGCTAGCCGAGCGAAGCCACATGTTGAAGCGCCGTTTACTCTGAGTGCTGTGGGTGTTCTCTGTTTGTGAGAGACGTCTGTAGGCACTGGGTGCTTGATAGCGAGTCTTCGTGTTTCTCGTGTGGCAAAGCTTATTCGTGATTTACATCCAAGAAAGATTGGTGTATTGGGTGTAATTGGGGTTTGGGAAACACCGAGAGAGTGTTTGAGTGACTTTAGTGTGTAATCTCCTTATATCGCTTGATCTATAGTGAAATTCGATGCTGCTCTCCCCGTGGACATAGGTCTTTACGACCGAACCACGTAAATCTGGTGTCCGATTTATTTTCTTTTTCTGTCTATATTATTGTTCGATCGCTCGCTTTATCTCAACAAGTAGTATCAGAGCCAGGCTTGGCTAAGTTGAAGCGAATCGATGGCGACAGAAGAAGTAAAAGTGAGAATCGACAGATTTGATAGGAAGGATTTTAGTTTCTGGAAGATGCAGATTGAAGATTATCTTTACCAGATGAAACTGCACTTGCCCTTATCTGGGAAGAAACCAGAGACGATGAAGCAAGCTGATTGGGATTTGCTGGATAGATGAGCTATGGGTGTTATTCGGCTAACGTTGGCTCGTAACGTCGCGTTTAACATCTTGAAGGAGAAGACCACTGCTGATTTGAAGCAAGCCCTATCAGATATGTACGAGAAGCCCTCTATGATCAACAAAGTCTATTTGATGCGACGTCTGTTTAATTTGAAGATGAGAGAAGGTGTATCAGTTGCAGATCATATCAATGAATTCAATGTGATTGTTAGTCAATTGAGTTCAGTTGAGATTGACTTTGAAGATGAGGTACGTGCTTTGATTCTGTTATCCTCATTGCTTGATAGTTGGAATACTATTATTACTGATGTTAGTAATTCCTCTGGGTCAACAAGTTTAACGTTTGATGGGGTTCGAGATTTGATTATGAGCGAGGATATTCATAAAAGAGAATTTGGTGAATCTGTATCTACTGCTTTAGTAGGTGAAAATAGAGGAAAATCTATGACACGTGTGGGTAAGAGTAGTACTAATATGAACAGACATAGTCAATCTAGGACTGCTAATGTTGTCTGTTGGAGCTATGGCAAGAGGGGGCATCTTAGAAGGGATTGCCTTAAGTTGAAGAATGAGAAGGGTAAGGAAATTATAGTTGATTATGCAGATAATGTTGCAGCTATAGCAGATAGTGCCGATTATGTCTTGTCTGTCACTAATGATTCATCGCTTGATGGATGGATTTTGGATTCTAGTTGTTCTTTTCATGTCACGCCAAATAGATATTGGTTTATCACTTATCAGTGCACAGGTAGTGGTAAAGTACAATTAGGGAACAACACTGAGTGCGATGTTATGGGTGTTAGTGATGTTAAAATCAGAATGCATGATGGCATTGTGAGGACATTGATTGGAGTAAGACACGTTCCAAAATTGAAAAAATACTTAATTTCCTTGGGTGCCCTAGATTCAACTGGTTGCAGGTATTCTTCAAAAAGTGGAGTTCTGAAGGTTGTTCGAGGTGCCTTGGTGATAATGAAAGGAATTAAGCACGGAGGCCTGTATAAACTTCAAGGTGAAACAATGAGAAGTTTCGCTCTGGAGACGTTGGATGCGTCTGTTTGAGAGTCTATGGACTGCTCGAAGAAGACCTGGAGGTTTGTGCCGATGCACAAGTTTGATGCTGGTGTCAGGATCACGCTGTTAAGAGCTTTGATCGAGACGGAGACTAGTAAGTCGATCAATCATGTGCGGACTGACAATAGCATGGAGTTCTGCTCGGAGCAAGCAAATAAATTCTACATGAAAGAGAGCATAGTGAAACACCGCACTAGTGCCAATAAATCGCAACAATTTGCAGAATTGATGAGCAGAACATTACTAGAGACAGCTAAAAAAATTATCTCTAGCGCTGGTATCGCTAGGAGAATCCTAGCTGATGTGCTTAGTACGATAAGCTGCCTGGTGAATAGATTCCCATCAACTGCTATTAAATGACGGACTCCTGAAGAAGTGTGGTCAGGTAACGTTGCTAGTTATTCTATTATTAGAATGTTTGGTTGCCCGTGATATTTTCGAGTGAGTGATGGTAAGCTCGATTGGAGGGCAATGTGTATATTCCATGGCTATGCACTAGGTTAGCGGGTCGATCAGTTGTGGTGCCCGGATATAAATTCACCTGTTAACAGCAGAGAAGTTACCCTTGATGAGTCTCCAATACTTCTGGCTATGAGTGTTTGTGGCAGTGTTAATATAGATCTGGACGGTGTTCAGCTTGAGGTGGAGTTGCGACCAAAAACTCCTGAGGTAACGTATATGGGTACTAGCAAAATAATCAACACAGATGGTGCTTGTAGCGAGGTGGAGCCTATAGAGTCAATGGTTGTTGTAACTGCTGAAATTAGTAAGGTACGTATTCGATCTCCTGATAGATATAGATGTAACAATGGTTTTACTTTATCTGCAGTTGAGGAGATTACGTCGGAAAATCCTTGCGGAGCAGTTAAAGGTACATATGGAGTTGGTATTCTGATGAGGTCCTCAATTATGGCGAAGTTCAAGCGAGGCTTGGACTTGGATAATAACTGTGGCGGTTGAGCCCATTGGGGGTTATGGAAGAGTAGCAGCAGAATTTGAATTTTTACGAAGCGATTGTAATTTGGCTCAAACGTCGAGCCAAGGTGGAGAATTGTTAAATTATGTCTCGAGTTTGAGTTCGGATAACGATTTGTTAAACCGAATTTGTCGATAAAATTTCCCAAGTAGAAGAAATATAAAATAAATTGAAGCAAAGTTTTCTTCAGAATCCGAATCGTTAAGATGGAGTCCTCTGCACGTACGCGAGAATTCAAGCGTAGGTGGGCCCAAGTGAAGCCAATTCAGCGTCTCTCCCACGTGAAGTTCCTCCGCACGTAATATTGGAAATTGGTGGGGCCCAAGGTCAAACTTTTGACCCTGGGCATACTTATATATATATAAATGCGGACGATCAGTGAGGGTTTCTTCTTTCGGTGAGTTGCTGCCGCACGTCCACGAGAGAAACGAAGCTTGCCGCGAAAGAGAGAAAAATCCTACGAAGCCGCACACGATCGTTGAAGCCGCTAGCCGAGCGAAGCCACATATTGAAGCGCCGTTTACTTTGAGTGCCGTGGGTGTTCTCTGTTTGTGAGAGACGTCTGTAGGCGCTGGGTGCTTGGTGTTTCTCGTGCGGCAAAGCTTATTCGTGATTTACATCCAAGAAAGATTGGTGTATTGGGTGTAATTGGGATTTGGAAAACACCGAGAGAGTGTTTGAGTGACTTGAGTGTGTAATCTCCTTATATTGCTTGATTTATAGTGAAATTTGCTGCTGCTCTCCCCGTGGACGTAGGTCTTTACGACTGAACCAATTTATGTTCTTTTTCTGTTTATAATATTGTTCGATCGCTCGCTTTATCTCAACAAAAGGGTTGTCTAATACGATAAAGTCGTAGGTGGATTGACAGCTTGAATTCGTTGCGTACAGTTGATCTAATGCACACGTCCACTGGATACTGCTCTCCAATGAGAATTCTTTGCAAGCTATTGAAAGTGAACTAAGCCTATTCTTGTAAAAGATTGACCGGGGGTAAATTTACATCTTATATTTGCCCCTAAAAAGTGGACAATTAGCAATTTATAAAGGACGTAGATTTGGCCACATAATTCATTTTATCTAACTTCAGCAAAAACGTTCTCATCTGCTATCGCGTGGTCGTCGGGCATCATTGACTTAGCCTCTGTTGCTCAATGAATTTTGTGACAATGGACAAGCGGTCGATCGACTATGCATTCATAGCCAGGAAAAGAATAAGAGAAAAGTAGGAAATAAAAAAGAAGAAGAAAAGGAATGCGTCCCAAGTAAATTTGTCGAATAGGTCCTCTTTTCAAGAAAGTAAATTTGATATGTAGAAATTTAGATGTTTTCAATTCACAAATTAGTTTATAGGTTGGCTTTCAAGAGTCAATATCATACAACCAAACATCTTCTGCTTCCCCTGAACAGAAGATTGGACATGCGCCATTTGCACATTTTTCACTCATTAATTTAAACGTGTCACCAAACGCTAATCTCCCTTCCTTAGGATTGGAAAGGAAAATGCGGATCGGTTTAATAGCCGATGAGGACTCAAAAGCTGACATGACCAAGGATGCATTTGGGAGACCATTTACAAACAGCTATAATAGACCAATACCTCCTCGAATGGATCTAGAAATAGCATAACAACATGGGAACTGATCTCTTTAAAGGCCCTTGAGCTAAAATTATGGTATTTGGTAACACAATTTCAAATATTCTGGTGCAAACTTTCGCTTTAAAAATGCTCACAGCTCAAGCTAAGTTCTCGCTTGGGGTTTTAGTATTTTCAAAATGCTAGTTTAGGGGTTTAGTGAAGTCTTTTCTTTGAAACTTGTCATTACTAACATGTTAATATTCTGGTTTTACCCCTTACTACTTTTTTTCTTCCAATCCAAGTTCAGGGATTTTCATGAACTTGCAGTTGTAGTGGCCGGGAAACTTTGCTTAGGAGGTCAAGGGACACCGACACGGCTTCGTCGAGGGTCAGCAGACACCAGCAAAGCTTCTTCGACAGTCAAGCGATACCGAGGGTCACATTACGCCGCCGAGCTTTGATGAGGATCGCTCGACACCGTACTAATTCGCCAGGAGTTACATGACGTGGGGTATCTTCACAGGGTCGGTCAGCCCTTGGCTTGCTCCTGTGCTGGGTTTTCGACTCTGGCATTGGCACGGGGGCTGCAGGTAGCTAGATCTCGCTTGCGTTCTGTTGCCTAGTTATTCAACCCGACGTTGTGCCACCTGGAGTCGCGGGAGGTCAACATCAATGCTTTTAATGTGCCACCTGCCTGAGCTTTCATTTGCAGCTATAAGTTCCTCCATTCTCCTTAATTTAAATTATTTCTTATTATAAAAATTGCTTTGCAATAAGTATTTTAAAAGTATATAGTAAACACTATTCTCATGAAAATCCTTTAATTCAATATCCTTTCCTTAAATACAAAGTTTTAAAGCGTTGCCAAAGTCACCTTTAATCGTGGCCTAGAAGCCTTCATTGCTCTATTGGCCTACGAGAAGATTAGTTTTCTGAAATATCCAATCTCTCTTGCTTTTAACCCTAAATTGATAGGGTTTCATTGACATAGATAGAGGTCAATTCAGGTTGTCATGAGTTCCACTAATGCATATGTTTGACAATGTTGGAAATCGAGGGCAGGTGGCTATCGGCAGAGGCGACGGGCTACGAGGAGGAGAGAGGGGGCAGGGGGTTTCAAGAGAGAGGATTTTCGAACGAGTGTCAAATCAAGATGCGGTGCCTATCCAACATTGCGAGGAGTGGAGACATAAAAGGGATATAGTAGATATAGCCAGGAACACGGCCCCCTTCAGCCGCATGAACCTCATCCAAATTAAGTGAAGAGGTTATCAAAGTTGTCTATTTCACCCATAAATGGAAATAAATATTATTTTGGATAACCTAAGGGCATGAGCATGAGGCCCTAACCAAGAGTAATTTTAATGAAATTGGTGGAATTTAAACAAATGATCTCCCTCGACGTGCTAATCAATTATGTCAATTTTTTGGGTTTTAATGGAGACAAGTTAATGACGTATTTTCTTCATGTGGCTTGGATTATGCATTCAAAAGTCCTAGACTTGGCGACATTTTTCAATAGGGGCATCGATGCTTAGGTGGTTATTAGTGATAGATTATTTAAAAAGTAAACCATGTTTTAACATAATAGTTTAAGTTTTAAAATAGTCAGTAGTAGTTCTACAAATGTTTTACGTGATATCAAAATATGAGGTATTGAGTTCTAATTTTTCCAAGACTCTTATTCACCTCCCTTATTATATATTTCATGCTTAGTATTATGCCAAAGTGTAATTTACAAGTGAAGGGGAGTGGCAGCATATCTAAATATTGAACCACGCATTTGATTGAATAGTTTAAATTTTTAGAACAATCGTTTGTGACCATAAATTTTACAATAAAGCCACCTAATTTTTTGGCCCTAGATCAAGAAACTGTCAATGACATTTTCCCAGATGAGATTATAGCCAAAGTTCCAAGTGACAAGATAAAATTTGACATGACATGTAGCTTATTCATGAGTTATATCTTCATAGAAGATATAAATGTAAACCTTAAAAAGAGTCCAATGAAATATATCACTTTGTAAGTGCCATGTCATGTGCTTCGAAAATTCAAAAGCTCATCTTGCGGCAAACAACTTACGTACCTGAGCTGTCGGAAGTTTCCACGAAAATGAATTGCTCTTCTATGCTCATGCATGGGGATCTATAGAAAAAGCTGCATCACTTGATGTTCAAACCTCTCCTTCTATCCCTTCCTCTTTGACCCGTTCAATCTCTTTCGTCATGTATGCAGATATACATATCATATCTTCCTAGCGAAAGGATATATGTAACATTTTACTCAAACCTAATCGTTTACACACACCATTGACCCTTGGTATGAGGACATGGGTCGACACGAAGTCCACTAAAAAATATTAGAAGTAGGGCAGATCGGCCCTTTCTTAATGAGCCTCACTCCCAACTCATCAGGACAAAACTGTATAAATAATCCAAAATAGACGGGAACCACTCGCGATTCTACCAGTAATTCAGAGTTAACCTCGTAAAGTCCGCACATGGGCCCTCGCAAGTAAGTTTGAGAACAATAAATAATTTAGTTAGTAAAGGAAAGAAAAGAAAACATTGTGTGACCAAATTGTGCGTCTCAAATGATAAGTCTCTTTGAAACGATATTCGAAATGCCTTCTCCATTCATTTCACTTGAAAGCTTTCTGAAACTTCTCAGATTTAGGGATTTGGTGCTAGGATTGCCAAATCCACGATCAAACTCTCTGACTGGTCCCATGTACATTCATAAATTAACAGGCGAATCTAATTGAATGGGAGAGTCGACCTTGGAACCAGACACATGTTCTCGAATTATCGTTTATTTTTTCCTGTCCAATATCGTGATAATGATTGGGGCTTTGATCTCCCCCCTGCAGGTGCGTCACCATGATGAATTGTGGGCTATATGCATTGTATGATTTCTATCTCCAACACTTCTTTTGCTTTCTTAAGAGGATTATAATTTTGTCCGAAGAAATTTTCTCCAATCGTTGGTGCCTAACAATTAAAGACCTCGCCAATATTTAGTTATAGACATTCTTAGAGGAAATTTTCTTCAACCAAGAATGAAGGAGAATATTGTACCTTTTTGTAACAAACACTTAAATGTTAAGATTGATTTATAGAGATAATGTACTAAAGAGATGCAATCTGTTGGAGGTAATAGGTTTGAGAGAGAAAAGCAGTTGCTTGAAGTATTACACCAAGAGACGTCAAGTTTGGAACGCTCAACAGTGTTACCTCCAGCGTAGGGAAACCCTAGAGTTTTTATATGCACGTTATTGGGCTCCGGCCCATATGGACCCAAATAACCATGCTTTTTACCTATTGGGCTTGTATGTGAACATATTATTTTGGACTATATTAATAATATATCCAACAATCTCCTCCTATGTTCACCATACAGCACAATCCAATTAGGTGGTCAGTGTAATATTCAAACAAACATGAATCATCCACATTCAGTTCAAGACAATCAACTCGGATCGGTCAAAGTGTATTCCAAAATAAATCTCAGACTCAGTTCACAACCAATATATGCATATTAATCAAGTATAAGTAGGCCAGTCAAAATAGTCCAAGGCCTTATAAATATAAGAAACAAGCATAATAATGTCCACAAAATAGAAATAGCAAAATGCAAGTCTCAAGTAAACGGACTTCATCAAAATAGGTAATAGCAGATAAACTGTCAAGTCCCTACAAGCTTTAAATGATATATATTCATTCATCAAGTAGGTCATCCTGGTTAGGATCTCACTCATTAAGCTCTCCTCCATCTCTGCCATCTCCTGTAGAATGTCAAATATGAATTTCATATTATCATGAATTCAATCATTTGAATAAAAACTTAACACAATTCCATCAGGTAGAGAAGAACATATATTGATGTCATAAAGCATCATAATATCATGTCATAAGCATCAAGCCAGTTTCATAAATTATGAACAAGACCTAAACAATGTGATTTACAAAGAGCCATCAACTTAAGTTTATTTGTAGGAGAATAACTATTGTCTAGTTTCAAAGAACACGACCAATAGTCAAGTCACTTACAATAACCTAGTCATGTAATATCAAGTTTCAATTAAGAACAAGACCAATAGGCTTCTTATGTAAACAATTGTTTTTATGTTTCAATTTAGAATGTCACGATTCTGATTCCTTAAAGTCAAATAATCTAACATCAAGTTTGGAATGAGATCATTTAACCAAAAAGGATAGTCCAATCTAGTTGAATTGTATCATCAAGTTTGGAATGACACAATTTTCCCAGATAGAACATTTGAATTAGGTTAAAGTCATCTTCATCAAATTTGGAATGAGACAACTAACCATCTTCAAATTAGTCAGCAACTGTGAACATCGATGAAACATATAAACTATGCTTATCATTGTAGCCAATAAAGAAAGATTTGATAATTCAAAAACGTCAAGTTTGGAATGCTCAACAGTGTTACCTCCAGCGTAAGGAAACCCTAGAGTTTTTATATGCACGTTATTGGGCTCCGGCCCATATGAATCCAAATAACCATGCTTTTTACCTATTGGCCTTGTATGTGAACATATTATTTTGGACTATATTAATAATATATCCAACACAATCAACTTATATTAGTTAAGGAGTATTGTACAAAGGTTTAAGTCAAAAGTTTAAATTAATAAATGAAGAGAAAATATATATGTATACACATTAATGCTCAATCACACTAGGATCAAGCGACATGGGATGATATTTAAGAGACCTCCTCACGTGCAAGTTGGATTAGAACATAAGTGCGTGGAATGGAAGATCGGGGAGCCACACTATGCAAAACGGACATTTTCTATGAGGATTCAGAAACCTAACTCTGACACTATGTCAAAATGTCCATTTTAAAAGTATAAACTATTAGTTGTAGTGAGTTATATTATTAAATAAATGTAAACTACCCCTTACATGTGGCAAGAGTTGGCCTAACAGTCAAGCATGGAAATCACTGATAGGAAAAATAAATGATGCGCTTGGAAAATTTAAAATCGCGATCTCTTATTCTTGTACTATGTACAATTTTGGAGGCTCGAGAATAACTTATCTAAAAGTTTAAATAATATATCCCATCTTCATTTAATGAATGAACCTTTTGAGTGAAAGTAAATTCAGCTAATCATATTAGTGGATTCAGACTTGGAGCCTTCATGATGACCTCCATCAAGATAAGGCATTGTGATTTTGATATGAGTCCTAATAAGACTTATTATGTTACACAGTCCAATCCAGTAGTCAAATAAATTGGGATGGTATTTTAACAAATATGAATCATTCGTATCATATTGGTTGCAATTTTATTGCATTATTGACTCCACCAACTTTAGGGACTTGTCCACATATACACGCACATCAACATTACTATTTTTCAACGGAAGGAATGATGATTACTGTTGAACCCATGTTGAGTAGTATTTAGAGAACTTTGCGAATGTAAGGCTCCATTTGTTTAACAGAAAATAATTTTAAAAAAAAAAACATTTTTCAAATTTTCTGATATTCATTTCATGGGAAATAAATTAGTTGAGGAAAACATTTTCCACTATCGGAAAAAAACACCTTCAAATGTGGGAAAAATGTTCTCCACTTTTGAAAAGTAGAGAACATTTTCAATGACTTCTTCCACCTCATTTTATTTCACCAAAAAAATTTTCATTTTATTTTTATATTTTATTTTTACCTTTTTTATTATTCTTAAAATCAAGATTTTAAATTCTTTTTCTTTTTCTTTCTTTTTTTCTTCTTCTTCTTCATTGGCAGTCGCTATAAAAAATAAAACATATATTTTAAAAAAATAATTAAAATTTATTGTAACGAGTGCATGTAGGAAAAGATTTTCTTTACTGAATGGCAGAAAATATTTTTTAATTGATTTTCAAATTTTAGCCGAACACTAGAAAATATGGTTATTTTCTTGGAAAATGACTTATTGGAAAACAATTTCTAGAAACGCCACATTTTCTACGAAACAAACAAGGCCTAAGTAAGGTAAGTTTCGAATGTTTAGAATTTTGTGACGCATGACATCATGTTACTATTCTCAATTTTAATCTCTTGAAAAATCTATATCATATGGGTTTGGGCGCTGATTCATTGGGTACTTTCTTTAGAAAAAGCGCACCGATATCTTGATCGATGTTTTTAGGTTTGTTAATTGATTTCTTAAAGTTTTACTTTGGTCAGATAAGTTCTCAGTATTTGGAAAAATACGCAATCAAGTTCTAAGCTAGCAATTGGTACGTTTCCGATGTCAGAAACCCTACCTCTCTCCCAATGGCCTTTTTTCTAATCCACGGGGCACAATTCTAAGAGTCGCATAAGACTTTCGTGGTCGAAAATCAATGGATGGTATGCTTAGGATTCGATGGCATCTTTTTTGAAATTTTAAGGACTCATTCAATCAAACAGTCAAGATGTTAAGGACTGATTCAACAATTACCCATTGTTTGCTCCTTCATTTTTGCAGGAAAAGAACCAAAAAAATCCTACATTTATTGGACCAATTTATTCTTAAATATTTTTATGTCAATAGCAATTGAGTTTATCCGATCAATTTAGGCTGGAAATTGTTAATATGAATGATGTCCGTCCTAGTAGCATGGTTGGTGCTAGCGTGGACATCTTTTATAATTTTTTTATTTTTTATTTCTTTTCTTCCATGACAATTGTGTTTTCCACTTTTGCCCTCCAAATGCACTAATCACCTTCTTCCTTTACGCTCACTAGTTTGTCGTTGAGGTTGAGGTCGAGGTCGCCCCTCACTAAGGTCAAGATTGAGGGTCATGCGTGCTGTCAAGTCACTATCTTGTCTTCACCTAAGCTGGGTTGAGGAGTACCAATACAATCTAGAGGGGCCTAAATAGGTTGTTTTAAAAAATTTGACAATTTTTCATAGAAATCAGTTAATGCTACATAGAGATAAGGTCAAGTTGATGTTTCTAAGCTTGCAAGCAGATTGCGTGTTTGTGGAAGATATTAGAGAGAAAAATAGTAGCGGGCACTAGTAATTTGCTCAATAAGTCAAAATTGGCAAGTACTAATCCTTTTACACGATAAATCACACTATCAAGTAAGG
Organism: Eucalyptus guilfoylei; assembly: GCA_016097605.1. Taxonomy (NCBI): domain Eukaryota; kingdom Viridiplantae; phylum Streptophyta; class Magnoliopsida; order Myrtales; family Myrtaceae; genus Eucalyptus; species Eucalyptus guilfoylei. The sequence continues at coordinate 38,229,215 of CM027861.1, forward strand.
GTAAGGACAGTTCCAGGGTAGAATTGAGAATTGAAGAACCAGACTTGTGACATCCCGAATTTATGATTCTGTTTTTGATTGAATGAGTTGGGCTTTTTATCGATGTACCCATAGTCTTTTTCTCTGAGCTAATCACTCACAAGATAACTAGTCTATCTAGTGAAGCCGTTAAGAAATTTTAACGCAATAGACTTGAGAATTTGACCAGAAATTGACTACTCGACTGTACTAATCTGCAAGGGTCAATACGGCACTATCAAAATCGATCAGAGATTGGGGATAGGTCGGTTCGACTAAGGTATGTGATTAAAGTGTGCGTGATTCCACCTAATTGCAAAATTCTCGTCGAACGGCACTAAATTTATTTTTCTGTCATTTTTGTACTTTGTGCCCGTATTTGAAATCTCGAGATTTTCACGATAATTGAGAGTTGCCAATGAGTCGAAGATGTACAACGTAGATCGAAAATAATTGACCACGGGTCAATTCACTAAAAATTCCTAAAAGCTACCGAGTAGATTAAGCCATGCTAAAATCACGTCCGGTTGAAATTAACCGCGAAATTGAACCCGATTTCAGAAATTGAAAGTTCTGTCATCTTATAATTTATTTTAGGAATGTCAACTCGTCCTTTGAAGATTTCGGCAAAATTTCAAAGTAGGGCTATTTTGGATCGGGAAAATTAGAGGACTATTTTTGGTTGCATTTTTGGCAATCAAATTGGACTACTTGGCAAGGAAAAATGTGGAATGTGATGTGGGCATCCTCCTTGACATCTTGGCCTTTGATTTGAGCTCAATTGGAGAAGTTTTGGAGAGCAATTGAATGAAATTGGAGGCCAAATGTTCAAAATTCGTAGCTAGGGGGTGCAACAACCTTTTGGACCATTTGGGAGACTTGTTGAGGAAGCCTTGGTGTAGCAAAGGGCTAAGGATGATGGATGAAGGTGGTGGGGCAAACATTTGAGTGAAATTAGATATTTTGTGGCCCTCTTCAGCTGTAGCAGCCTCCTTCTTCTCCCTTGGCCTTGTTTTCTCCATTTTTGTGTGTTTTAAGCTCAAGAAAAACCAGAGAACTAACCAGCCTAGCCCCCTACACTGTCACCCACCGCCTGAGTCGTCTGAGCACCGTTGCTACCGCCCGCAAGACGCGACCACCCCTGTTCGTGTCCCGCTCACCTGCGCACCCAGGTTGTCATCCCGCGTCTGCTCGCAAGTCCTCGAGCTTGCCCTAGTCGCCATTGAAGCTGTCCAAGCCGCCGAAGCCATCGCCGTCACCAGCCTGGAGCCGCTACAGCCATCGCCATCCCTCTTTGCCATTTCCAGCCGCTCGACCTAGCCCGATTCTTCCATAATAGAACCGAGCCTAGTAGCTTTGCTGAGAGCTTCAAGGCCCGTTTTCGGCCCTATCCGGACCTCGCTTGGTGTCCCGCAGGCTTGTTTGTCGCTCACCTTTGCGTCGCCATCGCCATGAACTCATCGGCCTGCTAAACAAGTGAGTTTACTTGCTAAAATTTTCTTAGGCAATTACTGACATTTAAAAGGTAATTACTTTAGACTTAGTATGTATTAGGTGGTTAGTTAGTTTAGATTAGTGATTTAATTGCTTAATTATGATTGTTAGGTAGTTAGAATAGATTCATTAGGGGCAAATTAGATTGTACTATTTATCTAGATAAGTGCATTAATTTTCTAGGCCCGTTAGGTGGTTAGATTAGCGTTTCCGGCCTAGGTTTGCATTTATTGGATTAATTGGTATTTATTTAATTAATTTTGCTATTTATTTAATTATTTAATTTTTTTTGAAAATTATACAGGGATAGTCGGTGACGGGAATTTCGTACCGATTGTAGTGGTGTGCTTAGTTTATGAAATTGAGTGTTAATTTGTGCAAATTGAGTGGTGATTGTGATTTTGAGTATTTATTTCAAAATTACAAAATTTTGGTAATTAATTAGAAATTACCGGGTGTTGGGTTTTGCCGCCGAAAATGTTTTCATATACTATATCAAATAGTGGGATTTTAAAAGGAAGGATATCAATTTTTAAAGTTCGATCTGACCGTGTACCCACACACGATTATTTTCATCGGGTGTTTTTAATACGAAAAAAATAGGCCAAGTGCATTATCTTAATTAAGACATTTGGATACAATGCACGGTATCCTTGGCCATATTTGAGTGATCGTGTGAGGGTTATGAGAACCCGTCCCCGATGTGCATCGGGTGGACGTACCCCTATATGGGATGCCTTTGGACAACGGATGCCGATCACAGTAGATTCTGGATCAATGCTCTTTCGGGATTGCCATCTCGAGGTAGACATTGCCATGCTCAATGGGGTGAGACGATGCCTGGTTACGCCAGAAGATCGCCGAACGTCGAGTAGGCCGTGCCTGTTGAGCCAAGATTAAAATTGGAACGCATGATTGATTGGGTTAAATGCGCTTGATTATGAGACAAAATTGTGTGGCACGGAATGGGATGTGTCATAACGATCTGGCCTTGTAATCGAGACCCCTGTGATTGATTGAGTTTTAGTGAGGCGTTCCAATTGATGTGTGCATCTATTATATGCATTGTATATGAATTGTGTTGACATGCAGGGAGGATCTGAGACGAGGTGAGTCTCTGTGATTGTGTGGTTGTGTGGTTAGGCTGTTTCTAGGCGTATTTTCTTCCTAGTCAGGATTTATGGGGTGAACTTGCTGAGACATTATCTCACCTCGTCGTGGGCTCATTCTTTTCAGGTCCTTAGATGGCAGTCCCTCCGGAATGTTTTGGTCAGCCTCGGGCTGTTATTGAGCAGAGCATAGACATCCCTGTTCTTAGGAGTCATTGGGTCTATGAGCTGGTTGTGACCACTGTCTGGATCGATGAGGGCTTACCTCATAAGGTACCTCATCAATTCAGGGCGTGGTTTCGCCATGGACTCAATAGGTATAGGGTAGGCCCCCTTCATCGTTTTGATATCCCCGCGGTTGTGGTCAACGCCGCTCTGGGCGAGGGTGCAGCTGACCCTCCTGATGGGGCTGTAGAGGACCCGACGCCTTCGGAGCTTGTGGAGGTGGAGTTCGAAGGATCAGTGAATGTGTCCGACTGGTAGGTCATAGGACAGCTTCTTTTTGAAAGCCGATCTTTTTGTAGACAAACTAGTTTGTATATAAAAGTGTTTTGTGAAATTTGTATCATGCTTTTCTATCCCATGTTGTTTGTTGCCAGGGGTTTTTATTTCGCTTCTGCATGTGCAATAAAGTGAATGGGTCAGCAACGCGTCCTGGGACGTTGCAAATTTTATCGACCACCGAGGGATGTGCGTGCGCTCGAGGTTCAGGGCATGACATCCCTACCCGAAGTGGTATCAAAGCTGGTTCGTGGGTGGAGTGATAATGTGTGATGGGTTATGGGATAGTTAGTAGGAATGACCTTTATTTTATGCTAATGCATGTGAGCGATAGCTATTTGGTAGTTTGTTTGTGTGGTCGCTCAATTTCTGATTCTGTGTAGAATTGGAAAGCAGGTTTTGTAAGAATCCTGCAAAATGAGTGATCAGGATCAGAGGACTCATAAGAAGAGGACCATTGGACCAGTGACTCGGGGTAGGACGTCGACAAGGGTCGGTACCAAGGTGGTCATGGTAGAGTGTAGGCTCAGGCCAACGCAAGTGGAGTAGCATTGCCTTCAGTCGATGTTGGGGTAGTAGCCCCTGTCGATCCTAGAATCGATGGCATCGTTCAAGTGCTTGAGACACTTGGAGCTTTGATGGGGCAGCAAGCACAGAATCAAGCTGCCGCCACTACCGCCACCGCCACTACCATCGCTGCTACTGCCGCTGCTATTGCTGCCATTGCTGCTACTGCTACACCTGCCGAAGTTCCACCTGGGAACGTGGTTGTTGAGAGAGAAAGGTCAATGCACAAGCTCGTAGAGCAATTCTTGAAGCTGAACCCGCCAAGGTTCACTGGTGCAGGAGATCCCGAGGCTGCAACGCTCTGGATCCAAGACTTGGAGAAGGCCTTTGCACTACTGATGTGCACTGGAGAATAGAAGGTTGTCCTAGCAGTATACCAACTGCAGGGTAACGCGAGTACTTAGTGGAGGGCCACCAAAGGCAGAATAGTTCCTGAAAGCGTGGTCCCGGTGTGGAATCCCTCTCTCGGGGCCTTTAATGGCAAATATTTTTATGATAGCACCCGAGAGTAGAAGATGCACGAATTCCAATGCCTCCGTCAAGGGATGATGACCGTGGACCAGTATGAAGCTAAATTTGCTGAGCTATCATAATATGCTCTAAGGCTAGTGGAAGATCCTGAAGACAGAGCTCGAAGGTTTAGGAATGGCCTTCGACTAGAGCTGAAGAATCTGTTGGTGCCATTTGACTTGAAAGATTACAAGGAGCTATATGGTCGGGCCCAGTTGATAGAGAGGAACCTAATCGAGCAAGCAACCGCATCTGAATTGAGGTTCAGTTCGAACAGAGATGGAAATAGGTTTCAGAAGAAACCTATGATAGTGGGAAGATACCCTATCCCGCCCAACAAGATGGGTTGGATAGGTAAGTCAACGCCGAGCTAGATGGGCGTGTGTCGCTTCTGTGGAAGGCAACATGGATCAGCCCCGTGCCATTCTAGGCCAAGTGCTTGTTATGAGTGTGGCCAACAAGGTCACTTGGCCAGAAATTGTCCCAGAAGACAAATGGGACCAGAGTTGCCGCCATTTCCACCGATGGGACAAAATAAGGGGTTTGCGCCACAGGGTGCACTAAACAGACCTCCAGCACAAGGAAAGGTGTACGTCGTCACCAGAGGATAGGCTGAGGACTCGCCTGATGTGATCACAGGTACGGTCTCGCTAAATGACCATGCTGCTTATGCTTTATTTGACCCTGGTGCAACTCATTCATTTATAGCTAAACAATTTGTTAAGCTGGTGGTAGGATTGAGTCCTAAAATGTAGGAGTCAATGATCAGTATATCTACACTGTTAAAGGATAAGGTGTTGTCTACGATGGACTGTCCTGGTTGCAAGTTAGTGATTGGTGAGCGAGAGGGGATGATAGATTTGATAGTCCTAGCCATGTATGATTTTGATGTAATAATTGGCATGGACTAGCTCGCCAAGCAAAGAGCTAAAATGGACTGCTATCGTAAAGCGATTTAGTTTAACCCGTTAGTAGGTGAAAATTTCGAGTTTATTGGGAGTCGAGGAGGACCCTTAATTTCCTTAATCTCGTCGCTTGAGGCAACCCGTTTGTTAGACGGGGATTGTCAAGGTTACTTGGCAACTGTTGTGGATACGACAGTTGAGAAACTGAAGATTGAGGATATTACAGTGGTTCAAGAGTTTCCAGACGTGTTTTCGAAAGAATTGCCAAGCTTGTCGCCGGAAAGGGAGATTGAGTTCCCGATTGAGTTGGCCCTTGGAACAGAGCCAATCTCTAAGGCTCCTTATCGCATGGTGTTGTCAGAGTTGAAGGAACTGAAGGTGCAAAAGCAGGAGTTGTTGGATAAGGGATTCATATGTCCTAATGCATCACCTTAGGGAGTACCAGTTCTATTCGTAAAGAAGAAAGATGGTTCGTTGCGCTTGTGCATCGACTATCGTCAACTCAATCAAGTGACGATCAAGAACAAGTATCCACTGCCGAGGATCGACGACTTGTTTGAGCAATTGCAAGGAGCGTCGATATTTTCTAAGATTGACCTGAGGACAGGATATCATCAGCTAAGGATCAGAAAGGAAGACATACTGAAGTCAGCGTTTTGTACGCGATACAGCCATTATGAGTTCACTGTAATGTCGTTTGGTTTGACGAACACCTCAGCTGCTTTCATGGATCAGTTTGTGATCGTGTTCATCAATGATATCCTTTTGTAGTCGAGAAGTCTTGAGGAGCACAAAAGGCATTTGAGAATGGTGCTCCAGACTCTGAGGAATCATGAATTGTACGCTAAGTTCAATAAGTGCGAGTTTTGGTTGACTTGTGTGGCGTTCCTAAGTCACATGATTTCAGACGAAGGAATCTCTGTAGACCCGACCAAGATCAAAGCAGTTATCAACTGGCCAAAACCGACGACAGTGATGGAGATCATAAGCTTCTTGGGTTTAGCAAGATATTACCGAAGGTTTGTGGAAGGATTTTCAGCTTTAGCTTCACCTTTGACTCGACTATTGAAGAAGGAAGAGAAGTTTGTGTGGACAGATAAGTGCAAGTGTAGTTTCCAAGAGCTTAAGAAGAAGCTGACTACCGCACCAGTGTTAACAATTCCATCTGGTCCTGGAGGGTACAAGATCTATAATGATGCGTCATTTAGAGAACTGGGTTACGTGTTAATGCAGCATGGCAGAGTCGTTGCATACGCGTCCCGTCAGTTGAGACCTCATGAGCTGAATTATCCAACGCATAACTTAGAACTCACAACAATCATCTTCGCGCTGAAGATTTGGAGACACTATTTGTGTGGAGAAATGTTCCAGATCTTTACTGATCATCAAAGTCTCAAGTACCTGTTCTCTTAGAAGGAGTTGAATATGAGACAGCGTCGCTGGATGGAACTCCTGAAGGACTATGATTGTGATATTTTGTATCACCTTGGAAAGGCGAATAAGATCGCAGATGTGCTGAGTCGAAAATCTTCAATTGCACAAATGATGGTTAAGGAGTGGATTTTACTCGAGAGAGCTCGAGATTCGATTTTCAAATTTGAGGTAGGCCACATTTCAAATCTTATGGCCACCCTTAGAATTGAACCGGAAGTACATATAAGGATCAAGACGCTTCAGTTGACAAACTTAGGAATTCAAAAGATCCTGCAAGAGGATACTGTAAAGAGAAAGGTTGACTTTCAAATTTCTAAAGACGGAACACTAAGGTTCCGAGGACGATTATGTGTACCTAACGATGCGGAGCTTAAGGAGAGATCTTGTCAGAAGCTCTTCGTAGCAGTTACAACATTCATCCAGGCAGTACAAAGATGTATCAGAATCTGCGTCAACATTATTGGTGGACCAGTATAAAGGCGGATATCGCCAAGCATGTTGCCAAATGTCTAACGTGTTAGCAAGTGAAGGCACATCACTGTAAGCCAGAAGGACTTCTGCAACCTCTTGAGATTCACAAGTGGAAGTGGGAACACATCACAATGGACTTTGTGATGGGCTTACTGAGGAGTCAGAGGGGTAATGATTCCATTTGAGTTGTGGCCGACAGACTGAGGAAGTTGGCTCACTTTATCGTCGTACGAAAGGACCTTGCATTGGACAGATATACAGAATTGTACGTGCGTCAAATTGTTCGTCTGCATGGAGTGTCGGTGACGATTACATCTAATAGAGACCCGAGATTTACAGTTGCCTTTTGGAAAAGTTTGCAAATCACCTTGGGAATGAAGTTGCAATTCAATACGGCTTACCATCCGCGGATAGATGGCCAGTCTAAGAGGAGAATTCAGACTCTCGAGGACGTGTTGAGGGTGTGTGTGCTAGATTTCAAAGGAAGCTGGGAGGAATAGCTTCATCTCGTTGAGTTCGCCTACAACAACAGCTACAAGCAGAGTATTCAGATGGCACCTTTTGAAGCATTGTATGGCAGAGCGTGCAGAACGTTAGTGTGTTAGGATGAGGTCAGAGAACAAAAAATCACAGGCCCAAAGTTGGTTCAACAGTTAGTGGATACAGTTGCAGTCATCAGGGATAGATTAAAGACTGCTCAGAGCTGCCAGAAAAGCTACGCAGATAAGCGTCGAAGACCTTTGGAATTCCAAGTTGGTGAACACGTCTTTTTGAAGGAGTCACCGATGAGGGGTACTTCACACTTCGGCAAGAAAGGGAAGTTGAGTCCGAGATACGTAGGTCCCTTTGAAATTCTGGAAAGGGTAGGGATTCTGGCATATCGTCTTGCATTACTGTCGAGACTAGCGCAAGTGCATGACGTCTTCTACGTGTCGATGTTGAGAAAGTATGAGCCTGACCTGACCCACGTGCTGATTTTTGAAGAGTTAGACGTGGACGACAGGGTATCGTACGTGGAAAGACCGGTTCAGATTGTGGACCGCAAGGAACACGTCCTAAGCACTAAGACAATCTCATTAGTCAAAGTGGTCTAGCAACACCACGGGACAGAAGAAGCAACTTGGGAAAGTGAAGATTCGATGAGACGACAAACCTTTTTGTTTAAGATTTGTAATAGGTTTAAATTTCGAGGATGAAATTTTTATAAGAGGGAAAGAGTTGTGACATTTCGAATTTCTGATTCTATTTTCGATTGAATGAGTTGGGCATTTCATCGACGCGCCTAGTCTTTTTCTCTAAGTTGATTACTCACGAGATAACTAGTATATCTAGTGAAGCCGTTAAGGGATTTTAACGCAATAGACTTCAGAATTCGACCAAAAATCGACTGCTCGACCGTCTGAATCTGCAATGGTCAACATAACACTATCAAAATCGATCAGAGATCAGAGATAGGTCAGTTCGATTGAGATATGTGATTAAAGTATGGGTGATTCCACCTAATAACAAAATTCTCGTCGAACGGCACTAAACTGATTTTTCTATCATTTCTGTACCCTATGCCCATATTTGAAACCTCGAAATTTTCTCGACAGCCAAGAGTAGCCAATGAGTTGAAGATGTACAATGTGGCTCGAAAATAATCGACCACGGGTCAAATGTAGTCAAAATTCCTAAAAGCTACTCGGTAGGTTAGGTCACGCTAAAATTGCGTCCGGTTGAAATTAACCGCGAAATTGAACCCGATTTTAGAAAATGAAAGTTCTGTCATGTCATAATTTATTTTAGGAACGTCGACTTGTCCTTCGAAAATTTTTCTACAAACTCGAGTTTTCGGCAAAATTTCAAAGTAGGGCTATTTTGGACTGGGAAAATTAGAGGATCCTTTTTGGCAATCAAGTTGGACTACTTGGCAAGGAAAAATGTGGAATGTGATGTGGGCATTCTCCTTGACATCTTGGCCTTTGATTTGAGCTCAATTGGAGAAGTTTTGGAGAGGAATTGAATGAAATTGGAGGCCAAATGTTCAAAATTCGTAGCTAGGGGGTGCAATAACCTTTTGGACCATTTTAGAGACTTGTTGAGGAAGCCTTGGTGTAGCAAAGGGCTGAGGATGATAGCTGAAGGTGGTGAGGCAACCACTTGAGTGAATTTGGAAATTTTGTGGCCCCCTTCAGCTGCAGCAGCCTCCTTCTTCTCCCTTGGCCTTTTTTTCTCCATTTGTGTGTGTTTTAAGTTCAAGAAAAACCAGAGAACCAGGCAGCCCAGCCCCCTACATCATTGACGGCTGCCCAAGCAGTCCGAGCATCGTCGCTGCCGCCCGCAAGTCGCGACCGCCCTTGCTTGCGTCCCATTTGTTCGTGAGCCCATAGAAATACCCCTTCTTTGCACATTGAAATGTCTTTGGCACATGTGATGTTTTCAATATCAATTGTTTAGAATCTTTTCAATACTTGATTTGACTTTGAAAAGGTCGTGGTTTGGACCATATTTAAAATGCTTGCGATGTCTATTAGTGCATTTATGCGAGCTCCAAACTAAACTTGGCAATTAAATGCATTCCACAGCCTAGATATTCCTTTGTCCAAATGTTTTCAAATCTCTTTGAACTTTTGATTTGGTATTGTGGTTGGCATGGTTTGGACCATATTTAAAATGTCTGCAACATCTATGAGTGCATATATGTAAACCCCAAACTAGTCTTGGCAATTAAATGCGTTCCATAACCAAGACGACCCTTTGTCTCAAAACATCAATTTTCATTATCATTGATTTTGAATTCATCTTTGAAGCATCACATGTACCTTCCATGCATGCAATCATGTCATTCATTAGAAATGCCTATGTTTGTGATTAGCGCATGCCTTTGGAATAAGTGACCCACTGACAGTTCACTCACTTGATTGATTGGTTGAGAAATAAGGCTTAAAAGGCCTACCTGTGTGTTTAATTCATGTTGATGCATGTGAATCCTAGATGTATGTTAGGTGCGATGCATGATACTGATGGAATATCCTAGAGAATCACCTAGAACATCCCTTTTTAGGGACTTCTAAGCATTATTGGCCATATGAGAACACAAATGGTCGATAATGGCTATAAGTCATAAAATGAATTGGGTAAGCATCTAGAGGGACCTATACAATGAATTGTAAAGGCCGACTCCGAGGCTCAAATTTGGTTGATTTTGAACTTTGCTTCACTTGATTGATCATTTTTTATCCCATGTCGTGTTTTTGACTGTTTTAACATGTATGAGTGTTTCTTTCCATTGTATATACCTAGCTCTAGTTCTTAGATTAGAATTAGATTAGGATCTTGAAGACGGAGTTGACATGAAGATCGTGAAAGGTCGATGTCCATTTCCATCATAATTTTGTACCACTTGTCCCCGACATATATCTTGGATTTCCTCATTTGTATAAACACCCAACGAGTTATGTGTTCTTTTCTTTTCTTTCATTTTATTTTATTTTTATTTTTTAGAGTTGCATGATAGATTTATCATTTACTTTGGTTGTTCACTTACTAATTTGTACTTTAAATTCAATTATGTGATTTCTTTTATCTTCTTAGAAAAAGAATGGCATGAAAATGACTATTCAAGCATGATCACTTAGTTTAAAATAATTGACCCCGAAAAAAAAAGTACAAAGAAATGCATTTGACTCTTTAGGTAACACAACAAACTGTTAGGTACCAAAAGGGGGCTAATAGAAATATTTGTATAACCTAAATTCTCGAACCTAAATATCTAGTTACGATCGAGGGATTACTCCCAATCCTTGATTGGGTTTTCTAGCCGAGTCCCCAAAAACGAGGCTAGTGGCGACTCTCATCTTATTTTCTAGGTTGTCTTAAATAATTAGATCGAATAATTGAACCCATCACAAGGAGATGGGTCTTGATAAGGCTCGCCATGATTTAGCATGTTCGATGTGGCAATACCCTAAAGGAAGAAGTGATGGCATCCTTATAGTCGAAGTGTACTATCGAGAGGGCTATTATGGTAAAGGTACTCTAAAATACGATATCCACACCTAACCTCCTCTCTCGAGGCATGTTGCCCGTGTAGGTATGGATTGTAACACTCTATTGTTGCATGGGGTACAAGTTTGGGAGAGCTCGCAATTGTGATCAAGCAAACTCACAAATGGTTTGCCTAGAAGGCGAGATGATGATGCTTTTATGGATGAGAACGTGAGGGAGCTCTTTTGATCAAGTACCCCTAAACTTGACCTTTCTCCCCTCCTTTCCTCGAGGGCAGGTGGTGAAGAGATCTGGTTGCGACACCCATATAAGCTTGGATCCCCTCTTGTTAGGCTTTGATTTAATATCAAATATCATGTGAATCTTTTTGGGCTTCATATTCTCTCCTGCGCATTCTAATTTAAAATAACCATATTCATTGAAGAATGAGCAATTAGTAAATTGCTTGCTAATAGATTTTGTGAACTGCTTGCATAATGATTCTTGTAAAAACGTATAGAGGTTTATGTTTCAATCGTTCTTTGACTTGTGGAAAGGGATTCTTCTCGTCTTCCTTTTCTTCATGTCCTAAACCACATTTGTTGTATTGAGGAATTTGAATTGAGAGAATGTGCCACAAGGTTTCTGAACCTAATAAAAACTTAGTGCTGATTTTTGAAATTTCTTCCTTAATGTTTTCGGTTTGAGAAAGTTTCACTTCGCTGATCCAGAGATCGTAATCCTTTTTCAAGTCATCAAGACCAACTTTACCAGCAAGGTTTTCAATGGTAAGATAAAAAAAAACTTCCTTTTTCAAAATAGAAATTATTTTTGAAGCCTTTTTATGTTCTTCATACATTTCCTTCAAAAAATCTTGTAATTCCTTAAAAGTTAGTTTAGAATCATTTACCTCGTTTTCATCTTCATGGTTGGAGTCAGCCATTAGACAAAGATCTACTTCTTCCTCATCACTAGATTCATATTCAGTGTCACTCCATGATTCAATATTTAGTGTTTTCTTCCTTTTTTCTTTTTTTTGTATTTTCCCTATTTCTTGAGAGATGATTACTTTGGCTTTATGTGATCTGATTTCCTGCGTTCATAGTAGACAATATCCTTACCTTTGAATTTTTTTGTTCACGTATGGCTTTTTGTCATCTAAAAGCTTCTTTTGTCATTTCCCTTTGTAGTTACCTCATTTCCTTGAAGTTTTTAATTCTTTTGTCAACAACACCATGTCTTCACAAGTATCTTCATTATCTGATGATATTTGTTCACATGCATCATCATAGTCAGGTTTAAATGCAATAGCTTTATTACCTTTTGAGTTTCTCATTACTCAAGTGTTCAACTTCATAGGTCATGAATATTTCAATTAGCTCTTTAAGATCTTCATAGTACTCTATTCCTTTGATGATGCTTTTAGCAACTTGTTCACCTCTACATCAGCGAATTTTTTCAATAGTTTGCAACACCATTCACTATTTCGGTAAATCTAGTGAACTTCTGTGTCACTTTCTCATCTGATTTCATCTTGAAGAGTTCATGATTTCTGAGTAAGATGTCCATCTTAGTTTCCTGACCCTACTGGTTCTTTCAAATGTCAATAGGAGATGATCTCATGTCTTTGGCAATAGAACAAGAAGATATCCTATTAAATTCAAATGGAGACAAAGTACAATACAACAAGTTATTAGGTTTGGTATTGAGAGCAACTCTTCTTCGTGGTTTTTTTTTTTTTTTTTTGTATCGTTAGCAGCAATGTCACGCCCCGAACTCCGGGCACGTGCACATCCCTCGATGGTCGATTAAAATGTGGCGTTCCCAGGACGCATCGTCGACCCATTCATTTTATACACATGCAAAAGCGAACTAATAATTACCCAACCAACAAACAAACACATGGGATAGTAAAAGCAAGATAACCAATTATCACAAACCATACTTTATAAACATACTGGGTTAACCTAAGGGTTCATATTTACAAGTCTATATCCAAAAAGAAAGCCTTAGGCCACCTACGCTCCAGACCCTTCAGCCACGGGCCCCGAGTTCTTCATGATATCATCTAGTATATCGATGTCCATGGGGTGAAGTACCTCTTCCTCCTCGGTTTCAACGGTAGGCCCATCAAAAACCTGCAAAGGACCCTCCCGAACCCCGTTAGGCTTGTTAAGGAACCACGCTTCAAAGCGATGAGGTACCAAGTGAGATAAGCCCTCATCGACCCAAATAGTGGTCACCACGAGCTCACAGTTCCAGGTGGTCCCGAGAATGGGGAAAAAGGTAGACTCGGACTCCATCTCCCATGGGCACCCAAAACGGACGTGATGTATCTCCATCTAAGGACCTGAGAAAGGGATAACCACGACGGGGTGAGATAAAATCTCAGTGAGTCAAAACCCTAAACTCTGATTAGGACAAAAATTCACTCAGAGGCAGCCTAAATAGGCGTCACACACAAACTTACCTCGCCTCAGCACCTCCCTGCACATCAGCTCATCACATATATCATATGCATACAACAAACGTATTTAATAACTGGAACACCTCAATTTATCTTTCAAACAATCATAGGGGTCCCGATTATAGGGCCAAACTGTTATGATACTTCACATTCCGTGCCACACAATTTTGTCCAATAATCAGGTGCAGATATCTCAACCACTCAAGCGTGTCCCAGTTATTACGACCCATCGGCCATGGCCAACTCATCAGTCGACGGTCATCTGGCGTAACCGAGCGTCGTCACGCTCTGTTGGGCACGGCAACGTCTACATCTAGACGGCATTCCATAAAGGAGCATTGGCCCAGCCTCCACTGCGACCGGCATCTGTTGACTTGGGGCATCCGAACTTAATCAGGCATCGCCCCGTGTATACATACGCATCAGGATGAGTTCCGATAATGACCACACGCACATCCATACTCGGCCAAGAATATCATGCTTTGCACTCAAATGCCTCAATTTCAAATAATGGACTTGGCCAATTTTCTTCATATTAAAAATTCCTGGTAAAATAATTGTGCGTGATCACACATTCAAATCGAACCATTAAACGTGATACTCTCCCATTTCAAAATTCCACGATTTTATATAGTACATAAAATATTTTTGGCATCAAAAATCGACACCCGGTATTTTTCTAATTAAATACCCATAAAATCAGTTTTTACAATAATAATTGCCAATCACCATCAAGCACTCAATTTCACATATAAGCAGTCAATTTCATATATAAATTCAACCACGATGATCAGCGTAAAATTTCACTAACCGGCTATCCCGGTACAATTTATGCTAATTATAATTAATTAAATAAATAACAATTCAATTAAATAAATTTAATTTAATTAAACTAGCCATAGTTAAATAAACTAACCACAGTTAATTAACCCTAGTTAACTAAATAACCTAGGGTAGATATCCTAACCAAACTAATCTCCTAACTAAACTAGTCTAGGTAACTAACTAACCTAACTAACTTAGTTACACTAACTAAATTAACACTAATCATAATTAAGAATAAACTAACCACTAAGTGTAATTAACTTCCTAATCCAAGATTAGGGCGTCAACTCACCGGATTAGCGTGGCAGCGGGTTCACGACGACGGCGACACGAAGGCGGTGAGGACCTGCAACTACCGTTTTTCCAACAGAGGTCTAACCGGTGGCGGAAAAGCCCAACAAGGCTCATGGCTTAGGCTAGTTTTGGTTTTGTGGAAGGGTTGGATCGAGGCTGGCTGAGGTGGTGCGGGCTGAATGGTGGTGAGCTAGGCGGAGTTGCTAGTCGAGGACGGGCGTCTAGATGAGCAGGGCTAGTGGCAGCAACAGGCGGGTGGTCGAGCGGTTGCTGCTAGTCGTTTGGTGGCTTGCTGAGGCGAACGGTGGGGCTGGCGGACACTGGACATCGGCGAACGTGAGGTGGTGTAGGTTGGACGGTCAGGTGTAGGTTGGCTGGGACGAGTGTTGGCTGCTCGGTGGTGGTGCTGTGTGGACGGCAGCAAGATTAGGGAGGGGAAATGGTGTGTGGCAGCTAAAGGAAAGGAAATGAAAATGAAACAGGGGCTAGTCTGCAGTAAAGGGCGCGCATGCATGAAGAAGAAGAGGGAAGGAGAGAAGGAACAAGGAGCCAAGGAAGTCAAACATGCAACCAATCAAGAAGCTTGCAAAATATCAAGCCACTTAAGCGTTTTGCCACAAAGTCTTTAGCCAAGAAAGTCTTGGCACCCTCCAGTGGCAATTTTCCTTCAATTTCTTCACCAAATAATCCATTTTGGTGGCCAAAAATCCAACTAAAGCTACCCATACGAATTTCCACAAATAATTTTTGCAAAATTTGATTTTTCCGCAATTTTCCAGGCTCGATGGAATTTCTTCAAAAGATGAGACGAGGTCCTAAAAATAAATCATGACACGCTCGAACGTTCAATTCTCGAAATCAAATTCAATTTCATGGTTAAAATTGACTGGACGCGATTTTAGTACAATCTAACATATCGGGTAGCTTTTAAGGATTTTAATGCGTTTGACCTGTGGTCGATAATTTTCGATCCAAGTTTGTGCATCTTCGACTTGTAGGCAACTCTTGGTTGTCGTAAAAATCGCAAGGTTTCAATTACGGGCACCGAGTATAAAATCGATAGAAAATCAAGTCAGTGTCGCTCGACGCGAATTTCGTAATCATGCAGAATCACCCGCAATTCAATTACGTTATCCCGTCAAATCGACCTATATCCGATCACAATTCAATTATAATGGTGTCATATTGACCCTTGCTGATTATTATGGTCAAGCAGTCAATTTCTGATCGAATTCTCGAGTCTGCCGCGTTTATATCCCTTAACGGCTTCACCTAATATATTAGTTAACTCGTGAGTGATCAGCTTAGAGAAAAAGGACCATAGGCACGTCGACGAAATACTCTTTTCATATAATCAAGACGGGGTCGAATTTTCAGGATGTCACAAGCAACATCTGCAACTGGAGCTTCCTGTCAACTAGGAGCCTAAGTAGGAGCAGAAAGTACTATAGCAAGAGCTTGAGTCGGCATGGCTATGCCATTTTCAATCACATTCCACATATCGAGATTTGTAGCTTTAATGTAAGATTGTATCATTTGCTTCTAGTAAACATAATTGCTTCCATCAAAGTAAGGTGGCTTGTTAGGAGCTTGAGCATCGTTGGCAAAAAAACTACCAAAGCTAGCCATAAGAGAAAATCTTTATATTTAGAAGAAATACACTTTAAATAACGAGTAATAGGGCTCTGTAACCAATTGTTGGGGGCTAACAATACAATCTAGATAGGGGTGAATAGGTTGTTTTAAAAACTTTGACAATCTTTCACAGAAATTAGCTATTACTAAGTAAAGATTAGGTCAAGCTGATGTTTCAAAACTCGTGAGCACATTGTGTGCTTTTGAAAGAAATAAGAGAGAAAAAAAAGCAGCATGCAACGATGTATAGTGGTTTGACTTTGTCACCAAGCCTACGCCCATTCGTCAAACTAATAGCCACAAGTTGGATCGAATTGCACTAGTAATTACTCAATAAGTTATAATTGACAATCACTAATCTTTTTGTATGATAGATCATACTATTAGAACTCAGCTACTTCTCTTACTCTTGTACACTTAATATTTAGCACAATTACTAAGACAACAATAATACAATACTCAGAAAAAACAATTGAATGAGATTGTTTTGCTTGGAACACACAACTCCTAACAAATTTCTGGTCTTGGTATTTGCACATGTCTAACATTTGGTTTCAAAGATCTTCTCTTTTATACTCATCTTCATCTTGCTATTGAAGGTGGTTAGAGTTGTCATTGGTGCTACTATCCAAAGATATAACTGCCCTTACAATCCTTTTTTCATGAACATTTGCAAGCTACTTGCTGTCCTATTGCCACAATTTCTGATAAACTTGTCAAACAACCTAGTATCTCATTTTGTATTAATATTTGGATTCTGCTTTTTTGCACAGCCACTCCACAACGACTATTTTACTAAACCAACGAACATTATCAAAAAAATGTTGTTGCACCATTTCCAATGACTCGATATATTTAACATTGGCACAAACATTAACATCAGCTGATCTTTAGATTCGTTGATGTTGTTTGTGGAAAAATCATATCATCACATATTGCAATCTTTACCAACTAGATCACACAATGTTCATCCCATAGTCTTTGAACACTTGTCACAAACATCTGCAATTATCATAAGAAATATTATATTAAGGATAGTTCGGAAATCATCAAAATTATTTGGATATGTTTCTCCAACAAGTTGTTGTGGGTCGAGATTGAGGACAAGGTCAAGGGTCGAGTGACCCAAATCTAGTCCTTTGGCCACAATCACATGACCTCGGTGTTGCCTCACCTGGCATCGTCCATGTTTGGTGGTCCTTGCGTGGGTCACGGACGGTTGAAGGGCCAGATCTAGGTTGCCTTTAGGTCGCATGACCTTGGCTTCTCTAATTTGGAACCATACTGGAAATTCCTCTCCACCATATCAAAAAGATCTTGCGATACACTCCCACTTCACTAGATTGAATTTCACGCATCATCCACCTCCTCACACTAATTGGTAACATTTAATCTCCTGAATTGGGTCCTCACGCATTACTCACTGTGATCGTAAGGCAACAGCTCCATCGTAGAGTGGACCGCCTTTGTTGGAGCTTCCCACCATTAAAGCCCATTGAAGCTAACTCTAGCAAGAATAAGAAAAACTCTAGAATGAACAAGCTAACTCTGAGGATCGGCGAGGCCAACTCTCATTCAAGCAGTGGTGAGGCCATCAGCTTGCTGACACAGGCCATGGAAGAAAAAGAAATAAAAAAGAATAAAATTCTTACAAACTATTAGAAATTTAAAAATTGTACATGTCAATGCTAGCTGTCACATAAGATGGTTGGCGTTCAGATCAGCAATTTCTAGTTTAATTTAGCCCGATGAACTCAATTGATATAAATGTGAAAGATTTATAACTAAATTGGTCCAATTAAGAAGTTTAGACCTGAGTTGATATCAATGCAACAAATTTATGATGTTTTTGGTACTTTTTACTATTTTTTGTGGAGGAGTTCGACAAAAATTGGTGTAGACTTTGGGATAGTGCCTACGCCACTGCTTAAAGTTCCCGCTTCTTCTAGTGACAAACACCATACCGCAAGGAAAGAGATATCATAATATAGTGGACGAAAATGGAGGCGAAAAAGCCAACACATGTTGACATAATGCATGATAAAAGAGAATGCCAAATTCTCTGGTATTGCTCGGTTCCATGTGGGTGGTTTGAAGTATATTTTCCTTTTATTTATCTCTTCAATTCGATCCATGTCGTGCTTCGTCTTTAGGAGATGGGTAAGAACACAGCATGTGAATTCATTTTCACTAAATGATAAAATCTGGGGTTAGAAAATTGGTGGCACTTAATCAGTTGCCAGACATGGTAATTAAGATGTTGATTATAAGGTTATCATTGGAGTAGTCATCACTAACCTACTTAAGATTTCTCGCAACTAATGTAATTAGAAAACTAGACTTCGTATTCTATTATGTGTAAATTGGAGTGAAAATCATATCAGGAAGGCATATGAATCTAAATATAGAGAATGAGATGAGCGGGAATCCACCAGCGGGAAATGGAATTTATAAAGGGCATGATGTTACAAGGTGCCGTGAAACTGTGTCAATATAATGCCATAATAAACTTCAAATGCAATATTAATGTGTATTCAAAGAATGTTCTCTAAACTTTCTGGGGTCGATAGAGTTGCTTGGGGTGTTAAGGGATTATTCATTCAAGAAGTGGAGATCACATGTTTGATACTCACTAACTATTCTAAAAGTTTAAGTTCTTAGATAAATGCGTGGTTTAATATATAATTATTCTAACACTTCCCCTCACGCTTAATCTACTTTTTTTTTTTTGTCCAGGACTACACATGAACATATTTAATTGGTGAGACAAATGGAGTCTAAAATGATTTGAACTCGAGACCTCTAGTTTTGATACTTTATGAGATTTTGTGGAATCATTGTTAACTGTTCTAAAAACTTAAACTGTTAAATAAATGTGTGGTTTAATATTTAATTATTCCCACACCCACCAACTACATCCAAATTGCCCTAGATCAAAGCCATCTATATAAATCAAAAGCCAGGATTCAACCATTTTATAGGGCTTACATTGTGTTTTATGAGCCTCTGAATAACACAATCTCCTTGTCCATGCGTCTGGATTACAATTGGTACTTTGTCAAGTAAATGCTAAAGTCATGAAGTACTTATCTTGACCGGAAGGTAACCGCCTATCTGATTTTAGTTCCTCACTTTTGCTGCCTTTGATGTATATTCTATCGGCAGCCGAGAAAAGTCTTTATTAAAAAACAAAGTCATGCTAGAGAATTGCTCTAGGGGTACTTATTAAACATAATTTTAATTAACAACAGAATGCTCGATTGTCTAGTAATTAAATACAAATAACATCAAAAAGTCAATGCGTAGAAAATCACAGCATTTCCTTTGGTGATTAAACTAAAATATAGACAGCAGGTGCAACATTTAAGTAGATACAACTTTTTTGAAGGGTCAAAATGTAAGAATAATGTTTGAGATGTGGTAACATTTGATTGGTGCTTAATTATAGCGCTAAGATCTTGTGATGCGAGGGCTGCAAAGCCCTCACTAGCAACTAGGCGAGGCCCTCTCACACAGATCTGATAAGGGCCGTGATACTCTCTACCAGTGGCCAGCGACCAGTCAGCCACCAGCCATGTGTACTCCCCTCCCCCTGCCCTTTTATAAAAAAATTAAAAAGAAAAAAATCAGAAGATTTATATATATATATAAATTGTTAACATTAACGTCAATCGTGCCATGTATGTGGTGGGTGTTGATCGGCCCATCACATCAATGATTTCCTACCAAAATTGGTTGGAAGAATTAAATTGGAAAATTATAAAATGTGTTGGGATTAAATTGGTCAAATTGAAAAGTTCAGGACTAAGTGACTGCTACATAATAGGTTTAGGATTTTTTAGATAATTTTAACGAATGAGTATCGGGATTTAAATCTCTTTTATTTTTTTTATTTTTTTGCCAAACAATATTTGAGTCGTTCACTGTGCTCTGATGCTAAGAGATGTGTTAATAGATGCATATAGCATGTTTCTTGAAAGAGTGATTTAATATCGATAGTATCTCCTTGTACTCAGGAGCTAATTCTGCTCTCATACAGTGAAAAAATCAGCATTATCTTTTTGCCTTGACAACAACGGGTCATGTAAAACCTTATTTTTTGTTATCTACTTTCATTTTACCATCTAATGAGGGAAATATGTCATTTTATTCGTGATGTAATAATTAAACTAATATCCTAAAGTTGGGTCACAGCTCAGAAGGGTCGTCAAGATAACTTTTGATTTGGCTTATCTAAGAAAGGTTGTTTGTAGGAAAAAAAAAGGATTCAAACTTTAATATTGAATAATGTAAGAGGTAAACTAGAATTATTCACTTAAGCATTTGTCCCCATTGGTACAACACTTATAAAATAGGTATATGGAAATATATGAGAAAGAAAGAAAAAAATCGAAGACCCTAAAAAGTAGGTCTTTCTCTATATGAAAGTTCAGATAGTATAGGCTATTCCTAGCAATGAAAAGTCAGCCCTCCATCCTAAATCCAGGCAATGAAAGAACAATCTTTGTCAGAACTTGACAATAAAAGATTAGGAAAAGAATAGCTTATGTTTTCGTTAATGATAAAAGAAAAAAATCATTAATTGATCTTTGTAAGTAATACAATAAATGTTTTTAAAAAAATCAAGTTATTGATTTTCAGTCCTAATTAATTCTATAATCATTTCCACGAAATAGAATGTTAGAAGTAAGTAAATTGAATTTCCAATATCTTTTCACCTATATTGTCCCATTGCTCTTGATTTACTTTTCATTATATTGGCAAAATTGTTTCGTTGTAATATATTGAGGAGGGATCAATTTCTGCAACAATATAAGCTTCGGGATTCTATCATCTGACTAGACTAGAGCCAATTTGGATTTTACGAAATAAATAAAATAAGGCTCATGCTATTTTCACACCTCAATTAACTTTAGACATGCCCTAAAAATTTAAATGGTCCAAAATAACTCTCGCCAAGACCTCATTAATGGTAAGATTGATGACTAAGGAAATGCATACCTTTAATATACATAAATCGAAATAATCTTAGAAACCTTTCTTAAACTGTTATTTCTTCTTCTTTTGTGTTCAAATTGGGATATTCACATATTCGTTTCTTTTTTACGAGAATCATCTAAGATTTGAGAATTTTAATAAACTTAATAATTGAGATTCTATTTTATAAGAATATTGTTATGGTACAATTATTTACAATGTTTCTCTAAAGTTCATCTAAGATTCGAGAATCTGAAATTTTTGGAAATGAAATATCCACATGTAATCTACAAGAAAATGTTTTCTAGACCACATATCAGTAACCTCTGTTGTCACTAACTTGGCAATACATTTTGCAACACGCATTTTTGTCACCGTAGATATGATTGAGTGAATAACATGCCCACCACCCACGGAAAGTTTTTGACTATCAACAATCAAGATAAATTATTAGAGTATTTAAATAATAAAGCACACATTCTTCTAATAGTTTTGATTTTTATAATAATTTATAGTAAACTTATAAAATCTTACGTGGTATTAGAGTAAGAGATCTTAAGTTCAAATCTTTCCAAAATCCTTATTTGCCTCCGTTAATATACATTTCTGCACTTAGTATTAGGCCAAAGTTCAGCTTGCATGTGAGGAAGAGTTTTAAAATATTCAAATATCCAAACACGCAATTATCTCACAGTTGAAGTTAACAGAGCAGTTAGTTTTGATCCCACCAATTTTAGGTCATATGATGCATGAGGAAAAATCAGTTGTTACAGATTGACATAAGTGTCAAGCTCCCATAAAGTGGAATCCCACTCATATATGCACATACATATCATTCGGGGAACTATCAGCTGCTCAATAAGTACCACATATGTCGGGAACATGATTGTTTCAAGGAAAATAAGAAATGTCGTCTATCAAGTGCCCCCCATGATCCTTTTAAGTGGAAAATTGATCCTCCAAGAGCATTTAGAAATATGTTGATGCCCACCTTTTGCTCTGTGGAAGACCGATCTTGCCCACACATCAAAGAAAGTACTTTATGCTTTGGTGGAGACCATAGTGCGTATTGATGACATCGCAATCTGTACTCGTGGTTTTGTTAACATTTTTTTTTTTCATTTCAAACAATGTCTAGTTACAATTGAAATAGCAGAAGCAACAACAATAATAATAACAGTAAAATATATGGAGGAAAATATTAGACATGACATGACAAATGAACAATGCTTTTTTACCCAATTGGCAAACCCTAAAAACGTGGATATATTTTTGGAATCCAGTCTATAAAACTAAATATTTACAGGGATACAGAATATAAGTAATCCTTTTGTTACCAAAGCTCGACTCACATCTATCGCTATTGATGTGGATAGTTATAATTTAAGGCATTAATCAATTATCTAAATTAATGGTGATAATTATAGATTGGGTACTAAATTGTTACGCAAGCCATGTAATTGAAATAAATCCTAAAAATATTCAAGAGGTTGGAGATTCCCTTGGGATTTGTCATTACTCATTAGAGTAGTTAGACACCCCAATATTTTTTTTAGGGGGGCGAAACACCCTAACCTAATTAGACATGCTTCCTCAGAAATTTTCTATGCCCAAGAGCAAAAGTACATTTTGAAACAAGCTCATACAAATCGCACTTTCCATTATCATAACGCAATTATAACACGACAAGCCATGAAACGTCCATGCACGATTCACTTGTGTACATATCCTACAATAATCCATTCCTCTCTTGAATCCTCACTGGGAACCCGCCCTTCATCTTTGACGTCAAGTCGGCCGAGTACGCTGGCTCGGCCCCCTTCTCCAATGCTGGCACCACCCTGAACCGCCCTAGCACGGCGGCGACCACCCTCTTCATCTGGAGGAATGCCATCTCTTTTCCCAAGCAAATCCTAGGCCCCGCTTGGAAGACCGGGTACTCGTACGGGTCCCGCCCGACTAAGCCCCATTTCCCTCCTCCGGCCCCCACTGCCAGCCACCTCTCTGGCCTAAACTCCGGCCAGTCTGAGCCCCACAGCTCCGGCAGCCTGCCCATCGCGTATGGATGGTACACCACCCTCGTCCCCTTCTTCACGCGCGTCCCATCTGGCAAAACGTCATCGACAGTGGCTTCCTTCGTGTCCACGGGAACAGGAGGGTATAGCCTCATGCTCTCGCACAGCGAGGCGTGTGTGTACACCATGTCCTTCGTCTCCTCATAAACGGCCAACAGTGTCCCCGTCTTCTCTGCAATCTCATCGAGTATCTCTCTCTCCACTCGCGGGTTCTGCGAGACAAGCCAGAAGAACCACGTCAACGCGGCCGAAGTGGTGTCACGGCCAGCGTGGATGAAACTGATGACAATGTCGATCACAAAGTCTTCGTCAGAGTGGCCTGACATCAAGAACCGAGACAGGATGTCGAGATCGACGTCTTGCGATCGACGCTCTCTTATCTTCTCTTTCTTCTCTCTTATGAGGTCTCTCGCGAAGCCTCTCACCTGAAACATTTTATTAGCATCAGTCATACAGTCAATCCAACAATCTAAGAAGTAAGAAATTAGATTTCTTTAGCATTTAAATGCAAAATTTGTTATAGAATTCGATCATATTGCCATAAGTTGGTCATGCGACTCGGTGATGTAACTGTTAGATAAAATAACTTCTCGGTACCGCACCTGAGAAACGGACTTCTTGAGACGCTTCTCCGAACCAATGCAGAGAAACCTCTTGAGCTTCCATATGATGGGCAAGATCGAATTCAGCCTTCCACTGCTGATCATGACGGCTTCTTCGAATGCTTCAGCGAACTGGGCTGGCGGAAGTGAGGGAAGAAGATATGCTGGGTCGTACCCGAAAGCAATCTTGCATATGTTGTCAAACGTGAACCGCAGCAGGATGTCCTGCAGGTCGAGCACGGCGCCGGTCTTGGCGGCAGAGTCAAGAATGGGGACGAGGCGGCCTGAGAGCTCAGTGTCCACCACATGCTCGACAAACTTGCGTAGGGACTTGCGGTTGAACTCGTGACTTGAGACCTGCCTCTGGAACTTCCAGGCATCACCGTTGATGTTGAAGATGCCGTCACCGAGGAAGTCGTGGAGGCTGCAGCGGAGGAGCTTACCCTTCGGGTAGATGCTGAAGTGGGTCTTGAGGATATGCTGAACATTGGAGGGGTTGCCGGTGAAGACCTGGCGCTGGCCAAAGAAGCGGTCGAGGACGAAGGTGGCAGATGGGGAAAGCTTGATCATGTCAGAGAGCCACTCAACACGCCGCTCACGGTTCGCGTAGATCGCAAAGTAGGAGCCGATGATCGGATAAGATTTTGGGAGGAGATTGTTAGTGGGTGGCGATGGTATTGTTTTCTTGTGATGAGCGATGGAATTTTTGCTGGTGAAGAGGATTGAGAAGAGAGAGACGATGAGGAGGAAGAAGGAGAAGAGCAGCTCGGTGAACATGGTTGCTGCTTGTCTTGGTGTCTCAAGTCTCTCTTGTTAGTTCAATGTAGTAGAAAACTGAGACTTGAGAGCGAGCTATATATTCACGAAGATATATGCAGCATGACATAAAAAGAAGAAAAGTACGAACTTATAGTCTAACGCCAACGCTTGTCACGTGATTTTCTCTTGGTAGTAAACAAGTAGACAATTACTTTGTACAACCAAAAAGTTCATGTCTTCCTCTATTTTGGGGCGGAAAATCCTCCAACTTTATGGGTGGATTGTAAATATGAACATCACTCACTTTTAACATACCAATAAAAGACATGCAGGAGAATATAGGCCTTTTGAAATTGGGGAAAAGTTCAAAAAAAAAATTCTAAACATATATAACATTGATATCAATTCAATCATAAACATTTCAATCAGGCCAATTTGATCATGAACCTTTTCACAATAGTACCAATTTAATTCATTCAGCTAATTTAGGTCCAAGATTGCTGATGTGGATGCTAAGGTCCTACATGACAGGCCAATGTTAATGTGGACATTTTTTTACAATTTTTTTCTATTTTTTCCCTTTTCTTTTTGCCTGTAGCTGGCACAAGCCATGGATGACGAGAGTTAGCCTTGCCAAGCATCACCTAGGGAGGGTTAGCCTCGCCCTCATCCAAGCAAGGCTTAGTAAGGCTGCCCAAGTATAGGTGAGGGTCAACCCCACTACCCTTGCCTAGACGAGGTCGACCCTTGCTCAAGCAAGGCCAACCCTCACCAACCGTGGCTTGTACTGGCCACCAGCAAAATGAGGGGAAAGAAAAAGAGATGATAGAAGAAGAAGAAGAAGAAAATTATTAAAAATTATAAAAATTATAAAAAAAATGTTTCATGTCAACGCTAGCTAGGCCACATAGGATTGCCCGACGTCCATGTCAGTAATTTCTAGCTTAAATTGGTGGTACCAATGTGAAAATATTTAGGACTAAGTTGATTCAATTAGAAGATTTATGACTGAATTGGTACTAATGCAAAATGTTTGAGACTTTTTTTAATACTTTGCCTCAAAATTAAATCATGTTATCATCCCTAGTTGGAGGATTCCACCAAATAATTTATTGATAGGTGGCTTTCAAATATGGACGTAGTTATATTTGTATTTAACTAAATTTTTTATATTTATAACTTATAACCTGTTAATTTTACCAAAAAAAAAAATTACCAAAAAAAACCTGTCAATTAACAGTATAGTTGAAGAAAATTTCCTGCAACAACAATAGAGGAAAATATAGTCGCTCAATTACATGTCCATCATCCTCATTGTGGATAGGAGTCTCTTAAAAAAATTATTGACTGGACCACATCACTACTAATGGGGAATTGGCGTGATCTTGTACAATATAATAGACTGATTTGTTAAATAATAAAGTTAGACTATAGTCGTTATTTATAGTAAAAATTTGTCTGTAGAACTTTGAAAAAAATCCCTACAATAAATCAAGGCGGAAAAAAGGACATGACTATAAATGAACACTTTAATTTATTGTTGCTCACTTCCACTTCACATTAGAGAACTTTCAGCATGACTTAATTTTATGGTATGCACAAACCTTCATGTCCACGTTCATCTGGTAAAAATAAACCACACATTGGATGGGTAGGAATATTGGTGATAGTAATGGGCCCAAAGTTAATATGAGTGGAAGGCATTGTGATTTGAAGACGTAATATGCCACATTCAAATCTAGCACTTAATCACTCAATCTATCTCTTAGACATTAGCCATCACTTTTTTCATACATGCCGTTCACCCTCACATGTAACACGCGGCCTGAACACTAATCTTGTTTTGGACAAGGCTTCAACGCTTCAGCCCTATTGACGTTTTTCAATCGGCAAGGTAACACATTATTCAGTCGCTATTATAAATTGCCGTGTTTCGTATTTGGACCAGGCTTCATCCGTATTAACATAATTCAACTAAAAAGAGGTAATAAGTACATCAAAAGTTAATCGGGATATGCTAATGTACTTTGGCATTTTGCCATGTGTGGAATAACTTATTTATTACTTGGATGAGGTAATTTCGTAATTATTTTACAACCTTACAGAAATTCAGATTACTTTTACTAATGAGATACTGTGAAGGATGGTTATACGACTTCAAGTAATTGAATCATATTCAACATTTAACAAGTGCTTTCGCATGTTGGCAAATATATCCATAATTGAAATATTTGTATCTCTGGCCAAAAACAATATCCTTTGTATCTAGGAGGGTACATTTACATATAGGCTAGTCAAACATGTGAGTTGGATCGGATTTTGGTCATGCTGAAAAGGATCCAATCCAAATTGAACCATTAATATTAATCTATTTTTATGTAATACAATTTTAGCATCCATACTTGACACAACCTGAGTTCATCCTTAGCAAACTTTCTTGTTAAATTGTTGCCTCTAAAGAATGAGCGACTCCATGCACCGGATTGCCGAGTCAGTAAGGGAGCTCAAGAGTTGGGTAAGGCACGGGGGCGTGAAGGCGGCAGTGAGATGAAAGGCGGTGGAACTTATCCGGGTGACTAATAATGCCCTTGTTCTCGTGAATAGGTTTGCTTTCATGTATACCAGACTTGGTGGCCAGAGTATAATTTTTAGCTTTCCATTTGTACCTCCTCTCTTTTTCCCATCATTTAAATATATACATATATATATATATGTTTTCAGACAGCAAATTATTTCCATTTGGTAGCATCGCAGCTTTGCTGGATGGCTTCGCCTCTTGAGATTCTGCTTGCCATCTGATGCTTAATGACGAAATTTTGCTATATGCATTGGTAAATCGCTAATTCACCAAATTGTGGACGATATAAATCATGTAACTGATCTCCATTTCTTTGTGTCTATTGTGATGTTAAGTAGAAGGCCGGTGAGGCAACATATGATGTAAATTATCAGCCAAATAGATATTTCTGTCAAGTAATGATTTTACTCGGAAAAACTAGATTGTCTTATGATGTGTGTCGTGTCTTGTGATTTAAAATGAAATCACAGGACTTGTAAAAATTGTGAAGAAGTGACAAGAGGACAGGAGTTCTCGTTCGCTTTTGCTTTATCCAAGAGGTACTGCAAGAACCATTCTTTACCTCCGATCTGCTTTAAAAACTTGTAAAAGAGTCGACAGGGTTTTCTGGATCTGCATCCAAAAGGTCTCGTGACTTTTTTGGATGTCAAAGAGTTGACAATTGAAGCAAACTCAGGACCCTAAGGCTGTCAAAATGGATAATCTATTGAGAGACGTGGAGACTTACGAGTTCAGCTCTTTGAATGGCCATTGAAGACGAGTAGCGGCTACACCATATTTAAGTGGTTCGTTGGTGTTTTCTTTCTTTTCTTTTCGTTTTTTTTTTTTTTTTTTTTTTTTTTTTTTTTTGGGGGGGGGGGGGGTGGGTGGTGGGGGGGTTTGGTTTTGGGGATTGGGGTGATTGATCCCAACCAGGGGACGAGCTCGAGTCACGATACGTGAAGAAAGAAGAGAGTAGCCAACATTGAAGAGGAATTGAGACGTGCTTTCTTAACTTTAATATATTTATTAAGCGGGTTGAAAGTGACTTTGTAATAAACCCACAAAAACTCATTATTTTGGGCTTTTCTCTTTAAAATCCATTATGACTTACTTACCTTTTTTTAATTTGGATGATCCATATATACCCCGCTTTGATAAATTTAAATGAAAATATAATTTTGTTGCCCATTTTTACAGCCCAACTTACATCTTATTTTTCCTCCACTGAATAGCATAATTTATTAAACCCAAATTTACCAAAAATGCCCTTACCCATATATGCACCCAAACTGAACCCCCCCCCCTCCCCTTCTCTAAGAATGCAAAGCAAAAAAGGAAAAAAAGAAAAAGAAAAAAAAAACAGATTTGGGCTACTCCCATAACAAACAAACAAAAAAGATTCCATTTGTTTCGTGAAAAATTAATTATTTAAAAAATAATTTCTAAAAAATGATTTCTTATTTCACTTGAAATAATTAGTCAATGAAAAATATTTTCATATCGACAAAAATTTATGTCTACAAATTTTTGTGAAAGATGAAAATATTTTTCTTTTGTTCATTTAAAAAAAATATTTTTCAAATCATTCATTTTCTTCATGAAATAAACAAAGCTTAAATAACGCTTTATGCATCAAGGATTTGGAATTTTGAGATGTAAATTTACTTTTTTAATTCAGACATTTTGATTTTTTAAATAATTTAAGGGCAAGGACAACCCAATTGCCTAAAGCCTCATGAAAAACTCAATAATCCCCATAAATCAACTATGTCCAGACCTTTGACGTATGCACGTGATTCTGATCCAGAATAATTTGCACACAAAAATGAAATTCAAACGAATGACCTCCAGTTTTTAAATGGAATTTCCTTGGCGTCCAACTTATTGCATGCGACCCAGGAGTTGCATTTATTTTATAATGCACAAAATTATTTCTTTGAAACAACAATGAGATAACCACTTTGTCTATCCTAGATTTTACTAAATTAATTGATAAAATATAGACACGTGAATCCACGAATCACATACATTAACCCTGCGGACGAATCGAACCACGCCAGATGAAATTGACACGTCTATCTTTAGGAGAACACCAATGGTTGCATGCCAGGCAGTATGAAACCCTCAAAAAGTTTCAAATTGCCTGAGGGTCCAGTCACTCGAGTTATTTCAATTGGACTCTCGATGATAAATCTATTCTGCCACCCCAAAATGCATATGGTCCAAAAAATTAGGGTCAACTAGCAAAGGAGTGAATGTCCCGACCCCTCAATTTACTTTTTCTTTTTTTTCTGTTGAAATTGAAGACTTATGCATCATTCTCCTCATTTTGCAATTCGTCAGCTCTCCATTGACACCAAATAAAGTGCAAAAAAATCGAAGTAGTTTGTATTTATACCGTACCAATATAATAAGAAGTGCTATGATCACCACTATAATCAAAACTATACGAGGGTGTAATAACCCAATATAGTGCCCTCTAACATTTGGAGTGGACAAGTTTAAGATGCTAGACTTTTCAAATTGCTCATTTTAACTCCACTTGTTTTATGAAAAATGAATCATTTAAAAAAATATTTACCTAAACACGATCACTTGAAATAATTAGCTAATAAAAAAATCTTTTCATTCTCGACAACAATTTATGTTTAAACATTTTTGTAGACTATGAAAATATGTTTCGTTCATTTATTTTGTAAAAGATGCAAACGATTATTTTATATTTTTGAGAAAATATCTCCCATATCATTTATTTTTTTTACAAAATAAGGGGAATCTTAATAAGGGCACATATCTAACCAGTCAGAAAATTGACATATTGCTTCCACACGTGCTTTTGAAAAAGACTCCTCAACATATTTTTCTCAATTTGCCCATCTATTGCTTTGCTCTTTCATGCCTAAATGGAGATTCGAATGGAATAGACTGCACATAAAGCGACCACCCACGTCCCACACGGGGATGATGATGGACGCCCATTTATCACACTTTTTGACTAAGTTCAATATGTGGGTTTCCTTGTCGAGAAGGGTGGGGAGAAGACAAAACAATCTCTCATTCACTCCATTTTTTGCTTTAGGAGCAAATGGATCATTATGCTAAGAAGAAGAAAGTATTTTTTGTACCAATAGTATTAAACGTATTGAAAAAGGTCTAATATGGCCTCGTTGACAGTTTAATTCTTTTTATCTTAAGGTAAAAATTGTTAAACTGGAGATTTACCCTTTTTAAGTGGGTCAATTAACTAGGCTTTGACCATGTTTGGTAGAGTTGTTAGAATGCACATATGAGTTGTCTTAGAGAAGTTGCACATTAGAGAATTAGTGTTGTGTAGAATAGTTAATGTATCATAGTTGGGCCCTTGGCTTGCTTTTAAGTGAAGGTGGGTCAAACTAGATTTGTTGACAAGCTCGAATTTGAGCTCCCTCTTGGCGATGTCCTTCAAAGAAGGTATCGGGCTTCTACTATATTCTCCCAACAAATGGTATCGGAGCCAATGATTCATTGGTGGGCCCCTAATCCACTCTAGTGTTTGGTAAATATCTCAAAACATAAATCGCATGATCGATGCTAGTTTTTTTCGAGTAGAAATTGCCATCACGATTGGTCTAACAAGAAAAGACATGGACAGTTGATCTAGTGACATAAGATAGAGACCATGGCTGAGCCAAACCCAAGTTAGCAGTTGATGATAGTTGTCATGTATTGTTGTGGGTGCATTCCAATAATTTAGATATTCAAGTTGAGATAAGTCAATGCAAAAGGATATTTGAATTAAGGGGGAGCAAACATAAAATTGAGCTCACACGTGAGAAAGAGATTGTTTTAAGAAATCCTACATTGGAGAATTTGTGTGGTGTAAAGTGGCTAATATGTTATAATTGGACCATAACTTATTGGTTTAAGTTTTTGAGTGAATGTGGGTCCAACTAGATATATTGATAGGCTTGAGTTTGGATTCCCTCTTGGCGATCATTTTAGAAGGGGACTTTTATCACGTGCTCCCAAAAATTTCAAAGTGAGTGATTTCTATTTTCAAAGAATCATAGGAGGCATGCACCTTATACAAAGAAGCAAGCAATTCACTCTAAGGACGAAGCATCAGACTCGAAGCGCAGGGAATGTCACCCTAGCCAGCACCAGACCCTAAGGAGCACGCCCTAGACCATAAGGTGCCGCCTCGCCACCAAAGTTCTTTGAAGATCTCTAGATAGGTTGTCGTAATGCTCAAATTGCGTTGGGTTCTGTTTTTTCTAATGTCGTGTCACAGTGGAATCTTTTTCGGAATTTTCTCAGTAAGAATATATCCTTATGTTGGTTGTTTGAATGTGCGAATTTTTGAGTTTGATTAGTTGATTTGTGGAGTGGTCCAAGACTTCGCTTGTAAGCCAAACGTTACACATTTGAACCCAATCTATTCTTGGTTCTTGGAAACTTTGGTTAGTCTGTGTTGCCACCATAAAATAATCAAACGTTTGTTATTATCCACGAATAGTAAGCTCAGTCGATAAGAAAATTTGGTCAAAATAGAAATCATCACAAGTTTGTAGATAGCGAAAGAAATTGATAACAGATGGTGCATAACTCACCGATAAGAGCTTCCACCAAAACTCGAGGAAAATTGATCAATAAATTTATCAATAGTAAGCAATCTCATATTTAAATTAAATATTGAGGTAGTGTAACTAATAGAGAAAAAGGTCCAAAAAGTTGTAAATCTATTGTATAGTGCCCAGTTCAGTTATAAACTTTTTAATTTGGTTAATTTAGTCTAACCCTTTTAACGATTTAAAATGTAATCATTTCGGTCAATTTTTGTTGAAAATCGTTAACGTGGATGCACGCATAACAAAATTTCTGGAATAGAAATCAATTTCTGGCCAGAAATTGATTTCTCAATTTCTATTCCATGGACGAGTTTCTCAGCAAAGAAACGCGTTTGATAACAATTCAAAATTTCTATTTCTAAAGTAAAAATTCGTTTGATAAAACAATAAAATTTCTATTTCTAGGAGCGGCGACGGCTGGCATTCGATGGCCGGAGTCTGATGTCCTGCGATCGGCGTCTAGCGTTCGGCGATCGATGGCGGGTGGTCGGAGTCTGGCATCCAGTGGCCGATATCCGGAGGCCAGCGTTCGGCGTCCGACGTCCGAAGGCCAGTGTCCGGTGTCTGACGACCAGAGGCCGGCGACCAGTGGCTAGTGGCGGGTGGCCAACAGCCGAAGTCCAGTGGCCAGTAGCGGGTGGCCAAGCCAAAGTTCGACGACCGATGGCGGGGGGCTAACGGCCGAAGTCCGGCAACCGATGGCAGGTGGCCAATGGCCGAAGTCCAACGATCAACATCTAACGGCTGATGGTGACCGACGGGTGGTCGGTGGGGGACGTTCGATGGTTGGCGGTAGGCCTCTGGTGTCCAATGGTTGGCGATGAGCAGCCAATGACCGACGGGCGTCCAACATCCGGCGGCCGGCGGTCGGTGACAAGCAGCTAGAGTCCGGTGGCTAACGGCCGGCGTTTGGTGGTGAGTGGCTGATGGCGGGGGCCGATGGCGAGCGGCTAGCGACCGATGGCGGGCATTCGGCATCCCACGGGCGGTGGGTGGGCAACAAGTGATGACAAGAGTGAACGATGAAGAAAGTTTTGATTTCTCATTTCTATTTCAAAAAATAGAAAATCTAAAAATGTTAACTTTTGATTTCTACTTCAAATCTATTTCTGGAATAGAAATTTGTTCCAGAAATAGAAAAATAAAATTATGTTACCAAATGGATTTCTGTTCTAAATCCATTCTGGGAAATAGAGAACAAAGAAATAGAAAAATAGAAAAGTTGTCATGTGCACCTTAAATGTCTTATATGATATGGCTGTAGACAGTTGATGTTGACATGGATAAATTTTGTAATTTTTTTTTTAAATTATTTTTTTCTTCTCTCTCCTTTTTTTTTTTTTCCTTTTCTCTATATCCCTCTGTTGGTCGCCGAGCCTCAAATAAAGATGGAGACAGTTGATCAACACAAGTACAAAACTACTGATTGGTTATGCCAACAAACTCGTGTTATTGCTTATGTATAATCATGACTAAATAAAAGATCAATTCAAGAATTTGGAACTTCTTATTAATCACTAGAGATAGGATTAAGAAGTTATTTATACACCTAAAATTAGTAACCGTCTGTAAATAACTGTCAATTGTAGGATATCGATATTCAAATGTAATCGGTGTAAGGGTCGCCCAAACAATCACAAAACATGTATTCCTTATAAATCCATTATTCTCTACTTACTTTCCTGCAAATTTACCTTTCCCCCATTTCAATTTCCTGTACCATTTACACTCCTTGCAACCTTTAATTTCCAGTACTAGCATTTTCAATTTCTTTACTTTTCATCGCTAATCCAAAGTGCAAAACATAGGGATGATTAATTTTCACGTATTTTGACCCTCATTTATTCATTTTCTCATCTTCGAGCTTGTATTTGTTGACAAAATTTGATTATTGAATAGTAATAGTTATATATCTTTGATATTTTGATACATGATGATGACTATTGTAACATCCTTGATTTCGACCCCTATTTTGGTCACGACTAGTAGGCCAAAACCCGATATGTCAAGGGCGAGACTTGGCCATGAGCTAGCCCGAAGGCCAGTCATGAGTCAATTGGCCGTTCAGGGATCGATAACCCAAGGTCCAGTTATAGAGCATTCGACCATGGAAAGGTTATTCGATCATAAAAATCGATCATGGAATGATCACATACCATCACGGATCAATGGACGGTCATGGCTTGATTCCGTCCGGTCATCACACTAGTCACGGGTGATTCCACCTGGTCATTATTCCAGTCAAGGACGACCATGAACCGATCCCATGCGACCGTGAGTTGATACGAATCGATCAATTTCACACGATTACATGACAACCGATAATCGACCATGGAGTGAATAAACTCAGCGTGGTTCAATTTCGAACTAACTAGGACTTGTGGTGCACAACCTTGGACTAGTCACAGGATTGGCTACAAGACCGGTCGACTAGCCCAAGGATTAACCACAAGACTGCCCAAGTAGAACTAACCCATAGGCTAGCCCACAAACTGACCAGAGGACTGATCGACCGGGCCAAGACCTAACTAGTAAACCCAACTGCGACCCTTTTTCATGATAAAGGGGATTTCGAACTCGGTTTCACCAGTTAAGCCCAGTTGCAGTTGGCTTTATTCAATCATGGCTTAGGCACAAGCCTCAAGCCAAATAAGTTAATCGATTGTGGTTAAACTCGATTTGTGACATCCTAATTTATGATTCTGTTTTCGATTGAATAAGTTGGGCTTTCATCGACGCGCCTAAGTTCTTTTCTCTGAGCTGATCACTCACGAGATAACTAGTCTATCAGGTGAAGCCGTTAAGGGACTTTAATGCAATAGACTTGAGAATTCGACCAGAAATCGACTGCTCGATCGTGCTAATCTACAAGGGTCAATACGGCACTGTCAAAATCGATCAGAGACCAGAGATATGTCATTTTGATAGAGGCATGTGATTAAAGAATAAGTGATTCCACCTAATTACAAAATTCTTGTCGAAGAGTTAAACCGATTTTTATGTCATTTATGTACCATGTGTCCGTATTTGAAACCTCGATATTTTTACGACAACTAAGAGTCGTCAATGTGTCGAAGAGGTATAATGTGGCTCAAAAATAATCGACCATGGGTTAAATGCGCAAAAAATTCTTAAAAGTTACCCGGTAGGTTAGGTCACGCTAAATCGCGTCCGAGTGAAATTAACCGCAAAATTGAACCCGATTTTAGAAATTGAAAGTTCTGTCATGTCACAATTTATTTTAGGAATGTCGATTCATCCTCCAAAGATTTTTCTGCAGACCTGAGTTTTTGGCGAAATTTCAAAGTTGGGCTATTTTCGATCGGGAAAATTAGAGGGTCGTTTTTTGGCCGTCAAGTTAGTTCAATTGATAAGGAAAAATCATGAGATGGATGTGGGCACCTTAGCTGAATTTATGGGCACCAATTTGAGTCCAATTGAGTTGGAATTGGGTGAAATTGGAGGAGGAAATGTTCAAAATTCGTAGGACCAAGGGGCTGCAACATTTTGGACACTTTGAATGGCTTGTTGAGGAAGCTTTGGTGTGCAAATGGCTGAGGATTGGGGCAGCCACAAGTGGGAGCCAAGCCATGAGTGTTTAGGATATTTTGTGGCCCCCCTCTTAAGCAACTATCTTCTTCTTCTTTCTTAGGCTTGCTTTATCCATTGTTGTGTAAATTTGAGAGCTCAACAAATCAAAGGAAGCCAGTTGAAAGCCCTTGCCCATTGACTGCTCCTCCGCTTGTCATTCGAGCACCGTCGCGCTGCCCGAGCTCCCACACGCCAGCCCGCACGCCCATGTGCCCATCTGCACGCCCATGTGCCCGTCCGCCCGTCTTCGCCATCTCAAGCCCACGTCCAACGAAGCCAGGCCCGCGTCGTAGCCATCTCGAGCTGCCTCCATTGTCCAAGCCATCCGTCTAGTCGCCAGAGCCATCACCTTGTCCCTCCATTGCCGTTCGCCACCCGTGTGGCTATTTCCAAGCAAGCTGCAGCTCGGCCCAACCCCTTCGGTCCTTGGACAGAACCGAAGGCCAACAGTGGCTATTGGGCTTCGTGGCCCGTTTTAGGTTTCTTCCGGGCCTCGCTTGGTGTCGTCGCAAGCTCATGTTCCGCCAGCCTCTGCGTCGGCATCACCGTGGACTTACCAGTTCGCTAATCCAGTGAGTCTACTTGCCAAACTTTGCTTAAGGAGTTAATGACGTTTAGTAGGTAATTAGATTAGGCTAAGTATGGCTTAGGTGGTTAGTTAGCTTTGATTAGCGATTTAATTACTTAATTATGATTGTTAGGTGGTTAGAATAGATTAATAAAGGGCTAAATAGATTGTACTATTTATGTGGATATGTACATTATTTTTCTAGGCCCATTTAGGTGGTTAAATTAGCGTTCCTGGCCTAAGTATGCATTTATTGGATTAAATTGCATTTAATTAATTAATTTTTCTATTTAATTAATTATTTGATATTTTCCGAAAATTATACCGGGATAGCCCGTGACCGAAATTTCGTGCTGATTGCAGTGGTATGCTTAATTTATGCAATCTATGGTTAGTTTATGCAATTGAGTGGTGATTATGATTTTTGAGTATTTATTTCAAAATTGTGAAATTTTGGTATTTAATTAGAAAATACTGGGTGTCGGGTTTTGACACCAAAAATTCTTTTAAATACTATATCAAATAGTGGGATTTCAAAAGGAATGATATCAATTTTTTTGGTTCGATCTGACCATGTACCCACACATGATTATTTTCACCGGGTGTTTTTAATTTGAAGAAAATAGGCCAAGTTCACTATTTTAATTTAGACATTTAAGTGCAATGCATGGTGTCCTTTGCTGGGATTGAATGATCGATCGTATGAT
Organism: Eucalyptus guilfoylei; assembly: GCA_016097605.1. NCBI lineage: Eukaryota > Viridiplantae > Streptophyta > Magnoliopsida > Myrtales > Myrtaceae > Eucalyptus > Eucalyptus guilfoylei. The sequence goes on from CM027861.1 coordinate 38,265,860, forward strand.
GGTTATGAGAATTCGTCACGAGCTGTTAAGCCGGACGATGCCCCTATATGAGATGCCCCAAGTCAACGGATACCGGTCGCAGTGGAGGCTAGACCGATGCTCCCTAGTGGAATGCTGTCTAGGTGTAGAGGTTGCCGTGCTCGATGGTGCGAGACGACGCCCGGCTATGCTAGAAGACCGCTGATTGTTGAGTCGGCCATGGCCGTTGGGTCGTAATGAATTAGGACGCATGATTGATTGAATTGGCGTGCCTGATTATGGGACAAAATTGTGTGGCACGGAATGGGACGTGTCATAACGATTTGGCCTTATAATTGGGACCCCTGTAATTGTTGTGAGATAAGTTGAGACATGTCGATTGATGAGTGATTTTGATGCAATTATATGTGATATGAACTATACTGACGTTCAGGAAGGAACTGAGGCGAGGAAAGTCTTGTGTGATGTGTGGTTAGACTACCTCTAGGCGTATTTCCTTCCTAATCGGAGTTTAGAGAGTAAACTTGCTGAGACATTGTCTCACCCCGTCGTGGACTAAACCTTTTCAGGTCTTTAGATGGCGGTCCCTCCAATTCGTTTTAGACAACCTCGGGAGGGTTACAGAGTGGAGCATAGACGTCCCTATCCCTGGGAGTCACTGGGTCTATGAGCTCGTAGTGATTACTGTCTGGGTCAATGAGGGCCTACCTCAAAGGGTACCTCATCGATTCAGGGCGTGGTTTTGCCATGGGCTCAATGGATATAGAGATGGTCCTCTTCAGGGTTTTGATATTCTCGCCATTGCGGTCAACACCGCTCTGGGCGAGGGTGCAGCTAACCCTCCTGATGGGGTTGTGGAGGACCCGAAGCCCCTAGAGTCTGTGGAGGTGGAGTCCGAAGGATCAGCAAATGTGTCCGACTAGTAGGTCGTAGGACAGCTTCTTTTTGAAAGCCAATCTTTTTGTAGACTTTTGTATATAAACCTAGTGAGTTTATAAAAAAGTGTTTTGTGAAAATTTTATCTTGCTTTTATATCCCATATTTGTGTTGTCTGAGGATTTATTATACGCTTCCGCATGTGCAATAAAATGAATGGGTCGGTGACGTATTCTGGGACATCGCAAAATTTTACCGACTATTGAGAAAAGTGCGTGCGCTCAAGGTTCGGGGCGTGACACGATTGACTCCCGCCCAATGAGATAGCCTTCTAACTTGATATTTTCCATGGTTCATTTAATGTTCTTGGAAGGTAGCCTATTAATGCATTATGACTAAGTAGAACACTTGGCACAATTAGTTTACTCTTGAAAGGTAATCATGAAATTTTGGATGGTTACATATTAAGAAAGGGTGGGTCATAAGCTCATTAATGGTAGGGAGTGACTCATGGCCTAGAAGAATGATGAGAAGGGATCTTGAAGGCTAAGTAGGGTGCCACCCCTCCTCCTCAGACTTGCCACTTAAGGTTTCATAGGTTTTGACTCTCCAGTTTTTTGAAATTCCTAGACCTTCACCGTTTTCCAATTTTACAGAGATTTTATTGATTTGAATTTGGAGAAACTTCCTTCATAAAAGTTGTTCTAAACATCTTGTTCTACGACATACTTAAATTTCTGATTTTTATGAGGAGGAATGGTTGGGGCGAAAGCCTGATTATTTACCGACTGGAACCTGCCCGGTGTAGTAAAAACAGTGACCAGATTGCCTTCTCGATTTTTATAAAATTTTATCTTTTGAATTTTAACATGTTTTCTTCATAAAAGTTTTAAAGGACATCCATTTCTACAACATACAGAAATTTCAAAGATTTTTTGTGAAGATTTGGATTTCAAAATGAGTCTCTCTCTCCGACCGTTGAATCTACTCGACAGTGTTCAGTGATTTTCCACTCTCTCCACAACACAAATTTGACTTGACTTTCTTCATAAAAAAATGTTATTGAAGGTCCTCTCTACAACATATTTAAAGTTCATAATTTTTCGATTCCGTTTGATAGGGTAATGACACTAATTTCGGAAATTGCCTGAAACTATTTTCACCCCAAGATAAGAGGGTCACATGCCCAACTTGGAAGGGAAGGGGGCTGCACACTTAACTTAAGGAGCAAGGCTAATCTAGAGTCTTCTTAATTTAGGAAAATGATGCATTAAATATCTTGGACTCTAGTTCTTTAATGCCAAGTTGAGGTGTCTCTCAAAGGAATAGGCCATGATGCCTCATAACCTAAAAACTTGGAGAGCAAGTTTGTAATAAGAAGATATCTAGCCTAATGATTACTCAAGATCCAAACATTAAATGGGAGAGACTTAGTCATTGGCTTATTTGTCCCCATAATAATCACATGTAATAATTTCATGATGACTCAACCCTTTAGATAGACCAATGGAAAGATGAGCAAGTGTCACCCCTAGAAACTAGACTTGCCACCCATCTCTTTAACTTGCCACCTCCTCAACCTAGATTGTCCACCTACATGAAGATGACTAGTCCATTTGAAAAGATCATCATGAGGGGTTTGCCTATAAATAGAGCATTCCCTCCCCTCATTTCCACACCACCTCCTCTTCCTCCCTCACTCTCTGAACCTCACCCTTACCATCACCCTCTCTCTTTCTTGTGGCCGCGTCCCTCTTGCCCATTTGCTCGCCTACATGTTGCTTGGTCCCCTAGGCCGTTCCTTGAAGTGTATTATGTAGAACTTACTAATATTTGGCTAGGACGTTGTGTTATCCTGTTCCGAGTGCGTGACAAGTCCTTGACTGAAGTTGATTGACTTGTTGTTGCTTGAAGTTCAGAGGTATTTGCTTGGATCACTTTAGACCTTGTTCCTTGATTGAGTTCAATCATTGTTTGATGAGCTTTGGCTCGTGCTTTGGCTTGAGTTGCTTTGGAAGAAGCCCAATTTGTGTGCTTATTTGATAAGTTATGGTTTTTGCTTTGATACAAACCTATTTGAAAAACATTTTTGTGAAAGCTTGCTATTTCCTTACAAAACTATTTTCAACCGTTTTCACAAGTGCATGTTCTAGTTCATGCCCCGAGCTCCAAAGAAGGGTTTTGTCGGCTTTAACGTACGTGGGATCACGACAGATCAATCCTCTCTTAGTCTTGGTGCAATATCGAGGCATATCATTCCCGAGCCAACTTTGGTACTAGGTTGGTGAACATGTCACGACGGGCTAGTCCTTTCATGGCTCGGTGCGTATTGAGGCATATCGTTCCCGAGCCAAGTCTGGTACTAGGTCGATGAATATGTCACGACGGGCCGGTCCTATCATGGTCTCTGTGCGATATCAAGGTATATCGTTCCCGAGCCAAGTTGGGTACAAGATCGGTACTCAAACGTGTCGGATCAAGTCGCGATCCTTGATTCATGCTCGACATGCTTAACGTCTTGGTTTCGGTAAGTCATTTCACACACTTATGCGCGGCACACCTTCGGAGGACCGCCGTCACCCTTGGATTAGGGGACGTTGCTCGATTAAGTTCGAATGCCTGACGGATGATTAGTCGGAGGATCGCTGTCACCCTTGGATTATGGGACAATGCTTGATGGATTTTAGATGCTCGGTGGATTTTGGAAGAGTCGATGGATTTCGGCTATTAATGAGTGAATCTCATGTGCATGAGTTCCTCACTTTATGAAATGGATTTTGGTTATACTACATATTATTGAGTGAGGCGTAAGTTCCTTGCATTATGGAATGGATCTTGTTTATGCTTGCATAATATTGAGTGAAGCGTGAGTTCCTCGTGGCTTGGGTGAATATTGGGTTATGTTTGCATATCATTGATTTCTCATGTTTCATCCCAACCAAAGCTTTTATTTTGCTATTGATCTATCATCGACTAATGTTTTGGATGGGTTATATACTTGTTGTTAGGCGAGGCATCCTCCTACTCGGAAATTAGTGGGTTTTACTTGCTAAGTCCACGACTCACCCCGTTGTTTTTTAGAATTGTATGCATTGAAGTCTCCCACTAGTGCTGGAGTTACAATCTTGCTAGAGGAGCTAAGGTTTACCTGATCCTTGGAGTGTAGAAAATGTATTGGTTGTAAATATGTTGGCTCGTGACAATGGGGCTGTTGACACTTGATTTTTAGTCAACGTATTATTATAAGAGATGAGTCCAAATTCGAGGTCAATTTTGGAAGATTCGCTCAGGTGCATTCTAATTTGCTCAATTTAGCGTGTTCAAGGATTAGAAAGCCTAGCTAAGGTGCTTCAATTTATGTAATTCGACTTGGCCCATTTTAGACTAGAGTACAATTGAAGTAATTGAGCTTCAATTTGGCAGGTTGAGATTCAATTGAAGATGTAAGTCTAGCTTGTGGCCTCGCTATAGGAATTCAATGAATTTGAATATTATGTGCACAATTAGTCGATTTCAGATAGCCCAATTGCATCTCATTTGAACCAAATTATATAGAAATATTTGATTTCGTTTAAATCAGGCAAAACCAAAAAAAGAAATAGAACAAAATTCGGACAAAAAGTCAACCCAATCAACCTGGCATTGACCAGCGTTGATTGGCGAGTTTTACGGCCATCTTTTGGTCGGAAACCACCATTTGCTGGCCCACTTCATGGCCAATGCATTCGCGCCTTTAATTTTCAAATTTCCAACTTTGTTACGGATTTTACGAAATTCGCAAATCGACCCCACATGTTATGAAAATTGCAAAAAAAAAAAAAAAAAGACCCCAATTAGTACACGATGATCATCATCCGTTCGTTAAGAATGCATCGTGGCCATTGAAATAGACATGTGCTCAATTAGGGTGCTTTCAACAAATTTAACAAACTAATTAGCTAGGGAGATCCAACCTTATCCAAGGGCTAAGATTTGATTTTTCCCTAAACTATATAACTAACTTTCCCTCCAAAATTTAAGGGGGGTCTAGATCCAGTTTCTCTGACTAAAATTCTCTCTCTACATCTTTCTCTCTCTCCATTTTTCTCTGAATTCGGTCAAGCAAGAAAGGAACGAAGCAATTCTTCACCCGTTTCTCGCCTGCAAGAAGGAGCCCCAAAGTCTCCACTCATCCTCTCACATCTAGTTCATTGTTTTTCAAGGGGGTGACCTCCACATTTGGTTTCTCTCCTGCAAAGTGGATGATTTCTCCACTAATTCTCTCTCTAGTCAAAAGACGAATGGAGCAATTGATTTTATTTTCTATGAATGAGATTGATGAAGCTTGTGGCCATTTCTCTCTCATCTATATTCCTGATTTGATCGAATGAAGGCTCAGCTGAAAAAATCGAGCTTGATTTCTCAATTTTCCCCAAGTCCTTCAACATTCCAGTAGTTTTTTCTGTCTTGCTTATTCCGCGTGGAGATTTCCGAAGTTCCGTTTCCAAGTTCAAAGGATTTTCCTCTTGCTGTTCGGGCATCAGAAGTTGCTGTTCGGCCATTAGAAGTTGTTGGCATTCTGATTCCCAGAAAAATTACAGCAGCAAGATCCAGCTAAGAGAATTTGAAGATCGGCGTTGAACAGCTCTTTTACTAGAGTTAAACTCGACATTCTTCATGTCCGACGATTCCTGAAGCGAGATCGAAGCTAGCAGCTTCATTGTCGTTGAAAGGCGAACTTCTCCGAAAGTCAATTCTTTGCTGGTTCAATCGAGGTAAGCGTGATAAAACTCATTTTAATAGCGTCCGATGAGGCGAGAGTTTATCGTGTCGAAATACATGATCGACAACGAAGGTTCAGGGCCAGGATGTGTTACAAATTTGATTAGAATCAATGCTTGAATGATCTAGAGTTGATTATATTCAGATCTGGTGGTTCTGTGATTTTCGAATTTGGCCAAGCATGTTTATGTTAGGCCGGTTTTAAGCTCTTAAATGTTGTTATCTTGTGAAGTTATGAGCTAGAAGTTTGATGTATGCATCGCGAGCTTCGGAACGGTAGGTCGTACGCCCCAATCGAGCTTCGTTTGACCCTCAAAAAATACCTCTAAAGATTAACGATTCTGCAATTATTTAGGTTTTTTTTCGGTTCTGATTATGTTCTGCCTTCTAGCTTTGTTATTTTTGTGCCGATTTTCGTAATCATTTTTTGAGAAAATTGCATTCATGAGTTTTGTTCTAAATTATCTTGTACATCTTCTGTAATTTTTTCATGATTTTTGGATGTGTTTAACTAGGTCAGATCTACTCAGATCTAAGCCTAGGTCAATCTGTTCTATATTGATCTCTAATTTTGCTATTTTTGTATTGATTTTTTTGTTAAGTTATGGAACAACTTTTCTTCATGAAAGTTCTCGTACAGATGTTTTGCATGTCCTGTATTTTTTTTAAAAAAATTTAGACATGTTTAGACAGGTCAAAATCGCTTAGATCTGAACATAGGTCAGTTTGTTCTGTATTGGTCCGAGATTTGTTTTGATGAAATTGAGTCCATAAATGCACCTATTTGGTCTCAAATGCTTCATGAGAGTTGAAATACATGATATATGTTCAAATGATGCATGCTTTGTAAGGTTTTTACATTGGCAAAGTGAGTCAATTACATGCATTAGAATAAAAGGTACTGCAACAACATGTGTTGGACATATAGTTTGTCTGTTTTGCCATTTTTTCCATGACTCATATGATTTTAATTGAGTTTCGACCTCTTAACAAGAAATCTTCATCATTGTATGCTTTGTATGTGAGATTTTTGGTAGGATTTATGCATGTCTTGAGGATGGCTGAAATCATGCTTGTTCTGTAAATTTAATGCTGAAATGAAACATTGTCATATACACATCTTTCCATGCTTGTTTGAGTCATCTAGGGATCAATTCTTATGATCATGCTTTCTTGGTGATTGAACCACATGTTGTAAGATTTGCATACATGTTTAGCTCATGTCATTTGAGTTTCATCTCACACATTAAATTTGTTTTACAAAAAGTGTTCATCATACTTAGGATCCTCAATCATATCATTATGAATCATGAGTCATTTCATTTAAATTGTATGATATTTTGCATGCCAACTTAGGATTAGATGATTATCCAAACTTTCCATCACGTCCAATCCTAAGTCCCATGTGATTTCTTCACGTCCTTTGTGCATTCTTTAAGTGATTTTGAGGTTTTCTAATGAATGCTTATGTTTTGTTTTCTTAATTACTAATGCGCACACTTTTAAAGATTTCAATCTTAGGATACTAAATTGACCTAGTTTGGACTCAAGCTCTTCTAGGAAGATGTAGCACACACTTAAAGTTTCTAATGCCACTAATTTCATGCCAATCACTCATCGTTTGGATTATTTTCCATTTTTTCAAAACTAGATCACAATCTGGACAAGAGATCAAATTCGGACCCATGTTCTAACCCCTATTTGGACAGACCATTGATATTTTTGTTTCATTTTTTCTATTTGGAATCTGCAATTGGCCTCTGAATAAAACTTGCTTTTTATCATGTTTGGTTATGTTGTATGTAAATTTCAAGATTTTTAGACATATTTTGATAGGACAAATCTTCATGACATTAGCTGAATGTCCTGTTGTTTTGACAAATTTCTGATGTGTTGTTGCTTGTTGTTTGATTTTTGTAAAATCATGTATAGATTTTTTAGGAAAAATTTCTTCACAAAAGTTGTTCATCATCATGTCATGCATGTTATAGAATTTTTTCATTGCCAAATTATCATTAGGTATTGCCCAATTTTATTATCCTTCCAAGTTTGTTCTGAAATTTTCTGATATAAACATGATTGTGATTGTTTAGTTATACCTTTTAGGTTAGTTTGTGCATGAAATTAGGACATGCCATCTTCATGAAAATTGTTATAAATGTATTGATCTTTGTTGTTAGACAATTGGCCTTTTCAAATTGCATATTTCAAAAAATGCTTTGGTACATGTGATGTTTCTCAAAAACAATTTCTAAAAAAGTTATTCTCCAAAGCTCGATTTGGTTTAAGGAAAAATCGTGGTTTGAACCATATTCAAAATGCCTATGATGTTTGTGAGTGCATTTATGCGAGCTCCGAGCTAGCCTTGGCAATTGAATGTGTTCTATAGCCTAAATATTCCTTAATCCTAAATATTTTCAAACATTTTTAAAATCTTGATTTGACATTATGAAAGTCACGATTTGAATTGTATTCAAAATGTCTACAATGCTTGTGAGTATATTTATGCGAGTCCCAGGCTAACCTTGGCAATTGAATGCCTTTCATAGTTGAGACATCACTTTGTCTCAAAACTTTTCATGAATGATTTTGAAATATGATTTTGAAATATCACATGTAACCCTCACACATATAATTCCATCATGCACTAGAAATTGCCTGTGTTTGTAATTGGTGCATGCTTTTGGTAATAAGTGACCCGCCAACGGTTCACTTTCTTGCTTGATTGATTAAGAAACAAGATTCAAAAGACCTGCATGCATGTTTAAATTTTTGCAATGCATGTGACTTTTAGATGAATGGTAGGGTCGATGCATGATATCAAGGGAAAACCCTGGGATCACTTGATTAAGAAACTTATTAGCGTCATTGGCCATGCGAGAATACAATTGGTCAACAATTGCTATAAGTTACAAAAAAATGGACTGGGTAGGTATCTTAGTGGGACCCTCGCATGAAAGACAAAGGGCGACCCCGAGGCCCCAAAATTTGACTTTCGTTTTGCACTTCCTTTAAATGATTGATCTCGACATGATGTCTTCTTTTTTATTGTTTTGATATGTATGCTTGTTTCTTTCCATTGTATGCACCTAGTTATAAGTCTCCTAGATTAGGTTTAGATTATGACCCTGAAGATGGTGGAGGTCGATGTCCATTTCGACCATTATCATGTACTATTTATTTCCTCTATATATGTCTCGGGTTCCATTTGTTGTATGAAGACCGACGAGTTGCGGGTTTTCTCTCTTTCTTTCATATTTTTCAATTGTGTTTCTCTTTTATATTTTCTAGGATTGCATGGTAGATTTGTTGCTTTCCTTAATTGTTTACTTAGGCCTTGTTTGGTAACCATCTAAACGGGGTCAAATTCTGATTCTTTGTTCCCAGGAGTAGTTTGGGAACAGAATCGCATTTGGTAAAAATTTTTGTCCCGAGAACAAATTTCTATTTTTTTGTTCCCAGAAGTAGATTTGGAACAGAATCAAGAATAATAAAAAAAAAAATTTGATTCTTGTTCCGGGAACAAATCTAAGAATCAAAACCAACTCTTCTTCTTTTCTTTTCTTCTTCTTCGTCGACCACCATCCCACGGTTGTCATCCGCCGCCGCCCACCGCCAGCAACCGGTTTGGCGACCTCGCCAGAGGCAAGCCCAGCCACCGACGAGGCCGAGCCTTGGCGAGGCTAGGTGGCTCGCCCAGCCCTGCCAGTGGCCAGGCAGGCCTCACCCAGCCCCGGCAAGGCCGAGGGCCGACGACGCTCCGGTGAGGTCACCGGCCCTCGTCTAGCCGATCGATGGTCCGCGACCGGCTTGAAGAAGAAGAAAAATAGGAGAAAAAAAAAAAAGAAATGTATAAAAGGAAAAAAAGTATAAAAATTATTTAAAAATTAAAAGAAATTGATTTGGAACAGAATCAATGAGCACGGTACCAAACGTAATTCTATTCCAGAATCAAAAATTTTGGACAGTTACCAAGTGGCTTAAAATGATTAGTATCTATTTTTTAGAACAGAATCAAAAAAAATCATTTCTTATCATAATCTACTCCCAGAAACAGAATCGTTACCAAACATGCCCTTATTGTCTCGTAATTTCAATTCCATTGATTGCTTTCTTTTCTTGTTTTTCTAGAAATAGAATAAAATGAAAATGACCAACCACACATGATCACTTAGTTTAGGACTAATGATTTCGAAAACGTAAAAAGAAACGCATGGACATATTAGGAAAACACAGCATACTATTTAGGTATAGAAAAAGCGCTAATAGAAATATTAGCGTAACCCAAGTCCCCGAACTTAGATATTTAGTTGCATAGGAATCGGGTGAACACTCCCGACTCTTGATTGAGCTTTCTAGCCAACCCCCAAAATGAGGCTAGTGGCAACTCCCGTCTTATTTTTAAGTTTTCATAAATAACTAGACTGTATAAATAAACCCGTTGCGTGGGGTACAAGTTTCAATGAAACTCACCATGCTTTAGCATACTCGATATGGGAGTACCCCAAAGGATGAAGTGATGACATCCTTGTAGGCGAGGCGTACTGTCGAGAGGGCTACCATGGTAAAGGTACCTTTAAATCCGATATCTGCACATGACCCATTTTTCTAAGGTGTGCTGCCTGTATGGTATGGATCGCGATACTCCGTTGTCACTTGAGGTATGAGCTTGGGAGAGCTCGTGATCAAGTACCTCTAAACCCGACCTTTCCCCCTTTTCTCTCCTCGTGATGATGAGGGATCAAGGGCGGCGAGATCGAGTCGCGACAGGGGCCTGTAAGGGTGTGTTTGGCAAATTCTGTTTCTGTTCCTCGGAACATAAATTTTTGTTCTTTTGTTCCGGAGAACAAAAAAAGAACAGAAACTTGTTTGTTTACACTTTTGTTCTCGTGAACAAAAAATCTATTTTTTTGTCCCCGGGAACAGATTTGAAATAGAAACAAGAAGTAGAAAAAACTTGTTTCTTGTTCCGAGGAACACTTCCAAGAAACACTTTTTTTTTTCTTCTTTTTTCTTCTTTTTTTTTTGGCCGATCGCTAGCCTCGGCCATGGCCAACGACCGACCGTTGAGGGCTAGCAACCTCACCAACCCCTGGCGAGGCCGAGCCTCACCGGGCCACCACCGGATCAGCGTCACCCAGCGATGGCCCAGTGAGGCCGAGCTAGCCCAGCCACTGGCGAGGCTCGGCCTCACCAAGCCACCACTGGGCAACGCCGTGGCTGGGCGAGGCCACCGGCCATGGCCAAGGCCGGCAACTGGCCAAAAGGAAGAAAGAAAAGAAAAAAGAAAAAAGAAAATAAAACTAAAATATTAAAAAATTAAAAGAAACAAAAAAATTATACAAGTTTACCAAATGTGTTTCTATTCTTTTTCTATTCCAAGAACAATATTTTGTACAATTACCAAACGCGCCTTAAATGTAACTGATGTAATTATATGTTTTTAAATGGTTGTTTTCCTAGCTACTTGTTGTTGTCCGAGTGTTATACATACGCTTCCACATGTGCTTAATGAAAAGATAAAAAGAAACGGAATGGCGACGCGCTTGGGACATCGCGAAAATAACCCTTGCTGCTCGTGACCCTAGGGATGGAGTTGGGGTCGTGACAACTATTGTCAGTATTCTTTGCTCCATTCTTTGCTCCAAAAGCCATAGAGAAAAGAGTTTAACAATTACTTAATTTCGCTTATGGCCCATTAATAACCTAAATATAATTTTTAATTATCAAGTAATTACTATCAATTTTTTTTATGATTTTCTCTTATTTAAATGGAAACTAAGTTGTACGCGATGCATGTAATGCTGCTTAATCTAATTCACAATGACGTGTAAAATATTATCAACTCTAACATGTCATGGTATTCAACTACATGACCTAACTCTAATGACGGGAATTTATGCACCTAATTTTACATGACACGCACATGTTATATTATATTTTTCATTAAAATTTTCAATTAGAAAATAATGAAAATAAATAATCTAGATGAAGAAATTATTTAGTTCAACTTTGGATTAAATCAGACCAAATCCTAATCTAAATTGGAACGTTATCTTATTTAGATAAGGATAGATTTTATATGCAATCTTTCTAGAAAACCTATCCAAACTATGTCCTAGTTGACTTTTTTTAGATTAATTTAAACAGGCAATCTAATTTAAACATGCAACATTACCTAAAATTCTATCCACCTCTTATTCACTATTCATTATGATTCTATCTGTTTTTCTTTTATATTTTCAGATAAGAAACGAATCAATTCATATTTTTAGATAAGAAACAAATCAGTTCAAATAAGACAAATCAAACAAAGATAAGAATCATCAAAGCACTTCCAATCCATTCGAATTTGGCAATAAGTAAAATCAACAATTGTATTCAACAGCTTGTAAATAGGATTGGATGATTTTCCGTGCGGTTGCAAATCGTATCTTGAGATCGGACTGTTGATCATACACACGTGGATTACGAAATTTTCCCAATTTAAAGGACACCCCTAATTTTAAAAATATGCACATTAGATAATAATTATTCAAAAGAGGTAATGTAATATATTGAAATTGATTTCAGATCAGAACATTACCTAATTTGAAGATTGCTTCTGAATTTGAATTGACAAGGATGGCTCGTGGATGGTGACCGGCAATGGTGGTACTCGGCTGATGGCGGGCCGCAGCAAAGGGTGGTATGGGCTTAGGGAGGTGAGGGAGCGACTCATAACAGGATGTTCCATGGCAAGGGTATGTCGATGATGGTGGTTGGTAGGGACTCAGAAAGGGCGGCTGCGATAGTGAGTTTGTCGCCGAGGATGGTGGTGCGTGACAGGGGGTGCTCGGCCAAAGTACCTGCAAATAGGAAACCAACAGGGAGGGTTGGTCAGCGCAAGGAAACAGAGCCATTTCGATGTAGGGCTTATCCGCGGATTAGAAAAGCAACACCGTCGTGGATCAATGTTGGTGTAGGCGTCAATTCCTGTTAAGGGTCGGCGGTGCAGATTAAGACTGCGGGATCGTTATCGGGGCTCGAGAAGGGCAGTGACGTCGCAAGGCAAGGCGAAATCTCCGCTGGAGCTCAAATTAGGCCAGTCAAGGCCCCCTCTCCTTGTGATTTTCGGCTAGCATGCCCTTCAATGGGTTGGCCGAATTTTGTCCCCTTGAGGCCTTAATGATCATTAGGGTGTCAACAATTCGGTTCAATTTGGTTTTTTTTTTTTAAAAATTTGAAAAACTAAACCGAACCGAATGAGACCCGAACCGAATACAGGTTCGGTTCGATTTTTCGGTTTTTGGTTTTTAGCTTTTGATTTTCGGTTTCTTTTTTTTTTTTTGTCTTCGTTTGAGGGCAGCGGTAGCCAAAAAGCTTCCATTTATCTTTGATAGAGTTCGTTCGTCCGTCTTCATCGATAAGCAATTGTCTTATTTTGCTCAGCTGTTGGATTCGTGATCATGTCGTTTTTTTTTCGGTGGGTCTCTCTGCAATGCATCAAGAGGAGTGACCTTTGAGCGAGCGGTTCACTGACATTTCCAGCTCTGTCTTCCTTCTTTTTCCCTTATGTTTTGCTTAACCCAGAAGCAATATTGCAAAGCAAATATTCTCTCTCCAACTCTCTGCTTTTTTCAGATAATTCAATTGCCAGATCACAGAGATCTACTTGCTCTACTTGCTCTCATCAGCTCTGGTCCCTAGCATCACATTCTCCCTCTCTCGCATTGCTCTGTTTCGCGATCGAAAAACAGAGCAAACGAGTCTCTGCCGAAATGGACCGGCTCTCTACAACTAGTCTCCTTCCCGACACGTTCGAAGGAGCAAGAGACGACATCTGCATGCAACTTTCGCTGATTTGGGCTCAAAAAAAGAAGCTTTTTGGCCGTCGCCGTCACAGTCACTGTTGTCATCGCCGTCGCAGTCGCCGTTGCCGTCGCCAACCAAAATGAGACACGAGAGGAGAGGACTCAAAGCCAGAGGAGACGGGAGTCGGGAGAGAATAAACCGAACTTTTAATGATTTGATTTTATCGGTTTGTGGTTCAGTTCAGTTCGGTTAACCGATAAAAACCGAACCAATAAAAAAAAATATTGGTTTTTAATGAGAACCGAACCGAAAACTGAACCAAACCGAAAAAATAGAATTTTTCGGTTCGGTTCAGTTTTCAGTTCGGTTCCTGACACCCCTAATGATCATAGGCTTGATACCTCTTGGGGCCTTTTCTTATTAAACTTTAACTTTAACGAGCTAAACCAACTCAATTAAAGTTACAAAAATCTGATTGATGGGCTAAAAATTTTGGCTGCCCCTTCCCATATGCTAGCCGAATTTTACCTCCAGTGCAGGCCAAGTCCGCATGGTTAATTTAGGCTCGATCAGCACTGCTGGCTCAATGCAAATACAATTAGTGAATTAAACTACATGATGAATGCAACTAAAAATTATATGCTATGCAACTTAATATTATTACTTTTTTATGGGCTGAAGATTAGTACTTAGTTTTTTATGCAATTATTCTAGATGGTGAGCCAATTTTAGGTGTCAAAAAGGATATTAGAGGACTATATAGATATATTACATCCCAATTCAAAATATAAGTAAATGATACATTTTCACAAATATAGAAACAACATTGGCATGATGTTCTAGAGGGGGAAAAACTTTTAAATATCTCATACAATTTTCCATAGGGATAAGTGCTACAGAAGTCCTAAAACTTGTCACGAAAATGCAATTGAGTCCTAAAACTTGCAAAAAGTGCAATTAAATCCTAAAAATTGTCAAATTGTTTCAATCGAGTCCTAAAATTAACACTGTTAGCATTTTCCGTTAAAAATGCTGATGTGGCATTTTAAATAATTTTTTTATTTTCCACATGGATTTTTTAATTATTTTTTATTCATTTAAAAAAATTAGATTTGAAAACTAAAAAGAAAGGTTAAAATTTATTTTAAAAAGGTGTTTAAAACAAAGAAAATAAAATCAGCGGCTCCTCCCTGCCGCCGCCACCGTCGCCGTCGCGCATTGCCAGAGGTGCCAACGACCGTCGCCGGCCCCCCGCAAGGGCCAACGAGGCGTCGCCCAGGGCGAGCGATGATCGCCGGCCCCCCGTGAGGACCAACAAGGCGTCGCCCAGGGCGAGCGACGGTCGCCGGGCCCCCGCGAGGGCCGGCGTGCCCAAATCTGGGCACCCTCGCCCAAGCTCGGGCAAGGGTCGTCGGCCCTCACTTTGGGCCGGCGAGGGCCGGCCACCCTCGCCCAGGTCGCCGGCCCCTCCAATGATGTTGCGACGGCTGCCAATTTTTTTTCTTTTTTTTTTAACTGTTTTATTTTTTAAATAATTTTGACATTTATTTTCTATTTTTTAAATCTAATTTAAATAAAAATAATTATAAAAAAAAGCCATGTGGAAATTAAAAAATTAATTTTAAATGCCACGTCAGCATTTTTAACGGAAAATGCTAACATCGTTCACTTTATGACTCGATTGAAACAATTTGACAAGTTTAAGGACTTAATTGCACTTTTTGCTAGTTATAGGACTCAATTATATTTTCGTGACAAGTTTTAGGACTTCTGTAGCACTTATCCATTTTCCATATTACATAAGTCAATATGATTAACTGCATAATTAGAGATGATTCTTATTGTTGAATGGATAATAATAGCTAACTCTAATAAGATAAATTTTTGAGATCTTTATATTTGAAAAATAGACGTCATCAGGTATGTAAAATAAAACTAAGGACCCGTTACTTTAAATTTTAAATTATTCATCTATATGATTAAATGAATCATTACAGATCATTTATATTATCTGTAACGCCTTGTGGGTCCTTACGATCTTCTCTAATCCTAGGTTAGTGGCAGCATATGAAAATTGATTTTTGAGTTTTTATAACAAAGGAGTAGCCTGTTGATTGGACCCAGAATTCTAGATAGTTTTACGAAAGATGAACTATTGAGAGGGGAAGAGTTGTGACAGCCTAATTTTCAGGTTTTGTTTTCAATTGAATAAGTTAGACTTTTCATCAACGTGCCTATAGTTCTTTTTTCTGAGTTGATCACTCACAAGATAGCTAGCCTATCAGGTGAAGCCGTTAAGGGATTTTAACGCGATAGACTTGAGAATTCGATCAGGTATTGACTGCTTAACCGTGCTAATCTGCAATGGTCATTATGGCACTGTCAAAATTGATCAGAGATCAAAGATAGGTCGATTCGACTGAGATATGTGATCAAAGTGTGGGTGATTCCACTTGATTGCAAAATTCTCGTCGATCGGCACTAGACCAATTTTTTTGGTCGTTTTGGGTACCCTATGCTCGTATTTGAAACCTCGAGATTTTCACGATAATCGAGAGTCGTCAATCAGTCGAAGATGTACAATGTGGTTCGAAAATAATCAACCACGGGTCAAATGCGCTAAAAATTCCTAAAAGCTACCCGGTAGGTTAGGTCACGCTAAAATCGCGTCAGATTAAATTTAATCACGAAATTGAACCCGATTTCAAGAATTGAAAATTCTTTC
Organism: Eucalyptus guilfoylei; assembly: GCA_016097605.1. Classification (NCBI taxonomy): domain Eukaryota; kingdom Viridiplantae; phylum Streptophyta; class Magnoliopsida; order Myrtales; family Myrtaceae; genus Eucalyptus; species Eucalyptus guilfoylei. The sequence goes on from CM027861.1 coordinate 38,281,995, forward strand.
ATGTTACGATTTATTTTAGGAACGTCAATTCATTCTTCGAAGAATTTTCAGCGAGCTAGGGATTTTTTTATGAAAAATCAATTTGGACGATTCGGAAAAGAAAGAAATTTCGGAGGAGCCAAATTAAAGGGATTTTTGGCCTCCAAAGTGAGCTACTTGGTGAAGAGAAATTGTGAAAATTGTGTAGGCTTCCTCCATAGCAAATTTGGCCATCAAATTGGAGAGATTTGTTAAGAAATTGAATTTCGGACATTTCGGAAAAAAGGAAATAGAATTCGGATGGGTGAGGGAAATGACCAATTTTGCTATCCAAAGTTGGTTATTTGGGAGAATTTACATGCAGGAAAGTAAATGGGGACCAAGTATATTAGCATGGAGATTTCTGAGGACCAAATTGGATTGAAATGGAAGTCCAATTTGTGAAATTCGGAGGCTTGGGTGGGGGCTGTAACATTTGGCATCAAAATTTGTTATTTGCGGGATTTTATTGCAAGAAAGTAATAAGGGGACCAAACTTTAATTGAGTAGATAATTCTTGTTGACTTTCACTCCCCCTTCCTTAGCTTCCCCCGTACGCCAGCCAGCTACCTCTTCTTCTTCGCGCAAGCTGCTGCTTCACCGAGCCAGCTGCCTCTGCGTTCTTTTCATTTTCTTTATTCTTTTGCTCCAGCAATCCCTCATCTTTGTCCACGTTCTGCCCCTGTTTTCGTTTCATTCCTTCACGGCGCTTCACCCCACCAATAAACAAACCCCCTTCATTCTTCCTTCAAAGCCAACGACGCCCTTCTGCCGCGCGTCCTCCACCAACGTGTGTCTCCTTCCACCGAATTCTTCATCCACGCTGCCACACGTCCAGCAGCAAACCGAGTAGCCCTCATCTCCCACCGAAACGAGCTACCCATCGTCAACCCCTGCAGCTGCCTCGAAGACCATCATCCCCATCCCACCAACTTGCCTCCTTGCTTCCCTCGATTTAGCCCCCGACACACCACCGCACCATCCCACGAATTCAACCCACCATCCTGTCAACCCATCATTCTCCGACACAACTCCACTTAACGTCACCCACTTCGCCAACTTTAGCCCACTTCTTCAACTCCATCGTCCCTCTCTCGAAGTCGAATCAATAGCCTCCCGCCTCCAGTTTAGCCCGCATCTCAGCCGAGCCAAGCCATAACCAGTAGCCCCTTCAAGACTAGCAGCAACTGTGAGCCTTCATGGGCTTTTTTGGGCCGCTTCTAGGCCTTGTCGAGTGTCGTTGCTAGGAGGTTTGTCGCCCGTCTTCGCAACGCTGTCGCCGTGGACTCACCGGATCGCAAAACCGATAAGTTTACTCTCTAAACTCTACTTATAGAGTTAATGATACTTAAGGGTTGATTAGTTTAGGCTAAGTATGATTTAGGTGGTTAGTTAGAACAGATTAGCGGTTTAAATATTTGTCTATGCATGTTAGGTGGTTAGAATAGCTTAATTAGGGACTAGATAGGTTGTGCTATTTATCTAGATAGGTTTGGAAATTTTCCGAGCCCGTTTCAGTATTTAATTAGGCATTGGCCAAGTTTCTATTTTTGGCATTTAATTGCATTTATTTAATTACTTTTGGTATTTATTTAATTATTTATTATTTTTCAGAAATTATACCGGGAAAACCGGTGACCACAATTTCATGCTGATTGCAATGGTATGCTTGGTTTATTTAATTGAGTACTAATTTGTGCAAATTGAGTGAAATTGATGATTTTGGTCATTTATTCCAAATTTGTGGAATTTCGGTATTTTAATTGGAAAATACCGGGCGTCAGTTTTTAACGCCGAAAATATCTTTGTGGACTATATGAATAGTGAGATTTTCTAAAAGAAAGATATTGCACGTCAACTTGTGAGAGCATTTATCGTCAACTTGTGAGAGCCCTTTTACACGTCAGCTTGTGAGAGCAATATACTATATCCGCCTATGTGAGCTTGATATATCAGCTTGTGAGAGTAGTATACTATGTCAGCCTATGAGCTTGATATGTCAGCTTGTGAAAGCAGTATACCTTATCAGCTTGTGTGAACAATGATCATTTATTAGCTTGTAGGAGCACGATCTATATATCAACTTGTGTGAGCTACTATCTATCTAAATCAGCTTGTGAGAGCTATGACCACCTATTTTAGCTTGTGTGAGCAGTGGTCACATTGAATTGATAGATAGTATGGACCAGATCGAGTGTGTTGAATTGGGTGGATTGACTAAGCTTATTGATGATTTGGTTTGAATTGATTGGTTGAGTATATGAATTATACTAACTTACAGGGAGGAACTGAGGCAAGGTAAGCCCTCTGTCTTGTGTGTGCATAGATTGCCTTTAGGTGTATTTCCTTCCTAGTCGAGGTTTAGGGGATGAATTTGCTGAGACATTGTCTCACCTAGTCGTGGGCTTAACTTTTCAAGGCCCTAGTGTGAAGACCCCGGAGCTTGAGGCGGAAGGGTCAAGAGCATGGGTGGCTCAGAAGTTCTTTTTGGAGATAGACCTCTTGTACTTAGACCCTAGAGTTGGCCTCTGTTTGTAAACCAAATTATTTATAAAAGTGTATCTGATTTGAAATTGATTGTCCTCCTTTTCTATCCAACATTTGTTGTGGTCAAGGGATTAGTAATTCGCTTATGCATGCACATTAAAATGAAAGGGTCGACGACACGTCCTAGGACATCGCAATTTAAATCGACTATCGAGGATGGGCACGCGCTCGAGGATTAGGGCGTTACATGAAGTGATCAAACTTGGACCGGCAACTCAAACATCAACAAGACCTTCTGTTTGAGTAGCTATAGAAGAACAACCACTAGCTCAACCTACTCCTACTCATGACGATATCCAGAGAAGACTTGCACATATCTCTTAAAGCTTTTTAATTCATATATTGTGCATTGTCCTGGAATTTGATATTTAAGAGTATCTTTTCTTGTGCGACAATTAAGGAAATTTGAGATCAGCTCCAAGTCACATTCGAAGGAACCAATGGAGAAAGAGAAACGAAGAGGAACATTTTGCTTACTGATTTTGAGAAATTCAAGATGGAGCCACAAGAAGATATCAAAGAAATGCACATGCGCTATAACATCATGAGTGGACTTGCTTAATATGGCAAGATCTACACAAATGAGGAACATTCAAGCAAGATTCTTTGAGCACTACCATAAGAACGAATTCATGCCAAAATCATCAATTCATGAAGCTCAAAGATCATGACAATTGACATTGGATAAGCTTATTGGAAGTCTCATGGCTTACAAAATCGAATCCAACAATGAGCTGAGGAAATCCGAAGGTAAAGTATCTATTGCATATATCGCGAACATTTTTCATGTAGATTTTGAAGGATTGTCTTCCAACGACAACAATAGTAATGATGAAGATGAGGATATAGCTCTTTGATTTAAGAACTCCAAATGCTCTTGAAGAAGAAGAAGAAGAAATTCAAAGACAGTCATATCTTCTATTCGAAGCTTAAAAAAAGGAAGAAAATTTGGAAAAAAGGTCTCAAGCTATAGGAAGAAAGTCGGCGGAAGATGACTTACCTATTTCCAATGTGCAATGAACAATTTACCCTAAAACGATCGTTGAATTGTGGATGAATGGCAAACAAAAATACTTCATGTTGGTTTGAATGCAATCATGAGAAAAACATCCAATTTCCACAACGTAAATGCCAATTGTTTTCGTAAAAGAGAAATGGGACAAGAAAATGAGAACCCTTTCTTTCTAAGCGTACGTTCTGCCAACCGTCCCAACGGTTATCTTCAGAAGATTTTTATACGGCTCCCTCATACCCTTTCAAATGGTGTCTTTCCATCATAACTTATCAAGACGAAACGGTGCGTTCTAATCGTACCCCATCATGGATGTATTAATAAAATACATCTCCCACTCGGACATGATGAGCTTGATAGTACTCTCTATCAAGAATATAATGCATTCAACATTCATCAATTTTAGAAACAATTCATACTGGCAAGAAAGCCATATGACCAATGAGTATACCTACACTTAGGAGCTCAAATTATGCACCTGTTAGGGATGACATAATGGCTATAACCCTAAAAAGAAATGAACAATCAATGTCTCACAGTGCCCCAGACATATTTTGCTACATCCATTCAAGTATACCTATCCCTTAAAGGCTATACTTGACTATTGTCATAACACCATGTATTTACAATTATATCCACAACCACAGAAGGTGATATAATTGGTCAACTAGTAAATACATCTAATGGATGTAAACAACAATAGTTTTCCTTCGCACTCATGTCTCTCTCCATTTCAAAACAACTACTTTCCTAAACACATTCCATAAAGCCATATATATTTATGACCGCCAGTAACGTGCTAAAATAGCAACATTGATATTTTACTTTGAGAAAATGGTCAAAAGTAACATAGGGCACAAAAAATGAGGTAAATTATAAATTACCTCAAGGGCTCACACGATGAATAAATAGGGATAATTTCACCCACATTCCCTTGTCGATCATACATTGCGCATTTAGTATGAATTACATGCTATAGTGGACTTCTCTTTCTTTAAGATCATATGTCACTTATTAAATATATCTACTATACGGATCTTTGACTAAACATAGTCATGTGCTTCTCACGTACTCAAGTTTAGCTCGAATACTATATTAGCTCATTTTCTATAGTGCCCAATTAAGTATTCGCATCCGGCATCTTTCAGGCATACATGATTGTGGGACTATCATGTTCGGTCTCATTATATATAAATCATGGACCTCATCTTGACTCCAATCAAGGTGACATATTCTTTTATATATTAAACTTGCTCTTCAGCATTTATTTGTACATAAAGTCTCATCTGAACGTGCTAACTATAGTACTTGAGGTGATTGCTTGTGTGAGTGAGCCAATTATTACTTACTGACATACTTTTCAATAATATATGTGTGTTTGTGCTAGTCTCATAATGGATTTGTACTTATTGATAAAACATCAAGTCACTAATGAATAAACAAGTACAATACATATGTCCACATATACATAAACCAATGATCCTCTACAATAACACATCACATTCTACATAATCCTAGTGACATCTTGTGGGTCAAGAATATGTCTCTATGAATAGCCTTCATAAATTGATCAGTAACCATTCTATTAGTTGAAATGTAGGATCACTTCTTTCTACACTATTATATCTCTGATGAAGTTGTTTTTTATGTCAATGTGTTTTGTCTTTCCACGATACTTGGGATCTTTTACATAGGCAATAGTTGCTTGACTATCGCAATAAACTATCACCGATCTTAGAACCTTTGTGACAGTGGCTAAATTTTCCAAGAAACATTTTAGCCATACTACTTCTTGCACTGTGGCAGAGCATGCAATAAATTCTACCTCCATCGTAGACAAAGCCGTGCATGTCTGTTTCTTGATATTCTAAGAAATTGCACCTCCATTGAGCAAGAATGCATATCCATAAGTTGATTTACGCTCATCTAGGTCTCCACCCCAATCAGCATCTAAGTAGTCGGCGTAAATCATTCCCTTGGTAATAAAGTCAATAGTCCATGGTACCTTTTTAGTATATCAGGATCATCTTCACTGCTCTCTAGTGTGCTTGACCAAGATTTGATTGATATCGGCTCACCAATCCCACGGCATAAGAAATGTCGAGTCGAGTACACATCATAGCATACATCAAATTTCCAATCACACTAACGTAAGGAACAATTTCCATTACTTTATTTTCTTCTAGAGTCTTAGGACACATCTTAGTACTTAGGCCTTCACCTTGCATGACGGGGGTATCAATGGGATTACAGTGCTACATATTGAGACGTTCAAGAATCTTCATTATATAAAACTCTTGTGATAAAGTAAGGAGTTTCTTTGATCGATCTCTTTCGATCTTAACTCCTAATATATAAGCAACTTCTCACATGTCCTTCATTTCAAAATTAGAGGACAATCATTCTTTTACGGTGATAACCAAAACCTTGTCATCTCCAACCAATAGAATATCGTCCACATAAAGTGATAAAATCACAAATTTATCTTCGGACCGTTTGACATATACACAGTGATCTTCTTTGATCATCGTGAATCCAAAAATCGTTATGGCTCGATGAAAACGAAAATACCACTGTCTAGATGATTGCTTAAAGCCATATATTAAGTGATGAAGCTTGCAAATTTTATGCTCTTGACCTTTAGCTATGAAACCTATTGGCTACTTCATATAGATTTCCTCATCTAATTCTCCATTAAGAAATGTTATCTTTACATCCATTTGATGTAATTTAAGATCCAAATGTGCAATGATGGCTAGGATAAGGCGCACTAAGGCAAACCTTACAACTGGTGAAAAAGTTTCATCATAGTCTATACCATCTTGTTGAGTATAACCTTTCGCCACAAGACAAGCCTTATACTTTTCAATGGATCCATCCACCCTTCGTTTAATCTTAAAAACCCATTTGTTTCCAATGGCCTTACGTTTGAGTGGTAGATCAACCAAGTCCCAAACGTGATTTGCCTTCATTGACTCTATTTCATCTTCTAAAGTTTCTCTCCATTCTTCCTTATCAGAGGATGAGAGAGCCTCTTGAACAGTCTTAGGCTCAGCATCGTCTATCTGAACAATCATAAATGCTTCCCCTTCAATCTCAATATGACAACAATGAATATTTTTATGATTACTTTTACGTAACTGAATTTTTCTTGAATTCAGTTCGCTAAGTGATGCAGCACTCCCAATAGGTCTTATATGTTGAGGTAAATATTCATTTCCCTCTATAACATTAGTGGGTGTGTTATTACGATCTTCCATCTCATATAATTGGAAGTCTTTATCAATCTCACCTCTACTAAGAAAATCATTCTTCAAGAACGTGACATCTCATAACTCCATTTCGATTATACTTCCATCAACTTGTTCACCTATGAACACGTACCCTTTGGAGTTTTCTAAATATCTTATAAAGATACATTTCTTCCCTCTATAACCTAATTTACCATATTTATGGGAAGAATCATAAACATAAGCTGCACACCCCCAAGGACGTAGATTACTTAAGTCTGATTTCCTACCAATCCACAATTCATAAGGGATGGAAGTGAATGATTTTAAAGGCACTCGGTTAAGTACATAAGTAGTAGTCAATAACGCATCTCTCCAATAGGAAATAGGTGAATTTGCTTGCACCATCATAGATCTAACCATTTCAAATATGGTTTTATTCCTTCTCTCAGCAACCCCATTTTGTTGTGGAGTATCAGGAATAGTCAATTATCGTACAATTCCCTTTTCATCACAAAGAGCCTTGAATTGCTCAAATAGATACTCACGTCCACGATCGGTTCTCAATGCCTTTATTGTTTTGTTCAACTAATTCTCTAGCATTGCTATATATCGTCTAAAACAGTCTAATGCTTCTGATTTATGGAACATCAGAAGAACATAACCGAAACACGTGAAGTCATCTATGAAAGTGATGAAATATGAGGCTCCATGCCTCGCCCTCACGTTCAAAGGACCACAAATGTCAGAATGTATGAGTTGCAATGGAAATTCGGCTCTAGTTCATTTACCAAATGGTTTTCTAATTGCTTTTCCAGCTAGACAATGTATTAGTGAGTGACATTGAAAGGCCTTCTCTAGCTAATCTTTGCATTCTTTGTAACCCAATGTGACTTAATCTAGCATGCTAAGTACTTGCATCAATCTCAACATTACTAAAAGATGCAATTAAATAAAAATAACCATTGACATTAACATTGTACTTATCATAGTCAATGTCTAACACCATAAAACCATTCAATACATGACCCGAACCATAGTAAACTGTACTAAACAAAATGTTAACACAATTACCATGGAAATTCAATACATAACCTAAGCTAAGAAGAACAACTACGCAGATCAAGTTTCGTCGAATATTTGGAGCATAGAGGACATCATGTAAGAATAGGTTTCGACCACTACGTAAAATTAATTTACATGTGCCGATACCCTTCACTTCAATTCTTGAGTTATTCCCAATATATATACATCTTCTTCTAGGCTGTATCCGACGATACTCTACAAATGCTTCTTGGTCTCTAGCTACGTAGTCTGTTGCTCCTAAGTTTACAATCCAAATTGGATGAGATTTAGCAAGCATTACAATGCTAGAAACAAAAGTATTACTTAAAGTAATGGAGTAATAGGGTACCTTTTTCGACTCAGTGTATTCACAAGCAAAGTAACCCATCTTGCCACATTTGTAGCACTTCATCTTGGCCTTATCATTCTTCCCACCATGCTTCTTGCGTTGGAAGGTCTAAGCCCTCTTAGGTGCCTGATCAGTCTTCTTCCCTTTGTTGTTGAATTGATGATTCCTTTTGCGCTTGAAACTCGAAGTTTTGCGAGAACTTGATTCAGCAACAAAAGCATGGGTAGAGGATTTCGCAACCTCTAGACGATCATCTTCTAATTCCAAATGATGTGCTATATCATCAAAAGTGACAATATTCTCATTATGCGTCATGTTGATCTTCATATGCTCCCAATTGTCAAGAAAAGACCTTATAACAGCCTGAACTTATTGTTCATTAGTGAGGGAGTGACCTACTGACTTCAACTCACAAATCATGTTTAATATCTCCCGAAGATGTTGCCTCATTGTTGCATTTGTTCGCTTTTGGTATGTGTCAAACTTGATGGTGAATCTCTTCAATTTAGTAGCAAATGTACTCCCAAACTTATCTTTCAAGGTAACTCACATTGCTTGAGCTTTATCATAACTTTTAAACTCACACGTGAGATCATCTTGCATACAACTCAGCAACGTGATGCGAGCAATGCTATTTTTCTTCTTCCAAGCTTGATAAATTTCTAGATCTCTCATGTGTTGAGCTGAAGTTCCATGCTCAAGTTTATCCATGGTGTGGTTGAGAGTTTCCAAAACCTCTCGCTTCTCAAGGATGTATTGAATATTTCGGTGCCAAATATCATAATTATCACCGTTCAGCTTTCACCCTTATTGAGGTCACCACAATAATCTTGGATGCCAAAGCCATAATCAATTGCTATAATACATTGACATCATAAACGTAGAATCAACACTAGCACACTTTCAAAGTAACACACATATTTAGTTTGCAACAAAGACAAACTAAATTAATGATAATTCAACAAATGACACAGAAACAAAAGTTCACTATGTTCCCAATCAGCTCCCATGTTCGATTGTTCTATTATCATTAATTAGTTTAATTTGTGCAAATTTTAAGTTCTAGGTGAGAACTCATTCGAATTCTACCGACCTACGAACTCCCACTAGAAAAAATAATTACATGACCTTATGTAATTTCTACATTTTTCCATTAACACAAAAGGCATAACATGATATGAACCAACCTACAAAAAACAATCATGCAACAACTATAATCAAAACCATAAGTCAACATGTAACAAAAAAACAAGGATTTCCTACCATTGTTTGAATTTTCTTAGGACTATAAAATTGCAAGTATATTAAACTGTATACATGCTATCATCGAACCAAGCTCTACACAACATATATAATACCATTTTCATGTAGGCTAGCTACTGTATTTCCTAAAACATAATAAAATACAAGCTAAAAATTAATAAATAGTGCATTTAAACCCCAAAAAATAAGTGTACTTAGGGTTCCCTACACATTTTTATACCTTTAAAAAACTCAAAGAAATAAAATAATTATACCACATGTAGACCACATCTATATGAACTAAACGCCGACCACGCTCTAATCGGAGCATCTATGCACCTAGACACACTGCCTGAGTGTGCGGCGCGTCTAGCGCACGCGCCAGTGAGCCAGAAGGCTCCTAAGCAGTCCGACCAATCCGATTCGTCCAACCAACGACCGGTCTGACCGGTTAACCGGTTAATGGTCGGGTTAGGTCACCGGTCGGCAACCAGCCGACCAACTGTCTCAAGCAATGACGTCATCGATGACGTCATCCAACGGTTACCAATTGTGGGATGATGTCAGCAAGTGCCGGTTCGCCAATGCGCGCGTGACGTTCACGCGCTAGGCATTCCCAGTGCTTTGGGCACGTTCGACATGCTCCGGTGACGCTCGACCTGCCGTTCGACTCGTATCAACGAGTACTTTCACCCTGTGTGATCAAAATTTGATTTTGATCGAAAAAATATTTCGAAAAGTGGCCAAAACCGTAGAGGTGTACGTGGCCCCAAACCCGTTCTTCGCTTCGGTTCGTTTTCAACGATTCAAATTGCAATTCCAAGCAATAAACATCTAGATAGTGTAATTTTCATTCTCTTAGTCTCATTATCAAATGGTAAACGAGAAAATTTGATGAAGAAACAAGGCAGAAATCGTAACTGGGCTCGGATACCTATGTAGGAAGAAAGTCAGCGGAAGACGACTTACCTATTTTCGATGTGCAATAAACAATTTACCCTGGAACGATTATTTGCGGATGAATGACGAATAAAAATACTTCACGTTGGTCTTAATGCAATCATGAGGAAAACATCCAATTTTCACAACGTAAATGCCAATTGTTTTCGTAAAGGATAAATGGAACGCCTTCTTTTTCTTTGATGGAAATGGGACAAGAAAATGAGAACCCTTTCTTTCTAAGCATACATTCTGCCAACCGTCCCAACAGTTATCTTCAGAAGATTTTTATATGACTCCCTCATACCCTTTCAAATGGTGTCTTTCCATCATAACTTATCGAGACGAAACGGTGCATTCTAATCACACACCATCATGAACATATTAATAAAATACTACACAAGCAAATTGGATCAAAGATCGGCTGATACTAAAAATCAGCTTGGATGTCACCAAAAGCATATATCAGTATTGACAAGATCTATAGAAGATCACCAAATATGATCCTATGCAAATCCTGATACTATCAACGAAAAATTTCAAGTAAGGATTGATAAAAACTAGATTCAAAAGTATAGTATTTGTTATGCATATACTTTAGGTAAGCGTGTCAAAATATCATGATTCTTGATGATGCTTGCTAAATTGTTTATATATATAATGTTTCTTGTCATAAGTATAAGACATTACATGTATTTATTTTAAATCATATTATGTGTAATGCTTGCATCTGATAAAAGCATCAACATCTCCCCTTGTAAATGATGCTAGTACTAAATGTTACACTCTCATTGCATTATTATCTTTTTGCTTAAGGAAAATCCCTTATTGTTGAAAGCAATCACCGCATGCTTTTATGTACTCGGTTGCAAGTGCTATATTATCAAAAATATCAATGACAATGTTGGTAAGTTTGAACTAAAGACTCATGAAGGCATATCTCTTGATTATTCTACTTTAAAAAGTACTTATCGAGTGAGTGTTTAACAAAGCTTTGTAAGAAGTGGAAGAATCGATCAACTAGGTTTAAAGATAAGTTGACAGGTGCAAAAGTTGATGATGATGAAGAACTAGTGCTACTGTCTACATCAGCTAATGATATTTATCAACATTGGCAACCTAAAGCATCATGTTCAAAATTTGCACATTACCAAATGATTGGAGATACAAATCAAGTCACTCTAAAGATTGACAACATATATCAATTCGAGAAAGCATTTTACAAACTCAAACAAGCACCAAAAGTGTGATACGAAAAGTTAAGTATTTTTCTTACTGATCATATTGACACCTAGTTTTAGTCGGCGAATCCAAAAAGGTAAAAAATTGAGATTTAGATTTTCGATCGCGACGGAGTCTGTTTCTTGATCAAAAAGTGTTGTCGTTCATTTCTTTCTTTACATTGTTGCTTTTAGGTAATTTTCAATTCATTTTCAAGAAAAACTCGAAAAGTCAAACAGTTGACTTTCAGGTTGATTTTTTGGTCAACCTTTTAACCAAAAAATCAACCCAGAATTAAAAATTGACTTTTCACCCATAGAGATGTCAATTAGCTTTAATTTCATTTCTTTGAAATCAATTTTTTTTTAAATCCAAAAATTTGATTAAGAAATTAACATTTTAGAAAAAATTTACTAAAGGGTTGATTTTTTATCAAACTTTTAATCAAAAATTTGAAAATAAAATCAAAAATCCACAAAACACTTATTTTTAGTGTCAATTTGACTTATGTGTTGAAAATTTAATAAAATTCGATTTTCGGTTTTAGATTCTAAATTGACTAAAAATAAAATTACTTTCATTTTAATCTTAATTAGGTGTGGTTCCTTTTACAACATTTAGTCGAGTGACTATTTCTTATTCACTCGCTCATTCAATTTTCAGAACGGTCATGTCAAAATGTGGATTGTCATTTTTAACCCTAATTAGGGTCCACGCCGGTTTTAATGATTAGTGAATGACCACTCCCACATACTCCCTCTCCGTGTAAATTCTTCTTCGTCTTCTCCGAGGATCCACTAAACCGACCAGGAGCATCGGCTCCTGCATCCTCCGCCGGCCATTTGAGAGGAACTGAGAGCGAATTGATTGGCTGAAACTTTTTATCTGCTAGAGCTACGATGGGATTCCCACGTCGATTTAATCTCTCCATCCGAAGACCACAGATGGCTGCTTGGCTGTGGATTTCTCTGTTGCTTTTGCAAGGGAGTGTGGGACTGCGCTCCGATTCCAATTAATTAATTGGTCTCGGGAGCTACGACATCACTAGCCCTGCTGCTGATGTTAACATGATGGGTCATGCCAATACGGAACAGGTCGCAGCAGTAGTTCACGTCAGGCTCCAAGCGAGGGCGTTCATCGTGGCGGAACCACAAGGGACGCGTGTCGCGTTCGTGAATCTCCTTGCTTGCATGGCGTCTCGGTTGGTGACAATCAAAGTGCTCGAGAGATTGAAAGTGGGGTATGGTGACTTGTATACTGAAAGTAGAGCTGTTAAATGGGTGGGTCGGGTCATTAATGGTCCGACCCAAATTGACCCATTAACACATTTATGACACATTTATGCCTAGGGGTAATCAGTTCCCGGTTTGGTCCGGTTCCACCCAAGAACTGGGAACCGGACCGGAAGGACCAGTTCCCACTTTTCTAGACCGTGGACCGGACCGGCTGATTTTGGAATCGAGAACCAAACCACACCAACCGGTCTGATCCGGTCCGGTCCAATTCCAATGAACCATCAGTTGTTTTCATTTCATTTAACAAAAAAGAGAGCGAAGTGTGAAGCAAGGCTGTGACGGCCCGAGCGATGGTCCTCGGACGTGCGCAAGGAATGAGTTCCTCTCTTGTCCCACATCGCCTAGGGAGGGAATCCTGGACTAGTTTATAAGAGTTCTGGGTCCCTCCTAACCTATGTAATGCATTTTAAAGCCGTGAGGTAAAAGACTGTGGCTGGGATGGTGGTTCGTCCGCACCAGCGCAGGTGACCCAAAGTGGACAATATTACACAGTGGGGCCCGGGCTGTTACAAGTGGTATCAGAGCCAACTCTCGACCGTGTGTGGGGCCACAGCAAGAATGCTGTTCTGACGCCCGTGAGGCCACAGCGAGGACGCTCTTCTGTTAAGAGGTGGAGAGTGTGATGGCCCGAGCGACGGTCCTCGGACGTGCGCAAGGAAGGAGTCCCTCTCTTGTCCCACATCGCCTAGGGAGGAAGTCCTAGACTAGTTTATAAGAGTTTTGGGTCCCTCTTAACCTGTGTAACGCGTTTTAAAGCCGTGAGGGAAAAGACCGTGGCTGGGATGGCGGTTCATCCGCGCTAGGGCGGGTGACCCAAAGCAGACAATATTACACAATGGGGCCCGAGCTGTTACAAAGGCGTCAGGGCAAGGCGCTCGGAGGAGGAAGAGAGTCGAGCGTTTGAGGGAGTGAGGTGTGAGGCGAGACGTTGCAACAAGGCACTTGGAGGAGGAAGAGAGCTGAGCGTCTTGAGGGAGCGAGGTGTGAGGCGGGACGTTGTGACGAGGCACTCGGAGGAAGAGAGCCAAGCGTTGGAGGGAGTGGGCGTGAGGTGAGGCGTTGGGGGCGAGGCGTCGAGCGAACAAGAGGGGAGGGGTTACGATTTTGAGAGGGAAAAGGCAAAGTGAGACTTGCGGCAACTGCCACCAAATTGGATTGCAAAATTTGGGAAAATGGAAGTTGATGTGATGGCTACTGTAGATTAGAGCATAAACTAAAAAAAAGAAAAAAAAAAAGAGAGGGATTTAGGTTTCAAGAGGGAAAGGGAAAGTGAAAATTGCAAAATTTGAAAAAGAAAACCTAATGTGATAGTTTTCGTAGATTAGTTCTGAAACGCTAAAAAGGGAAGGGATTAGCTTTCAGTTACGAGAGGAAAAATGAATCTGGCGGTAATGGGTATTGTAGATTAGTTCATATATATATATATATATATATATATATATATATATATATAAATGGTTGGTCTGGTCCGGTCGGTCCGGTTCCGACCCCGAAACTGGGAACCGGACCGACCGGTCACCAGTTCCAAAAATACGAACCTGAGACCGGACCGAGACCCTCTAGAACCACCTGAAACTGACTGGTCCGATCCAGTCCAGCCGGTTCTCGGTTCGGGCGGTTTCCATTGCACACCCTTATTTATGCCTAATGTAAATTTTCCGACCCATTTCCGATCCAACCCATATTAATAAAATATTTTCATATTTAACCAAATTTAGAAAAACTTATTCCTATGGTTTTTTTTAAGATTATATTACTAAAATACTTCCAAGCTTATTTGATACAACACAAATTTAATAGACAATTTTTATAATTTTTAAACTAATTATTTTAAAAAATCCAATTTTAATTATTTTTATTTTTATTTTTTAAATATAATTTCCTTTTTTTTTTTGTTCTTCTTCTTCTTTGGACGGCCGTCAACCACGACGACGGTGACAGCCGACCACGGGCGAGCCTCGAGCTCGCCTGGCCGGTCGTCGGCCATCGCCGTGCCGGCCACTGGAGGAAAAAGAAAGGGAAAAAAAGGAAAGAAAAAAGAAAAGAAAATTAAAATAAAAAAATAATTATAATTTCGGTTTTCATAAAATATATATATTTTTGTAAAGTTAAAGAGGGAAGAGAGAGATTGTGAGGTTTTGGTTGAAAATGGGTTCTAAATTCAACCCATTTAAGACCCACTTAAGACCCACCTATCAAAGTCTTTAATTGTTAAACACATTTAATTACTTTTTGTCAAAAACAAGTGACCCATATATGACCTATTTATAATTTAAAAGGGTCATATATGGGTCTAAGACCCATTTTAACACCTCTAACTGAAAGTAATGTAGCTATCAGTGGAATCCGTACGCATGCTGGTCTTGATGGCTTCCTCTAATATGCTGTATATATCGTCACATCTCTTGGATTTGTGCGCTAGTCATTTGATGTCATTGTGGATGGTATTGAAAAGAGCATCATAGAAGCTCATGAAAATCTCAGGCCGGGATCAATATTCGGGAATAAAGGGGAACTTTTGGATGCGGGAGGAAATCACAGTCCCGGTGCTCACCTCAATAACACCAAGGCTAAACGCAGCAAAATAAGTATGACATTGACAAAGAAATGACACTTTTGGACCTTGTGGATAGCGAGTCTGGACCTAGGGTAGCTTCAATTGGTTTGCTACACATGGAACTTCTATGAGTCATACAAACACGTTAATTAGTGGGGATAACAAAGGCGTAGCTACTTGTTATACGGAAGATTGGTTTAACAAGAATGGTGTCCAAATGTCATATTCTGATGACGGCAAAAGATCGCTTCAAGTGCCAAAAGTTGGCACAAATGGACATTTAAGTGCCAAAAGTTACAAAATTGATACTTCAATACCAAAATCGAAGCAAAATAGATCACTTAAGTGCCAATCCGGCCAAAATCCAACCAAAATGCTGACGTGCGCAATTTCCGGCGAAGTAATTGCAAAACGACATCGTTTTACACGCTGACGTGGCTAAACAATGCAAAAACGACGTTGTTTTTTGTGCTAATGTGGTAAAAAATTAATATAAAAATTAATTAAATGAAATTTAAAACTAAATTTTTTTTAAAAATTAAAATAAAAATACAAAAATCTAAAAAAAATAGAAAAAATTTAAAATTTGAAAAAAAAAAATTTAAAAAGGGGGAGGCAGCTAAGGGCTGAGCCTTCGCCGCCGCCGCCAGGAAGGGCCGGCGACGGAGGGGGAGGTTCGGCCAACTGACGACAAGGGCCCTGGGGCGAGGGCCGCCAACGCTCGCTAGATCTGGGCAAGAGCCACGACCCTCGCCGCCAGTCGGCCCTCCCCCCTCCGTCGCCGGCCCTTCCGGGGCGCGGCAAGGGCTCGATCCTTAGTCACTTCCCCTTTTTAAAATTTTTTCTTTTAATTTTTTTAATTTTTTTAATTTTTTCTAATTTTTTAAAGTTTTTGTATTTTTATCTTTAAATGTTTTAAATAAATTTAGTTTTAAATTTCATTTAATTAATTTTTTACCACATCGATACTAAAACGACGGCATTTTCCACTTGCTTCGCCGAAAAATCGCCACATCAGCATTTTGGCCGGATTAGCACTTTAGTAATCCATTTTGCTCCGATTTTGGCACTTAAGTGTCACTTTTGTAACTTTTGGCACTTAAGTGTCCATTTGTGCCAACTTTTGGTACTTCAGGGGTCTGAGTGTCTTCCGATGACCTTAAAGATGGTGGAGTTCCACAAAGAGTCTCAAACATTGTACCTATAGTTCATAATAATCATCATGAATTATTAGAGCTTGCTGCATCTTTCTAGTCTCCCCTTGATAAACCAGCGACTAAGACTCTGAGTATTGCTAGACGTGTCAAGAGTGCTCAAGGGCAGACCGAGAAACCTCAATTTGTAGCTACTTTTTGTCAAACGAACTATGGCTATGTTAGCCCAGACATGCTTGGAGCATTCTGCATAGACACTGGCCTATCTTGTGATTTCAATCACAGTGCCTGATGTCACGGGCTGATTGATCACTCGCGATTACTCGTAGGCTGACCCGTGCGGTCTTAGAATTTTACTCCTAAGCAACCTTTCAACACTCGACTTACAAGAATCTTAGAGAGAGAAACTTCTAGAGAGAGAAGCTCTGGATTTTTATCTCACTTGTGAATGAGATGGTTTATAATGAGAGGAGGAGACCCATTTATATACAAACACAAGGCAAACCATATTCGTAGATCTCCCCTTGATCTAACGATGGAGATTGTATCTCCTCAACTACCAGCTACCCGCATTTATTACATAACGGTAAAATTACTTTATCACCCGCCCCAAGAGTATTCTAGAAGACTCGAGAAACCCTAGCAGACGAGATACAAGTCGAGAGTTGGATGTGTCACGCCCGTCCCATAAGAACCTCTTGGAAGTGCTTTCTTTCGAGCCGTGACATTCTCCCCCACCTAATCAGGTGACGCCCTCATCGCGTCTTCGGCATGAAAGGCTTCAATCTCCTTCTTGAATTGCCAAAGACTTTCCATGGGCTCCCAAATTGCTTCGCTCTCCGGAAGACCGTTCCATCGGACCAAGTACTCTCGTTTAGGCGCGCAATACTGCTTCCATATGACTCGATCCACCATAATGCTCTCGACTTCTTGATCATATGAGGTTTTTGCCCCGAGTGCCTCGATCCGAATCTTCCTCATCAACTTTGAAAGGTTTAAGCATACTTACATGGAAAACCGGATGTACCTTGAGTTTTGGCGGTAGCTCCAACTTGTATGCAACCTTCCCAACCCATTGCAGCACACGAAATGGCCCTTCGTAGAGACGGATCAACCCCTTGTGCATGTCCTTGTATCAAAGAACCACGTGCAGCTTGGCCAACACTTGGTCTCCAACTTGGAACTCCACGTGCCATCACTTCTTGTAGGCCCACTTCTTCATGCACTTAGATGCCTTGTGTAGACAGGCCCTTGCCAAGTCGGCCTACTCTTGCCAATCCTTGGCAAACTTGTATGCGGGTGGACTACTCCCGCGATAACCCGAAGCAATGGTGCTAGGGGTATTCGGTTGCTGCCCAATCGCAATCTCGAACGGACTCTAGCCGGTCGACTCACTTCGCTGCAAATTGTAGGAGAACTGGGCTACGTCGATCAACTTCGCCGAATTCACTTGCGTCATGCTCACATAGTGTCGGAGATAAATCTCCAAGAGTGCATTGACTCGCTCTATCTATCCGTCGGTTTGGGGATGCAAACTTGTCGACATATTCAGCTCCGACCCTAGAAGCTTGAACAACTCGAACCAAAAGCGCCCCGTGAAACGAGGATCACGATCGCTCACGATCGTTTGTGGCACACCCCAGTACTTGACCACGTGCTTCATGAACAGCTTGGCGCCTCCTCGACCAGACAATCCTTCGTTGCAGGCACAAAAGTCGCGTACTTGGAAAACCTGTCCACCACGACCATGAGAGTCCGACACCCTTCGGACTTCGGCAAGTTGACGATGAAGTCCATGGAGACACTTTCCCATGGATGAGTTGGGACGGGAAGCAGCTCCAACAAACTCGATGACAACCGTTGCTCCAGCTTGTCTTGTTGACATACCAGACAAGTCTTCACATAGGCCTCCAGGTCGTCCCACATTTGCGGCCAGTAGTATCGATCTTCAACGAGGGCCAACGTGCGGTGGGTCCCTGGATGACTCGCCCACTTCGAGTTATGGCACTCACACAAGATCTCCTACCTCAGCTTCCCATGGAAAGGCACGTACAGACGCCTTCCCTTGGTGTAGAGGAGCTCGTCCTCACACCAAAATTGTCGGGTTTTTCCTTCCTTCGCATACCCAATGAGAGCTTGAGCTCTTGGATCATGCGTCAACCCTTCCTTGATGCGGTCGACCCAAGGACAACTCGGTCGATTCACCGTGCTACTCATCAACTCCATCTTCCGACTCAACGCATCCACTACAGAGTTGGCCTTCCTCGGCTTGTACTCCAACGCGTAGTCGAATTCTGCCAAGAAGTCTTGCCATCGAGTTTACTTCGAACTCCGCTTCTTTTGCGTCTGGAAGTAGCTCATGGTCACATTGTCCATCCTCACAACGAACTTCTACCCCAGGAGATAATGCCTCCATGTCCGAAGGCAGTGGACCACCACAGTCATCTCCTTCTCTTGAATGGTACACCGTCACTCGGTATCGTTCAACTTGCGAGACTCGTACACCACTGGATGGCCATCCTACATATGTACACCACTGATAGCATAATCCAATGCGTTAGTCTCTACCTCATAGGGCTTGGTGTGGTCAGGCAGTGCCAACACCGGTTCCTCGGTCATCGCCGTCTTCAATCGATCGAAGGCTCTCTAGCATTGGTCCATCCACTCCCATGCCTTCTCCTTCTGCAACAGGTTCGTGAGTGGCACGGTTATGCTCGAGTAACTCCGGATGAAGTGCCGATAGTAGTTAGTGAGGCCTAGGAGCGACCTCAACCCCATCACCTTCGTCGGCGGCTCCCATTCGACTATTGACTGAATCTTCGCCTTGTCCATTCGCACATGTCCACCCCCGACGATGTGCCCCAGGAATGGAACTTCCTCTTGGGAAAACGCACACTTCTCACGCTTCACATATAGCTCATTCTCGTGCAAGACTTGGAAGACTTGCTTTAAGTGTTCGACATGCTCCTCCAACGTCCGACTATAGACTACAATATCATCTAGGTAAACCACTACAAACCGATCTAGGAAAGGGTGGAGAACCTTGTTCATTAGCATGCAAAATGTAGCTGGAGCATTGGTGAGGCCGAACGGCATCACAAGGAACTCATAGGATCTATACCACGTCACACATGCAGTCTTTGGCTCGTCCCCTTCAGCAATCCAAACTTGGTAGTAACCCGATCGAAGATCCAGCTTGGTAAACCACTGAGCTCCACCAAATTGATCGAAGAGATCCGCGATGAGCGGAATCGGGTACTTGTTCTTCACAGTCAGCTTGTTTAGCGCCCGGTAGTCGATGCACATCCAGAGTGACCCATCGTGCTTCTTTTGGAACAAGACTGGCGCACCGAACGAAGCTTTGGACGGTTGTATATAACCCGCATCGAGCAGCTCCTTGAGTTGTCTCCTCAACTCTTCCAATTCGGGGGGTGCCATGCGGTAAGGTGCCATGGCAGGCGGTCGAGCTTCAGGCACTAGCTTGATTCAATGATCCACCTCTCTCTTGGGTGGCAGCTTCTTCGGCAACTCTAAGGACATCACCTCATTGAACATGTTGAGGACATGGGTCACTTTCGTCGGGACTTCGTTCCCTTCACCCTTCTTGTCCTCTACCTTCAAGGCTGCAAGGATCATCACCTCACCCTTCCTTGCTCCCTTGGTGAGTTGCATAGCCGAGATCATCTTCCGATCACGGTCCAACTCACGATGGACCGGAATCACGCATTGACAATGCTTGTCCAATAAGCATATACACTCGGCGAATGGCAATATAACAGCATGGATTTTATCTAGGAATTTTATCCCAATGACAAAGTCGTAGTCATCGAGGGGAATTACCTCTAGAGTCTCCTTGCTCTTCCATGGCCCGAGTTGTAGCTCCACGTCCCTCGCGACACCGATCGCAGGGACTTCCTTGGAGTTTATCGTCTTGAGCCACCCGGCTCCTTTCTCAACCCATAAGTTAAGTCTCTTCGCGGCTTGCTCCGATATAAAGAGGTCAAAGGCTCCTATGTCCACGAGCACACTCATTGTGGACTCTCCGATCTTCAAGTCCGTGAACATCAAGCCTTTGGACTCCTTCGTCTTCTTGGACTTGATGGTGCTAAGGAGGCACAGTGAACCCAACCGCATTTCCTCCCTAGGCTCATCCTCTTTGCAAAGGGCAGCCAGCTTGGCCTTGTTCGGGTAATCCCGCGCCATGTGCGGACCATCGCAAAAGAAACACTTGTAAGAGCGTACCTTCCTTTGTCCTCCTCCGCTCGACTCCACGTGAGCCTTGTGAGGATTAGCCGGTGGTCTACCTCCGGTCGAGCGGTTGTATCTCCCCCGATCTCCCCCACTAGTGGCTTTGTCCCTCGGACGCAAGTTCGATTGGGATGTGGAAGGCGCCTTATACTCCACGAGCGATTCGGCCACAGTCATGGCCGTTGTGAGATCTCCCACATTGCACCGCTTCAGCTCTTGCTTGGTCCATGGCTTGAGACCACTCATGAACTGGTGATACGCCTCAACTTCATTCATCGAGGGGATTTGGAGTAGCAACTCCGAAAATCGCTTAATGTAGTCACACACACCACCCTTTTGCTCGAGACGCTTCAGCTCGTCACGAGCTTCCTCCTCCGCATAAGCGGGAAAGTAGTTTCGTCGAAACTCCTCGACTAATCCACCCTAGGTCGTGATAGGGTTACCACACCTATCATCCGACCGACGACGCCACCACAACAATGCATTATCAACTAAGTACATAGATGTAGTGTTTACCCGTGATTGCTTGTCGTTGATCCCCGTGGCTTGAAAATACCGCTCCATGTACCATAGGAAGTTGTCCATATCTTTGGCAACCCGCGAGCCCCGAAATTCCTTCGACTTTGGCGTGTCCACTCGTGGACCTTGCAGGGTGATCACCCCGTTCACGTGTGCAGCTTCCGATTCAGCTAGCTTAGTCTTAAGCTCCGCTATCTCCGCGCGCATGGCCGCCATCATGGCCTCCAAGGGTTCGTACTGTTTTGTGAGTTCTCCTGTAGGGTCCCCAGCAACTCGTGGCGGAGCTCTCCCATGCCGGTTTTGAGCTCTTGCACTTCAGCAACCAGCTCCTCTCTTCCAGCGTCGACTCCATCCACGGTCTGGGTCAGGTCATCGACCGATCCTTGGACATCGATGACAAACAACTCTAGCTTCACCATTCGTTGTGCAAGATCCCCTGTCGAATCCCTTGAACTCGAAACACCACGGGTCTTCTTCCACTTGGCAGCGACATTCTCGGCGTTCCGCCCACGATCAACACCGTCACCACCCATGGCAAGTGCCTCATCAGATCGTGGGTCAACCATCGTGTTTGCACTTGGAACAAACTTAGCTCTGATACCACTTGTCACGGGCCAATCGATCACTCATGATTACTCGTAGGCTGACCCGTGTGGCCTTAGGATTTTACTCCTAAGCAGCCTTTCAACACTCGACTCATAAGAATCTTAGAGAGAGAAGCTCTGAATTTGTATTTCACTTGTGAATGAGATGGTTTACAATGAGGGGAGGAGACCCCTTTATATACAAATATAAGGCAAACTGTATCCGTAGATCTCCCCTTGATCTAACGGTGGAGATCGCATCTCCTCAACTACCAGCTACTCGCATTTATTACATAACGGTACAATTACTTTATCGCTCGCCCCCAAGAGTATTCTAGAAGACTCGAGAAACCCTAGCAGACGGGATACAAGTCGAGGGTCGAATGTGTCACGCCCCTCCCGTATGAACCTCTTGGAAGTGCTTTCTTTCGGGCCATGACACTGAGGTGGGGAGAACGAGTTGTGCTATGGCCAGTGTTCCCGTGGCCATAATTTATGAAATTCCGAATTTTATTCCGAAATTTATAAAATTCTCGCATGACCTCGGGCGACCCAGGCGGTGTCGTGGCCTCAGGCGGCCCTCATCTAGGTCCTGCAAGGGTCGCACAACAAGCAGCCACCATCGCGCGACCCTAGCCAAGGTCACGTGACACTTGTCGGAGGTCGCTCAACCTCAAGCTATCTCAACCGACGGCCAGTGGCGCCAGACGGCCATTGGCGCCAGATCTAGCTCATTGGCAGCCATAGCCCTTTACCAGACCAAGAAAAGATTGATCTTTTAAAAAAAATTATATATTTGATTTTTTATCATTTATATTTATTTATTTATTTATCATTGTTTAGTATTAAAAAAACAATAACGAGGGAAAATATGGAAAGTTGAAGAATGGATAAGGGTAATTTTGAAAAAAAAAATGAGTTTCAATATTTGGCCAAAATCTAAAAGTTCAAAATTAATCCCTACTAGAATTGAGCTTCAATGATTACTTCAAAATAATTATCAAAGGTTTATCATTTTTTAAAGGGATTTAGAAGGTGTAAAGTGCCTTCAGAATGCTAGACCAAAGGCTCAAACATTTCTCAAGGCTTTGGAGGCTGAATACTATGAGAACCTTTCTAGTGGCTCAATCTGGGGTGGCCAGAGCTTCGTCATAGTGTCATATGCTAAGGGCATGTTTGGTAACTGGTCAAACAGTGTTTATTTCTATTCTTTTATTCTTGGGAGTAGTTTTGGAACAGAATCGCGTTTGGTAAAATTTTTATTCTTGGAAACGGATTTTGAGTAGAATCAAGAATAATAAAAAAAAAAAAGAGTTGATTCCTTGTTCCCGGGAACAATTCTATAATCAAATCTACCTATTTTTTTCTTTTTCCTCCTCTTTCTTCTTGTTCTTCTTCCCTCTCTCTTGTTCTTGAAGTGCTGCTGCTGCTGCCATTACCGTCTACTGCCGCCACTGCCGCCCCTTGTCAAACGTCGCCGTCTGCCGCCCACCACTGTCGATCACCAGCGAGCTCGCTAGAGGCTCGCCCAGCCACTAGCGAAGCTTGGCAAGCTCGCCGGTGAGCTCATCGGAGGCTCGCCCAGCCGCCGACAAGGCTTGGCCTCGTTAGATCTGGCAAGACCGAGCCTCACCGGTGGCTAGGCGAGCCTCCCCTGGCCATCGGCAAGCCTCACCTGGCCGGGTGAGGCTTGGCCCAGCCATGGCTAAGCGAGGCTCGACCTTGCCTAGATTTGGCGAGGTCGAGCCTTGCCGACAGCTGGGCGAGTTCGACCTCACCAAATCTAGGCGAGGTCGCTCGCCCAACCAAGGCTCGGTCGAGCCTCACCCAGTTGCCGATGAGGCTCGGCCGACAAGGCACGGCCTCAACAAGGGCTGGCGACACTCCAGTGATGTCGCTAGTCGTCCCAAGGCCGGCAATCAGCCACCTTTAAGAAGAAGAAGGGAAAGAAGAAAGGAAAAAAAGAAAAAGAAAATAAAATTATTTGAAATAGGAATTGAAATTTTGCAATATATAGAATACATATTTAATTTTGTATTTAATTTATTATAAACCAACCGGCAGTCTTTAGGAGTTTCGTGAGTTCAACCTGTGATTGATTCGATATCAATCCACATTTGAGCCTTTTTAATCCATAGATGATCCTTGATTGTCATGTAATTGTGAGGAGTCAATTGCTCGTTCCGAATTACACAGTCATTTGAAATTGGTTTAGAATGATTCATAATCAACATAGTAATCGTGCAAAATCACCCCTAATCCGATTATATATGCTTCTTGAATCGATCTATAAATGCTCCCAGATCGATTTGAAACACCTTAAAATTGTCCCTCATCAATCTTTAGGATCGAATTGTCAATCCATAGTTGAGTTCTCTAATCATGCGCATTGAAATCCTAAATTGTCTTTCCTCGTAGGTTTAACAATCTTGAATGGTTCATGAACCAATTCAAAGTCTAATTGTACTAACTGCGCATTGGTAAAAGTAAACCCCTTATCATATCTTGAGTCAGGTCGAGTTTTAAGGATATCACAATTCTCATTTCCAATCACAAAGGCATTTCTGAAAGTAGAGGCTACCTATTGCTATGCTTGTTGCTCCATTAGGATCCTAAGGGTGTGAGGCTTGCAGAATTCCGTTTAGTCAGCGGTCCTCATTCAACTTTCATTTTGAACTTGACTGGTCCCGAGTACTCATGTTGTTCTATTGGCTGGCTTGACTACTATAGGAATTCTAAAAAAAAACCCTTTCTACATCACAATCAAAGATTAGTGGCCAAGAACTTTCATCACAGAAGAAATCAATCAAACAAACATTCACATACACAGGGTATTTTTCTAGCTAACTATCTTACGACTCCCAAAGCACCTTATCACTCCAAGTAATAACTCTGCTCTGATATCAAAAATTGGATGTTACATCCACAACACAACAGCTACAAGGATGCGACCGGTGAGGGTATTGTTGCGATGTCCCAGACATGTCGCCAACCCTTTTCTTTTTGATTTTATCTTGTTCTTATGAGCATCCGAAAGCATGTACAATAGCAAACACCCAAACACGACAAACAAGCAGCTAGGAAAACACTTCACGAAACACATTACTCCCATATTGCATCAATATATTTACAAGCACTTCTTTACAGGCCCTTTCCTTTTACATTATCCATCTATCCGTGTAGGCCGAGGATTCCTATCTCTTCTAGCAAGGCAGTAGCTCCTACATCGACCCCATCGATAACTGACATGTCCAATGACATCGGCAAACCATGACGAAGAGAGAGTGAGACATCCATACCTGCGAACTTGAAAAACAACAGAGTGAATCGAAGACTCAATAAGTAAAATCACTAATTCTTAGTTAGGAGGATGTCTTGTCATCAAACCTAGCATGCGAATGTCACTTGCACTCATGCGTCTATGCCAAATCAATAATAATACCATCGCAAAAATCTGACTAT
Source organism: Eucalyptus guilfoylei (assembly GCA_016097605.1). Taxonomy (NCBI): domain Eukaryota; kingdom Viridiplantae; phylum Streptophyta; class Magnoliopsida; order Myrtales; family Myrtaceae; genus Eucalyptus; species Eucalyptus guilfoylei. Next base: position 38,307,437 of record CM027861.1, read on the forward strand.
ATGCATGTGAGCAGTTTTAGCTTACCTTTGATGCATGAACTACCACTAGCTAACCAAAATCAACAAACAGAACATAGAAACATGCACAATAAATTCATTAATTAATTTAACAGTCTCATATGGTTCTTCCAGCAATCCAGCTAGGTATTTGGAATTCATTGGGCATCCAAAATCCACCGGGCACCTCACTCTCACTAACAAGGAAAGGTTGCCACTTGCCATAATCCAATATTGATGGCTTTTGTCTCTCCTTTATGTGACCACACATCATACATCACACAAACCAGTTTCTTATCTTTATTTTCTTTGCCAATACAAACAAAGCCCGAGGTCATGCACATGAGTATGTGTCTGTGTGGTATGATCTATAACAACATAACTACAACTACAATAATATGCCAGTTCCTCAGTCGTCCACCCGTTCAGTCCATGACTGATCCATAGATTAGTCCATGGCCGATCCTTATTATTGGCACACCCATCCCATGGCCATTTCTCATGATTAATACATGGGCCAGAACCATGGATTTCACAGTAGGAGCTCTAGCGCCTCGCTAAATTACAAAAATTTACTTTACCAAATGATAGATATGTGTTTATTCAACCTATTTAGTTGTTTTCATACGGCGATGGTGTAAAAGATGTCGAACCTAGGCATGTACGACCAACTGGCAACGCCGTAATTATTAGAGAATGAATTTTCTATGTGTACTTATTACTAAGGAAAATACAAGATCTAGTGACTAGCTGCCAATTATTTTTCTTGACAAATTTGTTCTTGTGTGGCATCTGGATTTCGCCGGACCTCAAATACGTAATGGTCCATGACGGATCGACGAATTTGTCATCGAACTGCATCGTTGGCGCCACTTTTGGCTGCCGTTTCGTCACCACTCTCACCGTAATAAAGCGTCATGTTTCGTCACGTTCTCGCGATAGCATCTTATCTAGAAATTTCTTCACGCGATGCCACTCGCAAGACCAACACCTCCCGCATTGGTACCTTACTAAGCTAGCTTTTCATGCACACGGAGACGTCGACTTCCGAAAATTTCAGCCCCGTACCCCATGCATTTCCATGCAATAAGAGGAGATTTTGGACATCAATTTTGCAGTTACGTTCCCGCTCTTTGGCCAGCCAACAAGGTGAAGATTTGACTATGCATGAAGGATACCCATGCATAGAACTGTTTCCGTCCAAGCTGCCCCGAACCTTCATTTCATTGACTAATTGAGTCAACTAACCTAAGTGCACGTCCATCAACCTGCCCATGCGGCAGCCATGCACGTTTCCTGCTCTTCGTGGGTCAACAAATGGAGAAGTTGACCATGCAGCCACGTTTTCTTCAGCTGGACATCCATTCGAAGACTTTGACTCCTTGCAGCCACGTCCTGGATGCATGCAAGGATTGATCAAGTGCTGCCACGCCCCTTTTTCCCTTCGGTGGCCATCCAACGGACGCACATACACATGCAAGGAGGCACGTCCTTGCATGAGGAGTGCAATTTGCCACACGCCATGACAGACCGCTTGCGCTGTCCTCGTTTCTTGCTGCCACCAAGCTGGATTATTGACTTGCAAAGTCAACAAGAGAGAGGAGGGGACGCTAGTTTTCATTCGATGAAGACAAGAGTATTTTCTTCTTCAGCTCACAGCTTCTCTCGACCATTATTTCTTCACCCAAAATTCAGCGAACCTTCACCCCAAATATCGTGCCATCCTGCCCGTGCTCCACCGCCAACCACTTGCTCACCGCACCACCGCTAGCCACCAACCTCCTTTGTCGCCGTCCAGCTCATCTCGACTATGCCGCAACTCACAGTCCATCTTGCCGTCAACAGCCGCATCGACGTTGCACCATTCCGCAGCTCGTCTCAACCGTGCTCGAAGCTACCACTCACAATTTGCCTTGCCGTTGACGCCCCAAACCAAAGGCAAGTCGATATCTACTAACCTATAAGACGTGAATGCTGTTGTCGCTTGGTGAAACCGTCCCGTATATTAAGATTATTTTGGTATACTCGCACTGAATTGTGAACTTGAAGGTTATCGATTTGAGCTATATGGGAAAGGATTTTATAACTATTGTGGTCGAGTCTGAATTGGAGGCCACGTACGTGCTGATTTCCGATATTTCGAAGCTCTAAGGTTTTATGTGTGTGAACTGCTTTGAAAACTTTAGGGTCGAAATTGAGATTATCGACCGCTGATATGCCGAATTCAAATTACTTATGGTTTTGATAAATTGTTTTATTTCGAGCCATGATGTGCAAGTGCGACTCGAGGCTTTACATGTGGATTTCGAAAAACATTTGAGATTTAAACGTGAAAATGGATTTTATGGATTTGGTATAAAGCTTTTGATTTTGTGAATTGATTTCATCGATATAATATTGACCTATTTTTAAAGACTAGTGTTGTTGTATTGCTGTGTCTTTGAAATCCCTATTTTGCCTTACTTGATATCATAAAGTGGGATTTTCGATAACCCAAAGGATTCTCATGGTTGATGTGTTATTTGCTACCGTCAGACCCTCAGGACGACAAAGCCCCGGGAGACGGGTTGCCTGGAGGATCGTGATTGCGATGCCTCTGGATGCCTATGGGACATCATTGCCGTGGTGAGCCCCAAAGGTTCCCCGGGAGATTTTCAGGATGCCCAGACGTATGACAATACACATTCCGGAGGGTAGGGGACACTAGTAACATAGTGAGGCCTAGCGATTCCTCGTGATACTAGGTTAGGTGCGAGATGCCTAGAGGTGAAACATGACACGCTCTGGATGCCTGGTGACTGAGATATGGAACCGGAGGCTTTCGTGATGCCAGGTTGGGTGTGAATGCCTGGAGGGACGCAAACACTGGTCCTCCGGGAAATAGTGATAGTAAATAAAAAATCTATTGAGTTTTAAAGTTGATTGTTCTGCTGAGCTATGCCATTTTGATAGTTGTGCCTAATTATGGGACAAAATTATGTGGCACAGTATGAGATGTGTCATAACGGTTTGGCTTTATAATAGAGACCCATGTGATTGAAATGATGTGTTCTGTTTTTTTAAATTGCTTTTGCCATTTCGTTGGAAAACTCTATTGATTTAATGCATGTTTATTACTACTATTATGCGTACTGATTTGGATTGTGTGGAATTAGGTGACGATAGGCTCCGTAATATAGTTTAGTAGAATTTTGACTGCTGAGTAGTCGTACTCACCCCTCATGAGGACTAACATATTACAGAGTGATAAAGTTGCTGTCGCCAGAGGATGATGACGGAGGCTCGAGCGTAATAACGAAGGATGTGAGGTTAGCAACGAAATTTTGGACACCAACACTTGCTGATAGACGACTTGTGAATAGCTGATGGAAAATGTCGGTCTAGTTTTTTCTATAGCCAAGTATAGGAAACTTTGGCTTTTGTTGTACCGACAAAAGACATCTATCAAGTTTATGTTAATAAAAAAAGTGTCTGGTTGATATCTGTGTGTATCTGATGTGCATCATTTCAGTGTTTAAGGAAGGGAGTTGTTGGATCCGCTTCTGCCATGTAAATTGCGCCCCAAACTCATGGATTCACCAAAATCAAGGGTATAAGAGTAAAGGGCATCCCGGATACGGAAGCGATGTGGCGACCCTAACAGATCGGGGGCCGTTGGGGGGCGTCACATCTTGTGCAATAAGCATATGCTTAATCTTGCTTGTTTTCTGTTGATCCTGCTGTCTTTATTTTGTAATATTTAAGGCTCTACGCTTCTTTAATTTCATTTGCTACGAAGTTTATGTACTTCTCATATATTATTTTGGGCAATAATACAATTTTCTCTCCCCAAAAAAAAAAAAAAAAAAAAAAACAAGATAGAAGCAAATTCGGCTCTCTCAACATCTTCGTTCGTTTCACAAAAGATAACTTCTTGAAAAACGTTTTTTGGATTTTCTGGTGTTCCTGTCATGGAAAATGAACTAGTCAAGGAAAACGTTTTCTGTTGTTGGAAAAAAAACACTTTCAAAAGTGGGGAAATTGTTATCAACTTTTGAAAAGTGAAAAATATTTTCCATAACTTATTCCACCTACTTTTTTTTTTCGCCAAACACATTTTCCTTTTATTTTTGTGTTTCTTTTTTTCTTTTTTTCCTTTTTTTAAATCGAATTTTTAATTTCTTTTTCTTTTCTTTTTTTCTTTCCTTTTCCTTGGCTAGTCGACAACTAGCCATTGGCGAGTACTGACCTATGGCGAGGCCCGAGCTGGTCAGCCTCGAGTAAGCTCAAGCCTTGGCCGATCTAACAAGGCTTAACCTCGACTGAATATGGCAAGCTCAAGCCTCACTAGCCTATGACGAGGCCGAAGCTCACCAATGGCCAGTTGCCCACCGTCGCCGTAATCAGCAACCAACCATGGCCAAGGAAGAAGAATAGAAAAGTAGAAAAAGAAAAGGCCAAGGAAGAAGGAAAAGGAAAGGAAAAAAATTGAAAATTGAAAAATCAATTTTAAAAAATAAAATAATGAAAATGAGTGCATGCATGAAAGGATTTTCCTTTACCAAGTGGTGTAAAATATTTTTTAATTCATTTTCAAATTTCAACCAAACACTGGAAATTATGATTATTTTCCTAGAAATTGGTTTCTTGGAAAACAATTTCCAGAAATGCTATATTTTCCACAAAATGAATATAACCCCCTCTATTCACCTAATCTGCCGATTATCTTTATCGATCTTAGCCCAACCTACTGACAGTCAATTTCAAGGGGCCACCCATGCTTTGAAAGCTTGGAGAGTCTAGTTTATTTTATTAGTTCACCACGTTTTCAGATTCGGCCTACAAATTCCCAAAATTATCGAATTAGCCCAATCGGTCAGTCTAACTCTGGAACCGGACCTACCCAAAAACAGGTGAATGCAAGCCCCCCTCCAATTACCTTCAAATTAAAGCCCATGAAGTCAAGTTTAATTCATCGGCTTACCACTTTTCTCAATTTTGATCATAAGGGCCTGTAATTTTGAATTTTCTAAAACTTGTCAATGAACCTCCAAATAAGGCCCACGGACCTATCTAATTAAACATTTTTAAGTCCTCTAGTTCAAGGTTTTCCCCTAATCATTCCTTTAACGAGGTGAAATTTTCAAATTACAGCAACATATCCCCCTCAGACTCCGAATCAACAAAATCGTAACTATAATTCTATCAAACACTTGGTACTCTAGGGCTTCTAATCCGATGAATTTTACTCCAAATCAAGTTCAATCAATCCTTATCCAACTCATGTTCGACCATTCCACTAAATCAAGTACTCAAAGTTGAGATACACTATCAAATCGCAAGGAATGAACACAATCTTCACCTCACTCAATATACATGCATATATAATCTATCTCTCTTCAAGATATAATCAAATTGGTACCAAAATCATGTCTATCAATGTTCGGCCCGCAAGAGATATAATCAAGTTTCAACTTATTCAAGTACAATCAATGCATGATCCCAATAAGTATTCATTTACACCAAGAGTGGTCTGGAGTCGACATGGGTAAACACATGATCAAAACATTAGAAAAAAAAAAAAAATCAAGGAACACATGACCAATTACCGTCTAGAATCAGTAGCAATGTGTTAGCACACATCAGCAATTGTCACCAATGGGTTATCAACTTATGACGAGGTTAAAAGATAATCAACAAGAGTGTTGAAAAATAAGGATTGATGAGTGACCAAAGTGTTAAAAGAAGGTTGAATACACAAAGAGCATCGAGATATAGTTAGCAGTTCAAAGTTACTAGAAAGTGAAGCAATCAAGTTCGTGGAACAACTTATATGCATTTTCTAAGGAATAACTGCACGAACACTAGATCATGGCATCGTGAGAATATGGGTATGAAACTTTCAAAAGTAAAAGAATGAGAACATAACCACTGGAAACCACTCAAAAGCAGTTATTAGGGTTTCAAAGGGAATGAACTTAGCTCCAATTCACCCCAATTCATTAATTTGGGGCAACGACATCGTTTAATACTAATGTTGTTGTCTTCACTTTATCTTCTGGCCCTGCCTAATGATTTACCTTAAAATTTTGCCACATTGACTGCATAAATCAACGATGGTATTGAAGTGATGGTATTTTTATAAAAATGGCACTCAAGTAATTATTCGAAAACTTTTAACATTCCCTGGGCTATCACTGCTTGCCATTCAGTCGCGCGGGCTCCTATGTTTTTTCACTCCTACCTTTCCCTGATACAAATGGATTCATCTTTTTCAGTTCATATTCTCATATACTCCGAAACCTAAGAACAGGCTATAAACTAATCGAAATGACCTGGCATATAGCCTAATTAAACGTTTGCTTACCAATAAGGCCACGTTCTAGAGGTGTACACGACAAAAGTATTCGCACAGAAGTACTCATGCTCAAGACTCACATTATCCAGGTTGATATTTCTCGACATCAAGTGCGTTAATGTATTCTTCCACTGGAGATGTATGAGAAAACAAGAGATTTTGTGCGACCAAGGCTAGCAGTAACAATGTCGATAGTACAATAATATGCTGGCTATGACAACAAATTAAAATAGAATAGATCTCACCAAGCAAAGAAAATTTATTGTCACCAATTTTCTCTTGTTGGATATGTGCATACATTCTCTATACTGTCAGCTGATGTTTACATAGACAGTCCAAAGCAGACGGAAAAAAATTATAGAAGATCACGTCCAGAACCCAAATGTTAGCAGCGACAACACGATGTAAGTGAGACAGAGTAGGTACAAGATGCTCACGCTGTGACCTAACATGAAAATATGTTCATTATCCATAAAATACACTAAGCATGCCACGCATTGACAATTTTCTAGAGGTGAGATACTTCTGAAGAGTAATTCAAAGAAGAAATAACCATTCACCAGTCCACCAGTAAGCAAGAGGTCGACATCAAAGTTCACCATCTTGCAAGAGCACCATGCTTATAACCTAGTTCGAGCACCATGCTTATGACCGATTTCAACCACGTCCATCCGCACTAGCACAAACCCACTGCTATGTTATGGGGCACGAGCACTTTTGTCCCAGTCAGTGAGAAGAAGTGCATATGATCACAAATATAAGATCAACTCAATTCTGATATGGGATCTCCTTTCGTTTATGATATGAGACTCAAGGATTGGGTGATACATGCTAATAAGCCTCACAGTAGATGGAACTTCCCAGCATGCATTATACTGTTCACCCAGATGCTGGGGGTAAACTCTACAGCAAATGCCTCTTTTTATTGGAATAAGATGTCGTCATTAGTTGATGCTGGCAAACTTTTGAGTACATCTCTTAATGCATAGTAATGGCTGTCACATTTGTGGTCCGAAATTAAATTGCTGGAAAGCACTATCCTCTGAAAATGATCACCAGGATGCCGTCTCCATAGAGTGAAGTACTCAATACCACTATTTGAGTTACAGTCTGTATTTCTCTTCAGGTAATACACGGTACCTGGCACAAATAACTCTTCAGGCATTGTTTGTTCCTTCTCCAAAACAGAATCGCCCTCTGCTGCGGGTTTGGACAAGGGGGGAACTCTAGGAACAATAGCTGATTCCTGTTGGATGGATGAATCTGTTTTCAAATTTGAAATATGGTTAAATCCAAGAGAAGAGAAAGCTATTGATGCTGGAACGACACTTAGAAGGTCAAAATAATTCAATGATTAATGTTCCATTTGTAAACATGCATTAACATTACAAGACCTCAGAGGAACAACTAATTGGCCCAGTGATAGTCCAACACGAGGTTGCATTTGATTCATACACATCCATCTTGTTTGGGGGGTTGCATGAAGTTTGCCAGATGACGCCAACAGACATCTAGGTGAGATTTATAGCAGGGGATGCAAGTCACAGAAGACCAAGCTCATGTCCTTTTGTGGATGATTACACATAAAAGGATAGGGAATTAAGAGCCGTGACAATGGTTCTGTCAAATCGTTCAGCAATCACCAGAAGCGACAGAACCTATTGACTATCAAGTAAATATTATCCACACACATAATGCTCCATGAAGGGACTAAGGTAACGTTGGTAAGAGAAGCAAGGACTTTAATTGTTATGTGCCATTAAAAATGATAAGAATAATAGCATTTTTCCCCTTGAAAATCTAGACAAAGATTTAGAGATCAGGATCAGAGCTTAAAAAAAGGAACCACATTCCCAGAAGAAAATTTTAGTCAATACTCTGTTGACAGAAAGGACACTTGGGAATACCCTTGGCCCACAACCTAGATACAAATCCTTTGATGGACCAGCAACAGAAGGCCACAACATATGTCCTCAGAAGGGAGTACTAAAAAAATAAAGTTGATCTTCAATCGCAGGTTCTGACTCAACAACAGACTCCCACTAGTGTAAGCCATCTATTGAGCAAGGGATAAGTACAAGGCACCTTTTGCTTAGGCAACAATACACACACTTGAAGGAAGAAGCAATATTAGCCCAGTTAATCACCCAACTTTCGCTAAATAATACAGTAACACAATATTGAAAAAGGCCTCACCCAAATATTCTTTGTTGGTCCTGAACTTAGCATAATAAGCAAGTTTCCTTGCCACATCTTGGACTGAAGAGACAACCTGTTTTGCATTTGAAACCAGTTCAATGATACTTTTCCAGTCTTCCTTTTCAATTATACTAGTCCTGCAGAAGAAATCAAGTTCAAAGTTCAACAACATCAGAATATCACATAAAAACTTCAGTGATGTTCTGTAGGTTTTGTTTGCAACCAAAAGAAAAGGGTTCATTAAATAAGGATTCTATGGGATGGGATAACTGAACAGTGAAAAACTTGACATGGAAATTCATTTTCCTCATGAGGAGGTATGGCTATAATATTTCCATTTGTTCTAGATTCAGTATCAAACATCTTCTGCAAAATAAGAAAAAAGAAGGGTCATACAAATTAATTTAGCTAGTGGTGGTTCCTATAAAGAGGAAAAGAGAATAACAGATATCGAAGGCAAAATTGAATCACAAGTCTTAAACCATATACGGAACGCAATCGAGTACTTAAAATTTCAATTGATTCAAAAGTGCAATCGAATCCTACAACTTTTAATTGATTCAATAACATCCTAAACCCTTTGTCCAAAGATGCAATTAAATCATTAAACTTATATTCAAAAGTGTAATTTAAAGACGTCAAGCATGCAATTTTTAAGTGGCACGTGGGCAATTTCAGGTAGCATTCATTGAAAAGACTTGAATGCACTTTTTGAAAAAGATTTAGGACTTGATTGCATCGCGTATTCTCCCACAAATGGAAATAGGATGTATCTTCTGTAGTTATGTGTCCTTTGTACACACTTAAGACTGCAGAATTATTCCATTAACCCACAACAACTGGAAACAATTTGACCAACAAAATCACTACAGATACAACTAAGCAGTTATTTTTCGGAAAAACATGCACATCAATGACTTCAAAAGAGATTAAAAAAAAAACACAGAATGACAGAGCTGTCTTTTGGTGTTGAAATCAATACTATATTGCAACAAAGCGAGAGGACAACGTCATCATCTTAATAAAGGCTTTTAAAGCGATATTCCATCCCATGACAACAGCTACTATATGTCTATACTGACACAAAAGAAGCACTAGATGGCAACTTATGTAGTTCTCAACAAAGCCAGAAACCCATCTGTGACATCCCAAGAAGCAGAGAGAAAATTCAGGGACATGTACAAGGACAGTGCCAAATGTTTTGCCCATTGGTTATTTGAATCTTTACCACTACATTCTGATCAAATGAGTCAAACATTTTCAGTTTCAGTCAATTAAGTCCACTGATCAACTTTTATGCCTAAAAATGGTGTGGCTTGTTATAAGATGAGCCACGTGTGATAGTCCAACACCACATTCCATCAGTTGCAAGCTTAAGCCTTGATTGACCATAATTGACACCATTTTGGATTTGACCAAAATAAAATGTCAAGATTTAATCGACCAAAGGGAAAAAGTTTAGGCATATAATCTCACCTACAATGAAAACTCACACAGGTCACTGCTAATAGTCAATGCTAATAAATTACTTGGGCACTTTGGTGATTCTGCTGATTACTGAAGAATTTGCGCCATCACATGCCCTTATAGATATACACTCTGGTCTTTGGACAAAAGGACTCAAACTAATTAATTTCCGAGTGATTACCAGAACTGCTATTATATCATAAGCAGAAGGGATAAAACCACAATATAATTTTGAGATGACAAATGGAAAGAGGACATTAGATACAGTCTTAAAAGAATATCAAGATGACTACATTTGCCAGACAATACTATATTGCATCATTGCAAATCAAGATGATTCAGTACCGACTTACCAAATCCTGTCAAATCCCTGGTCATTATAGCATAACAATAAGAAAAGAAGAACAAGAGAACCCTCATTATCAAATCTCCAAATAAGCATCAAATGAACCACTCGCAAATATGTTTGTCACAAACATGACTTCTTAGGTGCCAGTTAATCAGATGGAACAAACCTTTTCTTTTGATTGATATGAGGGACACGAGAGTAGATTTGTGGTTAGTTTATTTCTTTGGAGAGTGGAACCTTATTGCTAAGGATTTCTTGGAACCGTTCTATTGAAGTCAATGGACATTCAACATACAGAAATGTTTTCCTGAAAAGTGGAAGTTATTTGTTTCTTGCTTAAATATGATAAAGAAAAGGTCATATTAGCTTTTGCAAGGCAACTCCACTCACCAGTCAGTCTGAAGAATCTCATTTCTCAGTCTTGTCAATGAAGCGACACTTAATCTTGGTACAATATCATCCTGTATACAATCACAAGTAAGAACAGTAAGATAAGCTGCAGAGACAATTGCCAAAATACTGCAGCAAATCAACACTTGCATCGACCAACTGCTGTGCTATCCAGATAAGAAGATAACACGAAAAAAGAATGTATTTCTACCTGCATAACGACAGTTGTTACAAAACCAGAGCAGCTTTCAGCTAGCTCTCTGGAAACACAAGGCGGTGTTGCATATGCAACAGCAGAAACAAGTTCTGGGCTGAAACCCAACTCCTTTTCTGATTTCTTGCGCAGCATTATTGCAAGTAAAGAAGCTATAGCACCACCAAGAGAATGACCAACTAGTCTTAACCTAAAACCCTGACAATAAACATTTTTTAGCAAACTTGTCATAAAACCTCTGACATGGAAAATTACTCTAAAAGACATTTTTTTGGTTACAAAAAAACTTAATATTACCTGATGCTTATCTAAGCACTGCTTGATGGTTCCAATCTCATGAGCAAGAAACCAGCGCGTGGCTTCGGCAGTACCAAAATGGGTTGAGTAGCCCTCAAATGTGACTTCTTCATGGCTTGAAGAGGCAACATCGGTGATCAGATCATACACAGAGTGTGTTCCGCGAATTCCAAATATTACAAGTTTCTTACGATAATCGATCCCTATGTAATAACCAGGCCTCAAGATGCTAGAGTTTTTCACATATTTTAGCACGTTGCTTTCTCGAAGCATGCTGTTTCTGGCAAGACCAGTGGCACTATCCTTATAACAACCTTTTGCCAATTCAGTGTGATACATGAGATCTTGGACCTAAAAAAGTGGATCCACAAAATGAAAGACAAAGTTCAGCAGACACAAAACTCATAACTCTTCATTTGCACTTTCAGTCAGTAGACGAAAGAAGCATGTATTTAATCAATAAGCAGACAAGTCAGGTTGATACTTACTATTGCATCAGAAGATATCAAAACGCCATGTATATCCTCTAAAGGATTTGCAGATGCTTGACGAAGATAAATAAAATACAAGCCCACAGTAAGATCACTTAGGCTCCAGTCTTGGACTCCCATTTTACTCCTTTGGAGGCTTGCAATGATCTCCGAAACAGACCTGGCAGTTGGTGGCGACCCACTTCCTCTTTGACCTCCATTCCCTGGAAATTTAGTTACAAAGTCAATGACTTAAGATGGTAGATGCTGAATTGCATAGATATAGCCCTACCCAGAAACCTTCTGCTCTTTAAATGAAAAGGTGACACAGAACATGCATCTTAATACTCTATTCCATCACCCCCTTTATTTACACAAGAATGAAATGTAATAAAGGAGTTTCTCCTTTCCTGTGACGGGAATAGATGAATTACACGCCATCCAAAGCTTGCTATCACGTCTCAAACATAGCATTAAACTCTAACAAATGAACCAGCAATTGAAATTGCAATAAGAGAAGGCTGTCAAAAATGTCAAAACTTCCTCATTAGTCATTATCACAAGGTTGACACATTCCATCTGTGGAGGATCACGGATTGCAATTAAAATACCTGTAGGTAAAGCCCACCTGCACATCTGCAGCGCCGGTTCCAAAGCCTTCGTGAGCCAAGCTAGCTCGATCTTCCACTTGCCATCACTCAAATCCTCGTCGTCAGAGCTATGCCTACTTGTCCTAGAACCACGAATCGTCTCCCTCCGTACTTCATGCCCCGGAGAAACTCCACCCCCATTTTTCTTCGCCTCCTCGGCGTCGAGCTCCTCGGTCTTCGACACTCGCGATTGATGTCTACAAAGCACAGCAGACGCTAACCTTCTATGGGGCTCCTGTCTCTTCAACACATCATTGGCGAGACCTGTGCGGCGATTAGCCAGAATCACAAGAGCAGGAACCGATCACAGATGAATACGATAACAAGAGCAGGAATTTCCGTCTAGAGAGAGAGAGAGAGAGAGGGAGCTCACGCATGTTCTGAAGAAAACGCCCCATGGATTGACGAACCATTTGCGGTCGAGAAAGAGAGAGAGAAGCCCTTCTTCAATGGCTATGGCGGTTTCGCCGCTCCGGCTCGATGTCGGCGGGATTAGGATAATCTCGGGAATTCAACGAGAACGATGAGGGCATTTTCGCCTTTCAGCACGGAATCGAGTGTTTTCGCTGTCGACGGTTGGGCTCGAAGAAGCCCAGAGCGTCGTACCAGTTCGAAACGACACCGTCGAAACGGAGACCCTATCACAAATTTCACTGCTTGAAGCGACGCCGTTCGCAACAAGCTGAGCTCTATTTTTTTTTTTTTTTTTTTGTGGACATGAAAGGGGCGGTTTAGTAACGTTTACGTTCAAAAATTGTTGCGAAGCGAGAAATAGAAAAAAGTGTTTATTCCGGGGAACAATTTTTTGCCGAGAAAGATGCGTTTGGTAAATTTGTTAGGGAATAAAAAATGAATAAAAACACGTTTGGTAAATTTATATTCTTTTTTTGTTTCTTTTAATTTTTTTAATATTTCTATTTTATTTTTCCTTTTTTCTTTACTTTTTTATCCCGACGGGGCGGCGGCCTCACCCAGCCACAGCGAGGCTCGCCTTGGCTGGGCGAGCACGGGCTTGCCCAGATCCGGCGAGGCCGAGCCTCACCGGTGGCTGGGCGAGCTTGGCCTCGCCCAAATCCGGCGAGGCCAAGTGTCGCCGGCCCCCGGTGAGGCTCGGCCTCGCCAGATCTGGGCGAGCTCGAGCTCCCCCAGCCATGGCGAGGCTCGGCCTCGCCAGATCTGGGCGAGCCCGAGCCTCGCCTGCCCTCGACGGCCGGTCGCCGGCCATGGCCGAGGCCGGCGACCGGCGAAAGAAAAAAGAAGAAGAAAATAGAAGAGAGAAGTGTTTCTTCAAAAGTGTTTCTAAAGCAGGAAACAATTTTTTTTTGTTTCTCATTTCATTCTTTTTGTGTTTTTAACAAAAAATCGATTTTGAACAAAAACGCAAATAAACGTGTTTTTCATTTTTTTTTGTCCCGGAACAAAAAAACAAATTTTCTGTTCATAAACAAAAAAAAAGAACGAAAACATGCAGGCCCAAACAAGCTATGCTTTTCGTACCGTAAATTGGAGCAAAATAAAGATATTCTTGATTCGCAAAAAACCGAATGATTTAGAAAATATTTTTCAAAAAAATAATTAGTTATATATAACTTGAAATAATTAATCAACGAAATTTTTTTATATCAACAACAATTTATGTCTAAATATTTTTATGAACAATGAAAATATATTTTGTTCATACTTCATAAGCAATAAAAAAGATTATTTTTAGAAAAAATATTTTCCAAAACGTTGGTTTTCTATGAAACAAAATATTATTTTTTATGGATGATTAAAATATTTTTTGTTTATATATTTTCACAAGTAATACAAAAGATTATTTTAAGGAAAATGTTTTCCAAAACGTGGGTTTTTACGAAATAAACAGACTCTAAAAATGCATTTATTATGCAAAAAATAATTATTTGGAAAAAAATTCCTAAACATAGTCACTTGTATCATTTATAAAAATAAATGCATGAAATTTTTTTTATTATCCATGAATTATTTGACTTGAATTGTTCTTGATAATTAAAATATTTTTTATCAACTAATTATTTTAAATAATACAAACAATAATTTTTTTCAAAAATATATTCAAAACATTCATTTTCAACAAAATAAACTAACCTAAGAGAAAATGATACAAATGATTTATGAACTTTAATCTAATATATAACATCATTCTTGAAGTTTTCATTTGCTTATATATGATCTATGAACTATTAATAAATGTTTAATATAGTCATTCCGCTTACTCAAACAATAAATCAAATGTTAGATGATAACATAAATTATTATACTCTAAATTAGATTTTAAAAAATATGAGTATTATTTTATCCATTTATCATGGATCAAAATTTTTTTATTTGAATAATTCATGTGTAACTTTTTTTTTTGTATCATTCAAACTTTACAAATTAGAAGTCATATCAGTACATCCCATTACATTTAATTAATAGGAAAACGATATTCAATGTGTCTTTTGCTTGTGTTATTTTCCTAGCAAAATTTAGGGTTGTCCGCGAGGACAGCTACACAGACGACCCTCGTCGAAGCGGCGCCGTCACGTTCGGCCATAAACCATGAGCCTTTTCCCTCTATAAATAGGAGCGACCAATTAGGGTTTTTCTTCGCATCGCCCGTTCGCATCGCCCTTCCAGATTCAGCAGCCGGCCGAAGTCGCGAGGGTGGCCCTTCGCACCCTTCGACGAGCTCGTCGCGAAACGTCCATGGCTTTTTCCCAAGTCATCTGTTCTTCAATCTCTTTTGTTCTTCACGTTTTCGTTCGATTCGTTCCCTTATTGATTTTGACTCTGCGTCGCTCGGATTCGGTGGAGAATGAGGTGATGATCTTTATGTTTCCCTATTGGTTTGACTCGCCGGAATGATGGCGTCTGACCTTTGTATTAGCTCTATCTGATCATTCTCCATCTTCGTCTCTGTTCCCTTTCGTTCTTTCTTTTTCGATTTCTTTTCCGTTTTTTTTTTTTTTTTTTTTTGTTTGGTAAGGGATTTCTTTTCCGTTTTTGATCTGGGAAAGAAATCGCAATTCAAATAGCGGAGATTTGATTGTGCGGATGCTTATTTTTAAGCGAGCTTTCGTGGGGCGGTGGACGCGGCCGCCGCTAGCAGGCGGAACGGTGCCGGAGGCGCGGCAGCCTTGGTCATGCAAGTTTCTTATCTACTTTTTCTTTTGGGTATTGTGTGTGAATTTTTTTTCCGCTTAGCGGCGTTACAGTAACACCAGTTGCGCGACCGTGGTTTCGTAAAGGTTTTATTTCCCTTTTTTCTCCGACCAAAAAAGAGAAAAAAGACTAATTTGTTTTAATTTTTTTTTATTTGGAGATCTATTTCATATCCGGACTGGTATGTACATCATTTCAACGCATTGTTGAAAAATGAATTATTTTAGTTAATAAATGTTTTTATCATTATAGGCAAAAAATTTTGGCCGGAATATCATCTATAATAATTTATATCTGATCATTATTGCTGACAATTAAAATATTTTTCATTTATTATTTTTTTTCACATCAAAATATTATTTTTGGACATTTTAAAATATTTATCTTTCTGCAAAATAAATATATCTTAAATAAGAAAATGTTTGACCGTAAAAAAGTCAAAATTGTGGGAAATAATGATTGTTAAGCGCAAATTCTTTGGGATTCAAATCATTTAAATGTTTCGTTGCCCACTATTGGCTTTTCAATTAACTGTTTTTTTTTTAATTAGACTATTATGTGTTTAACGAATACTTGACTATTAAGCCTTTCGAGATTGATCATTTCTAAGTAGTATCTATTATCTGTAGTGTCTCATACAATATCTTTCATAGATGCATATTTCACAATTTGATATGACAAATAAAAAACTATGGAAATTGAAGGATGAGAAAAATATTATATTAAATGAAACAAATGAAAGGGAAGAAAAACCCAAGAATGGACGAAAAATATTGATAGTGAAAAGAAATTCGAAGGATATATGTTGATACTTAAATTTTGGCGATCCGATCATTTATTTATTGCATAAAAAATTATGGATTAATTTTATCCCCGCAAAAAAATATTAATTGCATAACATATAGATTTAGGTGCATTTATTTTAATTTAAATTTTTTTACATTTTATTGGACCGAAATGGTGGATGGGTTCAAATTTATGTTTTTAACTCTAGTTGACAATGCTAAGGCGCGATAAAAAAATTAACCAAGCCCGTTGCTTTTTTAATTAATTAATTATCTTACGAGAAATTGAGATTTGATGCGATATTACGGTGGTTTTTGGGATTTAAAAAATCGGATTGCAATCTTATTTTTAGTCCTTAAGTGATAAAATCGTTGGGAATATTAAGAAGATAGGAAAATAAGAGGATTTTGGGTGATCGGGAGGTTATAGACTATCTTCATGTATATTGAAAAAAGTGAGATGAAATATTCTACGAAGATCACCTATTTTTACCTATAAAAGCAACCGTGTACGGTGAGAAGAAGGGAGGCTCTTTCTCGATTTTCAAGCAAAAGATTCACAAAAAAAGGTAGAGTTTTCGATTCCTTTATGCTGAAAAGCAGAAAAATAAAAGGGGGGAAACTTCTCGAGGGTTTCTCTTCGTCGAAGGAAAAAAGAAAAAAAAGAAAAGTGAAGAGGGGAATTGACCGGTCTACAGCAGTGGGAGAGAGAGGAGAAAATATTGGGTGGTCCGGGACCGCCACGGCAGCGTGGTCCCGGACCACTCACGCGGCGCCACGTGTGAGAGAAAGGAACCAAAGAACTTGCCCCTGTCCCATCTCTCTGATGCTCTCTCTCTCCTCTTTCTCTCTTCTGTCTCCTCCCCTCACACATGGCGCCGCGTGAGTGGTCCGGGACCACGCTGACGTGGCGGTCCCGGACCACCCAATATTTTCTCGGTGAGAGAGAGAAGCGACGTGTGAGAGAGAGAGAAGTGACGTGAGGGAGAGTGAAAATAAAAAAAATTGTGCATTGTTCATCTTCTTTGTGGGTTTCTTCTCCGCGAACACTCACGCCGTTCCGCTGCAGCCCATGCCGCCGCGCCCCTGCGCTGGCCGACTACCAGCTTCCATCCGCGAGCACCCGCGCCAGCCCTGCTGCCGGTGCTCGTATCCGAGCCTCCATCGTGCCTCCATAGCCGCAAGCACCCCCTGTGACTCTGCAACCCTCTCGCCACCAGATCCTATCAGTACCTTCGCCGCTCTGCCCCCGCGCCGATCATTGCACCATCAACTCTGCTTGAGCCCCCTGCTGCCAAACTCGCACCGTCGCTCCGCCAGCAAACCAAGCTCTCCTCCCCCAATGACGCCAGCCTTCCTCACTTGCTGCACATGGCCCCAACGACAACAGGTGCAGATCCTGCAAGTGCTGCAGACCGCCTTCGCCACTGCCTGTTCTGTCCTGCTGTTATGGCCGACCCCCTACACCACGCCCTGCTGCGGTCCACTCGACCCCTCACCGCCGGTACCGGTAGCTGTGACCCAGCGACGTACAACCGGAGCTACAGCCCGAAGTTTCACCTCCGCACTGCCCACTCTGGTTCACTGCTGTGACCAACTCCCTGCTCCCCGTCGAGCCGCGCCGCTCCATCACCGCCTGTCCGTGACCGCCGAGCTGCGACCCACTTCTACTCCGACATTCCCAGTCGCCGGTCCCCTGCGCGGCTGTCAACTGCCACACCCACAACACTCGTATGCTAACACCGGCGCCACCCAATTCCGCCCGCCTCTGCTCTGTCTCGCCAGAGTCAGACCCGAGCCAGATCTGCCGCTGCTCCTACTGACCTGCAGCCATGCCTTTGTTTCCGTCACCTCTGCTGCCCTGCCGACCGAGCACTCCGCCTAAGCAACGAATCGTTGCTCCTGATCCGAGCCTTCTACTGCCCTTGCTGTGCCATCAGCCACTGCCCGAGCGACTCCCTTGTTTTGTTGCAGGTTTGCCCTCGCTGAACCTCGCCGAAACTTCCGACCGACGGTGGCCAGCAACACCATAGCCGCTGCCCTTGCACCATCCGTAGCCGTGTTGCGCTTCCTTGGTAGTTCAATCTACCATCAGATTTTCAGGAAAAAATCCAAATTTAGGTAGAAATTTGTTTCATCTTATTTGATAGGTTTATTTTTAGGTAGATTTAATTTATTTAGGTAAATTTACTTTATCTTAATTTAGTATTGATATCTTATTTCGTTGTTCGAAATAGTTCCCAATGCATGGTTGAAATCCCTAATGTAACGTCCAATTCGCAACCACATGAATTTTTATTCTATCTATAAAACTTTAGATGTAATAATTTATTCACGCGGGAGTAAAATTGATATTTTGATCTTTAAGATTTAAGATCAATTTATTGATTTTATTAGCGAGATAATCGAGTTTAAATTTCAAATTGAGTGATGGACAACGTTTTGAATGACCATGGATGGTTTGAATGTTTATCTCTTAATTGTTCTATTTATTCCGAAAACGCAAAAAATTGCATTTTTGCATTCCATGTAGATTAAGATTAATTGCATGATAGGTTAGTTTTTAAAATGCATGTTTAGAAGGCATTTAGAATAGATAACATTTCGCTTTAGTTAGATTTTTATTGATTTTAATTACGAATTTTCATAAAAGAAAATATAAAGATCATGCATATCATGTAGGATTAGATTCATGAAATGCCCGTCATCTATGAAATGCCTGGCATCTAGTGATTGTTGCTAGGTTTATCTAGTTAGAAATTGCTTGTCATTAGAATTAGGTCATGTGGTTAATTTAGATTGCACATTTAATTGTTGCATTTCTTTAATTTCGAATTTCACGGAAAATATAAAAAGAATTGTCTTAGAATAAATCAATTTCGTTCTTTAGAGTAGGCCGCATGTTTATTTATGTCATATAGTTTAGGCCATGTTGTCATATCATTTCATGTTAGATCAGTGACATGCATTGCATAAATCATGATTTTAATTAAATAAGTGAAAACAAAAATTGAGTGATTGCATGTTAATTAGAAATCATATCTAGGACTATCGATATGAATTCTGATCTAACATTGCATATGCTTTCGTTGCTTTGAGATAAGTTTTGCAATTTATTCATTGATTTCTTGGATGTTAAATTGGTGGTTTACGCACCTACCTGATCACCTCACATGTTAGGAAAGTAGATTTAAAATAAATCCAAGCTGTCTGTAAAAATATTTTTGAAAATTAAAAAAAATGGTACCAAAAGGACATTAGAGAAATCTAGTGTAACCAAATCCCCGTACCCTTAGTCTCTGGTTCATAGGAGTAAAATAATTCTCACATTATTTTACTTAGGTGTCTAATCGACCTACCGTAAACTGATTAGTGGCGACTCCTAGTTAATAATCTTTTGCATGCTAAATGACTGAAACTTAAGTCGCGAATTGGTATGGGCTTGGGAGAGCCCGAGCTAAGTTTAAAGACTTAGTAGTCCATTAACCTAAACCCTAAGTGGTGTACCCGAAAATTAGGTCGCGACAATATAAAAGAGGAAATTGACATGCAATTGATCCAAAATTGCACTATAGAAAATGAAATTTGATGGTGGGTGGGTATGGCTGACCAATCAATCAACTAAAGCAATCTCACGTTAGCAACATTTAAGGTCGGCAATTCTTGTTGGTCAAAATCTTGTTATTAGGGGTTGAAATCTTGTTATGGGGAAGGAGCACGGTTCCCGATTTTAAGAAGAAAGGTTCTAGTTCTCAATTCCTCTTTTTTCAAAATCGGTGGTTCCTGAGAACCGGGAATTAGAATGAAATTCCTAAATCTAAAATTGTTTATGCATTTTGCTATTCTTTTTGCCTTTTACCAATCCGTTTTGGTTCTTATGGGATTTCCATCGTCAAAATTCACGAAATATAACGCTAATGGACTATATCCATTTGTTTAATTGAGTCATGCACGTCTGTGGGTCAATTTAGTGAGCTTTTTGCAAAGACAAATAAGAGATGAATTCGAGTTCAGTTCCCATGATTTGTTATGTACTTTTGTGAGGTACCCCTTAGTTTAAGATGTAAAATTTGTTTTGTTTTCCCATTGCTTTATCATTCTTCCTTGAGCAATTATTTTTAATAAGATATTTGGATAGTCTATAAGGACCTAGATTCATCTTTGTTATCTTTCCTTTGCTTTTTTCATGATTGTGGCTGCAACCTACTTATGGTTTCTCTTAAAAGAATAGAGATAAATGAAATAACCATGGAGAACTCATAGATGAATGATCATCCAAATGCTAGACAAATTTGAAGTTGACAATCAATAGCGTTTTTGTACGTTTCTTTTAAGAAGTTCTTTTGCCGCTCTTCCATCATTTTAAGAAGCTAAACATGTCTAAGCTTGTTCATTATTGTCATGTTCATTTTCATTTTGTTTAATTAAAAAAAAAACCTATTGGATCTTGGAACCAACATTAGAATCTGTGATAAAATAGGTTTCAAGTTCTAAATTTCAACGGGTATATTCCATGTGTCAAAAAATGAGGAACCTGTTCACGATGATAGGTTTCAAATTCCAAGTGGGATCTGTAAGGAACCTAAAACCACTTACCCCTATTTATTATGCCTAACTCGAATACAAACTCATTTTTAGTTGTGGCTCATTTATTAAACTCTATACACATGACTTTGCCAAGATATAAACTATATGTACAAAATGTGTTTAAAGTATCGGGTTGTATTGACATGAGTAACACCTTCCCTGATATCACTAAACATGTCATAAACATGTTAAAATGATCAATCTACACATGATATGTTTTTTCATTCGTGTATAAATGTACAAGTTAATCTGCTTATGATATGAACTTGTTAAAACTTTATACGAAACACCCTTAATTGCAGACTTATTAGATAATACCAGTTTCAACATACTGTCTTAGTGAACTTAGATACTTCTCCCATCAAGAAATCATGACCCCAACCCCCATACCTAAATTCAGCCGCCACTTTAGCTGTCGTCATCCTAGTCGTTGTGTCACCCATCATAGCTCAAGTTCGTCGACTAGACCTTCAAAACCCCCCCCTTTCCACCTCTCACCGTCTCCACCCTCCACGGGGTTTCAGATTTGGAGGCGCTCTCCATATCTACAAATGGCCTCCACTGAGCGAGGTGGAGCTTGGCGCAGCATTAAGGCTAGACAGAGAGAGAGAGAGAGAGAGAGAGAGAGAGAGAGAGAGAGAGGGAGAGGGAACAAAGTGAGAAAGGAGACTTGGAAGACAGAGAATTGGGCTCCATGATTGGAGAGGCGACACGAATGGCACGGGGCCCTAGATGACGGATGGTGGTCGGAGGTGGTGTAAAATGCCTAACAGTGGGGGGTGGTGGTGGGTGAAAGAAAGTAATATTGAGTGTCCATTCATTTGAAAGAAAACTGTTTTTGAGAAATTATTTATTGATTTTATAACTTTTTTGGTCAATTAAAAACTAATCGATCGACAAATTTATGTTGTAGGAAAACGACTTTCTTTTATGACATAAAGGAAATCATTTTGCCTAACTAACAAATAAGTAAAAATTAATCATTTTTCTGGAAAATATTTTCTATAGAAAATATTTTTTTTATTATGAAATTTTCAGCGAAATAATTTTCATAAAAATGTTTTTTCAATTTTGAAGTTTTGAGGGAGGATGCAAAGTGAGTGACATTTTGAGAAATAGGGGAGGCAGTGGTATCGAGGTCAAAAGTGAGGAGGACATTTTGGTTTTTTCCCAGTTTTTTTTTGGCTGTTAAATAAACTTATCACATTGCAAATAGAAAAGGGGGGCTGAGAGGGGAAGTGAAAAGAACGGGGGTCCGGAATTCAGTCAATTACGTTCACCGCAGCATGTATAAAAACGCCCTGAAAACTGAGGAAAATTACCAAACTACCTCAAGCACGTTGAAAACTCAATGGAATAACTCTTTGCTGGTGTGTTATTTTTTTTTTTTTTCCTTTTTCCTGTTTGCCTTTTGTTTCCATCTTCTTATTGCACTACACAACTTTTTAAGCGAGGGGACTCTTTGACACTCAAGTTGGATTGCGATTGTAAGAGCGAAAGTGACAAAGTTTTGGTTCGATAATGGAAAATTTTCACTTACTTGGCAAGAATGAATAAGAGGAAAATAACTAAAAAAGTCATAAATTTATCATACAAATATGTCAATTCAGTTTTAAACCTTTCGATTTAGTCAATTTGGTCATAAACTTTTTGACGATTTGTTAATATAATGATTTCAGTCAAATTTGATTGGCAATTGCTAACGTGGACGTTGATTGTTCCGTGGGGCTTTTCTATTTTTCAAAACTTTTTTGAATCTTTTGTAAATTCTTTTTTTTCCTAATTAAGTATTGTTTTGCCGAAATTTCTCTCATAACGAAATATCTTTAATTAAAAGCCAGTTTTTATTAGAGGAAACGAGTCATGCACCAACTTCGGATAAGAAATATCTAGGCAAACGAGAAAATCAACAACTTTACTTTGAACCAAACTATACAAATACAAACTATGCCAAAATTTAATTGACAAAAAGACTTGAAAAGTAGATTTATTACAAGCAAACCAAATGTAAACAAACTCTGTTGGATCGACGACATAGCTTGAGTACGCCAAGATAAACATACACACTAAAATTTAATCGATAACATGAATTTGAGAACTATAACTAATAAACACGTTGGAATTTAATCAATGGCACTAATATGAAAAACTATAGCTAAGAAACATGCTGGAATTTAATCGACAATGTAAGACTGGAAAATAAAAGTATAGTGCAAAAAGGTGAAGATAATTTAAGATGTCCTCAATAGATGGACAATGGTATTTATAGTAGTCATACTATAAGGCTACGTTTGGTCGTCCGGATTTCTAATCGAGATAGAACTGGATAGGATAGGATATGAAATCCTGGGATTTTTTTATATCCCGTCAATTATTTAGTGAATCGCAGTATTAAAATCGAATATATTCACATCATATCATATACATTTTTTTTATATAAACGCCATATCATTATAAATGAAGCTAAATGTTCATAAATGGAGATGTTGAAAATCTCTCGTAACACTATACCTTAATTTATTTTTAATTTATTTTTCCTCTTTTTTATATTATTTGCATTATTATTTCTTTTTTCCCCTTTCATCATTCTTTAATAAAATTTATCAAATAGTAAATTGTACTAACATACCTAAAATACAAAAATACCTAAAATATATAATAAATATAATTATTAATTTATAGATTGAATGTTTATTATAAGATAGAATTAAAGTTGAATATATAAATTAAAATCAGATTAATTAAAAATAAATTTTTATTTTTTTATTTTTAATTTCTTAAATTAGAATTCAAATATTATTTATATTGAAATATAATTTCAATTTTTTAATTTAATAAGTTTGTTATTCAAGAAAAATAAATTTTCTATTATAGACATTAGAAATCCTATCCACTTTTATCCCTATCCTATGGGATAATTTTATCATGTCTATATTTCCTTTATATCCGATTTTATCCTATCCTAAGTAAGCACCAAACGTAGGATATGATAAATCATATCATATCCCGAATTTTATCCCGATTGCCAAACGCAGCCTAATTTTGTTCTTCAACCAAGGGGTTGGGGCAAATTCTTTTGCAATGGAGACGAAACGGCTTGCAATTGTGTAAAGCGAATCAAATGGCGTAGAACAAGTTGCAGATTATTATAAAAATAACCCGAATTCGATTCCTCAATTTTTTCCATGAACTTGCCTCAAACTTCTCTGTGCAACACATCATTGGGGAAATTGTCAAGGAATTTGTAGTCATCATCGAAATTCTGGGACGAGATGTCCTCGATCATGTGGTCAATAGCGTCCGTCATTTTACTGGTGAGAGTAGTGGAGAGAAGCAACAATTCGTCTTTTGAAATGAAATCGTTTCTTCCATTTTATGGCGATTTCACATATTAAGGGTATGTTCGTTTCGCGAAAAAATAATTTTCGAGAAAATATTTTCCGGATTTTTAGGTATTCGTTTAACAGAAAATGAACTAGTTGTGGAAATCATTTTCTACCAAGGAAACAAAGTCTTCTTTTAGAAGGAAAAATGTTTTCCACTTTTCAAATTAGGGAAAACATTTTCCTTATTCACTCTCTCCTCTCATAACCTATTAGCCCCCTTCTTTCTTGTTTTCTTTTTTAATAATTTGAATTTTAAATTCTTTTTCTTTTTCTCTTTTTCTTTTCTTTTTCCTTTTTCTTCCACCTTCTTCTTTGGCTGGTCGTCGGCATGGCTACGGCTGGCAACCGGCCACAAGCAAGCTCGAGACTCGCCGGCAGCATTGCTGGCCTTGGGCCTCGCCTAGTTCGTCGATCTCTGGCGAGCGGCGAGCTCAAGGCTTGCCGACCTCTGGCGAGCTCGAGCTCATCACTCATCGACCTTTAGCGAGCTCCAACTCGCCACTTGCCAGATTGGCGAACCAGCAGCAAGT
Organism: Eucalyptus guilfoylei; assembly: GCA_016097605.1. Classification (NCBI taxonomy): domain Eukaryota; kingdom Viridiplantae; phylum Streptophyta; class Magnoliopsida; order Myrtales; family Myrtaceae; genus Eucalyptus; species Eucalyptus guilfoylei. The sequence goes on from CM027861.1 coordinate 38,332,263, forward strand.
GCGAGCCTTTGGTGAGGCCAAAGGCTAGCAAGTTTGAGGTGAGCCTCACGCTTAGACCCTAGCGCTCGCCGATCTCTGGTGAGCGGCGAGCTTAAGGCACGTCGCTCGCTAGATCGGTGAGCCAGCGGCAAGCGAGCCCAGGCTAGTCGCTCGCTGATCCACTCGCCACTCGCGAGATTGGTGAGCCAACAAAAGCTAGCCTTCGGTCGGTGAACGGCCAAAGAAGAAGAAGAAGATAAAAAGAAAGAAAAATAAAAATAAAAAGAAAAGAAAAGAAAATTAAAATTAAAAAATAATTAAAAAATCAATTTTTAAAATATATTATAAAAAATTGATTTTAAAAAATAATAAAATAATTCAAAAATATACGTAGAGGAAAATATTTTCCTTACCGAATAATAAAAAAAGGCTTTCAACTTTATTTTCCAAAAACACTACATTTTTCAGAAAAATTATTTATCTGAAAAATGATTTCTTAGAAAATATTTTCTAGAAATGTTGCATTTCCCGTGAAATGAACTGAGCCTAAGATTTTTTTCTTCTATTATCTCCTGTATATAAGTTGTTGGCCATGGGGATAGGAGTGATCAATGAGATTCTCGAAGAAATTGGTGATCGAAGCCTTATTTTCCGGTTGTGATCTTGACTGAGGTGTTCGCTAGTTCGGACATTATCTTCACCGTGATCTTCGCAATCGTGCATAGAGAGAAAGAAGAAGGAACGAGGAAGATGAAACATTAAAGTCTCATTTGCCACGTCATCTACTTTATTTTCCACTTTTGACTTGAATTTCTCTTAAAAAAGCCATGTCGGACTCAAAATTTTATTTAAAAATTCACACAAGACGAATTCTAGTGTCAAAAGCACTTAAGTGATCAATTTTCCACAAATGGCCAAGAGTGTTCTCTCTCTCTTGTTAATGTGATGAATTCGGGAGCGGCACCGTTGTGGCCTGATAAAAAGATAAACTAAGATTACTAATAAAGGCCGATGACGGAAAAAAGCATCCCTCACTCAAAACTTGGGACTAACAACATCAGTAAATCCTAAGCTTTTCTTTCCTGTTTAATGTCGTTTTTGAATTTATTTTCGATTTAGACCTTAAACATTCATAAATACCCTCAATGCTAGGGGTGAGCGCGGTTCCCAAGTAGAATTGAGAATTGGAGAATCAAACCGGAGGTTCCGATTCGGTTTCCTGTTCTTAAAGGACCGGTTCCGGTTCCTAGTTCCTTTTTTCCGAGAACCGGCAATTCTGGTTCCGGAACTGGTTGCGGAATTGGAACCGGAATCGGTTTTGGAACCGGTTAGGTTTCCAAAAGGAGCCCCCCCTCCCCCGCTTTCTATTCAAATTTCAGACCTGGAACTTTCACGCCGCCAGACGTAGCTCTAAGTCTCGCCGCCGGACACCGTTGGACGCCATTCGCCGACGCTGCTCGCCTGAACCCTCGCCACTCGATGCTAGTCACTACCGTGCTCTACCTCTGCCCATCGCCGACGCCGCTCTGAGTCTCTCCTGTGCTCTGCCTCTGCTCGTCACCGACACCGCTCGCCCTTGACACTGCCGTAAGCCACGCCGCCGCCGCTTGACGCCAGTTGCAAGAATCGTTTATCGCGAAGCCTGAGTGGGATACATCGATTCCCAGTTCCAGTTCGATTCCGCCGGATGCCCTAACCCTCGACGCTGCTCACTAGGGGTGTGCATGGTCCGAGCGGGCGGTTCTCGACCTAGAACCGGGAATCGCCCGTTAAGGACCAGTTCTGAAAAATTAGAACCGGGATCTACTTGTTTGTTGCATGGATCCACCCGGGAACCGGACCGCTAGTCTGGTCCGGTTCCCAGGTGGATCCATGGAACCCATCTTGACGTGAAATAATTTTGGTTTTCAATATAGAACGATTACGTGACATCAAAGCAAGCCAAAGAAAGAAAAACCAAATTTAAGTACGTGGAACAAACTCATCAAGTAGAGTAAATTAGACAAGGTTACAAGGATCGGACTTCCATATCCAAAGCAACCAAAGATATCTCCGATGAGTTTCTTCACATAACAAACATTTTCCACATCATCGAGGAGAATCAAAACTCTCATGTGGCCACATAAGTCCCTAAAAGACTCGATTCTCAAGCTGGCTAAAGCAACATCCTTAGGTGCCCCTTCCAAAAAACACATACAACTATCAATTGTCAACCCACTAGCCATGCATCAGTATCAGGCACAGAAAACTACTTATAACAACAACTCAAGTGAATCCAAATTCGAAGAGGGCCATCAAAAATGAAAAGAAAAGCATCTTCCAGAAAAGAGTTGAATGTAGCTAATAGCCTTCTGAGGTGAAATGGTGACTTCCCATTTCTCTGCCAACAGCCAAAAATATTTCCCACCACAAGATGATTGGGCTATCAAACCAAGTGTTTGTCCTTGATCACACTAGCAAATTGACTCATAACAGAAATTGTATAAATCCTTTCGAATAGTACCTGTGAATTCCACTTAAATAATATCCAGGAATATAGCTGAAGCACGATTTTGCCACAGTGAAATAAGTTCCTCCAACTATTGCCAAGTATACTATCTGCAAACACATAAATCACATAAGCCAAAACTGATAAAATCGAGCATAACATATGAAAAAGGAGTAATGATAACAAAAACAGAGCCCTTCAATTTATCACCCCATCCCTCCACGCCATCTATCTAAAGGGTAGTTCAACCTAGCAGTACAGTCAAATTCAGGAGGTGAAGCCAGTTTCCTAACCTAGAAGGAAGAAGAACAAAATTGAAAAAAAAATTAAAATTTAAAAAAGCTCAAAACTTTATCTCCTCCTCACGACCTTGAGCATAGAATTTACCGACGATCAGACATACAAAAAATCAAAAAACACAGCAAAAGGGAAAAGCAACCCAGGATTCTGCAAATTCAAGCATGAGCACCGTCGAAGACAAAGCACCAAGATGAATAGCGATCAATTCCCAAAACAAAGACTCAAACTTCACTACGTTCCGACCTATTGGGTAATCGAACCAAAGTACAAGTTCGCAAGCGGACGATGAATCGAGAGGCAAGCTGGAAGTCGATGATCGTACCTTATTGAGTGACGGAAAAGGGGGCTCGGTCGAGATGGACAGTAGAGGCGGAGGAGCAGCGGTTGTGGTGGGTGGCGACCGACGCGAGGGGGCGGACAGCAGCGGCGGAGGAGCAGCGGCGGCGGCGTCGACGCTCGGGGAGGAATCGAAGACGAAGAGACTGAGCGAGGGGGCGGACAGCAGAGGCGGAGGAGCAGCGACTGTGGCGGGTGGCAACCGGCGCGAGGGGGCGGACAGCGGCGGCGGCATCGATGCTTGTGGAGGAATCGAAGATGAAGAGACTGAGGAAGAGACACAGAGAGAGAACCGAAGATGAAGAGATGAGACGCAAGACGTTGGGTTTCTTTTAGTAATTTTTTTTTTAATATTAAAAAGGTTCTGGTCCGGTCCGAGTGGGCGGGCGGGCGGATCCACCCACGGAACCGGGAACCAAACCGGTACCCACCGGTTCCCATAAATAGGAACCGGGAACCGGACCGGTTCCCTCAAGAACCGTCTGTTCTAGGCAGTTCCGGTTCGGTTCCGGACGGTCCGGGCGGTTCCTGAGTATTTTGCACACCCTTACTGCTCACCCACTCACCCCCGAGTCCCGATGCCCTTAGCCGAGCCTCCCCCAAAGCTGCTCGCCTAGCCGCATGCTCAGGGCAACTCGACACTGCTCACCCAGTCACCCCCGACGCCACTTGCCAAGCCTCCCTTGAAGCACATCGCTTCCTGCACCTACCGCAAGTCCGATCCTTTCAAGATCGGTCTCTGGAATTGGTGAGTCGGATTGACCTCGAGATTCACTTTCTTGAAGTCAATCTACTTGCAGGCAGTACCAACTTGGAACCTGTACCAACTTGGTAGCATGGAATGCTGATCAAGACGAATTACCTATCTATCATGCAACCTTATGTTTTTCCATAGTGATAGCTTTGTTCTTGCATCTCTGTATCTTGGATACTGCAAGTAGTCTTTGGTTGCAGGAAGATGAGGCTTGTTTTATTTTTGGCAAATGCCATACGTGTCTACCTGTGATAATATTTTTCACTTTGGTGATTGAGGATAATCTGCCTGTTTTATTTTTCACTTTTGTATTTTCTAAGTTGTGAGAAGAAGGAAATTAAAGGGAAAGGAGAATAAGAACAAGGCATCTGAACATAAGCACAGATTCTATACAGTTGCGCACATGAATGCACAACTTTCTTGCTCATTTTATCGTTTCAAATTCTATAATGGTCTTATTCCTGGGAGTTTCAAAACCCAGCTGAATGATGCGTAGAGGTCTACCTTTTGTTTAGCTGAATGGGCTTAACAGCTTAATGCATATTGTAAATTAGAGTCAAACTGCTGAGTTGATGAGGGTTTCTAATGCAACTCTCAGCAACTTGTCCAATTTTAATCCTTAGTCTCCCTTAAAACGTTGATTAATGCGGGGGAGAGATCATAGATGAAAAATGTTTTCACAAGAAAACTTGTTTATAGCTCGAATTTCTATGCGATTGCTTCCTTGATTTGCTAGTATGAAGGGAGTCCCATTTCTATGCTAGACATTCTTGTTCTAGTGGTGTTTCATTTCTAGTTTGCTCTTTGTTTTGAAATTTCTAATTATATTCTATTATTGTTGTGTAGTGCGAAGTTAATGTATCAAGATAACACGTCAATGAAAGTGGAGGGACGTGAGGAGATGACTCCGATTACGAAATTAGAGTTTTCTGGCGATGAAATTGAAGAAGAGGCACCCCCTTACCATGAGTGCCACAAATAAGGTACCTGATTCTTATCTTCGTCATGATAAGAAATATACATCCGAATGCTAGAATCATTATTCGAGAATCAGTGATAAGGATAGAAAAATATATCAAGTGAAGTGCATTCATTGTGGGTCCATGCTTAAGTACCATGTTGCTAACAGTACTTCTACAATGAGAAAGCACTTGACCACATGCAAGAGGTTTCCCCGTAATGTAGATAAGAGGCAGAAATTCTTTGCACCTCGTAATGTCAACATGGCTGGCAAGGCAGAAGGAGATTCTAGTATTGGTAGCGTCTTATCGATACGGTCATTTAATCAAGAACGTTGATCAAGAACGTTGTAGGCACATGCTTGCTTGGTTCATCATTTTTGCTGAGCAACCTTTTTCCTTGGTTGAACATGTTGGATTTCGTGAATATGTTACTGAGTTACAACCCCTCTTCAAACATGTATCACGTTTCACAGTGGCAAAAGATTGCATGAAGTTGTATTTATGTAAAAGAACTTCTTTGAATAATTATTTTGGAAAGATTAATTCTAGGATCGCACTCACGATTGATACATGGAGTTCCAATCAAAATCTGAATTATTTGTGTCTCACTGCACATTTTATTGATGAAAATTGGAAGTTGCATAAAAGAATCATCAACTTTGTGGTGATGCATAGTCACAGGGGTAGAGAGATTGGGAAAATGGTAGAGAAATGTATTGAAGAGTGGGGAATAGAAAAAAAAAAAAAAGGTGTCCACAATTAGCTAGCTCGTATGATGTTGCAATTGGCTATTTGAGGTAAAAACTTTCGAAAGAAAGGTCGTTGATATTAGATGGTAGTGTTTTGCACATGAGGTATACAACTTATATATTAAATTTGATTGTAAGAGATGGCTTGACTATGGTACGTGACTCCATTGCACGTATTTGAAATGTGGTTAGGTATGTAAAGAGTTCTCCCACGAGAGCCAAAGGATTTCAATCCTGCATTAAGAGAAAACAGATCACTTATAAGGGTTTGGTAGTTCTTGACGTTGCCACTAGATGGAACTCCACTTATCTCATGTTAGACACCGCCATAAAGTTCAGAAAAGTTTTTGAAAGGATGGAAGAAGACGATCCATCTTTTGTAAATGAGCTTAATCATGAAACTCCTAGTGATGATGATTGGGAAAATACTATTATTCTTTCGGAATTTCTAAAAGTATTCTATGATGCCACCAATTAGATGTCTGGGAGTTCATATGTTACTTCAAATGATTATTTTGAAGGGATAGCTCTTTTGTATAGATATTTGAAAGATGCAGTCAATGCTTCAGATCCTAAGCTTCAAGCTATGGGTGTGAAAATGAAAGAAAAATTTGACAAATATTATGAAAGCTTGGATAAAGTGAATATGATAGTATTGATAGCAGTTATGTTAGATCCTAGAGCCAAGTTAAATTATGTAAGTTTCTTGTATGGACAAATTTATGATGATGAATCGAAAATTAAAGAGATGCATTATAAGGTGAATGATACATTAGAGCGTTTGTATGAATTTTATGAGCAATTTTCTCTTATTTCAAGTGATCAAAATTTTGGTGGCCATAATTTGGGTGCAAGTAGTAGTAGTTCCAATATCGATACGGGTGGTAATGAAGGAGTAAAGAAGTATGACGGCCAAGCTTGGAAGAAAATGTTTTTATACTTGAATGAACAAGCGTGCGATGACAACAAGTCCGAGCTTGATGAGTATCTTCAAGAAAAAAATGAAAAGGATTTTGATTTTGACATTTTGATTTGGTGGAAGACTAATGGCTCAAAATATAAGATCATTTCTTTGATTGCTCGAGATATTTTATTCATTCCTGTAACTACCGTTGCTTCAGAGTCAACTTTTAGTACATCAGGTCGTGTGCTTGATGGCTTTCGAAGTTCTTTAACCCTTAAAGTAGTGGAAGCTTATTTGCACTCAAGATTGGTTGAGAGCCGTTCGTATACTACTTGATGTTAAAGAGTGCATCGAGAACGCATAAAAATTTGAGTTGGGTAAGTAATGTTTATATCTTTATATATTGTAATTCTTTTTGTATATCTAATAAGTGAATATTTTATTTAATCTCTTATTCTTTTTTTTTTCAGATATGGTTGGTCTTAATGCAGAGATTATCATCGATAAATAGAGTTGGTGGTGTCACATCTGTAATGGGTCCAGCGGTTGAGAAGTCGAGCAAGGTTTTTTGTTAGCTTTGTGCTGCTTTAACTGTGCAGAAGTTGATTGATGAGAAACTTTGTTTGTCGTAATCTTAATGCAAGCTCCTCTTATGTACATTGAATTTTTGAACTATGTTGTCAAAGAGTTTAGGAGCCTTTAGATGGGCAAAATGGCATGCTTCATGGAGTATTATCGATATTGATTTTTTTTCTGTGTTTTTATTTAGGATTTTGACTGATTTTCATCCATGTCTTTGCAGGGTTTCGTTGTGCCAAAGGAATCACAGGGAAAGGTTGCAGAGTTCACACTATGGAGTAGATGAAAATTTGAGATCTTGTTGGCACTTCTGGTTTTTCATCTCTTTAGTATATTTTGCTTCATCATTTTCATTTGACTCAGCTGATAAGGCATATGGCATATGGCAAATGTGATGATTTAAGCTTTAGTGCACATATATTGACATATGTGGGCACAATAATTATAGTTAATCAAGCATCTCCTTTCCTCTTTGGAAACTTCTTATTAGTTTTGATTATGTATTTCCAAATTCTTGGCAGTTGGCACTGGTATGTTTGCTAAGATGTGGGAAGTTACCGTAGAGTATGCACGTACGTTATAGTTCAAATCTGAAAATGACAAAAAAAAAAAAAAAGAACCTATTGGAAACTAGAACCGACCTTGGAACCTGTGACAGGGTAGGTTCCAGGTTCTTGGTTTTGATGGGTAGGTTCTAGGTTCCAGGTTCCAGATGGATTCGAACCGTAACCTGGAATCGCTCACCCCTACTAAATGCTGTCTTTTCTTCTTTTCTTTTCTTTTTTTCTTTTTCGAGGGTTAAAAAACCAACCACATTAATTGGCATTAGAAGCTAACACACCCTTAATTTTGCACATGATGACTTTTACGAGTGTTCCATGTTTCCCTCCTCCCAATGGAATTGTGAGTTTGATAGAGAAATTTACCCCATATATATATAATTTGGGATGAGTATATTAAGAGTGCCATAACTTTTGTACTATGTTTACTTGAATGTCATAATTTTTTTTTTCGCTCACGAGTGCCAAAAATTTGAAAAATCAATTACTTAAATGCCTTCAACAATTTGCCTCACTGCAAAAGCTGACATGGCATTAATTTATAATGTATCATTTGACATGGCATCTCCGAAAACTAAAGTCGGTCCTTGAGAAGGCAAACAACTTCGCTTGAGTTTCTGATTGAAGGATGACATGAGTTCCAATAACTTCACGAATGAGCATTTCAATGCCATAAATTTTTAGAAGTACACTTAGGTCATCAATTATTTTTAAAGTGACCACTTAAGTGACAAGAAGAGAGAGAGTCTAAAAATGGCATCATCTAATTGTGAATTTTTTTTTTTAACAAAAAGTAAGAAACGACATTTTTTATACTCTCGCCATCCTAAACAAAAGTTTCCACGTTGTACTTCAGTTTATTTTGAAAATTTCACATCAGAATGGAAAGTTAAGAAAAAAATTCACATAGGACGATTTATTAGAAATGACACTTAAGTGATCGATTTTACACTAAAGTGACACTTAAGTGAACGAAAAAAAGTTATGGCACTTGAGTTAATGTAGTACAAAATTTATGACACTCCTAATGTAATTATTCTTATGTAATTTCAATGTAGCTTTTTTAAATAAAAGCTCATGCTATATATTCAGGTAATCTCTCTTGTATTATAACACCATACTCATAGGAAAAAGATTGCATAGTGTGACTCCATGATATTTTTTTTTCTTTTCTGATTTTGAAAGGGTTTTCCACGTAAAAGTTTGCGTGTCTTCTTTTCTAATTATTCTCTTTTAGGTTTTGCAATCCTAACAACTAGTATTAGAGCTTAAATTGGTGGTATAATAAGAGCACCGAAGATGGATGAAGGGAAGGTGAAGATCAGGAAAATTACCAAAAAGGTTCTTAGCCTATTAAAATTATGCTAATGCGGTCATGAATTTTTTTTTCCCTAATTTAGTACTAGATCTTTTACAAAAATGATAATTCAGTTCATCTAACCATTCTTAATCGGACAAGTTCTACGTGGAATCCTAATCAGCACCAGCTGGCACTGTCGGTGGTAACATGGCTGTTGGAGACTCAAAACGATGTCATTTTGAGTCGTTTTGCTTTTTAAGAAAACAGACTTTAAGAAGTCCCAAATGGCATGGCTTGGCTGGATATATCATAAACAAAATCATAAGTTTCTTTCCCAAATCGTCTTCTATTCAAATGAACCCAAGTTTCATTTAGCCCAAAATTTTCGCAAATTTTCTGTAGATTCAATCTCATCTTGCCATTCTTGTCAAGCGAAGTCGTTTGTTTGTGAGTTGCCTTGGCTAATCGAGCGTTCTTTTGCCTGACGCCTTCGTTCGTTGCAATTCTAGACTCGCCTGTCCAAATTGCGAAGACTTGATTCGCCCGCAGCCCAATTGTGACCTGATTTGTCCGTCACAATCTACAGCAGACATGAGCAAATCTTGTGGTCTTGGTTTGTTTGTGTTGTTCACCAGTGTTGAGTGAACACGACAAGTCTACGTGGTAGTCCTAAACTCAATGAAGAACGGTAAAATGGGTATATTTTCTTGGTCCCAAGCTGAGTGATTGTCCATGTCTTATTTTATGTAATCCGTTTTCCTTGTTTCTTTGCGTGTTGTATTGTATAATAGACTGAGTCTTGATTTTCTCTGAGCTTTTGGGCGTTTTACTTCTTTATGAGCTGCAAATTGTTTTATTGACGTCATTTGGCGTGTGGTGCAAGATTGACGCCGTTTGTTGAGTAGGTGTTGAAAAAGCTCTGGTAATTAATCACATCAATAAAACTTGGCTTCCTTAATCTTTTTCATTTGAGCCAAACTAAGGTTGTTTAAGCAAAACTCAACGTGCAAGACAAGTATTATACTTCTTGCATCTTCCATCTTGATGGCTCTAGTGTTAAAAGACCTTTTTTTCCATGCTTTTAGCTCGAAGCACTAGTACTAGTTTAAGGTACCAAAAGCTCCATATTTCTGGTATGTAGCTAGTCCCCAAGAGTTGACATAGATTTTGAGACATCCTGAAATTTTCATTTCTGTTTTCAATTTAATAAATCGGGCCTTTCATCGATGCGCCTATAGTGCTATTCTTAGAGCTGATCACTCCTGAGATAACTAGACTAGCTGGGGAAGTCATTAAGGAATTTTAACGCATTAGACTTGAGAATTCGACGAAGAATCAACTACTCGACCGTGCTCATCTGCAGAAATCATTACGGTACAGTAAAGATCGATTAGAAATTAGAGATAGGTCGGTTTGACTAAGATGTGTGGTTAAATATGAGTGATTCCACCAAATTAAAAAATTCTCGTTGATCGATACTAGACTGATTTTTCTGTCGTTTTGGTATCTTGTGTCCGTATTTGAAACCTCGAGGTTTTCATGACAACCGAGAGTCGCCAATGTGTCGAAGAGGTTTGTCGTGGCTCGAAGAAAATCGACCACAGGTCATTTGCACTTAAAATTTCTGAAAGCTACCCAGTAGCCTAAGTCACGCTAAAATCGCGCCAGATTGAAATTAACTACAAATTTGAATCCGATTTCAGAAATTGAAAGTTCCGTCATGTCACGGGTCATTTTAGGAATATCGACTCAATCTCCGAAGATTTTTCTGCAAACCGAGATTTTAGCCGAAAAAGTCAATATAGGGTCGTTTTCGACTAGAAAATTCAAAGGACCATTTTTTATCGCAAAATTGAGATGCAAGTAGAGTCTATTGGCAAGGAAAAATGCTAATTTGATCGTTAGTTCGATAATGGAATTTATGGAAGCTGATTTGAGTTGATTCAAGAAATTGAATTTAAATTGAGGGAAATCAAGCCAAAATTCGTAGCTCCCCCATGGACACAACCTTTGGACCATCTTCAAAGCTTCTAGAGGAAGCCAAGGGAGTGGAAAATGCTGAGGATAGGGCTGAGTCTTGGTGGGACCAAGTTGAGGGGATAGAGAGATGAGGGAGAGACCAAGTGACCCCCTCCATGCAAGTTTGGTCCCCCTTCTTCCCCTTCATTCCGTCGACTCCTGCCTCCATTTTCCAGCAGGTTTGAAGCTCAGCAAAACTAGAGAACCGGCCAAGCTAGCTCCCTCCTCGATCGCACGCCCACCGAAGCCCGAGCGTCACCCGTCCGCCCATCACAAGCCTTACCATCGCTGCTCATGTCCTACTGCTCACCGTGTGTCCCTGACCGCCGTCTGGACCAGCTCGCGCATCCAGCAGGTCACCAGGCCACCGTACGTCGCCGTCATGGTCGTCAGAGCTGCCGTCTGCCCGTCTGCCCGTCTGCACCCCCATCCAAGCCTCCTAGCTTTGCTGTGCTCGTTTCCAACTCAACTGACCACCGGAGTAGCTCCTTTGGCCATCAAAGAGAACCAAAGCTCGTGGGTCTCACCAGCACTGTTTGGCCCATTTTGGTGCCCTTCCGGACCTCGAAAGGCGCACCCGCTTTGGAGTTTATTGCTCCTCTCCACATCGTCGTCATTTTGGTTCAATCGGTTCGTTAATCAAGTGATTTTAACTCACTAATCCCTACTTAGTAAGTTAATGCTACTTAACGGTTGATTAGTTTAGGTTAAATATGGATTAGGTGGTTAGTTAGAATAGATTAGCAATTTAATCGTTCGATATTTGGCGAGTAGATAGATCGTAGTATCTATCTAACAAGTCTCAAAATTTTTCCAAGCTCATTTTGGTATTTAATTAGGCTTTTCCGGCCTAAGTTGCATTTTTGGGTATTTAATAATTAAATTTTGAAATTATTTAATTAATTATCATTTTCCGAAAATTAGACCGGGATTGCCGGTGACCGGAATTTTATGCTGATTGTAGTTGTGTGATCTGTTTATTTAATTGAGTGTTGGATGGTGCAGATTGAGTGTGAATTGCAATTTTGGGTATTTATTCCAAAATTTAATAATGTCAATATTTAATCAGAAAATATTGGGGCATTGGTTTTTAACGCCGAAAATGTGTTTTGGCACTATAATAAATAATGGGATTTTCAAGTGGGAAAATATTGTATTTTAACTAAGGCTGATCGTGTACCCACACACGAATATTTTTATCGGGTATGATAAAAATAATGAGTTTGTTAGATGGTTAGAGTGGTTTACTATATCCGCCTACGGGTCTTGATATGTCAGCTTAGGGTGAGCAGTATACCGGTATACTATATCCGTCTAAGGGCCTTGATATATCAGCTTTGGGTGAGCAGTATACATTAGCAACTTCTGGTGAGCATTATCAGTATACTATATCAACTTGCGGGCCTCAATATATTAGCTTTGGGCGAGCAGTATACTCTATTGTCAGCTTCTGGCGAGCTATGTTTATTATCAGCTTTGGGTGAACTATATTATCTATCTTCAGCTTAGGGTGAGCAGTTCTTGATATGATCGAATTGTATAGATAGTATTGAATGGGCCGACCGAGAGAAGGTCGTGATGACATGGAATCGACTGAGTTAATTGATCGATGACTCGATCTGATGTGATGATTTGATTGGTTGGTGTGATTTGATGCATTTGTGAATTATACTGATTTGCGGGAAGGAAATCGAGGTAAAGATAAGTCTTCTGATTTGTGCTTGTGCTTAGGCAGCCTTTAGGGCGTATTTTCTTTCTAGTCGGGTCTTAGGGGGGCGAACTTGCTGAGACATCGTCTCACCCCGTTGTAGGATAACATTTTTAGGTCCTTAGATGGCAGCTCCTCCCAAATGTTTTGGTCAGCCGAAGAAGGTTACAGAGCAGGTAATCTATATTCCGAATCATGGACACCCAAGGGGTTTGGTCTATGAGCTCATGAAGTCCGTGGTCTGGGTTGATGAGGCTTTACCCCATAAGGTACCTCATTGATACAGATCATGGTACCGTCATGAGCGGCATGGACAGAGGGAAGGTCCCATACCGGAATCTAAGATATATGTGTACGTGCTGGAGGTTACTTTTGGGAAAGGCACAGTAGATCCCCCTGATGGTTCGGGGGTAGATCTGGATCTTTCAGATCCAAGAACCCCGGTGTATTTAGCTAAAGACTCCAATGAGGATGAGGAGGAAGAAGAGGATCTGTAGTTTTATGAACCCCCCCTGTTTTACAGACCTTATTTTTCTGGATTGGTTGTGTATATGACATGGCTGGATATATGTATATATAAACGTGTTATGGTTTGAAAAATTTATGACTCTACTTTTCTATCCCATCTTTTTATTGTCTAGGGAATTTATTTATTTACTTCCGCATGTGCATTTAAAACGAATGAGTTGGCGATGCGTCTTGAGATGTCGCTATTTAATTGATCGTAGAGGGATGGGCACGTGGTTAGAGGATTAGGGCGTGACATCCCCCGTTTAAGTGGTATTAGAGCGAAGTTTAGAGGTTGGAGTGATAAGGTGCGATGGTTTATGGGATAGTTAGTAGGAATGGCTTTTATTTCATGCTAGTGCATGTCTGTGATAGCTGATTGGTAGAAAATTGTTTGTTTGTGTGAATCGTTCAACTTCTAATTCTATGTGGAATTGGAAGGCAGGTTTCAGTAGAAACTGAGTCATGAGCGATTAGGAGCAAAGGACTCCTAGGAAGAGGACTATAAGGCCTATCACTTGGGGTAGGACGCCGACGAGGGTTGGTACTCGAGGAGGCCAAGGTAGAGCGCCAACTCAGGCTAGCGCGAGTGGAGTGGCACCGCCTCCCGCTGGTGCTGGGGTAGTAGCCCTTGAGGATCCAAGATTTGCTGGCATCATGCAAGCACTCGAGATGATGGGTAATAGGATGGATCAGCAAGCATAGATCCAAGCTGCTAGTGCCGCCGTTTCAGCCGCCGCTACCACAACTATCGCGAATGCCACCGTAGATGCTGCTGCTGCTGCCGCCACTGTTGCCGCACCTGCTGAGGTTCCGCTAGGGAACATGGTCGTTGGGAGACCAATACATAAGTTGGTGGAACAATTTATGAGATTGAACCCACCGAAGTTTTCTGGGGCAGGAAACCCCGAAGCCGCAGCCTTATGGATCCAAGTCTTGGAGAAGGCTTTTGCATTTCTAATGTGCACTAAGGTGGAAAAGGAAGTCCTTGCAACCTACCAGCTGCAGGGTATTGCAAGTACTTGGTGAAGAACCACCAAAGGAACGGTATTCCCTGAAAGTGTAGCCCTGGAGTGGAACGCCTTTGTTGAGGTCTTCAATAGTAAATATTTTTTTGAGACTGCCAGAGAACTTAAGATGGCAGAATTCCAGCACCTTCGCCAAGGCTTAATGACAGTAGATCAGTATAAGGAGAAGTTCGATAAACTATCGCAGTACGCTCTTGAACTCGTCGAGAATCTAGCAAATCGAGTTAGGAGATTCAAAGACGAACTCAGGCCAGAATTGAGGAGTCCGCTGATATTGCTCAATCTGAGGAATTATAGCGACTTGTATGAGTGGGTCCAGATGATAGAGAGAGATCAGAACGAAAGAGCCGCCACATCTGGGTCGCGGTTTGGATCAAATCGAGATGGGAATTGATATGGGAAGAATCCCATGACCGGAGGAAGATTCCAAGTCCCGCCCAATAGGAAGGGTGGAGTTAGCAAGGCAGGGCCAAGCCAAAATGGTTAGTGTCTCTTCTGTGGAAGGCGACATGTTATAGCTCCGTGCCCTCGAAGATTGGGCGTCTGTTTCGAATGTGGCCAACAGGGTCACATGGCTAGAGATTGTCCTAGAAGACCGAGAGGACAACAGCAGTTACCGCCGTCGCCACCGATGGGTCAGATCAGAGGATACGTGCCGCAGAACACACCATAGGGTGAACAGAAGAGACCCCCGGCTCAAGGGACAGTTTATGCCATCACTAAAGGTTAGGCGGAGGACGCGTATCATGTGATTACAAGTACGGTTTCGCTGAACAACCATGCTGCTTATGCTTTATTCAATCCTGGAGCGACTCATTCTTTTATTGCCGAGCAATATGTTAGGCTGATAGGATTAAGTCTTGAGTTGCTGGAGTCAGTGGTTAGCATATCTACACCGTTAAAGGATAAGGTGTTATCTACATTGGGTTGTTCTGGTTGCAAGTAAGGGATTAGTGGGCGAGAGGGGAGGATAGATTTATTAGTCCTAGCCATGTATGACTTTGATTTGATAATTGGCATAGACTGGCTCACCAAGCAACGAGCTAAGATGGACTGTAATCGTAAAGCGATTCAGTTTGACCCGTTAGAGGATGAGAGTTTCAAGTTTGTTGGAAGTCAAGGAAGACCCTCGATTACATTGATCTCGTCATTTGAAGCAACCTGTTTATTAGGCGAGGGTTGCCAAAGTTACCTAGCAACCGCCGTTGATACGAATATCATCAGTTGAGGATCAGGAAGGAGGACATTCCAAAGTCAGCATTTCATATTTGATACGACCATTATGAATTCACTGTAATGCCGTTTGGTTTGACGAATGCTCCAACTACTTTCATGGATCTAATGAATCGAGTGTTTAAAGAATATCTAGATCAGTTCATGATCGTGTTCATCAATGATATTCAGGTATATTCGAGAAGTGCTGAAGAGCATGAAAGTCATCTGAGACTGGTACTGCAGACCCTAAGGACTCATGGATTGTATGCCAAGTTCAGTAAATATGAGTTTTGGCTGACTTGTGTAGCGTTCCTAGGTCACGTGATTTTAGGCGAATGAATCTCCGTGGACCCATCCAAGATAGAAGCAGTGATCAATTGGCCGAGACCGACTACGGTGACAGAGATCATAAGTTTTCTAGGTTTGGCGGGTTATTACAGACGGTTCGTGGAAGGATTTTCGGCTTTGGCATCGCCGGTAACTCAACTCTTGAAGAAAGAAGAGAAGTTTGTGTGGACAGACAAGTGCAAGTGTAGTTTTCAAGAGCTTAAGCAAAAGTTGACTATCGCACCTGTGCTGACCATTCCATCTGGTCCTAAAGGATACGAGATCTACAGTGATGCGTCGTTTAGAGAACTGGGTTGCGTGTTGATGTAACATGGTAGAGTTGTTGCATACGTCTCCCACCAGTTGAGACCTCATGAGCAGAATTACCCGATGCATGACTTAGAACTCACATCAATCATTTTTGCTCTGAAGATTTGGAGACATTATTTGTGTGGAGAAAGATTCCAGATCTTCACTAACCATCAAAGTCTTAAGTATCTATTCTCTCAGAAGGAGTTGAATATGAGACAACGTCATTGGATGGAACTTCTAAAGGACTATGATTGTGATATTCTATATCACCTCAGGAAGGCGAATAAGGTCGCCGACGCTTTGAGTCGAAAGTCTTCAGTCGCACATATGCTAGTTAAGGAGTGGAATTTAATCGAGAGAGCTCGAGATTCGATTTTCAAGTTTAAGGTAAGTCACATTACGAACCTTATGGCTACCCTCATAATTGAGCCGGATGTTCAGATAAAGATCAAATTGCTTCAACTGACAGACCCAGATGTTTAGAAGATTTTACAAGAGGATATCAATAAGAGAAGGGCTGATTTTCAGATTTCTGAGGATGGAACACTGAGGTTCCGAGGACGATTGTGTGTACCTGAAGATGCAAAGCTTAGAGAGGAGATCTTATCAGAAGCTCATCTTAAGAGTTACAGCATTCATCCTAGCAGTATGAAGATGTATTCGAATCTGTGTCAACATTATTGGTGATTTGGTATGAAGGTGGACATCGCCAACCATGTCGCCAAGTGTATGACATGTCAGCAAGTCAAAGCACAGCATTGTAAGCCGGGAGGACTTCTGCAACCTCTTGAGATCCCAGAGTGGAAATGGGAGCACATCACGATGGATTTCGTGACAAGTTTACCGATGAGTCAGAGAGGAAATGATTTCATTTGGGTAGTAGTCGACAGACTAACGAAGTCGGCTCACTTCATTGCAGTGCGAAAGGACCTTAATTTGGATAGGCATGCAGAGTTGTACATGCGTCAGATCGTTCGTCTGCATGGAGTGCCGGTGATGATTACTTCAGACCGAGACCCGAGATCCACAGCTGCTTTTTGGAAGAGTTTGCAGGCCGCTTTAGGAACGAAGCTGCAGTACAATACGACATATCATCCTTAGACGGATGGCCAATTTGAGAGGACGATTCAAACCTTTGAAAACATGCTGCGAGCTTGCGTACTAGATTTCAAAGGAAGCTGGGAAGAACAACTCCATCTGGTCGAGTTTGCCTACAACAACAGTTACCAATAGAGCATTCAAATGGCTCCTTTCGAAGCGTTATATGGCAGAGTGTACAAAATGCCAGTGTGTTGGGATGAAGTTGGGGAGAGAAAGATCACAAGCCCAGAGTTGGTTCAGTTATCAGTCGAGGTAGTTACAGTTATCAGGAATAGGTTAAAGACCGCTCAAAGCCACCAGAAAAGCTATGCAAATAAGCGCCGAAGACCATTGGAATCCCAAGTTGGTGATCACGTTTTTCTAAAGGTGTCACCAACGAGGGGAACTTCGCGCTTTGGCAAGAAAGGAAAACTGAGGCCGAGGTACGTAGGTCCCTTTGAGATTCTAGAGAGAGTCGGGATCCTAGCGTATCGTCTCGCATTGCTGTCGAGACTGGCGCAAGTGCACGACGTCTTTCACGTGTCGATATTGAGGAAGTATGAGCCTGACCCGAGAATTCAACTAAGAATCGACTACTCGATCGTGCTCATCTGCAGAGATCATTACGACATAGTAAAGATCGATTAGAAATAAGAGATAGGTCGGTTCGACTGAGATGTGTGGTTAAACGTGGGTGTTTCACCAAATTGAAAAATTCTCGTCGATCGGCACTAGACTGATTTTTCTATCGTTTTGGTACCCTTTGTCCGTAGTTGAAATCTTGAGGTTTTCACAACAACCGAGAGTCGCCAATGTGTTGAAGAGGTTCGTTGTGGCTCGAAGAAAATCAACCACGGGTCATTTGTACTAAAAAATTTTTAAAGCTACCCGGTAGCCTAGGTCACGCTAAAATCGCGCCAAAGTGAAATTAACCGCGAATTTGAATCCGATTTCAAAAATTGAAAGTTCTGTCATGTCACGGGTTATTTTATAAACGTCGACTTAGTCTTCGAAGATTTTTCAACAAACCAAAGTTTTGGCAGAAAAAGTCGATATAGGGCCGTTTTCGACCGGAAAATTCAGAGAACCGTTTTTTATCACAAAATTAGAATGCAAGTAGGGTCTATTGGCGAGGAAAAATTCCAATTTGATCGTGAGTTCGATAATGGAATTTATGGGAGCCGATTTGAGTTGATTCAAGAAGAAATTGAATTCAAACAATTTTGAAATAAATACTCAAAAGTCACAATCATCACTTAATTGCACAATTTAACAATCAATTGCATAAACTAAGCACACCACTGCAATCAGTACGGAATTCCGGTCACCAGCTATCCCGGTATAATTTCCGAAAAATATTAAATAATAAAATAAATAGCAAAATTAATTAAATAAATGCAATTTAATCCAATAAATGCAAACCTACGTCGGAAACGCTAATTTAACCACCTAAACGAGCCTAGAAAATTAATGCACCTATCCACATAAATAGTACAATCTATTTAGCCCTTAATCAATCTATTCTAACCACCTAACTATCATAATTAAGTAATTAAATCACTAATAAAAACTAACTAACCACCTAAAAAATATTTAGCCTAATCTAATTACCTACTAAACTTCATTAACTCCCTAAGCAGAGTTTAGCAAGTAAACTCATTGGATTAACGGGCCAATGAGTCCATGACGATGGCGACGCGGAGGCGGGCGGAAAACAAGCCTGCGGTGACACCAAACGAGGTCCGGACGGGCCTAGAAAAGGCCCACGAAGCTCATAGCTGGGCTGTGAGGTTCGGTTCTGATGCGTGATAGGGTGAGTGATTCCAGAACGGAAATTTTTTAAAGCGGAATTTTATGGTTAAGTGTATGGAGTAGTGTATACGGTGAAGAAAAAAGGGGGAATAAGAAAAGATAGAATGATCTCCTTCCAAGGTATAAAGGCCACGCCACCAACCGAGGATGAGAATCGAGATCTACGAAGTTCACCACCAAGGCCTAAAGCTTCCACCAACCAAGGATAAAGGACTTCAGGATAGGAGAAGCTCACCACCAAGGCCTAAAGATTCCACCAGCCAAGGATAAAAGGCTTCTTGGCTCACCACCAAGGAGTGATCTACGCTCCAAGGATAAAGAGACCGAAATGAGTTATCCACTCTTCAAAGGAGTTCACTCAAGCAGAGGAAATCTCACCATTTTCATTGATTAAATCCATGTCTCCCATACATTGGTTAGTTTTCCCCTATTTATAAGAGGATTTTAGACTTAGGAAATATAAAAAATAGACTTTAATGACCTAGGAACTTAAACCTTCG
The DNA here is from genome assembly GCA_016097605.1 of Eucalyptus guilfoylei. Taxonomy (NCBI): domain Eukaryota; kingdom Viridiplantae; phylum Streptophyta; class Magnoliopsida; order Myrtales; family Myrtaceae; genus Eucalyptus; species Eucalyptus guilfoylei. The sequence continues at coordinate 38,351,682 of CM027861.1, forward strand.
ACTCTTGAGCTACATAAAAATAAAGACACCTAGGAACTTAAGAAAAGCCTTTATTAACACGAGAACTAAATGCCTTTAATCTTCAGCCTTCCGTATTCTTGAACCTTTAGCTTTCTGTATTCTTGAACCGCATTCTTGAACCTTTGGCTTTCCATATTCTTGAACCGCATTCATGAATCTTTAGCCTTCCCAAAATTCGTGCTCCTCCCTTGACCAGAAAATAATCCTCCTGAAACTTCATCAATTGGTCATACAAGACATTTAAAATGACCTCACATTGATACTTATTGATATACCACAAAGTACCGATAAGTAATTGACACTATTCATTCAAAATGATCCATCAAAGCATATAATGCCCAATTTCTTTCTTGGCTTGGATAAGCATCGATGGTTATAAGTTGGTCGATGGAGCTACGTTGGATGCTCCCGCATCAGGTTCTGTCCAAGGTTGAACCAAAGGGAACCAAGGCTGGAATGGCGAGGAGATGCGTGGCGATGGCTACAGTGGCTCCAAGCAGGCGATAACGGTGGCTCCGGCGGCTGGACGGACGGCCTAGATGACGAAGGCGGCTCGGAATGGCTGCGAGGCGGCTTGGCTTCGTCGAACGGCGAGAATGCGAGCAGGAGCATGCGTGACGCGGGATGCTGGCGGGCGGCTTGCGGCTGCTCAGACGGGCGACAACGGCGCACGATGACGACAGGGGGCGGTCAACAGGCTGCTGCTGGCTTTCCTCTGATTCTTAAGCTCTCAAAAGACACAACAATGGATAAAGCAAGCCTAAGGAAGAAGAAGAAGACAGCTACTAAAGAAGGGGGCCATAAAATATCCTAAACACTCATCACACTTGCCCTCATCATGTTCAGCCTTCATCCTCAGCCACTTTCACTCTCAAATCTTCCCCTAGAAGCCATCCAAAGGGTCCAAAATGTTGCAGCCCCTTGGTCTTAAGAATTTTGCAACATTTCCCCTCCAATTTCATTTAATCCCAACTCAAATTAACCCAATTTGATGCCCATGAATTCAGCCAAGGTCCACACTTAATTCCACATTTTTCCTCGCCAAATAATCCAACTTGATGGCCAAATGTGCAACAAAAAACGGTCATCTAATTTTCCCAGTCCTAAATAATTCAACTTTGAAATTTCGCTGAAAACTAGGGTTTACAGAAAAATCTTCAGAGGACGAGTCGACGTTCTTAAAATAAATTGTGACATGACAGAACTTTCAATTTATGAAATTGGGTTCAATTTCGCGGTTAATTTCAACCAGACGTGATTTTAGCGTGACCTAACTTACCGAATAGCTTTTAGGAATTTTTAGCGCATTTCACCCGTGGTCGATTATTTTCGAGCCACATTGTGCATCTTCGAATCATTGGTGGCTCTTGGTTGTCGTGAAAATATCGAGATTTCAAATACAGGCACATGGTACAGAAATGACATAAAAATCAATTTAGTACCGTTCGACGAGAATTTTGCAATTAAGTGGAATCACCCACACTTTAATCACACACCTCAATCGAATTAACCTATCTCCGATCTCTGATCGATTTTGACAGTGCCGTATTGACCCTTGCAAATTAGCACAGTCGAGCAGTCGATTTATGATCGAATTCTCAAGTCTATTGAGTTAAAGTTCTTAACGGTTTCACCAGATAGACTAGTTATCTCATGAGTGATCAGCTCAGAGAAAAGAACTATAGGCGCGTCGATGAAAAGCCTAACTCATTCAATCGAAACAGAATAAGAAAATCAGGATGTCACAAGAAGGGTAAGCGTGAATGGCAAAGTGGGCTAAAGTGTTGGAAATGAATGAGAGCTCCTCCTATTTATAGGCACCAAGCTCATCATTACTCATCCAAGCGGCCCAATCACATTGCGTAAGGTGGCATGACTATGACCTTGAGGTGGCAAGCCTGTGTTGCAAGGTGGCACACCTATTTGGAAAGGTGGTGCACTTAGTTTCATGATGTGGAGATCTAATGACTTAGTATCATCATTTAAGGCCTTACTTGTCTCCTTTTCATTGGGCCACATGAGCACTTAGCTCATCGTTAAGGGGACAAGTCATTATGGATAGGTGACACTCTAAAAGATAAGGTGGCATCAAGGCTATAGGATAGCCATAATTTGCTCCAATATGTCCTATTTTTATTGGGACTTTTGGGCTAGATACTTTGCTGAATCCCCAAGGTGAATCTTTGTTAATCACGACCATATCTAGAAAAATTTAGGTGAAACGGTGAGTCACCCTCCTTCATGAAGAAGTTAGGATGTCCTAGAGAATTCCATTTTGTCCATTTTTTAAGCAACATAAAAATCATGAAGAAATAGGCCATTGAAAATACAATCGAGACTAGGTAAGGGCTTTTTGTGTACATCCCCTAATGACCATTTCGACACACCCCAGGTTTGTGGCTAAGCCTTCCTCGGCGTGGTTGTCGTAGGCGAAGTTGCCTTTCTTGGCTAGATTGGTGGCTTAGGGCGCGGGCTCAATGACTAGCCCTTAGATTGACTTTGGTCGGTCTAATTAGACCCTGGATTAGCCATAAACTTCATCTAGGCTGACACCTTATTATCATGTGACTATTCGAGATTGGTCATATTTATGCCCAACACACGGTTGTATCAAGTCGAATCATGGTCATCCATGACTGTTGCATGATCGAGTGGAATTGCCCATGACCAGTGCATGACCATTTGGACCAATCCATGATTGTCGATTGATCCGTGGTGGTTGTGACCATCCCTCGATCAACCCTGATGGTTTGGTAGTCGTCCATTGACTGAACTGCTCGAGTCCATGATCGTGATCATGGGATTGGTCCATTACCGTTCCCTTGATCAATCCTTAATCGTTACATGGAAAATCTTGGAACGATCCATGACCTATCCTTGCCATCGGCAGACCAGTTTCATAGCCATTTCTCGTAGGTCGAAATCAGGATGTCACAAAAAGGAGGAGAAATATGTGAATGCAACTTTTGAAGAGAGACTTGTCCATAATCCCCCATGTTTTAGCATTGACAGTCCGATTGAATCTTGTATTATATAATCAAATGCACCATTTCACTTAACGTCATGTAGCAAATCAATGCATAATTTTGATGCTAGAAAGCTTCAAAATTGTTTATTTTGTTGATGATGAACCTATCAATATAATGGGGATATATGATGTTCACATGAAGACTATCAATGAGTCTCAATTAATGTTGCATGATGTCACATATATTCCAGGCCTCCAAATCTGATCTCTATAGGTCAACTAGATAACACAATTTGCAAAAATTTTGGAAATGACTTGTGGAAGGTTGCTAAAGGTGCAATGGCTGTCGCATGGGAAGCAGAGTTGGGAACAGTATACAAGATTGGAAGCAATAAAGAAATATCAGCAATTGTTAACTCGGAAACTAATTCCAAATTGTGACATGGTTGGCTTGGTTACATGAGCAAAAAGGAGAAGAAAGTGTTAGTATCAAAAGGGAAAACTGTTTGATCTACAGTCTATAGATATTGGTTTATGTGAGAAATTGTGTTCTATGCAAGTATAGATGTGTCGATTTTTTGAAAATTGGCAGAGAACCAAAGAAAATTAAATTAGAGTCTGAAAATATAAATATTTAGGGGCCAGCCCCTATGTACTCCTTTGGAGGCTCACGCTAATATGTCAAGTTTATTCCAACAGAAATATATGTGTTTATTTTTTGAAAAGTATCTCTGATGTGTTTTCTACTTAAGTGATGGAAAGCTAAAGTGAAGAACGAGATTAATGTGAACATTAAATGTCCAAGCTCTGACAATGGTATGGAGTATGGTAATAATGAGTTCAAGGGGTTTTGTGCAGAGAATGGAATCATAATGTCAAGATCAGTTTCCAATAGACCATAGCAAATAGGATTGCTAAGGAGATGAATAGAATTCTTAATGAGCGTGCAAGGAGTATGGTGATGCATAACATTTTGGGCAGATGTAATTAACACATCTCCATACCTGATTAACAAAAGACCTTCAATTCCACTTGATTTCCAGCTGCAAGAAGAAGAATAAACTTGAAAGAAGATGAATCTCTTGCATGTAAAAGCTTTATTGTTGTGTTTCATATGTGCAAGAAGGCTTGATGCAAAGGGTAGAAGAGTTTTTTTTTTTTTCATTTATTAAGATTTTGATCATTTTCACTATCGATTTTGGAATGAACAAGATATAAAAATAATGAGAACTAATCATGTTACATGCAATCAAAACATGTTTTAGAATGACAAATCTATGATAGAATCAAGTGTGAGAAAATAAATGGAGAAGACGAGAGGATTGAATTGGAGGGGAATTTAAGAGCATTTTAGTTAGCAATTATAAAACTATTGTTGTCAAGTCTAATAACGAATTAGAACAAGAACCACCTCTGAACTCACTTTGAGAAGATCTAGCAAATCATCTAAATCTATTTATAGATATTCTCCATCATTGCTTTTTTTTTCTTTTGATGTATGCTATCAAGCCACAATATTTTTCAGAACAATTCCGGTCAAAGATTTACTAAGTGGGAGTTGGCAACACAAGATGGAAAAAGGCAATGCAAAACAAGTGGGTGGATAGGGTCAAAAAAGAACCCAAAGGCTGCAAAAGGTACAAAGCAAAATTAGTAGTGAAAAGTTTTTAACGAAAGAAAGGAATTTTGACTACACAAATATTGTCTTTCCAAATTGTGAAGTTAACAATTATAGGCTAGTGTTAGAAGCATATATCTACCTGGTACAACCATAAGGTTTTCAAGTATGGCAAGAAAAACTATGTACGCAAGTTAAAGAAAAGTCTATATGGTTTGAAACCGTCTTTTAAACAATGGTATAAGAAATTTGACATGTTTAATGGTGGTAACTGGTTCACCATATGTGAAATGGATCATTGGTTTAATTTTAAAAAAATTGATGACAACTATATTATTTTGTTGTTGTATGTGGATGATTTACTTGTTATGGGATCTAGCATTCAGTAGATTAATAGAATGAAGCAACAATTATCAGAGTAGTTTAGAATGAAGGACCTAAGGGTAGTAAATTAGATTTTTGGGATGAGGATCACGCAAGATAAATTAGAAAAAAAAAATCTAAAATTGTCTCACGAAAGGTTTATCGAGAAGATGTTGGACAGATTTGGAATTCAAGATGCAAAGCATAAACACACTCCTTTAAAAAGTTACTTGAAACTCTTGAATAAGCAATCGTTAAGGACAGGCAACGAGTGAGAGTACATGGTTAAGGTACCTTACATGTTAGATATTGACAGTTTAATGTATGCTATGGTGTGCTTTAGACTAGACCTAGCTCATGCAGTGAAAGTTGTGAGTAGATATAATGATTAATCTAGGAATGAAGCATTGAGATGCTGTAAAGTGGCTACTAAAATACTTGAGAGGCACTTTAGGTATGTCACTTTGTTTTATAAAAAAATAATGTTACTTTACGAGGCTTTGCTAATGCAAATTTTGGTGGTAAAGAGCACCTTGAGTTATGTTTTTACCTTAGACAATAATATAGTCTGTTGGATGTCTAAACTTCAGAATTATGTGTTTCTTTCAACCACTAAAGTAGAGTATATTACTGTATCTAAAGCTGGTAATAAGGCGATTTAGGAATTTTTTAAAGGAAATGGACAAGGAACAAGATAACAATGTTCTTTTAGGTGAAAATCAAAGTATTATTTGTCTTGCAAAGTACCTGGTAGGAAAGCACATTTGATTGAAGTATCATTAAATTTGTTCGCTGCTACTTAATGTGACATTGTCATTAACCAAGCATGTCATTACCTAGAAATTGATGGTTTATATTGCCTCACTTGGCCTCTTTGCTTAATGATGAGGAGGTGTCGTTTTGCTAGGACAATTTGAGAAAAAAGATGAGTGACGACTATGAGAAACTATTGTCATTTTGAAGATCAGCCAGAAAGTGAGGGAGTAATGGAGTTGTGGAGTTTATTAGAGAAATTTACTGTTAAGGGTATGCATCTAATTTTCACTTAGCTTTTCTAGATTTCTATTATATATTTGGGTAATCTTTTTTGTAGTTGTAACTCGATACTAATAGTGCAAAAATCATCTAGTGCGGTACCGTAATTTTTTTCTTTTCTTGACTTTTAAAGAGTTTTCCTTATAAAAGATCGCTTTTCTTTTTCTCTCTCTGTTTTTTTTGGGTTCCTTTTACGTTTCACGTTCCCAATACTCTTCCTTCATAGAAAAAGAAAATCTTCAAGAGAAAAAGACCAACGCCACCAACCAATTGCCGCCCATTGCCATGGACTTCACGATTAATGCACTATCACACCATAGACTCAAATTGCCATCACCTCCAGACTCGACCAACATCACTGTATCGCCACAACCACGATATGAACAGCACCACCATCACCACAAACACTTTGCTAGACTTGGGCAACACCTCCGTCGCCACCACACCACCGCCGCTGCCGCCGCCAAACTCGAAGCAGCACAACCAGCATGAAGCCCATCACCAAACTTGACTACCACCCCTAGACTTTATCCCCAGCACCAACATTAACACCACCTCCAATGAAATCTCATCGATTTTCATTAAAAATCCGTGCTACTCAGATTTTGGACTGTAATCTTCAACTTGTGGTCGCGAGACTTGAATCAAGATATAGAGGGGAGAGAGAGAGAAGGAGCCAAGCTAGGATAGGGTGCGTCAATGGGGTGACTAAAGAGAAAGCGGCGCCATGATGCCTTTATTGGCGGCGGCGGCAGCGGCGGCATCCATAGTGGAGAAAGAACTGATAAGAAAAGAAACTGAAGAGGAAAAACATATGGCAAAAAAGATGATTCGTTGAAAACGAGGTGCCGATCCACATTATTATTTTAGTTCTCGGTCGATGCTGAGTTGGTAATCCACATACACGAAATAATACTTTATTTGATGAAAGGACCACAATGAGTCAATTGAAAAAAAATCCAAGGATTATATTATATAATAAAAAAATTAAGGACCACTAAATAATGAAAAAATTCAAGAACTGAAGATGTTATCGATTCCAAAACATTGTTATGAGGGGCGCTCACAGGTGCCAACTAATAAATTCGTGAACAAATGACTAATGCACCTAATCCTTGATCGACTTAGAATCTTTTGTTGAATGCGAATTGCACAACCCCAAGATCTCCATAACTAGAACAAAAACATGCATATTTGATTAGAAAGATTAACGCACCTGTTTTAGGATCCATTGTTCTTGAAGCGGAAGCGGAAACACAATGTTCCACGCGCAAGTCATTCTCCTCTATTGTCCTCCGTATCACTGTCTCAATGAGGCGGCCCCCTCACGTTTAGCGTTAGGTAAACGCTCCTTAGGTGAGGATAGATGTGAGAATTAGGGTTAGAGGAGAGACTTAAGCACTATTTATAGAGTTTCCAGCCAGTCCCCCTCATTACGGGCCAGACTCAACTCGACCCACACTAGCCAGCCCATAATAGACTAATTAAGAAACCTTCTATCTCACCTTAAACCAAACCCCGTAAAACGGTAAACGTTAAATGGTAAATTACAATATCAATTAATGTAGTCCACATTAAGAAAACTCTTACATTCTCCCACTTGGACTATATTAATTGAAATCGTACTGTATGTGCGCACATTGGTCCAAAGATAATTCTTAATAGTCAATCATATCCCATAAAGTCTTAAACACCGAATCATGGCAATAACTGCATGTATACACATAGAGCCTTCCATGGTCACGAATGTTTTTAACTTTATTGATATGGATTCAATATTGTAGTGTGGCAAATGGATAACATCTTTCATAGAGAGATCACATTTGTCAGTCACCATTATCTTACCTTAAGTGTCACAAAAACTTGTGCCACTAGAGAATGCATTATGGTTCCAATGAACCCACATATCTTGTCCTTACGGTTAACCTTTTCTTTATGTATCACAAGACATATGTACAAAGCTAATAACCGGATGCCCCTAGCCTTCACTCAAGGTTTTAGCAATACCTTGAGACTTTGAATAATATATATTTAACATAATAACAATCCATTCAAAAATATTTATTAAATGCAAAAAAAAAAAAATATATATATATATATATATATTTATATATCAAAGTGTTACTAAATTGTAACAAAAACAGATGTAAACTTTATTTAAAGAAAAATAAAACACAGCTCCCATTAAATAATAGCATCCCAAGATGCTCATAGGCCCATGCTAATGACATGTCGATCAAATACACACGGGCGTAAGCCTTTAGTTAGTAGATCTGCAACCATATCATCTGTAGGAATATAATTTACTGCAACGTCACCATTCTGCACCGATTCATTTATAGTCAAAAACTTGACCTCCATGTGTTTAGACCCCTTGAGATTTCTGTTATTATTAATAAACAACACTGCAGAGTTATTGTCACAATATAGTTGTATGGGCCTATGCACAAAATCAAAAATTGATAACTCCCTAATGAGGTTCCGGAGCCAAATAGCTTAAGTAGCAACTGAAAAACATGCTACAAACTCCGCTTGCATGGTATAAGAAGATATGGATTTCTGTTTTTCGCTCTTCCATGATACTGCACCTCCTACCAACATAAATATGTATCCTGTCATCGACTTCTTATCATCTTGACAACCAGCAAAATCTGCATCTAAATACCCTGTTAGTTGCAAGTCTGGAACATGTCTATAAATCAGTTTATAATCTCTTGTTCTCTTTAAGTACCTTAAAACCTTCTTGACAGCAACCTAGTGATCGTGACTTGGATTTGACTGATATCTGCCTAGAAGCCCTGTTGCAAAAGCAATATCTGGTCTAGTGCAAACTGTTAGGGAAATCCCTTATGATGTTTTGAAGATGACAAAATAAATCAAAGGCTACTAACATGTTTGATGGTTGAGTAATAGACTATGCAGATGATAGAACGTGTAAAAGATATTATCAAAGTCTATTCTTGGAAGAACCAGAAGACAGACTCTATGCTGAAGCTGAACCAAAAGAGACTCTATCTTTGAAGCGAATATGTTCAGACTCAGATTGTAAAGTCTATCGCATTCAGACTCAGATTGTAAAGTCTTTCGCACTCAGACTCAGATTGTAAAGTCTATCGCACTCAGACTCAGATTGTAAAGTCTATTGCACTCAGACTCAGATTGTAAAGTCTATCGCACTCAGACTCAAATTGTAAAGTCTATTGCTCTCAGACTTTACATACAGATTCGAAAGAACGTAACACAAGCCCAATCATATAACAGCTAGTAATCTGGTTTGGATTCCACATCAAGATTGCTTTGATTGACTCAATCTAATTGATTAACAATTGGATCTTGAAGACAAGAACTTTCCAAACGAAGAAGCTTTACTTATGGAAACCAAGATTCCGTTTGTATGGGCGATCGGAATCAATTTGGGATTTTACCTTTGTCACTCAACGGCTACTAAATCTTCTAGATACAGTGCTGTCCAATGGGTATATTGGAAGACGATCCTTAAGATACTGTCCAACGGCTAGTTTGGAAGTGGAGGAGTATTTAAGGAGATGAAGGACCGATGAGCAAGTAAGAGACGGAGCGTAGAATTTATAATTCCAAAGTCCGAGCAATCTTTGTTCATACACTTGTCTTTGGTGAGCTTAATCGTTTGTGATCGTGAAAGAAATACCAAAAGAGTGACTTAGTGAGATAGTGTGATCTACTACTAAGTGTTTGCACTCAAAGTTGTAATCTCTTGTTGATTGCATAGTGGAATCCAGCAAGAAGGCTGTTAGCGTGGGAGAGTGGACGTAGGCTTGGATTAAGCCAAACCACTATAAACCTTGTATTCTTATTCTCTTCCTTAACTCCTTTGTTTTGTTCGAAGTTTATTTTATTCCGCATTATATTTGCCAAGGTTTATTTTAAACACCTATTCACCCCCATTTAGGTGTTCATACTAGCACTCTCAATTGGTATCAAAGCCAAGTGCTCGGTTTATAAAAGTGTTTTTACTTTTGAGCTAAAGATCTTCTATGGCTAGTATCTTGGCACCAGGACTAATGGAAGGGCAAAGCAACACCAGGCCACCATATTTTGATGGAAAGGAATATAACGTGTGGAAGAACAAAATGAGAGCATTCCTAAGATCCAGAGATCCTTTGCAATGGGATGTTGTGGAAAAAGGAATCAATCCCACTGCTGCATCTACATCAAATAAGATTGGCAAAGACAAAGAAACCAAACCCCCCGCTCCTATGTCTCGGACGGAGTTGTCCAAAAGAGAAGCGCTTGATGCTAAAGCCATTTATTCTTTATATTGCGCTTTGTCTCCTATTGAATATAACAGAATTTCTTCATGTGAAACAGCAAAAGAAGTTTGGGAAAGACTTCATGTTACATATGAAGGAACCGATCGTGTAAAAGAGACAAAAGTAAACTTCCTGCTCGGCAAATATGAATCCTTCAAGATGAAGCAAGGAGAGTCGATTGGAGATATGTTCAGCCGTTTTACAGAAATTGTAAATGGTTTAGCATATCAAGGTCAGCAAATTTCTGCCCCAATGAAGGTCAACAAACTCTTGCGAGGTCTCTCAAAAGATTGGAACCATGTAAAGACCTCAATCCGGGAGACTCAAAGGATTATGCCACTCTCCGTTGATGAATTGATTGGCACTCTTCAATCCTATGAAGTGGAACAAATCAACAACGAAGATCCCGAATGTAAGAAATCCATCGCTTTAATATCTAATGCTGATTTTGATGACACAGACTCAGAATCCGATGAGGAAATCGAGGTAAGCCATTCAAAAATTCCTCTCAAACTTTCAAAGTATATAAATGAGCTGTGCTTAAATCTCAAATCTTCTCTTAAAAGGATCTTTGAACTTAAAAAGGAGAATTCTCGGCTTAGGCAACATGATCTTTCTCAAAAAGAAAATTTTGAAATTTTGCAAAAAGATTTTCTACAAACAAAAGAAAATCGAGATTTACTTGTCAAATAAAATGATTCTTTGAAGAAAGAATTTTCAAATATTTCGACAAGATTTTCAAATGGTTCAAAAACATTAGAGCATATCCTTTCTATACAAGTACCTTACTATAATAAGTCGGGACTTAGTTTCAATAAGGAAAATGATTCTCTAATTGATTTTCCTAAAGTCAATGAGAGACTTAGACAAAGACCTCTAAAGGCATTTTACAAAAATCATTTTCAAAAAGTGTTTGTAAAACCTGTTGGTGGAAATGCCCTCAAGTGTTCAAATTGTGGAGATTTGGAACACTTTGAGAAAGAATGTCCTAAAGTCTGGAGATCTGTCAAGAAAGATTGGATAAAAACAGCATACTCTACTAACTCTCATGGACCCAAGAAAAAATGGGTACCAAAGAAAAGATGAGTTCTTTTTGCAGGAAATAAAGGAAAAGAAGAAATTGGTAAGGAATGTTTTTGGGCACATAATTCTCATTATGCTTGAAATTCGATATATCATTGGTTGATTCAAATTTTATAATGATCATATTTTTTTATTTGCTTTATTGAAGAAAGAATCGTGCGATTTATTATTCGAGAGTTGAGATTTGATACGTGTGGTTATTTTTGATATTTTGCTTAGAGACAAATGAAATTATTTGGCTTGATTTTATACTCTCAGATTTTATCATATTTTGCCAAATAGAAATCTGTTTTACGTGATATTAATTTATTATGCAAAATATTCTTTCTTAAATACTCAAGGATTTCATTCTCCCTGATTTTAGTATACTATGACTAAGTGAGAATTTATTTTTCAAAATATCATTGTGCATAATATTCTTTCTTTGAATACTTTGTTATGTTGAATAAAGAAAGAATATTTGATTATGGAGATTTCACATTTTGCTCTAATGGAATGGAAGGATCCAAATTGATGGATACCAAAAAGGAAATGAGTTGATTACAGGAAATTCAATGAGGCAAGAATGATTGCAAATCTACGTAGATTTTGGTGCAATAAGAAAAGAATCTCAAGCGAAGATTGGTAATGTTTTTTTCAATGGTATATTTCAAACATATACCATGGGTAAGAGAATATTTTTTATCATCCCGCCTTACAAATTTCTACGTGCATTTATCATAACTTTGGATGATTGTTTATTATATTGCAAATATCTTTTGTCATAAATATAATGTATTGCAATTTTGGCACGTGACAAAAATATCTATTTTCCTTTTGCAAAATGCATATATGAAATTTATGCTCAAGGAAATCTCTTTGATCTCAAAAGATATTATTGCATATATATGGATACTCTTGCTATATTCTTAGAAGATATATTATATCTAGCAAGTTTGATCCGCAAATCAAATGAAGGTATTACGTGACATTTTTGCAAAGATTGTTATCTATACAAGATTTTGCAGGTTGAAAAAGAATCTTCCATATGGATTTTGGAAAGCTAGACTTAAAAATCATGGAGATTCTATACTATCTTCTGTAGGCTCAAAAATTCCCTTCCTTATGCAAAGTTTTTGCAAATATTGTTAAGGAAATCCCTAATGTGTCGTACAAAAGGTTGAGTAGTTCTGAATTTTAATTTTATATATGCTATTCAATTTATTTATTTGAAGAAAGGGTATTATATATTATGTGGATATTATTACAGCTTATTTGTGCAAAAAGTTCGTTAAGATTATGCAAGTTGAATTCGAGAAGAGCTTGATTGAAGAAAATAAATTTTTGCCTCGAATTTCAAAATGTAAATGATCGTTGTGGATATTGTTGCTACGAAGGATATAATGGAAAAATATTCTGCTCAACGTGCACAAGCAACAATTGTTTCTATTCGCAAATATTGTCATGATGACAGGGGGAGAAATCGAATCCAAAAATAAAAGGAAAAGAATCGAGATCACCTCAAAAAGGCAACAAATTGAGGGGGAGTATTGATCAATTATGGAAAGATCTTTTTGAATCGATCGTGATCTTAATTATTATGGAAGAAAGGAAAGGTAAATCTGTCAGAATTTGTTAAGTTCTAAAAATCCGGTTAGTGCATCTTTTATTACCTTTTGTCATTAATAAATCTTTTATTGATATTATCATTTTATTATGACAAAAATGGTACGTGAATTTTATGATGCATCCGTGATTTTTATTGGATATTTGCTGATATATATGATCGAAGTGAGCTATATTGCATATCTTTAATATTCGATTTACTTTATAAAAGCTGATTTTTGGAAATTGTTATTCATGCAAGATATTTGTTATCATTCTCTACGTGATACTTTTTCCATTATTATCGCTTTTTGATTATGACAAAAAGAGGGAGAAGATATGAATATGCATATGTATTGATTGGTTGATATTATTTATTGCATAATATTGAGCTGCGATTATTTTTCTATATATTGTTATGCTCAATCTATTTGCTATCTTCTGACATCCTTTGATTTAAATTAATATCTTTAAAAATATGTTTACAAATCTGCATATTCAGAGATTGTTTTGTCATCATCAAAAAGGGGGAGATTGTTAGGGAAATCCCTTATGATGTTTTGAAGATGACAAAATAAATCAAAGGCTACTAACATGTTTGATGGTTGAGTAATAGACTATGCAGATGATAGAACGTGTAAAAGATATTATCAAAGTCTATTCTTGGAAGAACCAGAAGACAGACTCTATGCTGAAGCTGAACCAGAAGACAGACTCTATGCTGAAGTAGAATATGTTCAGACTCAGATTGTAAAGTCTATCGCATTCAGACTCAGATTGTAAAGTCTATCGCACTCAAACTCAGATTGTAAAGTCTATCGCACTCAGACTCAGATTGTAAAGTCTATCGCACTCAGACTCAGATTGTAAAGTCTATTGTTCTCAGACTTTACATACAGATTCGAAAGAACGTAACACAAGCCCAATCATATAACAGCTAGTAATCTGGTTTGGATTCCACATCAAGATTGATTTGATTGACTCAATCTAATTGATTAACAATTGGATCTTGAAGACAAGAACTTTCCAAACGAAGAAGCTTTACTTATGGAAACCAAGATTCCATTTGTATGGGCGATCGGAATCAATTTGGGATTTTACCTTTGTCACTCAACGGCTACTAAATCTTCTAGATACAGTGCTGTCCAATGGGTATATTGGAAGACGATCCTCAAGATACTGTCCAACGGCTAGTTTGGAAGTGGAGGAGTATTTAAGGAGATGAAGGACCGATGAGCAAGTAAGAGACAAAGTGTAGAATTTATAATTCCAAAGTCCGAGCAATCTTTGTTCATACACTTGTCTTTGGTGAGCTTAATCGTTTGTGATCGTGAGAGAAATACCAAAAGAGTGACTTAGTGAGATAATGTGATCTACTACTAAGTGTTTGCACTCAAAGTTGTAATCTCTTGTTGATTGTATAGTGGAATCCAACAAGAAGGCTGTTAGCGTAGGAGAGTGGACGTAGGCTTGGATTAAGCCGAACCACTATAAACCTTGTGTTTTTATTCTCTTCCTTAACTCCTTTGTTTTGTTCGAAGTTTATTTTATTCCGCATATATTTGCCAAGGTTTATTTTAAACACCTATTTACCCCCCTTTAGGTGTTCATACTAGCACTCTCACAAACTTGAGCATACATGATACTTCCAAGCACACTAGCATAAGGTACATTCTTCATTTGGGTTTTCTCAAAATCTAAATTAGGGCATTGTGAAAGACTCAATTTATCACCCTTAACAACGGGAGCAATTCCTGGTTTGCAATCCTACATATTGAATCTTTCTAAAACGCGATCAATATATGCCCTTTGAGACAAACCCAATGAACGGCGTGAGCGATCCCTATGAATCTCAATGCCAAGAACAAAAGACGCCTCACCAAGGTCTTTCATATCAAAATTTTTGGATAACATCCGCTTTGTCTCATGTAGTAAACCAATGTCATTACTAGCAAGCAAGATATCATCCACATAAAGTATGAGAAAAATATATTTCCTCCCACTGACTTTGGTGTATATACACTGATCTATTTTGTCCTCAATAAATCCGAATGAAGTGACAACATTTTGAAACTTGAAATACCACTGTCTAGAAGCTTGCTTAAGTCCATAAATAGACTTTCGCAATTTACAAACAAGCTTACCTGAGTCATCTGCTGCAAAACCTTCAGGCTGCACCATATAAACCTCCTCATCAAGGTCTCCATTTAGAAAAGCAGTCTTAACATCCATCTGGTGTAACTCCATATCGAAATGAGCTACCAATGCCAAAATCACTCTTAAGGAATCTTTAGAAGAAACTGGAGAAAATGTTACTTCACAATCTATTCCTTCTCTTTGAGTGAAACCCTTAGCTACCAGCCTAGCTTTAAACTTTTCAATTTTTCCTTTGGAATCCCTTTTAGTTTTGAATACCCATTTGCAGCCAATAAGTTTATAACTTTCAGGCAATTCAACAAGTTCCCAACACCATTGTGTTTCATAGATTGCATCTCATATTTCATTGCATCTAGCCACAAATCTGATTAAGGACATGAGATGGCATCCGTATAAGTTATCGGATCAATAATACAGCCAATATCATAATCATGCTCTCCTAGGTAGACAAGATAATCTGGTGGTATAGCTGAACGTCTTTCCCTAGTCAATATTCTGAGTGGAGCTATTTCAACCTCATTCTGAATTTGAGGGACTTGAGGAATTTTTTCAAGAACTGTCTCAACAACAGGATCTTGAGCCACAACAGGCTCAATTTGTGGCATAGGAGGCTCCATAATTGTCTGCATAGGATGAGACAGGGATCCAGTAATCCCCACCATATTATCATCTTCGATAGTTTGTGAGCAACTTCCATTTTCAACTACATCAAATTCCAGAAATTTTGCAGTCTGAGATTCCACAATTCTTGTACCTCCATTAGGGTTATAAAACCGATACCCCTTTGAATAATCTGGGTAGGATACGAAGTAACACTGAGTAGTTTTAGAATCCAACTTACTCAATGTCAGATTATATAACTTCACCTCTGCAGAACATCCCTAAACTTTAAGGTGATTCAAGTTAGATTTACATCCAGTCCACAACTCAAAATGAGTCAATGGAACTGTTTTAGTAGGAACACGATTTAGAATATAAAGAGCTGTTTTCAAAGCTTCACCCCATAGAAAATTAGGTAAATTGGTTCTGCTAATCATACTTCTCATCATGTCCATAAGAGTACGATTGCGTCTTTCAGCTACACAATTTTGTTCAGGACTTCCGGGCATAGTAAATTGACCTACTATCCCAGAATCCTCTAGGTATCTAGCAAATGGCCCTTTAAGTTGTCCAGCATCACCGTGCCTACCAAAATACTCACCACCACGATCAGATCTAACAATTTCTATAACTTTTCCCAACTGTTTCTTCACTTTAGTCTGAAAAATCTTAAATTTGTCAAGAGACTCGGACTTTTCTTTAATCAAGTATAAGTATCCATATCGGGAATAGTCATCAATAAATGTGATGAAATAAAAATTTCTACTCAAAGTAGCTGTGTATGGTCCACTGATATCAGTGTGAACAACCTCCAACAAGTCAGAACTTCGTACGGCGGATCTCTTCTTTATCTTAGTCATCTTACCTCTACAACAGTCTACGCAAGTCTCTAGATCACCTTTAAGAGTAGGTAATATGTCAGCCTTCATAAGCCTTTCTACTATTTCTTTAGAAATATGACCAAGACGTTTATGCCACAATGCATAAGACTGTTATTTAGGTAGAGGCCTTTTGGAAACACATTTTTCAACTGAATAAGCAACGTATATGTCGTTAGGAGATAAACTCAATCGATAAAATCCATTGGATAAATTACAACACCCAATCTAATTTAAATCATAAAACATGGAAATAGTATTACTCTTTATTTCAAAAGAGTATCCACACATGTCCAAACAAAACACTGAAACTAAATTCCGCCTAAAAGAAGGTACGTAAAAAGTGTTTCTCAACACCATCCTAAAACCAAAATCTAAAATCAAAATAACATCTCCCACGAACTCGACGTCAACTCTAATGCTGTTCCCAACAGTGAGCTTTTAATTCATCATGATTTGGTGTCCTTCAGTTTATGAACCCCTATATGGTAAATGCAACATGATTAGTTGCACCACTATCTAGCCACCACGAATTGGTCGGGACTTCAGATAGATTGGATTCATAAACAAATGCCAAAGAATTATTACCTTTAGCCTCACTCTTGTTTCTCTTAGACAACCAAGCCTTAAATTTGTTGCAGCGTTTCTTTATGTGTCCTGTCTCCCTACAAAAGTAGCAAAGAACACCATCCTTCTTGGTGAATGCTTTCTTAGGACCCAAACTGTTAGAGGGTCCAGCACCTTCAGAATTTCCTTTATAGTTGGAAGGTCCAGCAACTTCAGAATTGCCCTTATGAGTATAATTTCTCACATTCTTACCCTTATCACTGCCAGAATTAGAAGCATAAAGGGCAATGTGCCCTTTATCTTTCTTCAATTTTTCTACCTCTGCCACCAGCCTTGCAATTAGGTCATTAACTGACCAAGTTTCATCTTGGGAACTATAATTGGTCTTGATAATCCCAAAATCAGAAGGAAGATTATTTAGAGCTTGATGCACAATGCAAGTAGTGGGAATAACAACATTGAGAGCCTCAAGCTTTGTCTACAAATCCACTATCCTCATGACATAATCTCTAACTCCACCAGAACCATCATACTTCATAGTAAATAATGTTTGCAAGTGTGTTCCTATCTCAGCATTAGGTGAGACATGGTTTCAAGCCATCAAGGCTTCCATCATCTGCCTAGCAGTGCAGTCTGCGGGCAAACCACTTTTCAAGTGTTCATGAATGGAACGCTTCATCGACAGTAAGTAAATTCTATTGCTCTTTTCCCGGGCAGTAAAATGAGCTTTCTGAGCTTCTGTACTCTCGGCAGTAAGATCTGCCGACCGATCGATAGTAAGAGCCATATGAACATCTGCCATCTCTATAGCAAATAGAAAATCTTCTCTCCATTTCTTAAAGTTTGAACCAGCAAGAACCTTAATAGTGACGGAGTTACTGTTTATAGAAAAGGTGACTAAAAAACAAGCAGTGTATATATAATTAGCATCATGTGAACATTGTGTAACTTGACGAACAAGTACACATCCAGAGAGTTATATGCAAAATTACATAATCACATTTGAGCAGAATACATAACATGCAATTGTATACTCCCCACATGATAGCGGTTATGAGAATATATTCCAATCTTCGTGAATTCATCACCTTTGAGCATATGAACCATTAGGATCAATCACTCCTCCACCACACTATCATGTATTCCTCCATGAACTAATACACAATCACCCCCTTTGGGAGTATAACTATGCATTAGATCAGGAGACATCTCAATCAATATATGAGACCTAAATTCCTCAAACCCAATCAAGTGTGCCACTTTGGCGGTCACAACTCAATTAAATATTTGAAACTCTCTTATACCAAGGATATTACTTTTACATCTCACATACACCATATACATGTGATTTTAACTTTAGTGATAGGGGCAACATATCACTGAAATCACATATCATGCTAATTACACTGCCTCATTCATTAATAAAATTAAACTTTATTGCTTATTATTAATGAATAACACTTTTAAAATGTTTATGTGATAACATATCAGTAACCCAACAATTGTATATCCATAATCACAGAAAATACAAGAAAAAATACGCAAAAAATATACTTAAAATACACGTATTTAGGGTTTCGTATGCATTTTCACATCCATAAAATTATCAAATATATAAAATAAATACACCACAAGATAGAGAATCGTCATACGAGTCCAACGCCACTAACCACGCGCCAATCTGAGCTTCCACGCGCCCGCACGTGCCGCCGGAGTGCGGGGCGCATGAAGCTCACACGCTAGCGTCAATGGCCGATCAAAACCGGTCTGACCGGTCGCGGTCCGACTGGTTCCCGGCTAGACCGTCCGGTCCAGCAGCCCGGTCCGATCAACTGGTGACTGAGTCGGGTCGGTCAACAAGTCGGGTCGGGTCCTCGAATCATGTCAGGTTGGGTCGTCCACGAATCGGCTCAGGTCGTAGTTGGGTCGCTAACGTCATCGTGACGTCAGCACCCGCGAATCGGATCGGATCGAGTCCGGGTCCAGGTCACTGACGTCATCGTGACGTCAGCACCCGCGAATTGGATCAAGTTGGGTTCAAGTCCAGGTTGCTGACGTCATCGTGACGTCAGCACCTGCGAATCGGATCGGGTCGGGTCCGAGTCGCTAATGTCATCGTGACGTCAGCACCCACGTGCTCCGCACGCACGAACCGCGCCCCACGTGTGGAAGCACGTGAGGGCGCGTGACCGCGTGTGGGGTGCATGCTCGACGCCCAGCTGGCACCTAGCGACGCGTGGGGGCACGTGGGGCCTCCCCCGGCAACGCGCCGCCCACGATTTTGCTCGTCTCACCGAGCCCAGTCCGAATATATAATTTAATTATATTTTTATTTTACGAAAAATCTCGGAAAACTCAAATTATGGCAAAATCCTTTGCGTTCGAGTTCTAGGGTTATGGAGGCTCTGATACCACATGTTGGATGCGAATTGTGCAACCCCAAGATCTCCATAACTAGAACAAAAACATACATATTTGATCAGAAAGATTAACGCACTTGTTTTAGGATCCATTGTTCTTGAAGCAAAAGCGGAAACACAATGTTCCACGCGCAGGTCATTCTCCTCTATTGCCCTCCGTATCACTGGCTCAATGAGGCGGCCCCCCTCACATTTAGCGTTAGGTAAACGCTCCTTAGGTGAGGATAGTTGTGAGAATTAGGGTTAGAGGAGAAACTTGAGTACTATTTATAGAGTTTCCAGTCAGTCCCCCTCATTACGGGCCTGGCTCATCTGAACCCCCGTATGCCGGCCTTTGCCTGCCCCTCATCTGACAAACGACTTCCCCGTCGCTTGTCCTCCACTCCATTGCTATGGCTTCCGATTTCTCGGTCTCCCTCTTTGTTCACTATTGTCCGCAGCGCACCGCCCCCATCCTTCCGTCATGACCACGATGTCAACCATATTTCTATATTAATAAAATTGTGCAATTGTGAGAAATTTAAGAATCAATGTCCTGCATAATTAAGGTCGCTAAACCTAGGGGCAAATTTTGAATAGAGATTGAAACAGCACCACAAGTAGAACTTCATGGCCCATATTATCAATATGTTCCATGTCCTAATTGTTAGAATATCTAAATAATAAACCACGCATTCATCTATTAAATTAAGCTTTGTGAACGATTGATAATGGTCGCACAAATCTCACATGGTATTAAAACTAAGAGGTCCCAAGTTCAAATTTTCCATGCCCCTATTTGTCTCCCCGATGTAGTTTTCCACACTTTAGGCTAAGGCCAAAGTTCAGCCTACACGTTATTGAGAAAACTTTCCAATAGATTTTGAAGTTGATAAATGTTTTGAAATATCTTTGATTTAGGAAAATGTTCTTGGAAGAAAGGTCTATAAGTAATCTTGATCCTATTCTAACTCAAGTCTAAGTTTGACTAAAACATCGTGTCTTTATATGTTACTTCATGGATATTATTAGAGTAACATGAGGATATTAGAAAAACTTGCACGAGGATATTGTCAAGATGTTTAGCATATTTAGACTCTATGCGAAGTCTATTTAGACTTAAAGAACATTTAGACTTAGACAATTCATTTGATTGAGAAGTTTATCAAGACTCATAAATAAGCATATACATTGCAACAACTAGTAATCTGGCTTGGATTTCATACATAGAAAGATTTGATTGACTCTTAATCTTAAATATTGTTTTACGACTAACTTTGTAATGCAAAACATCTTAATTGATTGGCAATCAATCTTGATATAAGTTACCTTCCAAAAATGGAGATCTCTACTTATGGAAACCAAGCATTTGTTTGTATGTGCGACCAGAATCAATGAAGGTTCAAAATTCGTCACTCAATGGCTACTCAATCTTGTCCATATAGATCTGTCCAACGGGTATATTGAAAAATGATCCTCTAGAGACTGTCCAATGGCTATATTGGAAGTGAAGGAGTATAAAATGAGATCAAGGTGTTGAGGAGAAAAGAATAGACAAAGTTTAGAATAAAAAAAATTCTAAAATATGAAAGTACTTCGATACTCGTCTCTCTTGTGCTACAAATTGTGATCTTAGAGAAGCACTAAAAGGGTGATTGAGTGAGATAGTGAGTCTTATCAAAGATTGAGGATTATCACTCATAATTGTAATATCTTATTGATCATCTAGTGAAATCTAGTCAGTAGGTTATCAACGTGAGAGAGTGGATACATGCTTGCTATAAGCTAAACCACTACAAGTCTTGTGTGCAAATTCTCTTATATATGAATTCTTGTTGATTTTTTTTTTAATAGTCTTTTACACACTAGTAAATTGCTTCTAATCTTTGTTCAAACTTTGAATAGTTTAGACTCGAATCTTGACTTTTTTCAATTCTGCTTTAAATTTGTTAAGATTTGTTAAAATCATCTATTCACCCCCCCTCTCGCTCTCAATGATATTGCTAGCCTCTAACATACGTGAGGGGAGTCATTAAAATATTTCAATAATAAATCATGTATTCATTTATTAGTTTAAGTTTCTAGAATAATTGGCAATGATATAAAAATTTCACTCTGATTACCACGATTAGGAATCCGAATCCTTACCCTATACATCATCTCATGAACTCTTCCAAGTACCCCTTGCAAGAAGGTACTCTCGAAATCAATTTGTGAGTACGAGCCTAAATAGTAGCTAGTAGATTCTTTTTTATGTAGCCAAGCAACTAAAGCATGCAATGCTATTTGATATAGTTTCTTACAACTTCAATCGGGAAATAGTTGTACTGTCATGCCCCGAACCTCGAGCGTGCACACATCCCTCAGTAGTCGATAAAATTGCGATATCCTAGGATACATCGCCGACCCATTTATTTTATTGCACATGCAAAAGCAAATTAACAAATCTCCATACAACACAAATATGGGATAGAAAAGCAGGACAATAATTTTCACAAAACGCTTTTATAAACAAACTGAGTTTATATACAATACTAGTCTATAAACAAAAGCATATTCCAAAAAGAAGAGTCACTAAGCTATCTAGGCACAAGACTTCTCAGCTAAGACCTCCAAGACGTCCGGGGGTTCTGGGTCTTCCACAACACCATCAGGGGGATTAGCTACCCCCTCACCTGCAATAACGTTAACTGCAACGGCGGGGATATCGAAACCATGTAGGGGGCCATCCCTGATCCCATTGATCCTATGGCGAAATCATGCCTTGAACCGGTGAGGTACCAACTGTGGTCGACCCTCATCGACCAAGATAGTGGTCACTATGAGCTCATGGAGCTAGGGACTCCTAGGGATAGGGACGTCAGTACTCTACTCTATATACCCCTTCAGCTGTCCGAAATGTACTGGAGGGACCGCCATCTACGGACCTGAAAAGTTAAGCCCACAACGGGGTGAGACGATATCTCAGCGAGTTCACGCCCTAAACCCCGATTAGGAAGGAATAAGCATATAGGTAGTCTAACCACAAATCACATAAGACTTACCTCGCCTCAGTTCCTTCCTGCACATCAGTACAATTCATATCACATATAATTGCATTAAAAGCACTCATCAATCGGGACGCCTCAACTTATATCACAAACAATTACAGGGGTCCCGATTATAAGGCCAAATCGTTATGACAAGTCCCATTCCGTGCCATACAATTTTGTCCCATAATTAGGCGCGTCAATTTCAATCAATCATGCGTCACAATTGATTACGACCCAACAGCCACAGCTTACTCAACAGTCAACGGTCTTCCGACGTAGCCGAGCGTCGTCTCGCACCATCGAGCACGGCAACGTTTACATCTAGGCGGCATTCCATAAAGGAGTATCGGCCAACCTCCACTGCAACTGGCATCCGTTGACTTGAGGCATTCCCGAAGGAGCATTGTCCGGCCCCAAAGGCTCGTGATGGGTTCTCATACCATTCATGCACACATCCAATCCCTTCCAAGACATTGTGCCTTGCACTCAAATGTCTCAATTAAGATAAAGTACTTGACCCATTTTCTTCATATTAAAAACACACAGTAAAATAATCGTGTGTGGATACACGGTCAGATCGAATAAGAAAAATTGATATCATTTCTTTTAAAATCTCACTATTTAATATAGTACTTAAAAACATTTTCGATGTCAAAATCCGACATCCGGTATTTTCTAATTAATACCAAAATTTCACAATTTTGAAATAAATACTCAAAATTAACAATCATCAGTCAGCTGCACAATTTAACAATCAATTTCATAAACTAAGCACACAACTGTAATCAGCACGAAATTCGACTACAGGCTATCCCGGTATAATTTTCGAAAAATATTAAATAATTAAATAAATTACAAAAATAATTAAATAACTGCAAATTAATCCAATAAATGCATACTTAGGCCGAAAACACTAATTTAACCTCCTAAACGGCCTTAGAAAAATAATGCACCTATCCACATAAATCAAGAAACCTAATTAACCCTTAACTAATCTAATCTAACCACCTAATTAGCCTAATTAAATAACTAAATCACTAATTAAAACTAACTAACCACCTAATCCATACTTAAGATAATCTAATTAATCATTAAGCGTCATTAACTTCCTAAGCAAGGTTTAGTGAGTAAACTCACTAGATTAGCAGGCCGGTAAGTTCACGGCGACAGCAATGCGAAGGCGAGCGGAACACAAGCCTGTGGCGACACCAAGGGCGGTCCAGACGGGCTCAGAAAAGGTTCACGAAGCCTTAGCTGTGGGCTGAGTTTCGACTTCTGCTCTTGGGCTAAGAATGGCTTGTTGAGCGGTGGCTTTGGCTGGAAACGGCCAAGCGGGACGGCAGCGGCTGCAATGGTCGACAGCAGGGGCGACGATGGCTCAGACGAACGGCTGAGGAGTCTCAGCTGGCTGGACAGACGCTTGGGACGGCGGCTTGGGCTCGCAGAAACGGCAAGCAAGCGCAAGACGAGCAAGATGGTGTGTGGGTGACCAACGAGCTCGAGCAGCAGCGACGGCACTCGACGAGCGGCAAAGAGCGATTGACGGTGCAGGAGGCTTGGTTGGCTGGTTCTTTGGTTTTCTTGAGTTCTCAAACTAGCACAAAAATGGAGAAACCAAGGCCAAGGAAGAAGAAGAAGGCTGCAGCTTGAAGGGGGACCGCCTAAATGCCACAAAGTCTTCTAAAATATCCAAATCACTCAAGTTCAAGGCCCCACTTATTGCTGCCTCAATCCTCAGCCATTTCTACACCAAAGCTTCTCCAACAAGCCATCCAAATGGTCCAAAATGTTGCAGCCCCATGGACCTACGAATTTTGTAACATTTCCCCTCCAAATTCATTCAATTCCAACTCAAATCAACCGAAATTGGTGCCCATAAATTCCAACTAAGCCACCCACATCCATTCCACAATTTTCCTTGCCAAAAGATCCAACTTGAACGCCAAAAGTCCACCCAAAAACGGTCATCTAATTGTCCCGATCCAATTTCGCCAAACTTTGAATTTTCACCAAAAACTCGGGTTTGCAGAAAAATCTTCGGGGATGAGTCGACGTTCTTAAAATAAATTGTGACATGACAGAACTTTCAATTTCTGAAATTGGGTTTAATTTCGTGGTTAATTTCAACCAGATGCGATTTTAGCGTGACTTAACCTATCGGGTACCTTTAGGAATTTTTAGCGCATTTTACTCGTGGTCGATTATTTTCAAGCCACATTGTACATCTTCGACACATTGGCAACTCTCGGTTGTCGTAAAAATCTCGAGATTTCAAATACGGTCACAGGATATAGAAAATGACAGAAAAATCGGTTTAGTGCCGTTCGACGAGAATTTTGCAATTCGGTGGAATCACCCACACTTTAATCACATACCTCTATCGAACCGACCTATCTCTGGTCTTTAGTCGATTTTGACAGTGCCGTATTGACTCTTGCAGATTAGCATGGTCGAGCAATCGATTTCTAGTCAAATTCTCAAGTTTATTGCGTTTAGATTTCTTAACAGTTTCACCTAATAGATTAGTTATCTCGTGAGTGATCAGTTCAGAGAAAAATACTATAGGCGTGTCGATGAAAAGCCCAACCCATTCAATCGAAAACAAAATCAGAAAATCAGACTGTTACATGTACTTTCTACTATATATTCAATTAATACATGCCTCAATAGCAACTCTTTTAAAACTGCTCCACATGGATTCAAGGTGTTCCAACTCTATAATTTACATTACCAACTATGTAAGTTGCGAACAGTTCACGCTAGAATAGAGTCATAACACATCATAATTATGATACAGTTAAACTAAACCAAATCTAAGTCCTCTTATGGCATTTGATCTTCATGTCCTTTAGATCCATTATCCAGTTTGAAAGGTAAGCTTTCATCTTGTAATGATCGGCAACTACAATTATCTTATTCAAGTGCCCTTTTCCAAGCCCACTTTTCCATTTTATCCGCCTTCATCAAAGTAGAATTCAACTATAACTTTGGCGACATGTGTTCTTGTTAGCGTCTGATCCTATTAGGAAAAGGCTAACCAATCGATTCCGGTCGCCCTCAGAGTATGATGAAAAGCCACTTGGCCAGCTCCATCATCACTTATTGATGTATCACGCTTTTGCATATTGGCTGCTCGAGTTGATTGATTTGACATCGCCTCACTCATGCATCAATTGTTGTGTCGTGCGATGGCTATGCACGTGCTGCTGTTTGATAAAGTAAAATGTAAAGAGGAAATTAACCATTATGAGTCGTAATGTAGATAAGGAATGATGAAGCTCTAATCATAGAATTGCCCCCACCATTTACACACCTTAACAGAAGTTTTGATATTGGGATGCGCATCTGCAATTCTAGGTTAGATAGGCTACAAAACTAGGGGCACATAGCATGATCAGCATCCTATGTAAATGAATCAAAAGTTACTTGAGTCCATAGAGAATGATCCAAACCATCACGACATTATTTAGGCAAAAAGAATATGTAGATCGTGCTTTATCATTGCTGTCAAATCCGATGCATTTGTGACCCCAAGGAGCTCTTTGGCGTATCAGTTAAGAGAACCTTTTGTTTTTCTAATCCAACATCTATTTGCCACCACCATTGTATAAATGTCATGGTAGGAACATTGAAGTAAGTTTAAATTCTGTCGAAGATGGCTCTCCCTTAAAAGTCGATCTAGGGTCTATTCCTCTAATGGGATAGGTTAACGAGATATTATTGATTAATCAATTACTACAATTGGTAAAGTTTTCAATTACAAGAAACTACTTAATGACTTAATTTATTAATAAAGAGGATAGGCTATTGGATAGATAATATTAAGTCTATTAATTTCGAAGGATATAACTATTGCAGGAATTATAGTTTTTCCCTTCGGACTTTTAATCGAAAACAGTTTTTGCTTGCGCGGGCCAGGTTGGAGAGGCAACACGACTAGATCAGGCTTCTGGGCTCTGTCTTGGCTCTAAGCCCACTTCCAATCCTGTAGATACTAACTAACAAATCCGAAATACGATTAAAAAATAATTAAATTTCTAACCCCACACGATTTATTGCTCGGTCAAAGTGAGTGAGACGTGTGAAGTACTCATTGAGTCTCCACCACGTTAACTAAGGTCTCCACAAAATATAGTCATACATAGATGTGTCTTCTTTCTGGTATTTTTTCCTCATAAATGCCATTTTCTCTGGTCATATTTGAACCCGTGATCTATTTTTTTCAATTTGTTGGAGAGGTTTCCATGTTGAAGATTTCATAAATTTGGGACTTCTTCCAAAGCATTTGTGTAGATTAAATATTGATTTTTACACATTACTCTCTCTCTCTCTCCCCTCGACTTTGATTGATAGGTTATAAGTTATGAACATCTGCATGTAAACTGTAACTACTATAAATGGTTGGTGATACCTATATTAGTAATTTGCCAATCAGAGGTATGATTTGACAAAACTTGTTGATAATCCCATCTCGACTATTTGGAAGCATGAATGTTATGCATAATGAACCTATGCGTTTTCCCTACACAATGTACAATGTGCACGACAGTTGGCTTTTGATGGCATTTTGCGCTTCCTAAATTGCATGGCCAAGCCAAACGCACTAAGGATCATGTAATTAAAGTCAGCTCATCTATCTTAATTGATGACTCAATCAAAACCTTTCATTGCCATTTCTTCTAGTTTATCTCGTCTATTCCAGAAGTTAAGGATACCCCTTAATAATTTATGAAGAGTAATGCTAGGCATATTCAAACTGATATGAAATTGGTTTACAAAGTAAAATGACATATTGAAATTGGGAATTTGAATAAATGAGCCACATTCATGTCTGTAAAGTCTGCCACATCACTTAATGAACCGACGTTTAGATTGGTCTAATTTGGGGAAAGCCTTCAACATAAGTGGAGGAAGTGGAGGGGAAGGTAGGAAAGAGAGAAAGTCAGTCCTCATTAAAGACAGGATTCTATTCTAATGCCTTAGTGGGAGCTCATACAGAGTCAAGACCAAAGAGGAATATGAGGAGACACTTTTGTCCCAAATTAAACGAAAGACTTGACCCCATTATGCACATTGGGACAAACTTGTAAGGCCTCTACTTTTTCATTGTTATTCGGATTCAGGAGAACAGCCTTGGTCCTTCAATTCACGCTAAAGCTCTCAGTCAATATACGCCTCGTTGGCTCCAGGTTGTCTTTACGTGCTTAGAAGATATAGACACGATGAATATGCGTGACATCCCCATACTAATTAATCATTCTCATTTTTAATTACCTTCATTCATGTAATAATCAACACCGTCTTAGTTGGTTAATGATATTACTCAACTTGTATGTGGTATAACATTTCATATATGCTAAACTTTTTCCTCCACACATGCGCTAAAAAGAATTTGCCACTCATATCCTTGGCCATTTGAATAAGCAAAAGGAACCCTTCTTATTTATATACTCATTAGTTGCACCCACACGGTGACAAGTCCGTAAACCCTATAGTTTTTTTTTGCTTACAACTTATTTGAAAGTGACTGGGCTATTGTCGTTCCTGCTCTTTGCAAGAAGATTCTATACCATCCCCCCCTATATTGTGGTTTAGACTTTGAATAATTGCCCCCTGTTCAACCTACACGGAATAAGCAATTAATATGATATCCGTTGTATATTTTAGAGCATCAAGAGTAGATGATCTGTAAGCTACTTTGTTGTGAACTCTTGAAAACGAAGCACTCATGCTTTTGTCTCTTCGTCGTAAGGCAACAACATTGTCTTTGACGTATGCATGTCTCGATCGAATTAAATAGGTGCTTTGAACGTTAAGAGTTTAGTTGCTAGATGTGTTGAACTTGAATAAATGGGGGGCCTTCTAGTCCTGTAACACGCGTGGAATGGATAAGGACATGATGAGATGCATGTTTAATTGTTAGCCACTGGGTTTTGCTTCTTATAAGGAAAAACCCTTTTGTCTTTTCAAAGCTCCATTTGGTTCGTTGTGACTATAAGCAAAAATAGATGAAAATCGATTATTTTCTAACGGTTAAAATTTTTACACTAAGTTTGATAGTCCCATTTTATGAGAAAATGTGATACGGCATACATAGTTCCACATATACTATCCAGTTGAGTGCTATACATCATGTAGAGCCAGATAAATTTTTTGAAACTTCTAATCATGGCGATATGGCCATTGTGCTCAAACACACACACAGAAATAAACATATTATAACTATAATCAAGTTACATATATCAACATGAACATATCCCTCTCTATGGTACACAATTTTCTCCTACCTTTTTTCTAGAGATCCTATTCAATTTTCAACCCATTTAGTGAAGGTTTATTTTAGAGATCTCGATAGACATCAGTTAATGCATACTCTAGATCACTATGACGAAGACAATCTTGGTAAAATACTTCTATTTTTCTCACAATCATCATCCTAGTTGGGTCTCGCTACATCCCACCCATTGCCAAAGATATATAAAATTTGGGTTTCTTCTAGAATGAGAAGAAACTATTATAGTATATGAATTTATATGTAATAAAAGGCGAAAATTTAAACCCTAGATATTTGGCAATCATCCACACACGTGCAATGGCCCCATCTGCAACTCCGTTGTCGGCTTGACCAGTCATAAGGGCACACAAGTCAGCATCATTCTCCAACACCATCTTTTGTCCTCACAACCAAACTCGTACTCCTCTTCATTTCATAATCTTTTTTATTTTTCTTCTTTATTTCTGTGTTTTTTGCTTGCACTCCTCTCTCTCATTTGGAAACCCTAGAAAAAGACACATGCTTTAGTAAACTGGGTGAAGGTACCTGTCATTTTTTGTTTGGGTCCTATGATTAGTAATCTTGGTTTGTCAATTTGAGGCTTTGTTTTCACTCTTCCGCTGGTCTTGGGCAGTTTTGTTTGGTTAGACGACTCAATTATTAGCTGAAAGAGACGAATTGTGGTGATTTTATTCATTTAGTTTCTATTTTATATAATTGAAATTTCTTTTCGAAGAAAAGTTTATGAGTTTTGTTAGGTGGCAGGTGTAATCAATCACATTATGCAAATCACCTCAAAGCTATACATGCGAGTTACTTCGTGCGAGATGTACCACAACAGGATGAGTGCCTTTTGGATAGTAAAAATCCTTATTTTCTCCATTTCTACTGATTATTGGTCAATTAACTCGCAAAGATTGGTCTTGTTAATTGAAACTAGATCCTCAATTGAAGGAAATTCGGTTTCATCATGTCTCTAATTAACGGGTTATAAGTTATGGACGTCACTTGCGCATAAATTTGACTAAAATATACATATGTAAATCATCAATCAGAAAATTGATCAAAGAAGGCCCTACTAGAAAGTTGGAGCCAACACTTCCCAACAAAAGAAGCGGCAACAAGAAAGGGAAATAATCTCAGCATGCGAGGACTGGACAAATCATGTTAGAGTCAATGTAAACTTGAGGATAAATTGGGAGATAAATCTTTGTTAATGCCACATTTACGAGAGAATAATCATAAAGGAAGAAGTGGCTTAAGGAAGAAGCAAGGATGACATTGTTTAGTAGGGACAACTATTGTTTTGTTGCGAGTTTCCTAGTTCGCGCTGACAAGGATAGGCCTTTCTCACATGTTCATGTACGACTGCTATTTCATCGTTTTCGACGATTCCAAGGCTACGGTGATAACTCCACATTCGCTCACGCTGGGACCCGCACGTGCGGCGGGTTGATTGGATTGCGATAATTTAAAAAAAAAAAAAAAACAAGCCACAAAGATGAGTACGCCATCAACCGAATTGTTTGATAATTCACCGCCAAGGTAGCTGGTAATCACTTTTTCTTCAACTCGGTCAGAAGTTCCGATCTATGTCGTGAGCAAATCTTTATACTATTTGTGTTGCACTATTTAAATGCGGCATATCTTATTTAGGTGACTCGCTAGTTATTAACATATTAGCAAATCTTTTCTTGTTGTTGCCCTTGTGGCCTTTTATTCGACTCCATTTCACTCTTTCTGTAGTTGCAGTTAAAGTGTAAGTTTTTGGCGTCGATTTCTGTATATTTATCTAAAGCTCAATATATTCTTACCTTTAACCAAAAAAAAAACATATTAGCAAGCTATAGCGACGAGTTTACAAATCTTAAGATTTTAGATTTTAGGTTGTGTAGATTAACCATACCTCAATATGCATATTTGGCAACAAGTGTAATATCTTGTGGTAGTGTCCAAATAAGTTGTTGACTTTATAGGACACAACCCTCTTGCATATCCCATAACTCTCTTCATTTCTCTTCTTATTGGAACCAAAAAAGAATGCAAATAAGTTGTGATCGTAAACCTTTTTTGCCATCTATGAATTGGCGACTACATAAGGTCGTCAGAGACAAAGCCATGACCTTCCAGCAGGTCCCGGACAACCCCATCAATAGAAGAATGCAACAATGTCGGAATCTTAGTCCTACTATCTTTTCAGCCTGAGTGTTTTTTCTACTTTCTGTGGATGAGGTGTCAGACATTCCTTAGAGCCTGCTCGAGGGTTGTTGGTGCCTTGTTGCGGGTAGGTGCACTTAGTGCAGTTGGAAGCTTTTTCTAGCCTTGTCCCCTTCAGGTTCTTATTGGTGTTGTGGTTAGGAGGACTCAAGCAATTCTAACCACATCCAGCTCTTCGGATCCTTCGCTTGTTGTGAGGGCTGCCGTTCGTTGGCCGTCTGTTTTCCCTTTCTCCTCCTTTATTATTTGGTGTTGCTATTTGGCTAGTTGTCGCTGCTGTTTGGCTTGTTGCCTCCCGTTGGTTGGGTGCTTGTGGGTCCTGTTTTTTTTTTTCCTCAACATCCTTCCACTCGTTATGACATGTTTGTATTTTGAGTGTAAGTTTTTTGGTGCCGAGAACCCTCTTGTTGTATAGTTGTGGTTAAAATCAATATATTACTTACCTTACCAAAAAAAAAAGAAAAAGAAATTCTTCATGTACTTAAACATTTGATATGCATAGCTAGAAAAATCCTTGGGATTCTATAAATGCGGCACCTTCATAAGATTAAACAATTGATGGAGGTGTTTATTGATTATTCCAATCGTATATAAAGAAAATTCCATATAAGGATTCAAAATGCCCTCAATTTATGAAATAAGAATTTGAAATGAATATTATTTCAAAGAGGTTTGAAATAATCTTATTTCCTCAAACAAGGTTTTGAAGTGATTATATTAGTCTAAAAAAAGGACTTAATCTCACCAGCTGGTGAAGGGCATTCCCATCATTTACACTTTCTAATTTTATTTCATTTTTCCTTTTCTATTCTTTTCTTTCCAAAAAAAAACTAAAAAAGAAAAAAAAGACTAAAAGACTAAAACTTAAAAAAAGAAGAAGAGAAAATGCAAATTAAAAAAAAACCCTCTCACCTATATTTTTGTCTTTGTAGCTTCTTTTTTTTTTCTTTTGTGAGTCTTTTTTTTGGAAAGAAAAGAATAGAAAAGGAATAATGAACAGAAAAAAAATGAAAGAAAGTAAGAAAATCTAAAGGACGAAAATGCCCTTGACAAACTGGTGAGATCATGTCTTTCTTTAAAATTGACATATCACTTCAGGTCCTTATTTAAAACAAAATTAACTGCAAGCTTGTATTCGGAAAAATGAGAGCACTTTATATCCCTAGTTGAGACAATGTTCATTTTAGGACTTATTTGAGAAATTGGTGGTACTTTAGGTTTTTATTTGAAATTTTCCCTTGTATCTATCAATTTCCCTTGTATCTATCAATCTTTGATGTTTTAACGATAGCAAAGTTCACCAAAAAAAAAAAAACCCTTTGATAAAAAGTCCTAGATCCAAGAGTTAAAACATTTTTAAGGAGTTAATAAAAAAATTCACAAAAGCCCACCTAATTATAGTTTAAATTTAATTAGATTAGCCTAAATGGTTTTGGACTGATTTTGCTAGCTCAAAAGTCACTTTTAATTGAGTATTAACAGTTTTCTAAATATCAAATTATCACCTCGCATGTCCTTAATTATGCACTTTCATTGCGCAACGCCTATTGAACTATTTATTCACAAAGCCGTACAAGCATCACATCAGCTCCCAGCTATCAATCATCGACTAGCATTGGAAGTAGCAAATATATCATATTCAAAGTCAAATCAAATTGAAATTTGACTAAACAGTTTCTACGGTGGTCAATCTGTCTTACCTTTCTTGAAAACTGACTTTTCTTTAAAATATTTCTTTTTACCGTTCTATCACGCAAAAGTTGGGAAGAACTCCTAAGAGAAAGTCATGAAATAATCAAGTAAAGAGAATAAATAATTAGAGATGGTTAATTATAATATAGGAAGAGGTAAAGATGGAGAGACCGAGCTCTGACGGTGGATTCCTTTTTCAGCTAGAAAAATTAGAAGTGTTCATTTTATGCTCGTCCATTCATTATTATAAGATTCCCTCGGTTATAAAAATCAAATTACAATTATTAGTCTGCATTTCTTCCTATTTTGATATAACCTTTTTCAGTAGAAATTTAACTTTGGAAAAAGGACGTCATAAATTTTTACGAAGTGTGACAAACGCCTCACAGTTATGGATCATGCAAGCCGTAGCTTACCATTAACTTTGGGAAACAACTCCACTCAACTTCAAGGTGTTATAGTTCTAAATAGGTATAAAAGCGTGGCGGGTATAATCGAGTACCCCATCCGTTAAAACCCTAATGGAATGTATGTAGGTAGTGGGTTTGGGAAGGCAAGATGGATTTAAGGTCAATTGGTAAAAACCTGTAGAATTTGGAACAACTAAGGGCCTTGGGATGTAAACAGCACTGGATTTGGGATGTTGTGGTTGGAAAACTCTATACCCCCGAACCAAATATATTATCATATCTAATTAAAAATCATTTTCCTTTGGTTGTTGAGTAAATATAGATAATTATTTGCTCTAGTAATGTTTGGAATGATTTCAGGATTTAATAAGCTTTCCTTACTCCGTTAAAACACTTTAAATTACTTATAAAATTTTGTAAAATCTACAAAAAAAAAATAATATAATCTTATACTTTTCAACAACATCCACCATTTCACAACCGTGCTTTATTAGATCTTAGACCTCTATGGATGTGGATCCTGAATTTTTCGGTCTCATATTTTGAGACTCCTAAGATATTCTGATCTATCATGCATGTGTCCAAAATATTTTGTTGTGTTAAATTAAGGGTTGTTTATTATATGTTTAGTGTATGATATTTTCCTTAAAAAATATTTTGGCCAGTTGTAGGTACCGTTGTGGTATCTGTCTTTTAGTGAGACAGGTTTAGTTATTATATCAAAACCCGTAACTTGACTTGGAACGAGTTTAGATAGTAGTAGAAATTTGACGGAATGGGTTTGGAATAATACCATCCCACTTGCAACCCTAGTTTTAAAATATGTATTATCAAATACATAAGTTACAGCGCACATCAAAACTACATTACATTTATTATTTATAACAAGTACATTCTTAGGATCAGTCTGTTTGAAGGATAATATTTTTTGGTAAATTATTTTTCAACTCTCTAGCATTTCAATAATAGAAAACTGTTCGATTTATGATTTTTTTTTCATGAATTCAAAACAACAAGTTTAGATCAAGAGAAATTGACTTCCCTTTCTAGCGAGGAGGAAATTGCTTTCGCTAAATTACCAAACAAATTAAAACTAACCATTTTTCTTAAAATTGATTTTCATGAAAAATATTTTCTTTTATCATGTAATTTTCAATGAAACAAGCGCACCATAAATCACAATTCCTATATGTTCATCTCCTTGTACACAAGTGATCTTCCTGTCTGTTACAAGAGGTACCTCCTATGTTCATTAAGATTTTCAAACATAGTTGTGATTTATAAGCAGGGGCTCACAAGAGAGTTCGTGATGGAAAAAGCTAAATCAAACCTTGGGAAAAGCTCAAAAAATTTATGAAGAAGAGGTTCTTGCCCAACAACTACAAGCAGACATGTTCCTCAAATTGAATTCCTTCCAGTAGGGCAGAATAAGCGTTGAAGAATACATTTGGTAGTTTGAACAACTCCTTATGAGGTGCAATATATTCTAGAACTGTCGGAGAAACTATCACTCGTTTCCTTGGTGGCTTGAATAGAGAGATTACCGATTTGGTTGAACTGCAAGCATATTGATCTTTCAAAGGTGTTTGCAAGCTAGCCATGAAAGTAGAGAAACAATTGAAGCGCGGTAAGGGATACTTCTAGTAAGGTCGAGAATACGTCGAAGAAGGATAAAGACAAAGAGAAAGCTATGGAGCTTGTTAAAGAACTCCGCAAAACGATTGATGGTAGTAGTGTTCGAAATACTTCAAATGTCATGTTTATGGACACTTCAAAGCTGAGTGTCCCACTCGCAGAGTTATGAATCTCCAAGAAATCGAGAAATTGACTTGGGGTTTCAAGAAGCTATGCAAGTAGATAGAGTCCAAATCTGAGAAGCGAGATGAAATCATCAGGTAACTAGATGAAGGAGAATTGCTCGTTATCAAGAGAGCTTCACACTCTACAATTACTCCGAAAACGAACTAGCAAAGAAAGAATATTGTGCCAAAACCTGTTTCACCATTAACAAGAAGATATGTAACTTGATTTTCGATGGTAGTAGCTATACCAACATAGCGTCGACATCTCTAATCAACGAGTTGAATCTTCCCACTTTCAAACACTCCCAATCTGGTTGAACAAAGGGAGCGATCT
Organism: Eucalyptus guilfoylei; assembly: GCA_016097605.1. NCBI lineage: Eukaryota > Viridiplantae > Streptophyta > Magnoliopsida > Myrtales > Myrtaceae > Eucalyptus > Eucalyptus guilfoylei. The sequence goes on from CM027861.1 coordinate 38,387,005, forward strand.
CCAAGTAATTAAGCAAGCTTTGATTTTGTTTTTGATTGGGTGAAACTACCGACATTGAATTCTGTGGATATTATTCCCATGGATGCATGCAACTTTTTATTGGGAAGATTTTGCAATTTGATAGGAAAGCTGTCCATGATGGATGGAAAAACACTTAATCATTCTGGAAAGAGCATAAACATATCACCCTTGTCCCTTCAAATCCAACCATGTTCCACAAAAATCAACTTGGGGAGGGAAACATGAGTAGGAAAAACCTTTTCTTGAGTAAATCGCGGGTTGAGAGAACCATTCACAAACAAAAGATTGTTTTTTCCTTGCTGGTTGTTGAAATGAAAATAAGTGAGAAAGAGACTTCCGAACGCCTTGAAATGCGTTCTTTGGTGAATAAGCTTGAAGATATGTTTTCAGCATTGAAGAATTTCATAGGGCTAAAGGAAATGTATTATCTAATTTGTTGGAGAGCCATCCGAGAAATTTGTTGGAATCAAATTCATATGGTAAGGATGATTGTAGCAAATTAGCTACTTTCAATCCTGGAGATGAGGCAATGACATATTTGAGGGCAAATCTTCAACAATCTAGGGAATATAATGTACGAGTATCTTTTCTTTTTTTATCAACTCATAAGTCCAATTCAGACCTCGTCGATTAATCCAGCTCAAGCCTTACGTTTGGAAGCAAAAGGCAATTTTGGCTATTGTTTGATTCAGTGAGTTCAAGTTGAAGATGTCAATTTTGTAAGAGAGTTGTTGATTCAATGAGCAAGTTGTCGATTTTATGGTTGCCGATCAACTACCTAGTTGTTGATTTACAAGACGTATTGTCAATTTCGAGTCTACAAATCAATTACATAATAGTAGGAGGTTGTTTTGGTCAATTTCCTTCATTGTTTGTTCAACTTCCAAGGTGTCTATTTGGCTTCTGAGACTAAAGCATGTATTTAGAGAGTCTTATCAAGTTTTAATGCATCTAATAATTAGTCACATGCATTTAAGGCTTTTAATTCATGGCTTTTTATGAGTTTTTATTGTGGTGTTGCTTTTAAAAGTCTCAATTAGGTGAATTCCTCATAGTCCGTTTTGTTTCTAGGAATTTCAAGAGTCTTTTCTTTTGTTTTGCAATGTCTCTATAAATAGAAGTGTTAATCTAAGTTGTAAAGACGATGACTTGAGTATATGACTATATGAGATTTTCCTTTATGTTAGCAAATATCTATCCCTAGTTTTTTTTTTTATTCTTGGAAGGTGTATATTTCCTTAGTGGTAAGCCGAGAAGCCCTTCATCTTTGACTGGTGAATTTTGCTTTTTGAGCCTTGATGGTGAGCTTCTCTTATCTTGGTTCCTTTACCCTAGAAAGTGGATTATTCCTTTGGGGTGGACCAAGAGGCCCTTTATCATCAGTTGGTGGCTCGTCCTTTCGGCCTTATTGTTGAGCTTCTCCTATATTGAAGTCGTTTATATTGAGAAAGCATTCTCTAAGTAATTTTGATGATTGAAAAACCTTAGAGACTTTGATTATGATATTAACATTTTCAGGTGAAAAATCTGATGGGACATGGTCAGACGATGTTTATCAAAATTATAATCAGAATTGTGGTTTATTTTCCTTCCTTACATATGCTGATAAACGGCTAGGAATGAGTCAAAATATTCTTACAATGGCTAGTGGCAATTGGTTGGATTCCATACCATATTTATAAGGAGTTTCAAAAGGAAAGTCTTCCTAATATCTATCAATGATTCAACTTTCCTATAACAAGTTATTTAAGGCGAAACATACTTTCCAACTTGAAACTCGATTTATGGAAACCCAAACTATTGTATGGACGGCATAAATTATGGGAAACATCAACCTCGGTGATCTTGAAGCAATCAGATCTTCTTGATGAGATTCAGGCCAATGGGTTGATTGGCTGGATAATCCTCCTGGAGATATGTCCAATGGTCAGCTTGGACTAGAATGGGTATAAGAGGAGGTTTCGAAGTTGAAGGATAGAGAATTTTCATTCATGAGAATCGAAGCTTTTAATTCCAAAGTCCAAAGAGTGTTTTGTGATCTTATACTTTCGTTTGTGTGAGCATCATTGTGTAATCATTTAGAGGTTGAGAGTGTGTGAGGAGTTATACACACAAGCTTGAGTGTTCAGAGCTTAGATCTTGTTACCTTTGATCGATCCTTATCAGTGGATTCCAACCAATAGGTTGTAGCATAGGAGAGTCGACGTAGGCTTGCAAAATTTGAACTGCTATAAACTTTTGCTTGAAATTCTCTATCATTTACTTCTTTTTTATTTATTGAGATAGAATTACACGATGGTAAAATCTGACCATTTCATCAGAACTTGTCTCGCTGCAATATTTGATTAAATTATTTCATTTTCGCACAATCACCTATTCACTCCCATTTATGTGATAGATCTAGCCATAACAATTGGTATCAAAGCCCAATTATTCTTAATTGAAGTGATTTATTACTTCTGAGTTAACGATCTTTCGATGGCTAGTAATATTGCACCAAGTTTGATGGAAGGTTAGAGTGATACAAGGCCTCCTTGCTTTGATGGAAAAGATTATAACATTTAGAAAACAAGATGAAAGCATTCATCAAATCTAAGAATCCATTGGAGTGGGACGTTGTTTTAAGGGGCGTAAAACTTGAACCTCCCTCAACCAAAGAAGAAGGCAAAAAACTAGAAACTTCAGTCATATCTAATGCACACATTGTCAAAAGAGAAGCACTAGATGCTAAAGCTATCTATTCATTATATTGCGTGTTATCTCCATTTGAATATAATCGATCTCTTATGAATCGGCAAAAGAAATTGGGATAGATTGCAGGTGACATACGAAAGAATTGATCGTGTCAAGGAAACAAAGATAGACATTCTTCTTCAACAGTACAAAGCCATCAAGATGAAACTTGAAGAATCCACAACAGACATGTTTAGTAAATTTATTGACATTGTCAATGGATTGGTATATCAAAGGCAACCTGTATCTCCAATGAAAATGAACAAGATTCTTCGAGGACAGTCAAAAGAGTGGAACAACATCAAGATATCCATCCAAGAGACTCAAAGGATATCACCTCTTTCTATGGATGAACTAGTGGGAACACTCCAATCCTATGAAGAAGAACATCTGAACAAGGAAGATACCAAAGGTAAGAAAGCGATGGCTTTAAAGTTTAATTTTGATTTTGATAATTCAGATTTAGATTAAGATGACAAGGACGACGAGGAGATTGCACTCATGGTAAAAAAAAGCTTCAAAGAATGGCCAGAAAATGAAGGAAGTTTAAAGGAAAGAAATCCTTCAAAATATCTGAGCAAAAGAAAAGTTTCAACAACAAATAGGAAATCAAAGATGTGGTTTGTTTTGAATGCAAGAAGCGAGGACACATCAAGCCGAATTGTCCTCTTCTAAAGAGAAGAAAGAACAAGTATAAAAAGACAAAGAAAGCATTGAAGGTCAAAACGTGGAGTGATACTAAATATGAAGAAAGTGATGAAAAATATGCTAATATCTATCTTATGACAAAATCTGATTCGAAAGAAGAATTCGAGATAAGTAATTTTGATATTCCAGTTGAACTATCTAATTATATATAAGAATTACTCATTGATTATAAGGCTATGCTTATAAAATACTCAAAATTGAAGAAAGAAAACTCAATATTGAGACAGCATGATTCTTTCCAAAAAGAAAATATTGAGTATCTTAAAAAGGATCTTCTTCAAACAAAAGAAGATCATGATTCCATTTTAAAAGAAAACGATTCTTCGAAAAAGGAAATTTCAAAAGTTGCAAAAAGGTTTTTAGTTAGCTCAAAAACTTTGGAGCGTATTTTGTCTGTCCAAATCCTATATTACAACAAATCAGGACTTGGATGCAAAAACAAAAAGGTTTTAGAAAATGATTTTTCAATTCACAAAGAAATGAAGAAGCAAAGGCCTCCTAGAGTTTTCTATGAAAATCATTTTAGAAAACAGTTTGTAAAACCTGTTGGTCAAACTATTCTTAAATGCTCAATCTGTGGCTGTCATGATCGTCATGAAAATGACTGTTCCAGAGGTTGGAAGCCAATTCGAAGGAACTTTCTAAGTCTAGCCAATCCTTTTAACCAGAGAGGACCCAAACAAATTTGGGTATCAAAGAAGACTTGCACTTGCCTTAATCTTTGTAGATACCAAAGAAAAAGATAAATAAGTGGTACCTTGATAATGGTTGCTTAAGACATATGACCGGTGATGCAAGCAAGTTTGTTGAACTTACAAAGTTCAATGGCAGAAGTGTTTCCTTTGGAGGGAATAACAAAGGAAAGATCATTGGTAAAGGAATAGTTTGATCACACTTCATTTTCAAATTTGGCTTTAATCAAAAGCTATTTGAATCTCAAATTATTTTATCTCTTTAAGAAGTTCTACTTGAAAAAGTTTTGTCATCATAAAAGAGGGGAAGATTATTGAGACAACATTCCCTAAGTAATTTTGATAACTGTCAAAACTTGGAGACTTTGATTTTGATGTTAGCATTTTCGGGCGAAAAGTCTGATGGGACATGGTCAGACGATGTTAATCGGAATTAGAATCGTGATTTATTTTCCTTCCTTACATATCCTGACAAACGGCTAGGAAGGAGTCAAAATACTTTTGCAACGACTGGTGGCAATTGGTTGGATTCCATACCATATTTATAAGGAGTTCCAAAAAGAAAGTCATCTTAATATCTGTCAATGATTCAACTTTCTTGTGACAACTTATTTAAGGCGAAACATAACTTTCAACTTGAAGCACTCGACTTATAGAAACCCAAGTGTATGGGCAGCATAAATTATGGGAAACATCAACCTTAGCGATCTTGAAACAATCAGATCTTCTCGACAATATTCAAGTCAATGAGTAGATTGGCTAAATAATCCTCATGGAGATATGTCTAACGGTCAACTTGGACTAATAGGAATATAAGAGGAGGTTTCAAAGCTAAAAGATAAAGAATTCACATTCATGAGAATTGAAGCTTTTAATTCCAAAGTCTGAAGAGTGTTTTGTGATTTTATACTTTCGTCTCTATGAGCATCATTTTGTAACCATTCAGATCTTGTAACTTCCGATTGGTTCTTATCAATGGATTCTAGGCAATAGGCTGTAGTGCAGGAGAGTGGACTTAGGCTTGCAAAAATCGAATTACTATAAACTTTTGTGTGCAAATTCTCTATCATTTACTTCTTTTTTATTTATTGAAATAGAATTGCACATCGGTAAGATCTGACCATTTCATCAGAACTTGTCTCGCTACAATATTTGATTAAATTCTTTTATTTTCGCACAATAACCTATTCACCACCTATAGGTAATAGATTTAGTCATAATAGTTTATCTTTGGTGGGCAGTTCCTTCTTTAAGTCTTGGTGGCGAATTTCGTCAATCTTGATCTTGAATCCTGGTTGGTGGCCTATATTTTAGGCTTTGGTAATGATCGTATTCTATCCTACATTTATATTTATCCATCCCGTACACTCTGATTTACATGTACTTCCATTGACATCACTCAAAACATCAATTACCCGCCCCCACAACCGCATCTCACCCCCCTCCCCCCAAAATTTTTCTTCATTCCTCTATATAGTACCACATCAGCACCACATGTCCAAAATTTGCCTCATTGGTCATTCAAAGTTCCAAGAAATGGAAGATGACAAAAGGACTTGATTGCAAAAATCATGAAAGTTACGATGTTTCATGGCACAAAAAATAGTTGGAGGATCAAATGGAATACATATAAGAACTAAAACCATATTTAATCCTTTAGATGACTATCATTTACCATCTCTTCTAGGTTTGACAATAAGTAATTTATAATTTTGTTTTAATAGTATCAGAACTTGTCGCTTCTAAATTGAACACAATCGAATCCCAACATTCTACTCATGTCATTTACAAAGATGTCATCCGTAAAATTTCATACCTACTCAATTCATAAAGCACATAGCTCATCTGAAGGGGAGAGAGAGAGTAAGTACGGTGAAAGGTTATTATACTTGCCAATAGGTGAAAGGATACCATATGGAACAAGGTCTAGTCAACTTAACTAATCAAGATGGGGTACAATACTTTAACAACACTTTCATGTGGAAACCAATTTGAAATAGTGCAATGAACATGTGAATGTTTGGCTTTCATATCATGTTGAAAAGTGTTTTAAAAGTCCAATACCTTCACAATGGGGAGATCCATGGGGCCATAGGTCATGCAGATGTCTGGCTTTGATAATAATAAGTACATTAAAAATTCAATACCTTCATGATGGGGAGATCCAAGAAGATGCTTAAATTTGAGCATCAACAAATCTAGCTTGACCCACTTTCACAAAAAAATAAAATAAAGTAAATAAAAAAAATTAAAGCCATTGATTTACAAGCGAAATGTACTCATCAATTGTTTCTTCTTACTTGAACAATCATATGTGAAATCTTTGTTTCACACTCTTTCACATTTGCATTATAATTCTCTCCCTCATTTGTGGGCGTTCGACAAATTACTCACTCAATTTAACTCTAAAAACTATCTACCTAGTTAAGAACCATATGTAAGCTACTTCTTTGGCTCAAAGGTAAATTTTCCTATACATAAGTACCGATAACTCCTCACTAATTCTCTCCCAGAGATAGAGATATAAGGTAGTTTTTTTATCTTTTGATTTTTTCTAATTGATAGGCATTGCCAAATTCACCCCTCTCTACATGGATATTCATAATCATGGGCAACGGGGTTACTTATTGATTAATTAAAAAAAAAAAGTCATCATGGGGCTTAAGCATAAGTGACAAAATAGATGTTATTGAAAATGGAGGATGAAGTGTTCATGTACGTACATTTTCCTCGCAGAAGGAAATATATTACAATTTCTAGTACTTTTTTTTTTTTTCAATTTCTAGTACTTTAAGTAAGGAAAAAAGGTTCAGGTGTTCACCTTTTGGTGAAATTCTTTAATGACAATGCTGGAAGCTAGATATAAAGTCGCACACATGCAGCGTTGATGGTGTTGTCTTTTTGAGAGTAGTTGAACCCCTCCTTCTACATTATTGTCTAAAGGTTTGATTATTTTAACAATCCCCAGGTAATAAACATGCCTTCTTGTCTCCGAGACCACTCCTACCCCTTTTTTCTGCCTCAAGTGGCCAACACGTACACATGACTAAAAAGCCATATGGACATCCTCTTATGAGTTGGGCAATTGCCATCACGGAGACATTTTGAGGTACGTTTCCATTATTGTTGATTGGTAATTAGGTAAGACCCGACAGTTTGCTTTAGGGTATTATGATCGCGTTTGCAATCTGTGTCGATACATGTTTTGGTTTTATAAGTTCAATAATTGTCTTACAATGAAATTGTGCATCTTAATTTGTTTGTTCCATAACCCGGGGCCCGACCATAATTAATCAGTTACCTGGAAGGGAATTGATACAATAACCTATTGTCATGATCCCCACTTAAATCTGAGTTCTCCAAGGTGGGAAACAAACCCACAACTATTGGATCCTATGGCCGAAAGCCTGAAAAACATTGTCATTAGGTCAATCCCAAGGTGGGTTGTGCATGTTTATATCACTATAAATTTTTTTTCAAGATGTATTATATAAGGTTTTGCTAGCATAACAATCATTTGAATATTGTGAGAATAGCAGTCTATTGTGAGTCACAAATTCTTAAAGAAATAGATTATACAATAATTTATAATTATTTATAATTTGATTTTTTGTAATCCAATGTCACGCAATCATTTCTCTATTATATGTCTTTTTTTTCGTAATTCAACTTCTTTCTCACATCGTGCACACTGATTGCAATTCATTTTGCCAGCCCTAGATTGGCTAGATACATTAGGCAAAATTTCAATCTTTTATTTATAATATCGTGTAATTGCATAGTTCTGACAAACTATCACATGCATTTGGTGCATGACCCTAGATTGATCCCAACTATTACTATTTGGTGCATCCCATACTAAATTTGGTTGATTGCAAACTTATGAGGTTGAATTTATGGTTAAAGAACAGTTGTATGGGCATGTAGATTAGACATACGACGTAAGTTTGATGCTTTACATCATGAGATGAAAATAGTATTATTGGGTGATCCGCCCATCCAAACTCTTTTACGTACGTTTTATCAAAGTCCATGATTTTAGTCATGAGTAGATTGAGATTCTCTAAGTCAGGTGGTAAGTTTGCATCTCTATTTCAATAGAGGACAGGTCAACGCATTAAATATCAACGGTTGAGACATGTCACTTCAATTTTTATTTTTTTTTTCGTTTCGTTTCAGTATTTACTTTCCTTTCATTTTCTTTTCCTTTCTTTCTGTTTTTACTCTTCCTTGGCCTTTTGATTCTTCCATCACACAATTAGCGTTGGCACCTGTACCATGCTACCGTGGAACTTTACACCTTGGTCAACACTAACACCATTGGTGCATGCCTGCTTGCCATGGTTCATGCTCTCTCTCTTATGGGATGATTTTGGACCTCTCACTTAAAAAATTAGCTCAAAAATCGACCATCAGCCTCTTGCATAACTAATGTGGGACAACTTCAACATCTCCCTCCGTCACTCCCTCAATCGACCATGGTTTTGAGCTTGCCTAAGGCAGGCATCCTCCATGCGAGCCACTTACTGTAGGCCACTATCTCCATTGTCTCAAAATAAATATGAGAGAGAGAGAGAGAGAGAGAGAGAGAGAGAGAGAGAGAGGGGTGAACAGAGAGTTGAGGATGGTGGCGGTGTCACGGCTGTCGGACAAGAGGCGATAATAGGGGCAAGAGGTTGCCGTATGTGAATTGGTGCTGCCCAATATAAAAGGGAGAGACATGATATAGAATTTGAATTAGAGATTAGGGTATGTGATTTTTTGTTAATTATGAGGATGTTTTAGTAAGATCAAGGTGATTTGGCGACATGATTTATTCTAAATATTGGTTTCTAATCGGTAATTGGGAGGAAATTAATATAAAATGTTAATTCATCCCCCAAATGTGGAGGATCCCGATATTTAATGACTACAAGATTTACCACCTAAAGTGAGTATTCCATCATTAAAAAAAAAAAAAAGACCAATACCACAAGATTGATTGGTCTAAATTTTATCAATAAGATGCACCTAGCATTCTGATGATAATTTCCTGGTCATTTGGGTCGAAATATATAGAGGCGATGCATGGTTATTTTTGTGAAAAAATCCAGTTAACCATAACAACCGACGACATACTTTTGCACTAGTTAGCTAAGTTTCAATTAAGATGGAAATTCGAAGAAGAATGGAAATTAGAAGGTAACCGCACCGTCATGTTTCAAAACTAACAGGTGCCTTCTCCACCTGAAATTTTTTCACGGAAACCTCTAAAATTCTTTGGTCTGTTCCCTTGGGAAAATTAGAATTGGAAAGCCTCAATTGGTAGGATTTCCACAAATCTCAATAAGTAAGACTCCTTAAATATGGACAAAGGAAAAAAAATAAATTTAGCATTTTCTTTAAGAGTTAGCAAAAGTGACAAACCTATTTGTAAACACAAGAGAGAAGTAGTTGTACTTAGAGCGAAGCCATTTATCCAAGTGAGAGACATAAAGTGCGAGGAACTCATTAGAAACACTTAGAGGTGTAGTTAATTATTTAGAGATTGGATTAACAATGTTGTGTATAAAGCGTGATAATGATTATTGGAGTATCCACTAGGGGGATTGTTGTTGGAGAAAGTTAAGTTCTACATAGCAGTAGGTTCTACACTTAAAACAAGACGGTAAGGTATACTCTTCACATAACTGGTTGAATTCTATTTATTTGTACTGCTTAAGTTGGAAGAGAGAATTACTAGGATTTGCCCCAATAGTCGCCCTCCCACATGGGAAGGGGGAGGTGGAGCGTTCATATCTCCACATTATCAGGGGGTTAGGATAGGAACTATTTAATCTTATATATGGGTTTCGACTCCCACACTTATAAGAAGGTAGGGTAAAAGTTTAAGAGTGAAAGTTGGAGCAGGGAGCAGAGTAAAACCGACAAAAAAAAAAGTTAGAAGAGTGGAGTAGGCACACTTAAACAAACGGCTATAAATATCGTATACAAATTTTCTTTACCTAAACTCTTTGCTTTTTGTTAGTTGTATTGCTAATTTACTTTGCGCATAGAATCAAAACTTTTACTAGTGTTGATTCTGCAAAATCGGTTTGTATTTTCTTTTTTTTAAAATCCAATTCACCCCTCTTAGTTTCTTATTTGGTGTAATAGTCACTTCCCTATAACATGACCCAAGAGAATGCATCGTTAAGAAATCAAACTTGAGGTTTCATGCTTTTTGAAGTGCCAGATCCTAATTGTTTTGCCAATTAACCAAGCGGATTCTAGTGTGTCTATTTTTTAACACTTACGTTATTTTCAACTGAGATGGGCTTCCAAATCACCCAATTAAGCAATTATTATTCCAGTATACTAATATAATGAACTAAAAATTAGGTCAATAAGATTGTTAGCCAAAAGTTATTCTAATCTCCATGATTAGATGACTTCCAAGCACCATTTCATACATATAAACTGTCAGATTAGTACCAAGAAAGCTGCTTTTCACAGGTCATAACTCCTAATCTCCTCATTAATGTCTCACAATTAAACCAAAAGCTGCCATAGCATTTTTGTTCCCTCTTACTTGTAAGAGCTAGCTAGCCCTCACTAGTTTTCCTCTGGGGGTTGAACAATCAATTATATTTTAGGAGTAAAAGGAGGATTTGATAGGATGTGTGTTTAAGTTGGGGTGTCATTATTATTGGAGTTGAACGTGGGGCCGAATGCACATTGGGGAAGGTCTACATGTTGGTGCCTATCTGTGACACAACCAGGTGATTAAGTGATCAAGGATTATAATAGTGATTAGTTAATCCCAATAGTACCGTATTGCTAGACAAGCCTTGACCTACTAGCCCTAAAACATTTCGAAGTGCACAAGAAAACAAACTCTCTCTCTCTCTCTCTCTCTCTCTCTCTCTCTCTCTCTCTCTCTCTCTCTCTCTCTACCTTGTCACTATCTTCTGTGCCATCCATTCTTCAGATGGATCTGTTGTTTATATTTCCTTCTTTTCTACATTGTTATCTCGATTATATTGCTACTTTGCGCTTTAAATTACTCTAATTTGAATAGAACAGTGGAACGGAAAGCCAACATATAGTACCAACATCGCAGTGGCATGGCAAATAACCCAATATTTTGATTGGCTTTCATTTAGAAAGCTGTATGGGAATCATCTAGCAGAAAGTTCTAAATCCCAATATAAATACATTCATTGCTCATCTTACAATTTGGCGATTCTGTGACTTACCCATTAAACAAATATGGCTCTTTCCCCTGAAATAATTTGCCATGGATACATACATATCAGCTCCTATTTGCATTATAAATTGTTTAGATTCTCATCAATGCTTACTATAATAATTGAATGAAATTTGAATGGCACTGATTCAATTGCATTTTTCTATATGATTTATTCTTTGTTTAACTTTTGTGCACACGAGTGGTTTCTAGGTTAGATCAGCGATACACATCGTATGGGAACAGCCCCACGCAATCAAATGCACAAACAGGTGTACCTGCTGCTCAAGAGAATCCTACCATCACATGCCATCAACCATGCGACACTCACCCAGATACATCCAACCAAGAATTTTTTCACGTCCATGCCTAGCTTTGTGTCCAGAATTATTCTTCATTGGATCATGTCCCTTCAAGATGTTCATCATTCTGGCGGGACCATTGTCGGGTGCACATCTGGAATTTAGATGGATTTAGTAGAAGTTAACTGCCAGGAAGTGACACTGAACTAGAACACGAGAAGGGCTTCCTAAGGTACACCTTAAAAAAGCTTATAACAGGGCAAAAGGGATACGTGAAATTGAACTCGGAACCGCTAAATAACTCTAGTATTAGCTACAAGTTGAGCGCACATCTATTTTTGCTAAAACCTTAAAATGTCAGAAACGGAGCCTATATAGACACCTACGTTCATGATTCGAAAGCAGGGTATTTTCTATGGATCCTATGAAGAATTTACTTGATATCTATACGAGTATAAGACTTTCGTTGTGTTTTCTAAATTCACTCAGTGGTTTCTGAACTCGACATAAGAAACAACGATGACAAAAGCAAATGTTGATTTCGTCAAACGAATACTGGAGCCGTTAGAAACCGGCCAAGCCCAAGGACGGCCATTGGGGAAATATCAAAGAAAATTTCCAAAAAAAAAAAAAAGGAAGAAGAATTAAATACTGGAAATGTCGAGGAGCCTCAAAATTCGTGACCAGGAAATGCGAGGATGCTTTTAAGGACAAATTGGTTTGTGAACTCCGATATCTTGCTTTCAGGAAGATTCCACTTCATTAGTCCGCCATTTATTTTAGGGACGTGCGATAGATATAGTAGAACCTACGACCCTGTAAAAGCTCGCGTTCTTTTTAGTAGGTTGCAGAGTGAGTATTCGACAATACATTATAAGTCTCCCCTTTTGGAAATGATTATATCTTCCTCCATCTCTGTCCGGTGGAAATTTCCTTCAATCATGTATTTTGTTGGTAGATTACAAGTTGTGTAACGTAAATTTAAGTAAATATAAATCTGGTGCTGTCCGTGTTTGTAACCTACCAATCGGAAAACCGATCGAAGGATTCATTCAAATAGAGAATGGTGGATAACATGATTCAATACTTACCTTGGAACCAACATGCTTCTAATTAGTAAATGAACAAGGAAAAAAAACCTTCTATTTTGTCCTGTCGTGTATGGTGCAAATGACAAAACTTGGTCGAGAAATTAAATAAATGTTAGGGAAATTTCGTTCCAAAGACATATTGTTCCAAAATTGTCCTCCAACTACAATTTTCACATGTGATATCAATGGGCAGTATTTATGGAATCTCAAGGAACCTAGGTCAAAAACATGTTATGGTAACCACCAGAAAAATGAAGCTTTACCCCAAATGGCCAAGAAACATATGAAAAAAAGAGCTCCATAGTTGACGAACCCAATCATCAAGCAAAATGGGCAATTGGGTTCGGTTTATGTTCAGCTCTTTTGTCGTTTAAGGCTGCACCTATACGCAATAACATATGGCAACAGATTTATGGTATAATTTAATTAGGACGGAGGAGGATGAAAGGGATTTTCTATTTTTTAATAACTATAAAGTGCTAAATAAATGAAATCTGCAGCCCATTAAGACGACAAAACGGTATTTAATATTCATTAAAATATACACCCCCGCCTCTTCCTCAAGTGTTTATAAACTATGGCGATTAATGCCTCCTTCCCAAAAGCTAAAGAGCTAAGCGAAGAAAAAATCAGTGAATCCTTCCCCCTCCCCACTACCCCCCCCCCCCCCCCCCCCCCCACCAAGAAGAAAAACCCCCTCAAAAAAAAAAAAAAAAAAAAAAAAAACAAGGATCAACCATGACTGGTTCTGGTTCTCCTTGTGGCGCTTGCAAGTTCTTGAGGAGGAAATGCATGAGAGGCTGCGTCTTTGCTCCATATTTTTGCCACGAGCAAGGTGCGACGCATTTCGCGGCCATTCACAAGGTCTTTGGCGCAAGCAACGTGTCAAAGCTCCTGGCAAACCTCCCCGTGAGTGATCGGTGCGAGGCCGCCGTGACCATCTCGTATGAGGCTCAGGCGCGGCTGCAAGACCCCATTTATGGATGCGTCTCACACATCTTTGCGCTCCAACAACAGGTTGCTTAAATAATGTGATGATGTGCATATAATTGCAACCCACACTCTGATTTGATGAGCAAAAACCCTATTTTTAGTGGGTTCATGATTTTCTTGATCACGACCCTTGCAGGTATTCAATTTGCAAGCACAATTGGCTTCTCTGAAGGAGCAAGCTACTCAAAGCCTTTGTGCTCCCTCTTCCACGAGAGGGATCCTTAACCAGAAATATTCTGGAAATAAGGTCATCTCGAACCAAGCCCTTGACGTGCAAAGTTGGTTGCACATGGCAAATCCAAATAATTTGCCTCATCAGTTCAGTTTAGAGAACATGAGCAATGTGAACACAATGCCTTACTATGACAATGGTTCGATGGATTCAAGCTCTGCAGGGAACAATTATGACAATTCACTTGTCCTAGAAGAGAACATCTCCTTTGGGAGCTTAGAAGAGGCTTCTGGCGGTTCGATCTCTTCAATGGATATGCAAACAAGCAACAGGCAGTGGAGTTTCCGGGACAGTGATGACCTCCACTCCTTCGCGTTTGGGTACATTCACCATTAGCAAGGCATCAGCGAGCATTTGGTGAGAGATGAAATTCAGTCGAAGATGATCACCATTTGTTCAATTTTTTAGATGCTGCTTGGCTATAAGCTGAGAAGAAAACCCTAGAAATGCTCATGCACAGTTAGAAACCCCATTTATAGCCATCTACTGTTGTTTGTTCTTGTTTGACATAATCCAACAATATTCAGTGGACTATAAGGAAAGGTAAATTTTCTAAAACTAAAGCAGATTCACCATCTGGGATGATTAGAATGGTTTTATGTGTTTTTTTTTCCACTAATAAAATGATTCACTAATGACCTAAATTCATGACCTAGGAAAAAAAACAGATGCATAGGGTAACTTTTTCTGCGAGACTTTCCCTTCCCTACAACCCTGAAAGTTTTAAGAATGATCAAGTGTAATCTGATTAGGTCTTCTTTGGAACTTAACGGAAAGAGGTACCTACGATACCCTGAACAATCAAAGGTCAGAGACCTTGAGAAAAGGTGACTTTTGAGGCATATCTAGCACAAAAACTCTCCAGATATTACTTAAAAACTTTGGGATAATTTGCACTTCACTATATATCTTACCTCACTCAATCCCACTATATAGCAAGCCGGTGTCATCAGATTGATCAAATTCCTACATTACAGAGGACAGCATGCCATTGAGACCACAACACGTTGCAAAGGATGGTCAAAATAGCAAAATGAGGGGAAAAAAGTATGGATATCTGTTTTTTTGGTTGGTCTCATCAACGGATGGGTGTAATAAGAAGCAGCATCAGTTTCCAGAACAAAATATATTGATCTACAAGAGTGCATACTTTTTTTTTAGCATGAAAGCACCGGTTTATCTTTTAATGTCTTGTTTCTGGAGTTCGAAGAAAACAAGTATTGGTACATGTCTGTGCTTTTGGTTACCATTGAAGTCCAGTAACATCTGAATTTCCTAGGATTGAGTAAAGTAGAGGAAACATTGTGATAAACCACTCTTTCAGGCATTGTTGTGAATATATCCTTTCTAGATAGGTTAGTATAGCTATAGGTGATCTTTCTCATAAAAAGTAATTGAGGAAATGCGGTGCATGGATTCTTCTAAAGACATAAAACTTCGATTCATCTAGTGAATTGCCATATGCATGACTCTCAATGGTTTTCTTGGTTTATTACAAAGTGCAAAACAATTTCTAAAACCTCTTCTATCTTCTTTTTTCAGGTGTGGCCTCATCTTTTTCCAAAGTAATATCCTTGTTAAGGAGATTAATGATTTCATGGGCGGAAAGCTTCCCCTCGCATCTGGTAGTCCGCTGATTTGGTTAGGTAATTAGATATTATAGAACATATTGTAATGGCAATCGCCATAGCAGCTTCAGATTGCACATAACAATCATGCCTTGGGTTTCTCGAGCATTCACGTTGAAAATAATATAAGGTTGATTGCCCCCTGGATGCAAGAAACAATAGATTAATGTACCATTTCCTGTACTATATTATACACCATTATCAGAATTATTATCTTGTCTTGGATTGTGCCACGTCTCTCTTGCTTCTGATCTCGAGGATCAATAGGAAACAAAACTTGCAAATTGCATTTTATGTTAGCTGCTAATTGCTTACAATGATTCAGACAAAAAAAGAGTTTTACCATGAAGATATATCTTACGCAGAGAACCATAAATTTGGTAGATTCATTATATTTGCAGCTGTTCATTTGAGCTGAAAGATTCCACAATGTTAATATGGGATGACATTGCCATTTTGGAATTGTGATTTTCAGGCACGAATCGTGAAATATAAGGGATTATACGACTGCGTATGTGTATGTGCTTCTAGGAAGGCCCTAATGGGTGCTAGATCGACCTGTGACACTTTAGGAAGCAAAACTCTATGACCGACATATACATTTCAAAATATGTCACCATTCTTCTTTATTGTTTATTGCTTCTACTCATTTAATGATGCAAAAGTCTCGGGTCCCAGCTAATGGTGCAAAAGCACCAACCGATGAGGAAAGGGTGAGTTTTGGAGCTGAGATTCCGATTCTGCTGCCTTCTAAGTTCTGAGATGAAGGAGGGTAGACAAAGTTTGTTTTCAGAGCTTCAATGGAGGTTTCGAGAATATTTCCGTGGTGGAGACAGTAGAGGAATAAAGAAGATAGTTGAAAGTAAAAAAAATGGAAAGAAAAGGCACAAAAAAAAATAAAGATGAAGTGGAGGTGGATGTAATCTACACGCGGAATTGTCACGTTGGACTTTGATGGCAGTACAAGGTAGAAAGTTAACGGGTCAAATTTGAGTATTTGGTTTTTCTATTGGGACTCGATTTGATATTGATATTGATATTGTTTTAGAGAATTTGGCCTATAATGGTGCAAAAGTCTCCACTATATAGTATAACATCGACGGACTCAGATGATCGAACGTGAAAAATTATTTTATTTTCGTAAAATATCAGAAAATGTAACTTTTGCCCAATCCAGTGGTTCACACTTCTGAGTATCTCATCATTCACATGCTGCCTCAGTTTTTTTGGCCAAAGCTGAAGGCATATCGAATCCTGCATGAGCTGTTCTACTATGGGTAGACATGGTCCCTGTTACTTTCTGGTAGATTGAAGGAGTTTATTGAGGACGACAATGATCCACGTGTAAAACTATTATATTCTAGAGGAGATGAAAATGTTGCTTTAACTATATTTGCACGTCTGCTGGTTGGTCGAGTGGTCCAACATTCGATTGGCAAGTCGAAGATCTTAGATTCGAATCTACAGTGTATTCTTAGTCTTAGGAAAATTGGGTTGAAATGTACAGCCAGTCTTCTTACGCTTCCTCACTTGTACCTTGCGAAACTACAATGGCGGGCTCGCCTAGTTGGTGAGTAGTGTTTCATCAGAGCCTTGAATTTCGGCCGTGGGTGTCCTAGGTTCCACCTATCCAAACCCTTTCTCTGCTTTCATAAAACATTTGAAATAGAACAAAAATTCTAGTAAGAAAATTTCACTTCGGGAGAGAGAGAGAGAGAGAGAGAGACGATTGTCTTCACTAATCCGCCCAAGATAACACAAGAACAAAGTTCGTACACAGGAGATGAGTTAGCTACTCCAGCCTTTGATCAAAAGAGGACAACTCTTGATCTGCCAATCTCTTCATTTTCACTAAGAAGACCTAAAGTGAAGTCTATCTTAAATAAGGACTCAATTTAATCTTAAAGAAAGACCTAACTCACCGGTTGGTGAACAAATGCATCTCTTATGCGTATTTCAATGGTCTGATCAAGGTATTTTCGTCCAAAAATTATTCTTTTTCCGTTTTCCTTTTCCCCCATTCATCTTCTTCTTCATCCCACCCATGATTGTCCCTTTTTATCATCTTTCTTCATCAATGTGCATTGCCCAGATCAAGAACACTCGGATTGGGGAAGGGTCAGCGAGAGCTCGACACCCATCGCCGGTAGTGGACATGGGCCATTGAGCCCTCGCTGCAAGGGCTTGTAGGCCAACCCTCGTTAGATCTGGCGAGGTGGCCTCGCTCACGATTGGCGATGGCTCGTCAACCCTTCACTAGTTGCGGGTGATGGCTTGCAAGCAACGACATGGGCGTAACAATGTCTTCTTACATTCAGCAACAAACATAAAGATCAAAGCTCAAGCAAGCGAAAAAGCTTAAGCACTAGCCAACAAAAGCTCCGATTGAGCTCACCATCACTTCATATCGCTCACCTTGAGAAAGTGATTGAAGAAGACAACCTCCCAATCTCGCCGTTATCGAGCACATCGATGCCCGCCTTGCCGCAGAGCTCCACGACTAAGTACATTGCTCTAAAGTGATTCTCGACAGAGTAGTCGAATGGCCAGACACAGACCTTAGTGCTGTTCCTAGGATACTCCAACAGTGGCGGCATGTCTCACTTGATGGGGCGCATTATCCCCCCATCCTCATTTGGACCAACCTTTGACATCGGCAGAGGTTAACGAGCGCTGTTGAGCCCTCACTGACCGTTGGTAAGGGTTGGCAAGGTCACCCTCACCAAATCTAGCGAGGGTCTACCTACAAGCCCTCACCTACGGCCAAAGAGGGCTCGACGGCCCTCTCCCGCTGCCGGCAATAGGGGTTGGGCCTTCATTGGCCCCAGGTGAGGCTGATCTAGCGAGGGTGGCCTCGCGAACCCTTGCCAGCAGCCAACAAGGGTCATGGAGCCCTTACTGACCCTTCCCCATTTCCCGTGTTCTTAATTTGGGCAATAGATATTTGACGAAGGAGATGATGAACAAGGACAACCATGGGTGGGATGAACGGGAAAGATGAATAGAGGAAAAGGAAAATGAATATATATATATGGATGAAATATCTTGACCAGGCCACTAGAATACACATTGGAGATTCATATGTTCGTTTGTTGATGAGTCGGGTCCTTTTTTTAGACTAAATGACTACTTTGGGTCATTATTTGAGACATATTTCATTTCAAGTCCTCTTTTGAGAAAAGAAGAGCACTTCAGTTCCTTATTTGAGATTTTCCTTTTTCTCTAGAGAATTGCTCAATTTTCAAAACCGCTAAACCTTTCAATTTAGTTCTCATAGTGTTCCCTGATTTTCACAAAAGGGAGATGAAAACTTTCCTAGTTTCCCCGGTGTATAATTAACTAAGTGAGAATATATTGCCAACTCCAGTAGTGCCGCATGCTATTACCCCAATCCATAGTTGATTGCCACCTATTTAAGTCGGCGCACTCTTCAGATTTTTCAAATGATATCTTTTATATGTATTTTTAATTTGTTTTCTCTTATCTGTCATGCTTTCTTTCTCCTCCATTACTATCTTTTCCGTCGATCATAATATATTTTCTCAGTCGCGCTATCATTTAGAAAATTTATCAATATCACATATTCAGAAGCCCAAGGTATTGACTGGGAAAAGCCCCATTGAGCTCCTTGTCAGGAGAGATGGTGAAGGCGAGACCATGACCATCAAGCCATGTTGACAGCCAGATTTCAGCAACGATTCTTAAATACATGATTTAAAGAAAATTAATTCATGAACTAGGGGTTTATAATATCGAGACCTGAAGCCCATCAAACAAACTTTTGACCGACAGAAGCCCGATAGCCATTCAATGCCAACGTTCCAGTTTGATTTGTAAGGATAGAACTTAATGGGACACATTGACCCAAATTTTTTTTTTTCCTACATTGACCCAAATTGAACATGTTAAATTTAATTTCTTTGCCCGTTTAATCTTTCGAGCTTAAAAAGATATCAAGGCGAGTCCAAGACCGATGAGTTTCTGCTTGGCCCGACTCGCAAGTCTGGCCCACAAGCCAAAAGCTTGGCTCGGTCTAGATCACAGCCCATGAACGCTTGTAGAAGTCGCTAGAAGGCTTTAGGTCCTTCCTTCCAGCTCACAACCTCATGGGCTCCCTCTCCAACAGAATTCTCTCTCATCTTGTAAGAGACTTCCGCTTCTCTTCTCGAAGGCATGCAAACTAGGACTACCTATTGACCACCAAATTCTCTTCGAGTTTTGATTCGCGTCATAAAATACTCTAAGGTATCAGAATTCTGATATATATGAATCACATTATGGCAAGTGTAGAGTATACTTCCAAGATTAACCAATACATTTGTGATTTCTAGAAAATTATGCCTAACAAAAAGGAATTCGAATTTTGATTCACATCATAAGAATACTCTAAGATAGCAGAATTCTGATACACATGAT
This sequence comes from Eucalyptus guilfoylei, assembly GCA_016097605.1. Classification (NCBI taxonomy): domain Eukaryota; kingdom Viridiplantae; phylum Streptophyta; class Magnoliopsida; order Myrtales; family Myrtaceae; genus Eucalyptus; species Eucalyptus guilfoylei. The sequence continues at coordinate 38,407,028 of CM027861.1, forward strand.
TCACCTTGTAGTAAGTATAGAGCATACTTCCAAGATTAACCAAAATATTTGTGTTTCTAGATAATTATACCTAGCAAAAAGGAAGAGAGGAAGTGTTTCAAGGATTCATGATAAAAGTCCACACGATATTACAAGTTCTGCCTTTTATAGGTATCAAGAAAAGAATGGAACAAACACAGAACAAGTGAGTGTTTTACCACCCGTGATACAATAGGAAAATAACATGTGGGTTTTATTTTACCCGTGACACAATAATACAACACTTATGCTTGACAAATTCGTTCATGCTATAGTTACTGAATAGTGTCAGCCAGAATAGCTCAGCCATCTTTGTTGCTATAATGACCTTAAGTGTCCAATTATTCAAATTTTTACACCTAGTTGACACCTTCTAGCAATTCTCACATGTCATATTTGCAATTAGTTTTTCAACTTCTAGAATTTCTAAAGCAACTTTTGTGGGGATCTTTAATGGCTTTTGTCGTTTAGGTGGAGATTGATTGAAACTTGATGGGATATTAGTGGTATCAGTATGGCTGGCTAAATGATAATACATTTCCCTATTTATGAATCTTTCACTTTTATGTCCACAGATTCTACGCTTTTTTATCAATTTCTTCAAAGAGCCCCATATTCATCACTAGCATTTGTTTGTAAAATTCTCTTCATTGTGGAAGGAATTTGTAATGGAGGGAAATGTTGCAAGATTTTTTTGACACGAACAACATAATTAGTTTGTTATGGTCCTCATGGAGGAATATCTTTCTTGAGCATCTATTGTAGTGGACTTACTAATATTGTGATATTTGGGAGAAAGTCCCTAAGATAATTAACCATTCCAAGGAAATGTTGGACTTGCTTGTGTGAAAGATTTTATCAGGAAACTTTTGCAATGCTTTTGAAAGATAAGGACTAAGGCAATATATCCCATCCTTGAGGTGCAGTACCATAAATTTGATTTCTCATTTAAGGTTATTCATTTTCTTCTAGGACAGCATGATGCCATCTTTTTTTACTAGCTCAACAAACTAGGCTAGTAATTTAAAGAAGATCCTCATCTTGGTTATAGTAGGATATCATCAATGTAGATTGAGCATTAGCCATAATTAGCTTAAAAATATGCACATGGCCTTATGGAATAGTGAAAGAGTTGTCTTGAGTCCAAAAGGTGGCACTATAATGCTAATTTGAGATACAAAATTTAGTTTTATGCCTATCTTTATGATCAATTCTCAATTGCCAAAATCATGTTTTAAGATCAAATTTGGAGTAGACTTTGGCTTGGGTGAGATTGGAAAACAAGGAATTCTAGTGTGGTAGAGGAAACTTATCATCTTGGAGTATTGATTGAGAAGCTGGTAATTGATAACCAATCTCATTTTTCCTCCATTCTACTTAGCATGTTTTCCCATAGAATGTTTCATAAACCCATTGAGAATCAAATGGCTTATTGCCAACCAACCATCAATAAAGTGTAGGATTTGGAAGAGGATTTTCTTATTTGTCATCAAATTTTCCTTTAGTCTTAATGGGAATTAATGCAATCTTGTCATCAATGAATCTACTCGAGAAAGAAGATTAGTGCCGTCGCTTGAGAAAGATTATTGCTGGATGAAACTAAAGCAACCTCCAAGCCTAGGAAACAATTTAGTAACCTAGATCTTTCATTTCAAATAGGTGACTAAGATACTTATTGACATTTGTAATGTTGATATGATCATCGGCAATAATAACCATGTCGTCTACAAAATACTAGTAGAGTAAGCCCATGAGATGTTTGTTGAATAAAGAGACCATTGTCATAGGTACTAAATTTAAAACCAAGATGTTCCATTGTGGAACTGAACTTGGAATACCATGCATGAGAAGCTTGTTAGAAGATTTTGAATAGAAATAAGAAGGCAACTGGAACAAAGGTCTCATAATAGTCAATACCATATACTTCAACAAATCCTTTTGCTACTTGTCAAGCTTTGTAGATTCCACTGTACCATCTATTTTAGTTTTCATTTGTACACCCATTTACAACCTATAACAAATTTTAGGAGGCAAATAACCAAATCCAATGTATGAGATTTGTCTAATAATTGCTCATCTGCCATCGCTTGCTACCAAAGAGGATACGAGCTTTTTTATATGTGCGAGGCTCATGAAAAGATGTAATGGTAGAATAACAATGGAAATCACGATATCGAATAGAAGGTTGATTTACATGAATGGAACGTAGAACAAGAAAAGAGGAAATGACTAAGGGTAGAGAATTTGTAGGTGGCACAAACATGTTATGAGCTGCCAATGTGGGATCACCAAGGTACCTACTTCTATATTAGGAGAAGACAACTTTGAAGAGGAAGATTCAAGTGTGTCATCTTTAGGAAATAAATCCATTGAAAGATTGGTAAAGAAGTGAATGGTAGGAAATGACTCGAAAGGATTAAGAGACAAGAACATCTTATATTGCTGAGAGGTAATATGATGAGATGCAAGTAGACGATCAGAGATAAGATCTCAATATCTATATCATTTGTACTCAATGCCATATACAAGGAAACCAACATAAATGAGTATGGGGTTCTAAATTCTTGGATTCATTTGGAAGGAGATGGACAAAATAAGTATTGCTAAAGACTTGAAAAAATTGTCATTAGGAACATTGCCACATGAGTGCTCATAAGAAGACATGTTACTTGCAATAAGTGACGGAATATGATTGATACAGTAACTAGGACAAGAGGCTGAGATTAAGCAAGTGCATAGAACATCTAAGATGTGTCTAAGTTGATTCTCTCCTCGAGTATTTTATTGGGAAGTTCCTAGATAAGAATGATGAATGATAGTACCGTCTTCAAAAATAATTCTAAGAAATTTTGTATCTCTATATTCCATTGCATTATAAGTACGAAAAAATTTGATGGCTCTAAAAAATTATTTTTTGATCATGGTAACAAAATCTTGATATATATGAGCAAGTTCAAATTAATTTTTTATAAGATAGAGTCATGTATAACGAGAATGATCATCAACAAAAATCACAAAATAATGAGATATTCCCCTAGTGAGAGAAGGAATTGACCTCAATGTAGAGCGAATTATGAAATGAAAAATTATTTTACTTATAATATATTGTGAATGCACCCTAATAAATTGGAATAATAATTTTTTACTTAAAAAAAGTAATAATAGAAAAGCTCCTTCCATAAAATTTTTAGCATTGATTAAGTAACAAAAGAATTTACTCTTCTTTATAACTTACACAATAATTTTTTTTAAGGAGTGGTGAATAATAAAAGCATACAAATGGTTAAAGGAGAATAAATTTGTCACAGAGGTGTTAATTTGAGATTTTTGGTGGTTAAAAAATTAAGGATTAATATCACAAAAAACTCTAAACGATATACGTGTAGTAAATTTAATCGAAATTAATTTTTTTTATTGCAAAAAATTTCAAAATGATATATTTATGACAAATATATCACATGTAAAATTGGATTAATATCACAAAAAACTACAAAATTAAAATAACCGTGACAAGCGAGAGAATAAAATTTCAATTTGATACATCGGTCAATTTCCATTATCATCCAAATAAGAAATTTGAAAGTAAAATTTAACGGAAATTAATATAAAATAAATTTATCATAAGCATATTAATTTAGAATAAATTTATCAAATTGATCTATATTAGTTTTGGATTTTTCGTCATATTAGCACGCGTCCGAGAACGAGAAAATATTAGGTACATAAGACGCTCCAGCGTGGCAAACAAGAAGGCGATGGGAGCGCGACACGTGTCTCGTGGGACCCACAATTTCAGGCGCCCATTTTGAAAATTTTCATGTACTGTAGCTTTTGGAGAGAGGGTTTTCTGTCGCGCGGGTTCTTCTTTGCGCCTCTCTCTCTACCCTCGCTCTCTCTCCCCGACGAACCAGGAGGACACCGGCAAGACGACCGCGAGCAACCGACCGGCGTGCGACCTCCCTCTCTCTCTGCCCTCCCTCTTTCCGACCGACCGGCGTGCGACCTCCCTCTCTCTCTGCCATCCCTCTTTCCGACCGGCGAACCACCACGCCGCCCCTCTGGCTCCGCTTCCGGCCCCGACTCGTCCGTCCCTTACTCTTTGTCTCTCCTCGCGTCTCTGTCTGTCCTCCCTCTCTTCGACAGCGAACCACCGCGTGACCGGCGAACCACCGCGCCCCCCCCCTCCCACTTCAGATCCGGCACCGGCTTGTCCAGGTAATTTCTCGCTTTCTCTTTTCTCTCTTTCTCTGTCTGACGGGGTGACGGAAGGGATTTTATAGGAGTTCAGCGATGCCTGATGTGGGTAACTTTAGTTGGTGCGTTCTGCTATGTTTTACTTAATTTGCTAAATGAAAGAGGAGATTTAGTGCAATTCATTTGGCTTCTTACTTTATCTCACTATTTGGTATAGACCTATGTGATCTCCTGATGATGGTTTTTTTTTTTTTTTTTTTTTTTTTTTTGGGATTTTAACTTTCTCTGCATTTAATCCAATTGCAGGATGTGGCAGTGAAGGTATTCTCGATGCAAGAATATTCAGAAGAATTGATAAATTCCTTTAGACAAGAGGTTTGTTTTCTTTTTTGTTTTACTATGTCTCATTCTTTTGTTTCTAATATTACATGCTGAGGGTCGCTTAGACTTTTTAATTTGAATAAGGCATCTCTCGTAGGACATGATATGCAGGCTATGTCTTGCTCTAAGCCTGTTGGCCTGTCCTTGACTTGTTAATTGAAATCATGAAAACATTGTTATGATAGTGTTTAGTGATTGCTGGATGCAACCTAGCTGGTTTAATTTTGATAAGGGCCTTCCTTGACAGGTTGTAATTGCAGTTGATAATCTAGATTCAGACTGAGGCAGTGAGGGATAATGGGCTGGCCTTTTAGTTGATAATGAGCCCAAACAGTGATCTATATTATCCCAGGATGTGACGAGTCAACATTGAGGTGCCAAATGACTCCATCTATGGTGTCACTTGCCCCTACATCTTCTGATTGTTCTTTTTTTTCTTTTTCCTTTTCCTGATAAGAACTACATAGTCAGATGGTTTAAGAAGAACACTCTGAAAACCAGTGTGATAAAGAGATGAAGTAAGATTGACCAATATGTTCGAACTGCATGCATTTATCTCTATCTCTCTGCACTTGTATGACTAGCCCATATTTTATTATTTTATAAAATTCTGAAGCCTTTTAATGAATAAAATTTTTGGTGCTTATTCTGTAGCAACTGGGATTTTTTCCCCAAAGCACGGATATAGTTTATTGGTGTCAGCTCTATTAGTGATGGCATTGGCAATTTTAATTCAAGTGTTGTTCCACTAATACAGCAACGCAACATTTCCAGTACATGTGGAGATAGCAGGTTTTGATTTTTTTTTTTTTTTTTTGCCAAAGGATTATGGATATTTTTCCTTATATTTTCCATGCCTTGATCCATTGCATTATGATTAATTGTGTTGTGTTGGATAGATGTAATAGCATGTGGGTCTACGAAAGGATTATACCTTCTCGTTTTACTCAAAATGAGGAACTTTCTCATAGGACTTTGCGATTGTTATATGTCCATGCTCTCCCCCTCAGCATGCGTAGTACCATGCAGATTCTGAGAACCTCTTTTGATGTTGCCACAATTTTTCTCACTTCTCATAAAGTACCATTAATATGACAGTTTTTTTTGTCCTTGCAGGTGTCTCTTATGAAAAGACTTCGGCACCCCAATGTTTTGCTTTTCATGGGAGCAGTAACTTCACCTCAGCGCCTCTGCATAGTCACAGAGTTTCTTCCACGGTACTTTCTCAATGCTTTTGAAAAGCAGGCTTTTTGATTATATGGTGCATCATGTTAAAGTTTGTTGTAATGTCTGGTTTGTTGGTTTTCAGTTATTGTAATTTCTGTCGATATCCCGTCTCTATGGAACTAACAGTTGTTACGTGTGTTGATGCAGTGGAAGTTTGTTTCGCTTACTGCAGAGGAACACAGCCAAGTTGGATTGGAGACGCCGTGTTCATATGGCTTTGGATGTGGTAAGTATCTGCTTCTTATTCGTGTAACTTAATCCATTGCTTTCTAAGTGCAGTATTTTACATTTTGGTCACCTGAATGTTTTTTTTTTTCATCTGTTTCTCAGTGAGCATTTGTTTTGCTCCTTTTTATACTGCCCTCATTTTGTTCTTGTTGATATCTTTTACATGTACATTCAGCATGTAACCAAATTCATCCTCTTGTAGGTGCAGTGTTTTACATTTTGGTCACCTGAATGTTTTTTTTTTCATCTGTTTCCCTGTTAGCGTTTGTTTTGCTCCTTTTTATATTGCCCTCTTTTTGTTCTTGTTGATATCTTTTAAATGTACATTTTACTTCCATGCTGATAAAAATTTGAGACTAATGTCTTGAACCTTAGCATTCCTAACTTCCTGAGACCGCTTGGCCCGTGAACTTTTGGCCTCCAGAGTTTGTCAGTTATTTGAATTCTACTATCTTTTGTATGTTATCTTGCTGCTTTTAACATGTAATTATTGAATTGGGTACTTTTCAGGCTAGGGCTTGAATTATCTGCATCATTACAATCCACCTATCATTCATCATGATTTGAAGTCCTCGAATCTCTTAGTTGACAAGAATTGGAATGTGAAGGTGTGGCTACAATTACAGAGTTCCGTCCTTCTGTTTCAAGATATATCCCTTTTTTTAGATGCAATATATGAGTTTTTGCTTATGAGCTCATTTATGATTTGCTAAAATTGTAATTTAGGTGAGTGATTTTGGTCTGTCATGTCTGAAATCTAAAGCATATCTCACAACAAAAACTGGGAAGGGAACGGTATGAAAATTTTACTTACTATTTCTTCAATAACTCTTATTAGTCATCATTTGTAACTTTCCTCTTTAACTATCTGAAATTATAGTTCTTGGCTGACTTGACCTGCGATCTCTCTGTCTCTTTCTCTAGCCTCAATGGATGGCACCGGAAGTTCTCTGTAATGAAGCCTCAGACGAGAATTATGTTTTTGTCTGTTGAGTTTTATTTTGAAGACTACTACCTTTATCTATCTAAAGATAGATTTGGTATCCTCATTTACTTCTAATATTTCTCTGCATCTCCAGATCTGATGTGTACAGTTATGGAGTGGTCTTATGGGAAATTGCCACCCAGAAGATCCCGTGGGATAATCTCAATGCAGTGCAGGTATTTTTTTTATTTTCTGTCACCACATTCCATTTCGTCTGAAAAATGCACCTTTTGGATCAGTAAACAAGATCCATTGAAAAAGGCATCGTGGCATCTTGGATCTCTTTTTCACATCTCTATGGAGATGGACTTGGCAGGCTTTGTATTCAGCGACATTTTATGTGAACATGAAGGGGGGATGAATGACTATGCCCGATCTGCCGTCTTTTTCTCTCCCTTTTGTTTCTGTTAGGAATTACATGAAATCTATTATTCGGAATGCTTTGAACAATGCTTTACTCAGGATACTTGCAGGTAATTGGTGCTGTGGGGTTTATGAATCAGCGGCTAGATATCCCCCATGATGTTGATCCACAGTGGGCATCAATAATTGAGAGCTGTTGGCACAGGTGCTTCTTCTCCTTTAGTGTTTATCTAGCCCTAAGTACACTAAACAGAAGCATGGAGTCTGCAAAGGATAATTCATTCATCTTGGGTAGATAATAGAGAAGCATTTTTCTGGTCACTGATGCAATAGAATTGGACACAGAAAACGATGCTCCATTTCCGATGAGCATTCGACATGTACCACTTGTAGTTAGGCAATTTCATGACCTTTTTTTCTTCTGGCATAAGTTGATGTCATTCAGGAGCTTTTTTTTCCTTTTTGTGAGGACAAAAATTGTCAATTTGTTACAATTCGATACTAATGTGGGAACTGCATTTTCTTCTAACCAGTGATCCAAAGTGCCGACCGACGTTCCAGGAAATACTAGAAAGATTCAAAGATTTGCAGAGACAGAATGCACTTCAATTCCAGGCTTCCTGCTCTGCTGCCAGCGACAGCACTCCAAGGGAAACGTGAACCATCCGGTGCACCAAGAGGATTTGTCTATTCATTACATTGGTGAACAGTCCAAGCAAACCTGGCTATTCGCCAGGAAGTTGATGTTGCCAACCAATCTCGACTTGCTTTGCTGCTTCTGGACCATGAAATTTGGCGACCAGATTTTTGGGACCATTTCGAGAGGATAGAATGTTTGTCCTTCGTTTGAGCAATTCAATTGCGGGTGGATCTAGGACGATTGTATGTCGCTTTTGTGCATTTACCGGAAAAGTCACAAAGGATCTTGTAGATGTTGCAAAGTGTTGTGGAGATCGGAGGCTATGATAGGCATTGCCATCCATTTGTTTGTGATACATTTATTGGGGAACATTAGATTCTCATCATAAAGCTGTACAAATCAAATTGACTTTGACGGCTCTTAGTGGTGAAACAGAGATTTGCAATGGTAACGGGGGTTGCGCACTACTAAAGCTCAAGGCAGATTCTACTTCTAAATCGCCGTTAGCCCAAGTTGTTCGCCCTATGGAAGTCCATCAATAAAGATATCCATGCCTTTTCTACAGTCGTTAGCCGATTGTGCTAGGGGCTACTTCAACAAAATTTAACATGCAATCAAAAGTCTTCAGTTTTCCAGAAAGTTTGATGCTTTAGTTTCTCAAATTAAATTCAGTCTAATGAGCTCGGACTTAGGTCGCCATCCAACCAGGCATCAACCCAACAACTCTTCCAAGCTTTGTATCGGTCACTTTGTATTCGATTTGAGCAGAGAAGGAAAAACAGTTCTGGTCTAGGACAAAGAAAGAGGAAAAGCTCAAATGATTTTATGTCCCCTCGGCAGTCCTTCCTATCCAACGGGAGACCAAACCATTGCTGAACTTAGAGGCGTGCCACCATCGCCGCCCGTGGCGGTGGTAGGTGGCAACCGTTGGTAGAGAGGGCTGAAATGCAGTAACATATCACGCTTAAGAGGTTTCAAATTTCCCTTTCCTGCGTTTTTCCACTTAAAGGACACAAAGGCGCTGAACCAAATCATGAACCCACTTAGGTAAAGCAACTGCTATAATCATACGGGCTAATCATGGGTGTGAATCTGGGGAGATTTACATAAAAAGCTCGGATCTACTCAAAAAGTCCTCATCTCCTAGCCAATTATTCCAGTATCTTACACCATTTTAGACCACGGAACGAGAAACAAAGGCGAACCCCGATGCGGGAAATCAGTTGAGAGTCGCAAAGAAGAGAATCGGCCTTTGCCAAAACTCGGGACAGCAAAAATCCCACCTTCATCTTCGTCCTTGATGCTTCGTATCTCCTGCTCTTGTCGAGGGTTTGTACCTCATAGGATCCAGAGCTGCTAGAGGTTTCGGATTTCCCTTTCTTGCGTTTTCTGCAACACTGCTTCCAGTGCCAACAGAAGCGGTGGGGGCAGGGTAAATAGGCATGTGATGCATAGGAACCAAAACAGGGAACCCAGCGGTAGGGGTTCTACAACACAACAGTTAAAATTGGTATCAGGCGACATGCAAAAAGACAGCAGCAGAAACTTATATGCCAATTTCTATCATAAATTTCTCTTCAATTTTCCTTCCATGAAGGAGGAGAGGAAATTTCTAGGAACTGATAAACAGCAGGTGGCTCAACCAAGTACACAGAATGTTTATAACTGACCAAGACTATGCTACTTGACAAATGAAAGAACCAAAAGCTTGAAACGGCTCACGATGACTTCAAAGATTTGATGACCTCCAGCACAAAATCTTGCTAATTCAAAACAAACATGTTGGTGCATAAGATGAAGGAGAGGCTCCTAAAATTCGAACACATCAATCATCTATCATCTACTTACACCAGATATCACGATAACCATCAGCGAAGAACACCATACAAGCAGAATGCACTGCTAGTAACCTTTAGTTTACTCTTTAAAATAGTTCATTCACTTTGCAACATGGGGTAATAAATATGCACAGTAACATATCATTGGTATTTCCTACATCTGGATTGAAGTTAATTTTCTAATCAGAACATATTGAACATATCAAGCAGGAAAATGGTGGTAATCAAGATTGAAAAGCTCAGTGACTGATTTCAAGGTTCAAGACGCATACTCGAGAGCATGGCAGACTCCTGCTTGGCCACACTAGCACCACATGCATTGTTCTCCAAACTAAAACGCAGAGCTTGGTTTTCAGCCATAACACACTAAAGTAACTTCCCAAGTCTCCTACATTTCCCCTCAAGGTATTTGCTCTTCACCTCCAGATCTCTGACATACGCTTTCTTACTCTCTCTTGACCTAACGGTAGCATCCCTGTTCCTCAGCTGCTTGAAATATATCAAACGACCTTCCGTTGGGACGGCTTCGATAATATCATACATGCTGACTAATTAACAAATTAGCAATTTCTTTCCCTACATATTTATTCCTGATATGGTACCTAGCAACCGGTGGAGAGAGAGATGAAATAAGAATGGACTACTAAGTTTAGTATAAAGGTGTACATAGGAAAGACAATGTTCAAAGAAAAGCAAAAATGTATAGAAGACTACACATTTTCACCTTTTTCCCTGGCTCTCTTAAAAGTAATGTTATAGGCATAAGACTAGGCTCTGGAAGTCTCCGACTGTGCTAATGTAGAGTCGACAGCTGCCTTTCTAAAAACTTCGCCCTTTTACTAAAATAATATACCTCCTTTCTCAATTTTGTTAAGAGAAAGGAACAAAAAGGGTCAAAGAACATGACCTAATTTCATCTTTTTCCTTGAGGGAATGCCTCAAAGAATGACCAGCCTTACTTGAGGTGCTTTTGAAGTCGCCACATTGGGTGCCTGCCCAGGTAACTCCAGTGCTTTTGAGAACACTAGTGACACCTAAACAGAACATTTGATCTCACTTCAACTCATAAACGAGACCAAGCACTTAGTGGCTTAACGTGGCAGAAGATGCTTGAAGGCCTAGATTATTCTCTTTGCAAATTGAACCCAATGCATCGATCAACCCCCAAATAACTCAAGGTTGCAATATTAATGACTTAAGTGGCAATGGTTGAATCAAAACTAAGTCAACATGTCATTACATTTAAGTGGTTATTTATTATTTTCCCTTAACATCAATATACACACTTCATATTTATACATGGAACTCACATTACAAAGAAGAGTGTATGAAGAAGCCAAGATACCTCTTTGAATCATAGATAACAAGGAACACAGGCGAGTTCTCTATTATGTGCAAGAACTTCTTCAATTTCAGATCTGACTGCAACAAAGTAGTGAAAAGCAGGTAAAACAACATGGCAAAAATGAGGAACTATTACATAATTCTTCATTTACAGGAAGATATCAACTAGCACACTGAATAAGCAAGTTCCAAGCATAAGATATATGCAACAAAACAAATATGATAAAAAGACCATTAAAAGGAGCAGCTATTGAGGACCCACATTATAAAATTCCATTAGTTCATCAGCTCTGAAGTTCTTCACCTAATATCAGAACAGAAACTAAGGTGCAATCAGCCAACACATCAATCACAGTTGGTAGAGAAAACAAAATTTCCTTTTTAGTTACTTAGTAAGTCTCCTTAGAGCACTGTTAACAAAGTGCACTTGTTAAGCATACTTATTTAATATGATTCACTTTCCAAAGAAAAAATTACAAATACCACAAGAACAATCTGTGCATCCAATTGAAAACCATAAAAATTTCTTAATCAACTACTTAAGAATTGCCCCTAGAGAACAGTTAACAAAATCCTTACAAATACATAGATCTTCACTACAAATCAGACTCATGGCACATGCATGAACAGAAAAATACAATCTTTATCATGAAACTACCTGCTTCAAGGGGACAAAACTTATACTGGAAGGCGGCAAAGCCTGGAAGGCGGCAAAGCCGGAACTTCGATTTTGTAGATGACTTCCTTGTCCTCATCAGTCTCCTCTTCCAGGTGCTTCTCCTTTCTGATGATCGCCTTCTCCGTCGTCTGGCCAGCACAAACAAAGAAGCCCAACCCCTCAGCCTAAAAAAAAAAACCAGGCAAAACCACGGTCTAATTTGCTCGCGGTGGTTCGCCGGTCGGAAAGAGGGAGAGCAGGGAGAGGGAGGTCGCGGTCCTCTCGCCAGTCCCGTGCAGTGGTTCGTCGATTGCTCGCGGTCCTCTCGCCGGTCCCGTGCGGTGGTTCGCCGGCGGGAAAGAGGGAGCGCAGAGAGAGAGAGGGAGGTCGCGGTCCTCTCGCCGGTCCGATGCGGTGGTTCGTTGGTTGCTGGCGGTGGTTCGCCGATCGGAAAGAGGGAGGGCACAGAGAGACTGGGAGGTCGCGTCCAGTTCGTCGGAGAGAGAGAAAGAAAGAGGGAGGGTAGAGGGAGAGGCGCGGAGAAAGAGACGAAGAAGAAGAAACCCTCAGTCTCCCGTCCGAAAATTTTTCTAAATGGCGCCTGACACGAGGACACGTGTCGTCCTCCTACTGCCTTCCCGTTTGCCACGCTGGAGCGTCTTACGTATCTAATATTTTCTCCCATAGAACTAGTACAAACGTGCCACGGCTTCTCGCCCGTCTCTGGGTCTCTCGCTCTCTCTCTCTCTCTCGGAGTCTCAGAGCACAAGCAAGCCATAGCATCGATGGCGGAAGTAGAGAAAGCAACCGCCGCGAGGGTCCAAGCCATCGCCCAGTCCAATCCGCCCCAAGTCCCTCCCCGATACATCCAACCCCCTCAAACCCGACCCTTTTGCTCCTCGCCCTCTCCCGCTCGGGCCACCGCCAGCATTCCCGCGATCGACCTGTCCGGACTCGATCCGACCCACCGGGACCGGGTCCGGGCCGAGATCGGGCGGGCTTGCAGGGATTGGGGGGCCTTCCACGTCACCAACCACGGAGTCCCCAGCTGGCTCCTCGACCGCGCCCGCGCCGTGGGCTCGTCCTTCTTCGGGGATGTCCCCATGGACGAGAAGCTCGCGTACGCTTGTGACCCGAGCTCGTCCGCGACGGAGGGGTACGGAAGCCGGATGCTCGAGAACGACGACTCGGTGCTGGACTGGAGGGACTACTTCGATCACCACACTCTGCCTCTCTCTCGTCGCGACCCCTCTCGCTGGCCCAGTTCGCCTCCTGATTACAGGTTCTTGAGATCGTTTTTGAATTCCATTGGTTTGAGTGAGTCTGGTTTTGTCGATTCTTGGTAAAGGGTTCGGTCTAAGAAGGAAATCTTGCGAAATGTCTGTCGTTGGGTGTTGTAATTTGAGGACTGATTAGTAGTGTAATGAGTGTTAGAAGATGATGGGTTGTTTTGTTGGGTATTTGTTCGGGCAGACAAGTTATGGCTGAGTACAGTGATCAAATGGGATTGCTGGCGAAGCAGCTACTGGGCCTAATTTCAGAGAGTTTGGGATTGCCAACTTCGTGCATTGAGCGTTGGGTGGGGGAGTTCTACCAGAACATCACAATTAGCTATTACCCTCCATGCCCGCAACCAGACGTGACTCTTGGTCTGCAAGCGCACTCTGATATGGGCACAATCACCCTTTTGATCCAGGATGATGTTGGGGGACTTCAGGTTTTGAAGGACAGGGAATGGATCACAGTCGAGCCGTTGTCAAATGCCATTGTCGTCCTTTTGGCTGATCAAACTGAGGTTTTGCCTTTTCTCTTGAATTTTTGTTGTCACTGCATTGCTTGATTCTCCATGCTGTTTTAAACAATCTAAAGCATTGATTCAAGAGCAGCACATGATGACAATTAAGCTCATTGACTTATGTTGTGATATCAATATGTTATAGGCACTGTAGATGCTTGTTACCATTGTACCAAATGATATCTCTACCCATCCGTGTTGTTCTTTTACTTCATCCTAGCATGCCACATTGCCCAAATCTGGACTCTGAATTCAAGCCACATCATTCTCCTTTAACAAGAGGAGTTGAGGTTTATTCAATTTGGTTCCTTATGGGAAGAAATGTGCCAAAGTCCTTGGGGTGAGATGAACAGCGAAGAAATTTTTTTCCAGGAGTAATCTCAATTAAAACTGCTGTGCATGTTCAAGCAAACACTATCTTTGGATTGCTCTAAAAGTAATTGAGCTCATGTTTTTCTGAGTTGTAAGGCATCAGTTTGGTTTCCTCTGGGAATTTGAAATGTAGCAAATTGATTGCCTTTTGTATTCAACATTATCAAAAAGCCATTGGCCACCAACTGTGGTATGTTACCCAGGAGCTTTCATTCTTCCAACATATAGAACAGGCCCTTTTCGCTAGGTTTTTAGTCAATGTTTTTTGGGCTTTGACTTTATCAAAGAGCCTGCAGCTTCCTCCCTTCATGAAGTAGAGGAGGGGCACTTTTCTCCCAGAAGTGCAGAGGGAAGCTGGGGAGCACCGTGAGGAGTCATATTTGTGCTGAATTATGAAACCGCATGCTCTAGTTCATGTGTTCATGTCCTATGTAAATCATCTCTTCTACACCTCAACACATTTCCTTTTTTTTTCTTTCTATGAACAAGTGCACTGCTGATTATTTGACCACTGTACTTAGCATATCAGCTAATGTTTGTTGAACTTATCTTCCAATCACACTGAAATTACGTTTCCCATTGACTTTGAACCATAATTATTTATGATAAAAAATGTAGATTAATGCTCTGCCTGTAATTGATACGTCTATCTGCTTTTTATTTTTCTATGCTAATATCAGTATAATCTTCTTGCTTAGTGCTTACATGTATCTTTTGGTTCATATTAATGGATTGATGTTGGAATTTCATGATCGGGGCAAATCATTTTTGTCAAGTAAAGGCATTTAAATACTTTTTGACTGATTTCAGGATGCAAATTCAGAAACTTCTTATTCATTTTGAACTGCTTAAGAAGAAAATAAATTCTTAAGCGCTTTTTTTCTGTTTCTCCAAAACCTTATAACTGCTAAACCAAAGTTGCAGCGAATGCTTGATTCCTTAGCATTTGCTTGATGATTCAATTCCTTGTCAAGTGAAGTTAGTGGTCTATGTAACTTTCTGTAGTTGGTCTAGGTAACTTTTGGTACCTTTAAAGATTGCATCCAATTACACTTGCCCAAAAAAGCAAAGAAAAAGATTGAATCCTGCTACACTGTGTTACCTGATTGGTTTGGGGAGTCTGAAACTTGAACACACTGTTCTTGACATTGATCTCCTAAAAAAGATGGGGTTGTATTGTCTTTTGCCTCTAGTTGTGGAGTTTTTTTTAATGTGTACTGGATATATCGAAGAAGTAGCTACATTACTTATACTGTCCTCGTTGTATGAAGACATGAGAGGACAGAAAATCTGCCAGACAATGCAAGTTTCTCCCAACTTTATGGTTTGTATATGCATATATGAAGCTGTTTTTTTGTGATAATTGCTCTTTCATGCATCCCTTCAGTACAGTACTTTGTCATTAGTTGGTGTTTGATTGACATCTCTTTATTATTGATACCTGAGTTGTACCCAGTGTATGAGCTTACCACAACACAACCCAATAAGACAACTATTGATACCTGAGTTTATTACCCAAAATTTCACTCTTCATTTCTTACTCTAGCAAATGATAAGTTGGAGTTACTCCTTGGAGTTCTTATTGGATTGTCTTATGTTTCAGATTATGACCAACGGAATCTACAGGAGTGCAGAACATCGGGCGATAACAAATGCGAGCAGGGCACGGCTTTCAATTGCAACATTTCATGATCCTTCAAAGGCAAAGAAGATATCCCCTGTTTCCGAGCTGGTGAGCGACTCTTCCCCTCCTCAATATCGCGAAGTTGTGTATGGGGACTATGTGTCTTCATGGTATATGAAGGGACCAGAGGGGAAACGGAATGTTGATGCCCTTCTGCTATAAGTCTTGGCTTACGGAAGATCCCCAATAATAACCAGAGGAGTGAATAAAAGGAAAAGAGGGTATAGAGAAGGCCACCAACTTGGTCACTGCTTTCGTCCTATATGTCCACAAGCAGCTTTCGAGAAATGGAACTGTTGACCAAGCGGACAGCAACAGTGATGAAAACAATATGCATCGCTCCTCTTGGAGGTTTGCTTCGTTCTTGGTTTTTAAATTCTTGTTAAAACGAGTATAGTCGATTGACTAGCCACCTTCTGAAAACACACGTTCTACCCAGGGGTACTCACAGATGACAATTCTATTTCAGTTATAACTTCAAGTTATTGTGGACAAACAATGAACTTCTTTGGCATGTGCCATTGTAATTAGCTTAGGTGGTATGGTCAATATATATTGTCAAATTTTACGAATGATCTGATTTCATTTTTTTTTTGGTTGATATGTGAAATCATTAAGCTGACATGTCTCCTTCCATTAGCATGCAATTCTTTCTCAATGCCTGCAGTGTTGCATTGTGATATCAAAAATTAGCTGGCACTCCGCGGGTTAAAGTAGCCTTTTGACATCCTTGACTCTGAGAAGCTAGGGGGAGTGTCCTAAGTTTTTGTTAGCACAGCATTGTAAAGAAATTGTGTCTTCCTGTCTATCCTTTCATTATTTTGTTCTGGCACAGACTAGGAAGTGCATGTGCTGCTTTGGATTCTGCAGTCGAATTGAGCGTATTGTTGCGGAGTTGTCCCAAATCTTGTCTTGGAATAAAAAAGATTAACATTGTTAACAGAGGCTATCATGTGTCTTTGTCCTGATTAATGCAAGAAGAAAACTATTGTTCGGACATGTAAATTGAACACAGAACACATATAAGCCGTGAGCTTTGGTAAAATAATTGGGAGACTTTGAAATCTGGCATGGAATAGTATGTTTATTATTGTGCATCTTCATCTGCAGCAGCAGCATCGAAGAATGTTTTAATGCATGCGTTGTTCTGACTTCCTGCTTTGCCGTGATTTTTGTGCATCTTTGACTGCAATCTGTGTTTGAAAGCCTTGAATCAACATTGTTAATTGCCGTGACTCTGGTGGGTTCACACTGATTTTCTAGAAAAGGTTGAACCAACTGAGGAATTCATTGGCTGTCACGAGGTGCTGACCGAGGACGCTGCTGTGACTGGGTGAGGTTATTCAAGTGCTCTGAGAAAGCTGAACATACAGTTTTTAAGGCATATGGTCGGTAACACTTTTTGCTTGTTCCTTTAATGGAACACCTTGTCTAGAAGCTTGTAGGACATGAGAGGTGTAAAGGAGTCCAGTAACTCACAAGTGCCTGGGTCCTGACTCGATGATTGCTGAAGATTGACTTGCCTAATTTCGACTCGGCCTTGAGTTAGTTAGTTGACTGGTCGAGTCAAGCTCGAGCTCGTTAATATTCAAGTAATGAGTCTAATCAAACTTAATCAAGCTTCTAATGTTTGTTCAGAAAAATTTAGTAGTTGTAAAGTAAACACTTAAATCGTTGAAATGACGTACTTTGGCCTGCTCGCCAGTAGTGTATAGCTAACATGGTCCCAAGTAATGGTATTCTAGCTTATTAAACTCGAGCATGATCTCGAGTCGATTATCGAGCATCAGTATACAAGTCAAGTTTCGAGCATCAAGCGTCTGGGTTCAGCTCAAGCTTGGTAGAGTTTGACCATGGGTTTACTCGAGCCAAAAGAATTGAATATACCTTATTTAATAAAAAATAAAATAAAACTACGTGCAAGAGTCAGAGATCCATCCGTGAGAATGGTCAGAAATGACAAGTGACGAAGAGTACAACAATAGTCTAATGCAACCAAAGAACCTAACCAAATAAATAGGCCAAAAAATAATAAGACATGCTTTTTCTTGCAAGTTCTGTCTATTTTGCTGATTTGGCAATCTATATCAATGATTGTATGTATAAATACATATTTATGGAAAACATCAGTTTTAGAATAATTGTATGGTCAGATGAACCTCTATACATGCATTCATGCATATAGGTATAAGTCTTAGGATTATTGTATGGTCAAGGAGTTTCTATCCTTATGCATTCTAGCTTTATAAAGAGTGCTGACTGCTTGGTTCTTAATTTGAGAGTTTATTAATAGTAGATTCATATAAACAGAATTATTGTAACTACTCCATTAATTTTATTGGAGTGAAATGCTCAAGTAATTTGTTGCCATCAATAATGTGCGCTAAATGGAAGCAATCATCTGGATTAGAGAGAAGTTGTTAAATTGACTCAACTAATTGGTATTATAATAGGCTTAATTTCCTTAAAAAACATCAATTTTAGGTTTAATCTCAATTTTGCCTTGAACTCTTTTTCATTTAAAAGAATCACAAACTTCCACTATAGTTGCAAATCTGTCCCAATTTCAAAAGTCATCATTAGTTTCTTGATCAATATCAAAGTTAATTAGAAATTCATTATCAAAACTTACGTCTTCATCAACACTCTTGTTTGGGTATGGAAGTAGGTAATTTTGAAGAAACTAGTGACGATTTTTAGATGCGGAGCAAAGATTTGAGACTACAATGAAAGTTTGTAATTTTTTTTTTTACAAGAAAAAGTTGGGGGCAAGGTAGGGATTAAACCTACCGTTGGGATCTTTTTAGGGAATTAGGCCTACTTTAATGTGAGTAATAGAAGGGTTCACTAATATATATTTTATGTATCTTAAATCCCTTATCATTATTAGGAAGGACCTAAGCAAATTGGATGTTTCAACTAGTTCTTAGGAATCAAAGTGTAGAGCCAAATTCCAAAATCCTATCTATCTTATATATTGATCAAGAGATAACCCAATTACGTTATCGCTCATTAAACTCATATAACTAGCTAATTTATTAACTTTTTAAGATAAACGATTCCACTGTCAATTGCAGATTGTTGACAATCATCCTCTTCAAGTACACCTTTGTGCGGTCCATGGTCGTGTATAATGATGATGCGGTCCATGGTCTTGTGCAATGATGAATATAAAATTTATTAACAACCAAGTCTCCAAGAGGTCAGAAAGTTGCTTGTGACAATTAAGCATCTTAAAAACAATAACAATTTAACTAGCTGAACATGGACACCAACATGAACATGGACCCCATAAAGCATATGCATAAAACTTTTGTGAAATCATTTGCAAATTATGAGGAAAGCAAAAGGCCAAAAGGAATTTGAAATGGGATTCGGAGCTCTAAAGAACACCCGTTAGCTGCTTCAATTATTTAAATAGTGAGATAAATTGGTGATTTAATATTTAAATTTATAGCATAGACAATACTAGATTCCAAAAGAAGAGTAATCACATATCTAGCAAACTTTAAAGCAACATTCCAAAAACACTCACATCATTCTTGGCGATTATCAATATATTAGGAGGATGCTGCTTGGCTATTGATATCATCAAGATTGGAAATAACAATTGATGTCTAGTGCAGTGTTATGGGGTGCTCATTGTCTTCGTTTTTTCTTTTCTTTTCTTTTCTTTTCTTTTACCCTTTCATTTGGAATTAATTCAATTCCCGACAAAAAAAAAAAAAAAACAGGAAGAGGCACGACAGCCAAGAAGGGCACAAATGACATTCTGAGCTTTCACATGTCATTCGAATCCTTCCATATGGTTGGCATCTGTTTAGGTCCTTGCAGTCAGACATTTACACCCAAATGAGTTAATACATGACCCACCTCATACTGATATTTCTTGCATGGACAAAAGAGATGCAATGATGAGCTAAATATAAATTATTGCATCTCTAGATTCGACATATATTACACGTCAAGTAACAGTGAGATTTATATTGAACCTCGTATGAAAAGACACGCATCTTCTCATCTATCATCTATGCACGGCATGGGGTGCCCTATATACCATGTAACATGTAAAGTTATTATCCTATGTAAATTTTCTTTTTCAAGTATCCCACACCGTATGTATTATACTAGATAAATCTCCCTTCATGCTTAATGACTTGACCTTTTGAGCCGAACCTTTTAACATGACCGATGATATTGCCATTACTATCAGTTGATTATGGCCCATTTTATGATTCGTTTAGTTTATACTTTTTTATCCAACCTTTTAAGTAGAGTTTTCTAGAGAAAAAGCATGATTTGGAATCCCAACGATTCTTTCTCTCTCGCGTGCGCACAAAAACACATGAAAGACGAGCAAACAAAACTGGAATCAGTAAACACGACATATCAACACAAGTCCGGTATATGTCAAGAGCCCTGAGCAAAAGGAAATCAATTTCCATCATCTCAAAACCTAACAGAACCCTAATAATCTTTCTCTAGCACGCATACAAGCATGCATCCACAAACCGCGCCTGCATGAAGAAGAGACCCGGCGAGGTCGAAACATCAACGCATCATGTATTATGTGGCTTATACGAATAGAGATGATCAATTTTGGTGAAATGAATCGTACAGCCAACATATGGGACAAGGGACAAGAGGGCTAAAGGAAAGAAGGCAACATGGCGAACTAGTTGCTCAGAAAGCGATCTAGATGTCTCTTGGGAAAGCCCACTAGGGATTAGCTCAAGATCAAAGATGAAGAAGAGAGGAAGAGTCGATCGATACGTACCCAGAAAGAGGCTCGACTGATGCAACTTGAATAGCAAAGCTTTCTTGAAAACTGTTGAGGGGAATGAAGCCTGGTCCGAAATCACCAATCCAGTTTCGCATGAACGCATGCGATCAAAGCTCGATCAGCAACCCCATGGAAGCAAGAGCAAGAGAAATGATTTCGAACCAGACAACATTCCCCTCAACCTAACTCATCATCTTCAGAGCACGGAGAGAGAGAGAGAGAGAGAGAGAGAGAGGATTGATATGGCCATGCATTCGTTTTGGATCTTTTCGTGGAGGAGGGTCCATGAATATATATGTTAAAAAGTGTAAAACGACATGGAAGTCCACTTTCTACACCGTCCTAGTTTTACTTTTCTTCACACGTAGGGTCAAAGACGTTTAGTTAGATCTGTCGCGGCGATGCCTCACCTCACTGCGGAAACGAAAACCTCGTTCTTAACTAATTTGTATGCTCGAGCTTTTCGGCAGCCAGACCCGGCTTTATTGGGACCTTAATTAAGACGGCTGGCCACAAGTCAACCCTCTAGAGCTAATCGCGTTGTCGCGAAACGTCCCGCGTCGCCAGTCTCTTTTGCTTTAAGGAAAGAAGAGAGTCCAAGGTTGGAACTTTGAAACTTCCGAGCGTTGTTGGAGGAGAAAAACATTGCACTTCTCATCTAAAAATCGAGAGAGAGAGAGAGAGAGAGAGAGAGAGAGAGAGGAAAAAATCGACAAAAGATGTAACTTTAAAAGCGTTTGATTTGGATACTGACAGATGTCGGCGTATTTCACTTTGAGTATTTCCGGAGGTCTTACTTGCCATCTTGAGAATAGAGCTTTACTTGTTACTTTGTCGGTGGAGCTTTCCTTCTCAATGCTAGTGGACTCTAGGGCTATTCTTGTGCATCCTTGAACACGAAGTTGAGCCGAGAAATTCATGAATATACTACATCATCAATATACGTGG
The DNA here is from genome assembly GCA_016097605.1 of Eucalyptus guilfoylei. Classification (NCBI taxonomy): domain Eukaryota; kingdom Viridiplantae; phylum Streptophyta; class Magnoliopsida; order Myrtales; family Myrtaceae; genus Eucalyptus; species Eucalyptus guilfoylei. Next base: position 38,428,486 of record CM027861.1, read on the forward strand.
GATTACTGGCATAATGATGTTGGGTATATAAGTCTGAGTCTTTTAGGGTTACCCAAGCAATTGGACATGTCACACGGACCCGATATCTATGAGGCAAAAAGGCCCTAAGAATGGCCCCAGTAAGTTGGCTATGCTGCAACTCAAACACATGATTGGATATCACAACCTTTGATTTGGTGTCGGGTATCGACCAACTTGAATTAGGGGAAAATATATATTGTACTTTTGCTAATTTAGTTATAAATCTCTCAATTTTATTAATTAAGTCCTAAATGTTTTGACAATTTGCCAATTGAATCCATCTACTTACGTGAATGCCGACCATTAGTAGGTGCTAACATGGAAATTTTTAAATAAATATTTTGAATTTTTATATTTTTTTCTTTCCTTTTCTTTTTATTTTCTAGATTGAGGGCCAACGAGGGCATTGTGACCCTCACCAGGTCTAGGCAAAGGCTTGTGCGCCCTCACCTAGTGGCTGGTGAGGGTGTCACAGCCCTCACCAAAGCTAACAGGAGCCGCAATGTGCTTGCCCAATGCCGGCCTCAATCCAAAATACGAAAATAAAGTAAAGAAAATGAACAAATTATAAAAATTTCAAAAAATCATTAAAATATTATTAAAAATATTTACGTTAGTGATGGTTATACCACGTAGAATGTGATCGGTATTCATGTAGGTAGTTTTTAATCAAAATTGGCGTAATATATTTAATTAGTAAAATGTAAAAAGATTTAGGACTCAATTGACAAAATTGAAATTTAACAAAAGCGTAATGGATTTAGTACTTTTTGGACAATTTTCCCCTAGAATTAACCCTGAAGATCAATAGTGATGCTTTGCTTCTTCTTGCTAGTCGCTACTAAACTTCAAACGTGGATCATAAATTGAAAACCTTTAAACAATTTTTTTAAAAAATATGGACTTTCATTGTATGCAGAATTTCATGTGAACCAGAAAAATCACATTAATCCTCCAATTGGCTAAGTATATATCCAGGATATCAACCAATCTATTTCATCAGATTGCCAATACGATTTTCCTCTCCTCTCACGCAAAGGATATGTCCTTTGCTTCCCACTAGGGTAAAGGTAAGCCCAACGTCCATTAATGATTGGATACTTTGATTCCGAAGGTTATTCGGTGTCCTGATGCGACGCCCATATCCGAAATTTAAGTTAATGAATCCATTTCTTTTCCTATTAAATCTGAAATTGGACCACCTTTATAAAATGAGAATTTTGAAAAAGAGACAAAAGGGACGGATAGAGAAAGTCAAAATAGGTTCTTAACGTGTTATTCAACCCTTGAATATGGGTATTATTTTTTTATAGACTCCCAAAATTTGCGATTGATAATTAGGATCTCTTTGTGGAAAAGTGGCTAAAGAAGTGCGTCGTGGTGTAGTAGGCAGACCAAAATAACGAATTTCAAGTAAAGTCATGATTCCTCAAAGAAGAGGAAGGAGGGAAGATTTTCACATGGCCACAGTGTCTACGCTTCAATGTTTCACATTCAACACCGGGTACAATCAAATCTACAATCATAAGACGGCAAGAAAGTGAATAAAGCATTTTGAGTAGTTTTGCACTTTCTTCTTTTTTTGACAAAAGCATTTAATTTAGATGTGAAAAGTGAATGTTGATAAGAATCGAATGGAGCATTTCTCAGATACTTGACATTGTATGGCCATAAAAGAAAATTTGTATCATTGTGTTTTGTTCTCTCGTCTACCACCGTTTGAATCACATGAAATTTATGTTTCCATACACATTTTTAGGAAAATTTCCGAAAAACAGAATCCTAAATTTTTCCTCATGAGACATCAATACCTCACACTTTTTCGACTAACCAGCGCCTTAAAATTTATACCAGTGACCAAAAATTACCTTCACGGTGTCACCCATAGTGGCCGTCAAAAGTCCTACATGGCAGCATGCCTGAACACCACCGTGTCCGATGTTTTATGGCCATCATGGACGGAATTCTAAGAGAAGGTGTTTTCAGGTCATTAATACAAGTTTGGGATTCTAGTGAGACTCAAAAAAAAGTTGAATGTTAGTGTCCCATAAAGAATATTTTAGGATTTTTGGTGGGATTATTCCTTCTTCCTTTTTTTAAATGACTAACTCCTTTCCTTACATAGTTGAAGGTGTGCGCCTTTGGAGGTATTTTCGAATGCAAATGCATGGTAGCTTCTATTATTGGCCACAATCAACTGTCTTCTAAATAAGAAAAGCTTTACATATATAATATATAGAACTATCTAAATTACAAGATCTTATAAGAATTTTGTAGTTACTAACTTAATAGTTAGTATTCCGTGCTATCTAATGAGAAGTCACAAAAAAAAAAAAGAAAGAAGAGAAGTCATAGGAATATTATATTTATATTTTTAGATATGAGATAAAAAATAATCATACCTTGGGCACATAAACCATTTATGATATCTTATATCATTGATCGACTATTGAAAAAGACCTTAAATAAGAGATGTATATTTACCCTAGCACAATAGAGTGTGTACTTTATACATGTATAAGTGGGTTTACTCCAAAAGAATAAGTATTTTTCCGTAAGTTCAAGACAGACATAAGTCCTACTAAAAATCACATATTTACGTGTATTATATGTAAAAGTATGAGTATTTTACTAATGGAGTTTTAGATAAGTTTGTAAAATAATGTTCTTGTTGCCATATTTGTACTTTTACTAGTAAAAGTGCACATGCATAATTGTACGCAAACAATTGGGTCAGTTGACAATTAAAGGATTTTCGCAAAATTGCCTTGTAATGAAGCATTTGAATTATTAATTGATAAGAAGGAAATTACCAACACAATGTGAAGAATTACACACACAAATGTGGCAAGAGAGAATATTCCAAGATTTGAATTTTGTTTGGTAAGGTTTGTTGCAAGATGAAAAGAATCTAATTTTCAAATTGAATACGTGAGGCGGTGAAATAGAATTATCTTTTATACACTTGTCCCTAGCTAGTATATCTATAAACTGAAAAAAACAGATTTGCAATGTTTTAGGATGGGGGAAAATACCAAAAAAGTCCTAAACCTATTAAATTTGTATCAACTTAGTCATAAATCTTTTAATTTGACTAATTTATTCCTATACATTTTCACATTGATATCAATTCAATCTATTCGGCCAATTTTGGCAGCTAGCACTAATGTAGATGTCGAATGGTGGCTAGACGTTGATGTGGTAATTTTTTTAATAATTTTTTAATAATTTTTTTCTTTTTCCTTTTATTTTCTCTCTTCTTCCTTCTTGGACTTTTTGGCAAGGCTTGCCAGCCACTATGAGGAAAGTCCAAGGAGGAAGAAGAGAGAAAAGAAAAGGAAAAAAAAAATAAAAATTATTAAAAAATAAAAAATATATTAAAAAAAAGCCACGTCAAGATCCACCACCGACCAACATCCATGTTAGCTAGACTAACTACTATTAGTAGGATCAACTGAATTGATACCAATATGAAAAGATTTAAGATTGAATTGGTTCATTTAAAATGTTTAGAATTGAATTGGTTCAATTAAAATATTTAGAATTAAATTGATACTAATGTAACATATTTAGGACTTTTTTGGTGCTTTTCCCCTTGAGAATGTCCTCTTTGTTTTAAATAATAGTATAGATAGATTGTTGAAGTACTTATATATTTTGTTCTTTCATTCCTTGCTAACAACTATCACATGATTTTCTATCATTTGCAATTGAATCAAGTCTATAGATACCCAAGAATTTTGTTTAAATCTTTGATAAGATCTTGAGAGAAATAAATACAAGATTTCGTGGAACCTACAAGGATCGTGGGTATAAGTTTATCGGCAAGGTTTTATTTTTTTAGTCTGACATGTATACATATTATGAATATATAGAATAGGGATTATTATTATTTATTTAATTTAAAGGTTGAATTGACATTTCTAACGACAAATCATTACAGAAGATCGTCATGTGGCAAGATTACTAGGTACCGACAAGTCCAACCAGCAAAAGCTTCAGTTGCCTTGATTTTCTCCAATTATGTAGATCTTGTACTTTAGTCAAATTTTTTGTATTATTCTAAAGAGAATCGTCAAAAACTTTCATAATTACCCCATAACCAACACGACGAGTATGAAAAGGTGTGATTTTAGCGCGTCACTAGTATGCGGATTCTTCCTTTCAATGCTGCTTTTTATTGCTCGTGTATGAACTTATAAAACCTAAAAATTTGTAGATCTTTGACTAATTATACTATCGTCTCTTACAAATTCTGGATCATTATAAGTTGAATTTATAAGCACTTGTAAAAAAAAAATCATCTTTGATAGGACAAAAACGTGATGCGATTTTAGCCCACTTTTACTGAATTCAGCAGTATCATGGCGCGAAAAAAGAAAATATAACTCAGTGTAGAAGTTACGGTTAACGGTATTGCTTTGACTCATACTATTTCCAGCTAAGTTAAGTAATTTCACAAAAAATTTAATTAGAGAGAAATAAAATGGATTATCCTCAAAGACCAAAGTGTTTTAGGCAACTTAAGTAACATTGACACCGACACGATACGTGCGATATGACACGACACGATACGTCGACCAAAGAGAATTCTGACATATTGTACATTAAATGTATATTTTATACATAAATTTTATGATTATTTCAATCAAATTAATCTGATTCAAATTCACAAATAAATAAATGATAAAAATCCTATAATAAATTTACACTAAAAATATTAATCCATTATTTATTAATATCATTCATTATTTCAATATGACAAATTCAACTCCATTTCAATAAATCCATAAAACTTGGAAAGAAAAAAAATAAGTAATTCACATTATAGACTTGCGTGTTAGACGTATCAAAAGAAAAAAGAAAATACTTGAGGATAAATTGTGTATCATAGAAAATAAGAATCAAAAGAGAAGAGAAGAAAATATTAAGGTTTTATTCTCTTATAATATGTTATTTTTATTATTGTTTTTCATTTTTTTCGACAAAATATATAATATATATATATATATATATATATATATATATATATATATATATATATATATATATATATATATATATATATTGACCCTTCATTTATCGAAATTTTTTACAATTGACCTTGTATGTTGGAATCTTGTGTCGGAAACTCGCATGTCGAAATTCCGACTCAAGTGTTGGAAAAATTGACCAGGTGTCGAATTTTTCGACACGTATTGATTGAGTGTTGAAGAATGTCATACATGTGTTGAAGTGTTTGACAAGTACGAAAGTTCTTAGATAGTGTCGGTGCTTCTTAATAGGCAACACAAGTCCAAGATAGACAAATTTGCTTTACCAAAAAATTGATCCCAAACATAATAAGAAAAAAACAAAAAACAAAAGCAAGCAAGTCCAAGATGGAGAAGGGGGGACGCACTAGATAAGGTGTGCGGGAGAGAGAAGTCATCTGGAGCAATCATGAAATCCAGCTAAATGACATGCCCTTGCCAACCATCAAATTCCCTGTTGAACCAACAGCTGAGAACCAGTATACAGGAAGCAGTTTTATCTTCATCATTTCACAGGACTGAACAAGGAAACAAACAAGCGTTTCTCAGCAACAGCTCAGTAATACTGCCAAACCGTCGTTTGAAATGGGGCCATCCCAATAAAGGTTAGCTTTTTTGGGCCCCTATGCTCTTTGGAAATGCTGGGTGAGAACAGAAGAAGAATGGAACTTTTAGAACAGGTGAAGAAAGAGGGGATTTCTATGTCAATGGTCAACTAAACACAAAGGGGTTGAATGAGATGCCAAAGCGAGGTTGGGAACAGCATCTTTGACTTAAACCTAACAGAGACTCTCTCTTTTGGTCTTGAATTTGGGCATATAGACAGATCAGTTCCTTTCTGCAGACACGAGGTAAAAAGTAAACATGAAGTCCTACCTGCATTACCACGACAGAACCTTCATGTCGGAATCAGTCAACGCATTTGCCTGGAGATCAAGTTAGTTCTGATTTTGTTACCTCAGCAAATAAATAAATAGGTTAAAAAATAAATGGCCACTGGAGATCATAGCGTGATTTATCATGAGCTATTCAGATCATCCTTAAATTTTCCGTTCGTTAAACTATCTAGAGTAAGTTCGTTTATGCATCTTGCATTGAGCGAAACTCAAGTCGGCATTAATTTCAGTATGGCTCTTGGACAACTACGAAGAAATGACAATAAAAAGGTAAGGGCGCTCCACATTGTTCAAATCCAGCGATGATCCATCATTGACTAACAAAGACGAAGGATAACTTTTACTGTTAAGAATCATTGTTTTCCCAACGTTAAGTAGAAAGTAAAGATTGGATTTATCGATATACGTTAAAATAAAAATAAAGCAAAGCAAAGCGTCTAAATCTCTTCAATATTGATCACAGTAAATACATGAGGCCTTGTTGACAACACCCCCGCCCCCACCCCCCAAAACCCCCTAAAAAAAAGAGCACCTGGATACTTTCAATGACAAAGCCACTTCATCCCCCAAGTTGTTTCTATTTTCTTGGAGCACTCAACTAACTGTAAGTTAAATATGCGAGAACACGCCTACAAAATTTCAAAAGCTTACCTAAATTGCGATGCTTCTAGGTCTACAAATCAAAGAAGAGGAGGAAGTTTGGCGTACTACATGTATTTCACGATATCACGGGTGAAATTCCATGTGGGGCGATTGCTGCTCTGCCAATCCCTTCAGCTTGTCCACAACTTTATGAGCGAGATCACTATAAGCTCTGGAAACAGTCGAATTGGGAGCCGACAATACAATAGGAAAACCTTCATCACTACTCTCTCTGATGTCTCCTTCCAATGGTATCTGAGGGTGGAGGGAAAAAGGAGTATGTTAACACTGAACAAAACATGATTATTGTTAACATCAGAGTGGTTTGACTTCAAACTCTGCTGCACCCACACTAACTCGCGTTTCCGAATGCATTTGCCTAGTATTCGACTTTTGAAATTTTAAAGTCTTCCACGAATGGACCAAAGACAAGGTTTTGACCAGCTTACAGCCAAAACAAAATTTAAGCTACCATAAAAGTAAAAGATGCAGAATCCATTATCTTGAGTATGCTCTGATCTTTATCCACAGAATTCATCTGCTTGAGATTTGGTCATGTAGCCAATGCAAGCCTATCAACTGCATATTTTTTAAGTACATATGTAGACTGCTCTATTCAGAAAAGTGGAAAAGTGAGGTAAGCTTGTTAACTGGCGATGCTGATATGTGAATAGGAACTCTCCAAGATATGCGCAGACCACATATGCCAAGAAACTTATTATTACAATGTAGATTGTATTTGCTTGACTTCGCAAGATTGAAAGGATCCAAGATGATAAGAACATCTCCCATGTTCAACACAAAGAGACCAGCTAGGACTTTTGTCAGTTAAATAAGCCAATACCCATTCACATAGAATCAAATGGCAAACTCAAAAGCAAAAAGGAGAAAGAGATCCTACAAAAGATTTCATGTAATTTCAAGTCTTAACAAAACTAAGGCATTCTTAAAATGTAATTTCAGAGTCTCTGGTGTGGCAGCACATAGGAGACAGCACACTATTCAACATACCTCAGCAATACACTCAAAACCCATCTCATCGGCTGTCTTTTGAGTTCCTCCTTTTCCAAAAATGAATGAAGGTTCACCACAATGTGGGCATTTAAAGTAGCTCATGTTCTCTATAAACCCCAAAATCTGCAGGGAGAAAATCTATCACTACCTTCACAGGTCAAACTACTGCTAGAATTATGGCATCCAATTCAAGTCAAAGATATAAAGAAAAATAATAATAATAATGAAAAATACACTGTATAATAAAACTGACTGGCTAGATGCGTCTATATTAAATTACCCAGATTCAATCATGACGTTCACATGACAGTGTTGCAAGAAGCATACCAGTTTGATACATTGAAAATTGCTAAATCAGAAAGTTCAAGACAAAACACCATAAACCAAATCAAGGGAATGACATAATGCCTCTGTATCAACCTACCCACTGATGTTCAACTACATTAAATACTCCAAATAACTACTTACACTTCCAGCAAATCACATTACATTTAGCATCATATAAAGCCCATGTTCCAAAATAGACTTCTCAACTAGTACTTTATGTCCATTATTTTTATACCATTAAGAAACCACTGGAACAATGTTGCAATGATTTAATGAAAAATGCAGTCATGCAATATTGAACACACACACACACACACACACAGATGACATGTGAAATTTTCTTGGAAATATGGCATTCACAAGTAATGCAAAATGTAGCTTTGAAAATAGAGAATACAAGTTACTTTCACAAGTGCAAGATGTAAACTGTAATTCTTTTGCAAATACAAGATGAAAAGGTGAAATCACCCCTAGAACAACTGCACAACGTGACTTTCTGTTTCAAAAACAAGCACACGCCATATTCTAGCATCATATGCAAGACATGATCAGTTACTACCAAAGCCAGTATATTTATTCTCCATTCAATGGAGAATTTCATCAAATGGTCTGCAAAAATTGAGTAGGAAAAGATTATGCAAAAATCACAACTCCCCAAACTAATCAAACTCTTGGAGGAGAAAACACTTCTCTCCATTACACGAAGTTCCACCACTCAAATAAAGGCAGATATTCCAATGACCTTTTAATACTTTAAACAAATGGAAAACTGCTTCCTTTTTTCATCGTTTTATACTTTGCCAGTTTGCAAACTCAAACCGATAAGCCACTGCTTTTCATCAGCCAAATTCCTTAGCTTCCTTGTGATTGTAAAGTGACCCCTTAAATGAAATACACAGATCATGAATATTGCATTTTATCCAACCAGACATGACATTTAAAATTGATGAATTTACTGTAGAGTAAAAGATATTGTATTCATAAAATTCTGCACTCCCTGCAAATACATTTGTTAAAAAACCAGTCCAATTTCAACTCAACCACAATTCCTATGGCTGAATATTAGCCTATTGGTCCTCCCATCTGAGTTTGTACATGATGTTGACAGGAAGCCATAGCCAGCAAGCTGAAGAATAAGATACAAGATAATTGATGAAGGATTGGAAGATGTTCAATTATTCGTGTAAGGGAAGGTAAGATATCCAGAAGATGTAATATGCAGAATATGAACTTGAAACATGCAGGAAGCTTTTCATAGTACCCAAATTTTTTTTCTCTAGATTTGAGTTTTATATCCCAGTCAAATCACCAGAAAAAGATAGCTACAGCTAGGCAATAAATGCACACTGGTATGGGGTGTATGGTTGCGAGTATCTTTCCAGCTTCATGTTTTCATTTCTACAGTAAAGAAAAAAGTTGATGCTTTAGAGCCAATAATGCTTTGAATGTTTCAAATAGGGAAAAGATGAAACCTGAATATTATTAAGAACATTACATGACACTGGTTTAATCAGAAAAAGTAAAATAACATAAAACGTGCCATATGAAATACAATGTCCAATGGCAGCCATTTGAAAGTTCTTATCGAAAAGTTGAAATATGAGAAGTGGAAAACTTTTTGAAAGCTGAATGCACAAGCTCTAAAGAGAGCTTTCCCACATCTCAAAAACTACAAAGATATATGCAAGAAGATACGCAAGACAATGCAAGCAATACAATTAGAACGTTGTTTCCAAGGTAGCAATCTCTGTAAGTTACTCGTGCTGTCAGCAATTTTGCAAATTCACTTCAAGCACACTACATAAAAAAGGTCCAGAAAATGATCATACAGGAACTTGAACTTTAGCAAACATCCTAGCTCCTCTTCGAGCATCAATCAAGGCAACATCTTGGGGAGTTGAAACAATCAATGCACCTGCCAGCATATAACTTAAGCTTATAAATGAACAAAGAAATAATAGAAACTATTGGTGTAACTTCCAAAATAACCATCAGAAATACCAGACACTTGACGTGCATCAAAATTATGAAAATGAAGCAAAATGTTTTTATTAAAATCTGTTGTAACAAAGAATTAGCTTTCAAGTCCGTGATATGTACTGATGCAGAACCGTTTCATAGTAAAATAAAACCATTTCAAGACCTTTAAGGAGCAGAATACTAAATCAAGTACAAGCTGAAATTCTGAATGGAAGATTTTGATTTTTTGGATCAGTCCCTTACTGGAAGAATTAGAACCGAATTTCTTTTCCATTTATCATATTTACCTCAAGCATGAGAGAATTTTTTTTTTTCACTTCAGCATTGACATTTAATTCAAATAAATAATTCAAATATTTGAGCATGAATGTGGGAATGCCTGTGTATTTATTGGGTGCGCAGGCATGTATCTATTCAGATATATGTGTGCTTTCAATTACCCAAGAAACACGTGGATGTAAATTCTGGTTGAAGTGAAAATCCTCTGTATCAAGCTCTGAACAATTAGTTGACTCCAACACAACAAGAATGGAACTTGACATATAATTATATTTTAAAAAATGGGCCAAAAAGAAAGCACTAGCTTAGGCATGAATAGCCACAATCAAATAAGAATGCAAAACTTTGGCGGGGGCCGATAGATTCTCCTTTTTGGCTCAATTACTCTTCAACATTACTCAGCCACCTTAAATACACTTTCGAATGATTCTTTTCAAATTGAGTAAATTTAGCTTTGGCATTGAAGTACCATTAATTGTACCTCTAGAAAGGATGAGGCCAAAAAAAAAAGACAACTGTCTTTCAATTTCCCTTTTCTCCCATCCAATATAAAGGGAGGGGGATTGGTGCAGCTAGACCTCATGCTATATACCAATGAAGGCCTGGCACTACCACTGATCCAATCCTCAACATCAATTACCAAGTTTTTTCTGATTAACTAAATTAAATTAGATATTTATTAGATTACCTGATAACTGTAGCCTCTGCGTCATACTTATTTGTGTATCACCCGTGCCTGGTGGCATATCCACTACAAGAATATCAAGATTTCCCCATTGGACTCCCCTTGTCAATTTTTCAAGAGCATTCATTACCTGCAACAAGAAAGATTCAGTATCTTTTACAAGCTAAAGCTGTGGAAAACTTTAGATTGTACAAAAAGTTGCAATCACCGACCATAAAGGATTATAAATGCAGTAATTGGCATAAAGGTCCACTGAAACAATGCAAGTTCCCCAAGATCAACTATCCTAAATTTCGAAAACTCCACCAAGGGTATACTTTCTAAACCAAGAATCTTCAGTACATCCAATTACTGTGGCTAAAAAGAGGATCAATGTGACCACTCAAACTGCCCCTATCACGCAGTGATACTTACAATCAGCCTATATACAATAGTTTAAGAATCATAGCCAGATTAGATTCATCCAATGACAAAGCAAGAGCAGATATTCCTCTCTATCTACTGCAATTCTAGAGTGGAAACGCCTGTCAACTAAGATTTTCTCTTTCCTTTGCAAAATGTCAATACTTAACCCCTGCTCTATTAATTCCTGATGCATGCAAAAGATGAAGCTTTGGGAGCTACCAATCTGTTCTACCGAAGTCCATGTGTTGTAGGCTGCCTTACTGTCTGGGGATCCACATTTGGGGAAAGATGACTGAATTGTCGCCCAAACGTGTTAAGGAACAAAGACTGGAATATGGACACTAAGGTGCCTGTCCAGAGTATGACATGTTGGTTGTGCTGTATGTCAAAGTCATATATGGAGGCTACAAGAGAAGCCATCTTTAATGGCAATTGGCATATCATTTGGCAAAAATTCATGGTCAGATTTAGGGGTGAGCAACGGGTTCCCAAAGAGGGCGGTCCAGTTCCCGGTTCCCACTTTTGGAACCGGTGGATTTACCGGTTCCACCGAACCGGATCGGACCGGTCGGTCCGGTTCTCGGTTCCACCTCGGCCCCAGACTGGACCAGGAACCGATCGGTCCTAGTCAGATTTCAGTCACTTTTTCTTTGTGAGATCATCAGAACATGTCAACATTTCTGCTATGAAGTTGGACAGGAAGTCCCAAAAAGATTACTACCGAATCTTGGAGCCAGACATCTCATGCAATATGTCGAAAGCCTATATTTGGCTAAAGATGCAGAAGATATGCAAGAACTGGTGATCACGTTCCTTTTCTACGCATAACACTGAAAAAAATTGTCCTTTGGAATCTGTTACTCGCACTCTGCACCAGTTGTCCTCAGAGAGCTGAGTACAAAGAAAATGAACTATCAAACATTTTCTCTGTATTTCGTATACTGCAACCTATGAGTTTTCAAACTTCTACCGTCAACCCAAAGCCTTCGAATCCATGCTACAAAAGAAAAGCCAAAAGGGGGCTCGAGCAGGTGCTCTTTTAATCACCAATCTGTTTCTTTCACTGCCATCCTTTCATCCAGCAGATAACATGGGCCTCATAGTAATAAGATATCATTTAGATGGCTTACAGATAATCCAATCACAACATCTTCTTTTAAAAGATTTGTGAAAGGATAGATTGGACAGTATGTCGTACCATAGGACCTCTCCATACGATTGGTGCATCCTTTTCAACAAGCAAACCCATCGACATACACTTGACTGCATACATCTCAACAGGAATCATCTTCTTATCTGCCAAATAATAAGAGGGGATTAAATGCACGAATATTCTTGACGCCTATGTTATGTTTAAGATAATAAGTATTTTTTGAGCAGATGACAGAGAAAAATTAAGTCTGGAACTGTGATAAATCATCATCTATGTCAAAAACTTGCAGGACAATAGGATAGAGAAGCATTGTTCATTCTTCTAGTTCTCAACCTTAACTTACCTAGAAAAGCTACTTTGTTGCAACCATACCCGCTTATTGAAGTTAAAGTCCATTTTACCCACAGTTATATGGAAGAAAAACGATAAAGAGCTCCTGATAAGATCAGCATTATATAGGTAAGCTTTAGAATTTCAACTTGAGATAAATTTTATGATCTTCAAATTGCACACTGCTATGCAGAAAATTCAAAAATGTTAATTGCTTACCTTCAGTCACATCTGGCTTCTCATGTATTTGCATCATAGTGGGAACAGATGGTCCATAAATATCAGCATCTAGCAAGCCCACCTTGAGTTGACACACGTTAGCAAGCGCAACAGCCAAATTAACTGCAGATATATTGGCATTAGTTATCTATACGCATTATAAACAATACGATATTTCAAACTTCATTTAGCTTAGTATTAAAAAATTAAGACATGACCCACAATTCCTTACTGTTCTCCAATTTAGGCCCTTCTTCTTTCTTTGAATGAACATTTTATAGTCCCCATGCCACAGAGTGTGCACCTTACTTCTTATTATCTATGAAATTATCTTTAATTGTGAAAGAAACAAAGACACTTAGCATATTCTTCATCAGTAAGTTTATCATTTCATTTCCAGATATTGTATGTAGGAGAGGCCCTACCCACTAGAAGCTCATTTAAATGTTGAGTGAACCCAATCTACAGAAAATTTATAACCCAATTTGTGCACAGAGTCCTCTGTCTCGAAGTAGCAACTCACTTCAAAGCATTGGAACAGGACATATCCTCTAATGGACAATAAATATTATACTGTATATAACATTAAAAATGCTATTTAAGCTGATTATTGTGTAATAATCTATTCCTTGCATACAGAATGTGATAGCAGTAAGCATTCCAGGCCAACTTTCCAATAATAGTATTATTTGTTCTTCCATTGAACGTTTTAATAGCCTAATCCAACTCATCCTGCCAGTGATGGACTTCCCTACTGAATCCCAACAACATCAAACTTCTTTTTGAACAGCAATAGAGATTAAGCAAGCACCACACATATGATCACTGGATTCATTACAAATCCCGCACAAGAGAATTATAATTGATACTATCAAACCAAGTAAACAATCTGTGCTCAATTGGCAATCTATTAATAATTGTTAACCAAGTTTTAAAAGAATGCTTGGGATATTCAGACAAAACCAAACAAGTAGATGCCAAGGTACTTTTGCAGCTCTATCTCTGAGAAGTTGCCAAGCATTATTGACTGTAGAACACCATCTGAAGAACTCCAAATAATTTCACAGAGGAGTTAAAGGGATATAAAACCCACATAAAGCAACTTAAATATGCAACAAAGAGGAAAACGTTGCTGGTGGAGTGAAAATCCTTAATGACTGCGGACACCTTGTCATTCGATAAATGGCATAATAATAAATGATTCTACTTCCAAAGTTAGATGGGAGAGGACCAAACCGGAGCCAATTAATGATCCAGAGATAATTAACATTGCCATCTCTGATACAGTGATTAAAACACTACCAAGCTACATCAGGAAGATGAAAAATTATCCTCCAAGCTTAAGAGGAAGACACCGTATGTTTTAATGACTAGAGACTTCTACTCTGGTCATTCGATATATGGCAAAATGAAAAAGGATTCTACTTCCAAAGTTATATAGGAGAGGACCAAATTGGTGCCAATTATTGATTCAGAGATACTTAACATTGCCATCTCTGATGCAATGATTAATACACTGCCAAGCTGCATCATGAAGATTTAGAATTATCCTCCAAGCATAAGAAGAAGACACTGTATGTTTAAATGACCAGAGACTTCAATCTCTGAGCTTTTATTGTCATCTATGCTATCCAAAGAGAACCCCCTTGCATTAAAAGCAGCCTAATACACTTCAGAATGCATGTTTCACTCCAATGAAAGAGCCTCTTCCGACCAGCTCCTCCCTTGTGTTTCAGTAGACAAATCTGAGTCCATTTGACTCTTGCCATTCTGGGATTTTCAGCATGTCCTCTCCATAATATAGAAGCACAAGCTTTCTCGATTTTCTTGACCATTTTCTTAGGTATAATGAAACTATTAAACAACAAGCTGAAGTACTTTGAATAACAGCCAATATAAGTTATAGTTTTCCAGCGTAACACTATTTTTTACAGGCCCAACCACAAATCTTTAAATTGTTCATATTTCTGAGGATCACATTGCTTTTCATTTAATCTACAAGAGGTCAAGGGAACACAAAAGTATCTCACTGGTAAAGAGCCAAGTTGAAGTGCACTAATACTAAGAAATCACTGTAACAAAGCATCAGGAATGCCTGCTACTAAAGCTTCAGCTTTTCAAGGGTTAAAATTCAAGCTAGACATTATATAGAGCTCTTTGAAGACGCTAAAATTTCAGAAAAAGAAGAGTCTCCATACAGTATTACCATCAAATTGTCAGCAAAGCATAAGTGAGTCATTCTGATTGTGCTACAAAGAGGATGCAATGTGATAATCCCTTCAGTGGCTACATTCTTACGTTCAAAGCAGAATCTTCATTGCTGGAACAAAGAGGTAAGGAAGAAGAGTAACCCCTAGCCTCAAACTTTTCTCCCCTCACCATTAAGCATAGAGAGTTAAGAAGATCTGATGTAACTTTTAGTCCACTAGATAAATTTAGCAGGAATATGAGTAAGTTCAAGAAATATTGCTGTAGAAATCCCAACATATGGAACAGAAGGCTTTCATGAGATCACCCTCGTTGTACATGGGGCCCTGGGAGAATGGTTCCTTCTATGATAGCTCTCAACAATCACTTGAGCTAAAAGCTCATTGTCCCCAATTCTCCTCCCTTATATAAACTGGTAAAATCAGACATGCTCTTTTTCAATCTGTTAGAAAGAATTTTATTGGTGTATCTTATATAATATTGCAACAAGAGACCAGCCTTAAATCAGTCATTCTGGAAAGTTTTAACTGTTTTAGGCACAAGGGCAATCACAGTTGCATTCACTTGACCAGGCAAAATCAGATGCTTGTAAAAATCACTGTTCGCTTCAAAACAAAATCCATGCCCACTATACCGGTTCACTGGAAAAAAAAGACCAGTATAACCATCAGGCCAGGTGCTTCTTCCCATTTATTTACCAAAGAACAGATTTATCTGTTAGTTTCAATGACAGGGCTTAACAACTTGAGTTTTGCAGCATCACCAATATCATGTTATATCAACAGAATCAAAAAAATGCTGATAATAATTGATTACTTCAGCTTTAATGCCAAGATAAGCAGGGAGTCTCAGACAATATCAGAATATATTATAGAAGGGTACCCCTTGGTTATCTAGCTTAACCACATTATGAAAGTAACAAGTATTTTGATCTCCCAAGGCGAGCTAAGAAATTCTTGAAATCTTCCTATAGAAAGCTTTCTCTGCACATTTTAGAATAGGGGACTCTGCAGAAAGTTGCTTTTTAAGCTGTAATTACCCAGAAGAACCTGATATTGGTTTTTGAACCATCACAGGTTCTTGAGATTTCTGCTTCACAAGCCTCTGACTTACTACAATAATTCATGTCAAACTCATTTATAACTTGTTTCAACCTTTCCAGTTAACTGCAGAACTCAACCACGGAGCTGGGAAAACTTTGGGACCAAATTTAATAAGAACTCGATCAAGTCTCCTCTCTCTACGAGCTAAAATCCTTTATTGCTCCAAGTAATCAAATTGTTACCAAAATTTATGAACAAAGAGACCTGCATCTTTTAGCACATTGTTAAAAGCTATCATATTAGCAACAGGAAGATGAAGGATTGCAAACCAACCAGGTGGTTGGTCTAGGAGTCCAAGACTTGGTTTGCAAGCCAAAGGTCACAGGTTTGATCTTTAATCTATTATCGGTCTCAAGAAACCTTGGTTAGTCTGTGAAGGAACGGGCTTGAGCTTTGGTGTATCGCCGGTCTTGGCCCTGGTGAAGCTGCAGTGATAGGCTCTCCTGGTGGGCAGTTGGTACTTTGTTGGCACCTTACACCAAACATTCCAACAACGGGTGTGGTAGGTCCCAACCCCATCCAAACCCTTTGTATATAAGTAAAAAAGGAGTAAAGGACTACTAGCCTCCCTTTTATCAGTGATAGTATTAAAGTGTCCTACTACCACCCCCAGCTTCAGTATTTACAGAATCAGAAAAACTGCATAGAGCACTCTGAAGAGAAGTCTTAGAGATAGCAGAAGTTCCAATGAAATCCACTTCGTACAAAAGTTGCACAATTGCTCTTGGTCTATTCTCTGCAATCATGAATATCTTCCTCTTGGGAGCATTACTCTTCGAGCTATGCAAATAAATGTGCAGATAATACAAATCTCCTATTAATCCCTCGATATCCAATCAGTTTGCACAGCAACCCATTCATTGCCTTCAAACATTGGTGGGGACTCCCAGTGACTACTGACTCCTGACTTCTCAACAATTCCCATCTTTTTCCACATTCACTTAAAAAACTAAAATCACTTCACCACTTCCTCCCTTCTTATAGTACTGCACATGAGGATCAAAATTTCATTGACTGTCCGTATTTAATCAACCGCATTTCACTAATCTAACATGTCCATAGTACCATCAATCCAGAGAAAAAGGGCACCACCAATCACACTTGTCCAAAGCAAAAATGCATGACAAAATCCCGACTTATATCAAGAAACAAAAGCATCTGGCAAGTACCTGCGGTGGTGGACTTGCCGACACCACCTTTGCCAGAGGCCACGGCGACGATGTCCTTGACCCCATCAAGCCTGAGCTCGCCTCTACTCGAAAAAGCCCGAAAACCTCCATACCCCTGCACCAATGGCAACGAAATTGGACGGTACCCAACAGCAGCAAACACAACAACCACTTGAATTTGAACAACGGAGCCAGAGGGAGAATATGATGGTGGAGAGAACTCACAGAAAGAGATCGCAACAGACCCTTCATTGGCAAGGAGATACGAGATTCCGTAACACGAAAAGATTTCTCATTGGAGAGAGAGAGAGAGGGGGGGAGGTGTTTCGCTGCGTTCGTGAAGCATCAGGGATCGAGGAGTGACGCTGACGCTGACGCTTCGGCCCTCTTCAACGCCGACCTCAACCGAGAAAATATTGGGTACCCTAAGGGTGCCACGCAATTTGTGCTATGAACCACTCAGCATATGACACCCGTCGCCGGCGGATCCACGTCATATTAGGTTAAAGGAGAAAATATTGGATGATCCCGGACCACCAAATCATTGTGATCTCCGATCACTAAGGAAGCGACACATGGAGGTGTGGGACCGGCTTACCAGCAAACGACTTTATGCACAAAAATAATTTTACTTTTTCTCTCACTAGCCTGCACACGCTAGCCCCCTACGCTCTCTCTCTCTTGCTCTGCACACATTTATTTCTTTGTCTCAGATTCTCCTTTCTCTTCGTGCTTTCCTTGTCTGAAGAAGAAGAACAAAGAGCAAACCTCTTTCCTCTCTACCGAATGCTCTCAAAAACTGAATGTCTTTCTTCGCTCTTACATTTGACTATTTCGTGCTCATTTCTGCATCGGCGTTGGTCGAACGGCCGTTCCCCTGCCGTCGCCGACAAAGCAGCTACCCCTCGCGCGCTCAAAAGGGAGTGAGGCAGAGGAAGAGGGGTCGGCGACTGCCCTCAACATAGCTTCGAAATCTCAAAGTTCTTCAGGAGCAAGTATGAGCTTGATATAATTCCTAACAAAGAGAACCCGAATGAAAAACAATATAGAATCATTATAAGTGAGCAGTTTCTCCAACCCATTACAGTTTTTGGAGGTTCAAATATTTGAAGATAAAATCCCGAGAGCTTCAAAAGGAGATGGAACTTTCAAAAAGCATTCTTCCTCCAGATAAGTTTAGAACGAATGTGCTGCGAAAAGTTTCTCATTCTTCCCTTCCCCCGCTCTCTTCTTCTGTCAAAATAGATGCGAAAGCATAATTCTTTTTTTCGTTTTCTATGGTTGGAGAAACTGCTGCAAAAGAGAGATAGAGTATCGATACAGACGAACAATTTGTGGATCTAGTTCCGTCTGGTCCACAAGATACCACTACACCATTTCACTTGCAATCTTCTACGTGAGATTAACTATTAACTCCATTCATTTGACATCGCCAAGAGTAAAAGTATAGTTAGCGTGTGGCGAGAAAGGAAAAAAATGCCAGACCCGAAAGAAGAAACCGCCATTGGAGCACCACACAAGTCAGAGCTTTTCGATTCCCCATTATCAAACACAACCATCTAATAAAATCTCCCCTAGCAGCTTACATAGAAACATGCGCTAACAAAAATAGAGTTAGCACAATTTAAAAACCAAGAGAAAAAAAAGAAAAAGAAAATGACTATGTCAAAAGTTGCCAAACCATTTTCTATACACAAACAAATCATCGTCTAAAATCCCGTCCCTTGAAGTCTTCACCAGCAGCTTCACGCTCTTCGACTTCTTCACCGATTTCTTCTTCACCTTCACGGCGGCAACCTTCTTCACAACTTTCTTCCTAGGCATCGCCTTTGCAGAAGTCTTCACTACTTTGGCCGCGGGCTTCAACTGGCGGTGGCAATCGGCAATGGGCAGCGAAGTGAGATAGAAGCCAAACGAGTTGCCTTCTTACTCCCAAACTTTTCTTTTCTAAAAGAAATGGCTCTTCTTCAATGCCCTTTCCCAGGCTCGTCCCCAAGCTCGTCCCCAAGCTCGTACTTGCTCTTGAAGAAGTTCGAGAACCCTTGTCAAGGGCAGTCACCGGCCCCTTGACCTCTGCTTCACTCCTTCTTGGGTGCGCGATAATGTGCTTCATCGGCTACGGCGGGGGAATGGCCGCTTGACGAACATCGGAGAAAGAACGAGCGTGGAGTAACCAAGTCTGAGAGGAAGAAAGAAATTCAAATTTTGAAAGTGTTTGTTGGGAGAAAATAGAGAAAATTGTCCAAAAGTCTGCCTATTGCGGTTTTGTCGATTCGGTCACAAAAACTTTTTAAGCTTTCTTAATTGAATCCTAAACCTTTTCATTTTTTTTTGCCGATTCGGTCCATTCGGCCAAAATTGGCCGGAAAAAGCTGATGTGGACGTCGGCGGTCTACGTAGGATTGCGGCCGACATAGACAATTTTTAATAATATTTTAATATTTTAAAAAAAATTGAAATTTTTTTTAATTTTTAATTTTTTTAATTTTCTGTTTTTTCCTTTTTTTTTTTTTTTCTTTTTGGCTTTTTCCGGTGGCCAGCCGTCGCCTATGGCCGGTGGCGGTGCGATGGCCAGCCACCGGAAAAAAGCCAAAAAAAAAAAAAAAAAAAAAAGAAGGAAAAAATAGAAAATTCAAAAATTCAAAAAAATTCAATTTTTTTATAAAAATATTAAAATATTATTAAAAATTATCCACATCCGCCGGCGGTCCTACGTGGACCGCGCATCCACGTCGGCAAGATTTTCCGGCCAAAATTGGCCGAATGGACTGAATCGGTAAGAAGTGAAAAGGTTTAGGACTTAATTGGCAAAATTAAAAGGTTTAGGACTGAATTGGCAAAACTGCAATAGGTTTAGGACTTTTTGGACAATTTTCCCGGAGAAAATATTCAGTGGTTCGTGCACGCCACGTCATCCGTTGACCTGGCGCGCACAAACCACTCAGATACTAACACCTATCCCGAGCGGGACCCCCTCGAAAATGAGAAAAGGGCTGGTTTTTGGGCGGCTCGGCTCGGCTTGAAAGGAGGATCAGCGTATTCCTCCCGCTCAAAATTTTTCTCCTCACTTAAATGGGCGGATTCTCTCTCCTCTCCTTGTAAAAGAAAAAAGAACGCTCAGAGCCTCCTCTGTTTCCTTCTCTGCGCATCCCACCTCCTCCGCCTCCGGACCTCCGCCTTGGCCTGCGCCTGCCCAAAAGCGTCACTGGCCATCTGCCTCTGGCATCTCAATCTCGTTCCCGAGCAGCACCAGGCTCCCCGCCGCTGACCGGGCGCTGTCGCTGACGCTGGCCCGCTCGGTCGCGAGGGAGATCTCGGCGGACTTGGGCGGGGTCGACGGCGCGGCGAAGAAGGAGAGGCCTGCTGCATTTTCTCTCTTTTTTTTCAACGGAGCGCGCGCTATTTCTTCCCGCTTCTGCCTCTCTCTTCCTCAAGCACTCCCCTCCTCTCTGTCTCGAACCCTCTCGCTCACCCTAAGCGCTTCCCTCCTCGCCTCTTTCCTCGTCGCCGTCATCGACTTTCCAGCCGCGGCTCTAGAAATCGCCGGCTACCGACTGGCCTCTCGAGCTTCTTTGTCTTCTACTCCTTATTCGGTCCCGATTTCGGGCTCGAGTACGTAGCCAAGGATTTTGAAGCAAAAGAAGTTTGCGAGGCTAGATATACTGGTGGTGGACGGCGAGAGCACGATCGACCGAGTCGTTACTCTTCGCTCGGTGATTTCGGGCTCGACGTCGGGCGAGAGAAGGAGGAAGAACAAGAACGAGATGAAGGAGAAGAAGGAGAAGATGGGTCCTTGCTTTTCTGCTTCTGGGTTTATCTCCGCCACTTTCCCTTGTACCATTTTCCGTCAGGTAGAGGAAAGCCGCCGTTTTTCCATCTTTTTTTCGTCCCTTTTTGGTTCGTTGGTTTTTGATGGGAGGGACGGTGTTCATTTCTCAATTCTGTGAATTTTTTTATGTTTGGAGAGGTTGGGTGTTATGAGTTGCTTGTTTGGCGGTTGTTTTAGCGATTGATCACTCACCGGCTGTTGGATTTTGTGATTTGGAGGGATGCTTGGTGTTGGTTTGGATCAATCACTGTTGCTCGGCTCTCGGGTTGTGTCTGTCGGTCTGATTACGATGAGTTTGAATCATTGTGGAATGTTCCCAAGAGTGTCTTTTCACGTTCACTAAAGTCTATTGCTGTGTTGTTCCTGTTAGATGGTATACCGAGTGTCAATCCCTGTTGGTGGAACCAAAGCTTGTTGATTTTTGTGGATTTGTCTGGGATCAATCCTTTGTAATGCGTCAAGTCTTGTTTTTTTACCGTCCCCTATTGCGATCTATCTTGGTTTGTGACACAAGGGACTAGTCGAAAATGGTGATTAAGGGATAATGTATACCATAATCACAAATAGTGTTGCCTGTCACTTCTCTTTTCAGCTCAAAGTTCTATGGTTAATGGGGTTAAAAATATTCTTTCACACAGGTGAACTCTGATGTCAAGGATGCTTTTCCAATTCTTGTTTTGAATGGAGATAAGAGACTCACGCTTCTGCCACCGCTTCCTCCACAAAAAGAATCTCCTGATTCTGAAGTTTCTCCTTTTTCAAGTGAAAAATCGTACGCTTCTTCAGATAGTGAGTTTCCATTTGGAAAATGGGTCCATGTTGGCTGTCAGGTATGTATATCAAGTGTCTGAATTACTCTTTCTACACATGGTTTTTAAACTGCTCGTTCCTTTTGAGTTGATAACTGCTGAAATTTTTATGGCTATAGCTGAGCGCATTAATGTCTGTCATGTTTACCGCTTATTGGTTCGAGCCGTCGAGCTGAAGCAAGTTGTTACTGAACATTTTATCTGTTTGTTTTACCTTTAACCAATCATTTTCAGATGTAATTAGAATTGTATGAATGGTGCATGATCTTCAAATATATAAAAGTAAGGCGTATTGGATGGATATTCAAATAGCACGTAGAACTGTTGCACTTTCAATGTGACTGAAAAGAACAAGCTTTTATAGAGTACATACATGGAGTATGATTCTATTCATATTCATTGGAGTGCCTGTGATAAACTAGTTGCATGCATTATCTGGAGGATCTTGGACAAGAATTGTTATCTGCAAAATTTCATGTAGGTCTATGTCTCATTGTTGGTCTGATGAAAGAGATAAAGTAGAATTTTAGATTGCATAAATGGTGCTCAACCGAAAGTCTGTTGTCAATCTTATGATGTCATTGTCTTTCCTAGGTTTCTTACTCAGGGCCTTTTTCCCTTTGTAAATTGCTCAAAGTTCTATCTTCATGGCAGGTCTCAAGTGACCTTTTACGGCTTCACATTGACGGGGAAGTGGTGGATGAGAAGCCCCTAAGTGCCTCAAAAGATGGAGAATCTAGCCCTTTAAGGAAAATAAGTTTGGTTAGTACTAGTGGAACTGATGATGGTATAGAAGGTTATTTATACAGTCCAAAGGTCTTGCACCCTTCTTGATCCATTGAGGATCATTATAAGGTACCTTCTGTCGAGTTTGTTTGACCTTATTCATGTGGATATGATTTCTTTAATGAATAATTTCTTGTAATGCTAGGACTCACCAGTACACTTAGCTATTGACAAGTCATCTGCTTCTGACATAGAAGAAGGTAGTGATGGTATTTGGAGTATCGTGGGTGGAAAGGTAAGTCATTGTATCTTCCTTTTAATTCTATCACCACTACATTTTTTTTTTTTTTTGACAAAATCTAATTGAGTGTCACCTCCAGTGTTAAGCATTTGTCGTTGAACTGCCTTGACGAACTTGAATCTTTTTTCTGTGACATCAGGAAGGATATTTCTATGTTAATAGCTTCTGATAGCTTCTGACTTTTTTTGTCGTTTTTCTTTCAATAGAAAAAAGTTGGCTCTAAAGCTTGCCTCTTTGGAAAAAGTATCAATTTCTGATATGGCTTAAGTATTTGCAATTTCAGCTTTTCCGATTGTTTCCCATTGTGCTTCCAAAGCAAGATTGCGAATTGGAGATTCCTTGTAATTGTCTATCCAAAATGAATTTATATTAATGATTGACTGACTGGGTCATAGCTTTCCTTGCAAGTGTGTCTGGGAAATGAGATGGGCGGAGAAAGCTTACTCAATGGTGTTTTACATTCAGCGTGGTTGTATGAGTCTGTTCTTCCTTCTTTGAAACCCAATAGGCTCCTTATAGTAATGTTCAATTTGCTCCTTAAAAGTCAGGTGCCATGCTCTAGCTACGGCCTTTTCCAATATGCAGTGACAATTGGTTTACTGAATTGCAGGCATCGTGTCGGAGGAACTTTGCGTTGGATGTTGTCTTGCTAGATGCCTTTGGCCAGATTGTGAATAAGGAAATGGAGGTTTGCTTCTTCTTGCTTCTTACTGTGGCTCTCTCTCTCTCTCTCTCTCCAACCCCACCTAAAAACAACTATCATAAGAGAAAAAAAGGAAAAAGAAAAAAATCATAGATAAGGTGCTGTTAATAATTGACTTTTTTTGTGTTGTTTTTTGGTAGGTTGTTGCTTCACTTTTGTATGCTAACAATCTGTTGACAAGCTATGATGGAATCGAATTCGATTCCTATGAGAAACCTAGCAAATTATTGCATGGCCGCGCGAGATGAGCTGAAGAAAAAAATTGGTGTGTACGAGGAGGGCGTTGCCATATGTAAACAGGAAGTGGAACAGGCTAAAGTAGCTCTTGCAAAAGACAAGGAAGAATTGTCAAAACTGAAAAGTGAGGAGAAAGTACTGAAAGTGCAGTTTGAACAGCTTAAAGGTTTGGTTTTTCCTAATTTGGTGGTATCTTGGCAAAAGAACTTGAATTTAGTCGTCATGATCTCATTAAACCTGAGTTTGCCCTTAAAACGTAGTTGCTGGCTACTGCACATATATATCATGTTTGTTCATACTGCATCCAGTGATAGCAGCATATTATGGTCTACGGAATTGGAAAAACTCACACTCTGATGATAATGAACTCACCATAGTATAGCTTCTGTATCTATTTTACAGTACTAACTGTTTGGTAGTTTTACCAAACAACAAAGCATTTTCTGAATGAGTGTGGATGTTGTGACTATTAGATATTGATGTGCCAGATGTATCCCAGCCTTGTAGGTAAATGGATGGAAGATTTGGGAAGCATTTGATTTACCTCACTAAAAGAAATTACTTCATCCCTCTAAACGAGTGTGTAGTAATGTTATGATGTTTGGAAGATTAGCTATATTTGGGGAAAATAGTGAAAATGGACGGGATAGGTGGAAAGTTGGGAGAAGTTTGAAATTTCTGTGAGAGAAATAGAGGGAAAATTCGAATTTTTCGATACTCTCTCCAAATTCCGGCCCTTGGTGCTCCCAAAATAGCCTTAGTGTCATGGTCACTATTTGCTATCTTTGTTGTTGTACATGTGCTTAGACTACCCTTCTTCCATGCTTTGGCACTTTATGATGCTTAGTTTAAGATTTCTTTTACATGCGTTCGTTTTTGTGTTACTATCAATTGTTTTGTTGCTTTTTCATCTCTAAATAGAGAGCGCAAAGAACAAATAGAGAAAGCAAAGGAGAAAGAACGAATGAGAAAAGAAAAAGAAGAGAGGGAAAAAAAAAGAAGCTGAGGGGAAAGCTGGCAAAGAGAAAACCAAAACAGCTGAGGAAATTGATCAAGAGAGAATTGAAAAGGGTGGAGGAGGTGAAAGTGATACGTCAACTACAGAGAGTATGCTTGATGAAAGGATTGGACTTGTGGATGATTATCCATCTGACCAGGTTCAATAGAAAGAATGTTCATTTCATTGGTCTCTCTGAATGTCTACTCTGGCTTTTGTCGGGAGAAGAGGAGTGACTAAGAGAATATCCACTTGTACAAATCTGTCATTTAGAGGATTAAATACTTAGCCAAATAGGATATCTTTTTCCAAGAAGTTGGAACCAAATTACTTTTTTTGTAAAAGAGGACACTGCTTAAATTGATGGTTACTTACAGCTACCATTGGCTGAAATGTCAAGTACTACTATAGTGCCTATTTATGTAAGATTTACTAGGTTTTCATGCTATTTAATTATACTCCAGATTGGTTTCACGAGCCCAAATGAAAGTCAATTTGGTGGTTGACATGAAAGAAATTCTCTCCAACTTCATTTCTGCTGCCTTTAGTGATAATGTATCAGTAGGAGAGTGCAATAGAAGTCTCATGTGTTCTGGTGGGAATTTCCCCTATCCATCATGCTCACAAGAGGAAGCATAAAAGGAATGCGGTTTGTCAAGCCGGTCATTTTATATGCAGAAAATTGGTTAGATCATTGATGTTGTTAGAGTGTTTTGGTTGCTTAGGAAAATCTACATTGCATTATTAAGTATCATTTCAGCTTTGAGCTGTAAGTGTGAGTCTAGTTATTAGTTTTTTAGCTGCAATAATTCTCCATATTGCGATATATTTCATTTTTTCTATTGGTTCATTTATATCTTCCATTCTGATTGTTTTGGCCGAATTTTAATCTGTAGCTCCCTCCTCATACAATTCATATTCGACTGTCGATGATCAAGGTTGAAAAGGACCCGAAGCTTTCAGATATCAGGACCATTGATGCACTCGAAATAGTACAAACAAGGTACAACCAACATATTTTGCCAGCAGGCTATCATTGTTTTAATTAATTCTCTTGAGGTTCTTATGGTACCTCTAACCCTAGTCTTGTGATCACGGTGTTATCTGTGGGTTTGTTGCCTGGCTATGCTATTGATTTGTTGATCATTGTGTTAAGATTTTCCTTTGGAGTTAGCTGGTTAAAAGACCCTTACATAAACAGACTGAAAAGTTAGCGGCTTTCTTGTTCTTTCAGCAGTTTAATTTGAACATGGGACATGTTTTTCTTGTGAATTAGTAAATCCCATTGTTTTTTGTTTGGAGCTTTTTCTGCCATCAAATTTTACCTTTTCGGAAGAACTGATTAGACCTTGGTCCTCATTGATGCAGTAATAAACCAAAGCCTGCATATCTTTCAAAGATTTTGATTGCACTTTTAAGCTATGGCGGGGTCCCTAATGAATTTCTTTTGGACATGGTGGAGAATGCTCTGGGAGATGCAAATAGTGTCTTCTCTAGTAAACGAGCAGCTCTAAGAGGTAGTATTCTTCTGAACATTTGGACTGTTGAAATATTGTCTATTCTTAAAATAGTCCAAAAAGAGATTTTCTCCAATTTTTTTTTCTATACTTGGATGTGCTTCTTTTATTTTTCTTGATTCGAAATATGCATAAGTAAAAAAATGCATCTCTATTCATCTTTGCTGCTTTTACTTCCCTTGGGTGCGTATTTCCTTCAATTGCTATTTGATGTGTAAACATTTTCCCTTGTGTTTTCCTTTTGTTCTTTTACCGTATGAACAGTTTTGGTGAATCATGGTGAGAAGGATGGTTTCACTGCGGCCAGAATGATCTTATTTGGGATTCCTCTGGACGAAACATACCTACAGAATCGTCTGTCCATCCTGATGAACGATGAAAAGAACAGTTTGAAAGGAGGAAGGATTCCTATTCCAGATTCTTACTATCTAATGGGGACAGCTGATCCCATAGGAATTCTTAAAAGTGCTAAAGAATAACTGTAGCTATGCTTGTGTGGGGCTTAGATGTTTAATTTAGTTACATGCCTCCATATCTGGTCCTTGGATTTAGACATCAATGGTGTTATATTGCTTTGATGACATCCCATCTCTGGTTCTGTTCTTGTTAACCCATGTTTGAGTTTGATATTCACAACTTTGGGGAAAAGGTGTAATTACCTATTGGGCTTTGATGTTATAATGCTGTTTCGGGTGTCTTTACTATTTAATGGTTTGCTTGAATCATCAATGCAGTGACAGTGGACAAATTTCAGGGAAGGTATTAGTATACCGCAATCCTGGAAGCGTTGGTGCTTTGCAGATGGTGGCATAAATTCTTTTCTTGTAGACTTTGACCAGTGACGGTAAGCAATGATAGGGATCATTAGCCAAATTAGGACACCTCTGTGTAAAGCTTTTGTTATGGAAAATGAGATTATAGTGTTAGTCGATGTACATTCGTCTTACTCAAATGTTGCAGGTGCTAGATTAGCATAAAGATGAGTTAGTGCAGGCGTTTAACCAGAGTGAGGTTGTCGAGTGGCTCTGTCCAATACATCACCCTTAGATCAAGTCAACTGGTACATTTACCTTTCTTTTCTTTTCTTGCCTTGTTCTATCTCCCCAAGCTTTTAGAAGGTTCTTCTGTATGAGACTAAAAGCTTGTATGATATATATTATATTGTCAAAACATCACAAATTTTCTATGTCAATAAGGGTTCATTTTCTGGTTGTAATGTGATGAATTTTTTGCATAATGAGCAGTACTAGCAACCATGAAAAGCCATTGTTAAAACTCTGCCAACCTTTCAGGAGGACAAAGGGGAAACACGCATATAGTTTACCTGATTTGTGCATCATTTCTTATAGATTCATATTAATCGAAATCGGGACTCTGAGACTGCAGCGTGTAGAGT
Organism: Eucalyptus guilfoylei; assembly: GCA_016097605.1. Lineage (NCBI taxonomy): Eukaryota > Viridiplantae > Streptophyta > Magnoliopsida > Myrtales > Myrtaceae > Eucalyptus > Eucalyptus guilfoylei. Next base: position 38,456,465 of record CM027861.1, read on the forward strand.
TTTATCTCTTTAAGCATAGAAACATACCTGGTGAAATTGAGTTTTACTATGATGACCAATCAAAGGAAGGAACGGGTATGGAGACTACTAATGATATTTAACCACATGAATTGAGAGCTTAAAGGTCCAAAGTGAACGGACTTATAACTTATTAAACCAACATCTCGTTAGAGTTGAACAATGCTACGTCTTCTTGCCCACATTATTTTGCGAAATCGAAGCAGTGTATTTTGTGTGACGCTGGTATTCTATAGTCGAGGGCCAAAAAGAACTCGAACACAGCATTTCGATGTTTGAATAACAAAGTTTTCAATATATCTTCCAACAATACAAAGAATGAGAATTAAAAACCACCATATTCTTTATAACAAGAATTAAAAATTCAAGATTGTTCTGATTTCCAAAATTAACTGAAAGTTAACTAATGTTGATTTTGTTTGTATAGCTACACACTCAAAAGCTGCAGAAATTCTTTAAATCCTCTTCCTTGCCATACCAGCTTGGTATTTATCTTCGAAATGTGAGGATACAGATCCTTGGAGGAGTTCCTAATCATCCCCTTGGTGACTCTAGTAGCAAGTGATATATTTGCACAAACATTCGGTTATTTATATGCCTGCGTTGTTTCAAATGCCATTTACATATGCACCAATATGTCTTTAGTTGTTCAAATTGAATAGGATTGGAGAAACTAAAACCTTGGGGAGCAGCTGCTGCAATGGATATGGGGTTCCTCCTGCAAAATTAAATGATAAAAACAGAGGAGAATACGTTCAGCACTTGAAAAGGAAGAATAGTAAAGCATTTGAACTAAACCTAATAAGTAATCTTTATACACAACAGGTCTACATTGACGAACCTGCTCAAATCACGTCTTTCAACCTCAATAGAAGAAAGATGAAATGTTGTCAACCAAGTTTTACCATTAAAATTCCAACCGATGAGAGAATAACCACTGAAAAACATTCAGATTGTGCAGTTTGATATCACTGTCAATGCTTATATCAGCTTGTCTGTCATCAGCAAGTCCAGTCGTCTCCTGCATCTAAAGTTGATTTCACCGAAAGTACTATGTCGATGTCTGTCCTGCTTCTCTGGAACAAGTAAGCTAACAGAATTAAGGATGTCTACAATACATACATAAACATAAAACAATGAACTTGCATCATTACCTTTAACACAACAGCCCAAACTCGATCAACTTGAAAAGCAGAAAAGGGTCCAATGAATTAAAGATGGATTCTAAGATTGATCACCAGAATCAAACAAAGTTGGTCATAAGTAGATTTACCTATTGAAATTCACTCTGGCGGTGCCGCTTATGCACACTGGTGTATCATTCACATGACGGTCTCTTTTCTTTGGCTTTACTGGTGGGCTTTTCAACTCTCCAGAAAGCTTCTGCACCACAAAATCAATTTTAAATATATCATCAAGCCTCAATAACAAGGACTTTCCCTGTGCCTTTGCACGTGGAAACCATCAACTTAGAACTAGCAACCAAAAGATATGCAGGGATTCTAGATATCTTTAGAAAACAAACACACCATGCAAGAGGACCAAACACCAAACTGTGTCCACTCAATATATTGTAGAGGTTCATATCTTAGGAAGCAAAGCAAAAAAATAAAAAAATAAAAATTTGTTAGTCCCATAGATTTGCTAAATGTAACTGAATGCCAGGAAGTATCTTATATATGTTTGTGCGTAATATGTCAGTAATGAAAAGGCCAATGTAAAAGTATCTACCTTTTGTTTATTTGGACCATTTGAACCTTCTTTTGCTCCATTTTCTTCCATGGCAGACCGTGAACCCTTGTTTACAATTGTTCTCTTTCTTAAAGAAAGACAGAATGCTTTAGCATGATAGAGATTCCATATGTTGGTACACTGGTTGTCAAGATGTCTCTAGAATGGAGCTTCTTCAACTTCTTGCAATCTAGTGGTTGCTCCGGCCCTGGAAAGATAATGCGTATTCCATATGTTGAAACACGAGAAATAAGCTTGCAGCCAAGCGAACAATAAAAATAGAAAGATAATGCGTATTGAAATCTAACCTCTGAACATGTTTTTTGTAATTTAATATCAATGGAAAACTTCCTTTATTCTCATTCTGCTTTCTTAGTCTGATACAACAATCAGGAGCAAATAAGACAGGTAATTTCATTAGGACAAAAAAGAAACACGCTGGCACAAATATCAGAAAAGGCAAAACTTGCATGACAGGTGAAGTAATGGGTTTGGGATTATCAGCCACCTATCGATGCTTCAAGATATCCAAGAAGCACATAAGCAGGGAGTTATGTCACTTAATGAAACGAAACATGGAAAGATAACAAATTAAAGTGAACACTTACTTCAACTGGCAAATCATCCTCAATGAACTCCCAGCTTTCCTTCTCAAGGTTTAAGGTTTCTTTGTCCCCATCATTGTACAAAACCTATAGTCCCCAATCAGGCCAAATATATTTAGCACAAGATCAAAGAAAATGCAGTTGCAAGATCTCAGAGTTAAAAAATGAGGTACAGAAAGCATAGAGCGAGACACACCTGCTGAAACAGTTACGATATTATAAAAAGTTAGTTAACAGATAAGACTTGAGGATAACAAAAGTACTGATCTCCATAGATACACGCAAGAAGCTAACTGAGCTGATCAAAACAAAATGGTAAGTCCCAGTTAGATAAACTTTCAAAGACTGATAGTCACCTCACTTTGTGCTTTTTCGTTAGAGGGTCGTAAGATTGAATTAGGCCATCAAAGAACCTGTAAAACAAACGATCAGGAATAGGAAGAAAATGACATAAACAATCATCAATGCTGTAGACCATCATTGGAACAACAGCAGCAGCCAGCCATCACCGAAGGAACAGTAGTCGCAAGTGAAAGAAGGAGATGAGGATTGACAAATAACATGCTCAACCAAGACAGAAATAAAGTATTGCTAGTGAATGTCTAGAGTGCTTACATCTCATCAAACGGCCACCGGGCCTTTATTCTAAGTCCAACTAATCCTTCAGCGAGCACTCCAGCATCCTGAAAATTATTAAGAAAATACATGAGTACATAAAAATTTAAAAAAAAGGGCACAAAGATTAAACCACGTAGTAATTAGGAAAAAGTAAGAAAAAACCTGTCAACATTATCTAATTACTGTAACCACAAAATTCAGCGGAGCTTTTAAACTACTTCAGTTTTACTACTACTACCACTACTACTACTACTACTAATAATAATAATAATAATAATAATAATAATAGCAGCAGAAGCAGTTCCAGTACTGTTTGACTATTGTATCAGAAATGTTCAATAGAAACTTTCTAATATACTTCAGTATTTTAATTGAAGGGAAAAAAAAGGCTTTCTAATTAAGAAAAGATAATAAAAATATAGCATTGTACCAATTAACATAATCAGATTATACTGCAAAAATTACGATTATACCTCTAATACAGCATTGTTATAATTGCTCATCTTTCCCCCCCTACCAGGAGCTTTGATTTTTTCCCGGCAGGATCACCAAGAACTGGAGCTTCCTCATCCCGAGCAACAGTGCTCTCACCTGCACCTGGCTCAATATTTAACATTTGCTGCATTCTTCTCATTTTTGAGGGAACTTTAGAGGCAGCTGAAAGATCGTGTCCATTCCCAAGGACCCTTCTACGACCATATTTTTGCCTCCCTGCATATAGCCAAGAGAGGTCATAGCCTTCATCAAGGTTCATCAACTTGTTAGGTTTCTGTTCCCTTTTCTTGGAAGTGCCTCTAAGTCAATTCCAAGCTTCATTGAACCCTTAAAATCTGCAGAATGAGCCTTTTTTGTACTTGTTTTAGCAACAGGAACAATATCATTGGGGAAAAGAAGGACAGCAGCATCACTGGTGTTTGATCTAGGAGCACTATCCAGATCAGGAACAACTTCTCCAGGGGAACAAACAACGCCATAAGCCACCTGTGGGAAAGCTTTTGAATGTGAGAATAATGGTTTTGTTCGGCTATTTAATAGGTTCAATCCAGCCAAGGGGAAAAGAAAAAAAAAGAGAAGGACTAACAGATAGAGAGAAAGTCTACTGGAATGGAAAACTAGAAAGAAAACTGTATTAAATGAGGGACTTGTAGAAAGTGGAATCAAGGAAGAAGACATTGGCATCATTACTCCCTATAACTCACGAGCAGATCTCATAGGAGATGCTGTTTGCAGAACCTCTGTGGAGATTCATACCATTGATAAATATCAGGTTGGGCTTGATATAATAAACATGAAAATTCTCTTTTATTAACATTACAGAGAACTGAACCTATAAGACTTCAATAGTTGAGATAAATTCAGATATACTGGAAAGATAAGTTCTAAGCTCAAAAGGAGAAGGCCAGACTCCAATTGGCAGAGAAGACTTGGGGTTCCATTAAAGTAACAGAAAGGAAAATTTTTAATGCACTTGCCGGTTCATTGACTTTTATTTGCATTGTCAGATGAATGGCCTACTAATTAAAAAACAGATGAGCAGCCTGGTATTGGTGGTAATTCTTAACTTGCAAGTAAATTACCAACAAATATTTCAATTTAACAAACTGCACTATGGTCAAGTTGATAAATAGGTTATTATTGACTTCTTTGAAATTCTAATGGCAGCTGTCAATTTTACCAAGTAAACTAGTCATTTACATTAGAATTCGATAACATGAAGTTTATGTACCAGAGGGTACTTGAATTTATCAATTGATAAACTTGAGGTGACATGCACAACCAACTACCAAAGCTTAAGCTGTTAGAGTGCGGTGGTTATTTTTTGCTCATGCAAAGGTGATTTGATAACAAAGGCCTTAAGCATGCAAACCCTATGCTTGCAGGCATAAGAATAGGCAAACCCATAACAGGTTGCAGACGACAGTTAGCAATCGAACTCAAGAACTCTAACTCTGCCATCAACTTGAAGCTAAATGCGCAATCGTTTACTTCAATAGTTAGAGTGTGGCACAAAGTAAATTTGTATCTTAACAGATATAAAACCAACATCAGTAAATATTTTACGAAGTTACCAACATGCTTTCAAATTTCTTAATGTCCAACAAATTATGAATGTTTGGCAAGTAACACGTTCGAATTTACAAAATAGGATAACGAGAAAACTTCCTACATCAAATAGGATAACGATTTTATATATGTTCTTGAACCTTGACCACTGCTACAAGGGCATTCATTAACAATATTCATTTTGTTATGCAAGTCTAGCATGTGAAATGTGTGTTCTTCTCAACTCAATGCTTATCTTTTTATCTTTTCCCGCTCTTTTTTTTCCTTTTTTGTATTTTTCTTGGGAAGCGTATAATTTTCACACTGAGCATTCTGTTACTGTTGTCCAGGGACGAGATAAAGATTGCATAGTGGTTTCCTTTGTGAGGTCTAACAAATAGGGGAATCATTGCAATTCCTCACTACTTGGTGATTGGCATAGGATCAATGTCGCTGTTACTCATGCCAAGGTAAGCAAACCTTGCCATTGTACTTCAAAAGCTTTGGGTCTTAAAATCTGGTCCTTCCAAAACATGGCTAGGATCATACAGCGATGGTTTTTTCATCCTCCAACTTTGACACTTACTAATGATACTTAAATCCTATTTAGCTGATTTTCTAGGAAGATATGTTTACTTCCTGCAGTGCGGGAATGGCAACCCTTTTCCCTTCATTCTCCTACTAGTAGGAATTTATTTAAATTGAATACATTAGAATACATGATGTGAGTGCAAGACATATGTGAAAAGTATTCAAAGTGCAAAAGGTCACAAAAGCATTATAGTTTTCACGTCAACAACAATCCTGGCACTAAAGAATGATCACTTTATCACCAATCGTAACAAGTGCAGACCATGGACAATTATCACTCATGCGCTCTTCCTCACAGCAACAATAATAAGGTTAAAACTTTCATACCAAAGGTCATGATGACAAATACTCCGGTGGGAACGGCGGGACGCGACTTGCTTCAGGAGTCAAAAGGGCCGACGAAGAACTCTCCCCTTCAGCCTCCTGATAAGTTATCTGACTCTGGCTCGACCTAGAAGCCAAAGCAAGCACAAGCCTCCATGGCTCCTGAAACAGAGGCGATAGAAAAGAATAAAATGGCAAAGGAGAAAGAGAGGTCTCACGGTACTCATATGCCTCTCTCTCCTCCACACTATTTGCATTATTTATCCCATTCATAATCTCTGTCCTTATTTCCCTTCCGTTGCATCAACTCATCCATCTAAACACAATGCATGACGTGAGAACAACCAATAAATTCAAGGACAACAGCAAACTAATTACTCAAGAAAATGGCTCAAAAAGGACCTGGCTCATCTGTCCCATCTGGGCAGTCGCAGAAATCGTCATTGACCTGGGCTCTGGTGAATTTCTTCGACCCATCCTTACACTCGATCTTGTTCGATGAATTGTAATATTTCACATCTGGGTATCACGCAGACAGTCATCAGTCACCCAACCACAGCCTCAAAAAGTCAAAACCCCTCACCCCACCCACTACAGCGAGCTCTGTCCAACAAAAACCACTTTACAAACGACGCACCCAAAAGAAAGCGACGGGCTCGAACCTTCAGGAGCTATCCCGACAAACGGGTCTTTGGGCGGCGAAGTCGAGGACGACACGCGGAGAGAACCGTTGGACAGCAGGACCAATGCGACGATGGAGATGTAAACGGTTGTCGAATTCATGTCCGGAGGAAGCGTTAGAAAAAAGCTGGAACCCAGAAGTAAATTCTTCGATGTGCCGGTGCCGGCGCCGGTGCTCGACCGTGATCTTGGAAGTTCACTGGTCGCGGCCAAACCCCAAAACTTAGCACCGCCACCAGTATAGCCTCGCAAACATCTTTTGCTTCAAAATCCTTGGCTACGTACTCGAGCCCGAAATCGGGACCGAATAAGGAATAGAAGACAAAGAAGCTCGAGAGGCCAGTCGGCAGCCGGCGGTTTCTGGAGCCGCGGCTGGAAAGTCGATGACGGCGATGAGGACAGAGGCGAGGAGGGAAGTGCTTAGGGTGAGTGAGAGGGCTCGAGACAGAGAGGAGGGGGACGCTTGGGGTGAGTGAGAGGGCTCGGGACAGAGAGGAGAGGAGTGCTTGAGGAAGAGAGAGGCAGAAGCAGGAAGAAAAAGCGCGCGCTCCGTTGAAAAAAAGAGAGAGAAAATGCAGCAGGCCTCTCCTTCTTCGCCGTGCTGTCGACCCCGCCCAAGTCCGCCGAGATCTCCCTCGCGACCGAGCGGGCCAGCATCAGGGACAGCACCCGGTCAGCGGCGGGGAGCCTGGTGCCGCTCGGAAACGAGACCGAGATGCTAGAGGCAGATGACCAGCGACGCTTTTGGGCAGGCGGAGTCGGAGGCGGAGAGAGGTGGGATGTGCGGAGAAGGAAACAGAGAAGAGAAGGCTCTGAGCGTTCTTTTTTCTTTTACGAGGAGAGGAGAGAGAGAACCCGCCAATTCAAGTGAGGAGAGAGACAAATTTTGACCGGGAGGAATATCGTCCTTTCTTCTGCGGAAGGAGCCGAGCCGAGTCGACCAAAAATCGGTGCCTTCTCCTTTTTCTGCGGTTCCCAATCGGGGACACGCGTCGGCTTTTCATTGGTAAGTGCACACCAAGTCAGCGGATGACATGGCGCACACATACTACTGAATATTTCTCGTTTTTTGTTGGAGAGGAAAGAGGTTTTCTTACCTCTGCCTAAGAGAGGGAACGAAGGAAAGAGAATATGATTGAAATAATTATGTACAAGCTAATGAGAGAGAAATAAAATATTTTTGAGCAAAAATTCGTTCGATTGCGAGCCCCCGACCTCCACGTGTCACTTCCGGAGTGGTCGGAGATCACGCTGACTTGGCAGTCCGGGAGCACCCAATATGTTCTCTAGTTTAGAGCCGCATCTTTATCTTCTCTTTCCTCTGTCTCTCTCTTCGAAAGGCTTGGCCCATCACTGCAACTGCTTTGACTTGACACCCTGCCTCGAGAAAATATTAGATACTCTAAAGAGATCACATCATCGGTGCTCTAAACGAGTCAGGCTTCGACACCTATCCACTGGCAGGTCCACGTCGGCTCTTTCTTTTCTCCGACGTCGTTCCAGTTAAAACCAACGCGTGGGCAATTAAAAAAGTGGAAAGGGCATTCTCTCTCCTCTGTCTTCTCTCTCCTCTTTGCTCTCTCTTCCGATGACGACGCTCCTTCCGGTCTAGCGATTCCTCCGACGACCGTCGCTCCCTCCCGACGACGGCCTTTCTCTCTCCACTCGACGGCCTCATCTCAGGGCTACATTCTCTCGGCACACTTCTTCCTAAAGCGCGCTCTCTCCCGACGGCCGATTTCGCTCGCCTCTCTCCGTCCCCCGACTCACGACCGAGAAGCAATCGCTCGGCTGGTGCGTGGTTTCTTTGTCGTTTTCCGAGAAGCCCCACTTCAATTCCTTTGCTCTGTTCGTCCAGCGAGTGCCATGTCCGAAGACCCTTTGGGCTTTTAGAAAGTGGGTGCGTGAAAAGGTGCGGCCTTAGGAGGAGCCTGAGCACTTTCGTGACGTCTGCCATCGCCACGCCGAACTCGGTGCTGAGCGAGGAGGCTTTCAAGAAGCTGGGGACCGGTGGGTTCTCGGAGAGTGAGGTTGACGCGAGTGAGGATGATGGCGGCTTTGTGTCTGAGGGCGGCGAGGCTGAGAGTGTGAGCTAGGACGAGCTTGCTCTCTCCAAGCTGGGGTTTGCCTCAGAGGCTCGTGGAATCTCTTGAGAAACGTGGCATTACCCATCTCTTTCCCATTCAAGTATGCTTTATCCTTTGTTTCCCTCCCCTGTTTTATCCAATAGTTTTGCTTTGGTATGAATTGCTGTTGTTTATTGCTGGCTGAGTTTTTCTTTCTTTGAGCATACTTAGTTGGCTGGAAAATTAAGTAGAAAACCTTGACCTTTGTTAATGTGCTAGGTTAACCATGGATGGAGTTAAGTGCAGGCAATGATAATAGGTATTCTGGGATGTTCTGTTGTAGCTTACACTAGATGACTATCCTATGCTGAAAATTGAGCTGTTCAACACTAAGATGTTGTTGGGACTAAGGCTTTACACAGGCAGAATACGTTTTTTTAATCGACTCGATATTTGGTTTCTTTACTTTTGCCAGCACTAGGATAGTTCACTTATCATTCATTACTTTTCCCCCATCATTGTTCACTCTACTAAAGTTTCATCATGTTTTCAATGGCAAACTCACGTTCCTTGCACTATTCTGTGATTGTTAGAGAGCGGTGTTAACCCCTGCGCTTGAAGGGTGTAATTTAGTTGCTCGTGCGAAGACTAGAACGGGGAAGACTTTAGCTTTTGGGACTCCATACTGAAGCGTCTTACTGATGGTGATGAACATAGAAGTCCGAGGTATTTGAGTTATAATTTTAATTATCATGGTGACCTCCAATGTTTGAGCATTTTTCTAATGACAGATTATACTGTAAATGTCTCTTAGATGTGGGCGATTTCCTAGAGTTTTGGCCTTAGCACCAACCAGGGAATTAGCAAAACAAGTAGCGAAAGAAATTAAGGAATCTACACCTTAGTTAATCACCGTGTGTGTTTATGGTGGAGTTTCTTACATTACCCAACAAAGTGTCCTTTCCCAGGGGTTCGATGTAGTTGTCAGGACTCCTGGTCGAATCATTGTTTTGATCAACGGTAACAGCCTTAAATTGGGAGAAGTGGAATTTTTGGTACTTGATGAAGTTGATCAGATGCTTGCTGTTGGTTTTGAGGAAGATGTGGAAGTGATCTTGGAAAAGCTTCCCTCACAGCGACAGAGCATTCTTTTTCTCTGCCACAATGCCTGGTTGGGTGAAGAAATGGTGAGAAAGCACTTGAACAATCCTTTGACAATTGACTTGGTAAAGTTCTTCTCTCAATAACAATCTCTCTGTCTCCGTCTGCCCAAACTTCTTGCATGATCCGATATTGGGTATAGGCCTGAGTTTTTGCATAGTACAGTCGTAGAAATGGAGGAGTGTGGCTCATCAAAATGTCGTGTGATGGCTTATGTGGTTTGCCTGCTCTTTATTTTCCTGATGTAGGTTGGAGAACAAGATGAAAAACTCGCAGAGGGAATGAAAACTTATGCCATATCAGCAACTCCAACTTCAAAGCGTACCATTCTAAGTGATCTCATCACGGTAGGAGATGCTTCCCTCATATTTGATATCTTTTTTCCCAATCAAGATGCTTATTTGATTCGCTAACATTTGCATATGGATGTCTCCCATTAGGCATATGTGCTGAATTTCTCTATCATGCTGTTTATTAAGATTCTTCCTGCTTAGTGGAAGAAGCTTTTGATTTTGTTCTTGCCTACATGCTTTATGGTAGGCTTTAATAGATTGTGCTTTTACAAGATAAATGACCTTTTTGTATATCTATCTTACGTGTATGCGAAAGGTGGGAAGACCATTGTTTTCACACAGACTAAAAGAGATGCACACGAGGTGTCAATGGCATTAACGAGTATCATTGTCTCTGAAGCATCAGAGGGAGAGAACTCTTAATGGTTTCCGGCAGGGGAAGTTCACTGTTCTTGTTGCTACTGATGTTGCATCTCATGGGCTGGATATCCCTAATGTTGATCTCGTAAGTTATTTAGTTTTTTATGTTTGTTTACCTGCACGATTAGTTAGTCTTCTCACAAAGCTGTGTATAAGATTAACAAGAGTACGCAACTCCTAATGCCAAGTCATCCACTATGAACTGCCAAATGATTCAGAGACTTTTGTCCATCGGTCTGTTTATACTGGACGCGCCGGGAAAGAAGGAATGGCTATCTTGATGTATACAAGTAGTCAAAGGAGAACTGTCAGATCCATTAAGTGAGGTGTAGGTTGCACATTTGAGTTTATTAGCCCTCCAGCAATGCATGAAGTTTTGGAGTCATCCGCTGAGCAAGTTGTTGCGACCCTCAAAGCGGTTCATCCTAAGTCTATAGGGTTTTTCACTCCAACAGCACAAAAACTAATTGAAGAGCAAGCTGTAAATGCTCTAGCTGATGCTTTGGCTCATTTGAGTGGTTTTTCGCAACCTCCTACATCTCGGTCTTTTACAAATCATGAGCAGGTAAATTAGAGACATCTGTGGCAATTTTGTTTGTCATCTGTGCTTCGATAACCCTACCTTTTAATAGATTCATTTCAAGATTTAGGAAAAGAAGCGGTTGCTTATTGGAGCATGGACCATTTATGTTGGGAAAATAATTTGTTGATCCTATGTGCTGTCAAATTTCGAGAAAGTGCATTATATAGCCACTGATACTAATTGGTATTTCAGAACATGGTTTTTATATGTTTCTGCTGATTAACTGGTAATTAGAGATTATGGAAAATTGTGCCTGCTGCTGTATCTTATAATGTTCTACTAGACAAATGCGTTGTAGGGTTGGGTTACGCTGCAATTGACTTGGATCCATCTTATTCTAGAGGTTTCCTTTCTGCCCGATCCATCACTGGATTTCTATCTGATGTCTATTCGCCGGCGGCAGATGAACTGGGGAAGATATATTTGGTTGCAGATGAAAGGGTATCTACCAAACCAGAGCACTATCTTTATAAATTTTCCCATTATTGTTACGTTCTTTGTTGTCCATTTTTTTTTTCATATAGTTTATGGTGCCAATGACAGGTTCAAGTGTCGGGTCAGCCAACACCACCTGGGAACACTATTACAAGAATTTCCAAGGTTGTGTGAGGGCTCAAGATACCTCAGAGGGTTGAGATTACTATGGTTCACTTAAATGCAGTTGCTTCCATGCTTAGATATTGCCATAGCGTCAGTTTTGGTGCTAATTGCATTTTCAGAGCTAATTCACTTTTCTTTTATGTTGATAGTTACCTGCTCTGCAAGATGATGGGCCCCCTACTGATTTCTATGGTAGATTTTCTAGCAGAGACAGGAGTCGTCGGCCAAGTCTTAAAGATCAGAGAGGATCGAGATTGTCCCAAAGTTGGGGCAGTGGTCGTGATGCTGATGATGATGTTGGTCTATTTAGACATGGTGGCCGAGGTTCCAGAATTGAAAATAGCTGGAGTCGCCCCTCAAGAAACAATGTTAAAGATTGGCTTATAGGTGGTAGGGGATCCAGTATTACATCTTCGAGGGACAGGTATATCTTTCTGCCTATGCAAATCTTGCAAGTATTACTTGAGCAATTTTGTCCGCTCTTGATACATATGGAATTGATGTAGCATTGCAGACTTGTGTTGGAGATTTGATACATTATCCTCCATTGTTTAGGAAATATATTCCTTTTCAATCACCAATGACATACTTGACATGGCCATGTAAATCTCACTGATATGGCATTGTGTCATGACAAGAGCTTCGGAGGATCGTGCTTTGTATATGGGCGTGCGGGGCACAAGGCATCTCCTCACACGCCCCAGTAAGCAAGACCACTGATTCTATTTATTTAAATGTGGAGGGTCCTACTCGGTCGCCGCTGTCGCCACCACCGCCACCGCCACCGCTTTGTGCTCTACCTGCTTGTATAATAGGTTGGTCAGTGTCTTTGTGCTGGAGAGACAATGAAAAGAGTTACAGTGATCAACCCCGATTTAGCCTCGGAGCTTCGGTATGCTTGGCATGGACCCCGAGTCAATCCTGCTGACACTCCATACCAAATTGTTGATACTGAGCATCTTTTTAATAGTTTCCCTTTGGCTAAAGAAAGAACTCTTCTTTATATGAGTTATCATGTCAATGTAAAGGTGTCGGGATCAATTCTTGTGAAACCTTCTTTGGATCTTTTTGGAATGGGATGTATCCTCCAATTTAGTTGCAAACGGTTGCTTTAATGGACTTGTGTCATCTGGCAATCTTACCATAGGCTTATGATGAAGATGAAACTAGTTTATTAGCTCACCATGCATGGGATGGGAACATCAGAAATCATCTTATGGGGTCTTCCAATTTTGCACGTTTTAGTGATAATTTGAGTGATTGTTGTATGTGCTTATTTTCTGCCGATTATGGAAAATTGTGCCTACTGATGAAAACAATGTCTCTTAGTACATTTTCGTGGCGCTCACTGCCACAGAATCGAATTAGGAGGTGAATCTTCATCTGAACTGAGAGTAGCAAGTCTAGCAACAGAGTGAATGGTATGCTAAAACCCTGAACTTTAAGACAAAACAACAAATCTTAGCAGATCACTCGAAGTTCTGAAACTAGCAAACTGAATAACCATGACAACCTAGATGCGTAGTAGATTAGGAAGGGAATTGCCCAACAAATGTCTCAAATTTCAAATTTCGTGGCAGAAGACAAGGTTGCAAGATATTATCACTCCCTCCACCTGCTTTATCATTAGAACTGTGACAATGACTTGCTCCCAAATTGGTTGCTTTTATGATGAGTACACCAAATCGTCCAGACTGAGTTTTCACTCTCCCTATCCTATATAAGGAGCTATCAATGAACCAAAAGCAAACCGCCACGTCGATGGCTGAAGCCAACTCCTTGAAGAGGACGTGTACACACAAGTGAATTGTTTCAATTAGGATCGTGTCCGTATGATTCTTCTTCTGAAAAGATGAAAATAGGGAAAAGGAGATCTCCAAATGCGTGCCAGAAAACTGAAAGATGCTGGCTTGGTGAATGTTGTGCACCAATTGGGTGAGATCTTGCAGCCGCAGCAACAAGGCCTTGTTTCTCCAGAAGGGTTTTTGATGAGGTTTCCTTAACAACTGAAACCAGCAATAGAATACCGGTTCCAAGGGAATTACATTGTATCACCACAAGAATAGGCCCAATAAAAATAAAAGAGAATAACCTTACCGGCAGAACTCAAATTTACAAGGAGGTGTACAAGTCATATGCATACACCCTTGGTTTTTCTCTATTGGCCGCTTACACTTCAGACAAGGCTTTGAATTGGCTAGAATCCTGCATATCATTTCATATCTGTTAGGAAAGCCGAGCAACAACCACATATTTGCACATAATGACATTTCTGGACACTTGAATCACTATTTTATTTAAGACTTCCTCAAACTTTTGCATCCAAATTAAGAAAATGTGGCAATTATTGGAGGGAGCACAACCATCCAAATTCATTCTTAAAGGCAAACCTGAGGTAGGATTGCCAACATTTCACGTGAAATAAAGAGTTATATTCTTCCGGACATTCTGTAAACCTCAGCTCTATCCTGTGATCCCACTTTAACAAAACATATTGCCACAACAAATCATGAAAGATACAAACAACCGGCACTAGGTTGATGAAACTTTAGCATGTCCCGTCACAACATTCTCCACAAGGTCAATTTTATTTCTATAAAAGAGCTTCAATTCCATTCACATAGGTTGTCAAGATGGCACCAACAAGTTCACAAATAAGAAACTCTCCAAACACATATTTTCAGCATGAATCCCGGCCTGCTCTGATAAACTGGGTATGACCCAAAAGGCAGACAAAATAACAGAGAAATTTCCAAAAGGACGTCAACACACTACTTGCTACATATCGATACAAGAAATTTCCAAAAAGAGGCTTACATTCTAGCAAAACTTGAAAGAGCAGGAAACATCGTAACCTTCACTGCCAGCAATATATTCTACAGCGTATTCACAACCAGGGGCAGGACACCACTTGGTCTGGCAGTAGGAAAATGGGGTAAAGGAAGTTATATTTCATTTAACATGCACCCAGTAGTGCAAAGTCATTACTACACTTTAAAAAAAAAAAAAAAACTTCAGACAAAGAAAAATAATATGGTTGCACATATACCTTTCTATTGTCTTCAATGTATGAACGAAAAAGATAGTGATAATACTTTTTCTTATCTTCCTTAGGCACTAATAGATCTATCATGTCTTGACCAATGGCAGCAGCACAAGCTGGATCAGGACATCTCAATGTTAAACATCCAGGACCATCGTTTATTGATGTGCTTATGTAACCTATCACAATGCTCACATTCATTAAACAACAGCAAAGACGCAAGAGTAAAAGCATGTAAATTTCTAAGGTGCACAGTTAATCCAAAAAAGTACTTCCAAGAGAGTCATATCTATTAGCTGAAGACAAACACACAGAGATGATGTTTGGTAATAGTAACACATCTTGTTGTTTGGGATACTTCTTTTCACCAAAATGATAGAGCGAGGACTGCTTCAAAATACAATCGCCAAGAAGCAAATCTCCAACATTATCTACAAAGTGCTATTGCCTTTTCCAGTCCCACTCTCACATTTCACACATTTTCATTTTGCTCTATAGTCTATAGGAACCCAAAGCCCCTGCATGCTGCGGCTTATCCAAGAAGTGATGTGTGATGGGGTGAGTGATTCCAGAATGGATTTTTTTATGAGGGGATTTTTGTGGTTAAGTGTATGGAGTAGTGTATACAGGGAAAAAATGAAAAGGAATAAGAAAAGATAGAGCGATCTCCTTGCAAGGTATAAAGGCCATGCCACCAAGGCCTAAAGCTTCCACCAACCTCAAGGATAAAGGACTTCTTGGCTCACCACCAAGGAGTGATCTACGCTCCAAGGATAATAAGACCGAAAGGAGTTATCCACTTTCCAAAGGAGTTCACTCAAGCAGAGGATATCTCACCATTTTCATTCATGAAATTCGTATCTCCCATACATTGGATAGTTTTCCCCTCCTTATAGGAGGATTTTAGCCTTAATAAATATTAAAAACAGACTTTATTAGCCTAGGAACTGAAACCTTCGACTCTTGAACTACATAACAATAAAGACACATAGGAACTTAAACCTTCTACTCTTGAGTTACATAAACATAAAGACACATAGGAAGTTAAGAAAAGCCTTTATCAACACGGGAACTAAATGCCTTTAATCTTCGGCTTTCCATATTCTTGAACCGCATTCGTAAACCTTTAGCCTTCCCAAAATTCGTGCTCCTCCCTTGACCAATAAATAATCCTCCTGAAACTTCATCAATTGGTCATACAAGACATTTAAAATGACCTCCCATTGATACTTATCAATATACCGCAAAGTACCAAGAAGTAATTGACAGTATTCATTCAAAATGATCCATTGAAGCACATAATGCCCAATTTCTTTCTTGGCTTGGATAAGCAACAATGGTTCTGAGTAGGTCGATGGAGCTATGTTGGATGCTCCCGCATCTTCCTCCCTGGGTTGTTTGAGATTTGTCCTCAAAGCTAGAATGTTCTCATCCTACGTTGAATGTTGCCGAAACTCCAAATTCTCCAAGAAGGTCACCAATTCGCTCCATAACTTTAAAGGGACCATCAGCTCGAGGCATGAGGTTGTTCTTTCGTGGAAATGGAAATCTCTCCTTCCTCAAGTGTAGCCATACAAGATCACCTGGTTGAAATTGAGTCTTCTTGCGATGTTGATTAGCTTTCTTCTTGTAAGATTCGTTGGCTTTTTCAATCTCGGATCTATTTTGCTCATGGAGCTTCTTCATTGATTCAGCTCTTTTCTTGCCATCAAAGCTTACTTGAGACTTAGATGGAAGTGGAATCAAATCAATGGGAGTGAGAGGATTAATTCCATACACAACTTCAAATGGCGATCGACCAGTAGTATAACTTGGTGATCGATTTGTTACCTCCGTTTGGCCATCAGTTTGGGGATGACAAGTTGTGCTGAATAAGAGTCTTGTAGCAAGCATTCTCCATAGAGTCTTCCAAAACTAGCTTAAGAACTTGGAATCACTCAGCGATATGAGATGCATCACTGGTCTGGTGACAAGGCACGAAATGAGCCATTTTAGAGAACTAATCGACAACCAGCATGATAACATCCTCCCAGGGTTGCAATGGTACCGGAAGTGGAGTATACAAACCTTGGTGGAAATGGCTTTTTGATCTTTGACAAGTTGCACACCTTGAGATGATAGCATGCACATCTACACTCAACTTTGGCCAATAGAAATGCTCTTGAAGAACCTCAAGAGTTTTGTTCATACCATAATGACCAGCCAATCCTCCACCATGCGCTTCTCGAATCAGCAATTCGCGAAAAGAACTCTTCTGCACACATAATCGATTTCCTTTAAAAAGAAACCCATCTTGCAAAGAATATGTACCATGAACTCCCCGCTTGCAATTGTTGATGATGGATGAGAACTCCACATCTTCATAATAAAATTCTTTCATTGATTCAAATCCAACAATCCGAGAGTCCAAAATAGCAAGCATAGAATATCTTCTCGATAAAGCATCTACCCATTTTGCATGTCTAGAATTAAGCTTGCGTTGGCCACTAATAAACTTCAGCGCCTCATGATCAGAATGAAGGACAAATTGCTTTGCCCTCAAAGAATGACTCAAATTATTAAGAGCTCGGACATAAGTTGAATAATTCCTCTTGGAATCGGATAACTTCTCGCTAAAATATGCCAATGGTTTTTGTGCTTGCACCAGAACATCACCAATGCCAACTCCGCTTGCATCACACTCAACTTCAAATACTTTATCAAAATCTGGAAGTGTGAGAATAGGGGACTCACAAAGTTTCTGCTTGATTACCTCAAAGGCTTTTTGCGCATCCTTTGTCCATTCAAAAGCACCATATGCATTCAATTATAGGAGCCATAGCGGTGCTAGAGTTTTTGACAAAACGTTGATAGAAAGAAATAAGTCCATGAAAGCTGCTTACATCAGAAATGGACTTCGGAATCGGCCAAGTCTTTATAGCTTCCACCTTGGCTTGATCAACATTGATTCCATCTTTGGAAACCACATAACCAAGAAACACAATGCTTGGAGAGAGGAACTCACATTTCTCCATTTTTAGCATATAGTTTTTGATCTCTCAAGACATTGAAAACCTGTTTTAAATGAGAGATATGCTCCTCCTCGTTCCTGCTATAAGCAAGATTATCGTGGAAATAAACAACGACAAATCGACAAATAAAGGAACGAAGAAGCTCGTTCATAAGTCTCATGAAGGTGCTCGGAGTATTAGATAAACCGAATGGCATAACCAACCACTTATAAAGGCCTCCCTTGGTCTTGAAAGCCATCATCCATTCATCACCATCATGCATAGCATTTATATCAAATTGCCACGGTCTACCCAATAACCGATGGCATGCCTCCATAGGAATCACATCACATACAACCTAATCTCAATAGTTCTTCCCAATCGAAAATGATATAAGAACGCGTTTGGTTACCTTGAGTTCATTCCCTTGATTGACCCATTGGAGCTTGTATGGTTGAGGATGTTTCGTTGTTGGAAGCTTCAACTTGTTGACAAGAGTTGTCGAAGCAACATTGGTGCAACTCCCACCATCGATGATCACCGAACACACCTTTCCGTTAATAGTGCAACGGGTGTGAAATATGTTCTCCCTTTGCTCTTTATCAGGAGAAACTTCAACATGCAATGCTCTTCGGATGATCAACAGCTCACCACCATCGGCTTTCTCCACAACTTCTTCCCGATTAGATTCAGAAATATTTTGGTCTTCATTGGCCTCAATCTCTTGAAGCGCCGAATTGATCTCCTCAATTTCTTGAAGAGTCATAACTCTCCGATTTGGACAATTTGCGTGTAAAATGCCCAAAACCATGGCACTTAAAGCATTTCCCCGCATCACCTTCAAACTTCTTTTGGACTTCTTTTGTCGACGTACTCTCGCCCTTGCTTGAGGAAGCACCCTTAAAATATGATGTCACCCTTGTTGAGGTTCTGGAGGAAAACCTCTTGCCCTTCAATGGACCAATAAGGTTGAAGTTCAACCATATCAGCGATTTCTCGATTCATGCCGCCAAGGAAACGAGCAATGGTTTGCTCAGCAACTTCTGGAACTTCACTCCTCATTTTGAGTTGTTCAAATTCACGAATGTATTCTTCAACCCTCATCCCTTGTTGTCTTTAGGGAATTCAGTTTGAGGAAGAGATCTTGCGTATAGTTGTCAGGCGAGAACCTCTTTTTCACCAACTTCTTGAGTTTTTCCCAAGATTTGATTCGGCCTTTTCGTTCCCTTGCTCGTTCATTCTTTAGATTTTCCCACCATAGAGAAGCATATTTTGTCAGCTTTAGGCCAGCAACCTTGCATTTCTTCTCATCCGAATAGGACTTGAAGTCAAAAATTCGTTCGGTTGTGTGTAGCCAATGCACAAAGTCGGCGGGATTAAAAATACCATCAAACTCAGGGACCTCCACTTTAATGTCTCTTTCATCCTCCTTATGCCTCCCTCTTCGTGTTCGTCTTCGAATTTGACATTCAGAATCACTAGAGTGCAGAATCATTCGGTTGTGTCCAGTATACTCGGAATTGCCATCAGAATTTTCACGAGATTCAGAATCGACACGCAGATGCCGGTCATTGGGACGCCTTGCTAGCTGTCCTTGTCTCGCCGGATTCTCTAGAAGATTGAGGACTCGCTCCATTTGTTGCTGAAGATTTTGGATTGCACGATCTCGCCTTTCATTGTGCGCATGCTTCGATGTCAAGCCTCTTGGAACTTGTTCATCCATAAGGAATTTGTAGTAGAAGAAAGAAAGGAATCACTCAAAATGAGTTAAACCTTCAGCTCTGATACCAATCTTTTGATGCGTGATGGGGTGAGTGATTCCAGAATGGATTTTTTTATGAGGGGATTTTTGGGGTTAAGTGTATGGAGTAGTGTATACTGGGAGGAAATGAAAAGGAATAAGAAAAGATAGAGCGATCTCCTTCCAAGGTATAATGGCCATGCCACCAACCAAGGATGATCATCAAGGCCTAAAGATTCCACCAGCCAAGGATAAAGGACTTCGGGATAGGAGCAGCTTACCACTAAGGCCTAAAAATTCCACCAGCCAAGGATAAGGGGTTTCTTGGCTCACCACCAAGCAGTGATCTACTCTCCGAGGATAAAGACACTGAAAGTAGTTATCCACTCTCCAGAGGAGTTCACTTAAGCAGAGGAAATCTCACCATTTTCATTGATCAACTTCGTATCTCCCATACGTTGGATAGTTTTCCCCTATTTATAAGAGGATTTTAGACTTAGGAAAAATAAAAAACAGACATTAACGACCTAGGAATTTAAATCTTCGACTCTTGACCTAGGAAATTTTTCAAAGGGGAATTTTGTGGCTAAGTGTATGGAGTAGTGTATATGGTGAAGAAAAAAGGGGGAATAAGAAAAGATAGAACGATCTCCTTCCACGATATAAAGGCCATGCCACCAACCAAGGATGAGGATTGAGATCTACGAAGTTCACCACCAAGGCCTAAAGCTTCCACCAGCTGAGGATAAAGGACTTCAGGATAAGAGAAGCTTACCACCAAGGCCTAAAGATTCCACACACCACCAAGGAGTGATCTCCCTCTCTCACTTTACTACCGAATGCACCACCTCTGATTTCATCTTCATCTCAACTTGTTCTTCACTTGTATTCCTCGTTGCGACCGTCGGTTGATCACTGTTGTTCAACCTTTGTCGAAGATCCCTCTCACTCATTTCTTCTCCAATTTTGTCCCGCACGAAGCTCGAAGCCCATGCCGACGCCGAACCGCCGACGCTGAGTCAGCTCCCTCACGAACGATGGACTTCCAACCAGCAGTACTCAGCTGTTGTTCGGTCTTGTTGTCCCTTCCCCCAATGCATTTTGAAGCTCGAATTATTTGTGAGTGGCTTTCTCGCTTTTGATTAGGGCTTTCGTTGCAATTAGAGAGTGGTTATATGATGATTTGTTCATGTGAAAAGCTACTGTTGAACTTAGATAGGTTATTAATGGAAATGCTAGTACTAACACATAGAGGGGGTTGAATAGGAGTTTGAAATAAACCTTGACTAATAAATGCGAAATAAAAGTCTGATTAAACAAGCTACCAGACTTTTGGTGAAAATTCGGAATCATATAAGAGATGAAATAGTTTTCGCGATTCTTAAAAATGGTGCAATAGATGATACTGAAAAAAGAGTTAAAGGAAGCAAAAATTGCACACGAGATTTATAGTGATTTGGCTTAGATTAAGTCTATATCCACTCTCCCACACTAGCATTCTTTTGGTTCAAATTCACTAAAGTATTAATAGAGAAATACAATATTTCAAGTGCAAACATTTAGTGGAAGAATTGTTTCTCCCTCACTAAGTCACTGTTCTTGTCATTTTCTCCCTTGAATACAATTTGTGGGAGAATCTAAGGCATCAACGAGCAAGGGAAGGATAAGGCCAAATCAGGTCTTGGGAAAAACTCAAGAAGTTGATGAAGAAGTGGTTCTTGCCCAACAACAATAAGCAATATCTATTCCTCAAACTGAATCCTTGAGAGAACAAGCGATAAGCGTTGAAGAATACATTTGTGAAGTTCTAAAAGTTCATAAGCAAACAATCACTCGATTCCTTGGCGGCATGAATCGAGAAATTGCTAATATGGTTCAACTTCAACCTTTTTGGTCCTTTGAAGACATATGCAAGTTAGCCATAAAAGTCGAAAAACAATAGAAGAGCATGCGGTTTTCCTCTAGAACCTCAACAAATGCCACATCCTATTTGAAGGGTGATTCCTCAAGAAAGGAAATGCTTGAAGTCCAAAAGAAGTTTGAAGGTGATGCAAGGAAATGCTTTAAGTGCCATGGTTTTGCGCATTTACATGCAAATTGTCCAAATAGGAGAGTAAGGCTGCATATGACAACGCTTCTGTTCCGGGGAAGAGTTTTTTTTCCAAAAATAGTTCTTTTCTACTTTTGTCCGAGGAACAATTTCTGAGTAACTGCACAAAATTTCTACTGTTGGAATAGAAAAAGAATAAAAATGCGTTTCGTAACGCAACAATTTCTTTTTTGTATTTATTCATCTTTTATTCTTCTTCACGGATCGCCGACCGTTGGCCGCCGCCACTTGCCAACGCCGATGCCGCCACTCATTGCCGCCGCTGCATCACAGCCCGCCGCCGACTGTCACCGGCCACGTTGGGAGGCGATGACGGCGGTGGTGAGCGGCGACGGCGGCCGTTAGGCAGCGGGCGGCGGGCGGTGGCGGCGACGGCGGCGTCCAGCGGCGGCGGCGGTCAGCGGTGGCTTCGGGCGATTGGAGGTGGCCGTAGCAAGAGGGAAACAAAAGAGAAAAAAATAAGAAAATTGGCTTATATCTAGAAATTGTTCTCGGGAACAAGAAACAACTTTTTTTGGTTTTCAAAACTGTTCCCCGGAACAAAAAATTTGAGAAATTGTTGTCGGGAACAATTGTTTTACCAAACAAGTTTCTGTTCTTTTTTTGTTTCGGGGAACAAAAGAACATAAATTGGGAGAAACAATAGCGTTACCATGCGCTACCTAAGTGGTTCGGCATCAATAAAATCCTTAAGTGTTGCGCCATGGATTATATTTATATTGATGTTGCTGGTCCACTGTTGTGACGATGCCCTAGGTGTCGGGATGCCGGAGGGGCACGCGATGTCAGGTGGGGCGGGAGATGCCTGGGGGGTTGTGACGTGACACACTCCGGATGCCCACGGAATGAGAGAAGAACCTAAAAGATCCCCATGATGTCAAGTGCGATGCGAGATGCCTGGTGGGGTGCAAGATGGGTCCCTTCAGAAGATGGTGGCAACTAGAACCAAAGCAAATACGATTATTGAATTCCCTGAACGTCTATTTACTCCCTGGGATGCGAGATGCCGTTATGGTAAGCTGAGACATTTCGATTTGACATATTGCATGTTTTGGTTCCGTCAAATGAGTAGTTGAGTGGTTGTACTCACCTCTTGTGGGATTATTACATTTCCAGACACGTGACCATGCCCCTCTAACCCGCGTCTTCCACTATGCTCGATGGCATTACCATTGATCTCACGTGGGACGAAGTAAAGCATGTGGACCCTGACTTCCCCAACGTTACGTTCATTCGGATTACCGTGATCTTGACAATAGACATTGGACTTCCATCAGGCCCTGTGCTGATGGGGTTCATTACACTCCCGAATGATGATGTCGTAGTAGCGGGGTCGAGTAGATGGAGCGCCCGGGGAAGTGATGGTAGCATTTTTGGACAACCAAAACGTGAAACGAAGATGGTTGTGTGAATAGACTGTAGGAAGCTTAGGACAGAATTTTGGTGTAGCTAGAAAAAGGAATTTTTTGGCCTTCATGTACCGACCAAAGTCCTGTCAAACATATATTTTCGTGTGCGTCGCTTTGAGTTATGATGACGTAGTCAATATACACTTCAGCGTAAAAATAGTAGTAATGGCCAAGGCAAGCCGTGGCGGCCCTGATGGGACGAGGGTTGGCCGAGGGTCGTCACACTCCCCCAAAATAGGTTATTTGTTCTGACCCCTAGGAGAAATTTCAAGGAAATGAGATGCATAAAAATCTTCAACATCTGTAAGAGGAGTTTTCTCACATAGTACCCTTGTCATAGTGCCTTTAGTATGAGGAGGAACTCCTCCTTCATGCACTCCTTCTCTTCTAACATTGGGTTGTTGACCAATTCCTTATCAGAATGCTGCTGTCCCAAGTGCAGATTTGCATATCCTTTTTGATCATTTGAGTCATCCTCCCACTCCCTTTTACTCAAGTTTCTTCTCCTTCACTTTCTTTATCTCATTCTCTCTCTCTCTATCTCTCTCTAATCCTCTTATTCATCTTCCTCTTCTTAATCTTGTAGAAGAAGAGCAGGTTGTTTTCTTTTTTCGGCCGCAAATCTTACCTTAGCTTTGCTAGTAGATTCCTTCCTCAAAAGTTTCAACGCTCCAAAGAGATCCTTTAATCTCATTCTTGAGATCATTTTGAGTCCAATTTGCATGGGAACAATGGTTCTTGAGCAAAAATTTTCTAGCAGTTGAATTTGAAAGTGTTGGAAAAGTCTCGTTACCAATACAATATACGGAAGTTGTCCTTTTTCCTTCATGACAGTTCTGTACATGTGTAGTAGGATGTGGCATCCTAAAATTCTTTGCCAGTCATTAGGGGTGCTCCAATTAATGTCTTGTATTGAGATCTGTGGCCGAGTTTAAATGGATAAATCTTGAAAGAGGATAACTTATCTTTGGCCATTTGTATCGTGAATTAGAATCTTTGGATTTGTGATTTTAAGTGTTTAGTTAGTTAATTTTACCCTATAGTACTTTAGACCAATAAGGATTTAATTAGTATTTAAAAAGAAGGTTAAAGTTTGATTTTAATTAGGATGGGCCTTAGGCCCAATAGCTTGGACTCTTGGTGGG
Source organism: Eucalyptus guilfoylei (assembly GCA_016097605.1). NCBI lineage: Eukaryota > Viridiplantae > Streptophyta > Magnoliopsida > Myrtales > Myrtaceae > Eucalyptus > Eucalyptus guilfoylei. Next base: position 38,480,637 of record CM027861.1, read on the forward strand.
CCAAATGGCCGGCCCATTGAAGCCCATGGAGAGGTTGCCGTCGACCAAGGAGGGGAGGAGTGGCGGCGCACTTCTTCCAAGCCCAAGCCCATCTTGCATGCTTTGCCAAGTGCCAACAAGAAGGTTCCATGTATTGGCTATTGGGGAGGCACATCATGATTGCCAATGATGGCTTTGTGGGGAAACAAAAAGAGAGAGAGTGGCCGGTTGAGGGGCTGTCGCTCAAGCCGAGAGTGAGAGAGAGAGGGTTGCGAGAGAAAGAGAGAAGCCGAGAGAAAGGAGGAAGGAGCCGCTTGCCCGTCCGTCCGCTCGTCCGTTCGCCGTCCGTGTGCCGTGTTTGCTTGATTTTGGAGGCAAGTTGGGATCTATATTCTACTCTTGCTTGTGTGTCTTGCATGTGTGTTTGAAATGGTGCTGAATTTCGGGTGTTTAGGGTATGAGAAATCGAAGCTAGAGTGTATTGTTTTTGAAATAGCTTGCTGTGTTCGTGTATACCGCCTGACCCAGAATGTTGTAGAGGCTTGTATGTGGGTTTTGAGTCGGATTTTGACTTCGACTTCTTCATGAAAGTTGTAGAGAACATCTTGAAGAATAACATACTGAAATTTTGAGATAAAACTAACAAGTATTTCTTGGTGAAACGATTTTCCTTTGGAGAGACTAGATGTGGGATTTTTCGTGATGACCTTCAGGGGTTTCGTGGTCTGTAAAGTAACTTTCTTGTTGAAATCTCACTTTTATCTCTTAACGAAAGTGGTAGTATACTTCTTTAGGTAGAACATATCAAAAATTAAGAGGAAAATATGGGAGATAAGTAGGTGAAACCTTGATTTTTCGGAGACAGCTAAACTGGACTGTTCAGTAATAGGAACAGGAGCTTCAACCGTCTATAGTAAATTATCTAGAGCGAATCTGGGCTAGATGTCTTCATGAAAAATCTAACTTAGGGTAATGCACTCTTCACATCTATCTAGAATAACCTAAAATTATGGGAACATGCATGTGCTAGCAATAATCATATGACTTCTAAGTTGGCTACAGGTACATATGTCTCATCATAGTCTATTCCTTCCTCTTGCACATAACCTTTTGCAACAAGCCTTACTTTGTTTCTGAACACTCACTTTGTTGCAACCACGTATTTTCCTTTTGCTTTTCGAGCTAACTCTAAAACATCATTAACTCTTAATTGTCCAAGTTCTTCCTATATTGCTTCTATCTTACTTTCATTAGATAAAGTTTCTTCTAATCCCTTTGGTTCTATTTAGCACTTGAGTCTCCGATTACTTTGGATCTAGTACGAATCCTTTGTTCTATATTGCTAATAATGAGCTATTTAGGATGGCTTGATTTCAGTTTCCAATTACTGTTGGATTTGTCACTTTCTGCCAAGGTTTGCCGACCATCTATTTTCTTTGATTCTTCTGACTTTTCTTCTGCTTGACTTTGATCACAAAAAGACAGAGGTTCCTTGTGCGAATCAAACTTCATTAAGTTTGAAACTAGTTTAGACTTTTTAAGTTGACTCTGACTGATCTTCTTGGTTCTTGACATTTTCTTGAAACCTGACATTCATAGATTCCTCGACAATCTTTGAGAACTATGTTGAAGACCCTGTAAGCTTTGCTTGAAGCAGAATAGCCAATAAATATTCCGTCATCCGATCTTTCTTCAAATTTCCTGGGCTGATCATTTCCATAATTAAAAAAAAAAACACTTACAATCAAACACATGAAAATAAAAAATATTTGCCTTTTTCCCTTTGTAAAATTTATAGGGAGGTTTCTCTCGGATGGTTCTTAAAATACTCTGTTAATTATATTACAAGTAGTAAAAACTGTTTGTACCCAAAAATGAGAAGAGACTTGCTTTCTATGAGCAGAGTTCTGGCCATCTCCTATAAAGACCTAATTTTCCTTTCTATAACTCCATTCTCATCACAAAAATTTGCAAAGTCTTGATTTTCAAATTCTCCCTCATGAACAGTCTTTACACTTGAAATGGCATAACCTTTCTCATTCTAAACCTTTTAGCATGCTTTAAAAAATATGAGAAGGTTTTTATTTTATTTGTGAAGAAGAAAACCCACGTGAATCTTGATACATGGAGTACACAAGTCAGAATTTTTAAACTCACATGTCCAAGTTACAAGACACTTGATTTATAGGTTTAAATTAGTTTTTCACTTCTTTTCCCAAGATACGTGGAGTACACAACTCAGAATTTTAAACTCCCATGTCCAAGTTACAAGACACTTGATTTATAGGTTTAAATTAGCTTTTGACTTCTTTTCCCAAGGTACGTGGAGTACACAACTCAGACTTCTGGTTCATCATTCTGGGTAGACCACGAACCAGCTTCTTAGACGATAGTTTAGCAATCTGTTTTAAATTGACATGTCCAAGCTTGCAATACCAGAGATTTGCTTCATGTTGAATTGAGACAAGACCTTGAGAGTTCTTTGGACTTATGTCTAGTAGATAAATATTGCTATGTCTTTGCCTAGTGAAAGTTTGAGAGAAGTCTCGATTAACTCTAGAACAATCCTGTATCACATTATTGATTATCAATCCTCCAATCCTCACATTATTGATTATCAATCCTGTATCACATTATTGATGATCAAACTTCCAATCCTAACATTATTTATTATCAATCCTGTATCACATTTCCTCAGTTTTGTTTTTGTACTTTTACGAAACTACTTGAATCTCCAAGTACCATTTGCTTTTCCTCTTAACAGCAACTTGTAGTAAAAAAGAAACGTCAAACTTTCATTGGTATCCAAATTTTCTTGGGTCTTGTCGAGTTAGTTTCAAAAACAACATTTACCCAATCCTTCTTAACAGGTCTGCAAACTTTAGAACATTCATTATCAAAATATTCTAAGCTATAACACCTAGAACATTTAAGAGCACTCCGATCAACAGGTTTTGCAAAAAAATTTTGAAAATGATTTTTGTAAGAATATGTTAGAGGTCTTTATCTAAGTGTCTCCTTGACTTTCGGAAAATCGATCAAAAGAGTAATTTATTTACTCAAACCCAAACCAGATTTGTTATAATAGGGTATTTGAGCTAAAAGGACCTTCTCTAAAGTTTTTTATCCTTTAGTGAACTTTGTAGAAATATCTGGAATCTCATTTTTCAAACAATCATTTTCAACATCTTCGTTTGATCTTTTTTGGAAATGTTGCTTGCTTTGTTTTTTCCAGTTCAATGTTCTTGCTTTCCTAGTCAGTTTCCTCAATTTCTTTTTCATAAGAGCTAAGTCCTGGTCATCCATATCATCATCTGGATGTATATCATTAGAATCAGCATTAAACTTAAGCACAACTGACTTATTATATTTTAGATCCTCGTCGTCATTGAAGAGTGCCTATCAGCTCATCAACAAAGGGAGGCACGATTATTTATTGACCTTCAGTGGAAGTTCTCGCAGAATTTTGTTGACCATCATTGGAGCAGAAATTGGTTAATCCTAATATGCCAACCCATTTACAATTTCTGTAAAGAGAATGAACATATCTCCAATAAACTCTCCAAGCTTCATTCTTAATAATTCAAATTGGCCAAGAGAGATATTTATTTTTGTCTGCTTCACACGATATGTTCGTTCATAGGAGACATGTAGTCTATCCCAAACTTCTTTAGCTGTTTTCACATAAAGAAATTTTGTTATATTCAGCAGGACACAAGGCAAAGTATAAAGAATAGATGGCTTTTGCATCAAGAGCCTGTCACTTTGTAAATGCTGAAGCTGCTTTTGGGATTGATTCCTCTCTCTACAATATCCAATTCTAGACGATCTCTAGATCTCAGAAACGCCTTCATTTTATTGTTCCACACGGTATTCTTTTCCATCAAAATAAGGTAGCCTGGTATTGCTATGCCCCTCCACGAGTCTTAGAGGATCTTTAGTTTAGAAGTATAAGCACTTCAACAAAAGAGCATAGGGCTCCGATACCAATCGAAAATGCTAGTACAAAGGTTTTGAGGGAGGGTGAATAGGTGTTTAAAATAAACTTTGACCAATAAATGTGAAATAAAATACGTTGCGAGCAAAGTCTGTAAAAGCATCAGAGTGTGATTAAACGAGCAACTAGACTTTTCGTGAAAATTCAGAATCAGATAAGAGATTAAATAATTTTTCCAATACATAAAAATGATGCAAAATTCAGAGTTAGAGTTAAGGGAAGAGTAAATTGCACATGAGATTTATAGTGGTTCTACCTAGATTAAGTCTAATGTCACTCTCCCACGCTGGCAGCCTTCTGCCTGAAATTCACTAAAGTATGAATAGGGGAATACAATATTTCGAGTGCAAATACTCAGTGGAAGTTTTCTTTCTCCCTCACTAAGTCACTCTTTATTGGCATTCTCCAAAGGAATTTCTTCCAACCAATTCTTTGACCAAAATCGATGAAGTAAATCATGTAGCCGTTTGAAGATTGAGATAAAAATGCGTGGATTCTGCTTACCCAAACAATCAAAATCTATGTTTCCAAGAGGGAACTTGTCTTCAAGATTGATTTCATTAATTCGTGAGTGATTCCATCAATATATTTATAAAATGTAAGTGACATTCTGCGCCAGAAAGATAGATATTAAACATTATGTTTATACGGAATGCTTGTCGTAAGATCAATAAATCTAAGTCCAATTATATCTTCGTTCTAGACTTAGTTTCAGTCTGGATTGAATCATAGTGAGAAAGACTTCTAGAACGAACAGACTTTGACAAGAGTCTTTGATATAACTTCAGAAGTGTACTATTATTCCAAATTCTACAAGTACAAGAAAGTTTTGTCAACTTCAAAACCTGGTAGGAGTTTTATCAAAAATCGAGTATGAACCGATAGCTTATCTCATTTAGGGCAATACATTAGCGGGTTATTATGAGTAAAGTTGATAGATGATTCCATTATTGTGTAATACGATGAGATGCCATGTGGATTAGTGGTTAAATATGATATTTGGATTATGTGCCATAATGATTGGTGGTTAGATATAATCTTTGGATTCTGTGCCATGTGGATTAGTGGTTAATATGATATTTGGATTATTTACCACGTAAATTAGTGGTTAAATATCATATTTGGATTATATCGCATGTGGATTAGAGGTTCAATAAGATATTTGGATTATGTACCATGAGGACTAGTGGTTGAATATGAGATTTGGGTGATGTGCCATCTGGATTATTTTTTGAATATCATATTTGGATCATGTGCCATGAGAATTAGTGGTTAAATATAATATGTGAGTTATGTGCCATGTAGATTAGTGGTTGAATGTGATAGTTGAATTATGTGCCATAAGGATTAGTGGTTTGATGTGACCACCAAGTTATGTTTCATATGATATGATGACATATGGTAAATGTAGTTCCATATCGCATCAAAGATAAGAAATGGATTGTGTAATGGTATGCCCAAGTGATCACCTAAGACCCCGATACGTTTTACACGGGAATATGCCCAAGTGGCTAGGCATGTTGGAGGTGATGAAGCTAGTTCTTTAACCCTTGAAGTTGCGATGTATGAAATATTGTGTCGTAACTCCTTTATATATATATAATTATGTTTTTAGCTATCTCTATTGATTGATGGTTAGATATTTGATTACATTTCCGCTTATGTCTTTTAGTGTTATCATGAATTGCGTCGGTGACCGATCATGGGACGTCACAATCGAATGACCAAAATGATAAGTAAAGGTTCAATGAGAGCAGGTTATCAGGTGGCCATAGAGATTCAGGGGCATGACATTTAGTCACCCAAAACTCTTCCTCCTCTCCTAACCAACCGTCCCCTCCATCTCTCTCTCTTTCTCTCTATTCGGCCCTCTCTTGCTCTAAGTGTCCTTGCCACCATTGGTCATTGCCGCCCAAGTGCACCAGTTGATGTCTTAAGATGCATCACGTACGTATTCTTTTTATCTTTCGATTAAACGCAAGTGCATAATAACTCCCAACAATAATGTATAACAATAAGCAAGGAAATCACAATAATATCAAACCAACCACTTCTTTTTATATATTTACTAATAACCCTATGAAGTTTAGTAATTACAAGAAGGGATAGAAAGGTCGAGGTTAACCTAACTCCTCTATTATGAGGGCTATCGAAAAAGTCATTATCATACAAGCATTGGTTCATTAAAGTAGGCTATGAAGCTTTGGAAAGGGACCAATGAGACCCATATTGAACCTAATGAACCAACCCGCGAAACGATGGGGAATCAAATGATCTACTCCCTGGTTAACCCATAAAATGGTATGGTGCTTCAAAAAAGTGACCTCTGTCCCCCTCACTTCATACTCAGCCATGATCAATTTAAAAGACACGTGGACCTCTAAACGAAGAGGATGCACATCCATAACTACGATCCTGAAAATATTTAACAACAACAAGTGAAATAAACTCAGCAAGTTAATTCCCTAAACCTTGTGTAGAGGCATCCTTCGCATCGGAAATTCCCTAAACATGCAGTGTTGTTGTCGATGGCAAATCAATTGCAAAGCCGTTTCTTTGCCTTATCTATAAACATGAAGCAGATAACTCGAAGGTTGGGGGTCATGCGCAAATGTCATTTAATGTCCCATAACCTTGCGCAAACATATTAAATATCATTTTCACGCACAGTGCTCTCATATATGTCCAAATTATTATGACCGCCGTCGGTCATAGCCAACTCGAAGGCTGAGGGGTCTTCCAACACAACTAGGTATTGTCTCGTCCCATTAGGCGCGGCATCGTCCCGAGTACTCATATGCATCAGAACGACATTCCATTAGGAGTATCGAATTATGTTAGCAATTTGCTCTCATGTGTGACTAATTCAATTGATCTCTATCACTACTCGGTCATCTAATCATTTTCATTCTCTCACCTCTTATAACCTATCTTGTCATGTTCAATGAACTTGTAACTCATCATCCCCTTGAAGTATGCAATACCTAATGGTAAAGCTCGATAACATACCTATCTCAACAAGATCATTAATATCCTTAACATCTAACTATAAATTCATCATCCATATTCTTAACATCTCAAGAATAGCTTTAGTCGCAATTAATTTTGTGGACTCATTCATATAAATAGAACAATGAATGAATATTACTTTGCCATTAAATAAAAAATGCAACTTAAATTTTTAGCATGTAACTATTACATGGTTGCCTTAGGACATAAAAGCAACAATCTGCACTTGCACTAAAGTCAAACTATCTTGGGCCTCAAACCAATCTTCTTTAGGTGTCTTTCAAAAGAAGATTGAAACAACGCTTTAGTGAAGGAACCTACTATGTTTCCATTGACGCTATTTTTTGTAAGGTGACATCATCTCTTCTAAGGACCTCTTTAATGAGATAAAAGAACCTCTCAATGTGCATAGATTTCCAGTGAGACCATGGTTCCTTAGCTTGGGCTATTGCCCAATTGTCGTCACAAAACAATGTCATAGGCTATTTAATGGAAGGAACAAATCCAAATTTTCAAATGAACTTCTTCATCCAAGCCGTTTCCTTCACTATTACATACTTTGCCTCAGTAATGGAATCGGCTGTTATGGTCTGTTTGGAACTTTTCCAACTAGCTACACCATCATTGAGCGTAAAGGCAAACCTAGAAGTAGACTCAAAGTTATTAGGATCTAATTGAAAATCAGAATCTATATATGCTTCAACTTTAAACTCCCATTCTTCACATATCACGAATAGATGTTTAGTCCTTCTCAAGTACTTATGGATAGTCTTAACTACTCTAGGTGCCTAGCTAAATAGCCAACATTATCCAAGTAGATTTTAGTATGACTACTGATGAGAAGTCTCGTCATAATCAGATCATATCCTTTTGCTACTGGACATGCATTATAAATTCTAACTTGAACTTGGTACCCTCACCGAGTCACATCTTATGGCTCTCACGAACCTTGACTTGTACCGATCAAAAGCCATTCACCACGACTTGGTACATGGGCAAGTCATAGAATACATCAAACATCCAAGAATAAATCGACCTACCCTCGCCTTGTTCGAGAGAGGATTTCCTACAGTCGAAGACGTCCAGAGTGTTACTAAAAGAATGGAGAAACTATACTTACCTGGATGAACGAGAGAGGGAGGACGTGTGGAGGAGGGAGGAGGAAATGGGTGGCAAGCTGTGGAAATGCAGAGGAAGAGGGCTCTTGCTATTTATAGCCCTTGATGCCATCATTACCGAGCCAAACGATCCAATCATAAGTTTTTATGTGGCCCGCCTAAAATTCTTCGATGCCAAGTTTGCTTGCCCCATGATTGCGCCTAAAAAGTGAGTTGGCATGGCTAAAAAGTTTTGCTTGGCAATCTATTCCATAGGAGTAATTGACGACGGCCAAAGTTGCCAACTCGACAATCTAGAATCTTCGATCATTAATGAGGGGCCTGTGTATCGGTCTCTGATTGGCCCACATGTGTGCTACCTTCTTCTAGAACAGATAATTTTTACCTCCCTCATGACATTGGAATTTTCGAAGGACACATCACCCCTTCATTTAATGAGCGGGTTCTAGAATTTTCTTCACTTTGTCCTTTTCTTCCTAAAAAAAGCAATCTAGAAAATTCTATCGTCCAAGTGTGGTTGAGGTTTGGCTAGAGAAGCGATCATTAGGTAAACCTCAAAAAATCCAATCCCGTGTGGTGGAGGTTTGGCCATCATGCCCCACGCTCACTTGAACCGTTTCTTTAGACGGGTGGTCGGCCTAAAGGGTCGGTTGTCCTTTGGTAGATTCAAAACCAATCCTAAGGCTACACATGGCCTAACACTATGCCAAGGCGCTCATGGAGCATACACTCAGTGACTGAATAGCCGGTTCTATCCCTGTGCTCATTCCAGTCAGTACCCAATCCATCCATATACTTGCATTATTGATCCACGATCGAATGTTACCAATTCTATGTTGACCTTCACATGTGGACTTCTTATTGTTTCCTTTGTCAGGGAAATATGAAAATAGAAGCATTGTCACTAGGATATCATGGAGACATTGCAATGCATGATGAAGTTGCTAAATTACGAAACCTGATGTTCTTTCAATGGAATGGGGTTTTCCTTGTTGGAGATTTCAATAATCTTCTCTCCAATTTAAGATGGCTTTCTTGGCAATATTGCTCTTCCAAGTTTGAGGCAACAAACTTTCGTCCAACGAATTTACTCGTTCTTGACCTTTCATAAAGCGATATTACAGAGCAATGGATTGGCCAGAACCGAATGAAAGTATGATACAACGAATTTATGTTGTCTCTTTCGTCATTCCTTTTCATATAGGTTGTTTTGTTAATATCTATTTTAACAAATTGTTTGTAGGAGGCAAGTAAACTAAAAGTACTAGATCTTAGCAACCGTGCATACTTAAGGAGAACACCTCATTTATCAACGATAGTGTCCCTAGAGAGATTGATTCTGAAGGGATGTCGAAACTTAAAGCTCCTAATTGACCATGAATCGCTGCTAGTCTCTTCAAGACTTGCCTGAAGAAATGCGATGCCTACAAGCTTTGACGTAGATTGTCATGCTTTGTACGCTAGCTAAATTAAAACTTCCTCAGTGATTTGGTAATTTAAAGTGATTGTTGACGTTTGATGTATCATATATGCAGATCAGTAAACTGCCATACTCCATGGGAGGACTATTGGAACTTAGGCGGTTAAATTTAGGGAAAATGTCATAAATGGTCCGTATACGATTACCTAATGTGCAATTTGGTCCCTGGACTTTCGGTCGGCTCAATTTTTTCCTTCATCGTCACCCTTGCCGGCGTTGGACAAGGGCCATCCTCGCCGAAGGCAAGGGTAGCATGGCCCTCGCCGGCGTCGACCGAGGGGGTCCCTCGCAGATCGGGGGAGGGAGCCCCTCACCCAACGCCCGCAACAGCCGTCCTCGCCCGTGTCCGGCGACGACGGCTCTCGCCCGACGCGGGCGAGGGCGACCCTCGCCGGATGCCGGCTTCCCTTCGCCGGAGCCAGCGGAGGGATGAGAGAAGAACCAAAAAAAGAAGAACAAGAAAAACCGTAAAGAAGGACTAAATCGAACATTTATCAATAGTTCGGGGAGCAAATTGCACATTAAGTAATAGTATAGGGACCATTTGTGAAATTTTCTCTTAAATTTATGCCCGTGTACAATCATTATTCGAATTGGATTTGTTTTTGCCAAGTAATGGTCACCTGCGTCATTCAATTGGGATAGTGAAATTACTACAGTGAGTCACCTGAGCTGAAACAATTGCCAGAACTTCGCCCGAGCTGTCTCTGGTCTCCGATATTGTCATTGATTTCTAGAAAGACATTCCATTTTTTTTTCCTTGACAAAAGTTGTTAGCTTATGTTGAACTTCAATAGGGTGAATTTCAGAGCAAATGACTGAGTTTTTGATTTCATACCAAGCTGGTTTTGAAAACATGATTTTTGGACACGAGAACAGTTTTGGTGACTATTTGAGCGATTTACTCCTCTTATTCTCGAAATAAACGGGTTAAAATTGCTCATGAAAAATGTTTTTTTAAGTGCTATTTACAAGATATTTAAATTTGAGAATTTTCTAAACTCGTTTGGTTATGCTTCTAGATTTCATCAGTGAGCCGCGTGTGTGGCCCAGTTTTTGTCGGTGAGGGCTTGTTGTGCTCTTGTTGCTTTTGTTGATGTGTTGCTTGCTGGAAAAGGCATATTTTGGTATTGTAGATGATTTTGACGTGCCGAGAATCTATCCTTGATGGCTATGCGTGACTGGTGCACATCGTGTGTGTGATATGAAGTGGAATAGGCTTGGAGGTGGTGTGAACGGAAATTCTGTGTTTTGCACGCCGTTGCATTGCGATCTTGGCACATTGATCATGGTGTGCGGTGATATATGTGTGTGCCAGTGGTGTTAGAAGTGTGCCCGTATGGAAGATGGCGATGTGGTGAAATTAGTGAATGAATGAAATTAAGAGATATTCCATCGGCCAACGTCTTGGAACTTGATCATCCATAAGGAATAAAGAAAGAAAGGTATCACTCAAATGAATTGAACCTTGAGCTCTGATACCAATCTTATGATGCGTGATGGGGGGAGTGATTCCAGAATGAATTTTTTTTACGAGGGGATTTTTGTGGTTAAGGGAATGGAGTAGTGTATACGAGGAACAAATGAAAAGGAATAAGAGGCGGTAGAGCGATCTCGTTCAAAGTTATAAAAGGCCACGCCACCAACCGAAGAAGAGGATCGAGATCTACGAAGTTCTCCACCATGGCCTAAAGCTTCCACCAGCCAAAGATAAAGGATTTCGAGATAGGAGAAGCTCACCACCAAGGCCTAAAGATTCCACCAGCCAAGGATAAAGCGCTTGTTGGCTCACTACCAAGGAGTGATCTATGCTCCAAGGATAAAGAGACGGAAATGAGTTATCCACTCTCCAAAGGTGTTCACTCAAGCAGAGGAAATCTCACCATTTTCATTCATGAAATTCGTATCTCCCATACATTGGATAGTTTTCCCCTCTTTATCGGAGGATTTTAGCCTTAATAAATATTAAAAACAGACCTTAATAGCTTACGAACTGAAACATTCGACTCTCGAACTACATAACAATAAAGACACAGGAACTTAAACCTCCGACTCTTGAGCTACATAAAAATAAAGACACCTAGAAACTTAAGAAAAGCCTTTATTAACACGGGAACTAAATGCCTTTAATGTTTATGTATTCTTGAACCTTTAACTTTCCGTATTCTTGAACTGCCTTCTTGAACCTTTCGCTTTCCCTTAATTCGTGCTCCTCCCTTGACCAGAAAATAATCCTCCTGTAACTTCATGAATAAGTCATACAAGTCATTTAAAATGACCTCCTATTGATACTTATCGATATACCACAAAGTACCGAGAAGTAATTGATGTTATTCATTCAAAATGATCAATTGAAGCACATTTCTTTCTTGGCTTGGATAAGCATCGATGGTTTTGAGTAGGTCGATGGAGCTATGTTGGATGCTCCCGCGTCACTGATAATGTCCCCGAGGAGTGGGGATGCCGCAAGCCATGTGGTCTAGGATGTGAATGCAAAAGCAGTGTCTCCTTGCATAATATGGATTCCAAACATTCATGATCTGGATGTGAACGAGTCGAATTACTTACCCCTCGGTCGATTAGTGAACTTACTCTCCAGGGATTGTGAAAGATGTTCCTCTCACAATATTCTTGTTATTGCTTCGACTCATATTCCCCAAAAAGTGGATCTCACTCTAATAGCTCCAACTAAGTTAAATACATGCATTCAGATACAAAGGCTTCTTAATAGGGGATTTCACAAGCAAAAGAAGATGTTCCATACTAATGGACTCGGGTCCATAACCATAGGTTCCAATATACGAGATCTGGACACTAAGGGCGTGCATGAGGAAATTTCTGTTCCAGAAATTGATTTCTCAAGTTTTATTCCCCGGACAAGTTTCTGAGCAAAGAAACCCATTTAATAACGACCAAAAATTGCTATTTCTTGAACAGAAATCCGTTTGATAAAAAAATAAAAATTGATTAGATAACAACATAGGAAATCCTCAAATACAAAATAATAGTCCAAATAACACTAAAACAACATAGGAAATCCTCAAACACAAAATAATACTTGAAATAATAATGCCTCGATCGAGCTCGGCGCAAGAACGGCCAAGAACAGTGAAACCCCTCCAAGGAAAATAGAACAAATAATGCGCAACTCGGCAACACCGGATAGCAGCACAACACGCGTCGATCGAGCACGGCGCAAGAATAAATAACCAAGAACAGCGAAACCCCAACCAAGGAAAGCAGAACAAACGAACGCGCACAGAGAGAGAGAGAGAGAGAGAGGGAAGACCTCGAATCAGAGAGGAAGGAAGGCACAATCCACATTCGAACGAGGACGCAGACGGAGGAGGTGAGTCGGACGAGACGATCGGAGCAAATTGGAAGCTCTGAGGACGGCGATGGCGTCAAAGTCAACAGTGGCAAGAAGGATGGATTCAGAGTGGACGGTGCTAGGGTTTAGTTGAAGCATTGAGAGGAGAAGGAGAAGCAACGACCAAATAGAAAAGCCCGTGAGGGAAGAATGATGCCCAAATGAAGAAAAAAAAAATTCTATTTCTATTTCAGAAACTGAGGTAGAGAAATCAGCTTTTGTTTTCTTCGATTTCGTTATATCTGAAATAGAAATCTCTTTCTGAAATAGAGAAATCAAATCGCGTTACCAAACAGAGAAATCGAGAAACATAAATTTTATCATGCACGCCCTAATACAATTAGATCTACTCTTCATAGTCAAACTTGGGATTTGTGATCCCAGGTAAGATCGGTTCAGGATCATGGGATCCTTTTCTATCTAATAGGAACGGTTGTTGCACCATATTTACTTGTAAGTAATTGCCCCGTGGATCCTATATCTTTCTATATGGAGAACAAATCATGTAACAAAGGGGATTCTTATTTGTACAAATGGTCCTTCAAACTTGGAACGAGCATGAAGAAATTAACGATATTTCATTATCTTTTAAGTTGTTCTGCCGGATCGATCGCTCAAGACCTTTGGTCTCTACTCGGACCCGATGAAAAAAATGGGATCGCATGGTATGGACTCGTTGAGAATGATTCTAATGTACTTCATGGCCTATCTAGAAGTAGAAGGCGCTTTGGCGGGATCCTCGCGCATGAAAACGGATTTCTATATGAAAAGGGAGAGCTTGAAGTGAATGATTCGGAGTTCTTGCAGAGTGGAACCACGCAAAGATCAGCCTTTTGTTGAGAATTCTTTGCAGATGAAGAGATGTCAAAAGCACTTCGAATTGTTGATTCATCGCTAGAGATGGCTTAGAACCAATAGTTCATTATCTAACGAATCATTGGTTTATGGATCGACTTTTCTCTTCGGCTCAGGTTGATGGATCGACTCGATTGGAAGATCCCCTATATGGATAATACATATTCTAGTTGAACGAGCCGAATTCTGATTGTGTTGTTCCAAAGCAAAGATATCACGGAACGATTCGTACTAGTTAGATACTCACGACCAAGAAGTATTGTATTCTCTTTTGGATAGGCCCTGAAAGGAGAAGGAAGGCTAGAATGCCAAGAGGCGTCTAGTATTGAATTCACCCGATGCGATAGTATCCATTCTGGGAACGTCAAGTGCCAAAGTCACTGAATGGGTAAGTCGTCAATCCCTAAAACGGGCGGGCATTTTACGGGCGGGCATTTTACACCACGATGCCTCGGAGGGAGTTGCGCAGGGTAGTGTCCCTTGGAAGTCCCGCCAATGACCCAAAAGTGACTCTAACGAATCCGTCCAGCGTCTTGGGTTCAATCCGCTTCCAGGGTGGATATAAAATGTTCACTCATTAACATTAATTAGCACGACATACTGTTACGTAACAAAAAGGCACTAATAGATACATGAGCATAACCAAGTCCTCGAGGGACAATTCTTGACCCTTGATTGGGTTTTCTTGCCAACCTCCAAAAAGAAGGCTAGTGGTGACTCCCGTCTTATTTTCTAGGTTGTCTTAAACAACTAGATCATTTGATAAACCCATTGTGAGGGGTATGAACCCTAAGAAAAGGTTCATGATCATGATTTAGCATACTCGAGATGTTGAAGTTAAAAGATGATGTGATGCCATCTTTAGCAAATGTACATCTTGAGCAGGCTATCATGCTTGAAATACCGTTGAACTCAGCTTTGCATCTTGTTTCCTTTCAACCTTAAAACTGTTGATCAAGACGTGTCACGATGTCGACCTAGGGTTATGACACTTGGCGCTGTCATGCGAGATATGAGCTTAGGAGAGCTTGCGACCATGTGCAAGGGAACTCACAAATGGTTCGTCCCAAAAAGTGAGATGATGACACCTTTATTGATACAAACTGTGAGCAAACTCTCGACCTTATTGAAAGTTGATCCCGGAATCACGATGGTGAAGGCTTTGGTCTATTTTTGGAATCCCATGATTTCCACTTTTCTGTTTAACTAATATGAGTTGGCCCCTATAATTGAGGAGTTCGAGATAGCCACTAGGTTAGGTAAGGCTTTTCCTAAGTTTTACGACTCTTCATATTGGTCAAAATCTGATGTCTCTCCTAAGTCAATTTGTTAATATATCCACCAATAAAATTAGAGTCATTCTTAGGGGAAATTGCAATTCCATGGCTTCCTTGAGTGACATCTCCTTGGCCTTAAACATACATTTGGGAATGAAATTCCCCGTGTATTTCTGTTCATATTCTTTGGCTTTATGATTTTCCCACGTACTCAAAAAATAATGGATCCCTTCGTTACTCATATTGTCAATGGCATGTCTAATGGCTTGGGAATCTCAAGGTGTGCCTTCCGCATCACAATTATACGTTACATTGAACTCGAAATCAATGGACAATCAATCTACCACTCATTTGAGCTCGTGTCAGTTACGCACGTACTTATTGGAATGATCATGAAGGAGCCTTAGTTATCTAATGTCAAGGAAAGTATTGTTCAAGAATGGGTTCACTGCAACTAAGGTTTTAGGCAAGCTTGCCCAAGGCATTCCAAGCCCCATTGAGGCAATCCAAAGGGTTAATGTAACCAACAGGGCTCGAACAATAAAGGCTAAAAAATTTGGTGATTTTTATACATGTTTCGATAGGACAAATCCTTGTGATATTAGCTAAGTATCCTACTACATTGACAATTTTTTGACATGCTATCGCTTATTGTTTGATTTTCAAAAAATTGTATGCAACTTGTTTAGGAACACTTTTTCACAAAAGTTGTCCGTTATTATGCCATTCATATTAATGAATTTTTTCATAGCTAAATTGTCATTTGGCATTACTTAACTTGTTTAGCTATACATTTTAGGTTAGTTTGTGTGTGAAATTAGGCCATGTCATCTTCATGGAAGTTGTTCTAAATGCTTTTATGCGAACCCCGGGCTAGCCTTGGCAAATGAATGTGTTCCATAGCTTAAATATTCCTTAATTCTAAATTTTGATTTGACATCGTGAAAGTGACAATTTGAATTGTATTCAAAATACCTACGACGCTTGTGAGTGCATTTATGCAAGCCTCAAGCTAGCCTCAGCAATTGAATGCTTTTTCATAGCCAAAACATCACTGTCTCTTCTGCTCTTTTTTTTTCTTTTTTGTGGATGATTTTTAAATGTCTTTGAAATATCACATTTACCCCTCATACCTTTAATCATGCCATTCATTAGAAACGTATGTGTTTGTGATAGGTGCGTGACTTTAGTAATAAGAGATTCGTCGACGGCTCACTCATATGTTCGATTAGTTGAGAAATGGTCCAAAAGACCTGGATGCATGTTTCACTTTCTACATGACTTTTCGATGATTGGTAGGGTGATGCATGATATCATGGGAAAACCTTGAGATCACGTAGATCGCTTGGTTTGGAGACTTATAAGCATTATTGGCAATTTGAGAACACAATTAGTCAATAATGGCTATAGGTTGAAATAATGGATTGGATAGACAAAGGCCGACCTCGAGGCCCCAAAATCTGATTTTCACATTGAACTTTTTTTCAATGATTGCTCTTGACATGATGTCGTATTTTCTATTGTTTTAATATGTATGCTTGTTTCTTTGCATTGTACATAGTTATAGGTTTCTAGATTAGGACCTCGAAGATGGAGAAACTGCGAAGATGGTGGAGGTCGATGTCCATTCCGACCATTATCATGTACTACTAATTTCACCAAGATATAAAGCCTCACGCGTTCCAAGTCCTCCCTTCGTCTTATCTTTTTCAATTGTGTTCCCCTTTTATATTTTCTAGGATTGCATGATAGATTGGATGTTTACTTATGGCTTTGCAATTTTCAATTCAATTGGATATTTCCTTTTCATTTTCCTTAGAAATCGATTAATATGAAAACGAGCAACCAAGCATTACCATTTAGTTTAAGACTAACAATCCCGAAAATGTAAAAAGAAATGAATGGACACATTAAGAATTGCTGTAGCACTCCCAACCCTTGATTGGGTTTCTAATCGACACCACATAAAAGAGGCTAGTGGCGACCCCTGTCGTATGTTTATAAACAACTAGACTGTATAAATGAACTCATTGTGCAAGTATGATTTTCGACGAAACTCACAATCGTTTAGTATAGTTAATGTGGCATTACCACAAAAGATGAAGTGATGCCATCCTTGTGGGTGAAGTGTACTATTGAGAGAGCTACCATACCCTCAAATCCGATATTCACAGCCAACCTCCTCTCCCAAGGTGTGTTGCCTATGTGGGTACGGGCCGTGACACTTCGCTATCATGCAGGGTACGACTTTGGGAGAACTCACATTCTCATGGAGGCAACTCATGAGAGGTTTGAACCTAAAGGCGAGGTGATGTCAAATTTCGGAACTCAAGCCATGTGGTAACTCTCGTGATCAAGTACCCCTAATTCCGACCTTTCCTCCTTCTCTCCTCACGAGATTGGGTTGCGGCACATGGTTGGAGTAATATAATATCAATGCAAGGTACCTAGAAAACATTTTTCTTTCTTTACATGTGTTTTTTAATTGGCCTACGAAAAATAGATTAGTAACAACTCCTAATTGAGAAAAATCATTTGGTTGTTAAGAACTTGAACCTAAATCGTGAATTAGAATGAGTTCCAGAGAACCTAAGCTAGGTTTAGGCTTAGTAATCCGTTAGCCAAATCCTAAGTAGTTCACCCAAGGTCACGCATTAACTTTCCTTTATGTGATCACACGTCATATGTCACACGCTGTCGTGTGCAAGGCCCAAGGGCAAAGTCGTTCAAGCGTGTGTGCCATAATACCTATTACCATACTATACAACATGTTGGGCACTATTCTTAGGTCGTGGCTTGAACCACACGCTCGGGCTAATCCTCGTACCAAGCAAGAGTTGGACCCGACATGCTTTAATGTCGTACAAGAGTTGGTGGGCTTGGGCAATCCTTCTCTCGCATTACTAGTCGCAAGCCTTGGTTCGTCCCTGATGGTTGAATGCATTCTGGTCTCATCGAGGATGGATCACCTCGAAGCACGAATCGATAATGGGTGGAGGAAGAGGTTTCTCAGGAAGCGGCTCTTATTTCAGAAAGAAAGCCTAAGATACTTCTTAAACATTATGAGTTTCTTAAAAAGGGAGGAATTCGAATGGATTTCATAAGTTTGTTCTTGAAAGAAAATGGTTATAGGAAATAAACTTAGGGCTGGTAAAGGCTAGAAGAGCGAAAAGGGAATTCTCAACCTTTCCTGTTGATCCTCGTTTTGGTATAGAGGGTTAGACTGAGAGTAAAAAGGAAGATAATGATGAGTGGGTATGCAAAAATTTTGAACCCAAAATGGGTGTTGCTACAGAAATTGCTGGAAGGGAAGTTGTTTCGGTCAAAGGATCATAAGAAAGTCTACACACATATGCTGAACAGAGGGGTCATCAACCTTTGAACGATAGATTTTGATTTTCTAGATTCCATAAAGGAAAAAGTGATGCGGGAGCATCCAACATAGCTCCATCGACCTACTCAGAACCATCGATGCTTATCCAAGCCAAGAAAGAAATTGGGCATTATGTGCTTCAATGGATCATTTTGAATGAATAATGTCAATTACTTCTCGGTACTTTGTGGTATATCGATAAGTGTGAATGGGAGGTCATTTTAAATGTCTTGTATGACCAATTGATGAAGTTTGAAGAGGATTATTTTATGGTGAAGGGAGGAGCACGAATTTTGGAAAAGCCAAAGGTTCAAGAAGGCGGTTGAAGAATACGGAAAGTTAAAAGTTCAAGAAAGCGGAAGGCCGAAGATTAAATGCAATTAGTTTCTAGGTGTCTTTATTTTTATGTACTATCCATTGTATGAGAGATACAAATTTGATCAATGAAAATGGTGAGATTGCCTCTGCTTGAGTGAACATCTTAGGAGAGTGGATAACTCCTTTCGGTCTCTTTATCCTTGGAGTGTAAGATCACTCCTTGGTGGTGAGCCAAGAAGCTCTTCTATCCCAAATTCCTTTATCCTTGGCTGGTGGAAGCTTTAGGCCTTGGTGGTGAACTTTGCAGATCTCGAGCCTCATACTCGGTTGGTGGCGTAGCCCTTATACCTTGGAAGGAGATCGTTCTGTCTTTCTTATTCCCCTTCCTTTCTTCCCTGTATACACTTAACCACAAAAATCACCTTTGAAAAATTTCCATTTTGGAATCACTCAACCCATCACGCATAAAAATTTGCGAGAAAAATTTGCCAACCTTCAGATAGAGAGGTTTTGCGTGGAGTCATCTGTTGCTTATCTTGAATTAAGTTGTCTGTTATGCATATCATTCATGTTCGATTTACTACGAGTGATAAAGTGTTTAATGTTGATGTTATCTTGTTAGTTGACATATTCTTGGAGTAAAAAGGAGTGTATTCTGGGACATAAATGTGTCCAATAAAGAACTGTCATGAAGGGACAAAGTACCACTTCTGTATACAGTATTCGTAACAGACTTTTCCAAAACTATTACATTCAACTACCAGCAAATTTTCGCTGAAGAACCGTTGTTCCCATGCAAATTGGACTCAAAATGATCTCAAAAAAGAGATTAAAGGATCTCTTTGGAGCCTTGGAACTTTTGAAGAAGGAATTTGCTAGCAAAGGGAAGAGGGTTGTCTCACGAACTCCAAAAAGAAAATGACCTATTCTTCTTCCACAAGATGAAGAAGAGGAAGATCAAGAAGACAAGACTGTCTCTGATATTGTGCCAAATATTGCCATGGGAGATCCTCTTGGTAGCATAGCTAATTTTGAAGATGAAGAAGAGGATCAGAGAGAGAAAGAACCGGATAAAGAAACTAGAGCAAAAGAGAGTAAGGAGGATGAGTCAAATAATGAAGAAGGAGATACAAATCTGCACAAGGGACAATAGCATTCTGATGATGACGGAGAAGATACGAGGAAAGTGAGTGCAGAAGATGCTAGAGAAAAGGTAATTTGTCAACAACCCAACGCTAGAAGAGGAGTGCAGGAAGAATGTGTTCTTCCTCGAACTGAAGGCACTAGTCGATCTCCTATCGATGTTGAAGATAGTTATGCATCTCATTTCCCTGAAATTTCCCTTAGGGGTCATGATAAAGAAGCTAATGTTCAGGGGGAGCTCCAAATTTGACATGTCAAGATTCATGTTCGTTCACCTTTGGATACTCCACCAGTACATTTTGAAAAAAGCTAATGCCCAAACTGAACCAAAATCAAACTATCCTCGGATTGTAGAGCTCCTTTTAGAGATGAAGGAATAACAATATAAGATGCACGTTCAAATCTAGAAGTTGCATGATGCTCCTGGTCCTACCTCAGAATCTCTCTCCGGAAATGTACAGTTTCTTGATGATAAGGTTCAAAATGTGAATCAGCAGGCATCTCAAAATTTAGACGGTACAAACTTTGGAGGATTTTCGACTTGTTTGTGTTCCTAAGCAACCTTGATCCTTCTCGACACAAACACTTTTTCTTCTTTTCCTTGTGCTTATTTGATTTTCTCTTTTTGCTATTGACAAAAAGGGGGAGAGTTTTGCATATTTGAAGCTTTGACTGGCGCATGATTGAGTTTTTTCAATGCTCGTGTGATTGGTGTTTCTGTGTTTCTATTATGCAGACTATTGGTTGGTGTGTTTTTTGTGAGTGCAGGCTATGTGAATTTTGTGTAGACTTATGCAGACTTTATTGAACAGAATAGGGATTTATTCTTTAATATCTAGTATTTATAAATACATTGATGAAATCAATCACAAATTACCGAAATCAATCATGAAGACAAGTTTCTTTTTGTGAAGCATCTACATTTGGAAACCTAGATTCCGACTATATGGGCGACCGGAATCAACGGATTTTCATCTCAATTTTCAAATGGCTACAAGATTTCCTTAATCGATTTTATCCAACGAATTGCTTGGAAGAAATTCCTCTGGAGAATGCCAACAGCTAGTAAGGTGTGGAGGTCATTCGGTCTATTTGAGATTGGACGTGAAAATTGAAAGTATGAAGTCTTTTCAACCACTTGTTCTTCAAGGACAGCTCTTACAAATTGTATTCAAGTGAGAAATCCACAAGAAGAGTGACTTAGTGAGGGTGAAAGACATCTTCCACTAAAAGTTTGCACACGAAATATAGTATTTCTCTTTTAATACTTTAATGAATTTAAACCAGAAGGCTGCTAGCGTAGAAGAGTGGACGTAGCCTTAATCTAAGCCGAACCACTATAAATCTCGTATGTAATTTTCTCTTTCCTTAACTCTTTTCAGTATCATCTATTCCACCATTTTTAAGAATCGCAAAAACTATATCATTCATCTCTTATTTGATTCCGAATTTTCACAAAAAGTCTGGTGGCTTGTTTATTTCGCATTTATTGTTCAAGGTTTATTCTAAATACCTATTCACCCCCCTCTAAGTGTTTGTACTAGCATTTTCATTAATAACCTATCAAAGTTCAACAATAGCCTATCACGTCAACAAATCAACAAATAACCACTCATAAGTCCTGAACTACTCCCTAAATGCAACGAAAGCCCTAATCAAAGGCTAGAAAACCACTCACATGAGCAAGAGGGACCTCTAACAAAGGTTAAACAACACCGAACTGCCCTTGAAGAGGCCAGTCAGTTGGCTTGGACTACGGTTCGGTGGTGAAAAAGGCAGTTCAGTGTCAAGATTCAACGAACGGTCGCTAGCAGGAAAACAAGTGAAGAACAAGTTGAGATGAAGATGAAATGGGAGGTGGTGGATTCGATGGTGTCAAGAGGAGAGAGTGTGCGTTTGAAAGTGAGATAGGGAGGGTGAGCAGGTGTTGCCTGGGAGAGAAAGGAGAGGTCTTGTGCTCATTTAATGATTGCCCTCCAAACTTCCAAATCTCTCAAATTAAGGGTTCCATTGAATGATTATGTGACACCTTGAAGAGGAAAAAGGTGAGAGTGAGGGGAAGAAGAGGGGTGGGCGGCGGTCTTGGGGGAGGGGGGGAGAGGGGAGGAGAGAGAGAGAAGTCAAGTCTCTATTAATGCTCCATCACATCGCTTGGCTCATGTCCATCAAAGTAGCTTAAGAAAAAAAAACAAGCTCTAGCATTAATGGGAGGATTTAGGCACCCAAGTAGTTAGGATAGGACTAGACTAGGTTTTTTAAGTTTTAAACTCCAATTTGCTACCCACTCCATGCATGGCCGCCCCTTCAATGACCAATTTCCATCTTTGTCCTTTCGTCTTTAGTCAAATGAAAGGGCATTTCGGTCCTTTCACAAAGATCTCGCACTATTCATACACTATTCACGTCTTCTAACGCATTTAATGCCAAGATTGTGTCAAAAGAGACTTGAGGGGCCCATTGGCCTCCCTTGGCTTCCCACCCCTCGAGCATGTGGGCCTCGGGCCACCCACTTGGGCTCAAGTCCAATGGGTCCCCGTCTATGGCCCGTTTCCACTTTTCCGCACTCATATGTCCTTACCGATGAAAAATCGAGTTTTCACCTCTGAATGGCTTTTGCCGATGTCCTCATGGCCTATTGATCCTCGAGACAATCTTGTCCGACGACTGCGTGCCGAAGAAATTCTATTATGAAAAACCAGTTGGGAAAGAATGAAGCTTTCTCTGTAAAAGGGCTTCCTCCAATAATTGTCTTAAGAAGGCATTTAATGCCAAGAGCTTAGGTGCAAAGTCTAAAAACAAGGTAGCAAGCTTACAAAATCTTCTAAAGGGTTCTAAAATCTAAGTGGCAAGTTTCTAATTGATCCAGCTAACCTTGCAACGATGGATTCTATCGAACGAGTTGATTGGAAGAATTCCTCTGAAAAGTGGCAATGGTCAGAAAGGCATGGAGGAGTATTTTGAGTCATTCGATAGAGTGCGTTAAAGCTAGAATTCCAAAATTTGAAGCTTCTCAAATCACTTGTTCTTCCTCATATAGTGGTCAAACTTGTACTCGAAAGAGCGAGAAACACAAAGAGTGACTTACTGAGAAAAAGAAATGCTGTACTTAGTAGTCAGTGTCATATTGTTGTCATTCTCTTTTGGTTCATAGTGAAAAGCAGCCAAAAGGCTGTCAGCGTGGGAGAGCGGACGTAAACTTAATCTAAGCCGAACCACTATAAATCTTGTATTGAGTCTGAATCTTTATTCAAAATCTCTTCCCTAAACTTCTTTAATTTATCTACTGTGACACCTTTCTGACTTTCACTGTATTTGCTTGAGTCTGAATCTTTATTCAAAATCTATAGTTTAACAGACTCAGTTTAAAGGAAAAATATTTTTACTGCAATTTGAGAATAATCATCTTAACACTTATTCACCCTCCATCTAGGTGTTTATACTAACTTTTTCAATTAGTATCAGAGCCTGTGTGCTTACTTTATTGAAGTGTTTTTACTTCTAAGTTAAAGATCTTCTATGGCTAGTATTTTGGTTCCAGGATTGGTTGAGGGATTGAGCAACACCAGACTTCATTGTTTCGATGGAAGGGAATATAATGTGTCGAAGAACAAAATGAAGGCATTTATCAGATGTAGAGATCCTCTGGAGTGAGATGCTGTTGAAAAAGGAATCAATTTAAAAGCAACATCAGCTTCGAACAAAGGGAAACAAATGATTGATGTTGATGAATCCACACAACCTGAAATTACCAAGAGACAGACTCTTGATGCAAAAGAAACTTCTTCCTTGTATTGTGCTTTGTTTCCCACTAAATATAACCGAATTTTCTCTTATGAAACAGCAAAAGAATTTTCGGACATACATCATTTCACTTTTGAGGGGACTAACAGAAATTGTGAATGGCCTAGCTTATTAAGGTCAACCAATTTTGGGACCACTGAAGGGTCAACAAACTACTGCATGGACTTTCAAAGGACTGAATCAAATGAAGACTTCAATCAGAGAAACTCAGAGGATCATGCCTCTGACTGGAGTAGATCAATGATGAGAAAGATCCAAAAGTTAAAAAAATCAATCGCATTAAAGTCTAACGTTGATTATGATGATACAGATTTGGATGATGATATGGACGATGAAGAGCTGGCCCTTATGATAAAGAAATTCATAAAACTAAACAGAAAGGGCAAGAAGGCTAAATGCAGAATTCCCAAAAGAGACCAACGGAAGACATTAAAATTAGTAAGGATGTAATATGCTTCGAGTGTAAGAAAAATGGGCATATCAGACCAATTTGTCTCTTGTTGAAAAAGAAAAAAGGGAAGAGGAGTTTGGTGTGACAATAAAGCTATTAAAGCATAAACTTGGTGTGACACCAAATGTAAAGAAAGCGAAGAGGAATTTGCAAACATATGTCTGATGGCTTACTCACAGTCAAACTCAGATTATGATAAAGAAATCGAGGTTAGTCACTTAAAAGGATTGAGATTCTGAGAAAGAAATTCCTGTTAAAGTCTCCATATGTTAGCATCGATTTCATTGTGGCTCTACAAAGAACTCAAAGAGGAAAAGATGCTATCATGGTGGTTGTAGATCGGTTCTCTAAAATGGCTCATTCTGTGCCATGTCACAAGACCAATGATGCATCTCAGATTGCTGAATTATATTTCCAAGAGATTATTCGCCTTCATGGAGTACCAAAGACCATTGTGTCGGATTGTGATTCCAAGTTCTTAAGCTACTTCTGGAAGACTCTATGGAGAATGCTTGGTACAAGACTCTTATTCAGCACAACTTGTCATCCCCAAACTAACGGCCAAACGGAGGTAACAAATCGTACTCTAACCACTCTTCTTCGTGGTATGGTGAGTAAATCGTGAAAAGAATGGGATTTAAAGCTTGCACATACTGAATTTGTTTACAATCGATCACCAAGTTAAACTACTAGTCGATCGCCATTTGAAGTTGTGTATGGAATTAATCCTCTCACTCCCATTGATTTGATTCCACTTCCATCTAAGTCTCAAGTCAGCTTTGATGGCAAGAACTGAGCTGAATCAATGAAGAAGCTCCATGAGCAAATTCGATCCAAGATCGAAAAAGCCAAGGAATCTTACAAGAAGAAAGCTAATCAACATCGCAAGAAGACTCGATTTCAACTAGGTGATCTTGTATGGCTGCACTTGAGGAAGGAGAGATTTTCATTTCGACAAAAGAACAAGCTCATGCCTCGAGCTAATGGTCCCTTTAAAGTTATTGAGCGAATCGGCAACATTCAACGTAGGAGACCTTTCTCCTTACTTGGAGGATGAAAACTTTCTAGATTTGAGGACAAATCTCAAACAACCCGGGAAGGATGATGCGGGACCATCCAACATAGCTCCATCGACCAACTCGAAACCATTGATGCTTATTTAAGCCAAGAAAGAAATTGGGCATTATGTACTTCGATGGATCATTTTGAGTGAATAATGTCAATTACTTATCGATACTTTGTGGTATGTCGATAACTATCGTTGGGAGGCCATTTTAGACGCCTTACATAATCAATGGATGAAGTTTAAGGAGGATTATTTTTTGTCAAGGGAGGAGCACGAAATTTTGGAAGGCTAAAGGTTCAAGAATGCGGAAGGCCAAAGGTTCAAGAATGCAAGTTCTGTTATATAGTTTTCAAGAGTCAAAGGTTGAAATTCCTAGGACATTAAAGTCTGTTTTTTTTTTATATTTCCTAAGTAAAAAATCCTCCTATAAACAGGGGAAAACTATCCAATGTATGGAGATATGAATTTCATGAATGAAAATTCTGAGAATTCCTTTGCTTGAGTGAACTTCTTCGAAGAGTGGATAACTCCTTTCGGTCTCTTTATCCTTAGAGTGTAGATCACTCCTTGGCTGGTGGAGTCTTTAGCCCTTGGTGGTGAACTTCGCAAATCTTGATTCTCATCTTCGGATGGTGGCATGGCCTTTATACCTTGGAAGGGAGATCATTCTATCTTTTCTTATTCCCCTTCATTTCTTCCCCGTATACAATACTCTATACACTTAACCAGAAAAATCCCAAAAGAAAAAATTTGCCGCATCACGCATCACTTGAAGTAATGGTTTTCTTTCTAGCACTGTAATACTTGCAGAATCTCACCCAATGTGGACTATAAACTTAAGAGTAACAGACCACGTAGCTAGAGACCGAGGAGTATTTGTGGAGTATAGTCGGATACAGCCTAAAAGAAGATGGATTTATGTTGGGAATAACGCAAGAGCTGAAGAAAAGGATATCGACACATATAAATTAATTTTACGTCGTGATCGCAACCTATTTCTACATGATATTCGACGGAACTTGATCTCCGTAGTTGTTCTTTTTTGCTTAGATTATGTATTAAATTTTCATGGTGATTATATTGACAATTTTGCTTGGAACAGTTTATTATGGTTCCAGTCATGTATTGAATGGTTTTATGGTGTTAGACATTGACTATGATCTGTACAATATTAATGGTAATGGTTGTTTTTCTTTAATTGCATCTTCTCACAATGTTGAAATTGATGCAAGTACTTAGCATGCTACATTAGGTCACATTGGGTTACAAAGAATGCAAAGGTTAGCTAAAGAAGACATTTTAATTTTAAGGTCACTAGCTGTTGACACCTGATTTTTAGTCACTCACAATTAATTGTCGCCGTTCATCAATAATGCATCATGGCTGCTGAAATAGGCATGTGCTCAATTGGGGGAATTCTTAACTAGGAAGATCAAATGCTAGCCCTTAGTTCAACCCAAGAGCAAAGATTTGACCTTGCCTGAAAATATATAAAGAGAAACAAATAAAAGAAAAAGGGGAGCCAGTTTGACCGATGGTTTTTCTCTCTCTGGAAAATCGACTCTCTCTCTACAACCGTTTCTTTCTCTCGGATTCTCTCTCTCGAGGCTCTCTCCCTTGATTCTCTCTCTCGCAAACTCTCTCTAGCAGGTCTCTCTCTCTACTCAAAGTTCACCCAAAACCGGAGCAAAAAACCCTGAGGCATTCCATTTTGAATTTGCTTTAGATTTGCTGGAACATTTGTGTTTGAGATCATTGAAATTACTGCTGTGATAGAGCTAGGCATGATTAGCATTAGATATCGTAATCAGAATTCTTCTATTAATGTTTCAGTTTAGTATCCGTGTTGTCTATTTTTGAACCTTTTGTTGATAACGAAGATGCCTTCCATTCATTTTGATAAACACAGCTGGCGAAGTGTAGTGCCATTCATTGCAGGGGTGTTGTTCATCGAACAGAATTGTGTTAGAGGTCAGCTGGTTTAGGCCTAGTATCGTTGATTGGGAGTGATTTTTTTTTTATCTTGACTGGGGGAGCTAGCATTGGCATGCCCGAGCAGGAATTTTGCTCTGATGGTGCTGTGGAATAGTTTATGCAAACTTTCCGTTGTTTGAAGCACCATTTGGATGTTGCTGCAAAAGCAGGACGAGAAATTGTGCATTTGTTAGATGGTTGTGGAGTTGGAAATTTGTACCAACCTTGCCAGCATGTTGTCGCGCTTTTCTCTCACATGATTTGCAATGAGTTGATGATTATTGATGATGAACTTGAAGTTGATTGAACTTGATTTGCCTTGATCTACAATTTCGTATACCTGATATGTCACTTTCTCTTTTGGCTGAAACGAGGTGCTAGATGAGGTTTTTTGACCTCGAGCCCTTCTAGACATAAAAAATACACTTCTAGAGCTTCGATTTGATATGTCGCACGCCAATAATGGATGTCGTTTGGTCATTGAAAAAAACCTACAAAGTCTGTTGATTCTGCAGTAGTTTTAGATTGATTTGCTGTTCTACTCCAATGTTCTATTTTAATCGATTTCTATTCAGATTTTTTAAGTCAGTGTCTCATGACAGATGATCATGACATTCCCTTTTATCTCACCATTTTTTCAATTCCTCCTATTATATTTGCTGCTATCAACAACAGCAATGCATTTAGCTATGAATAGTTAGTTTGAATTTCTAAACCATTTAGATTGGATAGATGGAGATCGTATTGTTACATCAATCCATGTAACCAGGTTGGTTGAAATGGTCATTGCGAATATGAAGACGTTGATATTGTGTCATGATACGCTGCTATTTTGCTGCATTTCTAACGTGGTGTTGAGCATTCTTGAATTTGCATAAATTCCTATGTAGCTCCATTGGAAAACTTTTGCCATGAAAGTTGTTCCCTATGATATTATTGATGTTGTGTGATTCGCTTGGAACAAATTGCCCATAGATTCCCTTCCAATTACATTTTTTTTTTTTTTGCCTTTATCTGCGATATTTTGTTGCAATTTTCTATTGTGATTTTCTTCTAGAAATTTTTAGGACATACTAAAATGCTATAAAATCCATTTTCTTTTAGTAGGATAATAGCCCTCTGTTGCTTTGCACGAGAGATGAGACCATAAACTTTAGAGTGAAAATAGCATCTTGCTTGGGTTGTATGTGTAAGTACATAGCATATTGCTTGGGTTTTATGTCCAAGTACATAGTCACTATTAGCTTACATAATCTTCATCTCGACATGTGCTATTTGTTGAATTTGTACACCTGCTGTATTGTGAGCTTGCTGAATATCTCTACTCTTACCATACATGGCTCAAGTGTACTGGATTCATTGTTGTTCTTGCTGAACAAGCTATATTCTTGGCTATGAATGTCGTGTGTATATTCATAATATGCTGTCGCAAGTTATAATTGTTGTTTATGACTTGAATTTGTTGTATTCATGTTCTTGTCTAATGTCTATGTGCATTCGTTACAATAATGATTTCTATGCGATATCTTAGTCATATAAGATGAGGCAAGGAATCCATGTTTCTTAGATTAGGTTTAGATTAGGGCCCGGAAAATGGAGAAGGCATGAAGATGGTGGAGGTCGATGTCTACTCTGACCGTTATTATGTAATACTCATTTTCCTAATATATGTCTCGAGTTTCGTTTGTTGTATAAAACCCGATGAGTTGCGGGTTTTCTTTCTTCTTTTTTTTTTTTAAAATTGCATTTCTTTTTTATATTCTTTAGGATTGCATGATTAGGTTTACTGCTTTTCTTAATTGTTTACTTCATGTCTTGCAATTTCAATTTCCTTGATTGTTTCCTTTCATTTATTATGAATAGAATAGAATGAAAGTAATCCACCACGGATGATCACCGGGTATAGAATTGATGATCTTGAAAATATAAAAAGAAATGCATGGACATGTTAGGAAAAACATCACATACTGTTTAGGTACCGAAAGGGCGTTGATAGAAATGTTAGCGTAACCCAAGTCCCCGAACCTAGATATTTTGGTTGCGTAGGAATCGAGGGAACACTCCCGACCCTCGATTGGGTTTTTTTAGGTTGTTGTAAACAACTAGATCGCATAAATATTCGTTGTCGCGCGGGGTACAAGCTTGGGAGAGCTCGCGATCTTGTGGAGGAAACCCTCGTGATCAAAGTACCCCTAAACCTGACCTTTTCTCCCTTGACTCGAGGGCGGCGAGATTGGGTCGCGACACTCACTAATGTTGATCTACCCCTATGTGAACATTTTATAAGGGGAAAACAACTAGAAAACCATTCGGCAAAGGAACTAAACCCGAACTTCTATTGCAAGTCATATATTCTGACATTTGTGGTCCATTGAACATGAGGGCGAGGCATGGAGCTTTATATTTCATTACTTTCATAGATGACTTCACACGTTTCGGTTATGTCTTTATGATCTCCCATAAGTCAAAAAAGTTAAGACTGCTTTAGACGACAAATAGTGTTGGTAGAGAATTAGTTGAACAAAATAATAAAGGCATTGAAAAACGATCACGGACGTGAGTATCTTTCTAAGTAATTCAATGCTCTTTTTTGATGAAAATTGAATTGTATGACAATTGATTATTCCTAGTACTCCACAACAAAATGGGGTTGCTGAGAGAAGGGATAGAACCATATTAGAAATGTTAGGTCTATGATGGCGCAAGCAAATCTACCTATCTCGTATTGGGGAGATACGTTATTGACTGCTGCTTATGAATTGTGGACCGGTGGGAAACTAGACTTAAGTAATCTACGTCTTTGGAGATGTACAGCTTATGTTCATGATTCTTCGCATAAATATGACAAATTAAGCCCTAGAAAGAAGAAATGTATCTTATAAGATTTTCTAAATACTCCAAAGGGTACGTGTTCATCGGTGAACAAGTTGATGGAAGTGTGACCGAAATGGAGTCACGAAATATCACGTTCTTGGATAACGATTTGCCTAGTAGAAGTGAGATTAATATGGACTTCCTATTATGTGAGATGGAAGATCCTAATAAATACACTAATGTTGTAGACGGAAATAAAGATTCACCTCAAACATATAAGACCTAGTGGGAGTGTTGCATCACTTGGCAAATTGAATTCAAGAGAAGTTCAATTATGTAAAAGCAATCATAAAAATATTATTTATCGTCATTCTAAAATTGAAGGGGAAGCATTTATAATTGCTCCGCAAGACAATACCGAGCTTAAGACTGTTCAAGAGCCTCTCTTATCCTCTGATAAAAAAAAAATAGATAAAAACTTTAAAAGATGAGATGGAGTCAATGAGGGCAAACCATGTTTGGGACTTGATAAATCTACCACCCAATTGTGAAGCTATAAATAAATGGGTTTTTAAGATTAAGCAAATGCCGGATGGATCCATTGAAAAATATAAAACTCGCTTTGTAGCGAAAGGTTATACCTAATAAGAGAGTATAGACTATGAGAAAACCTTTTCACTAGTTACAAGGTTTGTCTCAATATGCCTTATCTTAGCCATCGTTGCACTTTTGGACTTAGAATTACATCAAATGGTTGGAAAGACGACATTTCTCAATGAAGAACTAGATAAGGAAATCTATATGAAGCAGCCAATAAAACTAAAGGTCAAAAATGTTGTCGCGACCCGATCTCGCTGCCCTCGAAAAGTCCAAGGAGGGAAAGTCG
The DNA here is from genome assembly GCA_016097605.1 of Eucalyptus guilfoylei. Lineage (NCBI taxonomy): Eukaryota > Viridiplantae > Streptophyta > Magnoliopsida > Myrtales > Myrtaceae > Eucalyptus > Eucalyptus guilfoylei. Next base: position 38,511,548 of record CM027861.1, read on the forward strand.
GGTTTAGGGGTACTTGATAACGAGAGTTCCCTCACGAGATCGCGAGCTCTCCTAAGCTCGTAACCCGCGTGACAACGGATTTATTTATGCGATCTAAGTATTTAACAACCTAAGAATATACGGGAGTCGCCACTAGCCTCATTTTGGGGGTCGGCTCGAAACCCAATCGAGAGGCGAGAGTGTTCCCTCGATTCCTACGCAACCAGATATCTAGGTTCGGGGACTTAGGTTACGCTAATATTGCTATTAGCACCCTTTCGGTACCTAAACAGTATGTTGTGCTTACCTAACATGTCCATTCGTCTCTTTTTACATTTTCGGGATCATCATTTTTTAGACTAGGTGATCATGCAAGATGGGATCATTTTAATTCTATTTTATTTCTAAGAAAAACCGATAAAAGGAATCAATCAGAGAAATTGAAATTACAAGACAAGTAAGTAAACAATCAAGAAAGCGATGAATCTGTCATGCAATCCTAAAAAAGAAATAAAAGAAAAAAACACAATGCAATTAAAAAGAAAACAAAAGAAAACCCGCAACTCGTCGGGTTTTATACAACGAATGGAATCCAAGACATATGTCGGAAAAAAACAAATATTACACGACAATAGTCGAGATGGACATCGACCTCCACCGTCTTCACACGAAGGTCCATCTTCGGGTTTTTAATCTAAACCTAATCTAAGAAATCTGGATGACTAGATGCATACAAATGAAAGAAACAATCACATCAAGACAACCAAAATCAAAACGTCATATAAAAATATGCAAACACCTACAACTTTGGTGAAGAAACTTACTCTTGAATCCAAATGCATGATTTGATCAAGATCAAAGAATCAAGACACTCAAATCAATCAACATGAATTTTAGAAACCAAAGCAAGGACGATTTATTGATGCTTGACCTATATGAATGACATGCAAAAAATCATGAAATTGTTATATATCATGGATTCATGTGTTCCAAGCATTCTTCGTGGAGGCACCGACTTAAAAAAATGCTCATCAATCAGTTAGAACAGGGTACTAAAATAAGACATATATCATTTACTAATCTAACTTTGATTTTTGCAAAAATCGTTAGACATAGCAAAAGACAATTTGCCCTTTCCAAACAAAGAACCAGTAAAATCAATAAACAAAGAACCAGCAAAATCAGCAAAGACATTATGGCAAATCAGAAAATGATGCATGGTAATTGACTTGTTAAGCTACCTAATCAATGCATGAAAATTATGAAATTCGAGCATGAAGTAGGGCAAAATGTAATGAATAAATTTGATGAAAACATTTAACCCTAGATCAATACAAGGAAAATCATACAAATTCATGAATGTCACTAGGTAAGCTAACACTTCCTAGAAACTAACCTAGCAGAATTGAACTAAACATAGCAACAAATCCACAAGGCAAATTCATAGGGCAAATGATCGACAATCAGCATGAATTATATGTCACTTTGAGGCTTATGAAATCTCCTAGGCATGTCAAGAAGGCATCAAGCTTCAAATATGCTCTTAAGGAGCTTGATTGAAATTTTCACAGCAACGCAATCAGTTAAAATCACAGGAAAGATTGCACAAAAACATGGATGATATTCATTGAAATGAAGACACTAAAAAAAAAAAAAATCTATGAAAATTCGAGTGTATAGAAGGAAATGTCATGATCATCTATCATGAGACATCGAAGTCATACTTTGTTCACAAAAATCGATATGAAAACAGAAAAACAGAGCAAAACCCAACATTATAGATTGCAGCAACCCAACGTGACTTTTAGAAGCCATTGACTTTGCTAACGATGACCATTTGATTCAATCTATACCTTGTTAGAAAGCTTATGAAATTTCCAATGACTCATGAAAGATTCAACTCCAACAAAGCATGTTTACTAGCTCAAATTTGAGCACACGCATCAGGTCTCAAACAGGACAGATTCTGGACAGAACTTTAGACATGTGAAAACCATATCAAATGAGATTCAATCAGGGCATTCTATATCTCATTGGAAAGATATTCGAACCGTCTTCGACCTTCATGAAGACTTCGAACACAAAAAACCACATTTATAAGCTGAACAAGGCATTTGCAGAGAAGGTCAATCAGGGACGAAACAAGGCAGCAAAAGCTAAAAAACAATCATGCTTGATCCTATCTATATGACATGAGAAAACTCCACAATATTTTGTGCACTTAGGTCTGAATGTTAGGATCAAATCACATGAGGACACTCTAACCAAAATCTACATGCAGAAAATCACTCAAAAATAGTAAACCGAACAGATCGTTCTAGCAATCAACATTACAGCAACATCAACAGATTATAGCAGAACTTCAAACATGCAATTGACAGGGATAACAAAGGTCGATTGATGCAATCTTTATATTGTTGAAAAGCCCATGGAATATACTATGACTTTCATGGAGATTTCGAGACCAAAAGAGCATGTTTAACAATTCATCCAAGACAAACAACAATCAGGCCGCAGCCAGGACAAAAGGATGATTTAATGAACATTTTCCTAATCAAATCAACTCCAAAAATTCTAAAAAAAACCTGTATGTTGTAGCCAAAGATAGTTCAAGCAACTTTTCATATGACACCGATCTATGAATCCAAGCACAAAATTCGATAGAAAATCAGAAGAAAAATAGACAAGGTCGAACAAAGTATAATAGTAAATTGCAATGTATCAGTTTTCCAGAATCCCTTCTTGACTTTCGAAAAGGATTTCAGGTAGCTAATGATCTCGGATCGGGACGTGCTATAGCTCGTTGGAAAGCTGATCGAACCATCTTCAACTCTCATGAAGACATCAAGCACCGAAAAGCACATATACAAACTCATTTTCAGGCATATGCACAAAGAGCTCAGAGATACGAAATTGCAGAACAAAGCCCATCCAAGTTCAAAAATCATTTCAGATTGCAATGCATCCTGGCCCCGAACTTTCGTTGTCGAGAGTGTATTTCGACACGAAAAGCCCTCGCCTCATCGGATGCTATTAAAAGCATTTTCGTTTTGCTTACCTCGTTTGAATCTGCAACTTCAGTGGATGAACAGAGGAGTCCGAATCGAGTTTCGTCGCTCAGCGAGGAACGATCGATTATCAGTCACAATCGAGTGTTCAACGAACTAGACTGCCGATCAAAACCGACGAAACAGAATTGAAGGAGTTGCGAGTGCCTCGAAAACAGCAAAGCTGAGAAACCCCGATCCGCCGAAATGTTCGACAATCTGAGAAACAGAAGAAAGCGAGCTCCGACGGGCTCGCTTGACGACGACGAAGTCCCTTACTCCCAGTCGCCGACGATGGAGCTTGATCTTGCGGAGAGAACCGGAGAACCGCGTCTTGAACCGCGGAGACGGAGCTGCGGACGGGTGTCCACGTGTTCTCTCGCTCGCGTGAGCCCCCTGCTCCAGCTGCGTGCTATATCTATGGCGATCGCCCGGCGACGGTGATGGAGACCGGGGCGACGAAGACGGAAATGGAGCAGCGGGTGAGGCGATGGAGAAGCGGGGAGCCACCGGAAAAACCGTTTCGAAAACCCGAGAGAGAGAGAGAAAACCGACTGAAAAGAGAGAGAAAGTAGATCCGTCAAAATGGCCCCCTTTTCTTTTCTTTTTTTCTCTTTATATATTTTTAGGCAAGATCAAATTTTAGCCCTTGGATTGAACTAAGGGCTAGGATTTGATCTTCCTAGTTAAGAGTTCCCCTAATTGAGCACATGCTTATTTCAACAGCCATGATGCATTATTGATGAACGGCGACGATTAATTGTGAACTAATTGGGGTTTTCTCTCTACTTTTTTTACTTTTTTTTAATGATGTATCTACTAAAAATCAAGTGTCAACAAGTGTAAAGTTTGCAAGCTTCATCGCTCAATATATGGCTTTAAGCAATCATCTAGATAGTGGTAGCTTTGTTTTCATCGAACCATAACATCTTTTGAATTTTCTAGGGTTGTGGAATAATAATCAATGTTCCTTCCCAGAATATAGGAGAAATACAGTTACATTTTAAGTCCATTTGCATGTAGGTGAATGAGCTTAAGAAAACTATGGGACCACTCTCTAGGCGAAGTTTGAAGTATTGTGGTGATGCATGCTTGAGGAGATACTTGGAAGCTTGAAACTGGAACATAGATAAAGCAAAGAAAATGTTAGATGAGATGCTGAAATGGAGATCAGCTTTTAAGCCTGAGGAAATCAGCTGGGTAAGATAGCTTAGTGTCCCGGTGAATGAATACCTGCTCGAGTATTGTGATAGATAATTTATGCCGATGGTTGTTGCCTATTAAACTTTAGTAGACATCTGATCCTTGTTACCCTAACTATTGTGTTGACTTGATAATTAATTTTATTTCGTAGACTAAGTTCCTGGTATGGAGAAGAATCGATTTTGTGAATGAATGCGAATGCAGGATTGGTGTTAGTCAACAATAATTGAGTGGCTATCATTTTTTGTGTCTTCTATGAGATTGCCATGATGCAGTGATATGACGCATTAGGTGTTGGAGAGTTTATTGTTCAAGGGACAATAAGTGTCCCAGTATATTTTTTCACTCATGCTGTTTCCAAAATCATCATTTAGACTGTTTTAGTTGACAATATGGCTAATGAGCAGGTTGTGTTAGACATGCAATAGTACTTATTGGGATGCTGAATAATGCTTCCATTTGACAATGTGATGCTTACTAAAACAGGAAGAAGTTGCTATTGAAGGTGAAGCTGGAAAAGTATACAGAGCAAGTTTTCATGATCGTTATGAAAGGAGTGTTCTTATATTGAGACCTAGAATGCAGGTATTTATCCATCCTGTTGTTGCTAATTTCTGTAGCTTTTATTTGCTCTTACCTATTAACTTGGCAATAAATCTTGCAGAATACTCAATCGCTTGACGACCAGATGTGACATCTAGTCTATTTGATAGAAAATGCCATCCTTAATCTCCCGGAGGGTCAGGAACAGATGGCTTGGTTGATAGACTTCACAGGGTGGTCCTTGAGTACCAATGTGCCCATCAAATCTGCAAGAGAAAGTATTAATATTCTGCAGAACCATTACCCTGAGAGGCTTGCTGTCGCATTTCTATACAACCCTCCTCGCATTTTTGATCAGGCTAAACTTGTCATTCCAAGATCTCCAAGTACATGGCAATGTTTTTAGTTTTGAGCTGTGACTAGTGAGAGCTTCAAACCAGCAGACGCTTCTTGATATGGTTCGCCAGGTTGTTTATCCCGACTTTGTTGCTGCTATGGCAAACTGCTCTTGACCTACAAGTGCAGATTCCACACGAGGTGCTAGTTAAATCGGGCCGGCCTCCATATGTTCCAGTCCTACGTTAGTTAGGCAGAGACATGTAGATGAAAAAGGCTTCTGGCTATTAGCATTAGCCATCTGAACAATCGGGCTCTCAGTTCCAAATGGAAAATTTGCCGGAGCAAACTGTGTTCCCTCTCTCATTGCCATTGTCTTCGATGATGAGATGAATTTAACGAGCAACAAACCATAGGTTCTCCGCAACCTCATGCCTCCATTCTCGCTTTAGTTTCTCAGGTCAATCTTCAATCATACGTTATATCAGGACATAAATTTTTGTAGGGTTCATTTCTTGTACGCCTAGTCTCGGTCTATTTATTGAGCCACTTCCTAATCCTTCTTCACATTATCACCTTCCTAATCACACTCGATTCCCCCACTATTTGACGACTAACAAGAGAAATTGCATGGGAACATAGATCTAGCACGACAAAATAATTAACAAGAAATCACAATGATCTGTATGCACTACTTCGAAACAGGGAGAGAGGTGGATTTTCGCTACACTGCATTGACTCGAATCTAATGCGCGGTGCAGTACCAAACAAGATCCATAGAAGAGCTGTATATCAGATCGTGACCAAGCAACCTGTTTTTCTAGGTTCATCATGAACAATCACATAAAATTTCCTCCATCATCTAGGACATGCCCAAGCAATCTTCAAGGTATTCTGAAAAGAAGGGTGGTTTTTGCTTGTCTTCCTCGATACCCTGAATAAACACCAAATATGAAATGAATAGCTATATGTACATTCCAAAGATCGATCCCAGCAATTATAACTATTTACATATTCCTCTCCTGAAACCCCCCGGCAAAGGGAGGGAAGCAATGAGTTTGAACATGCCGTACACTTGATAAGAATAGACAAATTCTTGCTATACAGCACTAATATGGTGATGACCACTCCAGCTTCTGATACATGTCTGCGAGTGCGTTATAAAGGATGGCAGCAGCTGGCGGCCTCAGCAATGAACCAAGTAGTATGTCCGATGCATTTATAGACTAGTTGCCATAAAATCGACAATTTTCTCTTGTCCGCGTTGTCACGACACTGCCTTGAAGGGAGCATCCAACAAAAGCACTTGCCAATTATTTTATGAAAAAGTAGAGAACAATTAAAGAACTTAAAAAAGCGGAACGAGCCCCACAGATTGCTAGCAATGAAATGATATGAAAATGAGAAATACAAATTCTAGATCTCTCCAACTTTTTACTATGAGTGTCTCAATTTAAGTAGGATTTATGACGAATCAAGCTCAGTGTTCTCTCAAATGATTGCTTATTCAAAAATATCCCTGCAGAAGCTTCCCCAACTAATGTCTCTCCCTTTTCCCCTTTCTTTGGCACTAAGAAATGGGCAACAAGCAAGCTTCTCAAGAAATGCTCTTTGTAGAAACTTTTTCAACCAATGATCTAATGAAAACAGCTTCACATAGCTTGAAAAGGTAAAGAGTATCATCATTTTATTAAATATATAAATAGCATTTGTGCAAGAGCATTTTAAGTAATCGGAGAAGTCTTTTACATGACTACCTAAGGACAGATACCCATGCCATACAAGCTAGACTACATAGCTCACCTCAGCAACAGAGACAAATGAGGAAGAAAGAGAGAACAAGACCCTTTGCAAAATGAGTAGTTTTTCTATGTCCTGAGACTGTTATTGCATCCACTTAGGACTTAATAAAAATAGAGAAATTACTATCACATTAAAACGGTTAATATCATAGGATACTATCCATGTTTTTTTGCATAGCAATGTATACATACCCCAAAAATCAGTCCAGAGGACAACTCCACAGTTTAAAAGGAAAAATAGCTATATAGATGAGTACCTTTACTGCATCTGTATGTATAACAAGCAGCACAGCCACCATCCCCCACTCGTGCATCAGCTTCAGCAGCCCTTCCAATGGGACCAGCTGCTGCACTCAAACCAGCCCCAACTGAAAAATGAGCAGTACCACCAAATGTCTTCACAGCCTCAGTTGTTCTCAACACTATAACGAAGTCTGTCAATTCTCCTCCAGCCTGCAATCACCCTTGACTGGTTACTATTGACTGGAATAAGGATATCTCTACATAAAAATATAACACAAAATCAAACATTTCTTGCAGGGATAATCTTTTCATTTATGTATTTGATTTTTACTATTATCGTTGTTATCATTTCGGGAGGAAGGGGAATTGACTAAAGATTTCTTTAGTTGACTTTTATGTTTTATGCAAGATTTCTTTGCTCGAGCTTAAGCCACACAAGCAGAAGCTATTAATGCGATAGACATGTTAACAGAAAGGGAACGGTTATAAGTAACACAAGGGCAATCTCTGGCTCAAGGACTTCTCCCACTTCCACAAAAAAGCAAAACACAAATTCAGAGAAAGGGAACAGAGATGCAGAAAGGAACTTGAAAACTCAATGGCAACATGGTAATCTAACAAAAAGTCCAAATCTCATCCAGAGAAATACTGTTCTTAGATAGAGTTCCAGAAAGGAGAAACAAATGGCACATTCCATGAAATAGAAGGATGACAGACCAGACATTTACAAAGGAAAATTCTCACAGAGACCATGGAAATGAAGCAGACAAGACGTCAAGCATTCCGGATGGAGTAAAAAATCAAATTGGTGTTTATTATCTAAACAATCATTTTGAGCACGTTGATTCACGTGGTTAATCTGCAGACTGCATGAAAGCCAAAAACACTTGTTGGTTCTGACGCTTGGCCCTTAAGGTTGATGAAATCAAAATCCAGGGATACGATAAAACGAGCCTACCTGTGCTCCCCACCCTATTCCACATGAAGAAATTGCAGAAGGTGGAGACCATGAGCCGTCTTCCCTACGAGCAACCACAAGGCCGTACTGTCAAATTCTTAATTTGCGAGATATTCATGAACTAGAACCAATGTGCACGTTGCATACGCGTATCCAGACAGATTAAAAAAAAAAAATTCCCCAAGAAAGCACTAGAAATGCTACAAGAAAAATACCAAATTAGTCTCCATCGCCGTACTGTCGGAAGCTTATGTTCTATCAGCATTCTGGTTCTCCACATCAATCACGACTCCATGGGAATCATTGTCCTCAGAATCATCAGCCACAATTTCCCGATCAGCGCTATGCACGCTCTCCGCCGAAGCAGCGTCCTCTTCGCCCTCTCCATTAACCAAAATCGACGGCAGCCTATCCGGCGAAGCCTTCTTGACCTGTCGCCTCTTGCTCCCAGAACTAGTAGTCATCCACACACGAAACAAAAAAAATGAGAATCCCGAACACGCGCCATGGAACCCGAGGAAATCAGCCAGCCGGCAGAATACCTGAGGCCGCGCTGCGGCATCTTGCAGGAGGCGGGGAGAAGCTGGCGGCGAGGGGCCGGGGAAGCGAAGGTCCGCGGGAAGCTCGAGTCCCTCCGGCACGGCCCGCTCAGCCCCCGGCTCAGCAAGCACGTGGACATCGTCGTCCTTCGTCGAACCACGAGAGCGCCGAGTCTGGAGACGACGACGACGCGTTCGTCGAGGAGCAAGCGCCGATGACGTCGCTGGCCTCAGGGAGGTCGCCGAAGAAGCCGTCGAGGTTGATGTGAGACATCACGTCGTCCTCTATATGCAACTCCAGATCCACAATCAGAACACTAGGGGAAAAAAAAAAATAAAACAAAAAAAAGGGGGGGAAGAAGATGAAGGCGACGACGGGAGATCTCTACAAAAACATCTGATTTGCTCGAGGTGGTTCGCCGGTCGAAAAGGAGGAGGGCAGAGAGAGGGAGGTCGCGGTCCTCTCGCCAGTCCCGTGCAGTGGTTCGTCGATTGCTCGCGGTCCTCTCGCCGGTCCCGTGCGGTGGTTCGTCGGTCGGAAAGAGGGAGGGCAGAGAGAGAGAGGGAGGTTGCGGTCCTCTCGCCGGTCCCGTGCGGTGGCTCGCCGGTCGGAAAGAGGGAGGGCAGAGAGAGGGAGATAGGTCTCGCGGTCCTCTCGCCGGTCCGGTGCAGTCGTTCGTCGGTTGCTGGCGGTGGTTCGTCGGAGACAGAGAGGGAGGGTAGATGGAAGCAACCAGCGGAGGAGAGGGAGCAGAGGAGGGGAAGAGCAAATGGAAGCACACCTTCGTTTTTTGTTCTCCCCCTGCAACGGAACGGAGAACGGGGGGAGAGAAAGGACAGATAGGACGAGTCGACAGGAGAGCAGTTCGAGCAGAGAGGAGAGAGAACGTCAAAGTGGTGGGCCCCAAATCTACAGGAGAGAGAGCAGAGGAGGACGCGTGCAAATTTTAAACCTTTGACGCCCTCGCCTACGTGGCGCCATGTGTCGATCACTGAGTGGTCTTACCCTACGCCTACGTGGAGGGTAAGACCCACCCAATATTTTCTCCGCTCGGAGGACGAGTTTGAAAAAATTTCGGACTGACTGACTGAGGGTTTCTTCTTTCTTACGAGTCTCTTTCTTTACGCCTCGCGTGGGAGGACCTGGTCCGTCTCTCTCCCCGTTCTCCTCTCTCTCCTCTCTCTCTCCTCTCTATCTCTCTCCCCTCCGCCTTCGTTGCTTCCCTCTCGCGACGTCCGCTCTGCTCTCTCTCTCTCTCCCCCTCCGCGAAGTCGTGCCTCTCTTCCAGCGAAACGACGAGCTCGACGGCGTCGGCGACGGCGACGAAGCAGAAGACGGAGACGAAGAAGCAGAAGCGTGCGTGCTCGGGGTTCTGGATATGGCTCGTCGCGTCGGTCGCGTTCCGGCTCGCCCTCATCTACCTCCTCAGGAACCTCCGCCTGTCTACCCGCCCCGAGGTCGCCACCCCTCTCACTAGCATTCGCCGCCGTAACGCCGCCTGTCTTCGCTCCGTTGATCGATTCCCGATCCCCGATCCCCCGCCCCCTCCTCCCTTGAAATCTTGGAGGTTCATTTTCTGATACGATTTCTGGTTTTTCTTGTTTATGCCGCCTGCAGTTGGCAAAGGCTACTGGTTGAAGCAGTAGGCGATGTCTCCCTACGCATGTCTCCCTACGTAGGTTCGGCTCCGTTCGATCTCTGGTGTGTCGCTGTTTGATGCTTTGATCCCTTCCACAGGTTCCATGTATCACGGTTCTCCTTTGCTGTTGCTCGTTCTCGGACCTCTCGCTGTCAAAAGGTAACTACCGGAGTATAATCGCCGATGCATTTTGAAGGCTAGGTTGATTGTGAGTTTTGCTGGTTATCTGCTAGAACTGAACTAGATTTATCTGGCGTTATCAAAGCGGAGGCTGTGGCTTGTGCGAAAAGTTGTTTTCGATTCCAGAAATTGAATTTCTGGTAATTGGTATATGCTGTCATAGTTGAAACTTGGATCCACTTTCAGTCGAATCCAACCATTTTTTTCTGTACATGTCTCAATTCTATCTCCTTTGCCTGGGCTTGTGCATATGGATCGTCTTTTGACCCATTATAAAAGGCCTCAGGTAGGGCAAGGTGCTACCTAAGTGCGTGAATTTGTTGGCCATTTGTGTAAGTCTTCATCTGGGCAGGGCATGGCCTTCAATTGGTTGTGCATTTGCATCTCTGTTTCCTGATGGCCTGCATCCTTTTCTCCTTCTTCTTTAAATTTGGTTGCTTTAGATTGTAGTGTCATGATAGCATGCTTATATTGGACTTTTTTCCACTTAGCTTTATGCTGATGGAGATTCACTTGGCCATGTATCTGGCCTTTTTATCTGGTTGTGATTTATCCATTGATCACAATTTAAATCTGAGATATTTGCCTTGCATGGCATGCCGTTCTGCATACAGAGAACTTGGCAATTGTAGTGTTTTGATGCAGTTTTATGCCATTTACATATATGTTCCCTGGGTAATGTCTTTGCCTATGCCATGCAGATTTTGCCACTATTTAGCAAGGATAAGGTGGTACATTTCAATAAGACAGATGCTCGTTTGGCAAACAATGGAATTTCACTAGATCTTCAGAGGCTCAGATGTCGAGTCAACTTTCAGGCTTTAAAATTTACTCCTCAGATCGAGGCTCTGGGGAACAAATTAGTCCACCTCCTTCGAGATAAGGGGCCTTTCGTGGCTTTGCATCTGAGATACGAGATGGATATGTTGGCTATCTCTAGATGCACCCAAGGTTGTACAGCAGAAGAAGCTGAAGAGCTCAAGCGAATGAGGTTTGTCTTGACATGTGCTTGCTTTATTGTTTGCCATTGGAATGATTTTCATTTAACTTAATCAGCTGATGTTGTGCTACTTATGCCTCAAGGAAAAATCACGAGCCTTTTGAAACCTCAAGGTGCAAATTATAGGTTCTTGAACGAAGGTGTAAAATCTAGTTTAACTAGAGATGCACATTGTATTTAAGGGAAAGTTGATGAAGTTTTTGTACATTTCTCTGTACTTACTTATCTGATTTTTCGCTCTAGGAAGGGATATGTTTTTTAAGTCTTTAAGTTCATGTGACTTTACCCTGAGATGGAACTCTAATATATTCCATGGCCTATGCTACATTTTAGTCAAATCCTGTGGCTTTAGCTCTGAAGCTCTAGGTGTCGCACTTGGGCAAAAGTAAGCTTGATTGAATACGAGGAATGTGGCATTAGATGTATTTCATCCTTTTATTTCATCAATTTATCTGTTTTTCTCGTTTCTCATATGTAAAATGTGTGGCCACATGAATTGTGCTTTTCATTCAGGTATGCATTCCCCTGGTGGAGGGAGAAAGAGATTGTATCTGAGGAAAGGAGATCACAAGGTCTGTGTCCTCTGACTCCGGAAGAGACATCATTAGTTTTACAGGCACTAGGTTTTGACAAAGACACGCAGATTTACATCGCATCTGGAGAAATCTATGGCAGCGAACGGAGATTAGCCACATTGAGGGCTGCATTTCCACGGATTGTGAGTTAACATATTAACGTGCTATTATATTCCTAATTCAGTGACCAACATCTTCTGATGCTAGCAGTGTTGAACTGAAGGTGAAAATCGTAATGGAGAATGTTAAAAAGTTCCATCTTCACCTTGAGGGCGTATGTAAAAATGATCCAGGAACGGTAGACAGTATATATAAAAGGATGCTTTAGTGGCTGCTAATGCTTGGAGCGTGTATTAGAACATCCGTTGATGCTTTGCAATTGGCACTGGGATGAGTCCATCTCCATGTAATCTGACACTTAGTTCTTCTATCTTTTTTCACAGATTTTACTTATATGTCAGGTTAAAAAGGAGATGCTGCTGGATCCAAAGGAGTTGCAGCAGTTCCATAATCACTCGTCACAAATGGCGGCTCTAGATTTTATGGTATAAATAGCCAGCAATACTTTCATCCCCACATATGATGGAAATATGGCAAAACTTGTGGAAGGTCACCGCAGGTAAGCTGTCGACTTGATTGATGTTCTTCCATTATTTCCCTTGGAAGAACAAGACAAATAAATTAGGCCTATCCAATTTTCTTTCAAAAGGCTGTGTGCAAACTGTGACATTTTTCTGTAGATATCTTGGATTTAAGAGAACCGTTCTCTTAGATCGTAAAAAGCTTGTGGTGTTATTGGATTTGTATCAAAATGGGACACTTTCACAGAATGATTTTGAAGTTGCTGTACGTCTGGCACATGAGAAGAAGATGGGACAGCCAAGTCATCGTAGAGTATATTCTAGGATTCAACATCAAAATATTTAGGCCTAATGTGGGAAAGTCCTAACTATGATATTGTAGATGTGGATCGAACCATTTCTAGTTCTTCAAATAGTATCTTCTTGTATGGAGCTTGCACATGCGATCTTGGAGAAGATAGTGCTTGAAAGTAATTTGATCAAGAGGAACGATGGATTACAACTTGTGTAGTATAGCTGTTATTGTAATTTTAGCCTTATGTTAATAGTATATTGGTTCTTTGGAAACGAGGTTGCAAAATCTCAATGTTTTGTCCTAATGCTAGGAGGGTTAATACCTTTTCTTGTTCAGTGACCTAGAGTTAAAGCCTGTTGGAATGTTGGAAGCGAAGCTTATTCTAAATTTCAATAAACTAAGGGGTTTATTTGCCAGCATTCTTATTCTAAATTTTGTGTTGCATGTGTCATATTGCAGGTGAAGGAAAAGATCTAAAATTGGTGGACGCCCTTGTTTTCGTGTTAAAAGAGCTGCTGAGGGAAGTCGATGACTTCTCATATGATGTGGACAGGCTTTAAAGAGTTACAGACTTATTAATGTGCAACAAGAAGAATCTTATGGTGATATATCATTGAAGATGACTCCTACATTTTTAGAGGCACAAATTTGATGTTAGATGGTTGCGTGCTCACTATTATCTTGCTGTACATCGACATAAGGTCATTATGAGTAATCAATGTGACTCCTCTCAGCAATGATGTTGCACTGTCCACTAAGTTCTCTTCTCCCCTCCATGTTCAAAGGCTAGAGAGTTTTGTAAAATCATCAGCGAGCCGTTTTCTTTATCTATATGGCGCTTTAGAACAAAATGTTTAACCGTGATTTGTCGGTGGTTCATGTATAGAAATGGTGTATACAATATTCTTTTCCTTTGGATGCATGTAAATAGGCAATTGTTCTTCCATGATAGGAGGAGCCTGCAATTTGCAACCAAACTGGCTCTTCACCAACTCTAGCCTTTGCGATTGTTTTTAGTGGGAGGATCGTTCATTAGGACGAGGTTGAAACCACTATAAATCATATGGAACAAATTGGGCGGTCTTCGTGCCCAAAAGCTCATTCCGAACCACGCAAACCTTTGGCTGAGTCATCCTTTGCAACTTCCGCGTTGGATGTCAAAAAGGAGGAACTTATTTGAGAGAATTTAAAAGAGAGGCTGCTCTCGGAGATGGCCAAGAAATCTCACAAAATGAACTTTTGTTGAGTTAGCATCAATATCCAAATCCTCACCTCTCAATTCTCTCATTCAAATTGTCGCATCTTCGATAATGGTCCCTCAACTGATGCTCGAACTCAACAACCCTTGAACTGAAAAATGATAAAGCTCAAATAACCTACGAAAACATCAATCTTGTTCTTTAGTGTACGATTCTTTTGCTTCATAGGCTAGTTTTTGCAAAACCCAAAATATACAATGTTAAGGATCCTCAATCAAACGTTTATAATTTGAATTTAAGAATCATCAATCAAACATTTATAATTTTCAGTAAGAATTTGGTCAAAATTTCTAGTAGCAACATGGGAAAATATGCAATAACAAAACAAATTTAATGATATGCCAACATAAATGTTCACTTTATTCATCCTACAAACAAAATGCACATACATTTATAAACAACTCATGAACAACCCAATGAACATTTTCAAGTTTGTCAAATCTCACAACATGTAGTTTTAAAGGTAAAATTACCATAAACAACAACACAAACATTTTCAATCTACAATTTTCTTTATTCTGTTTTGCCAAATCTTGTTTCACTTTTGTATTGAGACCTTGTCTTCAACATCCATTGAACAACCCTCGTCCTCATTATGGGTCGACATTTGTTTTTGCTCGACATTGCTTTGGCAAAAACTTTTTGACACACTCCTTGCTAATTGACTAATTTCCTTATCAACCCAAACAAAATAATTACAACTTTCTCCTCTTTTGTAATGGTTGTATTTTGGGCAGCCGTGGTATCTTCTCCCTTGGTTGTCCTTCGACCTTGCCGTTCATAGAGGACATTTTACCACAATAGCAAAACACGAATGTATCGAATATTCTGCCCAAAAAAAATGAGGATAGCCTAATGTAAACCTTCTCTTTTGCACAACATGCCACAGAAACATCAATGTTATATAAAAACATGCAATTACTACTGACAACTGTGAACTAGCAAAGAGGAGAAAAAGACAATCGCAAAGTCATGTTTAAACACTACTTGATTACTAGTGACAACTGTGAACCAACAAACAGGTGCTACAGAATGATTGCTTCGAGAGAGAAGGAATTCTACCTATAAATTCTAGGAGATGAGAGAAGAAAGCATTCTGATGTGTCGACTTCTATATATCTTCAAAGGACAAATTATTTTGATTGAGCTGCGTAAAATTGTTTTTCCATCTGGTTGGCAAATCACATTGAAGATTATGTTAATTCATCCCAGAGCAAGCTGATTTCTTTTGTTTTACTGTTTGAAAATTAAATGCACAAAATAGAGTGCTAACAGCCTACCCTCAAATGAACTAGAACCAATTGTTAAGTATATACGATATACTTAGTCCGCACATTCATGACAATCCGATCTCATCATCGACATAACAATATAACATCCAACTATCGCCGCAAACCCATAAGAGGAAAACACACACGCCATCAGAGAAAAAGAGAGAAAAGCAAAATTACCAAATAACATGCATATTGTTAAATGCTGACAGCAGAAATTGAAGCCTAAAGGAGATATCTGAAATTGTTACCTTGATAGACTGCAGCTCTGGTGATCTAGCAAGCAAAGACCGAATATACAATATCTCGACACGTGAGATGAGCATGATATCCATAACTCTCTTCGGTTCCATTTTACGAATAAACGTAAAAACAGCATCTCTAATTTCCGGAAGAATCTCAAGCTCTCTGGAAGTACTTTCTCTTGGTTGAATTTACCCAAATATCATCTGGAAATTTAGATAAATGATAACACAAAGACTAGCGAATCCAAAGCTTTGAAATAAAGGGCATGTAAAAGCTGGTCCTTAGAACGGGCGATTCTCCTTCTCTGATTGTAATTTCGAAACAAAAAATTTCCCTAATTTGATCCTTATAATAAAAAAGAAAACAATAATAGAGAGCAATGTTACCTTCCCAAATGTGTCATGATCCCAGATTTCGATAATCAGCATATCATGTAAGCCATCTTCTACAACAAAGTCAAATGTCTGATTCCAAACAGGGTTTAAACTGTCATTCACAACCTGAAAAACAAAGAGTCCTCGTTAGAAGCTTGGAAATAATAGAAAGCAAAGCAAGACAATCTCTTATGTCCGAAATTACCCTATTGGCATGGATTTTCTAACTTGATGAAGGTCATACTGTTTATTTGTATTTATACGGCAGAACACGAAGATTAAAGCATAAATTCTTCATAGAACCAGTCTTAGCTATTCATTAAAAGAATAAGGGATGCCATATACAAGTAGAAAAATCAACGGATTTTTTAGGTGATGATGCAAAGATATTTATTGAAGGTTAAAAGCAAACAGAAAATTTTTACAATCAAAGGCATGCACAACAAAAAACTGACCCTGGTTTTATTTCTCAATCTGGATTTTTTCATGCTCACTACGACATACGGATCTGCTTTGCCCATCAGATCTGAGGATGGTAAATCTTCGGCGGATATCACAGTGACAGAAAGTACTCCTCTGACAATTACATCCCTCTTTTTTGGCATATTTCCATTTCCATTTTCAGTAACTTCAAGACCATTCACTCCACCTTTAGAACCCTCTCCAAAGAGGTCATTGAAAAATCACGCTTGAACAGATTGGTAAAACCACTCTCCATCCCATTGGGACAGTACAACAACTCCGAATGCACCTAGGTTTTGAGCATAACAGAGGGGATAAATAATTCATTTCTGCAAGAAATATGTTTAACCCATGATACAGAAAAGAGAAGAGTGAAGTCATGATGGCAATACATAGAAATTAGTACTAATGACATGGATAGCACTTCCCACAACTAGCATCACATTGATTTTTTAGCCAATGGAATTTGCTATTTCTTCAACATTCAGAAAATTGCTTGAGAGATGGGCATTTATACAAGTTTTCCAGCACTACGAAATTCAGAAAACAGCCAGGCCAATTTGAGAAACAACGATGAAGAAACCAATAAGTGTGCCAGGCAGCCAAAATGTATGCAATTCTACTAGGGGTCTGGAGATCCAGAGGAAGTTCCTTTATTTGCACTATACCATTTTCTCCTTATATTATGGTTTATATGGTAGAAACGGCGGAAGGAACAAAAAATAGACAGAAGTCTACAAAGGTCGAAGAGTAGATTAAAGAAAAAAGAAAGGACTATGAAACATTTAACAAAAAAACCGTATTCTCACCTCCCCCCTGTATTTATTATCTCTTTGGATTTCCAAGTCTTTGACCAGCTTCAACCACACATCCTTCACTTTACCTGGTTCAAGGTCCTCTAGCTGTACTTGAGCACACCCAATCAACTCAGCTGCCTGGAATCCCTCATCATCATATATTTTAACCACCAAGTGCTGAGTAGATGCATCCTCAATAATAAATTCGAAGTGTTCATTCCAGACTGGATTCAAGTCATTGTTCTGAAAAAACAGTTCTTCCACTGTTAGTTTCAAAAATTAAAGAGTTCAAGGACCAAGCAACTGCTAAGGAACTCACAATTGTTTTGCTCTTTTTCATTCTATCACGAAGAGGCCTGACATACAACACAGCGTAAGGATCTGATTTCCCAACGAGGTCCTTGTTTGTTAACTCCTTTGCTTGGACAAGTTTCGCTTCCAACATTCCAACAGGCTTTAACTCTAGGTCACTGAACAAGAAAAGGTATTAACCCTCCTAGCATTAGGACAAAACATTGAGATTTTGCAACCTCGTTTCCAAAGAACCAATACACTATTAACATGAGGCTAAAATTACAATAACAGCTATACTACACAAGTTGTAATCCATTGTTCCTCTTGATCAAATTACTTTCAAGCACTATCTTCTCCAAGATCGCATGTGCAAGCTCCATACAAGAAGATACCATTTGAAGAACTAGAAATGGTTCGATCCACATCTGCGATATCATAGTTAGGACTTTCCCACATTAGGCCTAAATATTTTGATGTTGATCCTAGAATATATTCTTCATTTTTCCATCTTTTTCCATCTTTCATTGAAGCTAAAGAAGAACGAGGCAGCTTAGATCCAATCACCAATAGCTTGAAAGGGATGTCCCAACTGCTATTCTAACCATTCCTCTCATAAGGAGATTATTCTGTTACCTGCTATTTGAATGCATTTCTAACGAAGAAAAATGAGTCAATGAACCAAACTTGTAGTTCAGTAAATTTCTTCTACATCTCAGTTTGCTTCACATTTACTGGGATTTCCCATATTCACCGCTTTCTTAATCTGACAAGTCACCGTTTCCAAAGAACCAATATAATAGGTTGGTTGCACACATTGGACAGGGTGAAAACTTGGTCTAACATTGATAGCACCTGTGTGCTATGCGGAAAACATGAAGAATCTCGAATGTACTTGCTCTTTAAGTGTGTATTCTTAAAGCAGATTTTGGAAACAAGACTCTTACCACTGATGTTAAGTGTTTGTGGAGAAATTGGCGAGTTCTTGTTGGCTAGCTTTGCTGTAATCCGGTGGCATGGTATTTGACTTTGCATCTTGTTTTTCTGGGTAGTATTTTGCTGTTGCTACTGGTAGTGTAGATGGGGAAGACTATTATGTCATGTTGTCATTCGGTGCGTGGGGTCATCAGATTGAAAGTCAACCTGATGAATTATTCTCAAGTTATCAAGCTTTCCTATTATGATAGAATGCTGAAAGGGATCTCCCATCCTTTACATCGAGCAGGGACGAAAGTTCCCCTTAGTGATTGATAGTGCCGAGTAGAAGGGCCGTTGCTCAACAGATAAATGTTACTTTAGGGATAGCAGACTAATCTTATCCAAAAGTTCACAAATACAGGAAGGTTTGGCACCATGATCCAGCTGTATATGTGGGACAGTATGCTGTAATGGACTTGTACGGGATGTGACCTCCCTTGTTTTTTTTTTCCACAGGTTGTCCAATAAAATGAAGACTTACTTAATAAAAAAAGATATTGTGTAAAGTTTGTGCTCAATGAATGCGGTTCAAACAGTCAACGACAAGTGGAAATTTTATAAACTCTATTCATCTTACCAGTTTCCGAAAACCATTCTCCAATGAGCTTATCCGTTGCTGCATTGCTTTGAGAGCACTCTCCATATTCTCCACCGAGCTACACCATGGAAATTGACACCGTCAACAACTGCTGTCTTGTGGACTTATTCATAACAAATAGACAAATATCCATTCGTAACACTTTAGGTACTAGTGCATATGAATGTCAGAATCAATTACCAGACTAATCAGATGCATTTCCTTGATCTAACGCGACATAGAAAAGTCAACGTAAAGCTGGAATACATATTAATCCAGTTCATAGATAGCAGAAGCAAGTAAAGTTAATTAGCAGCTATCTCTAAATGCACCACTTTCAGCGATAAAAAGAGGGGGATAAAAAAAAAAAGCTATGTGCAGGTATGACACTTTGCCGAACAGAATCATGGATTGATGGCACATGATACTTGATGATTTTTTTAGTTGGAGAGACAATATGGATCACAATTCTACTAGAGGAATCACTTGATGCATATAAGATACTGCCAACAAACCAATTGAACCATATTCACCTTTGAAGATTGTTAGCCCAGCGAGATATAAGAAGCTCCACCACTTTTCCAATCTGTCCAGCAAAGAGCAATAGAAGAACATGAGCAAAAATCATCTGTCATGTATCCATCACATTCTAGTTTCACATCACAGATATCTTTTTGTCCTACTACGTGCAAACTGTCATTGACCACATATTCCAGGATTCAAGCAGATAATTATGTCCAGGGCACTTCTTTGAAATTTCGTATCTTCTTTTGATCCATACTCTCCATAACAACATGAAAAGCCTAAATCATGTTCTCAGCAGAAACTTTTCACAGGAAAAGCCCAGAATTGTCAGCAGGTCATTTTTACCACTCAAACGATAGTTCTCTATATATCTTGCAGCAAGTTACTCATGCGGATTTCTGTCCAGAAACTGACTGGACTTCTAATCGAAGAGATCAGCAATCGATATACAATGACAACAGTATTTGTATGTCCAAGTAGGCTACTTTACTTGTCTTACCTCTCTCTGGCCATCCTCCAACATAAAACAACTACTTGGCACGAAAGCCCTCTCAGACCCTTTCCATTATTGACTGTGTGGAGATCAGCAAAAGAAAGAACAAAAAAACGCAAGATAGGATAATTTAGCAAGCAGGAGAGCAAAGGGAATGATAACAGATCACTTGCTAGGTAAAAAAATCTAACAGGGTTCAATTCCAATAAGGAGAAAGTCCTGCAATTGGCGTAATGCGAAATCGCATGGCAGATTCAAGACAACAACATTTGATATATGTAAGTTTTCACATTAAAGCCGCAGCACAACCCCACAAACAAATGCTAACAAAATGCTATACTTTGACGCAGGCTTCGATCTGACCACAAAATAAAGAACTTTAGGCTTCGCATCTTCAACTCAAGAGCTCGAGCAAAGCTGAAACCAGCACGATCATCAAACAATTAATCAAGCATTGAAACACTAAGACGGAAAGAGTGAGCCTACATGTTTTGATCCAAGCATGGCCTCTTGGATCCACTTGGTTCACCCAAAAAAGTGGAATCCGAAGCTCTCTTTTGCGTGGACATAATTTTGGGAGTGTTCACTCGCTGAAAGAATGTTGCTTGTAGAGCTTAACAAGAACTGAAAAAGTGTCTGGATTTTGGGAGCGTTCGCTCGAAAGAATGTTGCAGAGAAAAGAACAAATCAGTAGACAGTTTATCCGCGAACTCAAACTCAAGAGGGCAGAGGGGGAGATCGCACGCCGGTCGGTTGCTCGCGGTCGTCTCGCCGGTATCCTTCTGGTTCGTCGGTTGCTCGCAGTGGTTCGCCGGTCGGAAAGAGGGAGGGTGGAGAGAGAGAGGGAGTTCGTCGGACACAGAGAGCGATGGGTAGAGAGAGAGGCGTGAAGAAAGAAAGCCCTCACTGAAATTTTTTTAAATTGGCGCCTCTTTTTCTCTCCAGAACGTGGGTCCCACGAAGACACGTGTCGCGCTCCCACCGCTTTCTTATTTGCCACGCTGGAACATCAGACGTACCTAATATTTTCTCGTCACAAATGGCTTGTCTACACAGAAAAAATGACGTGGTTTTAACACCTAACATGAAATACCGAAAAACTTTTTAAAATTTTTAAAAAATGACAAGTAAATTCTCTTTTTATAATCATTCAAAACATAAAATATTTCTCTTCATTTTCAAATTGTTGGAGAGAAAACAATCTTTTTTCCTTCCCTAAAGTGTAGACCGAATAGATCAGCTCTTGGGTTGAAAGTAAAAATACAATATTCATTTATTTCGTAGATAATGAATTACGTAATAATTATTTTTCTAAAAATAATTATTTATGTTACTTAAAATAATTAATTGATGAAAGATTTTTTATTATAAATAATAATTTATGTCTAAATATTTTCATTGACTATAAAAATACTTTTCGTTTAATAAAAAAGATTTATTAGCGATACAAGTGTTATTTTCAAGTTACATGAATCATTTTTCGGTAAACAAATAAAAAAAGTCCTATTGTGCCAGAATTCCGTTTAGGACCTCTGAAAGTTCCAGATCATGAGAGGAAGCTTAAATAGCCGAAAGAGGGACAGGTAGGGTTTTTGAAAACCGCGAGAGGCTTAAACCCTGGAGACGCTGAGAGAGCCGACCCAATTTCATTCGAGAATCAATGGGTTTCTGGGGTAAGCGTCTCTTCTTTCATCTATGATGTCATTTCGATGACTCCGGAGTTCTTGATACTAACCCAGAAGACGTTCTTGGGTTCCTTTTTGTTCTTATCAAGTTAGCTTCTTTGTTCGAGATTTTCACTTGCTGGTTTGCGTTTGAGAGCAGGAGTTCTATGGATTTGAAATTGATATTGTTGAATTAGGACTTAAATATCACCCAATATGATTTCTCTCGTGCATTTCCTGGTGGAGAAAGTTTAGTAGGATTTTACACATTTTGCCCCCCACTTTGATGCCGCTCTGTTGCACTTTTCTTACATCAGTATCACGTTTCTCTGCAGGGATTGAAGTGAAACCAGGAAAGAAAGTGAACCCTTTTCACGAGGATAATCTACAGGGAAGGCTTCACGTAACGCAGGTTATTCTTCTTCTTGTCATTGCTCTTTCTCTTGCTTATTCAAGCATTGTGATGTTAATTGAAAGGGAACGAGAGGCTTTACTGTTAAAAATGAAATGGAAGCTATAGTATAATGTGCCCTTTAGACCCACACAGATTTTTATCGATGAATTCAGGCAGAATTGGATTTTGCCGTGCATAACCTTTGTTTTTTTAAAGAACTTTGATCACTGTTCTCAATGGATGTGTACTTCTTGTGTGAATTGTAGGCAACATTGGGACTTGGCTCATGTGCTGAGAAGAGCGTATTGCAATGTTTCAGGGAAGATAAGCCTCCTATATTTTTATGTACCCTGTTGCCTAATAAGATTGAGTCATGTTCCTTGGATCTTGAATTTGATGATGAAGATTCAGTGTCCTTCTCTGTGATGGGCCCAAAAAGCATCCATCTTTCTGGTTACCTGCTGGCGGATGATGAGGATGTCGGAGATGAATATGGACTGTATCCTTTCGAGTGCCTCATGAACTTGTGAATTTATAATTCTGTACATGATGATGCAACTATGTTTGAGTTCTTCTTGACTAAAATTTAAAGTGATTCTTTTGGAGAGGATGGTCTGGAGACAGGGTCCGAGGAGTCATCTGAGGAGTTTGATAGTGAGGATGAATATGAGGATGACTACACCGATACAAGTGACAATGAGATGTTTGCGCCCTCTTCTCCTCGGGTTCGCAACAGTGGAGGTGACTTTCTGTAATTTGATTTTACATCAACCTAAGCATTTTATTACTCCTTTTTTTTTTTCACTCCTTTTTTTTTTCTTCTTTTGCATGCTTCTGGTAAACCTGGAGGAAGTTAATGTGCATTGGCATGTGCAAGTTGAGTTATTTTCTATATTCGGAAACTCAGTACGCATGCATGAATGTTCTGGTTTATACCTGCGCTTTGCTGTGTACTATGGCTATAGATGTATATTATGTGTTGCGTTGGTTTATCAATTTATGCAGAAGGCCTTTTTATGCCCTTCCAAACATTCAATTGTCTTGTGATACAAGGGAATCTTCTGTTTGTTGATTCCTCCTGTCACATCCGTGCTTTGTTGTCTGTTTTATTATTTTATGGGATGGTGTCTTTCTGCCGTTAAGTCTGGTTGAGAGTCTGATGCTCTAAAATTATTTTCTTTTACTACTTATATGTGAAGATAATATTCCTGCAGTGGTGATTGAGGAGATAACAGAAGATGATAAACCTGCCAATGGGAATCCTTTGTCCAAGAAACAAAAGAAGAATAGACCAAGTGATTCGAAAGAAGATTCTCAGTCTCAACATCAAATTGTTGTCAGGAATACCAGTAGTATTGCGCCTGTGGAAAGTGAGGATGAAGATGGCTTTCCGTTATCTATTTCAAATGGAGCCAATGCTGATTTCCTGAAGACTGGAGCAGTTATGAAACCAAAAAAGGAGACAACTGGGGAATCGGAAAAGAAAGTTGATGATGTTCAGGTTGACAACCAAAAGAGAGAGGCAGAATGTGTTGAGCAAGATAGTCAACCAGATGGGTAAAGTATTTGGTCATTATTGTTTTTGACTGGGAACAATGGTGCTAAGCCAATTCTTGTTAGTGGAACATGTTGACTTTACCTTTCTTAGGTTCATTATTGGACATGATCGGAATATGTTCATCATGTGTCAGCAATAATTATCTTATCAGCAATTATTCAGAAGCTGGAGTGACTGAACTAGATGGGACTTGTGCTAACATTTAACTTCTTGTCGTTCTTTTAAATTATCTAAGTTTGTATACTTCATTGGCAGGAAAAGGAAGAGAAAGAAACAGAAAAAACAGAAAGAAATGGATAAAGAAGGGAAAGTTGATATCGATGCTGATGACAGCAACATTGCTTCATCAACTAATAACCGAAGCAAATCTCATGAGGTGAAGAATGAGGATATGGATCAGGCTATGCGTGAGGGAAACCAGCTTGATGATGAACCTTTGAGTAGCCAGTGGGTTTTCTTGACTGGACCTTCTCTTTTAAAATATTAGTTCCTTTTCATTCAGCATATTGATCCAATTTCAATAGCTAATAGGGTGAATATATGCTTAAATTTAAAAGATTGAGTCATTATTAGAAAAGGAAAAAAAAGTTGCAAGATCGATTTTTTTGTAATGAATGCTATAGTATCTGGCAGTTTGATTCCAAACGTCTGGTTATATGCCGAGGTTTGGGGAACAGGAATAATATAGTGCCTGTAAGGTGGGTTGTTTCAATTGACACTACAGTGATAATTTGGTGTTTTGTTTTGTGTCTATAGCTCTCAAAAGGGTAGTTAATTGGGTACGCTAGGGACCTTGTTAGACCTGAATTTGTTATCTTGACTGGAAAAAAAGAAAAGAAAAGGCTCTTGTTACTCACATTGGGTTGCCCATCAAATGAGCAAGGATTTTACTAATCCGAGTGTATCTAAGAATTCCAATGTCTTATATCTAGGAAATAGAAAAATTAAAATGAACCTATTATTTAATCTATCTGTGTAATCTTGGTCTAAAATGTACATTATACCCAGTGAAAATCAACCGGAGAAGAAAAAGAAGAAAAAGAAAAAGAAGTCCCAGGAGCCTGCAGGAGCAGCAAACAGGGATCAACCCATGACAGATGTGAAAGACAGGAGCGCATCTGAGGTTGAGCCCAAAGAACAACAAGGGGATGCTAAGCCCTCGCAAATCAGGACTTTTCCGAATGGCTTAGTCATTGAGGAGCTAGCAATGGGCAAACCAGATGGCAGAAGAGCTGCTCCTGGAAAACAGGTTTCTTCTTCGCTTCTATCAAGGAAATTTCTTGGAACCGGATAAGATGCTAACTATTTCCGTCCTTTTAATTCTTCTCTCCTTCCTGGCTTTGATTCTGTGGTAAAAGCAATAGAACTTGGCTGGCATATTTTGAAGTTCTCTTTTTGTAGTTTTGGTTATTGTTTTACTTTTCTACCATGTCTTCTTCACTCCTTAAAGCATATATTGAAATTGATAAAATAAAATGAGGAGTGATGTTTCATGAATGGACTTCCTGTTATTGTTAATGCAAAGAAGGAATTAACATTGATGTTCTTTTCATTAAATGGACTTTGAATGCTGCAAGTCCTGTTGATTCACCTAGTTAAGCCTTTTTATGAAGTGTTCAAATTAACCTTAACCTCTTTTTAAAACTTGCTTTTTATCTTGATCTGTTGGAGATTTTAGTTTTATTTTGGTAACAACTATGTAATGCTCTGCAACCCCTGTCAATTCACCTGGTTTATATTCCTTACAAATGTTCAATTCAACCTAAACATTCATTTAGATTTGCTTTTTTCTCTTGATTTTGTGGAAAGTCTAGTTTTGTTTCAGTAATGAGTATGTGTTGTTTGGTTTCAGGTTAGTGTGCACTACATTGGCAAACTGAAAAAGAATGGCAAGATATTTGATTCCAATGTAGGAAGAGCACCATTTAAATTCCGATTGGGTAATAGTCACGGTACATGAACTGTTGATATCTGGAACTTAATCTTTGCCAATCATTTGTTTTAAATGCATTCTGTCGACCGTGCAGGTATTGGACAAGTGATAAAGGGATGGGATGTAGGGGTTAATGGTAAGTGAGAGACTAGCATTTTCAAAATAATCTTAAGCATATTTTCTTTATTTGTCTTTTTCTTTTTGTAATTTGTTTCCTTGTGCAACTTTTAGGAATGCGCATTGGAGATAAAAGAAGGCTCACTATTCCACCTGCAATGGGGTATTGCAAATTGCATTTTTTCTTCTGTTTACTTGATACGTTTTCTATGACTGATATGTTGCATTATTTCCTTTTCTTCCCACTGTTCTTGATTTGTTGCATTTTCTCAGCCTAGCTTGTGTTAAATTCTGGCAACTCTAGAATGGATGCTAAGCATGCTAATTACTATACTGTATTTATCCGACTTTAAGTGCTCAATGCTTAAAGTAACTTTCCTATACAATGTAAATAAGGTAGACTGCTACACATTCTTCACCTCCTCTTAATAATCATCTTGTTGATCCTCGTCCAACTCTGTAATGCAGTTATGGTGCTCAAGGCGCTGGTGGGAAGATACCACCGAACTCATGGCTTGTGTTTGATGTTGAGCTGGTTGACGTTCGCTGATTATAATCAGTTTTGTTGGTGTGTTTTGGTGAATTGTGTTTAGCTGCACATATGCAGCCAAAGTTTTGTTGTGCTTTTACCTGTGAAAGACAAGATTGCTTTGTTTCTATAGATGCTGAATTGGTCACAATCGATGCAAGTGTTAATATCTAGGAGCTATCCTAATCTGATATCTCCTAGTCTTACCATTGAAATGTTGAATTACCTGTGGTAAATTTATCATTCTTTTTTTTCATTTCAACCGTAGCTGCTTAAGTGGCGCAGTGTCCTCTTCGTTCTCAGTATGCTGGGCTGTGTAAATTGGCGAAGACAAGGTAATCACGACAAATCAATGAGAGCAAATAATGGGTGATGAAAGGGCTTAGAGTCACTTATCTGACCAGTTTTGTGTAGTTCTTTTGATTTCCACTAGTCAATCTGCTAGTCACTCGCACTTTAGAGGTTAAAAGGGATTGTGGTTCATTGTGGTATAAAATGCGATGGGCCGTACGACAAGGTAAAATTTCATGGTATCTCAATGGGACGAAATTTATTGGTTGCCCAGTTGGATAATCCGTTGCTTTGCTGAGTAGCTTCTTCACACGTAGCGCAGTCACAGCAAAGGATAATCCGACACTGCTAGCATAATGTAGTACAAATTCTCAGCACGATTCGTACATTTTTTCTGTAAGATGTTTCCTGCTAAAGGGTATAACGCTTCAGGGGCGGTTTTCCTACATATGTGTCTACTATGTAAGTAGATAGAAAGTCCTTGTACAATAAGGATCTATAGAGTGGTGGGTTGTGGTTGTTGACTATCACTTTCGCGGGCTCAACCAGGCAATCACCGGAAGGATGAATGAAGGTGGTGACTGTTGTCCGTGCTGATGTTCTGTTCGTCGTCACTCGGTGCTCTGCACTTCTTAGCTTCCCATTGCTGATAATCTGCAGAAACTGACAAACCTTAGACAAATTTTGAATCTTTTGAGGGTCTTAAAAAGGTGATCGTATGAATTTAGATCAGGTCAAGAGGGGCGTGAGGTGAACCTGCAAAGCCAGTCCTATGTTGATCACGAAGGCATCGGGAAGAGGCTGAAGGGCAAGCCACTGTCCGTCATTGAGGACTTGAAGCCCATGCACTGGCCCTTGAAGAAGGACGGTAATGAGATTTACATCCCCGTGCCGTGGCAATCCGAGGGTCAAACTTGGATTGGGACAAGGAGGATAGCAGTTGAGAGCCATTAGCTGAACTCGATTCAACTCACCCTGCTCGAAGAATCCCGACTCTTGTCCCAAACCTTCCCCAATCAATTCCAGCAGCAACATGCTCAACTTTCTCACTTCGACTGAGTACTTTCTCAAGAGCTCTCTGCAATGCATAAGCAGATTAAAAGTGAGTGGAAGGTGATCCCGAGAGCCCCTTTGCTTGCATGGGCTTTTAAAATTAGTACGGGTCTCTAGTGAAGTTCAACATGTGCAATTCGACAAGTCTGTGATGCCTAATCCTTACTGATACGTGCTGAAATAGCAATTCGTGCATAGTTGGTTCCCTTATTAGGAATTGTGATTTGTTTTATCAATCACAATACAATCAAATTGGTTAAACCAACATGTCCTGTCCTGATGACAGGACGGAGTTGAGTCTAGTAAGGGAAAGAAACTAGGAAAAAGGCATGGACCGCAGATACAAGTGCTAAATGGATAGTAAGTGCCTCAAGAAGAGTCTGTTGAGTCGATCTGCTGTCGATAAACGCAGCTATTCAGCTGGTCTGGAACGCATGTACGTCTATAATACATGGAAACTCAAGCAAAAGATACCTATAACGAGCAGGCTTCTCGGGCCAGCATTGAATGTGTTCATCCACAGGATGACAAGGGTGTCGCAGACTGTCTCTCCAGAAGTGCACCTTCTCTTTGTCATAGTCAATGCTCGTGTACAACCTGCAGCTCCTCTTTGGGTCTTCAGAGTAGACGCTCGCCTTGTCCTCAATCGGCAGCTCGAAGAACTCCTCCGCCACCTCCAACACATCAATCATTAGCTTCTTTGAAACCCCATGATTTGTCAACTGCAGTTGACACGAAACGGCACATTTATCTCTCTTTAGCATTTGCAAATCGCATTCAGAGTAAATTCATTAGTGCTGATGCGCCATTAGACTATCTATTTCCAAAACCTGATTTTTGGCGCCGCATTGAAAGCACTTGTTACTCTGTTTGACTCTTTTCAAGAAGAAGATTCTTTCCGGCGAGCTAAGATGATTGAATTTATACTACTAAAGTACTGAAAACGTTCCTAGGGAGGCGAAAATGCAGGTATGTATGCATGTTGATAATCCTTGATCCTATATACCATAAAAAATATGTAGGGCAGAAGCAATGCTTTGCAAAACCTGAAAGAAGCCAAACTCTTGGCCCGCCTTCAGAACTTGCTGGACATTTTCTGCTCGGTCTTGTCCTAGGTCGATTACTGGAATGACTTTGCAGAGCGCAAATTCTTCCTCCCCAGGTCTGCTTTCTGGAGGCAGAACATAAGAATCCGGCACGTGTTGCAAGTTGCATCTGCTCGAAATTAGCTTGTCCATCGATGCACAACTTAGTTCCTTATTGGTAGCCAATCCTGAGTTCTGGGAATGATTAAGAGAATGAAACTCAGGCGTTAGTGAGGTGACCATGCCTGAGAAGCATATTCTTTCCTGAGAAATGCAGTCGATGCTTTGGAGTTAAACGACAGACCAACTAACAATCATATCGGTATAAGGTCCACTTCGCAGGTCAAGCGAATCACTCCTGCATTATTCTGTTAGTGTAGTTTGTCTGTTGTAGTAGAGGCATAAAGACACAGGCTTCTCAAGAATATTGGAGTAACATAAGCGTACTTTTATATCAACACAATTCACAATTTAAATCGACCCGACTCAATTATTCTAAACTCGATAACATAACTTGACAGGATACAATATTTTACATGTAGTTAGACTTAATTATCATAAAGCAATACTAGCCAAACTTGATGTTGAATTGGAGCTTGAGGTTGACTTTTGACTTCTCCGAGTACCATTTTATTGTTACAAAGAAAAAATCCTCGTATATGCTTCTTCTAGGTTTAAACAATATAAAACATATAAACATCAAGCTTTTTTTTTTTGGGTAAAGAAAATTTTTTTTTGGTAAAGATATAAACATCAAGCTTATGAGCCGCTTGAGCCAAATATTTCAAATTTGACAATACTAGCTTAGATACTTGAACGGTTGAACAAAGTGACCAAAGGAAAAAGATCAATGGTAACTTGAACATGGAAAAAGAAGAATATAATAGTGTTTTACTATTTTTGAATTCAGCAATGCGAGTACATGAGTAACTCAGACTACGTGGCACTAGACATCATTATGGACTTGGCAACCCACAGGCTCGCCTAGGCCCGTCCACCAAACTACTGGGCTTGGCTGAGAAAATAAGCCCAATTAGGCGGGCCTAGCTAACTTTGCTGGGCCTTGATATTTTCTAGGCAGAACCTGGGCAATAGTCCATAGGCTAATTGTGATTATGTCAATTTATGTCAGAAAAAGTCAACCTATTACATTTATGTTAATTTAATCATAAACCTATTAATAATTGTGTCAACTTAGTACTTTTGGCTAATTTGAGCCAGATATTGCTAATGTATATGTCGGGTCTATACATGCAAAGCTAGCGTTGATATAAGCATTTTTTAATAGTATTTTAATATTTTTCATTTTTTTCTTCTTCTTTTTTATTTTAATTCTTTTTTTCTTTGATCCTTTCTTTCTTTTCTCTCTTTTTCTTTTCCTCCTCTTTTTGGTGGCCGACATAGCCATGGCTAGCGAGGGCGGCCACACCAAGGGTCCTTTGGGTGAGGTCGATAGTGGGCATTCTACATTTTCTTTGGTTTCATGTCTGTAGAGGTTTGGAACCAATGAATGAACATTTCGAGCAAAGCTTCGAAGTTCGGATCTCATGCCATTTTCTTCTCTCGACTTCAATGTCATAGACTCGGAAGCATCAAGATTTTCAACTCACTCCTTCTTGTGCGCCAGATATAGTGAGGCCACCCTCAAATCTCGCAAGGGCCACCCTCACTCAGGCGAGGGTTAGGCAAGGCTAACCCTCACTAGCCACAGGAAAGAGGAGGAAAAAAGAAAAGAAAAAGAAAAGGCAAGGAAAAAAAGAGAGAAAACAAAAAAAAATTCGAAATTTACTAAATATTATTAAATAATGTACATGTTAACAATAATCGTGCCATACAGGCTAGTCGGCATTCACATCAGCAATATCCGACCAAAATTAGTTGAAAAAACTGAATCTAAATCAAAAGATTTAGAACTAAATTGGGATAATTAAAAGGTTTAAAATTAAATTGACACCAATGCATTAGATTTAGAGTTTTTATGACACTTTTTCCCTAATTATAAGGGTTGATATTTCCAAAAGAGTCCATTGAGAAATGGTTTAAATTGTATTAGGTACAAGTAAATTCAACTTTGCTGAAGGAAAAAAATTGTAGTGAACGACATCGATTGTTGTTAGTAATCTAGAAGGATGTGATCCATTGAATAACAAAAGGGAAGTGATCATTAAATTTAAATATCATGTAAGATGATAGGCATATTATGTGTAGTAATGCGATTGGTCGACATAGCATGTTAATCGATCAACATAAGGGGTTGATTAGATTTGGTACAGTTAGTCAATTACCCTAAATTAAGAGAAATTAATAACCCTTACTCCTCCCTTCTACCTCCGCCTCCATCTATATTATGCTCAACTTGGCCTCCCTACAAATCACTATTGGTGCTTAAGATGCGTTTAGTTTAGCTTTTTTAAGGGGCTTTTAGCCTACAAAGCTCCTTAGGGAAATGGTGAGGTGTTTGGAAAGTATTTTGAAGTAGTTTCCGATCAAATGTTGGCCTTGAGAATACTAGAAACTCAAAGCTACTCCTACCCAACATTTTGAAGTAATATTTGCTGAATGCTGAAACTAGGATTAATCCTTGTCTTCGTCCACCTGTTCCACCCTGCTCCCCCCTAAAGGGCAGAAGTCCCTGCTCATCAAACAACTTGCAAGTCTAGTATGTTTGGTGAAATATGGCTTCGAACCAATTGGACAATCAAGTCTAACTTTGAAGCATGATATCACTTTCTTTAAGGATTTATTTGCTCTCACAATATTGCTAATGGTCACTAGCAAATTTCTTCCAATATACAACAAAGTTTCAAATGAGAATACCATATAATAATTCTAGTAATTTAGGAAACAATTAGAAATAATAGTTGTATATTCTTTTGAAAGAAAATGAAAAATGGAAGAAGAAGATTCTTTAATTGAATAGGTACATTCAGTAATTTATAGCAAAAGAAAGAAGTTATATCTAAGTAGACACAACCTTCCGAGGATTAATAAGTTATATCTGAATAGGTTTGAACTCGAAATGACCTTTGGAAGAAAATAATAAAATTCGAAATTAAATAAATAAATAATAAAAAATAACCATAACTTCTTCTGAATAATCACACTGTTTCAATAGGACGCAATGGTTAATTTTTTATAAAAATAAATCAGAATTTTCCAATAAATAAAAAATAATGATCGTTGGTTAGTGCCAAATCTCTTCATGTGCACACTCACATCTTTTTGATGTAGGACAAGGCACTTCTTCATTTGTTTTACAAACAAATTATCAGCAATCTCCCACTTTATTTGTAAAACAAAGATATAAAGATAAAATGTTAAAAAACATACAACCAAAATTTTCGTGAGATTAATATACATACATAAAGGTTTCTTTTGAGTTAGACGTTTACTTAGTGCAAGTATCTCAAAACTCTATCAAAGTGACAAGTATTTTGACTTTAAATTTGTACTTTTAAATAATATAATCGAACATACCGTATATATACTAACCTCTTGTTTCAGCAAAAAGTTCTATATTACTCCACACTATTATGGCCTTGTACTTAATCTTGTTTCATGAGCTCTCTAGAAAGCAACCTTAACTTTTGTAAGAAGTGACACCACTTCTAAGCTCATATAGGTGAAGTATTGTCGCGACCCATCTCTCCACCACCTGGCCCTCAAGATAAAGAAGGGGGGGAGAGTCGGATTTAGAGATACTTGACCATTAAAACTCCCTCACGGTTCCCAGCCATGGAAGGCATCATCACCTCGCCTTCCGAGAGAACCTCTTGTGAGTTCACTTATCGTAGTCACGAGTTCTCCCAAGCTCGTACCCCGCGTGACAGCAGAAGGTGTCGTGATTCATACCCACACGAATAACACACCTTGAAAGAAAAGGTCGGGTGTAGATTTCAAATTTTGGAGTACATTTACCATAGTAGCCCTCCCACTAGTACTCTCTTTCCTAAGGATGGCATCATTTCATCCATTAGGAGCTTTCCATAGTGGGTATGCTAAACCATGGTGAGCCTCGTCAAAATTCATGCGCCTCATGACGGGTTTATTTATACAACCTAGTTGTTTAAAACAATCTAGAGGTAAGACAAGAGTCGCCACTAGCCTCATTTTTGGGGGTTGGCTAGAGAACCCAATCAAGGACCGGGAGTAGTCCCTCAATTCCTACGCAACTAGATATCCAGATTCAAGGACAGGTTACGCTAATATTTTTATTAGTGCCCTTTCGGTATCTAATAGTATATTGTGTTACCTAAGGTGTCCATGCATTTCTTTTTACCTTTTCGGGATTGTTTATCTTAAGCTAGGCGATAATGCGTGGTTAGCCATTTTCGTGCCATTCTATTTCTAAGAAAAATGAAAAGAAGGCAATCAATTGAATTGAAAGTGAGAAATTGTGAGTAAACAACCAAGAAAAGCAGTAAATCTATTATACATTCCTAAGAAAGATAAAAAGGGAGATGAAATGAGAGAACATGAAAGGAAAAGAACCCACAACCCATCGGGTTTTTATACAAATAAGGAGAACCTGAGACATATGTCGAAAATGAATAGTACAAACTAATGGTCACATTGACCTTCCACCTTTTTTGTGTCTTCTTCATTTTCGGGATTCTAATCTAAATCTAGTCTAAACCTATAGCTACGTACATATAATGCAAAGAAACAACCATACATGTCCAAATGATCAAAAGCATTCATAAGGCCGAGATCAATCAATCAAGTGAAATGAGGTTTAAAATCAACCTAGTTTAGGTCTCAGGGTTGGCCTTTGCAATTCATGCATAGGTCCCTTTAGACATCTACTCGATTCATTTTTTTTATTTTTTATTTCTTATAGCCATTATTGACCATTTGTGTTTTCGCATGACCAATAACATTTGTAAGTCCCTAACAAGAGGTTCTATGTGATCCCCAAGATTTTCACTCGACATCATGTATCGCTCCTAACATACATCTAGAATTCACATACGTTGCATGAATTAAACATACATGCAGGCCTTTTAAACCTTATTCCTAAGCAATTAAACAAGTGAGTGAACCGTCGACGGGTAACTTATTATCAAGGCATGTGCCATTCACGAACACAAGCATTTCTAATAGATGACATGATTGTATGCATGAGGGGGTACATGTGATATTTCAAAAAATGGATTTTGAAATCATTGGTAAGGTTTTTGAGACAAAGTGATATCTTAGCTATGGAACGCATTAAATTGTCAATGTTATCTCGGAGCTCGCAAATGCACTCATAGGCATAGCAAACATTTTAAATACGGTCCAAATCATGACTTCCTAAATCAAATCAAGTATTGAAAAGAATTTCTAAAGGTTTGCTTTTGGAAACATCATATGTACCAAAGCGATTTCAATGTGCGATTTCAAAAGTCCATTCATTAAAAATCATTTAACAATGAAAATCAACATTTTTGAAACAATTTTCATGAAAATGGCATGTCCTAATTCCATGCACAAACTAACCTAAAATATTTAGCTAAACAACCACAACAAAAAGCCCATAAGAGAAAGTTTCAAACCAATCACAGCAAATAAGCAAAATTGGGTGGTACCCATTGATGATATAACTATGAAAAAAATTACCTAACATGCATAACATGATATGGAACAACTTTTGTGAAGAAAATTTTCCTAAAAAAGCTAAGAATGATTTTATAAAAATAAAAAAGAGCAACAATGCATCAGTAAATTGCCAAATTAGCAGGAGACCGAGTCATTACAATCAAGATTTAACCTACCAAATGAAGTCTAAAAATCATGAAATTTTTCCACAACATAGCTGATGAGGTAATAAACAAAATTTATTAAGGGATCAACTTAAGAATCCCTATCCAAAAATTGATACAAAAATGGTAAATGTTTATCAAAACTGGGGTAAAAACAGGGGTCCGAATTGGATTCTAAGTCTAAATTCTAGTTAACGATGAGCAATTTGTATGAAATTAATGGCATTTGAAAGTTCTAGGCGTGCTTTATAATTTCCTAGAAGGGTCCGAGTCCAATCAATGTCAACTTGGTGCTCTAAGACTGAGGTTTGTGAAAGCACACATGTCAGCCATTAAAATCAGAACATACACATGCATTATTAAACCTCAAAAGCATTCATGTAATGTACAAATGGCATGAAAAATCACACACGATCTAGAATCAGATGTGACAATTGATGTGGGTAATCATTTAACTCTAAGTCGGTATGCGAAAATGTTATGCAGTTCAATGTCAATATAATATAATCCGAGACTTATAATGACATGCTTGAAAGTTCCAAAGTATAACTAGCACAGTTGTGACATGATTTTCACATACGAAATGACGTTCAACTATGGCGAACCGCATATGCACATAAAGCTTGCAATATATAGTTCAAATGTCAAGAAGACATTAATATGAAATTTGATCTCAAAGAAATCCAAACAAGTATGAGAAGCTATGCTCATGATAAGGTTTCGATCCTAAAACAAGAATTGAAAACATGCCTAATTTCGATTACTAAAGAATATGCACAAATCCAAACAAAAATGTGTCATATAGAATGAATGATAAGAAGCATTTTCCATTAAGAACTCAAAACTTACTTGTGATCATACGAATGACGATGAAAATGGCAAAACAAACGTGTATTATTAACTATCATAATTGTAACAACACAAATCATGCACCAATAGAAAGCATACAACATGCATTTCATTCTTCATGGAGGCCCTAAGGTTAAAAAAGCTCATTTACATGCTTAAATTTGTCAAAATATGCCTTGGGTTAGTTTAGGGCACACAGACACACACTCAGATCTAAGAGATTTTGACCTACTAAAACATCTCCAAAAATTCTGAAAAAATAACAAGACACTTTTAAGACAATGAGAAACAAGTTTGATGAAGACCACTTTACCAAAAATCCATCACAAAATCCAGGACAAAAATAACGGACTAAGAATATAGAACCTAAAGAGCACCAAGAATCTGTAGAAATCGAGTAGATTGTAATGTATTTTTCGGCAGTCAAATGTTGGCCGTTCAAGCCGTGCAACCTATCAATTCGAAGGTCTCGAAATGCACTTTTTAAATCTAGAAAGTCTCGAGTCAAAGTAAGGCCATCTAAGGTCTTGTTTTAGGCTAAATAGCAAGCATGTCACATAGATCCCAAAATTGCATATTTGCATTCAAAACTACATAATCATCCACAAATCATTTTCAATATCCATTCAATCTTAGCAAATAAACGATCTAACCTATCAATCAAGTATCTAAACATTCATATAGTCCTTAAGTGTGAATCCTAGCCTTGATTAGCTATTCTAACTTCGCTTCATTGAATTCGAGTCCAAGAACATTACCTTTCGCTTCGATTTTCGTCAATTTTGATGTAGTCGGACAAAACAACCTTGCAGGAACACGATCAAAACTCCAAGATCACGATCGGACCTCCACAAAGTACCACAAAGATCAGCTAGATGCCAATTTACAACAACAGCAAGGACCGGTCCAAGCTAAGACCAATTTGGGGCTATCAGAGGAAATCCGATGGCCAATCGGCTTGTAGCTAACCACATGAGGCGAGCCTCCCAAGGGCTGATTGGAAGTGATCAGTAGCTCTAAAGATCATCGCCAATTGTTGACTTGGGCCAAACACAAAGCCAGTCCAGAAGCTGGATTGATCTTGACCGTTAGGAATGGATCAAGTCAAAGGGATTATTCTAGTGGCCGATTTGGTGTTCCCCGACCAGAGAGAGGTCGGGGATGAAGCTAGGAGCAGATCGGCAGAGATTACTCTGCCCTTCTGAGTCATCAGACCATCGGTTTGGGTAGTCCAAGAAAAATAGACTGGCAAGGACGCCGGTTTAGAGATACTTGCAAATCAGCTTGTGCAGGCTAATTGAAGCAATTCCGATGGCGGCTATGCCTTCGGCTAGATCAAGGACAAGCTAGAGGTGGCTGCTAGAGAGGAAGGACTGACAATGAAGGTGTCGATCAAAGGCAAATCGATCTGACGATGAGGTGGTTAGGCATGAGTAGAGAGAAGGGAGAGAAAGGGTGCGTTTGGGAACCACTTCCCAAAGCCCTTTGGGGGTCCAAAGCCCTTTGGGCAAAATGCAAGAGTGTTTGGCATTTGTTTTTGGGTTTGCATTCCCCAAATGCCAGCTTCACAAGGCTGAAAGCCTAAGGCAGGTTGGGGGCTGCCTTGGGCTTTCAACTTACCGAAAATGCTGAGCTTGAGGGACAATTTTTTTTTCTTCCCAGATTATCCTCATTGATTTTTCGTTTGTCCGGTTTTGCCCCCACTGTTCATCGTCTTCTTCTTCCGCAAGCTTCTTCTTCTTTCGCGAGCAGTCGCCGGCGAAGGGCAGGCAGTTGCCGGCGACCGTCGCCCAAACGACCGTCGTCGGGGGTGGCGCGACCAATGTTGGGGGGTGGTGCGACCGTCGCGACCCAAATCCGGGGCGGTAGGTTCGCGGGAGGATTGCCACCCTCGATTTGGGTCGCGCGACCTCGCCGCCCTCGAATCTAGGTCATGGCGGCGTCGCGTGACCTCCCGCAACCTTGCCGCGACCCAGATCCGGGGAGGTGAGGTCCTCCCGCGACCTCGACGCCCCTGATCTAGGTCGTCGGAGGTCGAGGCGACGTCGCGCGACCTCGTCGCCCCAGATCCGGGGTCGCCGGAGGTCGAGGCGGCATCACGCAACCTCGTTGCCCCAAATCCGGGGTCGCCAGAGGTCGCGACGACATCGCGCGATCTCACTGCCCCAAATCCGGGGTCGCCGGGCCTCACCGCCCTAGATCTGAGGTCGCCGAAGGTCATCGGTGGCTACTGCCCTTGCCGGTCAATTTTTTTTAATTTTTCTTTTGATAATTTTTTTTTTTACCACAAAGATCCTTTGAAAATGTAATTCCCCATACACCATTTTTGCTCAAAGTGCTTCACAAAGAGTTTTCAAAGTACAATTTACCAAACACAGTTGCGTTTTGGAAAACACCTTTAACTCAAAGGTCTTTGCATTTTCCTAAAGACTTTCCCCAAAAGTCTTCCCAAACGCACCGAAAGAGAGAGAAAAAGGGCAAAAATTGAGAGAGAGAGAGAGAGGAGAGAATTTTTGGTGTTGAGAGAATTTTTCATCTGCAAATGAACCCCCTGCTTTTTGAACGAAAATTGGTATTTATACCATTTCCAAATCAATCGATCTTGGCCATAGTTCGATCCGATGGTTGATATCCTAGTCTAATGGCTAAAAAATGATTTTAAAAGCCTAATCATCATTAGGAGGTCTTAGGTAATCGATCGGATGCACCCGATTTGCGAAAACCCTAGTTAAAAACAAGAATTGCACTTGAGGGGCTGATTATGGGTTAAATTGTAAATTCACGAAATCCGAAGGTCAATATGCAAAAATTGTGAGAAGTTGAGGCCGTAGAAGTGAAATTGGCATGGTGAGGGTCTTGGAACCAAACACTAGAGGTCCAAAACCGATTAGCAAGGGGCTGAATCAGCCTGCCTTTTTGGCAGCTCGTCAGATTGGTCAGACTGGTTCACGTCGGTTTGACCAGTTCTTGATCGATTCTTGGCTGGTTCTAACTAGTTCATGCACTTGTAGCCCTTGTGGGTTCAGTATTTATACAATTTGGTCATTCAATAACCAAATTGAAGAGAAAACTTACACAATTTAAGAAGTAATTATCCAATTTCAATTTAAGCCAACTAAACTTCATAAATTTGATATATGGATCCTCTATTGACTTAATTGAGCAATTATTATGAAAAACAATATACTAAAACCATGGATACTTAAGATTGAGCTCAAATGGTTAAAATGAGCAAATTGCAATTCATTAGCCAAAATTGCAAATTAATTGTAATTGAATCGAATTAATATTGCAACTGCCCTATCCAATTAATTACCCATGTATAAGATCACCTATTGTATTCAAATTGACTTTGAATTAAAGTGGCGAAACTTAGAATATTCCCTAGACCGAATATCAAAGAAAGAATTACACCTAATTATGGCTAAAACAAGAGTAATTTTATTTTTG
Organism: Eucalyptus guilfoylei; assembly: GCA_016097605.1. Lineage (NCBI taxonomy): Eukaryota > Viridiplantae > Streptophyta > Magnoliopsida > Myrtales > Myrtaceae > Eucalyptus > Eucalyptus guilfoylei. The sequence goes on from CM027861.1 coordinate 38,550,409, forward strand.
ATCAATTTGGAACCTAAAACCGAAAAAAATTGGAAAATAAGGTTTTAATTGAATTTTATGAAATTTTGACATATAAGTCAAATTGACACTAAAAGAAATGTTTTGTAAATTTTTAATTTTTCTAATTTTTTATTAAAGGTTTGACCAAAAGTTAGCCGTTTAGTTGACTTTTCCTAAAATGTTGATTTTTGAGCCAAATCTTTGGATTTTTGAAAAATTGATATTAAAACTAAATGGAATCTTTTTGAGTGAAGAGCCAATTTTTAACTCAGGGTTGACTTTTGGTCAAAGGATTGACCAAAAAGTCAGTCCAAAAGTCAATCGTTTGACTTTCGGATTTTTCTTTAAAACAAGTTGGAAATTATTTCAAAACAATAAAGAAAAAAAAAAGAAATGAAAAACGATATTTTTTGGTCGAAAAACACCTCCATTGCAAGTAGAATCTTGAATTTTTTTTTTAATTTATCTTTTTGACATGTCGACTATAAAATTAGGTGCCAATAGTTGCCTATCTTTAAGTGAAAGTTCGAAAAGGTTCCACTCAAAGAGAAAAATGATATATGCAATTTTTAGTTGACTCCACTTTTGGGAAAAGAAAATGACGAAGGAAAATGACATCTGGTTAAGGACACACTTGGATACTTACATTCACTTATTGGGATGTCAGAACTCATGCTTAGGATTTTTCTCACCATCTCTCTCGTGGAATGAAATGAAATTGTTAAGGAAAGAGAATGGTTTAAGGATGACCACTAACCTAAGGACAAGGTTTATGAGGAAAACCTAGAACCTTGAATCGAGATTTATGAGGATAATCTAAAACCTAAAGTCAAGGTTTAAGGTTTACTAGGAACCTAGAGAATGGGATTTAAGGTTTATCAGGAACCTAAGAGATGAGGTTTAAGGTTTACCAAGAACTTAAGGGAAAGGATTTATGGTTTAGGATAACCAAAAACCTAAGACAAAAGGTATGATTTAGGCTAACCAAAAACCTAAGATAAGGGGGTTATGGCTTGGGATGACCAAAAACCAGTTCACTGCAGAACATATATTTTGAAAAAGAATTTCGAGATTACACAAAGGCTATCCTTACAAAATCATTCAAGTATGATTTGGTAAACAAGACCAATTGTCGAATTCCTTCGGAGAGGATTTTAACAAGATGAAATTTGATTAACCATTGAATGATTAAATCAAATATGCCAAATTAGAAATAACCTAATAAAAAATGTCTTTCACACCGGCTCTCAAAAAAGGCTTTTGTTCCCAACCATTGATGTGAGAAAACTATTTGATTGTCATTGGAGGGGTCTCACGTAACCTACGTCTAAGGTCTTTGACAATGTTCACAGTGAATATAAATTTATTGATCCAAAGTCTTTGAAAGGATCGTAATGTAGGCTTAGCCATGGGCTCACACGAAGGATGTTCGCTTTGAGGCCAAGAAAAGAATAGTCAATCAATATCCTCATCGGGTTTACAAGTCAAGAACTTTGAAGATAAGATAAGATTGCTTCCGCTCCTTCTAGCGGTAGCTCATATGTGGAATTTTCTCTTCAACTCAAACCATCCCAATCGGAAGAGACTTCGGATAAGGGTTGTAATGTCAATTCGGGTGAGGTTTGAAAGGCTTGAATTTCTTTTAGATATCAAGGGTTTTAAAAGTGAGTGATTATCTTGACATCATTACCATCACACAACTTTTAGAAAGTCACAATTCTTGAAATTTGACCTATCTCGAGAGTTCTCTTGACTATTTTTGTTTTGAAACATGAGAGCTTTGCTCTCTCTTTTTTTTTTTTTTTTTCCATGAATGGTCTTTTGCACGACCATTAATCTTGTTTTTCTTGCAATGAATTTTTTCATGGGCATTGACCTTACTTTTACTAGGTACACTACTTTTTCATGCCCCCTAATTTCACTCTCTTTTGAGTGTTAAGGATTATCAAGTGGTTTTACAAATGTAACCAACATTCATCATTTTTGTTGGTAAATCATACGCTTTGCCTCAGTGTTTGGGGTAGTGAACAAAATGCATAATGGTTAAACAAAGGATAATTATGTTTGGGGTAGTGAACAAAATGCTCTTCGTAATTTCGGGATGCTTCAAGCTTCCATAAAAATTCTCCGGAAGCTAATACAAGAAGATTAACACAAGTAAAGGTAATCAAAGTTTTCTTGATCTTTTGCTCCATGGTTTCCAATTCAGAGCCCCTCTTTTGCCTCAATGTGGGGATGTTCTTGATAGGGTTAATTTGGAAATACTCCCTATTTGGCTCAAAGTGGCTTGCAAGGGATATCTATAGTGTTTGGGATTAAGAAAGAAATGATAACCAATCCATGTATCCACTATGAATGAATCCTATTCCCTAAGGCACAATTCTTATCACTCAATTCTCTCAAAGTGTGTGCAATGACATGTTTAGTCAAGGGGTTGTGTTTCATCATCTTAGGCACTACCATTTGGTATATTTAATAATTCTTTTTGGTTTTTTCAAAACATTATTTGAATAAATTCCTTTCTATGGGGAATTAGGATATGAAGAATGTTTTTCAAAATATATGTTCCACTAACACCTTTAGGAAAGGTTTTGGAAACAAAGTTGAAAAATTCTAGACAAAGCTGACTTTGTTTGCCAAAAAGGGGTTCTTCACCACTTGAGTGCTCTAACCGACCAGATTCTTCTAGAAAGGGTGATTGAACTTTGGGGTTTCAATCCTCTTGAGGCCAATTTCTTGAGGATAGCTAACGTCTTCCTTAAGGATTTTTTAGTACCTGCAAGATGAAGAAACATGCAAATGCGACAGGTAAGCATGAGATGCGTGATGCAAATATCCTAAAGTGACTCAAATTCAATCCAAAAGCAGCTCAAAGGCCTTTCACTTTATTCATAGATAGTACTTCTTGACAGCATCAGCATTTACAAGTTTTGATAGCTGTTGGTCATCCATCTCTACAAGAATTAGTGCTCCACCAAATCGCACCTTCTTTACAACATATGGACCTTCATAATTCGAAGTGAATTTCCCAGGATGGTCTGGAGTGATGGGGAAAACCTTCCTCAAGATGAGATCATTGATCTCAAAGTGTCTTGGTCGGATCTTGTAGTTTAATGACTTGGCCTCGCTTTTGGTAGCTTCGTCCATGACATAGGGCTTTTACCCTATTTTTATCAATCATGTTGAGTAGTTCAAATCTTTGTTGGATCCATTTAGCTTCAAAAAGCTTGACTGGAGAAAGCACCCTCAGTGAAGGAATCTCTACTTCCACGGGTAATATGGCTTCCATTCCATATGTCAATGAGAATGGTGTTACCCCAGTCGAAGTGCGAATTGAAGTTCAGTAAGCCATTAAGACATATGGTAACTGATCATTCCAATTACAATAGTTTTCAGCTATCTTGGCCAAGATCTTCTTAATGTTCTTGTTTGTCGCTTCCATAACTCTATTCATTTGTGGACAATAAGGAGAAAAATTCAAGTGGCGAATATGAAACTCTATGAGTAGTTCATCCACCACACTATTGTTCAAATTTGATACATTGTCGGTGATTATCGCTTCGGGAACTCCCTATTGAACGATAAGATCATGAGGGATGAACTTCGCCATGCTTTTTGCACTAGTGTGGGCATATGAATTGGCTTCAATCTAGTTGGTGAAATAATCAATGGCCACCAAGATGAAGTAGTGTCCATTCGACACCAGGATTAATTAGGCTAATGATGTTGATGCCCCACATTGAGAAATTTCAAGACTTAGACATCTGATGCAGTTTGTTAGGAGGAGCGTTGATTTTGTCTCCATATACTTGATATCGGTGACAATACGTCACATATTGAATACGATCGACTTCCATGGTTAACCAATACTAACCCACAAAAAAAAAAAGAATAGAAAAAAAAAAGTAAAGAAAGAAAGGAAGATAAAAAATTGAAAAATAATAAAAATTTCTAAAAATAGTAACATATTATTAAATAATTATCTACGCATTAATGCCAGTCATGCCTTGTATGTCGGTCATGCCATGTAGGACGATTAATATCCACGTCAACAATTCTCAACTAAAATTGATCAAATGGACTCAATTGACAAAGTGCGAAAAGGTTTAGATTTAGTTGGCAAAATTGAAAGATTTAGAATTAAAATGATAAAAATACAATAGGTATAGGACTTTTTGAACAATTTTCATTCACCCCCCCCCATGTTAATGAAAATCAAGTAAAAGAGTATTTTACCTTTCATTCCAAGTTTTGATCCTCACTTCGCTTAACTCCAAGCGACCAAACGTTATCTAGAAAGAAATGAGGAAGGGAAAAATTACAAACTCAATCCTATACTTATTACACGAATTTCAGTGTAGTCCAAAACCTTTTAATTTCAAGTGATGAAATCGTCGTGTCAAGAATTTCAACCAAAAATTGACAGGATAGATTATATATGAATCACACGCAAAGGTTCAACACTATATTGCCAAAACTAAAAGGTTTAAGATTATATTGAATCCTATAATAAATTTAGGATTGAATAGATAACTTTCCTAAATGAGGAATTTATTTTCATATTCTCTCCCTCCCCATTAGAAAATCTTTTATATTGTTTTGAAAATAACAAAATAACCAAATGATACTAATGTGTGTATTGATCGAGTAAGATCAAGTTATAGATACACATGCTAACATGTAGATATGTCTTGACATGGCAGTCAAAAACTAGGAGTGCTGCCTCTATAACGAGAAAATATTCAGTGGTGGCCAATCACCACGTTATTGTCCTAGGTGGCGCACGCAAGTCTAGATGGCTCCACTAACAGGTCGACACGTGTCCTTAGACTTAGACCGGCTGAAAAATGAAGAAGTCAAAAAGTCAGGATTTTTTTTCTCTCTCCTCTGCTGCGGCAGAAAAGAGACTCAGCAGAAGCATTAATTAATGCTGTTGCCGCTCAAAAACCTCTCTCTTCTTTTCAATTTTCAAGCGCTTTTTACCTTCTCCTTTCTCGAGTCGAGAAGAGAAAACGCAGATACCTTCTCTCTCCTTCTCCGGCACGCCCGACTGCCTCCACCTCCACCTCCGCCTCGCCATGCCCCTTCCCCTTCCCCAGAGCCCCCGTTGGTCGTAGGTGCTGGTCAAATCTGTCTCTGGCACGTCGCCTCCTTGAAGACCCCCGCTGGGTCGCAGCTGCTGGATCCCGAGCGCCCTTTGCCTCCGCCGTCACCTCCGGAGTCTCATCGGCGGCTACAATTCGTCAGCTCACTCCTCTCTCCCACCCGCGCTCGCGCTGGTCTCTTGGGAACCTGGTGGCGTCTAGCCCGCCGCTCTTCTGTGCCCCCTCTCTGCAGCATCTTGCCGTTTCCAGCAGTCAGAACATCAACAAGAGCGTCTTGGGGCTGCCCGCGTATGAACCAGCGTCAGAAATGATGAGGAAGGAGAAAACGCGCAACAAGCTCGCTACCTCTGGTCTTGCTCGTGTGTACGGCTGTTCTCTGGTTCTTTTCCAATCCAGGTTCAAGAAAACTAGGAAACTTCACACACCCATTGAAGCTGAGCAACAGAGCAAGCCATTACACGAGGCTCTGACCTTGACTCTATCATTGAAGAAATCTAGGGAAAATTCAGAAACACCCCTCGACCTATCGACGCAGATGAAGATGGGCACTTCTTCGATGCACATGTAAATCGGGCTACACGTCCATGGCCTCCACTTCCTCCATCTCTCTCGCCTATCGGATTCATTTTTCGGCGGCATTGCAGTTAACGCTGCGGGTCGGAGCCGTGGACCGGAGCTCGAATTCTTTAGCGTGCTGTGCTCCGGCTACTGCGCGCGCGAGGCGCTTTGCGTGCACGGACAGGGCCTCCGTCGCAGAATAAACAGAGGTTTTTCAGGTATGGAGGCTTGGTGATAGTGGCTGCTTTGGCTTCTAATTCCAGCTGGAGTCGGAGAGCATATCGGGAGGCCGAGGGGAAGAGTTCTTTGCTGGCCGTTGTGGCTCCTGTGAAGCAGGTCGCGTCCTTTGCCGTTCCCGCCAGAGTATATGTGGTCGGGACTTTTGGTATGAAAGTTTTAATGTTATTGTTGATTTGCTGTGAGGAAGAGAGTAGGGGTGATTATTGACTATGATGAGAAGCCTTTCCTAATTGGAACCGATTAGAACGTGGTTGTTTATGGTTTGGCGTTGCACCTTCTATTGTCAAGAGGTTGTTTAAGGATTATTTTTTCTGGCAGAGAGTTTGGGTTACAATAATGTAATTTGAGCAAGCCACCAGTATATCTTTCAGATGTTCTGATGAGATTTATCGACTTTGGTGTGTTAATGTTAAACCATGCCTGATGGATCAATTTTAGTGTTTCCATTATTTGATTATCGCTTATTTTTGCAAATAACAACACAATTGTTCACATCGGCGTTCTAGTACATGTGTTTCTTTGCCTCTTATGATTTTAAATTTCTTGTTTTCAAAGCAGCTCTTTAGTGACGTGTTCTTGTTGATAGAGTCCGTGTGATGTATTGGTGAATAATACTGCTATCCAGAAGCTGCTACTGAAAAGTACTGAAAAGTACTGAAAAGTCTTGACTGCAACATGTTTACCAAGCACTGAACTTTGGATGGAGTTTAAGCCTTCCAAATAGTGACAGGTTTGATATGCTCCTAGTGGCGTGCTTTTGTTTTGCTTCATTGAAGATTTTGATGGATGATGTATTTTCAGCAACAACTATGGTGGCGCACGAGGGGCCAATGCTTTGGCTAAAGGGTTGGAGGGAAACAAGTCATTGAGGGTGAACAACTCATTTTTTCCATTTTTCTTTCTTAAGGATAAATAGCTCGAATTTTGGTCGGGAATTCTATCATTAGAATGTAGTGCATGCTCCTGTCAACAAGTTCTATAGTTATATATATTGTGCTAACCATGTGGGCTCCATAGAACAGATAAAGATGGACGACATTTCAACTCTGAAGGAGTAAAATTTTTTCGTCGCTGGACAACAACCAACAGAGTTGTTGAAGAAAAACTCAACCTCGCAGGTTCAAGAGTGATTTCAGAGAAGGTAATGAGTTTTGCTCTTACTTATTTGATTGTCTTTGGAGTTAATGTTATTTTTTGGGCTTGGTGATGGAATTCTTTTGGTGTATTTGCTGATTTATGGAGCTGATGGTAATGCAGGTTGCTTATTCAATGCTGTTCTATGGGAGAGCAGACCATTCTCTTTCTAAGTGACATTAAAAACTTAATCCCCAACTTTGTTAGGTGGGAGAGCTGGTCTATAGGTGGTTGGTTTGTCCTCATGTTATGCTTGCATCTTTTACTTCTGAATGTTTAGTCCATATTATGTTCACAATAAAGTATGGAAACTCACACCAAGTTGTTGAACCATTGTGTGCGAGAAACCTGGTATTATTGGATATTGATCCTCTCTTAATTTTGTCCCTAGGCAGTTTCAATGGTGATGTTCTCGACATTTGAGCATTCAGTGGATTTCCTTTATGGTGTTATTAGAAGAAGAAAGGAGGATTGCTCAAAAGTTTAACAACTCGGGGTAACATGCTTAGCTGGATATGCTGCTGGATCTATTGGTAGCTTCATATCAAATCCTGCCAACAATATTGTTGCTTCCATCAACAACAAAAAAGTTGACAGTCTCATGCCAGTATATGTTTGCAAGCAATTATTTACCTTGCTGTCTCAGAAAAGTTCGATCTAATCTGTAAGTTCCAATTTCGCCACAGGCAATCAGGAATATTGGGGTTGCGAATCTGTTTACGAGGAGCCTTCCCGTTAGAATTATACTCATTGGACCTGTTGTAACTCTGCACTGGTCGTTCTATGATACCATCAAGATTCTTAGTGGATTGTAAGTGCACACTTGCCTTTCTAATTTTACTGTTTCTTTTGTCATTAACTTGTTTTATTCACTTGTTTTCTCTTTATGGGTGAGTTTTTTCTTGGATAATTGCCTAATGGACGCACAAACAGGATTCTTCTACCTCTAATTTTATTTACAGGGTTTGAAGTACTGGTCATACAAATCCTTGTCTTGCAATTCATTGAAGAGACATATGTTGTACATCCATCTGTTTGGATCTTCGGGATACTGAAATGGCTAACTTTTCCAAGATTGTCCAAGGCATGGATTACTTGAGTATGTGGAAAGAAAATGATGAAGTGAAAAGTTTCTTGTCCTAAGGCTTCTTTGTATCTTGTAGCAGCATTTGGATGCTGTCTGTTTACTCGTTTGTGGACATCATTTAATGTATTCTTGAATATCCGAAGAACGTAATCAGAGAAAGTAAGTGCAAACTTTCTTTCATTTGTGTGCTAGACATAAAATGACCGTTTCACCTACCTGGATTACTAAACCGCATAAAATGATGGTTCTGTTCCAATCTGTTACCAATTATGGAATAGTTCTTTCTCATTTAATTCTCGTAGACTTCAGCACTTAACTTTTCTTTGCGCAATGACAAGTTGATGGTGTCTTGCAGGGCCAACTAGTAGTGGTGAAGTCTCAACTGATCCCTCGAGAGAGAATATAAAAGCTTGAGCTATGCCCAAACGATCACACCGTTTTTCAGAGAGTGAGGTGGTGTCCACACCAAATAAGGAAATTACAGCCTTTTCGGGCATTCAATATGCTGGAATGTTACAATCATTGCAACTACTGAACAATTCCAAAAGACCATGAGATATGGTGGCAGCCTTTTATGCCATCACATATTGTGGCTTATAGCTCTAGTTCTAGATTTTTGCTTGACCATTGTTCTTGCTTTTAGCTCGTGGAAGTTTCTCTGCATCATGTATGACGAATTCTTGTTCTTGCCAAGAATATATGGCTACTTGATAACTTTCATGCGTCACACTACATGTACTCGTAGAATGTACTTGCTCTCTGCAGAGACATGGAGCTTGGAGAAGTCTCTAAATTTTACCTGGATAATATTATGAAAGTACCAAATATATTTTACTTCTAACCCAATGACCACTTACACCCCTTTATTTTTACACATACCCTTCATGCACCTCTTAATAAAAACGCTGTATGGGAAATATCAAGTTGTCCTTGGGGATGCAACACAGGGATACTTGGTGTGTCAAGTATATATTTGGCACTTTCAAAAGCAGAGATACATTGGTAGTCAGGAGGCCAAAAATGAGTCATTTTTGAAATTTTCCAAATAAATTCTGTAGTGCTCCAGCTTTGTATTTCTGAGTCATACTCGGGGACTACAATGTAAATGCTCGTTGCCAATCAATCAATGTGTACCCATTAATTTCCTTGGAGGAGACTCTCCACAGTGCACCCAAATTGCTATAAGATCTGCGAATTTCAATCTTTGGCAACTGAGCCGTAAGGTGTAAATATTTTCTTTAGGAGCTATCATACCAATTATTCTCCGAGAGAACTTTTGCAAACATGGATGACACCAAACTTCATACTCAAAAACGACTTTCATATTTGAGGCAATCTTACAGCAAACGGCCATGATTGCAATTAGACAGCAGAAATCTGGGTTAAAAAAAAAATAAGGCAGCTTATGCAGACCATGTCATAGCTAACTGAATCTTGGTGGACATAACCACATACATCACTCTAGCCAGATTTCTGCTCATTCAACCATCAGGAAGTACAGACAAGGTTATCCATCATCCTATTGTTGAATACATGGAAAAGGAGATCGCATGCCTGCCAGGATGATGGCCTCACTTGTGGGGCAGTTGCAGTGCAATTTCGAGCACTTGAAAAGCTGCATTCTCTTCCCTAGCCAAGAGCAAGCTCAACGCAGGGTCTATCAACTCTTCCCAAGCCAAACCTTGCATCTCAATATGTGTCTCCACCAATTTGACCATGTCAATATCTAAACTAAAGGATGCACTTGTCAGCATTTTCCCGCTGACAAGCTCCATCCTGTAAACATCACCTTTCTTAGCTGCCTTCAAGGAATATACATACTTTGAGAGAAAGCAAAGCAACAAGTAAGAAGAACCTGTACTATTTTTCCATATATTAGGAATAATAAACATTTAGATTGGAACAAAACAGCAAAGACCTAGGAAGTAGCAATATGAAAATACCTAGAGCAATATAGCCGTATGACCCCGCGAACCACGAATTGGACTCGGTGTCTAGTGATTCATGATTCTGGTTTCACGGAGAGATTAGTTCACATCAGTAGATCCACAAAAATGGCACAAACTTCCTAAAGTGAACAAGAGTAAAGTAAGGATTCTTATCTTGTGTGGGAAAGAATCCGGTTGTGATCGCACATCCAAATTGGGCAAGGAAAAACCTTAATCTGCCTAGTGAAGAAATGCAACAACTAGTTGTTACAAATATGCTCTCTAATAGGCAAAGTTGAGCACGGATCAAGTATAAACTATGGGAAGCTGCTTCCATCATGCAAAAAGAGAAGAACTAAAACTTCTACTCTTTGTTGATGTCATAAAACACCATCAATTAACGACTGCTGTCTTCATCTGCCAAAAAAAGGCTGCTGTCTTCATCTGCTAAACAAAAAAGACTACTGTCTTCATCTGCAAAAACGGAAAAAAAGGCCAAATTTCAAACCATAAGGATTAGTAAAAACAACAAAATGAAAAAAAATGATGTACTTCTCACAACATGCCATGTACAACTTAAATACAACCATATTAGAGGTACAAAAAGGAAATCAAAGGCTTTTCTCATCTCACGCACCTATTTTGAGGTGCCTCCTATGTATGAGGATTCATTTCTCTTCCGCTTCTCATTAGTATTCTTCAACCGAGTATTTGGTATACCTTTTGGCCTTCTCCAAAGAGGATCAAGTATTTGTATTCCACAATTTGTTGCATATTCAGATTCATCATTTTCCAGCAAAGAATTAACATCATCTTTACCTTTGAGATATTGCATTTTGTTCACCATACGAGAGTGAAGATCCATCAAGGTTGTCGTTGCAATATTCTCCGTAACATCATGATTTGTACTAATTTTCATAACACTAAAAGCCAACTGCATTAACCTCTTCAAGCGCAATGTCTTTGACTGTCCCGCATCACGAGAGCTTTTTCCAACATCATTGCAATGACTACTTTGTTTTGCAGTTTTTGTCCACCTCTTCAAAATGTATTGTGATGGAATGCTTGTAACATCTAGAACATGTGTCAAGATACATAGTGTATGCCTACACAATCATCCTTGCATTTCAAATAACTTACAGCTACATGTAATGGTTGAATCACTCGAACAAAAATGGACAATATGCTTTCTTTCACTATTTTCAGCTCTCAATATATAAATGTGTAATGGCCCATCAATTTCTGATCTAAGAACATGTTCAGACAAAGAATGCAAGCACTCATCCTAGAATTTTCTAAAAATGACATGCGTGTAGACATGTGCAGCATGTTTCAATATTCCACTACTTTCAACCATAATCCGCGGCATTCCTCGAGCACACTCAAAATCATCAATAAATTCAGAGTTGCGCATTTTTTTCAGCTTGCTTCTCATAATGATTGGCAAATTCAGACAAAGTCATAGTCTTACATGCCATATCTTGAAAGACATTATTGGTGCTTTTACTTCTTTGAGTGGATCTAATTCCTACGGAAAAAGTATCTCGACCGAATGCAGGACACCATTTATGACTTAGGTGATATATATTATCCAACTACTTGTTGTCCTCAAGCTTCCACTCGTGACACATAGCTTTCCAAGTGTTTTCCATTTCAAGTTCTGACTCGCACTTGTATAAAAGCTTATGCCAATATTTATCACGAAAGCCCGGCTTTTCAAGAAGATGTCCAATATGATTCGTAGTATTTTTCCCAATATGCCATACACATAAACGATGACTAGTGTTGGGAAGAACAATTCTAATGGCATTTGCCATTGCATGATCTTAATCAGTGAAAATAGTTTTGGGTGCTTTATTACCCATTGTCTCTAAAAAGGATTGCAAAGCCCACACAAAAGAAGCAATAGTCTCATCCAATAAAAATGCACAACCAAATAGAACATTTTTCCAATGATGATTCAACCCAACAAAAGGTGCGCATATCATATTGTATTTATTTGTACGATAAGTAGCATTGAATACCACAACATCTCCAAAACTTTCATAATCCAGCTTGGATATACCATCGGACCAAAAAAAATTAGTCAATCTTTGCTCCTGATCCAACTGAAATGTATAAGAAAAATTCCTTTCACTCAATTGTAAGCAATTAAAATGGTTAATGAGACTATGACAATCCCCTGCAGTAATAAAGGCTCTTCTCTTTGATTGCAAAAAATTTTGACAATCCCGTAGTGTAAAGCCAACATTCTCTTGTCCTCCGGCTTCACCACTAAGGTACGAATACGCTTTTGTAGCCCTCACACCAGCCCCAACCAAAGAAGTCAAAATACTTCTATTAGTATCCGTTATATGCCGATATGACCGTATTAAGTGCTTTTGTTTATCATGAACAAAAGGATGATTATGAACATCCTCAAATTTGACAACTACCCAAACTCCCTCTTCAATTTTGAATTTAATGCAAGCTTTACGTTCAGTTCTTTTCACAGTCCTATATACATCTCTTTGTTCATGAGGTAAGATTGGTGGAGAATATCTTTCACAATTACATAGAAATGTGCAAGCGCGCAATATTCCTTTACTATTGTTTGCTTTTTGTCCTTTTCGCACTCCAAAGCCTTTGCAAATTGCATATGCATTGTATGTATTATAAGCTTCGTCCTCATTAGCAAATTTCATGCCAATTTTAAATTCAAAATCTTTATCAACATTATGGATGATGACATTATCCTTTGCAGCTTCTACAAGTTTAATAAAAAAAAAAAAGCCTCATCATTTAAAGAAGAAAGATAAATTCAAAATAAATTTAAAGTCTAAAGAGATAAGTCATACCCATTTATCTCGAGAACAAGTCAAATTAGCTACCAAGGTCTACGAATTATTTGTTGAATATTAGTAAAAATATAAGTTAGTCCAAAAGTGTTTGTGTGCATACTTTATCTCAGTTATGATGGATTATAAGTGGGTTTCATGAAAGCAAAGACGTAAAATAGTATTCTCACCACACTTTGTGAACACCCGCTTCTAACCCAGTCTCACGGCGACAACCTTAAGGCCACTTCCTTGTAATCCTGAAAATAAGCTCCCTTGTAATCCTATAAACAATAGACATTCTTTTAAGCCAAACTGAAATTTTAAGTAAATAAGAATCGCATCTAGCTATGTGAGAGCACCTCTCTCTTTCTGAAACTGAAGTACTAAAAAAAAAAGAAGTTGAGGTACAACATACAAGTTAAAGCATTTACAATATGTACAAAGAGGTGAATAACTTATTCACACCTTGAGAATACCCAGTCAATGAGCTCCTCCTTTGTCATTCCAATACTATTATCTCTGAAATATCAAACATCATTATCCATATCCTATGAATTCCTCAGTTATTATAAAATAAAACCATATTCATCTATAAGCCATAATAGACTTACATTATCATGACGGTTCCATTGTCAGGATCTGGTTTAATTCTTATCTCCAAATCACCGATATCTCCAAGAAGAGTAGGCTTAGTAACACTCAAGAACCTCAACTTATCAAGGGCATCAATAGCATTGCTGATAGAGGGGGGAAAAAGGAAAGCAATTTCAGCCATAAATCAACAAATAACGGCAAAGCTTAAATTCGTCACCAAGAATAATAATTTCGTTCCGCCTAAAAATGAAGATGGTGAAATGCTCACCTGACAAACTATCAAAGAAACACTGCCCAGTGGCTGTATAAAATGTGGAATATTAAATCCAATAGAGGATTGACCTGCAAAAAATGCAAAGTTTAAATTTACCATCATAGAAATGGAGGTGTAGTCCTAAACGATCGGAATACAATCTAAAAGTCACATTGAGATCACAGGTTCTTCAAAACAATCAAGCAATCATAATACATTTCTAAGTAAATCATTGTGTACTAAAATTGTCGCTTTAAATTGTTCTGCATGCTGATGTCCTTCAATATTTCACAATCTTCAGCAACAATCACTTCGAACAAATAATCAAGCTTCCATTTCCAATAATCAATTATAATCTCAATTGTCATTAATAAAAGTAGCAGCATAGAAGTGCTTACAGGAAATGACCTTTGGCCTGGTCTTGAACAATATCTTATGCCTGATAATGCCAATAACTTCTAGCTCAACCTTCGATGAATCGGCTAACTCAATATTAGAGCTTTGCTCTGCATCCACGAGTTTTACTTTCTTCAATACTAGAAATGGTTTCATCAGCAGCACTTTTGAGCCCATTAATTCATGATAGCCAATAGTAAAGTGTAGACTTCCTGAAGAGAAAACCCAATAAAGCCAACTTAAATTTTGGTATGTGAAGACAAAAGAATTATGACAGGACTGAACTCTTGAAAACAAAATGAAAAGCCATAGATAGTTTTCCTGTTAGCAATAAAATCATATAATCAAAATTAGATTAAATTTAATCAACAATAGTAATCCAAGCAACAGTTTTGGAATAACAAATAAATGTAATAGATAAGCAACAAGCTTTGTAACAGAACTAGCAACAACCTTTTTAGTTTATTTAACAGATCCACTTCGTTGCAAAATATTGAAAGAAAAAACCTTATTAGCAGGTCACACAACCAACAAACCTCCTAGCTACAAAAAAAAAAAAACTCTTATTGTCGATCATATCTATGTTATTATCTTATTAAGTCAAGGGAGTTTAATCGAAACTCTAATCTAACCAAAGGCGTTGGAGTTCATTTTTGGCCATGCAAATCAATGTTGGCCGATCTCCGTCTCCACTGAACAACACCTACTCACTCGTTGGACTATCACCAAACCGAACTTCGTCGACCGCCGTAGGAAAAAGCCAAAACAGAGTAAACCCAGAATTGAAGAAAGTGGACCTAGTTCAGGCATTTCGTCGAATGGATGGTGGGCGACTCAACTAGATTGTTTAGGCTCAAAATTTAGACAATAAATCATGCTAACTACGCATAAATATCACAAACATCACATATTTTGGGACACGACACTTCACGGGTTTCATCCTTAAGTGAATAGGAGTAGCATGGCGATTCTTAAATTTTGTGGGAGAGAATCTGGTAGCGATGGCAAGGGGATATGCTAATCTGTCTAGTGAAGACACGCGAGCGACTTGTGAAAGCGGAGAGGCTCGAGACCCAGCAGTCGCAAGCTTCTTCTGCTTTGGCTTCAAAATCGCTGGCGTCGTGCCCAAGCCCGAAATCAAGAATGACCCGCAAGTTTCTTCTGCTTTGGCTTCAAAATCGCTGGCGTCGTGCCCGAGCCCGAAATCAAGAATGACCCACTCGCGGTTTCTATTGCCCGAGCTAGAAAAGCAACGACCTCGACAAACGAAGCGAGCGGCATGTGAAGGCGAAGAGGGCTCGGGACCCAACACTTGAAAACTTCTTCCACTTTGGTGCCAACGCGGCCAAGCCCGAAAATGAAACTGACCCACTCGCAGATTATATCGCCGGAACCAGAAAGGTGACAATGGCGACAAACGAAGCAAGCGGCGTGTGAAGGCTGAGAGGGCTCGCGACCCAGTAGTTGCAAATTTCTTCCGCTTTGGTGACGAGGTGCCTGACCCAAAATCGAAACCGAGCCACTCGTGGTTTCTATCGTCAAAGCCCGCAAGGCGATGATGGCGACGAACGAAGTCGAAGTGGAAGAAGGAGCGCAAGAGCAAGAGGGCGAGGGCGTGAGGGCTTGAGGTGAGTGAGGACCGGGAAGGAAGACGAAGAGCTCCATGTTTGAACGTGAAAAGACCTGTGCAACAAGTCTTGAGAGAGGAGCAGAGAGAAAGAGAGAGACAGAGGAGCCATTAATGGCCGCTCAGCCTATCGCCGCCTGCAACTAGCCCTAGAGGAGACAAAGTAATTTTTTTATTCGAATTTAAGATAACACGTGTCGTTTTATGAGTGGAATGTATATGCCATGTAGGCGGGTGACGTGGCAATTGCGAACCATTGAATATTTTCTCCTCTATAACAGTGAATGAAGTAGGACGTACAATGTCTCTAAAAGTTGAATGTACCTCAATAGAAGGTAAATAAGTCATAGAATGCGGAACTCATGATGACTTGGATGGATCTAGACAGAAGGTGAACAAACCGTAGAACAAGGAGCTTGAGAAGGCTTGAATGGACCTAAGCAGAAGATGAATAGTTGTATGAAACTAGAGCATCGATACGATTGAAAGGACCAAGTAGTAGAAGGAGGAGTTAATTTTAGGTTTAAACGTGGAGTAGAAGTGAGAGTTGAACACCTCTATTTGGTTTGAATTCAAATTGGTGTCTTATGACTAGTTACGGGGCCTATAACTAGTAGAAATCAGCCGGAGAAGATAACAGTAGTTTTATCATGTTTGGGCAGGCAACGAAAATGATAGACTCTAAGCGAAAATAGAACTGACTATTTTGGGAAATTGCCCTTGTCAGAGCAGCAGAGAGACTTTAGCTTCTATAGATGAGAAAATATTGGGTGGGTTTAACCCTCCGCGTAGGCTTTGGGTAAGACCACTCAGTGATCGACACGTGGCTCCACGTAGGCGACGGCGTCAGAGGTTTAAAATTTGCGCGCGCCGCTCCTGGGGCCCACCACTCTGACGCTCTCTCTCCTCTGCGACCTCTGCTCTCCTGTCCACTCGTCCTCTCTCTCCTCTCTCTCTCTCTCTCTCTCTTTCCCCGTTCTCCCCGTTCTCCGTTCCGTTTTGCGAGAGAACAAAAGTCGCAGGGCTTCTCTCCGAATGCTCTTCCCCTCCTCTACTCTCTCTCCTCCGCTGGTTGCCCGCGACGCCTCCTCCGCTGGTTGCCTGCGACGCCGACGCCGACGCCCACCTCTGCCTCCGCCAACGCCTCTGCTCTCTCTCCTCCCCGTGACGCCTCCGCCGACGCCGACGCCGACGTTGACGCCCTTTCCACCTCCGCCGAAGCCTCGACCGATCGTTCGGCTGAGGACTCTGCTCATATCTCACAGCGTCCTCGTCAGGTACCGCAGTAGCTTCTCGGTCTTTGATTATCTCTGCTCGTTGTTATTCGGGCGAATCTGTTCCGGCGACTCGAGCGCGAGCTCACGCACTTCTTCAACCTTGTGGACTTCTTCGCAGTGTCATCTACTGCGTTGCAGGGGTTCTGGCTTTGCTTTTGCTGCCGATTCTCGCCAAGAACACCTACATTTCAGAAAACGCCCTCACGCTAGGTCGATACTCGTTCTTTCTCTGTGAATTTAATTGACTGATACCGTGGATTAGCGTTTTCGTTACTATCGTGTTCTTCCTTTTGACCTCCTCCGATGTAAGATGCAGCACTACATTTCTCTCCATCGTGCAATTAGCGAATAGCATACTCTAACTGAGAAGAATGCTCTCTCTCCTCCGCTGGTTGTCCACGACGCCGACGCTGACGCCCACCTCCGCCTCCGCCGACGCCGACGCACTCTCTCCTCTGCTGGTTGCTCGCGACGCCGACGCCGACGCCCACCTCCGCCTCCGCCGACAGGTGTCTCAATCATTTGTTCTAATATTCGATAGTTCTTTGTTTGACAAAGGATACTGTTGTTGATGCTGGAATATTCGATGGATCATTAGGTGTTATCTCGGCAATATCTGCACCGAAGGTTCGAATGCCCGCGGAAAGTTGGGTAATCTATTGCGGCTGTCGAGGTATATGAAAATTTTGCTGCTTATTGTTCTTAAAGCTTCATTCGTTCCTTTGGCCATGTACTATTTTGTCTATAGAGTAGCATTCTTGCATCATTATTCAAATGCCCGAAATTGACATTTGCTTTGGATGCCTTTGGAAGGTGTGGATTTTTCTTTTTAGTCTTATCCTTTAGGAGTTTATCTCGGAATAGGATTGCTAGCACCTGAAATCACACAGTCATTGCTAGAAAATTATGTTATATGTATTTGCAGTTAATTGTGTGGGAGAACCATGTACTTGGAGGTGTGATTTCAATGATTCAATTCATGTAGGAAATTATGTATGTTTGAGTGGGATTGTCAAAATATTCAGTTCGAGAGGTCAAACCAAAATTCTATCTCATGGTGCAAGAGAGATGGATGGTAATCGAGAACAAGTTCACTCTTTGACTCCATGATTGATTAGACAGACCTTGATTAGATCATTTATTTCCAGTAGTCATGCTCTCCTTTTTATAGTTTTGCATTGAATGCAGCCAACTATTTATCCAAAGGTCGTCACGATTTCCGTATCTGTTGCTACCTCAACGATGATTGGACTGACCATATCTGAAATCTAATCAAGCATCTGCCTTTGTCTTGGAACTTTTTAGGTAATCGCTTTTAGTGATGAAGAGGGAGTTAGATTCCAATCTACCTTCCTAGGTAGAACAGAAGAAGCAGCATTTTCCTGTTATAATTGCTAGAATCACTTTCATTGTTTGGGTTGTTTGATGCTGGTGACTTTTCTCTACACTATCTTCACTGATGGTAGCCCTTTCCGGAAAGAACTTTTAACTCCGTAAGTTAATTGTTCTGTCTTCAATAGGTTTTTGTCATTTGGTTCCCTGACATTTACAGTTATGTTGGAGAAGGTATTAAAATATGTTGTTTTTTACTTGGTCATGGTGTAATATGAGGAATACACATAGGATTATTATAAGTGCCCATGCATATTTTTCTATTCATGTATCTCGAAAACTGTTAGGGACTCGGTAGTTTTTGGTTTAAATACCTTTTGTTGCATTAGTTTTCTTACTTATTCAGTTGTTAGGAGCCGCCATTTTTTCCCCTCGTATATACGGTGTGTAAATCATCTCAAACTGTACTAAAGTAAAGTGACGTGTCTTTGATGCTGGTTTGAAGAATATCACTGTTCATGGGAACTAATTGTTGGGTTTTGGATTAGATATGCGAGTTGTGAGTAGGAAGAGTTTACTGATTTAAAAATGTACCTTTGACCCTAGCAATATGTTGCCTGCTTCTCTTTTTGTTTTGTGGTGTGTTGTGCCCTGCGTATGCCATATATTATAATTGTCATAGGAGTATTTTCGCTTGCTAGAACCAAACTCTCCCTTGGGATATTAGATTGACGTTTTAAGTATGGAGGTTTCTATGCTTTTATTTCTATACTTTTATTCTTCAATCATGAGATCATGCAATTTAAGCAAGTCCCCATGCCAAGACTTTTATTTTTTTAATATAAATATGAGGGGGGCCTACTTCTTTCATTTGCATCTGAGACAGTTTTTTAACATGTAAGCATATTAGTCTGTGTCCTATGAATGTACTGAATGGTGCTATCAATTTGCAGGTGGATGACAGCGACGCTAATTGACTTCTACATCAACGCTGTTGCTCTTTCTGTTTGTTTTGTATTTTATTAGAAGGGAACTCTTGAAGAATTATTTCTATTTTGAAGACATCACCTCAGTTAATTTGCACGTGTAAAGTTATAACATGACTGAATCAGAGGTAATTCTTTACTCATACAATGTGAAATATATTTTGTCATACAATGTGAAATATATTTTGTTTTCTTTTGATGTTATTTTTTTTATTGATTATTTATTGTCCATTTCGTCGCAGCATGAAACTTCCCATCTTGCACATGTAATGCGTGATATGGAAAATGATTTTGAGTTTGCCATCGGGATTGTTTTTTCTAATGAAGTTGAAGCATATCATAAGTATGTGGCTTATGCAATTGGCAAAGGATTTGGAGTGAGGAAGGGTCATACGGTTAAAAATAGAAAATGAGAAATAACTCGACGAATATTTTTGTGCAATTGTGAGGGCCATTCTATCACCTCATCTGATCAAGAAAAGAAATTTGAGAGGGCTAAAGTTAGATGTGGGTGTCCTGCTCATATCAAATTTAAGGTTGATAATGGTGTCTATGAGGTTATAGAGTATGTTTCTGAGCATAATCATGCATTTGTACCGGAAAATCAAAAGCATCTGATTAGATGTGGAAGGATGATATCCGATACTTGCAAAGGTGTTTTAAGTGACATGATGAAAGCAGGCATTGGTGGGACTACGGCATATAAGTTCTTAGCAAATGAAGCAGGTGGAAGTAAAAATTTGGGTTTCATTCTACGTGATTGTCAAAAATTTTTACAGACAGAAAGCAATAAGATTATAGAAGGGGGAGATTGTCAACAACTCTTGAATCATTTCCATCGCATGCAAATGCAAAACCCAATGTTTTTCTACGCTGTACAAGTAGATCAAGAAGGTAGATTGACAAATTTATTTTGGAGAGATAGTTTGTCCAAATTCGATTACGATTGTTTTGGTGATGTGCTAGTGTTTGATTCCACGTATCGAACTAATAGATATAGTTTGATTTGTGCACCTTTTGTTGGGGTTAATCACCATTGGAAAAATACTCTGTTTGGTTGTGCATTTTTGTTGGACGAGATGGCGGAATCATTCATTTGGTTATTTAATGTGTTTTTGGAGTCTATGGGAGATAAGGCTCCTAAAACCATATTCACTGATCAAGATCAAGCCATGGCAAAAGCCATTAGAATGGTGTTTCCGAATACACAGCATCGTTTATGCACTTGGCACATCATACAAAATGCCATTAAAAACATTCCACAGCTTTACCATAAGCCAGATTTTAGAGATAAGTATTTTTTTAGGCTTATGTATAGATGCAAATCGGAGGATGAATTTGAATCTACTTGGATGGAAATGGAAGAGAAGTGGGATACTCAGAACAACAATTGGCTTCAGAGATTATACGGCCTTAGACATAAATGGAGTTCAGCTTTTGGTCGTGATATTTTTTCATGTGGTATAAAGTCAAGTCAAAGAAGTGAGAGCACTAATAATGTCTTCCAGAATATTTCGAAGAAGACGTTATCCCTTATACAATTTGTCTACTATTATGAAGAGCAACTAAAGCACATGAGAGAAAATGAAATTCAAGATGATTACAGTTCTCGTGGGAAGCCCAGATTGCAGGTTTTGTCTAATGAGCTCCTGAAACATGCTGCTTCAGTCTATACCCGTACTCTTTTTCAGAAGTTTTATGAAGAATTAATGGAATGTCTCTCTGAAGATGTTTCAGGTACTACATTTGATGGATCGGTTTATTCATATACCATAAGGTGTGGACATGAATACCTTGTCAGATTTAACCCTGTAGAGTTATCAATTTCTTGTGAATGCAAATTATTTGAGTCAAAAGGGTGGTTGTGTCGCCATGCATTGTACGTGTTGAATCAGAATAAATCGATAGTTAAGAGCATTCCATCTCCCTATATTTTGAAAAGATGGACTAAGGGTGCCAAAGAAGGGATTGTGAATGATGAATCTTTGCCACCTGGTCCGGCTACATTTAATCGATTTTGCACATTAATGCAAGAATCTTTTGAGCTGATGAGTTTGGGAGCCAAAGATGTAAACACAATGCAGATGGTGAGGGAGAATATGCAAATAGCGAAGGGTCAAATTTCATCATACAATTCAAGTATGGCCGTGGCTGATGATGCTGGTGATGATGGTGATAATGAGGCTTCTTTGTGCGATATCTCGATATTAGACCCCCATCGAAGGAAAGGAAAGGGGATAAGTTATGGAAGACTAAAAAGTTCAACTGAGAAAAAGAAGAAAAAATCTAGCAAAGGAATGCCCCTAATGCAAATAGACAATCGAGGTAACATATTATTTTGGTTAATATGATCAGTTAAATTTTCTGTTTATGTTGCATGATGGTAATTAACATTTTGTTGCTTTCTAATGTAGAGTTGGTTGTTCAAGCAACACATAGTGAAACTCATTTTCCAAATTATTTGAGTAATCAAAATCAGTTTCAAAGTATCCTTTATCCCAGCAACATTGGTGGTCCTACCATGAATTTTCATAATCAGGTATGTTGCTCTTAGCTTTCCATTTTCATTGACATTTTACTAATTTGGTAAAAAAATTTGTATAGATGCAACAACCACCATACATCATGCCATCGGGGATTATGAATGGATTTTGCCAATTTCCTAATCAGGTATTGAATAGCTATGTATAAAGAGTTTAATTGGTGATCAATCAGTTTGTATATTTTTCAAGTTACTATGCCTCTTTATAATGGTAGAAAACACTTTCTCAAAAGTTACAATCATTATGATAATTTAATTGCATTATGGTAATGGGGTCATTTTTTTTAATGTAGATGCAATCATCATATATCATGCCGCCAAGCAATTTCAATGGATTTTCTCCATTCACTACTCAGGTATTTATTATGAATCATTTTATTTGTTAGTATTATTTCAACTTTTTGTTACAATTGTAATATTTACTATTAGTAGTTTACTTTTGGATAGATGTTGGAGTACAATAATAGATCTCATGGAACCATTCCGAGTCGGTACAAATTACTTGTTATTGATATTGGATTATTTGAGACATTTATCTAAGCATATTATTTCGATAAATATTAATATATTTGTCATTTTCTTGTACAGGTGTCATCAAACTCTTTTGAACATCGTGGGATGAATGAATCCGGAGGCCCCTGTGAAAGCACAGATAATGCACGATCGCAACATAAATAGCCTTGAGGAACCCTCATATAGTATAGTGCTTGTGCTGTTTACAAGTTTTCGATTGGGTGGGATTCTCTGCATGGAGATGCCTGTATTTGTATTGCATCTTGCTACTGTCCCTTTTGGTTCCTTTTGTGACAATATTTCATCTACAGTGATGAATTTTTCGTGCTGTTAATCAAATAGTTCAAATCAAAATTTGCAATTGTGATCTAGATGTACTTTGGAGGTTAGTGCTGGTCTCTTATTTGCTTATGGATAAGTAAGTAAATGAAGGTTGAATCTTTATGAGCCTGGAACTTTCATGAGTTTGCTGATTGCTTGCGTGCATTTAAGTGCCGTATTTGACATATGGAATGGATATAAAATCATGACTTCAAAGATGTAATCACTTGAATAAATCTCGGTTGGCGTTGGAGACTCGAGTCTTTATTTTAATCATGAATCATTGATGCACTGAGATAATGAGCCTCTAATACACTTGCCTTGTTAGAGTAGGACTGGAGGCTTTGTTATATGGAGATCTGGAAGTTCAGTGGAAGGAAAAGCCATTTCAAATAGAGCGCACTCGTGAAAAATTCTCTCTAGACAGTAATTGTTAGGACGAACTCTTCCTTTCACACTTTGTAAGATAGTTTAACATCAGCGAGCCTTATTATTGGAAATGTAGGTGCTTGTTATAGGCTGTGAAGCCACTGCTAGTTTGACTACCATTGGGTTTCCCACTGTACATTGTTTTGCCGAAGATCAATAAAAACATCGGGAACTTGTAGCATGCCTTTTGGCCATTTAACTGGATTTGTCATGGGTTGAGTCTAAGAAGATTGAAAATGGGATGAATGGGCAAATGACAACTCAATATCTAGTATATATTTTTAAGTTTTCACATTTAAAACCCTACTTCATATTTAATCCGCAGGAAAATAGAAAATAAATGGGGTGTCGGGCTTCGACACCAATTTTTTTTTGCTCAATAACACAATGAGGTTTTAAATTAGGTGCGTGCAAAGTTTGATGGATTAATTTTGAGTACGGGAACACGTACGAATTTATTTACAAAAGCTTAAAAGGAAAAAAAAAAAAAAGAGTTGGAAAAGGGTTGTTGGGCAAGAAATATAAAAAAAAAAATGAGTTATCGGGTTTGGACGTCAAATTTTTTTTTCTCAATAACGCAATGAGGTTTTTAAACTAGGTGCGTGCAAAGTTTGATGGATTAATTTTGAGTACAAGAGCACGTACGAATTTATTTCCGAAAGCTTTAAAGAAAAAAAAAAAGAGTTCGAAAAGGGCTGTTGGGCAAGAAATACAAAAAAAAATGAGTTATCGGCTTTGGACGGGAAATTTTTTTTCCTCAATAACACAATGAGGTTTTAAACTAGGTGCGTGCAAATTTTGAAGGATTAATTTTGAGTGCAAGAGCACGTACGAATTTATTTCCGAAAGCTTTAAAGAAAAAAAAAAGAGTTCGAAAAGGGCTGTTGGGCAAGAAATAGAAAAAAAAATGAGTTATCGGCTTTGGACGTTAAATTTTTTTTTCTTAATAACACAATGGGGTTTTTAAACTAGGTGCGTGCAAAGTTTGATGGATTAATTTTGAGTACAAGAGCATGTACGAATTTATTTCCGAAAGCTTTAAAGAAAAAAAAAAGAGTTCGAAAAGGGCTGTTGGGCAAGAAATAGAAAAAAAAATGAGTTATCGGCTTTGGACGGGAAATTTTTTTTCCTCAATAACACAATGAGGTTTTAAACTAGGTGCGTACAAATTTTGAAGGATTAATTTTGAGTGCAAGAGCACGTACGAATTTATTTCTGAAAGCTTTAAAGAAAAAAAAAAAGAGTTCGAAAAGGGCTGTTGGGCAAGAAATAGAAAAAAAAAATGAGTTATCGGCTTTGGACGTTAAATTTTTTTTTCTTAATAACACAATGAGGTTTTTAAACTAGGTGCGTGCAAAGTTTGATGGATTAATTTTGAGTACAAGAGCACGTACGAATTTATTTCCGAAAGCTTTAAAGAGAAAAAAAAGAGTTCGAAAAGGGCTGTTGGGCAAAAAATACAAAAAAAAATGAGTTATCGGCTTTGGACGGGAAATTTTTTTCCCTCAATAACACAATGAGGTTTTAAACTAGGTGCGTGCAAAGTTTGATAGATTAATTTTGAGTACAAGAGCACGTACGAATTTATTTCCGAAAGCTTTAAAGAAAAAAAAAAAGAGTTCGAAAAGGGCTGTTGGGCAAGAAATACAAAAAAAAATGAGTTATCGGCTTTGGACGGGAAATTTTTTTCCCTCAATAACACAATGAGGTTTTAAACTAGGTGCGTGCAAAGTTTGATAGATTAATTTTGAGTACAAGAGCACGTACGAATTTATTTCCGAAAGCTTTAAAGAGAAAAAAAAGAGTTCGAAAAGGGCTGTTGGGCAAGAAATACAAAAAAAAATGAGTTATCGGCTTTGGACGGGAAATTTTTTTCCCTCAATAACACAATGAGGTTTTAAACTAGGTGCGTGCAAAGTTTGAAGGATTAATTTTGAGTGCAAGAGCACATACGAATTTATTTCCGAAAGCTTTAAAGAAAAAAAAAAAGAGTTCGAAAAGGGCTGTTGGGCAAGAAATAGAAAAAAAAATGAGTTATCGGCTTTGGACGTTAAATTTTTTTTTTCTTAATAACACAATGAGGTTTTTAAACTAGGTGCGTGCAAAGTTTGATGGATTAATTTTGAGTACAAGAGCACGTACGAATTTATTTCCGAAAGCTTTAAAGAAAAAAAAAAAGAGTTCGAAAAGGGCTGTTGGGCAAGAAATACAAAAAAAATGAGTTATCGGCTTTGGACGGGAAATTTTTTTCCCTCAATAACACAATGAGGTTTTAAACTAGGTGCGTACAAAGTTTGAAGGATTAATTTTGAGTGCAAGAGCACATACGAATTTATTTCCGAAAGCTTTAAAGAAAAAAAAAAAAAAGAGTTCGAAAAGGGCTGTTGGGCAAGAAATAGAAAAAAAAATGAGTTATCGGCTTTGGACGTTAAATTTTTTTTTCTTAATAACACAATGAGGTTTTTAAACTAGGTGCGTGCAAAGTTTGATGGATTAATTTTGAGTACAAGAGCACGTACGAATTTATTTCCGAAAGCTTTAAAGAAAAAAAAAAAAAGAGTTCGAAAAGGGCTGTTGGGCAAGAAATACAAAAAAAATGAGTTATCGGCTTTGGACGGGAAATTTTTTTTCCTCAATAATACAATAAGGTTTTAAACTAGGTGCGTGCAAAGTTTGAAGGATTAATTTTGAGTGCAAGAGCACGTACGAATTTATTTCCGAAAGCTTTAAAGAAAAAAAAAAAAGAGTTCGAAAAGGGCTGTTGGGCAAGAAATAGAAAAAAAAATGAGTTATCGGCTTTGGACGTTAAATTTTTTTTTCTTAATAACACAATGAGGTTTTTAAACTAGGTGCGTGCAAAGTTTGATGGATTAATTTTGAGTACAAGAGCACGTACGAATTTATTTCCGAAAGCTTTAAAGAAAAAAAAAAGAGTTTGAAAAGGGCTGTTGGGCAAGAAATACAAAAAAAAAAATGAGTTATCGGCTTTGGACGGGAAATTTTTTTTCCTCAATAACACAATGAGATTTTAAACTAGGTGCGTGCAAAGTTTGAAGGATTAATTTTGAGTGCAAGAGCACGTACGAATTTATTTCCGAAAGCTTTAAAGAAAAAAAAAAAGAGTTCGAAAAGGGCTGTTGGGCAAGAAATAGAAAAAAAAATGAGTTATCGGCTTTGGACGTTAAATTTTTTTTTCTTAATAACACAATGAGGTTTTTAAACTTGGTGCGTGCAAAGTTTGATAGATTAATTTTGAGTACAAGAGCACGTACGAATTCTTTTTTTTTCTCTATTTCTTGCCCAATAGCCCTTTTCCAACTTTTTTTTTTCTTTAAAGCTTTCGGGAATAAATTCGTACGTGCTCTTGCACTCAAAATTAATCCATGAAACTTTGTACGCACCTAGTTTAAAACCTCATTGTGTTATTGAGAAAAAAAAATTTGCCGTCCAAAGCCGATAACTCATTTTTTTTTTCTATTTCTTGCCCAACAGCACTTTTCGAACTCTTTTTTTTTTCTTTGAAGCTTTGGGAAATAAATTCGTACGTGCTCTTGCACTCAAAATTAATCCATCAAACTTTGCACACACCTAGTTTAAAACCTCATTGTGCTATTGAGAAAAAAAAATTTCCCGTCCAAAGCCGATAACTCATTTTTTTTTCTATTTCTTGCCCAATAGCCCTTTTCGAACTCTTTTTTTTTTCTTTGAAGCTTTGGGAAATAAATTCATACGTGCTCTTGCACTCTAAATTAATCCATCAAACTTTGCACGCACCTAGTTTAAAACCTCATTGTACTATTGAGAAAAAAAAATTTCCTGTCCAAAGCCGATAACTCATTTTTTTTTGTATTTCTTGCCCAACAGGCCTTTTCGAACTCTTTTTTTTTTCTTTAAAGCTTTCGGAAATAAATTCGTACGTGCTCTTGTACTCAAAATTAATCCATCAAACTTTACACGCACCTAGTTTAAAACCTCATTGCGTTATTGAGATAAAAAAATTTCCCGTCCCAAGCCAATAACCCCAATTTTTTTTTTTTTTTGCCCAACTACCCTTTTTGGAAATAATATTGGGTTGTGTTGGATGGCATATCATACGCCTGGTGAAGATAAAAGGAAATTGAGACCTACTCATTTTTAGAGGGAATAGAGATTTACATACCATTGAAATATGAAAGTAGATTGATAGATCAACTGTTACACGACATCACCAGGATAAATGACAATAGACACATACTTGCAAATTGTGAAAAATTAACGTCGAGACGAGATGTTGGACCTACTAGATTATAATGTAAAATAAGTTAGAAAGAGTTTGTTGGCCGTGCTTCTTTTCCAAAGGAAATTCAGTTCCATCCACATTTTGCCTGATATTGTTGATAAGCATGGTATAGGAAAAGGCAAAGCATCATCTTTAGAGCTTATCATTGCAGCCTTCTGCATGTCATGTTGCCTATTATTGCACAGCATCATCTTTAGAGCTTCAGCTAGCACCTCACCCCGATCTCTGCTTGAGACATCAGATATCAATGAGTAACCATACAAAGGGAGAAAGACACTATTGCCAATCTGGTTTGTACATTATAACAAAGTCACAAATGCTTGCATGACTTTCTCTGTCATTGCCAAACATCTAGGACTGCGGTTATAAAGAAAATCATGTGAACGAAAGTGCATGAGCAGATGAGTCCAGAAAACCAGCTTGACAGCAAGGATATGATCTCTGCTTCAGACATTAGATATTAATTACAGTTAAAAGTGTTGTGGTCATGAGAAATAGATCACTATTTCATCGCCGAACAAAGTCATTTGCATTTAGAGCTATGGTTTATAATAAAATCAGGTAACTGAAAGTGCATGAGCACATGAACCCAAAAAACAAACTTGACAGCAAGGTACTGAGCACCCAACATAGAAGTGCTAACCTTCCAGGCCTGTATTCAAGTATGAGGTTGTATAGCTCAACAAAAAAATCTTGCAAATCAACGTTCAAAGCATCGAGATTGTTCCTCATTACTTTAAAAGCAATGATGCAACAGCGAAGTCTTTCCGGGACGGTCACGCATTTTCCTGAACTGTCCGATTTTCCACCAGAACATGCAAGCTTTTTAAGGTAATTCATGAGATCTCCAATATAATCCAAGTCAATCAGGTGAGAAAATTTTCCTAGACCATCCAAACATGGTCCAAGGAGTGGGTGAGCCTCAGTCACATGAGTTGTACCAGTATCTCCATAAGGTCTGTAAAACAAACAGAAAGAATGAAGTGATCACAGTATCCCCTTAGATACCATTCACAAAGACAATTTCTAACTCAACTTTATGCACATATTTTAGGTTGATTATAGAGAAAGATTAAATCAACACAGCAAATGGACTGCATCACTTATAATTAAGAACCACACCTTAAATTTGTCCTACGAATTTTTTCATGTCAATCTGAAGACCTGACCAATATTGAAACCCCAGTTTTGGTGTCTGATAAAACATTTGCTTTGACACGGTACTACGCACCAAGACCAATATGCCCTACCATGTTCGAATATTTCACTATAGTGTCAAAACCATACAAAATGACACATGAAATCACCTGGGCACAATTGACTGCATAGTATGCTTCAGAATACGAAAATATATCTCAAATACGGCAGAAAGTGTCTCTGACTGCATCCTTTGGCGCTCCATAATATCTGGATCGAAGCTAGCTGCTTTATAATCAGCAGCAACCTGTTTACACCACCAAGCACCTCAATTTTATGATATGAAATTAGAAAATCAGAGAAAGTAGGCAGTTGTTGCATAAGAATCCCTACCTCTTCCCTCATTTTCGACATCATTTCTTGCCTAGATTTCTTTCTATCATTCGGTTGTGGCTTGATTCCTCTGGTCGGTTTCCTTTCTTATAATTCTTCTTTTTAACTTTTTTATCCTTATCTGGTGCTTCAGATCTATGAAGGTCCTCATCAAATGACAGAGACATAAGTACCTGAAAAAGCATTTTGATAGTTATAACACAGAGAGAGAGAGAGAGAGAGAGAGAGAGAGAGAGAGAGAGAGAGGAGGGGAGGGGGTGAATTAAATAAAATAACCAAGTAATTGAAACACAAAAGTTCAAAATAGTGACCTATTAAACATACGTGGATATTTGACCAAAAAGAGAACATACTTGAATCGAGTCAGGATGCATCTGACAATTATGAGCTTTCACATAATTTGCAATCAATCGAACAGCTGCTCCAGTCACTTCACCACTGTGTTTACCCCCATTTGTAAAGAGTGACTTAATAGTGTCACAACAAAGTTTCCTGATGATATACATTCACATCTTTTATTCAAGAGAAGAGTAGAGAGGAAAAGGGAAAAATATACATACGAAGAAATGCTCAAGGAATATGACCAGAAAACTAGAAGTAGAATTGTCTATCACGTGTCATTGTAGCACTTGACTCTTTAAGGAGTAGCTCCTTTTCTTGTAGTCCCAACTCTGTACCAAAAAGTAAAAAGGTACAATAAATGGAATGTTATCTACTATTTTTCAGACTTAAACATAAAAAAGATCATACTACATTGCATGCATGACTTCATACAAGGGCACATGCACACATGCTCACAGATTTACATAACCACAAACATAAGCCATTGCATCTCTAAATGATTGCTAAGCGATGCTTCATCTATTTCCCTTTTGTTTGGGCAGGGAACTTAAACCAAAATCAAGCAACAACTTATATTCATAGATAAAACAACATTGGTGATCTTATGAGTTCATCTGTCACAGAAGCACCCAAGCCATTCACAAAATGAGAATAGAATTCTGCACCCAAATGACCACATTAACAAAAGCCTATTCTTCGAAGTTCTCAATTATTCAACCATTCTCCTCATCTAGTCAACCGAAGGTCTTATTTTTATTGCAAACTCTTAACATAAGAAGAATAATGAGAAGTGAAAAATATATGGCTAAACCTTATGACTTCATCTGAGGAACTTATGTTTCTGACAACAACTTCAACCAAGCTCTCGCGATAATTGAAATGAGGAACAGCATCTAACAAAGTACAGATGCAGCGAACCACCGCATGTTGATACAAGGAGACTTTTTCTAAAACCATCAACTTCTGCAGGTAGGCCTGTTAAATAAATTTTGAAATAGCTCAGAGTATATAAAATTGGATTGAAACAAATTCTGAATCAACATTAAACTAACTAAAACAGGAATGTGTAAACCAAGATTTGTAGTGTTTTTTGTCCCATTTCTGGTGAGTGCACTTCATTCAACAATCACAAGAAAATCAAGTAAAACCTTGTATGCAGACAGAAGTGTCAATTCATAATACCGCATCTTCTTGACATCCTTTGAAACTTTCATCTCCAGCTCCTTCTCAGTAGGAAGTCTAATGCGGTAGCTATAATATCACAACAAAGGAAACCATTACAACAGTGCCGAGGGAACACATGGAGAGTAGACGTAACTGTAAAGATCACATCAAAATAAACTCAGCAACATACCCAGGAATGATGTCTTTGAACACAGCCAACAAAGATAGAAGCCCAAGCTTAATGATAGCATGATTGTGATCATTGCACATCTGCAGCATTTCTTTAACAGTTTAATATTAGACTCTGGGTCAGCAAGCAGAGCAATTCCCAGTTCCCCAAGTTTACGCTTCTTAGATCAAATGACTCTTCTGCAGTGATGTCCTCTTTCAACTCAGCCTAAAGAAAACATGACATTGCATAAAGATGAGAAGAAATGTATTGATGTTAAAGTACTGTATGATAACCGTACAATGATACTAGCAAACTTGTGATAAGCATCTAGGCATAATATCAAGTCCAAATCTTCATTGCATCTAAACCAATGACTCGGTATAAGCAAGCTAAAGTGATCCCACAAGATATATGCACAAGTTAAAGCAAAGCTAAGTTAAAGCAAAGCTTACTTTGACATAAATTGGTAGATGACTAATGCAGGTATACCAAGAATGTGTCAAAATGGGTACACTAAATTACGTGACGTGAATTAAATTGGTGATGACAGAAGTAGATTCAAATCACAAGATGGTGACTTATTCATATATCCAATGTTAACATCATTTAGTATGATGGTGATTGTATAACTTTAGTATATCTAGAATTATTCTTGACAACAATGGAACACCAGTAAATTTTCTAGAAAGGATAGGGCCCTATTTCCTTTCTACTGAATTTAAGGTACACGATAAAAACAGAGCATAGGAATTTAAAAGCTTGTCTTAACTACCATAGAATCCTAGTTAAAACAACAATATCACACAATCAATGAATCAATGGAGTGAAACTGGTCTTAACAGTAATCGCTATAAAAAAGCTACCTCGGAACAACTCAAGGTTCTGCATAGTGGCATGATCAAGATTAACAATTGAAGGCAACCCCTTGCTTGCAGCAGCCAATTCCATCAGCTCCAGCTGTTCATCCTCCATAAGCTCCGTGGATTCCTTGGCAATTCTGCGAGCAGTGGCCTTCTCCACTGCAGCTTTTCATCTCTTTGCTTCTTTTTCTCGACGAAGCTCTTCTTTTTGTCTCTTTTTCTCCGCCTTCCAAACAAAAAACCAGAGAAGTTGGTAAAGAAAAGAGAAAAGAAGAGATGCTGCTTAACCAATCAAATAAAGCAAAAGAAACTAACTAGTGAAAATGCAATATCAAGCTCAAATACTTACCTTAATAGATTCTTTCTGTAAATACTTCTCCTGTTGCTCTGATTCTCGCCTTTGCTCACGTAGCAATCTCTCCTCCTCTCTCTGCTGTTCACACATCAACCTTTCTTCTTCCTTCCTTCTTTCACGATCAAATCTTTCCATCTCTTTCCTCATTCGTTCCTCAGCCTGCAATAGAAAAATACAGGATATCAGTACATGCCAAAGTTTTCTCCACAAAGCTCACATATCCTTAAGTGATAAATGAAAACCTTTCTCCTCAAAATATTTTTTCTCTAGTGCTTTGCGAATTCAGTTTTCATTAGCTTCAACTTCCCTAGCGATCTGGGCTTCTTCAATCTGCAACAAAATGACATTTTTGGTCACCCTAAAGCTATATCAAAAAGTGATGACAATACTCTGCTCTCAGAAGCATCAGAATTACCTTGCGTTTTCTCTTGACATGCAAGTCATAAGTATCATGCAAAATTGTCCTGTCAAGCAGGGTAGAAGAATCTTCTTGACCGATAAATGGATGGCTTCCTTGGTGAGCATCCATTTGAATGTTAACAAAAGACTCTCTCGGCTGAAGGGAATGATCATCTGTCAAAGGGGATAAAACACTGTTTCACTCTCTATCTTCTTGCGAGACATGGCATACTTGCAGTCGGTGACCTCGAACACCATCAACACTAGGCAGCTTCTCACTTCCATGAATAGATGACACTCTGGTAGTTGGCCCATCCACCAGGACATCAAGATAGTGAGTTTGGGCAATCCGTCCAGGGGTATGGTATCTTGCAAGCTGGTCATGCAGCAACTGATACTCATGGTGGAGAAGTCTTGAAGCAGCCTGGATAATCACACATAACACAAATATTGGCAATCCACATATGATTTCGAAAATTGAATGTTAACAAGTGAAACTATCATCAGAATTTTATTACATTCTTCTAAGAGCAGTAAAAGTTCTTCAAATTAAAAAAGACAATTCCAGTTTTCATATAGAAAGACAAAGAAGAACAAACTTGTAAAAGTATCGAGAAAGGACATGTAGGGTGTAAGTATATAGGCAACTACCTACATCAACCTCTCAAAAGAAAATTGGCATGAAAAGGTAAGTTTGAATTGAGAATTACATCCCCTCCATATTTTCAACAAAGTATTAGTACCAAACAGTTCTTGATAACTGCACTAAAAGGGACTGAAACTATTCAATATTTTTCCCAAGCAGAACACTCATGTTATCATAAAAATATTTGTGACGACATTTCACAAACATATTCTTAATTCACAAGCACGAAGAAGTATGATCCTTGTAAACTTCCATTAACCCATGCAAGTGTAATCACAACAGAATATTTGCAATAGTTAACCACAAAACAAGGGGAAAAAAACATCACACAGGCAGAGCAGCAGGTAATACAAGATACACAGTAAAAGCCAGCCAAGAGCACTAGGACTCATTTTATAGAGATATTGATGCATAAGTATCTTTCCTCTAAGTAAAGTATGCACCTGTCTCAGCTAGCCTAGATTCATTTCATGGAACTAACATTTATCGTAATGAGTACCTTAGAGTCTTAATGGATTATAGCCCTATAACAGTCAGCACAACTCTTCAAAAAGATTGAAACCTTTGGAAGATGACTACATCAAGGAAATAGCAGCAAATAACAAATTAAACGTCACACAATCTCCATATGACAAGTAATGACCAACATACTAGAAGGGATTCCTCTTTCTGTACAAAATTGCATATGTGTGGCTTTTCTTTTGCAGCCGTTTTGTATAGGGGCAGTACCCCCTTGGTACCTTCTTAATGGAATTTTCTTTATTGTTCAAACAACGACAACAACAAACAAGACATCTCAACAGGGAAAACAAGCCACTGACTTTACTTGACATGGCATCCAGTCGAACATACACTTTGCCATCATAAGGATTCACGGGTCCTTTCTGCTCCTCATCTGCAACTACACAGATAACATGTTAAAGTCAGATAAGTGATGGGGTAAACATGAAATGAGAACTAAGAAGAGGAAGAACTCAAATAGATAGAGAGAGAGCGACCTTCGTTCAGGAGCAGGGGGCGCTTCCCAGGAGGCGACGACGTCCGCGTTCAGGAGCAGGGGGCGCTTCGCGGAGGAAAGAGAGAGAGAGCGACCTTCGTTCGCGGAGAGGGAGGCCAAAACGCGAGCAAGGGTTCGTCGGCGTCGGGGTTCGCCAGCATGGGCGCTCCGCAGAGGAAAGAGGGAGAGAGCGGAGTAGAGGTCGCGAGAGGGAGGCGAAAGGGCGTTGGCGACGGCGTCTGGGGCGGAGGCAGAGGCGGAGGGGCGTCGGCGTCAGAGTCGGGTTCAGGGGCGGAGGCGGAGGCTATGTCGGCGTCGGCGTCGGCGTTGGCGTCGGCTTCGGCGTCGGCGTCGGCTTCGGCGTCGGCGTCGGAGTCGGGGGCGACAGAGGCAATAAGTGGAGGGGCGTCGGCGTCGCGGTTCACTGGAAAGGGCGTCGGCGTCGCGGCCAACCTGTGGAGGCGGAGGCAGAGGTGGAGGGGCGTCGGCGTCGTGCGGAGGAGCGTCGGCGAGAATGGGGAGAGAGAGCAGAGGAGGGGAAGAGCAAATGGAAGCACGGTTCGGTTTTTGTTCTCCCCCCGCAACGGAACGGAGAACGGGGAGAGAGAGAGGAGAGAGAGGACGCTGCGACAGGTCGCAGAGGAGAGCAGAGGAGAGAGAGCGTCAAAGTGGTGGGCCCAGGAGCGGCGCGCCCAAATTTTGAACCTCTGACACCATTTACACGTGGAGCCACGTGTCGCGTTTTGAATGGTGATACATTTGACGGAGGGTTAAACCCACCCAATATTTTCTCTTCTATAGATAGCGGAACCAATGATTGTTGGTGGCATTTGAATTTCAAACAGTCACTTGAGGTTAAACAGCTATAGATTCAATTTAGGGAAGGCATGAGTTGGGAAGAACACAAAAAAAGGTCTAATAATGCTCTAAGGCTGTGTTTCAAAATCAAATTGGTATAAGATGGTATATGGTAATATGGGATTAGAAATTCTCCTTACATATTCTCTGGAATGTGGAAAACTCCATTAAATGTTTAGTGTAATCTAGAATAGGAATGAAATTTTTCGAAAATCCTCCTAATATCCACTAAATTGACAGGATCAATCCAAATTACCTTTGGGTTGTAAACAATCCACTTCATTCCCATCATCACCATCATCACTCCAGAAAATTTCTAGACGCTTTTTCTTAAAGCTCCATCCCCCTCTCTGCTCTATTTTCAATTTTGCATCTACATATATTCTTCTTTCTCTGTCTTTGTCTCAACCTGTTTTTGAAATGAATGCGACTTTCACTCGTCTCAACTTGAGGATCAACCATAGGTGGATGACTTGACCCTCAAGTCCTGAAGAACCTTATGTTCCATGTCAAGATAATGCTGATCTCGTCACTCACCCACCTGGGTCTGATTAAAAAACAATAGCAAGAAAAATGCACAGAGGTTTATGGTCATACTTCCCCCTTATAATCTTGGAAAATCCTCCTAATATCCTTCTAATAACCTATGATTGACTGATTGACGATGACGATGACGATCGATGGTAGTAAGAGGCATTGGCAATTA
Source organism: Eucalyptus guilfoylei (assembly GCA_016097605.1). Lineage (NCBI taxonomy): Eukaryota > Viridiplantae > Streptophyta > Magnoliopsida > Myrtales > Myrtaceae > Eucalyptus > Eucalyptus guilfoylei. The sequence continues at coordinate 38,585,858 of CM027861.1, forward strand.
CGTAGTGGTCAGAAGTGATGATGTACTTCTTGTTTTGTTATGTTACTTTTAAAAAAAAATTTATCCTATTTAAATTTATCCCACACCCTATCCTAGATTTCTTATTCCCCATTTCATCTGGATATATCCCAATTTATTTAGTCTGGAGGATATCACCAAACACCAAATAGTATAAGTTGTTATTTCATCTGAAATCAAATTCGGACTATCAAACATAATCTAAGTGTTTATTTTTGTTCTGTCGTTATGTTTTTTGTCTAAATAGTTAGATGGACTTAGACCTACCCAATAATTTATATATAGGCCTTTTACTTGAGAGTTTGCCAAATGTGCAGTTCACGAGCTAAAACCTAACTCTTTAGCCTCACCCTCAACCCAATGTGCTCTGCCACCGCCAGCCCTTGCGATGCCTTTGCCCAACGCAAACGCCACGACCCCACAACCATATCTTTGTCATCTTTGTCGTCGTCGCCTCCCCCATATTGGCGCACCAGACGCTCTCTCTCTCTCTCTCTGTGATGAGAAAAGGCAAAACAACATCCACAAATTCACAGAGCTAGTGTCTTGACGCGATGAGTCCTTGATTCAGATGGAGGCAAAGATGCATATGTTGCCTTCGCAGATGATGTCCATGGTAGAGAGAGAGAGAGAGAGAGAGAGAGAGAGAGAGAGGCAGACAGACAGACAGAGAAATCAATGGAGACCGTTGGAGCTGGTGGTGTCAGAGTTGGAGATCGATGGAGGTGGTGCTGAATATGGCTGAACGTAGAGAGATGTAGGATTGTGGGTTTTTCTTTAGATGTACACGGGGACAATACATGCGTAAAGAGCTTACAAAAAGTTGGATAGGCCTAAATCTAACTAGCTCTTTGCCTTCTTTTGTCTGTGGCTCTGGGTTATTCTCTTCATGCATGCGATATTAGTCTAGTCACAATATTTCCTCACATTTCAAACTACAAATATGAAGTAAAAACGACCTCCTACTTTAAGGAGTCACGGTCCTTTTTTCTCATCCATAATATTATCATTTCGTTATATTCTAAATATTCTAATAATGGATAAATGTTTAAGTTAATATTCCATTTTATCTCCATGTAGTTCAAGTTGTAAATTTTAACCTTCTCCTATCTGATATATAACCTTACGAAAAGAGGTTCAAATGTTGAAGTATCTGTTCTCTTTTCAAATTTATAAGTATGATTTCTTCGTATTATGTCCATAATCCATTTCCATCAACTAATAAATCAAATACTTTTTAATAATGTGATTTTGCAAAATATTTTTAATGTCAACTTTGTTGCACGCTTAAATTTACGTGCTTAATTATGGAAGAATGTCAAGCCTCGTTCATATAATAGTAGCATTAGCAAGAGTTGAGTCTCAAAGTGGAGGACCATATTTCTGTACCATTTTACTAAATCAAAAAGGGCCATGACTAATATTTTGATTAGTAAAATGAATTAAGAACCCCTATTACTCTTATCCAGGAATAACAAAAACTAATTAATTCTGCTAGGTCTAGCTTATCTTAGAAATTGAAAGTCGTCCCCACGACAAGGTGCTAAGTGGAATAAGGCAATGCATATTATATAATACATTCGTTTTATACTTTAATGAATTAGAGCGATTTCTTTTCCTCTGTTGATATTGTGTCTCAAACTTTAACAACAACAAAAAAATGTGAAAATGCAGTCAATTACAGGATTATTTGTCATCACATGAGACTTTGGAGTTTAGACTAGAAGGATTTTTGAAAGGTAAAGTACGACAATAGGATGAGACAAACCTTCAGATAAATAAACCCACCTCCATATTCTTTAGGCTAGTGATGAGTGTAAATTAAAATGAACATAAATAATAGGGAAAAGATTGAACAGGTATGTATCTAGAAAATATCGATGTGTATCCATTACATTGTAGCTCATGTATCTTTAATAGTGACATAGATGGATATCTCCAATGAAAGATTCTTGAAATTGACATAAAGCGCAACATTAATTATATCGTGAAATTCATGGTGACATTTATTATATTACAATATACTTCTCTACTACGATCATATTGATCAAATTCATCCCATCGACATGAAGATTTCTCAATCCTGTCCCAAACAACCATATAATGAAACAAAGTTTCTTAGAAAAAAAGGTCAAAATAGCAAACAATCGAATGACTCGAACGACTCGGTACCTCATATCAAGCATTTGGCATTAACTTACATCTTTCTGCATTTGGAACCTTCCCTTCAAACTCTCAGCAGAATCTCAACCCCGTCATCATTCGTCAATCAGTCTTTTCAAGCCCTCTCCTCAACGAGAATTTACCAAAGAGAGAGCGTCAACACCAACCTTGAGGCCACCTATTCCGGGGGTCCCATCGAGGCAACCACCTCTTCTTCTGCGGATTACTGCTCTCATTAGCATGACCATTCGATCCCAAGCGAATCTCGCCCTTCCGATCCATCCTCGGCCCGATCACAAGCTTCAACAAGAGTCCCCTGCGGGCCGCCCGTCTGGGGGTGGGGTGACCGGGCAGGCACTCTGCGGCTGCCATTGATCCGATAGGCTGAGGGAGATGGTTGAAGGCATTGCCATCCTCGTTGTCGCCCGCGACCAGGAAGATCTCCTCGCATGAGCGGATCGAGGTGAGTTTCAAGTACTTCTGCTCGAGGGACTCCTTGGGCACGTTCCTTGCCAACAGCGGAGATGCACCACCCCAGTTGTTGGTGCCGAGCGATGGGTGTTGTGGTGTTCTAAAGTCTCGCAATTCCAGTTGATGATGCCTCATCTCTCTCTCTCTCTCTCTCTCGAAGATGGCATTAAGGAAATGGCAGAGTTGAATCTGTTTATAAAAGTGCTTTGTGTGTGAGATTGAGGGGGTGATAGATCGAGAATATAATGATTGAAAAAGATTCATCGGGATTTGCTTCATATAGATTGAGACTTTCGGTTAAAATTAAATAATCATTTTGGTGGTTTCTTGGGAGTGTCACAAGAGTTAAATAAACATATCAATAAAGGGGTGTAATGACCGATGTGGACGTAATTTATGACGAGTTTAAAACCACGACGCATCTACTTTCTCGGTTGACGCCTTCTGCGTCAACCATACAGACGGCGGCCTAGCAATCACCAAATGGAATTGCGAAGAAGTAGAAAAGCGTCTGGATTGACTTTTGAATTTAAATTTTGTTAACACCCAAAAATGGCTTAGCGGGCCGTGGACAAGTAGTGAGGCTTATTATGCCCGAGATAGGTGAAGCAGGCCCAAAGGAGTTTGGACGAGACCCATCATTACAAGCACCGACGGTTCGATTCCAGCTATCGCTCGAGAGTAGACCCGTTAAACGGGTGGGTCGGGTATGTTGAGAAAACTCCTACTAGGTTTTGAGACTGACAAAACTTTCTTATTCTTGTTATTATTCTGAAGAATAGTAGACTTCGATGTCATATTGCAAACTTTTGTCAAAGTCTATTTATTTCAAAAGTCTTTCCCACTCGACGTAATCCAAACTGAAATTAAGTCCATAACAGATTTATTGATCTTACGATAAGGATTTAGTATGAAAATAATATAGATTTATTCTTTAATATCTAGCTTTCTAGCGAAGAATCTCACTTACCTTTTATAAATACATTGATGGAATCAATCACAAATTAATGAAATCAATCTTGAAGACAAGTTCCTTTTTGATGGAAACCTAGATTCTAATTGTATGGGCGATCAAAATCAACGGATTTTCATCTCAATTTTCAAACGGTTATAAGATTTCCTTAATCGATTCTGTTCAACGGATTGATTGAAAGAAATTTCTCTAGAGAATGTCGATGGCTAGTAAGGCGTGGAGGAGTATTTAATGAGGTTATTTAGTCTATTTGAAGTGTGTGTGAAAATTGAAATTCCAAAGTTTGAAGCATTTTCAACCACTTGTTCTTTAACGACTGCTCTTACAAATTGTACTCAAGAAAGAAAATCAGAAGAAAAGTGACTTAGTGTGGGAAAAAGAGTGTTTGCACTCAAAATATTGTACTTATCTATTGATACTTCAGTGAATTTTAGCTAGAAGGCTGTCGGCGTGAGAGAGTAGACATAGACTTGATCTAAGCCGAACCACCATAAATCTTGTGTGTAATTTTCTCTTTCCTTAACTTTTTTCAGCTTTATCCGTTGCAATTTCTGTTTAGGTTTCTAAAAAATCTATTCCATCTCTTATCTAATTTTAAATTTTCCACAGAAGTTTGGTGGCGCTTTTAATCAAACTCCGACTCTTCTTTAGACTTTGCTCACAACTTATTTTATTTCACATTTATTTGTCAAGATTTATTTTAACACCTATCACCCCCCTCTAGGTGGTAGTACTAGCATTTTCAATTGGTATCAGAGTCCCATGCTCTTTTGTTGAAGGTTTATACTTTTGAGCTAAAGATCTTTTATGGCTAGTTGTTTAACATCAGGACTCATGGAGGGGCAAAGCGATACCATGCACCTTATTTTGATGGAAAAGAATACAGTGTGTGGAAGAATAAAACAAAGGCGTTCCTAAGACTCATAGATTCTTTGGAATGAGATGTTGTAGAAAGAGGAATCAACCCAAAGGCAACTTCAGCTTCAAACAAAGGAAAAGAAGTCTTAGATAAAGATGCTGAGAAATCTAACCAAGAAGAAATTACCAATAGACAAGCTCTTGATGCAAAAGCCATATATTTTTTATATTGTGTATTGTCTCCTGCTAAATATAACAGAATTTCTTCATGTGAAATAACTAAAGAAGTTTGGGATAGACTTCATGTCACTTATGAAAGAACAAATCGTGTAAATGAGACAAAATAAAGATCTTACTTGGCCAATATGAATCATTCAAAATGAAGCTTGGAGAGTCTATTGGAGATATGCTTAGTCGATTTACAGAAGTTGTAAATGGGTTGGCATATCAATGTCAACCAATTTCTACTCCAATGAAGGTCAACAAGCTTCAGCGAGGACTTTCAAAGGATTGGAACCACGTGAAAACATCAATTCAGGAGACACAAAGAATCATGCCTCTTTTTATTGACGAGCTGATAGGCACTCTTCAATAGTATGAAGTGGAATGGATCAATGATGAAGAGGATCCAAAAGGTAAGAGTCAATTGTGCTTAAGTCTAATGTTGATTTTGATGATACAGACACAGATGATGATATAGACGAGGAGGAGCTAGCTCTCATGATAAATAAATTCATGAAACTAAATAGGAAAGGAAGAAGATTGAATTGGAAAAAGCAAAGCAAGCAAAATTCCAAGAAAAGATCGATGTAAGATATTGAAACTAGCAAGGATGTGATATGCTTTGAGTGCATATAGAAGGGACACATCAAGTCTAACTGTCTCTTGTTGAAAAAGAAAAAAAGAAAAGTATGAAAAATACAAGAAAGCTCTAAAAGCAGAAACTTGGGGTGACACAGAATGTAAGGAAAGTGAATAGGAGTTTGCAAATATATGTCTGATGGCTCACTAAAAATCAGAGTCAAATACTGACACAGACTCAGAATTCGACAAGGAAATCGAGGTAAGTCATTTAGAAATCCCTATTAAGGTTTCTAAATATATAGATGAACTTTGCTTGAACCTCAAATCTTTTCTTAAAAGGATCTTCGAATTAAAGAAGGAAAATTCAAAACTCAAGTAATAGGATAATTCTTGGAGAGAAAAGTTTGAGAATCTGAAAAATGATTTTGATGAATTGAAAGAAAATACCGATTCCTTTTCAAAAGAAAATTAATGTTTGAAAAATGAGATTTTAGATATTTTTACAAAGTTCTCCAAATGATCAAAAACTTTAGAAAAGATCCTTTAAGCTCAAATACCCTATTATAACAAATTTGGTTTGGGTCTGAGCAAAGAAAGTACTCTTTTGATCAATTTTCCTAAAGTCAATGAGAGAGACTTAGACAATAAGAGTTTACCTTGAGTGTAACTTAGGTTAAAAAAACACTTAAACACTCGAATGATTGTAAAGCTTATATTCTCAATAGATTTCTAGGTGGCTGGATCTCCTTGTGTAGTATGTAGCATCATTTGGATCAAACCATGTAAATGTCTAGGTTGTGTTTGGTCATTTTGATTTCTAGGTAAGATGAAATCAGATATGATATAATATTAAATCTAGGGATATTGTTATATCATATTTATTGTTTTGTGAATTACAATTTGGATATTTTTATATTCTATCAAATCCGTTGTTTACTATGAATAATATATTGATATAAATGAACTCGAAAATGAAAAACGGAGATCGTAAGAATTTATCATGATTCACCGCTAAAGATATTACAAATGAATAAATGGGGATCTTCATCAACCAATTTGTAATTATTGGACGATCTACATGTTAAACAGGTTTAACAATGATAAGAAATGTAAACAAGTTACACCAACATCGGCAAGGTAGATCAACCAATAAACTCAAAATCTAGCAAAAGAGAGAATATATGATTATTCATCTTAACGATTCCCGAAAGTATAGCGGTTTTATTCTCTTGTTACTTTCATGAAACTTTAACATGAACTACAGAGCTACATAAAAGATTCTACTCTTTTGCTGCTTTTGTGGACTTTTGACGTGAACTAGAAAGCTATGGGTAGAAGGAACATGCACCCATTTGTTTATAAAATCTTATATAACTCGACACCATTTTTCTTGTCTATATTATGCCTGAAATTTGTTCGGGTACTAGAGTATCTCGATATGACTTTTTTACACCGTAGACTAGCAGCCTTACTAGCAGCCTTAGTTTTATAATTCTAGTCCCAATCCAAAGATGCGCCCAGATGAGAACACAGAGCAACCAAGTCGAGCCTTTTCGTTTTGAAGATGCCTGCTTTCCTTTTCCGCAGAACGTAGAATGGTCCAGCTGAGCTCATTTGCACCTGCCTATTTAAGGCCCACCTTCTCAATAAAAGCACTTTGGCACGATTATTTTTGTTTAAAAAATCGAGATTATTCGATATATTCGTAATAGCGAAATCGAGATTCACTAAAATGCATAGATTTAATATCGTTTGTCATACGTACGTTTAAATCAAAGTATGAAGTTTTGAGTAAGATCCATGGTCTATGCCAAGAATATCTTCCGAATAATATACTATTAAGAAATGAATATTAGAAATCTTTTTGTGTCATTTTACTATGATTGAACTTTAGAAAACAAAAAATGAGTTTATATTATTTCTGTAATAATCAAGTATCACAAGCATCATGAATCGTGGAATTTGCCAGGGAAAAAATATGATAGCTAATGAATAGGAGTAGATTGTTATTGTATCAGACAAATCTTTGGTGAATAAATTGAATCTTTTGCGATTAGTAAAGTTATGAATAGATTCACATGATTGTTCTTGTCATGAGTTGATACAAATCGTTAATATCACATGGAGAATCGACTGATTTTAATAAGTATTGGTAAGTTTTTGAATTAGCACATAAACTTTTGACTTAGCATGAGTAGAAGTTGAAGCATTAAGAGCTTGTTTTTGTAAAAGCGTCAAATGAGTGTTCTTGTCGATGATATAATAGGTGAAACTATTATTAACTTCTGGCCAATTCTATCTCATGGAAATGAAAACATGTCATGATTGTAGTTATAACTTAACATAATATAGAAAAAAGCGATAAAAGGTTATGTCACCAAGTTAAAATAATCTAAGGTCAGCACATTGCCCCTTAAGTTAGCGCATTTGTTTTGCAAAAAATAAATGATTTGAAAAATACTCTTTTAAAAATGGTTTCTTATATAATTTACAAAAGTGAATGAATGGAAAATATTTTCCTCGTTTACGAAAATATTTAAACATAAAAAAAAAAAAAACATAAGGGGGTAATGAAAAATGTTTTCATTATTGTATATTTAACTTGAGCGATATAAGCGATTGCTTTTTAGAAAATATTTTTTAAATTATTCATTTTTCTTGTATATTAATGTTATGTTGCTAGCCATTTTTTATAAAACATAATGTGAATGTATATGTATTTTATAATATCGAAAAATATTCGACCAAAAAAATAATATGATGAAAAAATAATTTACCCCTCTCTCTCTCTCTCTCTCTAAGTTGAGTAGTGCGAGACGAAGTTGGAAACGGGAAGCAAACAGAGGAACGACAGCAAAGAGGCTTCCTCATGGCCCCATCGTCACGTCTCCTTCAATTAAAAGACAATCGCTTCTTAGAGAAGTAGAAAGGGGGAAGAGAGAGAGAGAGAGAGAGAGAAGCAAACGGGAAGAGGAAACCCCAAACGTTGGAAAGATAAACAAGTGAGAAGAAAATAATAATATAAAAAAATAAATGGAAACCCCCCCTTTCGTTTGTTCCTCTGCTGCATCATCTCCATCCTTTTTCCAGTTTTAATTTATTCGTCCGGGAAAAAAATTCCGCTTCGTTCCACGCAACCAAGCCTCTGGCCCCTTCTTCCTTCCCCTTCCACCTTCCCCTTCCGCCCGTCTCGTCTTCTTCCTCCTCCTCCTTCAATCAATCCGATTCAGTTTCTTGCTTCGACCCCTCGAATCCCGCGCCTCAGTCTTTCTCCCCTTTTGTCGGCGGTGATTTTTGATTGCTCTCGACTTGCCTTTTCGGTGGTGTTCTTCGGGGGCGTTCGGCTCTTGGGCATTCGGTAGAATCCCAGCTGGAACCGACTTCTGGGTTTGTCGACTGCGTTGGAAAGGCCTAGCCTTTGGTGGCTTCGCAGGTGATTCTTTTCCTCTGTTGCCTTTTCTTTTTTGGCTGCGCTTTCCGAGGCTATGGTCTGAATTATGGGAGCCCTTTAGTTTATTTCAATCTTTCTTAGTTAAATTTGCGATCCTTATCAGTTGTTTTCAGTACCTGATGTTTAGTCATGTGCGGCGTGTGCTGTGTTTGACTCCGGTGTCAGCAGAGTTTACCTCTGTTGGTGAATGGTCTTGTGGATGTGGGTGTGCTTGGGACGGTTACATGGGATTTTGCTAAATTTGGCTGAGAATAAAGTTTTTATGTGCTTGATTGATATACCAATGCGTATGGATGGATCTCGGGAGTGGTGTCTATGTCGATTAACTGGTCTGATTCTGGTAATTTGGATCCGTGTTTTTAATGGTTGGACAGGATCTGATAGTTTTCGAGGGTCCTGCTGTTGGAGGATATTGTGGTTTCTTGTTCCATCACTATTCCATGTTGGCCAAGGTTAGCTTAAAAGAACCTTTAGCTTTGTATCTCTTCCTTGTTGAGACGGGCATTCCTCTCCCCCCTTTTATTATCAAAGAAGTCACAATTTCTTTTTGCTCTACATTGTTTCATTGGCCTGGAAGTAGCTAATTTAATGTGCCTAAGTAAATTTATTGTGGCTCTGATCACTATTACTATAGTTACATATTTGTTTTTATGGCTTGGAGATGCCTTGGCATCATCTCTAATCCTCTGTTGTTTCTATGGCCTTTCGTAACATTTTGATTTAGGTGAGAACTTTGGTATTGTTGCTGCAATGCCAAAATATCATAATGCTGTAAACTGTTAGGCACACACCAATGAAGATATGTAGGTGAGCAATATTATGCCTCATCACTAAATTAAGGATACCAAATCTTCCTGAAGCTAGCCAAAAGGTTTAATCTTTGTTTAACTAACAAAATCATGGTTTAGACATTAGCCAAAAGGACATCTTTTGGCGAAACGGAAATCTGAATTTTTGATTGACTTTGATTGAGTGCCATGTCTCTGTATGGTTATAAGTTCTTACATCAGGAACAAAAGATATTTCACTCTCTAACTTGATGGATTCAAGAGAAACAGAGGGAGAAAATCATTATTAACAGGAAGAAAATAAAGAGAATTGGCAACCTAATAGATATCCAGGAGAAGTTGTTATGGGCTTCATGATGCTCTGCTATTTTCAGTAGTCATACTTGTTTTTTCTGGGCAAAATGAATATTCACTGTGCGCCTTCAAATTCTGTGATTTTACCTACAAAGATGAGAAATTTTGGTTGATATAAAGGGATTGAACACTCTATGGACAACGTCTAACATGAGCGCAATAGATTTTCTTTTGCTGAGACAATTCATCACAGCTTGTAGGCCACTCAAGGGGTAATATGCTGATGTCTAGCTGTTCTTATGCATTGGCAGCATAAACTCAAAAGTGAACTACCTCTCATTACAATTTATATGAGAAAGCTTTTTCTTTTGCCATGCTTGGACAGCCCTTACGATCTTAATCATTATAGAAAAAGCCCCTCGGGAGCCTAGGGCACTGTTAGACTATTTAATTGTTCTATTGCAAAATATAAGTGCCAAAGCTTGATTTTTTCATTTGCCACATGAAATGTGACAGGCATACCTTCTATAACTTTCTTTAAAGCTAAATTTTTAGAGTTTAGTTCCCTGAGTAGGATCATTTTAAGGTCATAAAAAAGCGGGTGATAAGATCAGATTGAGGATTGTAAGTTCCTTCTGAAAATTTGAAATTTTATCTCCATTTCATCTTTTTGACGAGGGGAAAAAAATTTCTCTTTCATCCATACACCCGGATATCAACTCTTAATTAACTGCTAGTGATGGCTCAAAGATAGAGGTCTCATTTAAAAGAAGTCTAGGAGAGTACAGTAAAAAGAGGCATTCTAAAGCAGCACCAATGGAGTGCACACTCTAATCTTGCCTTTTAGAAATTGAAGAAAATCTAACTCACTTTTATAAAACATGATTTAGTTGGAGCATCAATGGTGGACTACACATGGTAAATCAGGGACCATTCCATTCTAGCTGTGTTCAGCCATGTTCTGCATGTCAGGAAATCGTGATACTGTGCAATTTACATTACTGATGTATTCGCTTATCATTTGAGAAAAGTAGAAGTTCTTTTAGCTGTTCATTTTCATCCCAGGTTATCCATCTCGTGTCATCTGTACCAGTTTTTCTTTCTGTAATTTTAATTGTTTACCCTTCTCTCTTGTATGTTCTGTCATCCTTTCTCTCTCTTATACTTTCTGGCATCCTTTCTCTTTTAATTTTTGTCATCCTGCGCTGATTGTTTGGCCTCATGAAGGTTTTAGTGTAAGTGTTCTCATCTGTTTTAAGTTTGACTGACAATACAAGTTAATAAATAAACAACTGACATGTTTTTCTTCTTCTTTTTTACTTTTTGTCGTCTAGACCCTTATCTCAACCATCTGATTCATTTGGGGAATGGATTGGCTGTGTTCGCCTACCAGTAGTGCTTGTTAATAATGTTCAGTAGTCGAAAGGGTGGAAATGCTCTGGGCGGATTTAAATTGAAGTGGCAGCGTGAATCTTCTCTTACTACAGGCTTGCTTGGGGATGTGCCTCCTGAGATTGAATTGTCTGAATATGGAAGAGTGCCGAGCCCTGGCAGTGATAGTCCATCAGCTCTTTTAAATGGAGAAAGTCTGAATTTGGAGCCAATTACTGATTTAGACCTGTTCTTTGAGAGACTTTACAGTTACTATTGTGAAAAAGGCCTCTGGTGCATCATCATAAAATGGATAGTCGAGCTCTTGAGCTTGGGGTTTACCATATGTTTCTCAGGATTTTTCCTATTATATGTCGATTGGAATGGACTTCGGAATGCCAAGTGTGGTATGGATGCTGTGGAATCTGGAATTAAGCCGTGTGATCTATCTAAGGAAGCTCTGGATGAACACCCGTTAACTCCATTAACGGTTACTAAAGCCGTAATTGTTGGATATCTTGGAATATTTTCCATTTACTGGATTTTCTGCTTTTTACGGTTTTTTGCTCAACTTAAAGACATCCTTGCCATCCGCCATTTCTATTATGACAGGTAAGTTCAGATTTATCTACTCCTATTCTTTTTCGTCATGCATGGCATGGTGGTAGCACACAGTAAGCAAGGTGTGACTGTTTCCATTCTGCAGCCTTCACGTCACGGACAATGAACTTCAGACCATCCCTTGGGCAACTATTCTTGAGAAAGTTGTCCAGTTGCAGAATTCGCAACAACTGTGCATTGTTAAGTATCTTTCTGCTCATGATATAGTGATGCGACTAATGCGGAAGGAGAACTATTTGATTGGAATGCTCAATAAAGGGGTCCTTGCTTTCCCAATCTCTATTTGGGTCCCGGGTGCAGGTCCTGTTGTCAAAGTAGGCAGGGGCCTCATACAACATCGTCTTATCCTCACTAAGACCCTTGAATGGACCTTAAATTGGTGTATCCTCCAGAGCATGTTTGACAGGTATTGTGTTCACGCACGAAAATCTGATCAGATTCTGGTTACTTCTTCAATGTGGTTTAAGGGCCTGTTTGTTTTTACATTTTGAATGCACCAAAATATAAAATATTATCCAAATTTCAAAAAGTTATGAAAGGATTACATGTGAACCTACGTGCCAACATTTGTATATTCTGAACGTTTTAGGTTTTTCAGGCTATGAAAAAGTCAAATGCATCCGTCACAAGATTTAAGCTCCGTTCATTTCGCGGAAAATGTAGTGTTTCTGGAAATGTCTTCTAGGAAACCATTTTCTAGGAAAATGTAATTATTCTCCAGTATTTAGCTATAACTTGAAAATGAAGTGGAAAATATTTTTCGTTGTTTGGTAAGAAAAATCTTTGTCTATATGCAATTTTTTTTTCAATAATTTTTTTGTTAATTTATTTTTTAAAATTGAATTTTAATTATCTTTTTATTTTTCAAGAAAATCGATTTTTTAATTATTTTTCATTTTTCTTCTTTCTTTTTATCTTCTTCTTTGGCCAATTGCTGGCTATGGCAATGGCTGGTGATTGGCCAAAGGCGAGCTTGAGCTTGCCGCTCACTAGAGACGGTGAGCACTAGGGTGAGCCTATGGCTTGCCGATTTGGCGAGGCCCAAGGCCAGTGTGGGTGAGCCTCGAGCTCGTCCGAGGCCGGCAAGCTTGAGGCTCGCCTGTGACTGGTTGCTGGTTGTAGCTGTAGTCTGGGCGATTGGCCAAAGAAGAAGGTGGAAAAAAATAAGAGGAAAAAGAAAAAAGAAAAAGAAAAGAAGAAATAATTGAAAATTTGAATTTTTTAAAATAGAAAAAAAGAAAGAAGAGGGACTAGTAGGGTATGAGATAAGAGAGAGTAAGGAAAATGTTTTCCCAACTTGAAAAGTAGAAGACATTTTCTCCTATTTGAAAAGATTTTTTTTCCTTTGTGGAAAATGTTTTTCACGACTAGTTCATTCTCCGTGAAATGAACATTGGAAAATCCAGAAAATGTTATTCAGGAAGTTGTTTTCCGTGAAACGAACGGAGCCTTAGATTAAGTCAATTGTAAAAGTCTATCGAGACACACCCCAAAACTAGACTATCAATACTTTCAAAAACTTCTCTTGAGCCAAGTGTTCATGGAGTTTTTGAAGTATGACACCATGCAGTTGAATGCTTGGTATATTTTTTTATTGTTGATGATTAGAAAGTGACAGTCTTGGTAGTGCTTGTCCTTGATTATTGCTCATTCTATCATTTGGCAATTTTCTTTGAAATTGGATCACTGTTCTTTTTGTGGTTCAGCAATTGGATTTTAATGCTTTGCAGCTCGCTTATAATGCTCTACTTGTTGATTCATGTCTGCTGGTTCGAGCTTGGAATCAACCATTTAGCTATTTTTAAATGGTTGAAGCTGTAATCTGATCATCTTATTTTCAACCATCTCACTATCTTTGGACAATGCGCAGTTTTCTTCTTTTGTTGCAAGATTGCTGTCTTCCACTTGTTATTCGCCAGCGAGTTTTATATTTCCTTTTGTTGCTAGTTGCTATTAGTGCTTTAAGAGCAAGATAATCTACTTACATGAATATCTCGGGCTGGACTATTTTTGAGTTGGATAACCATGTTACTCTTCTTATGTCATTCATATGCAAAGAATGCTTTCTTGCATAGATCAAGGTGTTATGATTGAGTGGAATTCTTAAGCATGTAGTAGAGCTGTCTTTTTGTAGTTCTTTTTTGGGTATTACTGTACCCCTTTGTTCGCATCAGGTGGGGGGGATTCTGGTGCTACTTGGTTATTTCATAATTGCGTAGTTGGACAATGGAATAAATTGCTTTACTCCATGACATTGTGGAGCAATGTCAGCTGCCTGCTGCCAGACTTGTGATCTTCTGAGATGAATGTCTTTTTTATGCAGAAACTTTTGTGTTAAAAGGGACTTTGTCTCTACCCCTAAGACACTAAAGAGGAGGCTGATGCTAGTTGGGCTTGTGATGCTCCTGCTTTCTCCTTTCCTTGTCATATTCATGCTGGTCTACCTCTTTCTGAGGCACGCTGAGCAGTTCTACAATCATCCAAGCACGGCATCGTCACGGAGATGGTCAAATTTGTCTAAATGGATTTTTAGGGAGTACAATGAGGTATTGCTAAGATACTTGCACTATACAATTTAATTCAGCTGGAGTTTTGTTGTAGAAAGAGATTTGTATAGGCTTGGATCGGTTTTTTCTTCTCTTAGTCTTAATTCTGAGCAATGTAGGTGGAAAACTGTTTAGGAGAAGTTCTGAGCTAATACCTATGTAGGTAAAGACGGGTATTGGTACAATCTGATAATTAATGGCCTGGTTTTTCCCGTCTTATCCTTTTACATATTAGATGAAGCTGACATTTTGTCCATGGCTGAGGTAATTATGCAGCCTCTCTATATTCTTGTAGCCCTTCACAAATGGAGTCAGAATGACTAGGAATTTAGCTAAATCATGAGTTCCTAAAGCAAATCTTTTTTATGCTAATTATCTTTGTAAAAGATCAAATGTTGTACATGAAGTCTGTCAGAATCATAATATTCAAATCCAAATTATGTTTGATAATTCGAGTTTCAGTTTGTTTCAGTTAGATAATCAGTGTGTATATAGAAATTTAGTATATAATAGTAGTGGCTAGGGGATTGCGTCCTTTCATTTGGGGGAAAAGGTTTTTCTTTCTCTTGTTTGTTGAATTAGCCTTTTTTTAGAGGTTTCAGAGGATCTAATAGAGAAATAAAATCGTACAACACTTTAGTAAGATCCATATAGCTGAAATACCTTAGTGGGATAAGATTGGTTTATGGGTATGTTGGTTGTACTATTAGCCCCTTTTATGCTTTGTGATCACGTATTTACCTAAATGCGAAGGCTTCACAGTATTACTGTTTGTGTGTCAGGTTGACCATTTGTTCAAGCATCGGATAAATAGCAGCATAATACATGCTTCTGATTATCTAAGACAATTCCCTTCTCCTATAATTTCGATCATCGCGAAATTTATTTCCTTTGTGTTTGGTGGCTTTGCTGCTGTTCTCCTGATAATTGCATTTCTTGAAGAGTCTCTCCTGGAGGGCCATGTGAGACGTCTCTCTGTGCTACTTTGTTTTTTTTTTTAAATATCTTAATGTTATTTTTATAAGCTTATTTTTCATCTTCACATGTGCAGATATTTGGACGCAATTTATTCTGGTATGCTGCCGTTTTTGGCACAATTACTGCTATTAGCCGTGCTGCAATTGCAGAGGAGCTTCTAGTTCTTGACCCAGAGGGAACGATGTCTATGGTGGTCCAGCATACTCATTACATGCCGAAAAGATGGCGTGGAAAAGAAAATTCTGAGGCAGTTAGGTTAGAGTTTGCAACCCTTTTCCAGGTAATCCTTAAAATGTCATTGCATTTGCTCCTTTGGTTACATATTGACAGCATCTGAACAGTGCTATGAGGAAAGTGATAAATAATGAAGTGTTTTCTCTTATTGGATTATTTGGAGAATTTCCCCAATTAATGGCTTCTTCTTCTTTACAATTGTTGGGTCCCAAAATATCAGAAAGTTCCTTGTGTTCCTGATGAGGGCCTCATTTTTTGTGCAGTATACTGGAATGATGTTACTGGAAGAGATGGCTTCGATATTCCTAACTCCATATTTACTCATGTTCGTTGTCCCAAAGGTACTGGTTTCATTTTGGTTCCTCTCTCATGCTGTTGTATGATCTCACACTGGTAAACCTGGTTGAAATTTGGCAGCGCGTGGATGACATCTTGCAGTTCATTGCTGATTTCACAGTGCATGTTGAAGGTGTTGGTCATGTTTGCAGGTCACTATTCGCTTCTACTTTAATGAAGCAGTGCTTAGACAGTTTTGGCTTGTTTTTCATTAGAACTTTTACAGCAATAAATATGTTCCTAAGTTTGGCTGTTGACAATCTGCAAATTGGTTTGTCCTTTCACTTTTCATGTGCTTCTGCTTTATGTTCTGGCAGTTTTAGCGTGTTCGATTTTCAAAACCATGGAAATAGCAATTATGGCTCGCCAGACAACGCGCCCCGCACTAAGAGGAGCTCTCAGGGTAAAATGGAGAAATCATTTTTGAGGTACAATGCTGATTTTGTTGGTTGGGTCTGTTTTCACACCTATCTCGACATTTAATTCTTTTCTGGATCGTTGGACCTTTTTGCTTAGTATTCGTTCTTAGCAATGAAAGTAGCTGTCCTTTCCTGACCTACCATACTAAATACTCATTACGAATATAGGCTGAATAATGTTTTCTTTCGGGTGATTCATCTACAAGAAGGTAGAGCCTTTTATACATGGAATCAATGGAAGCATTCCACTATAGATGAAGTGGTAAAGATACACTTATCAATACGAATGTATCATTGAGGATGCTGGGTCAAAATGAGCTGATTTCCTAGTGAATTGCCTTAGAGATTGTAAGAATTGAGCGTTGAGATATCAAAATTTGCAGGAGATAGTCCTGAAGATGAAGTTGGATTGAAATTAAATAAAGAAAATGATGGGGCAGCATATCTTTGACGCTAGGGAAGGCAATAAGAAAGTTATAGAGGATATACTACTTTTGGTTATATGGGCTATCTGTAGTGGTGGCTTCCCAGTTCTTGGGTTTACTTTGTTACTTGTTTCAGCTTCCAGAGCAGCTATCCTTCGTGGGAGCCTGATACCAAGGGGAAGCAGTTCATTTCGAATCTCAGAACCTTCAGGGACCGGATGTTGCGAGGAGAAGAGCCCCGACATGCTAATTCATCTCGTGGGACATGGCGAGCGAACCCCAACATTGGAATACATGGAGGAGACAGAAACAGCCCTCTCTCCAGGGAAATGCCGTACACTGTGATGGGTTATGGCTTCAATTTGGGCTCTCACTGGTTGATTGATGAAGAGCAGAGGAACCATCCATACATTCTTGATTGCTATTACATCCTCCGTCGCCGCAGCACGAGCTTTGCTGGTTTTGGCGAAGATGTCCCCAC
Source organism: Eucalyptus guilfoylei (assembly GCA_016097605.1). Taxonomy (NCBI): domain Eukaryota; kingdom Viridiplantae; phylum Streptophyta; class Magnoliopsida; order Myrtales; family Myrtaceae; genus Eucalyptus; species Eucalyptus guilfoylei. The sequence continues at coordinate 38,603,089 of CM027861.1, forward strand.
TGTCACTTCTGAGGTGCGCTTGCAGATGCCTGAAGATATCTGGGCCCCGTTTAGCTTTGGGCAACACGAGGATAGACAGGAACACAGCTGGGAGCATCATGATTATGGAGATCGATCAAATTCCCATCTTGGGGCGTCCACCTCCACTCCTCTATTTCGAGAAAGCGTGTTTAATCCTCACGACTCTGGGAACAACTCGGGGCACAATCTTAGGAGTCACTGGTGGGCCAGAAGTGGGCCGCATGATACTCAGGTTCAGACTAGTTTTATTGATCCTCCCGATTTCCACCGGTATGCGCATGACAATCATCAGGATGGTTACTCGGACCGAAGTTTAGAAGAGGAAGGCTTGGACTGGAGGATACCTCAGAGGTTGGACCGCACGACTTATGGGGAGGACTTTGAGTATTCAGGGGATGTCAGTCTTCATTTTGATGACATATATAGCAGACCTCCCGATACTCCACCAGGGAACTTAGAGCGGACGAGTTTTATGTGAAGCTTGTCCAAATCGTGTGGGCGTAGTTCTGCAACTGTGAATAGACGTGGGTTTCCGTGATGTATTATGACATTCACTTCGACGGCAGGAGTCTCTTATTCTTTTACTGTACATAACATTCTGAATTGCCTCCACTTGATTTTAGGAGGAGGTGGATGACTGTCCAAGGAGAAGGGGAAGCCCATCGCAATGAACTGTATGAATACTCGAAAGCTACTCATGATTTTTTAGATTTGTTCATATGAATCTATGACCGTCCATGGCACGTAGATAGCATCGTGGAAGTGCTGCCGAGGTGCATCCTCTGCGATTAAACCTTAAAGACAGTCCAGCAGTTGATGTTGAGAGTGATTCTAAGCTTTATATAAGTCCGGTCCTCATAATTATATGGGTTATTTGTCTTTAGCATCGTGGAAGTGCTGCCGAGGTGCATCCTCTGCGATTAAACCTTAAAGACAGTCCAGCAGTTGATGTTGAGAGTGATTCTAAGCTTTATATAAGTCCGGTCCTCATAATTATATGGGTTATTTGTCTTTAGCAAAACAGTATTAGCCTGTTAGGTATTATTGATTGATTATTTCAGTGTGTCTAGTTAGTTCAGTTCCAAGCGAGCTAATCGTGTTCCTAATAGTGTCAGATTTAAGTTTCTCGCAGTATATTGGCATCAAGTCCGACAACGTTTGCGTCACTAGGGGTAATGCTCATTAAGATAGATTCTGTGGGAGTAGATATCAGTCCATGATTCAATCTTCTCAATTGAGTATTCCTATATGGCCAGTGACAAGTTAGGAAAGCCTCAACTGCGAATCAGAAGTCACGGGTCTTACTTCCTCATGAACAATTCGAACTCGCACGTTGTACTTGTCTCTTATGGTTTCCAAATGGCGAGTATGGTATATGTCATAGAAGTGTTCGTGATCATCCTCGGACAAGTTGGCCTCCAGTATCTCGCCTGGTGTGTATACGCTCAACATTGCAGGTTCTCGCAGTTCCAGAGTCTCCAGACTCTTTCTTTAGTAGGGTGGACAGTCAAATGGAATACTTTGTCATTTTTTGTAAGTCGGCTGCTTCGAAGCTTCGGTAGGAGGAAGAGGAGGAGGTAGAGGAGGAGAGGAGGGCGGTCGTCTTCTCTTTCTTCATCTCTCTCTCTCTTCTCCTGCGTGGTTGCAGAGAGCGTGCGCGACAACGGCAAAAAGAGAGAGAGAGAAAGAGAGAGAGAGAGGAGGCGATGGAGAGGGGAGGGGGGGTAGGCGGTCGCTGCTTTGTTCTCTCTCTCTCTCTCCCTCTCCCTCTCCCCCCTTTTCTGTTGGAGGGTCGGCCTTGCGGCAGCCGTATAGAGTGTTTTTAGTACATTTTGTTACTTCTACTAGCACACTGCATTCATTCCCACATTCATTCCTAGCCCATCTTCATCTGCCTATCGGGGAGCTCATCGTCGAAAAAAGAAAACCGAGTGAGGTGCTCCCTTCAATCGGTCGTATCATTGTTGTACTTGTACAGCTTGATATTCTGAGAGGATGCACTCTAGTGGCAGTAAGACCCGTAAGGCCTAGCGAGGGCAGCCCTCCATGGCGAGGGTCACCTGCCCAGTCGAGTGCTGCCCTTGCCCAATCCAGTGAGGGCAGTTCTCAGAGGGAAAAAGAAAAGGAGAGAAAAGGAAATAAGAAAAAAAGAAAGAGAGAGAAGGAAAAGTGAAAAACAAAGAAAACTAATTATAAAAAATCATTCATTCCAACGTTGGCCATGTCATGTATGATGATCGACATCCATGTTAGCAATTTCTGGTTAAATTTGATCGGATGAACTCGATTGATAAAAAGTATAAATGTTTAGGACTCAATTGATAAATATATCATAGGTTTGGGACTTTGAGACAATTTTTTTTTTTTGGTAAATGTAAGCAATATATATTGACTTAAGCCAAAGGCAACAAGAACGCTATACAGCAAAAACTCGGCACCAAGAACTTGCACTCACAAAGACAACAATCAGAGTGAGTGGAAGGGTGCCAAGGTAAAAGAAAACCAACTGAACAGGAGTAGAGGAAAGCCAAATAGTGGCAAAGCAAAAATCTACACAGGGATCACAAAAAAATACCGAATCCCAACAAACTACACAAGTAGGGAGATGAATACAAATGTAGGAATGGTAGGATAGCTCACCAACTGCACTAGAGAAGCTTCCAAAAATTCAAACCAGCACCTTCAGGGCTTCAGCTGCACGAACTGAGGAGGACCTCCGACTAGAATCGGAAATAAGAGAACCCCCTACTCAAAAAGGTCTACTGACCAATAGGTGGATCATTCCGCCAAAATGAAGGGTTTATTGATCAGCAATGCAACAATCTACGATTTGTGGTGTTGGGAGGAATCCGGTGAAAAGACAAAACCTCGTCCCTGACAATCTTTTCCAACTGCATCTTCATGGTAGAAAGGGAGGGCGGTATACCCTCGAAGAGAATATTATTCCGCTCCTTCCAAATGATGTTGCATAAAGCAGCAAAAGCGAATCGAGCAAGGGTGGAATTCTGGATAAATACTTGATCGCCCATTGCAAGTTATCCATTCAAGATTTGTTTGTCCAAGCAAAATTGAATCTAGAAGCCCAGAAAGTGACAAGTGCATCCGGAATGGAACAACCAAAAAAGAGATGGTCGACCGAGTCCAGACGACAAGAACAAAAGCCACAATTCACAATTAGGATTCTGCCATAAGAAAAGAAGCATCACTTGAGTTGGCAGCCTGTTCCTAGTGATCAACCATAGTAGGAATTGATAGTAGGGGACCAGCGCTTTGTTCCAAATAAAAGGAGCCCAATGCAAAGTCTGCCCTCTTGGCTGAATAGCTTCCTAAGCAGAAACAGTAGAAAAAGTACCAGACGGGTTCCCCAACCATATGAAACGATCAGGTTTGTTTTTAAGCTTAGGGAAGGGGTCATCCTAAGTGGTAATCTCATTCAAAACATCCAAAGTTCGATTCGGAAATGACATAAAGTCAACCACAGAAGCTCCCTTGGGGAGCCAAGAACAGTAGATGTCAATATTGGAGAACAACAAGTTAAGCGACCCTTTGGGATGCCAATTGTCGAACCAGAAGGAGATGGAGGTGCCATACCCCACTTGCCAGCAAAATGATCTACGGAATGCACCTCTAAGATCAAGGATCTTCTTCCATGACCATGAGCAGAACGTGGGCTTGGAGGCCAACCAAAAATTGACATTTTTTAAGAATACGGAGTGAACCCACTTGCACCCAAGAGATTCTTTATCTGTAAATAATAACCACAAGTGCTTGAGCATTGTTGCGGTGTTACTTTCCCGAAGTCTCCTGATTCCTAAGCCTCCTTCAGCTTTTGGAAGGCAAACAATAGTCCACGCAACCTTTGCACCACCCGCACCAAGGTTCGGGCCATTCCATAGGAATTGTCTCAATATCTGCTCAATTTTGTCCAATACCGATCTCGGTAGGATGAAAATATTTGCCCAATAGACCTGAATAGAATGTAGTACTGACCTGATTAATTGTAGGCGTCCCGCAAACGATAGAAACCACTGTGTCCAAGTTTGCACTCTCGAAGTGATGATATTGCTTAGAGTAATATAGTCATCTTTCCGAAGTCTGGAAGAAATAACCGGAGTCCCCAGATAACGAAAAGGCAAGGATCCTTCCTGGAATCCAAAAAGTGAAGTGTAGGCGCTTCGGGAGTTAGGGGAGAACCCTGAAAATACATCTTGCTCTTGTGCAAGTTTGGGTGAAGGCCTGACCACCAAGAGAAGATATTGATGGTTGCCTTAAATAATGTGAGCCTCGGCATATTCACCTCCGCAAAAAGTAGGACATCGTTAGTAAAGAATAAGTGGGAGAGCCTAGTCGATTTACATCTCCAGAAATATTGGAACGAGGGGTGGCTGGTTTGCATATTCATAATGCCTGTAGACACCTCCATTACAAACGTAAAAAGATAGGATGACATGGGATCTCCTTGTCTAATACCCCTACCACTCGGAAAAAACCATGGAGTTCACCATTCAGGGCCACAGAGAAGTGTGCGAGCGAACACAACTCCTAATAAGTTTAGAGAAGTGAGAGGGGAACCGGAAAGCTTGAAGTGTTATCTCAAGAAAATCCCAATTAAGAGTGTCATAGGCCTTCCGAAAATCAACCTTTATGGCACACTTGGGCTTATACGGCACATGGTGGAACCCATCAAAGAGCTCTTGGGCTAGAAGGATGTTGTCGCTGATACGCCTCCCCTTAACAAAGGCGTTTTGAGCATGGCTAATGACATCAGGCATGACAGCAGCCATTCGGTTGGCCATAATCTTCGTAATACACTTATAAACCGTGTTGCAACAAGCAATAGGTCTAAAATCATTAATCGTAGTTGCATTAGGGCACTTCGGCACAAGTGTAAGGATTGTGTTATTAGACTCCTTAAGAAGCTTCCCTGTAGAAAAGAAATTCAAAACCGCCACGGTAACTGATGGACCTATTGTGTCCCAGCAATGCTGAAAGAATTCCATGCCAAAGCCATTAGGGCCAGGTGCTTTACCAGTTGCTAAGGAGAAGATGGAATCTCGAATCTCCACTTCCGACACAGGTTTATATAGAAGCAGAATCTGGCTATCATCTAGAGTCCGAGTGATTACCTATCGAACATCTTGGATAGACAGCAAGGTATTGTGCTCAGCAGAAACTAGAAGATCACGAAAATGAGCAACAACCATCTGCTGAATTAGGGGAGGGTTCTAAACCATATTCCCAGCATCATCCCGAAGTGAGAGAATTCGATTAAGGAGGTGCCTCTTGTTCACCGAATGGTGAAAAAATTTGGTATTGAGGTCACCTTCTTCAAGCCATTTAATTCTTGATTTATGCTTATAGAAGCTTTCCTCCTGAAATGACTTTTAGACATTTTTGGTATTCATGATCTTTGAGAATCCATGGCTCCAAACAGCTTGCTGACCCGCTCGATTGAATTCCAGATTCCTCGCTGTGCGGATGAACTCAGACTGTTTCTACTTTGAGTGCATGTCAGCTCACCGAAATAGAATTATGGAGAATGTGCACAATCAGTGAGTAATATTAGCACATGATAGTCGATTCCCTGAACATCTGATGTTCTTCTTGTATATCTCTGCCTCCCACATTACGGCACATTTCAAAGATGGACCAATCTCACATGGTATGTACGTCAAAAGTTGGGTCCATAGATTGGTGCCATCTCTCATCAACTTTCATGTTGTTGAGTATAGGATAGAAAACACGCCATAGGCTAACTCCTTCAACTTTTAGCAAAAATAGTAGGGTACTCAACCTATTTTCATATCACAACCAAAGATTTGGAGTTCGATTCTTGAAACCGCCCTTTTACTCGTTTACACGAGTTTTTTCATTATATTTATGCATCAGATTTAGCAAGTTCTTCACACATGGATATGATCTATTGGGTCATACTATTCAGGATTTTCTTGTCATACAAGCCTTCGTATGATAGGAAGTCTTAAAATATAAAATGCCCCATACTCTTAATTATTTAGAGACAGTGCGACGTCTTCCTCCAACCCTGATTCCTCCAACCACCATTGGATAGGTTGGTTACTTGTACAAACTATGAACATCTGAATTCAGAGGAATAAAATGCTCTATGAACATTCCTTACTCACTTATGCTTCCTTCAGACTACAGGTTTTGTTGCCATCGCTGACAGGAAGAAAAAAGAAAATGACCTCACTGATTACAATATTAGTTAGAAGAAATGACCTTGCAACCGTCACAAATCAAATGTGGATGGTACCGTTGATGAAGAATGTGGAAGAGCTGGAAATCCTTGCAAATGCTTATGTGCTAAACTAATGGGTTAGAATATCATTTGTAATAGGAAAAATTGTCTAATCAATTTTAAACATATTATACAGATGTCAATTCAGTTATACATTATTAAATTTCGCCAATTTAATCATAAATTTTTATGTGAAATTCCAGCCAAATCCATTTTTGAAAAAAAATGTTAACATGGTAGAATACCAAATAAGACAGCCAACGATTACTAGATTGTTACATTAATAATTTCCACTAAAAATTGACTTGAAGGACTATATTAAAATTTTTTGCAATGTTTTAGGGAAAATTGGTAAATTCAAAAATTTAGAATTGAATTGTTATACATACAATATGTTTGACTCATTGGGTAATTTTCCCAATTGTAATATCAATTGGTTTCAAATAGAAATTGACTCAACTGTGTTGACATTTTAATTTTTGTCGGAAAATTGAAAATGGATTTTCGTAAAACAATGAAATAAAAATAATCGGAGAGAAATAGAAAAAGATATGAAAATAAAAAGGAAAATGAAGAAAATAAAATCATTAAAAGAAAGAAGAAAGGGGGGAAAGCACTCCTATTCAGTCACCATAGAAAGGGCCCAGTCCGACCTATTAGGCTTAGTCTAATTTGAGCAGCCCATTCCCCATGCCAAAGCCATTCACAAAATTCAACTCATGAGTTTGACCCATATGAATCAATTTCGTGGAGCCCGCGAGACACCTGACCTAGGACCCGTTGACCTGGTTCAAAAACTTAGAGCCCGGCTCCTTTTCTGTGGCTCCCTCTCTCTCCTTCTCTAAAGATGATACTCTCGCACGCAATAGAAGCTCACTGAGGCTAAGGTTACTGCGGTTGGTAATGTCGGCAACAGAACGAGCAACAGAGTCCACAGACGCTGAACAAGTGGGAAATTATCTCTGCAAAGAGATTCTCTTCTTTGATAATGCCCTGCATCTGTCCCCCATCTATATAACTAATTGAAAAATACGGATTAATGCAAACAAAATTTTCATGTCTTCAATGTTAATCCTTAAAATATATTCAGATCATGATAGATTTCCCTTAGGTCCAACGACTTCTGTCCAAAGATCATGTACCAACACTACAAAATAGGTTATTTTTTCAAGTTTACAAAATAGGTTATTAGATTGTGTATAATCATCTCTCTAGTGTAATTCTTTAAGGCCATTTAGGTGGAAGAACGAAGAAGTAGAAGAAAGGGAAAAGAAAAATGACAAGTCACACAACCAAAATATACTTTGTTTCTTGACCAACCCCCCTAAGAAGAAGAAAATATGTTTCAAAGTTTGTAACACTCCCCAAAAACAAAAAGAAGAAAAAAAAAACATTGTGCCTAAGGTGAAAGAGATAAGATGGGCATCCATCTTGTCATGGGCTGTATAATTTATAATCACATAATTATAGGGTTGGTTTTTATTTTTATTTTTTTTATTTGCTTAGTCAAGAGTAGAGTTTGCAGTGATATTCTTATGGTCACTCCCTCGCCTCTCTTCTCTCCCGACCCATCATTTTCTAAAGCATTCTTACATATAAACATCTCTCTAAGTTAATCCTATGAGGTCGTTTAGGTGAAGAACAAAGAAGCATAATAAGGAGAAAAGAAAAATGACAAGTCTCACAAAAAAAAAAATTCTACTTAGTGTCTTGACCAATCGCCCTAGGAAGAAGAAAACATTTTTAGTCCTGTAACACCCCAAAAAAACACACAAAGGAGAAAAGAAAACATTGTGTCTAAGGTAAGAGAGACAGTATAGGCATCTATTTTGTCATGGCATACATAATTTATAATCACATAGTTATAGGGTTGAGGTTTTTCTTGTATTTGTCTAGTCAAGAGCAGAGTTTGCAATGATATTATTATGATCGCTCCCTTAACTCTCTTCTCTCTCCTGACCCTTCACTTTCCTAAAGCACTTTTGCATATAATAATCATCTCTTTGGTTTAATCCTTTAAGGCCGTTTAGTAGAACAACAGAAAAGTAGAAGAAGGAGAAAAGAAAAATGACAGGTTTAACAAGCAATATATTTTACTCAGTTTCTTGACCAATCCCCACATGAAGAAAAAAAAATATTTAACCCTGTAACACCTCCAAAAGACACAACAAGGAGCAAAAAAAAACATTGTGCCCAAGATAATAGAGACAATATGGGCATTTATCTTGTCATGGCATGCATAATTTACAATCACATCGTTTGCAGGGTTGAGTTTTCTTTTTTTTTTGATATTTGTTTGATTAATAGCAGAGTTTGCAATGATATTATTTATAGTCGCTCCCTCGCCTCTCTTCTCTCTCCTATCCTTCACTTTCTTAAAGTATGTTTGCGCATAATCATCTCTCTAATATAATCATTTAAGGCCGTTTAAGTGGAAGAACGAGGAAGCATAATATTCTGCTTTGTTTCTTGACTAACCCCCCTAAGAAGAAAATATTTTTAGCACTATAGCCCCGGAAAACACAAAAAGGAGAAAAAATAATATTATGCCCAAGGTAAGAGAGACAAGACAAGCATACATCTTATCGTGGCCTACATAATTTATAATCATAAAGCAGAGTTTGCAATGATATTATTATAGTCGCTCCCTCGCCTCTTTTCTCTCTCTTGACCCTTCACTTTCTTAAATCACTTTTGTGTATAATCATCTCTCTAGTTTAATCCTTTGAAGCCGTTTAAGTGGAAGAACGAAGAAACAGAAGAAGGAAGAGAGAAAAACGACAAGTCTCATAAGCAAACTATTCTACTCAGTGTCTTGACCAATCGTTTTAAAAAGAAGAAAGCATTTTCAATCTCGTAACACCCCAAAAAACACAAAAAAGACAAAAGAAAATATTGTGTCCAAGAAAAGAGCGACAAGACAGGTATCCATCATGTCATGGCCTACATAATTTACAATCACATAGCTGTACCATTGGTGTTTTTTTGGTACTTGTGGTCAAGAGCAGAGTTTGTAGTGATATATTATTATGGTTGCTTGCTCGCCTCTCTTCTCTCTCCTGACTCTTTACTTTCCTGAAGTACTTTTGCATATAAGGTGGTTTAGGTAGAAGAGTAGAGAAGCGAAAAAAAAAAGTAGAAAAAAAATGAGAAGTTTCTAAAGTAAAATATTCTACTACATTTCTTGACCAATCCCCTCGGGAAGAATTTTTTTTAAGCTAGTAATATCTTCCCCCCTCCCAAAAAAAGAAAAGAAGAAAAGAAAACATTGTTCCCAAGGTAAGAGCGACAAAATAAACATCCATCTTGTTGTGGTCTACATAATTTATAATCACATAATTGTAAGGTTGAGGTCTTTTTTGTATTTATTTGGTCATGAGAAGAGTTTATAGTGATATTATTGTGGTTGCTCCCTCACCTCTCTTCTCTCTCATGACCCTTCACTTTTGTAAAGCATTTTTGCATAAAATCATCTCTCTGGTTTAATCTTCTAAGACTATTCAGTTGGAAGAACAAATAAGCAGATGAGAAGGAAAGAAAAATGACAAGTTTTGCAAACAAAATATTCTACTCAGTTTGTTGACCAATTGCCTTAAGAAGAAGAAAAAGTTTTTAGCCTTGTAATACTCCAAAAATACAAAAAGTAGAAAAGAAAACATTGTGCACAAGATAAAGAGAGACAAGACGGGTATCAATCTTGGCGTAGCCTGCATATTTTATAATCACATAATTGTAGGGTTGAGGATTTTTTGTATTTATCTAGTGAAAAGCAGAGTTTGAAGTAATATTATTATGGTCGCTCTCTCGCCTCTTTGCTCTCTCCAGGCCTTTCACTTTCCTAAAGTACATTCTTGTATAAACATCTCTCTAGTTTAATTCTTTAACGCCGTCTAGGTGGAAGAACGGAGCAGCAGAATAAGGAGAAAAGAAAAATGACAAGTCTTACAAGTAAAATATTCTACTTAGTTTCTTGACCAATCCCCTCAAGAAGAAGAGAAAATTTCTGGACTTATATGTGATATTCGGATTTTGCCGGATCTCGAGTACATAACGGGTTATGACGGGTTGACGAATTTGGTCGCCGGACTGCGTCGTTGGCACCACTTGTGGATGCCGTTTCGTCATTACCATCACCGTGTCAAGACGTCACATATTGTCATGTTCTCATAATGGCACCTCACTAAGAAATTCCTTCACGTAAGGCCGCTCGCGAGACCAGCCTTCCACATTTGTACCTTTCTAAAGCGAACTTTTCGTGTACGCGGATATGCCGACTTTCGAAATTGAGGGCACATTAAGATGCTCTTCTCCATGTGACCGAAAATTTTGTCCATGCACGGCCATGCATATGTCCATTAGGGGTCAACAAAGGAGGATAATTGACCGCCTAATAGCCTTAATAAGCTGCCTTTTCCCATGCACGTACAGGACCATGCAGCTACGTTCCCGTCTCCATTGTAGCCGGTCAACCAAAGAGAAAGATTGACTCCATGCAGCCCCATTCTCGCATCCAAGGACCGCACATGAAAGACACGTTTCTTCTTCCCTCGGTGGCCAGCTGAGCGAGCTCTTGGAGGAGCCTTGCAGCCACGTGTGTGCGTGAATTCGTGCAAGTGGCATGGGTGAAGAGAGGAACTCTTCACGTGAAGACACGGCGGCGTGGGGTGTCTTCGTTCCCTGCTGCCACGTGACTTGGACGATTGACTACCGAGGTCAATCAAAAGCAAGCGAGGAAGAGAGGGACGGCTTCTTCTTTCCTGTTGGTGAGGCTTCGTTCAGCTCAATTGTCCGACGTTCATCCGCGAGCGTTGATAGGAAATCCCTTGCCGTTTCACCCTCTCCCCGCTATTCGCCGCCGACCGCACCACAGTGCCACCATTTTCCTCAGCCGTGCTCGTAGCTACCGCCGCGGTTTGCTTGCCGTTGACACCACCAAATCAATGACAAGTCGATATCTACTAACCTATAAGACGTGAATGCTATCGTTGGTTGGTGAAACCGTCCCGTATGTTAAGATTATTTTGGTATACTCGCGCTGAATTGTGAACTTGGAGGTTATTGGGTTGATTTTGAGCTATATGGGAAAGGATTTTATAACTATTGTGATCGAGTCCGAATTGGAGGCCACATACGTGCTGATTTCCGATATTTCGAAGCTCTAAGATTTTATGTGTGTGAACTACTTTGAAAACTTTAGGGTCGAAATTGAGATTATCGACCGCCGATGTGTCAATTCTAATATTTTGAGAAATGTTCACGGTTTTGATAAAATTATCGCGTATGAATGTTAAATCTTGAAGCACGAGTACATCTTGAGTCTATACCCATGAATTTCGAAAAACATTTGAGATTTAAATGCAAAAATGGATTGCATGGATTCGGTATCATGTTTTCGATTTTGTGAGTTGATTTCATCAAATATAAGCTTGAGATATTTTTAAAAGATTTGTTGCACTAAGGTTCGTCTTATGAATTGATGAATTTGAAATCGATGTAATTCTCGTGCATTGACCACAGGAAAGATTTTTGGCATTTAAAATGATTTGACTGCTACACCATGGTTGCAACGTTATTGATGCTGTCGGACCCCTAGGACGACGATGCCCCGGGTGTCGGGTTGCCTGGAGGATCGTGATGGCGATGCCTCTGGAAGTCTGGGGATTGGTGAGCCCCGGAGGTTCCCTGGAAGGCGGGATGCCTAGAAGTGTAATGAAACACGTTCTAGATGCCTGGGGACATCATTGACATGGTGAGCTCCGGAGGTTCCTCGTGATGCTAGGTGGGGTGCGGGATGCCTAGGGGTAAGACGTAACACGCTCTGGATGCCCGGTGACTGAAATATGGAACATGAGGCCTTCGTGATGCCAGGTAGGGTGCGATATGCCTGGAGGGATGCAAACACTGGTCCTTCAAAAGATGGTGTTAGTGGACTGAGATAAAATGAATTTATGAGTTCTCATTGTTTTCGATATGCCACCTCATTATTATATCTTCCTGATTTGATGCATGTTTTACTACTATTATGCGTGCTGATTTGGAATGCATGGAATCGGGTAGCAATACACGTACGTAATATAGTTTAGTAGAATTTTGACTGCTGGGTAGTTGTACTCACCCCTCGTGGGGCTAACATATTACAGAGTGATAAAAATGCCGCTGCTTGCATCTTTCGGTACCTTTTATGGCATTCACGTCAATTTGCGATGGGAACAATCAGAGCATCCTGACCCTGATCTGATAGGACTCACTATCATCCAGATACGGGTGGTATTGACGATTGACATGGGCCTCCCTTCGGGTCCCGTGTATCAGGAATTTGTGGTCCCTTATGTCCAGAGGGATGGACGCACCATGGGACTGTTGCCACCGCCGCCAGAGGACGATGATGGAGGCTCGAGTGGGATAGAGTAGTGGAAGACGAGAGGACAGCGGTGAATTTTTGGGACACCAGCACTTAAAGATAGATGACGTTGTAAATAGCTAACGTAAAAGTCGGTCAATTTTTTGATATAGCCAATATAGAAAACTTTGGCTTTTGATGTACCGACGAATGACGTCTATCAAATATATGTAGATAAAAAGTGCCTGGTTGATATCTATGTGTATATCTAGTGTGCATCATTTCAAAGTTTAGGAAAGGGGTTGATGAATCCGCTTCCGCAATGATATAGCGCAGGGACCAATGAAAAATGTGATAGACCCCCAAACTCACGAATTCTCCGAAATCCAAGGGTATCGGAATATAGGACATCCAGGATAAGGAAAGAAGTGTGACGACCCTAACGAATCGAGGGCCGTTGAGGAGCATCACAGTTTAATGATATTAGAGCTTTGGTCTATCTAGAGTGATAAGGTGCATTGGTAGAAAAGGAGGTTATAATGATGCACATGATAAGGCACTTTTTAGGGGTAGTTGACTAATTATGAACAACGGGTGAATGAGTTCACTCGTAAAATATTGGTAATGATTGTGAGTTACCTTTGCGTGCAAGTAACATTTTTATGTTACTTATGTGATTCCAGTAACGCTCTTACGTTACTTTTCGTTCTGAGTTGATTAGTGACCCTAAGTCACTAATTGTTCCTGAGGCAAATGCTTGATGACCTGCAAGAAAACCATGGTACAAACTGGGAGTTCTCCTCATCAAGGACTGAAGCTACGGCTTCAAGCATAGAACCCCAAATGGAGGACATCCGGCAGGCATTGGCTAATGTAGGAAATCTGATGGAAAGACAAGCTCAACAAACAACAACCTGGAGTAGAACGTCGCACTCAAGGACTGGTGGAACAATTCTTGAAATTGAAGCCACCTAAGTTTACTGGAATTGGAAGTCCTGAAGAGGTAGAACAATGGATCGATGGAATAGAAAGAATCTTTCGGTTGTTGAATTGCAACGACATCGAAAAGATAACCCTAGCAGAGTACCAATCGGAGGGTAATGCCAAATATTGGTGGAGAGCTTCTAGAGACACAATCTTTCCACTCGATACTGCTATAAACTGGGATGAGTTTGTTAGAGATAGCATTTCTCCGACTGTGCTAGATAAGAAAATCACTGAATTTGTTCAATTAGAACAAAAGGAGTTGACGGTAGACTAGTATGAAGCGAAATTTTCTGAGCTGTCTATGTATGCCCCTAGATTGATAGAGGATCGAGAGGAAAATGCTAAGAGATTTATGAAGGGCCTGAGGACAGATATTAGGAGGCAACTAGTGCCCCTGAATATGAGGGATTATAATGAGATTTATGAAAGGGCCCAGCTTGTGGAACAGGAAGAGATAAGGGAGCGAATGGAATCAAGGAGGAAATTGACATTGAGTGATGCCCAACAAGGTAAGAGACCCTATCCAACCCGAGAACCGCCTTAGGATTCTAAGAAGAAGCAAAATTTTGGAAATTTCGGAAAGACCAAGAATGGTTAGGCTCTAGGGAGAGTGCCATATCAAGACAACTTTTTCTAAAGGTGTGGTAGACAACATGGGCCAGGACCCTGCAATGATTAACTGAGGTGTTTTGGTTGTGGGCAGAGAGGTCACTTTAGGAGAGATTGTCCACAAGGAGGATCACAACCGAATGTAAACTCGGTGCGACAAGCCCAACAACGTGTAGGCAGACCACCTCCACAAGGGAAATCACAGAGATCACAGGCACAAGGAAGGGTGTACGCGATCACCCAGGAGGAAGCGGAAGCTTCCAAAAATGTTAACTCAGGTACGATTTCTATAAATGATAAGAAGGCATATGCGTTATTTGACACGGGTGCCACGCATTCTTTTGTGTCTGAGAGATATAGACGATTGGGAGAAATAGGAACTAAATCTTTAGATATGCCTCTTCGTATTTCTACATCGCTGAAGAACGTGGTGTTATTCACGTTAGTATGTGAGAAGTATAAGATAACCATAGGAGGACGAGATCTGGAAATGGACTTGGTAGTGATAATTATGTATGACTTTGACGTCATCGTAAGAATGGACTGGCTCCGTAAGCAACGGACTAGGATGGATGATCTCCTGGGATAGTGACTACCCATGCGCCAAAGGATAAAACTGTGAGGCTTAGTATAGGATAGGCCAAGCGGATAATATCTCTGTAAATTAGTCCCTATCGAAACGAGACCCCTCTAGTAGATGTGTAGTTCGAGTTCAAACTAGGTGAAAGCTAGTGGACTTGTAACAACTCGATATGATGAGGGCGGGGAGTGGATGCTGAGGCCAGAAGGCCTGAGCAAGGAGCGGCTCTTGGCAAGCTTCTAGGATGGCAAATGGGGCAGGAATGAATGAACCGAACTATGCACTGAATAGGAATGTCAATGTTTTTGGGATAATTTTATCAGAGTGGCGCAGTGGAAGTATGGTGAAGCTTGTAAAACTCTTATTTGCTAGAATGAAGTGGGTGAAAGAAGAGCTACACGGATAAGCGTAGAAGACCTGTAGAATTTGGCATAGGAGATCACGTATTCCTAAAGGTATCCCCGATGAAGGGAATGTCGCGATTCGGGATAAAGGGTAGGTTAAGCCTTAGATTTGTCGGACCTTTTGAGATTCTCGGAAAGGTAGGGGATGTACCCTGTCGGCCGACATTGCCTCCTAAATTAGCAAATCTACTTGACGTTTTCCATGTGTCGATGCTGAGGAAGTATTAGCCTAACCCTGCTCACATACTCGATCATGAAGCCATCAAAGTGGATGAGAAAGTGAGGTACCTAGAAGAGCCGATCCGGGTACTGGATCGTAAGGAGCAAGTCCTTCGCACAAAGAGAATTCCACTAGTCAAGGTCTTATGGCGACACCACGACATGGAAGAGGCTACATGGGAAAACAAAAGGGAAATGAAGAAGAAATATCCTCACCTCTTCAATGAGACAAAAAGAACATACAATTTCGAGGACGAAATTCTCTAAGGGGGGGAGAATTGTGATATCTGGATTTCGCCGAACCTCGAGTATGTAACGGGTTATGATGGGTCGACGAATTTGTCGTCAGACTGCGTCGTTGGCACCACTTGTGGATGCCATTTCGTCATTACCATCACCGTGTCGAGATGTCACATATTGTCACGTTCTCGCGATGCCACCTCATGAAGAAATTCCTTCACGTAAGGCCGCTTGCGAGACCAGCTTTCCACATTTGTACCTTTCTAAAGCGAACTTTCCGTGTACGCGGGGATGCCGACTTTCGAAATTGAGGGCACATTAAGATGCTCTTCTCCACGTGACCGAAAATTTTGTCCATGCACGGCCATGCATACGGCCATTACGGGTCAACAAAGGAGGATAATTGACCGCCTAATAGCCTTAATATGCTGCCTTTTTCCCCATGCACGTACAGGACCATGCAGCTACGTTCCCCTCTCCATTGTAGCCGGTCAACACGTTTCTTCTTACCTCGTTGGCCAGCTGAGCGAGCTCTTGGAGGAGCCTTGCAAACACGTGTGTACGTGAATTCGTGCAAGTGGCATGGGTGAAGAGAGGAACTCTTCACGTGAAGACACGGCGGCGTGGGGTGTCTTCGTTCCCTGCTGCCACGTGACTTGGACGATTGACTACCGAGGTCAATCAAAAGCAAGCGAGGAAGAGAGGGACGGCTTCTTCTTTCCTGTTGGTGAGGCTTCGTTCAGCTCAATTGTCCGACGTTCATCCGCGAGCGTTGATAGGAAATCCCTTGCCGTTTCACCCTCTCCCCGCTATTCGCCGCCGACCGCACCACAGTGCCACCAGTTTCCTCAGCCGTGCTCGTAGCTACCACCGCGGTTTGCTTGCCGTTGACACCACCAAATCAATGGCAAGTCGATATCTACTAACCTATAAGACGTGAATGCTATCGTTGGTTGGTGAAACCGTCCCGTATGTTAAGATTATTTTGGTATACTCGCGCTGAATTGTGAACTTGGAGGTTATTGGGTTGATTTTGAGCTATATGGGAAAGGATTTTATAACTATTGTGATCGAGTCCGAATTGGAGGCCACATACGTGCTGATTTCCGATATTTCGAAGCTCTAAGATTTTATGTGTGTGAACTACTTTGAAAACTTTAGGGTCGAAATTGAGATTATCGACCGCCGATGTGTCAATTCTAATATTTTGAGAAATGTTCACGGTTTTGATAAAATTATCGCGTATGAATGTTAAATCTTGAAGCACGAATATGTCTTGAGCTCTATCCCTATTTATAGAACACCTTGCAATAATTGTCTTGCTAGAGCCTTTAATGCCAAGAACTTAGGTGGCAAACCTAGAAAGCAAGGTGACAAGGTCATAGGATCTTCCAAAGGCTTCAAATCAAGTGGCAAGTTTCTAATTGGTCCATCTAGCCTTGTAATGAAGGGGTCTTCCTCATCCTTCCCCATAATGGTATCCAAGGTCTCTTCATGGGCTTCCATGGCTTGCTTCTAATTGTTCTAAGTCAAGAAACATTTAAAAAGGGCTTTAAATGGAGGATGACTTAGTCTCCAAGTCTCAAACTAGGTAATGATTAGTCCTAATCAAATAGGGACACCTCAACTTGACTTTGAAGAACTAGAATCCAAATGTATTGAATGCATCCTTATCTTGATTCAAGAAGACTGGAAATTGTTTGTCTCTCCTTAAATGGGCATGTGGCTCTCTTCGGGCTCTAAGACTTCATTTTTCACACTTAATTTAGGGTTATGATGATCCTAGGTCATTAGGGACATATATGCCTTAATAATCATTACCCTAATTTAATGCATTGATTCCTGTTTTTCAAGAAGAGTGACTAGTCTAAACTTGGTCATCAAGTCTCCTAAGTAGGATTGTGACTCACCCTTCATTAATGAGCAAAAATCCAAGTTTCATCATTATCTTCAAAGGCAATAGCAACTGGTGACATGTGTCTTACTTGTTAACATTGCATTTAATAACTAACTTCCAAAAGCATTAAATGCACTATGGGAAAATATTTAAGTTTGAATGCCTTCTCATTAGGCGGGAATTAATTGAGTCTAACCACAATTGACTATCTTATTTGGTCCAAGGTTTGTGCCTAAACCATGATCAGATGAAACTGGATGCAACTGAGCTAAATCGGTAGAACTAAATTCAATTTTCTCCTTTATCATGTAAAGGGGCTCTGGAATGGGTCCAAGGTCTTATCCTTGGATTAGTCAACCGGTCCTATGGTCGGTCTCGAGGCTAGTTCCTGGGCCTGTGCCACAATTTATGGTTAGTCCAAAACTAAACCATATTGAGTTTATTCGATCCATGGTCGATTTCCAGTTGTCATGTAGTCGTGTGGGATCAATTGATCCGTCTTGACATACGGTCGCATTGAATCTATAACATCCTCAATTTTGAGCTTTTTACACAGTAAAGGAGGAGTCTGAACTTGATTTCACTGGTTATGCCTGGTTGCGTCCGACTTCTTCCGATCATGGCTTAAGCACAAATTTCGGGTTAATTAAGATAGCTAGTCGTGGTTAGACTCAATTAACTCCCGCCCAATGGGATGACCTTCTAATTTTGATATTTTCCCATGATGCATTCAATGTTCTTGGAAGGTAGTCAATTAATACATGATGACTAAGTTGGAAACTTGGCACAAATGGTCTTACCCTTGAAAGGTAATCATAAACTTTGGATTCTTGCACATTAAGAAAGGGTGAGGCATAAGCCTATCAAGAAGACCTAGAGACCAAAGTAGATAGGCTAATTTTCTTGAATAACAAGAGTCAAATGCATTAAATGGGGGCAATGAAGGCTGTCCTAAGTAATTAATGAAAGAAGATGACTCATAAGCTTAGGTGTATGGTCATCATGACAAGCCATTAATGAATGAGGTGACTCATAAGCTTAGATTGGGGTCATCATTTCCTCTACTTTGACTGTTGAACCAACTCTGGGCATGTGATCCTCCATTCCCCGACTTCATCCCAACAAACTAGAGTTCTGCACACTCTGCCATACAAAGCTTCAAACGGTGCCATCTGAATACTTTGCTGGTAGTTGTTGTTGTAGGCAAACTCAACGAGATGAAGCTGCTCCTCTCAGCTTCTTTTGAAGTCTAGCACACACACTCTCAACATGTCCTCGAGAGTCTGAATCATCCTTTTAGACTGGCCATCTGTCTATGGATGGTAAGCCGTACTGAATTGTAGCTTCGTTCCAAAGGCGATCTGCAAGCGGATGTCATGAGACACAACTCCAAGGAGGACAAGGTTTTAAATCGAGGCCAAGGTACACTAGATTGTTTGTGTGGTTGCAGTAGTAGATCTAGGTTGGGATTACTTAGATTAAATTTGGAAATTTCCACAAGGACTTAATGCTTTTAGGTAGTTTAAATTCATTTAAGGTTAGTGTGGGTTAACATACTTAATTCGGGATTATTAGATTGAGGTCGGCTTGTAATCTAATTTAGGGAAATTTCACCAGCACAATTGGAAATTAATTTATTGCATGACAAGTTTATAAAATTGAGTATGAGCGGTTAAGTGAAGTTGGATGCTCTAACACTTTGTGATCTTGGTCAAAATCTTGAAATTTTACCTTGTTAATTTTTGGTTTACTTTAGATTAGGTTTATGTTGCAATTTTAATTAGCTTCGAATTCTTTAAATTTCGACTCTTTTATAACTTAGTCCTTTAATTGGTTTAATTCACTTTTTATTTGTCTTTTCGACTTGGTTAGCTAAATCTTTGGATTGATCACTTTTGGTAAGTAATTAGATAATTAGAGACAATCCTCGTGAGAACGATACTCACTCATAACTTATTACCTGTAGATATTGTACACTTGCAATTCACTTAACATTTCCGCTCTAATAACGTTTGGTGATAACCCTATTCAGTTGAAATTAGACTTAAGCTTCGTTCGTTTCACGGAAAATGACTTTTAGGAAAACGTTTTCCGGATTTTCCAGCATTTGTTTAAGGGAATATGAACTTGTCAAGGAAAATATTTTCCATCATCATTGGAAAAAATAACCTTTAAAAGTTAGGAAAATGTTATCCACTTTTGAGAAAGTGGAAAACATTTTCCATAACTTCTTCCATCTTGCTTCCTTTCATCCATACATTTACGTTTTATTTTTATGCTTTCTTTTTCTTTTATTTCTTTTCTTTTCATCTTCTTCTTTGGCCTTGGTCGGTCACCGGCCACGGCGGTGGCTGGCGATTGGCCGCGAGCCAGCTCAAGCCTCGCCCCAGGTCAGCGAGGCTCCACCTAGCCTGATCTGGCGAAGCTGAGCTTGGGCCTCGCCAGATCGGGCGAGGCGGAGCTCTTGCCGGCTTGGGGTGGAGCTCGAGCCTCGCCAGATCGAGCGAGGTGGAGCTCTCGCTGGCTTGGGACGGAGCTCAGGCCTCGCCAGATTTGGCGAGCTGGGCGGGGCTCGGGCCTCGCTCGAGCTTGCCGGATTTGGCGACGGAGCTCGGGCTCCCTATCTAGGCGAGCCCAAACTCCGTTGCCAGATCTAGCGAGCTCGTGGTTCGCCAGAGCCCGGCGAACCTCTGGCGAGCTTAGGCGAGATCGGTTGAGCCTTGAGCTCGCGGGATCTGGCGACCGGGTCTTGGTCGGCCGCCGGGCAGCCGACCATCATCAGGCATGCGGCATCAGAGGAAGGAGGAGGAAGAAGGAGGAGGAAGGAGGAAGGAAAAGAAAAAGGAAAAAAAGAAAAAGAAAAAAAAAATAAAAAAATAAAAATTTCGATTTTTTAAAAATAAAAAAATAAAAATTTCGATTTTTTAAAAATAAAAATAATTAAAAATTCATTTTTTAAATATAAAAAATAAAACTATTTTTTTGGTCAATTAAAAATATTAAAATTCAATTTTTGATAATTTTTCTCAAACAATTAAATTAGCTAACGAACGGTGGAAAATATTTTCCACTCAAAGTTCAGGTTTCAGCCGAATACCGGAAAATAGGCAAAAGATCGCTTTAAGTGCCAAAAGTTACGAAAGTGACATTTAAGTACCACATTTTAAGAAAAGTGAGACACCTAAGTACCACCTCCGATGAAGCCGATCGGAAATCATACGTGGCAATTAAATATTAATATTTCTCGCCTACGTTGCTCGCTAGAGAGCTAATTCAGCTCTAATTCACCAAAAACGACGTCGTTTATATGGTTGGCCAAAATAGAGCCCTTAAATTGGCCAAAACGACGTCGTCTCCCAAATTACCCTAAATCTAAAACCCTAAATTGAGCAAAATCCCATTGAAGCGCTGGAACCCTAATCCCGAACCCCTAGTTCGATTTGCCTCAAATTTTACAGTTGAATATTGGAAATGGAGAGCATGACTTTCAGTAGCTGCTCAAATCCCTCTCGCCAAAGCGAAGGAGAAGGCGAGTGTTTATGTTTTTGTGGGTTCCCAAGTCCAAAAAGAACATCGTGGACTTGAATGAATCCTGGGAGAAGATTCTATGGATGTGCCTGATACAGAGAAGGGTCGAAGTGCAAATATTTCAAATGGGTCGATGCGAAATTCTCTCACCGAGCCACAGATGTGATATTGGACCAACTTGATGGATGTCATCAACCTTCATCTACGCTTGTGGACGACTTGGACGATGTTGACTCAATGCAAGCTCAAGCATCTTCTGCTAACCATTTGAAGAATGAAGTTTCAAGGATGAAAATTGAACGGAAGTGTTACTAAGCGTTTATTGTGTTGCTGTTTTTTTTGTCTATCCTACTTTATGATGAAATGTACAGTACTAGAAGATGAGAAGAAGTTTCTCCGGCTGTTATAGTTGTAAATAAGTGAACAGATGTACTTGTTTTGAATGAAATATAACTTATTTTTTTGGAAGATGAGAAGAAGTTTTGTGTTGTTTACAAGATCGTTGTGGTTTTTTTTTTTTTTTTTGTGCTGTCATATGTATTATGTGTTACTTCTTGTGCTTGTGGAGAGGTCAAGGAAAAGGAATTAATGGATGAAAGAGATACTGTTTATACCATGTTTTTTCTTATTCTTGAAAATAAATCGGTGAGGATGGAATGTATATTGGGTCAATGTGTTGTGGTGACTTATTTACTTGAACTAAATGTAAACCAGTAGCAAATATTGAATTGAATGAAGTTGCCATAAGTTGAACCGTATAAATAAACTGGCAGCTTCTCTGGTTTGCCGCAAACTAGCATATACATAGGACAGACACGAGTGATTATTCGAGTGCTATAAGTTGTATCTAGTGATCATTTAAGTGCTGGTCGTGATAAAAAAAGAGTCATTTAAGTGTCAAGTTATTATTAAAAGTGATCACTTATGTGCCACTTATGATTAAAAGTGAACACTTAAATGTTAGGTTTTTTAGAATATGATCAGTTAAATGTCAATTTTTTTTGTACATTTCCTCTATAAATTGCACCAGCCATTAGCTATTACTAGCCACCATCACCGCCCACCACTAGCCACCATCGGCCTCCAGCCATCACCACCAGCCACACCAAACATTCCAAGCACCCACTTGAGCCACCACCAGCCACCACTGTACTGGTGGTATGCTGTTGCAAAAGTTGCTAGTGCAAAGTGCCTTACACTAGCTTGCACCAGCACTATCTAGTGCAAGATGTGCATATTGCACCAAGTGCAACACCAGCATCCCAGCTACCACACCAACATGTAGCCACCACCATAGACCCCCCATTAGTAGCCATTATTGGTGGTGGGTCTGTTGCAAAAGGGGCTCGTGCATGCTAGGCTATACACACTGCACACTTGCACTAGTACTAGCTGCAGCAAGAGCCCCCAACCCAACCTTCATAATGGACCCACCACCACGAAGCTTCACCAGCCACCACCACCAGCCACACGAGCACCCCAGTCACCACCACAGATCCACCACCAGAAGCAATAAGTGAAAATAAAAACAAAATAAAAAAAATGAAAAATGCATTAAAATGACAAGCAACAAGATCGTTCCATTGATATTGAAATTAAGCCTCACAAACTGAATGACAAACTATTAAAAAAAAAGAACATCCACAGTAAAACTGACTACTCAGCCCCACAAACCATATCCCATCTCATTTCATCAATCAATATGCACAATATCTCCTATTCGTGCTCCTTTTGATGGACCTTTCACTTGATTCATAATCCTTACACTTTTTCTAACTGGATGTGAGACTTCTTCTTCAATTGTCTCGAGATACGTTGATTTTGATGGAGCTGCAATTGTCGTAGGCTAAACTGATTTAGAAGGAGCTGCAACTAAGTTCTTCTTACTCTTCTTTTTTGTTGGCGCAGCCAATGTCTTCTTCTTTGTTGGCACAGCCGTTGATTCTTGAGTTGGGCCTTAAGAGATAAGAACCTCTGAACTTCTCCCAGGCTTCAAAAAGAAAACTCAATTATCAACAAAAGTTTGCATCATAAATTAAATTAAATGTAGCCTGTAAAATTTACATTAAGAATAACTGTTCCAGTACACTCATCTGTATAAAGGCCATAACTATATTTGTTTTTGCCTTTTCCCAAGAGCCTCTCTTGTTCAAAGGGGAACGTCATTTTAAGGTACTTGTGATTGGTTGGCCCTTCTTCTCGCCTGTGATTTCTTGGGCTCTTGTTGTGGCTGTTTAGCTACAGCAGGGGCTTCTTCGGCTAATTCTTCAGAAGGTGTCTTCTAGATGGCCTTCTTGTAGTTGGCCCTTAATTTGGTTTTCTTCTAGTTATTTTTCTATTTAGCCCTATAGCTTCAGTGACACTTTCTGTTGGCTTTTGTGGTGGCCCTTGTGATGACCCTTGTAGTGACCTTTGTGGTGGCCTTGGTGATGGATCTTGTGGTGGCCCTTCAGTTGGGCCCTCTATTGGCAGCTGAGTTCTAACTTACCTTTTTCAAATATGAGAAAAAGGCAAAGGACATCATAAATATAACATCAGGCCATATAACAACGTAAAAGAAAACTAAATACAAATTATTGAACTTACTGGGTATTTTTTTCTCTGCTGCTGCTGAAGAATAGTCGACTTAACTAGCCCTTCAATTGCTTTGGCCAATCCTTCAACTAGCTGTCTTCTACCTTGCTTTCTTTGAACAGGCTCTTCAGTTTCAGGTACAGTAGGGGCTTCGGCCAATTCTTCACCTGTCATTCTCATGACCTAACAAAGACAAAAACATCCATGTCAATTATATCTATGTACATATTTGTAATAAACTATAAAGCAACATAAACACAAATGTCATGACTTACTAGGTTTATTGTCGTCGACTGAAGAACAGTCGACTCACTTCGTCTTTTTGTTTGTCATTCTCCAACTGTCCCTTCACTAGGTTGTTCGGTTGGCCTCAACTATTCCTGCTGCTTCCTTAATTGACAACTTTTAGTATTGTGCCCTGCTATGTAGCAAAAAGAGCACTTTATCTTTACACCTGTTCTACTCATCCTACATTGACATGAGACCTCTCCCTCCGTCATTCTTCGTTTTCTCTTTGATCTTCCCATTTTCTTCTTTAGTGGCAAAGATTGAGGTGCTTCGCGATCTGTTTGACTCCCAGAACTTATTACTTCTGATTGGCTGCAGCATGAATTGGTACGAAGCAAGTTATTTCAATTTGTTGTACCAATCATCAATGTAGTTCTCTGTGTTATGGCCCTTTAATTGAAAGGTACATATGGCATGTGCACAAGAAATTCCATATAGTTGCCATGCTCTACATGAACACTTCCTCGTACCTAAATGGACAACATACTTATCGGAACCTTCCATTATCTCATATCCTTCATCCTAATTCCAAATGGGATGACAATACCTACTTGTAGCCAAGTTCTCATCCAATTTCTTAGCAATCCTAGGACCACATTGCCTAGTCTACTTTGCTGCCTCATCTCTTTGTCTGTGCCTAAGTCATGACCATAACCCGTATGTCTTCAAGCATCGAGATAATTGGTTTGCATCTGGCATATATGTTATCGATGCTATTAGCTAGTCCTCCCATTGAATGCTTCGCAGATGTTGTTATCGATATTATCGCACTTGAATTCCTCGTTGAAAAGCGCCCTACACCAATACTTTGGTTTTGTTTGGAATAGTGCATCATAACTTTCCTTTGTCAATTGAAGTAGTTCTTCTTTGGCCATCCTAAAGTCAGCCATATTTGTGCTCTTTTCTAGCTGCCAAAATTGCGATTGCAACTTGTCCCATTTATATGTCTTTGCCCAATTTGCGTATATGTGCCGCGCACATATTCGATGTTCAGCATAAGGCAACAACCCAGCTATTGATGGAACCAGTCCTTGCAATAATTCAAAATAACAAATGTAAATAAATGACATGTTGATATCAAAAAGAAAATTTTTCAAAAAGCAAACATTACCCTTCGCCATTTGTTATCTCCAAATCAATTATCAAATTTTTTAGGAATTAGGACCAATTGTCCTTGTTCTCTACCCTCATAATAGCCCAAGCCAGTGGAAACATTTGGTTATTTGCATCTCTTCCAATTACGGCTAGTAATTCTTCCTTGCACAAGCTCTTCAAAAAACAGCCATTCAATCCTATAATCCATCTATAACTAGATAAAAATCCTCATTTGCATGCATCAAAGCAAACATAGAACTTATCGAACTTAATCCCACTACCAGGAAGAGTTCTCTCCATGACCTCTACATACACTCTACTTGAAGAATTTTGCAACCTACACTCTCAAGCATAATCCCATAACTATCCATATTCGCTGCTATACTGATCAATGAGTATCTTCATCACCTTTTGCTTCGATCTTTTGCATTGATTTCTGGATATATTGATGCCTATCTGCTCTTTCACCAGCATCCTGAACTCAATACTACTCATCTGAGGCATAAGCTTAATCAGATCAAAGAAGTGCTTGGACAACCATGCACTTGTTACCCTTTTATTTTCAAAATTAATGGAACAAGTATGTTCCTCTTGGTAGGCTCTAATCTGGAAGGATCTACTTCTCCTAACAAATGCGCCATAGATCTTTCATGGACAATTTCGCTGTGAACACCTAGCTCTTACAAAGGTCTTAGTGTTTCTAATGAAGTCAATATTCCTCTATGTAGCAATGGAGTTCTTCAGTATTGCTTCCCTAAATTGTTTCGCGTCTTGAAATTTCATACCTACCAACAAAGTAGGAGAGGCAACGGATGGATCATAAGAAGGATACTTACTTTTCCTTCTATGTACAGCTCCTTCATTTTCTTCAAGCTCATCCTGGGAATTAGCATTCTCGACGCTTTCTTAATAATCAGTCTCCTCACCAACAGCACCAACATCTGCAGGGCTTTCGGCCCTATTTAGAACTTCATCAGCTACTTACAAAGCTGCAAACTTATTTGTCAAAAAATCCATTTGTTTTTTCCTTGACTGTACAAGCTCCTCGTCGTCGTTATCACTTATAAAATTTTCAAATTTTCAGCAGGTAACCCTTCATCATCATTATCACTTAATTCAGCTACTTCCCAATCTAATCTAGTGATTGTGACATCACCTATGTCATCATCACTTTGGTGAACTGCATGTGCTCCTCTCCTCTCTATCATGTCTATCTTGCCCTCCTTCAACCCTAACCTTAGTACTACCTTGAATATCATCTCCTTCTTATCCTACTTGGGCACTCTTTCCATCATCATCTTCGTCCTCACTTTTACTATTGTACTCAATGTATACTTTTACCTCTTCGCCATGAAGATAATGGTATAAAACATCCCTAAAACCATTATCATCTTCTAAGCTTCTCAAACCATCTCTTAAACCTTTCTTAGGAACACAATACAACAACTTCTGAACTTTACAAGGCAAATAAGTCACTATATAAGATGCCTTCTTTATCTCGACAAAGATGGTGCCCTAATTTCCACCCTCATACTCCCACTCATCCTCCCCAATCATAAAATCCCAAGCGTAGTAAACTATGACAGCGACATAATCCTTGTTATCAGCCATTTTTGCACCAAGAAAAAAATAATTAGTTTTTAGGACCACATCCACAAAGAACAACAGACAATTGCACATGAGAGTCCCCCCACTCTCATGGACTTTATTAAAGAAAAGGGAAGGGGGAAGAGATGCACATGTCAGGCCATTTACTAGAAAGATACCATCCATGACAAAAAGAGGTCCCCACACTGACAATATGCCCCTGCATGACAACCAAAAAAGAGGTCACCACTTTAATTATTTGCCTTCCCTTCCCTTAAAATATTAACAAAAAAACAAAGGTCCTCACGACAAGTACAGGTCCTCATGACACCCATTTCAACACTTCAATTTATAAAAAGCGATCGGACCTCCCCACAACAACCACTCCGAGCAATCAAAATCACTGCCGCACATCACATTTCACATCTAACCCCGAAAAATCGCCCTCGCACATCACAATACCACATCCAAGCTCTAAACACACATCAAAGTAGCACAATTCTAAATCACATATTACAATAACACCAAATCTTCGAGGTCGAACCCTAATTTTCCCCTCGTCAAACCTTACATTTTGAGGCAAATCCCTAAATTGCCAATCTAAACCCCCATTAGGGTTCTAGTACTGCTTCTGACTCCTAAATCACACATTAAAGTACCATCAGAGTCGATCTCCACATTTTCCTGCGAAGACCCAAATTTTCCATTGGAGCCCTAATAAAATAATTCGAGCCCTAATTTCATCACAGGGGAGGGGGAGAAGGGGCTGAACCTAGAGGAGCGATGATGGTAAGCGGCGACGACGACCAACGACGGCGACTGATGACCACCTCTGGGTGTGAACGGCGACGAAGAGAAGGGCCTAAGATCTAGGGTGAATGCGACTGAACGAGGAGGAACGGCGACGGCTAGGTCTGCTTAAGCCAAAATAACCTAAACGACATTGTTTAACACCAAGGAAAAACGATGTCGTTTAGGTTGGCTCAGTAAACGTGGATGGACGACGTCATTTTTGTCATCGATGTGTGCTTTTTTTTTTAAACGTTTGCCACCTCAGTAAATGATGTTGCTGGAAAATGCCATGTATGCAATTTGGTCGGATTTTCTCGCTAGTGGCACTTAAGTGATTCATTTTGTTCCGATTTTGGCACTTAAGTGTCACTTTCATAACTTTTGGCACTTAAGTGTCCCTTGTGCCAACTTTTGGCACTCTAAGGGTCTGCGTGTCCCAGAAAATAGTTATTTTCCAAGAAAATGATTTCTTGAAAAATATTTTCCGGAAACATGATATTTTCCACGAAACGAACGAACCCTTAGTCTTTTATTTTTTAAACTAACTCACGGGCAAAAATCACTTAAGAGTAACATGAGGTTTCTTTTTTAGTAACAAGGCCGTGTATTATTCTTTACCAGACTCCTATTGGGTTTACTTTTCCCGTATTCTTTTTGTAATTTTTTTCAATTACTTTGTTTCTTTGTGATATATTTGATTTCTTTACATGCGTTTGATGCCTTTCATTTCCTTTAGTTTTGTTTGATGATTATGTCACACTTTAGAAATAATTTCAAACAAACTATGCATGAATGCTTAACTAAAAGAACTTTAGGACTCCATAAGCTTGATAAGACTACATGAATCACTCCATAGGCAAACAAAATGAGTTTAGGTCTCGAAAGAGCACTAATTACACAATTAGTGTAAATAAGTCCCTAAATCTATAATTTATGGTTTGTAAGAAGTAGAATGTTCTCCTGTGTTCTACTTGATTTCTAACGAGCCCCTATAGGCCAATGACAACACGCTTATAAGATGATTCTTGTCTTTAGATCAATTGAATTTGAATTTTTCAACATTGCGCGCAGTATGGTTTTGGAAGAACCTGTACCTATGGAGGTCGAGCAAAACTTGATTATAGGCAATGCTAATTCCTGCTCGACAATCTGTTAAACCTTCTCCCCTGTTGAAACCTGATTTTTAGTCGACGCGTTATTAAAAGGTAAAAATAGAGGTTTGGATTTTTTATCACGAAAGAACCCCATCTCTTGACAAAAAAAAAAAAGTGTCGTTTTTCATTTCTTTCTTTTGCATTGTTGTTTTTAAGCAATTTCTAGCTCATTTTCAAGAAAAACCCGAAAAGTCAAATGGTTGACTTTCGGGTTGACTTTTGGTCAATCCTTTGACCAAAAGTCAACCACGAGTAAAAAATTGACTTTTTACCCAAAAAGATTTTATTTAACTTTAATTTAACTTTTGTCAAATCAATTTCTTGAAAATTCAAAGATTTGATCAAAAAAATCAACCTTTTAGAAAAAGTCAACTAAATGGTTGACTTTTGGTCAATTCTTTGAAAAAAAAAAAAAAAAAAAATAAAAAATGCACAAATACATTTCTTTTAATGCAATTTGACTTTTGTGTCCAAAATTTCACAAAAATTCAATTAAGAACCTTGATTTCTAAAATTTTCAGTTTTAGGTTTTAAATTGACCAAAAATAAAAAAACTTTTATTCTAGTTATAATTATATGAAGTTCCTTATTTGACATTTGGTTTAGGGACTATTTGAAATCTGTCATGCTTTCAATTTCGTGATTTACCAAGTCAAAATACAAATTGCCGTTTTGAGCCCTAATTAGGGGACCAAAATCGATCATTCTTAATTTACGAATGGACGATTGTTTCTCATTCATTTTTTTAAAATAAATCCAAATCTAAAATCGATTTTGGGCAATTCACACAAGAATATATCAATTTGAAGAATTTTATCCTCCCAAGCATTAGAAAATCAAGCAATTAGGCTTTAATTGACAAAATTCGAATTGACCCATTCATGACTATGGTTTGATTTCATGAATCTAGATCTGATGCGTGATGGGGTGAGTGATTCCATAATGGATTTTTTTTATGAGGGGATTTTTGTGGTTAAGTGTATGGAGTGGTGTATACGGGGAAGAAATAAAAAGGAATAAGAAAAGATAGGGCGATCTCCTTCCAAGGTATAAAGGCCACGCCACCAACCAAAGAAGAGGATCGAGATCTACGAAGTTCACCACCAAGGCCTAAAGCTTCCACTAGCCAAGGATAAAGGACTTCGGGATAGGAGAAGCTCACCACCAAGGCCTAAAGATTCCACTAGCCAAGGATAAAGGGCTTCTTGGCTCACCACCAAGGAGTGATCTACGCTCCAAGGATAAAGAGACCGAAAGGAGTTTTCCACTCTCCAAAGGTGTTCACTCAAGCAGAGGAAATCTCACCATTTTCATTCATGAAATTCGTATCTCCCATACATTGGATAGTTTTCCCCTCTTTATAGGAGGATTTTAGCCTTAATACATATTAAAAACAGACCTTAATAGCCTAGGAACTGAAACCTTCAACTCTTGAACTACATAATAATAAAGACGCATAAGAACTTAAACCTTCGACTCTTGAGTTACATAAACATAAAGACACATAGGAAGTTAAGAAAAGCCTTTATTAACACGGGAACTAATTGCCTTTAATCTTCGGCTTTCCATATTCTTGAACCGCATTCGTGAACCTTTAGCCTTCCCAAAATTCGAGCTCCTCCCTTGACCAATAAATAATCCTCCTGAAACTTCATCAATTGGTCATACAAGACATTTAAAATGACCTCCCATTGATACTTATCAATATACCACAAAGTACCAAGAAGTAATTGACATTATTCATTCAAAATGATCCATTGAAGCACATAATGCCCAATTTCTTTCTTAGCTTGGATAAGCATCGATGGTTCTGAGTAGGTCGATGGAGCTATGTTGGATGCTCCCGCATCAAGATCCAATTTTAATATTAGGCTTCTTTTTTTTTTGGTCAGTAGTTACGTCTTTATTCAATGACTAACTTATAATATGATGAGTAAATAAAGCACCGCCATCGTAGCTTGACTCAATCTCGGATTTTGGCCGACAAAGGAGAATTCAAAGTCAAGAGAAGGCACATTACGATGTACGTATTTACAAGATCATCAAATGCATCTATTGCCTCCTGGTTTGTCCATGTTTTTGCATCAGATTCCTTCCCCCTTCCTAAAGCAGAAACGACAAAGATAGGAGAGGGAATATGAAATGGTACACTCGAAATGCTAAAATAATTGTTGCTTCGTCAACCCCACTAGAAAAAGATTGTGCTTCAATATTGTATGCCGGCCGCTGGCGTCGCCTCATTTATTTTTGAATTCTTTACCTTGGTCGTAAGAATGCTGACGGAAGCACCAATTTTTGTGGCCTATTAGTGGGATGTGAAAAAATATGTATACATCACGTGCTTTAAATGAGGTATATATTAATGACTAGATAATGACCTCGAAAATCACTTTTTACCAAATTAATTATAGCCTAAGACTGCCGACTAATCATCGCCATTTGCTGCCAAATAATCTCTCTCTAAAACCCAATCTTCTCTCAAGGATTTTACGACGGAGAAGTGATGGTAGTACTCTTGCATCACGATGGGATCGTTTCTAGGCCTTATAATGTTTAGTAGTAAAGGATGATGTAGAATCTCCACCAAACATGAATAAATGGACTTGGATGCTTGACTTTGAGAATAATTTATAGGTGAGCCAGAAATTCACCACTTAAATTGGACACGGCACTTAAGAAGATTGAACTCCCATGTGATTAGCCAGAAAAAGAAGGGCCTCTTCTACAAATCCCCTTCATCTGTCCCCGTCTAATATGAAATGGGGGACTTTTTTGCCCTTCCCTAAAAGCTACCAATGTGCACCGATGTAAAATTATTGGGACTTGATCTACTGTTTAGGCTTTGAAAATTGCCCTTCACACTGGTATTTGTATCTCAGATCTATCTTGGCTATTGTCATTCATTGACTCCTTGAGATTATACTAGCTAAACCTTTGCTTGGGTCTTTCAACCAACTAACATGTTACACCTTTCGTCACCGCTTTGTGGAAAATCATTAGGTATGAATATGTTAGGTACTTGTGACTTGATTGGTAAAAAAATATCTCTCCCCAAAGGGTGTATGGTTCTTTTTTTTTTTTTTACCTCTGTACAAAAAAAAAAAAAAAAAAAAGCACATATAGAGTCGGTGTGATTCTAGCTCTATTTGTTTTGCTTTTGTCACACTAGCTTGACCAAAATGAAAATGATTCACTAATAATGTGGCGGGGGTTTCCGATAAATAAAGTTAACCTCTGGCTTTGCCAAAAGGAAAAACAATTTCACACTCTTCTTTGGCTTAAGTGTTAGCTATATGCCCTAAAGCAATCATGTAATTGTTACATGTAGAGATTTAAGTTGCATTATTTATTTAATAACAAAGAAAAATTCATTCATCGTCCCATTTATATAAATGAGCCCATAAGATCAATTAATACTGAGCCTATTCTTAAGGGGTTAAGAATATGTGCGCAATATGGAATATGTATTGAAATCCTTGGCTAGGGTTGTAACAAAAAATGAACGGTTCATGTCTCATAGAAATACATGTAAGTTAGATTTGGGCATATGATCGAACTGGTGGTTTGACAAACAATTCAATGGCCTTTGTTCGATCGAGGCATAGTATGATAGAATGATTGAATTACATAGTCACCAAAGCTAACGGGTTCATTATGTTCTTAAAATATTCACACTGTCTGGGTAGCCATAACATATTGCTAGATGTTACTCATGGATTGTAAGAACTGGAGATTGATCGAGATAATTAGTTTTCTTGGTTGTGCTAATGTGTGTTAGTATAAATTTTATTGATAACCCAGTGATGAACCTAGGAATGTTACACACCATAATCAATTCAAAATGACGTTAGAACAGAAGAGACAATATTGCAAATGTGTTTGCAATTAAGGCAATTAGATTAAGGCAGGCTGAAAATCTAAGTTCTGAAACAGTTTCGGGTTTTATGGCTAAGTCAAAGATCTAAAGAGAGTGTCACGCTCCGAACCTCAAGTGTGCGCACATTCCTCGGTGGTCGACTAAAATGCGATGTTTCCAAGATGTGTCGCCGACCCAATCGAATCATGCACAAGCGGAAGTGAAAGAAACAATCCTCATACAACAAACAACTTCGGATAGAAAAGCAGGATAACAATTTCACAAAAACCACACTATCATAAAAAAAACTAGTCTGTCTACAAAAAGATCGGCTTTCAAAAAGAAGCTGTCATACGACCTACTAGTTGGACACATTTGCCGATCCTTCGGACTTTCACCTCCACAGGCTCCGGGGGCTTTAGGTCCTCCACAACCCCATCAGGAGGGTCAGCTGCACCCTCGCTTGGAGCGGCATTGACCGCAATGGCGGGAATATCAAGATCCTGAAGGGGACCTTCCCTATACCCATTGAGCTCATGGTGAAACCACGCCCTGAATCGATGAGGTACTCTCTAAGGTAGGCCCTTATCGACCCAGATAGTGGTCACAACAAGCTCATGAATCCAATGATACCTGGGGACAGCGACGCCTATACTCCACTCAGTAACCCCCCGGGGTTGTCCAAAACGAACCGGAGAGACCACCATCTAAGGACCTGAAAAGGTTAAGCCCACGACGGGGTGAGACAACGTCTCAGCAAGTTCGCCCCCTAAACCCCTATTAGGAAGGAAATACGCCTAGGGGCGGCCTAACAACACAATCAATGAGACTCACCTTGCCTCAGTTCCTCTATGCACGTCAGTACAGTTCGTATGCTTAATACATATAATAGATGCACACATCATTTGGAACATCTCAATCACATCTTAATCAATCATAGGGGTTTCCATTATAAGGCTAAATCGTTATGACACGTCCCATACCGTGCCAGACAATTTGGTCCAATAATCCCACGCGTTTATCTTATTCAATCATGCGTTCCAATTGATTACTGCTCGCACAGGCATGATCTACCGATGCACATCGGTCTTCTGGCGTAGCCAGGCTTCGTCTCATTCCTTGAGCATGACAACATCCACCGACGCACATCGGGAACGGCATTCCCGAAGGAGCATAAGTCCAGAATCTACTGCAACCGGCATCCGTTATCTAGGGGTATCCCATATAGGGGCATCATCCTACGAACGCACATCGGAGACGAGTTCACTTAACCATCACACGATCGATCAATCCCGACCAAGGACATTGTGCATTGCACTTAAATGCCTCAATTAAGATGATGTGATTGGCCTATTTTCTTCGCATTAAAAACACCTGGTGAAAATACTCGTGTGTGGGTACACGATCAGATTTAACCTTAAAAATTGATATCATTCCTTTTAAAATCTCACTATTTGATGTAGTACTTAAAAACATTTTCGGGGTCGAAACTCGACACCCGGTATTTTCTAATTAAATACCAAAATTTCACAATTTTTAAATAATTAATCAAAAATCACAATCACCACTCAATTGGACAATTTAACAATCAATCGCATAAGCTAAGCATACCACTGCAATCAGCACGAAATTCCGGCTACAGGCTATCTTGGTATAATTTTCAACAAATAATAAATAATTAAATAAATAGCAAAATTAATCAAATAAATACAAATTAATCCAATAAATGCATACTTAGGCTGGAAATGCTAATTTAACCACGTAAATGGGCCTAGAAAAATAATGCACTTATCCACATAAATAGTACAATCTATCTAGCCCTTAATTAATCTAATCTAACCACCTAACAATCTTAATTAACCAACTAAATCACTAATCCATCTAAATAACCACCTAAGCCATACTTAGCCCAATCTAATAAACTCTTAAGCATAATTAACATCATAAGCAAGGTTTAGTGAGTAAACTCACCGGTTTTGTGGGCCGATGAGTTCACGGCGACGGCGATGCCAAGGCGGGTGAGACCCAAGCTTGGAGCGACACCAACGGAGGTCCGGACGGGGCCCAAAACAAGTCACGAAGCTGACAGCTTGGGCTGTGAGTTCGGTTCTATGCTTAGGCTGCAGGAGCTGGCTGAGTGGTCGGCTTTGGCTGGAATGGTGAGGAAACGGAATAGACGGCTTGGACAGGCGGCGGAGGAGCTCGACGGCGATGGACGGTGGCTAGAATAGCCTTGGCAGACGGCGACAGGCACGGGACCGATGGCCTAGACTCGCGGGGACGGCGAGCAGGTGCGGGACGAGTGGGACGGCGTGCAGGCAACCAACGGGCTCGAGTGGCAGCGACAGCGCTCGACGAGCGACAAGGGGTGGTCGACGATGGCTGGCTGGCTTCTCTGCGCTTCTGCAATTTCCTTGGCTCTTAACATAGTAGGAATGGAGGTAGAAAGGTTGAGGAAGAAGGAGATGAAGGCTCAGCTGAGGGGGGGACCCAATTAGCCTCACAAGTCAACCCAAAATATCCAATTCACTCATTACAAGGCCCCCACCAACTGCTACCTCATCCTTAGCCAATTTGCTGCACCAAGGCTTCTCCAACAAGCCTCCCAAGTGGTCCAAATGTTGCTACCCACCTTGGCCTACGGATTTGTACATTTCCCCTCTAATTTCACTTCAATTCCACTTCAAATTAATCCAATTGCAGCCCAAAAAATCTAGCCAAGGTATTCACATTAAATTCTTGTAATTCCCTCGCCAAATAAACCAACTTGAACCCCCAAAATTCACCCAAAAACGGCTCTCTAATTTTCCCGGTCCAAAATAGCCCAAACTTGAATTTTCGCCAAAAATCCCGATTTGCCGAAAATTCTTCGGATGATGAGTCAATGTTCCTAAAATAAATCGTGACATGCCAGAACTTTCAATTTCTGAAGTCGGGTTCAATTCCGCGGTTAATCTCGACCGGACGCAATTTTAGCGTGACCTAACCTACCGGGTAGCTTTTAAGAATTTTTAGCACATTTGGCCCGTGGTCGGTTATTTTCAAGCCACATTGTACCTCTTCGACAAATTGACGACTCTCGATTGTCGTGAAAATCTCTACGTTTCAAATACGGGCATAGGGTACAGAAATGACAGAAAAATCAGTTTAGTGCTGTTCGATAGAAATTTTGCAATCAGGTGGAATCACCCACACTTTAATCACATACCTATGTCGAATCGACCTATCTTCGGTCTTTGATCGATTTTGACAGTGCCGTATTGACCCTTGCAGATTAGTATGGTTGAGCAGTCGATTTCTGGTCGAATTCTCAAGACTATTGCGTTTAGATTCCTTAATAACTTTACTTGATAGACTAGTTTTCTCATAAGTGATCAGCTCAGGGAAAAGAACTATAGGCGTGTCGATGAAAATGTCAATTCATTTAATCGAAAATAGAGTCAAAAAATCAAGATGTCACAGAGAGCTTCAAACTTTACAGCCAAATCAAAAATCTAAAGCAGGTTCAAATTCAATGACCAAATTAATGATCTAAAGTGAGTTCAGAATCAATTGTTGCATTAATGATTTGAAGTGAGATTAGAATCAATCACCATATTAATGATTTGAAGTAAGTTCAAAATTAATGGCTACATTAATGATCTAGAGTGAGTTCGGAATCAATATCCAAATTAATGTTTTGAAATAGTTTCACACTTAACGGCTAAATTAAAAATCTAAAACGATTTCAGATTTAATAGTCACATCAATGATTTGAAATGGTTTCAGACTTAACGTCTAAATTAAAGATTTGAAACCATTTTAGATTTAACGGCTATATTAATGATCTAAAATAGTTTCGGAATCACTGAGCAATTTGGGACATGAAGAATAACCATTCTAGTCAGAAATTAATTTCTAGAATAGAAATAGATTTTTCTATTTCTATTCCTAGATGAGTTTTCGAGTAAAAATACATAATTGATAGTGATACAAAATTTCTGTTTTCGGAATATAAATTCGTCTAATAACGATACATAATTTCTCGCTCTCAGGCGACAACGGACCGTAGGCGATGAGCGGCAAACAATGGTGGCAGACAACAACTAGTGATCAGTAATGGTGGTAGGGACTAGTGGGTGAACGGTTGGCTAGTAGTGAAGGCAAATGACGAGAAGAGTTTTTATTTCTCAATTATGTTCCATAATTTAAGTAAAAAAAAAATTACTTCTCATTTCTATTTCAAACTTATTTATGGACTAAACATTTGTTCCATAAATAGAAAAATGACATTACGTTACCAAACGGATTTCTGTTCCAAACTTGTTTTTAGAACAAAAAAAATAGTTCTTGAACTGAAATAGAATGGTTATCATGCACGTCCTTAATGATTTGAAATGGTTTCAGATTCAAATGACCAAATTAATGTTTTGAGACAGTTTCAGACTTTATGGTCAAATTAAAGTTTTGTAACGATTACAAAGTTAATATCCACAATAAAGTCGGTTATAGATTAATACCAAGAATAATACTTTTGTAACGGTAATGCCCGAATTAATGCTTTGAAACGGTTTCAAAACTTATGTCTAGATTCAAAGTCTACAGCGAGCTTAGAAATTGCAGTCGAATTAATGCTCTAAAATGATTTTAGAGATAATGAACTGAATTAATTAAATAAATGTGATCTATGATTGGTTAGAAAAGGCAATTGATAGAAGGCCATTCGATGATCGCGTGCAATGATAATGATCAATCAAATAGTCACACACGAGAATAATTGCTAGCACAATTGTTGTGGTGAGCTCTCTCAAGTTTCTTTCTACCGTTCAACACGAGTTGGTTGTGTATTTGAACTAGAGACTCGATATTTGTGGAGTTGAAACTAAAGAACATCAAAACCAAAGTACGTTAGAACTAGCGCCATGAGGAGATCAGACATTTGTAGTCAAGATTTGAAGAATGTCAGAACCAATGCTACAAGGACACCAAGCATTTGTAGTTCAAATCTGATCCAGATCAGAAGAATGTTAGAACCAACATTACAAGAAGATCAAACGTTCATAGTCAGAATCTAAATAACGTTAGAATTAATGATGTAAGGATATTGGACGTTCATGGTCATAATCTAAAGATCGTCAAAACCAAATTTTTTAGTATGGTGCAAGGGTAATGTGATTAGCCTCTTTTCACTTTTATGTACTTATTATTAAAATGCATGAATAATGTCCAGGAAATACATGTATGGGCGTCATTGCTTCCGTTGCAAATGGTTCTTGATCTATTTTTCCTATACATGTGTTCATGTTTTTCAAAATAAAATCCCAACAGTAAGTTCCACGGACTTAAGATACCATGTACAAATCTTCTATAATTTAATGAAAAAATATAATAGATAATATTGTCATGATTATATTTTTTAACACATTCAACCTTCAGCATAAACTGATTGATGCATTACATTATATGAAATAAAGTGCAGCTTCAGTTCTATCAGTAGCATAACCCTTGAGACATAATAA
This sequence comes from Eucalyptus guilfoylei, assembly GCA_016097605.1. Lineage (NCBI taxonomy): Eukaryota > Viridiplantae > Streptophyta > Magnoliopsida > Myrtales > Myrtaceae > Eucalyptus > Eucalyptus guilfoylei. The sequence continues at coordinate 38,641,017 of CM027861.1, forward strand.
CATCGAATATAAAGTAAAATATATTGCTTCCTCCCATCTTTTCACACACTTAAATGCGTAAATTTTGTAAAGAATGAGAAAATTGAAAATTAAATACATATGCATATTTGTTTAAATTTTATACAGCACATAATATATATTGTATCATTCTACAAAGTGCCCTACATAGGGTACAATACATGGGGTATAAAATGGATACGACCCAACATTCTAGAACTTACCCCGTTCTCATTGGTGCCAAAGTTTTGAAAACTGGACCTTAACCAGTGAATAAAAAATGCCCACTATGGATCCTACCTAGTCATGCTAATGCCACAAGTTCGACAGATTCTCTTGCACACACTGATAAGATAGGAGAGCTGAGATGGGATTCCCAACTAGATTACGTGTACATTACCAGTGAAGTGGAGCAGGTAATTTCATGGCCTTGTGACATGCTGGGAAATTACATAATATCCCTATTTTGTTAGATAAAGTAAATTGCACGTTAAAGAAAGAAAGTTACGCCAACATCATTTTTATTTTTTATTTATTTTGCAAAATTGCAAATCTTCATACAATTCTTACATTATGACACGTTTTGGCCGCCATACTACTTTTAGAACAGTTTAGATCCACACTAATTTTCGGGGGAAAATATATTCAAGTTTCCATCATTGTGCCGGCACTCCTACTGATGCCGTCGATTGCGCACACACCCTTGAAAGAGTCAATTTCAGTTGCATCTCAAAAAAAGGTAGACGTGTTTCTTGTAAGTGCTGATTTAGGAGTCTTTATGAGATAATCAAATGTTGATCTGTAACTCTCCCTCATCAGCTTGTTCCGCGATTTTGCTTTGCTCTTTGGATCCAAACTCATCCTGGTCTGGTCCTTGTTCAGCTTCTTGAAGTTTCAAATTTCCTTAATTTCTTAAAGGTCATAACCTTCCAGTTAGGACGATCAACTTGCAAATGTCCATAGCTATGGCACTTCAAGCACATTTTACCTTAACCTTTTCGTTTTTCGTGGAGCTCTGGGACGAAATATAGGGACTTCTCCTTTTTGCTCCTTTTTAAATGTATTCTCTGTCTTCCTAGAAGAACAATTCTTAAAGAATGATGTCCATTTAACCGAAGGCTTAGCCGAAAACCTCACGTCAACCCTAATTCTTTCTCCACTTTCACAACTTGCTAGCAAATGTCTTCAATGGACCACTATGTTTGAAGCTTAACCAAATCAGCGATATCTTTGTTCACTCCTCAGGAAAAGTGTTAAAAAAGTCCTAAACCTTTTGCATTTGTGACTGGTTCTGAACTTTTTTTTTTGTGCTAATTTAATTCTAAACATTCTTACGTTGTGCCAATTTAGTCATTTCCGATCAATTTTGGCCAGATTTTGCTGACTGGACGCCAACCGATAGACGTGACCTGATCGGCATTAACATGGACAACTTTTAATAATATTTTAATATTTTTGAATTTTTTTTCTTTTTTCTTTTTTCCTTCTCCTCCTCCTTCCTCCAGTCGGTTGCTGGACCTCAACGACCGGCCAGAGGCGACGACCGGCAAGGTCAAGGTCGACCTTGCTAGCCACCTCGCTAGTGGCTGTGAGGGCAGCAAGGCTCGCTCTCATCAGATTTGGCGAGGGTTGAGCCTCGCCCATGGTCGACGAGGGCGAGCCCCGCTAGCCCAGCGCGAGGCCAGCTCAAGGCAACGGCCTCGCGCCGAGCTAGCGAGGCTCACCCTCGCCGCCCAGGCCTCGAGGGCAGCCTCGCGTCGGGCAGGCAAAACTCACGCTTGAGGCTCAACCCTCACCAGCGTGAGGCTGCCCTCGCGGCCACTGGCAAGGTGGCCGGCGAGGTCAATCACTGGTCATCGAGGTCTAGCAACCGATTGGAGGAAGGACAAAAGAAAAATAAAAATAAAAATTCAAAAATTCAAAAATATTAAAATTATTAAAAATTATCCACGTTAGCCGACCGGCGTCCAGTCAGCAAAATCCGGCCAAAATTGACCAGAAATGACTAAATTGGCACAACGTAAAAATGTTTAGGACTAAATCAGCACCAAAAAAATGCTTATGATTAAATTGACATAAATACAAAAAGTTCAGGACTTTTTTAACACTTCTCCCTTCATTCCTCCAAGGATGAGAGCAATGGTCTGCTCTTGCATCTCTGGTATGCTGCGCCTCATATAGAGTTGTTCAAATTTCTCGATGTACTCCTCAATGTTCATTTCATGTTGCTTAAGAAAGTTCAACTTTATAAAAAACTCTTGCTTATAGTTGTCAAGTAAAGAACCACTTTTTTTATAAGTTTCTTTAGTTTTTGCCAAGATTTGACCTAACCTTTTCCTTATCTGATTATTTGATTTTTCAGATTTTTCCACCAAGGCAAAAAGGAATCTTCCACAGCTAAGGGTAAAAGAACCATAAGGTGCACCGCCAAAGAATTAGATAAAAAAACCAAATTGAGGGAATTCGCTCACTTGAGGTGGAAATGTTATCAAATTCAAATTTGAATTCTACTATGGAGATTGCACCACCTATTTAAAGTACTTACAAAAAAACATTAAAGATAGTAACTAGAAAACACGAAAGACAAACGAACTACGAAACACATTAAAACAAATGGCATTAACTCTTTCAATTCTAGAAACTCCATCGTTGGATGTCTTCCTCTTTACTGGACTCGTTTAATCACGTTATGCTCTTTGGATGGATCAAGTCTACTCCCTTGACTTGCATTATTAACAATGGCTTAGTCAATTGACGATATTTGACTTGGGCTTGTGAGTTGATTGTCGTTAGTAAAATTTCCAAGCTCTAATGCTCCTACATCACCTGAACAGTTAAACTACGTAATCTCGATTCTTATTATGTTGATATTATCTATATTCTATACCAAAAAAGAAAGTAGACTACATCTCATACAAGAGAGAAATTCACATAATGTAGCGAATGCACTTTCAAATCTATGAAAAGAACTACCTTAGCTAATTATTAAAGTGGTTAATAACGACAGTCCAGCCTACTTCTTTATTCAATGACCAACTTATATATGATGAGTAAATTAAGCATCACTGCTGTTGCCTGATTTAGATTTTAGTCAACACAAGTAGAATTTAAAGTCAAGAGAAGGTCAATTATGATATTCACCTTAACAAATTACAAGAACATCAAATGGATCCATTGCCTATAAATTTGCCAAGTTTTGGCACCAAATTCCTTGCACCTTCATAAAGCAGACAATTCAAAGATAGGAGAGAGCATATAACATAATAAACTCGAAATGCTAAAATAATTGTTGCTTCTTCGATTCACAGTTAAAAAGAAAAGAAATTATCCCATCAAAATTCCTAATACTTTGCTATGGGACACTAATACCTTAATTTTCTTTCGTTCCACCAACATCTCCAAACTTGTTTCTATCACTCCAATATTCACAATTTCATTCATATAAATAATCCTACGTTAGATTTATAATGGCCATCAGGAACGAAGCCTAACAAAATGTACTTTTAAGTCATTAGTACAAATTTGAGGTATTAGTGAGATGAATGAAATTGGGCTATTAATGTCTCATGGGAAAAAAATTGGGATTTTTGCTAGGATTATCTCTTTAAAAACTGCGTTCCAATATTTTTTTCCAGCCGCGGACGTCACATCATCAATTTCAATTGTCTACCTGGGCTTTGAAGTTGCTGACGGATGCACCAATATTCTGGCCTATTGAGTGGGATGGGATAAGCTATAATTAATCTTCCCGTGCTTTGAAAGGGATCTTTATAATGATTTCGAAAATATAACTTTTTACGAACTAATAATAGCCCAATATTGCCAACTACTTTTCCGCCGGTTCTATATCGACTATTATTAAGGATCACCATTTGTCGCCATATAATCTCTTTCTAAAACCCAATCATCACTCAAGAAATTCACGTGGGAGAAGTGATGTTAGAATTGTTGCATCACGATGAGGATCGTTTCTAATGATGTAAAATCTCCCGCGATCATGTACCAGTCGTCAAGGAGCTGATGTTTGACTTCGAGAGTAGGAGATGATTGAAGCCAGAAATTCACCAAATAAATGTACCCAGCACTTAAAAGAAGACCTTCCCCTATGTTGAACCTGTTGGAAAAAATATAATGAATGAACGGGAAGAATAATGAAGTGACTTAAAATTATTGAAAAATATGGCTTCGAAATTGGATAGAGCAATCAAATTGAATTTTGAGATGTGATATCACTTCTTTAAGGATTTATTTGCCTTAAATGTTGTTGATAGTCACCAGCAAATTTTCTCCACAATACAACAAATTCTCGATGAGAATACTAAACAACAATTCTAGTATTTCTCCAAGGTCAGAACATTAAGAACAATGGTTGTATATTTTTTTGAAAGAAAACAAAAATGGAAGAAGAATATTATTATTAGATAGACATGTTCAATAGTTTATAGCAAAAACAAGAAGTTAAATCCGAACAGATACAACCTTCCAAGGATTAAGAAGTCATATCTGAACATGTACGAACTCTAAGATAACCGTTGGATGAAATAATAAAATTCGGAATTAAATAAATAATAACCGTAACTCATTCGTGAACAATCACACTGTTTCAACATAAATCTATTGTTAATTTTTCATAAAAATGTATCATAATTTTAATAAATAAAATAATGATCGTTGGTCTACGTCAAATCCCGTCTAAGTGCGCACTCACATTTATTGATGTGGGACAAGGCATCTCTTAGTTTTTTATACAAACCAACTACTAACAATCCCGCACTTTGTTTGTAAAACAAAAATACGAATAAATCCTTAAAATTGTTGGAAAAAATATGTTGAATGATCGGAAAAAACAATGAAACCAGACTTAAAATTATTGCAAAATATGACTTTGAAAGTGGATAAAGCAATCAAGTCAGACTTCGAGGCATGATATTACTTTTTTTAATGATTTATTTACCCCCACAACGTTGCTAATGGTCATTGGTAAATTTCTACCATGATATAATAAAGTCTCAATGAGAGTACTAGATAACAATTCCAATATCTTTCAGGGTCTCTTATAGGAAATAATTAGAAACAATGATTGTATATTCTTTCGAAAGAAAACAAAAATGGAAGAAGAAATTTATTGTTGAATAGACATGTTCAATAATTTATACTAAAAATGGGAAGTTATATCTGAACAAATACCACCTACTAAAAATAGGTACGAATTTTGAGATAACCGTTGGATGAAATAATAAAATTCGGAATTAAATAAATATTAAATAAAAAAGCCGTAACTCCTCCGGTTGCACTGTTTCAACATAATGCTATGGTTAATTTTTTTATAAAAATAAATCCTAATTTTAATTAAAAAAAATAATGACCGTTGATTAGTGTTAAATCTCATTCACAAGCGTACTCATATCTTTTCGATGTGGGATGGGGCACATCTTAATTTGTTATACAATCAAACTACCAAGAGAACCTACATGTCATTAGCCTGAAAATGAAAGACCACTTCTGCAAATCCCCTTAATTTGTCTTCAATGAATATGATACGGGGGAATTTATGCTCTACCCTGAAAGCGACCTATGTTCACCGATATAAAATTTTTAAAACCAGATCTTCCGTTTTGGGTCTGAAAAAGTACCCTGCAACCCAGTCAATGTATCTCTATCTCATAACCATTTTGGCTATTCCCATTGAGACCATACAAGGCATTTGTTTGGTTCTTTCAACCAACTAATAAGTTTGACTTTTTGTTACCACTTTATGAAAAATCGAAAGATATAAACATGTTAGATTTTCGTGACTCATTGGTAAAATAGTATCTCTTCCCAAAGAGCGTATTTTTTTTTTAACCTCCGCACAAATAAAATCATTTAGAGAATTGATATAATTCTAGCTCTGTTCATTTTGCTTACACACTAGCTTGACTAAAAGGGAAAGGAGTCAACAATAATGTGGGCGGGGGTTTCCAAAAAATACAACTAACCACTAGCTTTGCGGAAAAGAAAAAGAATTTTACGTTCTTCTCTTGCGTCAGTTCCATGGTCCTCAAGGTACCATTACTACTCTTCAATAATTTTTTCTCTTTTAAAATACTGGTTCATATTGTTATAATTCGATTGTATTAACACATTCAGCCTTCAATATAAACCATAGAGGCATTACATAATATGTAAAAGTACATCCCCATTAGCATAATCCTAAGCGATGCGGAAGCATCAAGTTCTATCAAACAAATTTCAAGCGCAACTCATGCCCAATCATTACCCATGCAAGCAAATGTCAATTTCAGCTGCAACTTGATTCAATGGGTCCAAATTTAAGTCTTTTGATTGTATAGTTGCCCTGGACTACCTAATTGTCGATTTATAAGACTAGTTGTTGTTGACTTTCATGCTCCTGACTACCTAACAACTAGAGGCTGTTTTGGTCCGTTTCCGTGATTGTTTGTTGATTTTCTAAGGTGGCTATTTGACTGGTTGGTGGATAAATTGGGAGGGTCTAATATTAGTTACCATGCAATTGGTCTTAGCAAAATGCATTTAGTCGTAGTTATTAAGCGTCTTAATTGCATTGTCGATTCCAAGTCTTAATTTGAGTCTTGAGTGTATTGTCGAGAATGATTCTCAGTTTTTATGAGTTTTAAGTGTGTTGACATTTTCAAGAGTTATAATTATGTAATAGTTCAAGAGTAATTATGGTTATTTTATTAGTAGAGTCCCTCTATAAATAGAGGTGCAATCACATTTGTATGAACAAGACTTGGATTTGATAATGCTTCTTCAAGTGAGTAAATATCTATCTTTGATTCTTTATCCAATTCCATTGGTGGTGTTCTTTTAGGCCTTGATAGTGAACTTCATCTTCTTCAAAGTCCTTTATCCTTAGTTGGTGACTTAATCCTTTATGTCTAGGTGGTGAACTTCATGTAAGGTTCTTTATCCTTGACCGACAGCATGCTTCTTTAAGTCTTGTTGGTGAACTCCATCTATCCCAACTTCATTTTCTACCAGCCCACATGCATTTAAAACCTTTCCATCAATCGTTTCAGAAAACCTAAACATACACTTGTCCCGGCAAACGAATTCTCGTAATATCTCAATTCCCTTCACTCATCACTAAGACATAATAACATCAAACATGAAGTATGACATATTTCTTCCTTACTGTTCACATATTTAAATAGGTAAATTTTGTAAAGAAAAGAGAACATTAAAAATATTAAAATACATATGCATATTTTGTTAAATATTATATAATACATCCAGTACTTTCAATCATTTTAGAAAGTGCCCTACATAGGGTACAAAATATGGAGTACAAGGTGGATACGAACCTACCCCATACTCATAGGTGCCAATTGGAAACTAGACTCTATCTAGTGAATTATTACAAATGCCCACTCTGAACCTATCCAATGTGCCGGTTCTCCATATTCAATGGATTCTCTTCCACAAACTTGTAAGATTGGAGAGAGGGCAACAGAGGTTCCCAACTAGACGCACCATGGACATTACCCATGGAGTGGAGCATTTGATTTCATGACCTGTTCCTTGTAAGAAATTATCTAAGCCATTTTCTTATATCAAGGAAATTACATGTCAAAAAGAGAGTTATGCCAACATCAAATTTCGCAAAATTGCATATTTTCATACAATTCTTGCATTACGATATATTTTGGCCGCTATGCTGCTTTTAGAACAGTTTAGATCCACGCTGATTTTTTGGGGAAAAAAAGGAAATCTATGTTTCACCATGGTGCCAATACTTTTACTGATACTGTCAATTGCGCGAGTAATTGGGGGAGTCAATGGGATATATTTCCACTTAGAGAAATTACATATAAGAAAATATAACTACTTGGCAGTTACATGTTGATGTCAATGACTTCATTCCTAGTAAAGGTTTTCATTGATAACTAATGTTCGTTATCAATATGGCAAGTTGGCGATTCTCTTCAAGTAGTGAATTGTTCATTTCATTAATGACTTGTTATTCACCAACTTTGCTATTATCGATTCAGGTGTAGATTATAACCAAAAGTAAATCATTGTTTTTTTTTTTGGAATGTCGAGAATCCGGCCTAGCTCACCTTACGGGAGCACAGCATCGACTATACCTCGGGGAAGATTGGCCCAGCAACCCACCACCAGGGCCCCCCACTTAAATCACGGAACTACTATGAGAGTCGTGAACGACTCAGGAAGTCGAACCCATGACCTGGTGGCCAAATCAAGGGGTATGTCACACCCTGATCCTCGAGTGTGTGCCCATCCTTCGGTGGTTGATAAATTTGCGATGTCTCAGGATGCGTCGCCGACCCATTCATTTTAATGCACATGCAAAAGAGTATAAATATATCCCCAGACAACACAAAGATGGGATAGAAAAGCAAGACCACAAACGCACAACCAAACAACACACCTTTATACACAGCTGACTAGTTTATTTACAATACTAGTCTATAGACAGGAGTCTACAAAAGATCGGTCCTCAAAACAAAGCTATCTCATGACCAGCTAGCCAGACTCATTCGCCGATCCTTCGGTCTCCACAGGCTCCGGGGGCTTCGAATCCTCCACCACACAATTGGGAGGGTCAGCTACATCCTCGTCTAGAGTAGCATCAACTACCACAGCAGGGATTTCAAAACTCCTAAGGGGACCCACCCTGAATCCATTGGGTCCGCAGCGAAACTACGCTCTGAATCGATGAGGTACCCTATGAGGTAGGTCCTCTTCGACCCAAACGGTGGTCATTACCAGTTTATAGACCCAGTGACTTCCGGGATCGGGATAGCTAAAAACCCGCTTGGTAACCTTCATGGGCCGGCCAAAACACTCAGGAGGAGTAGCCATCTAAGGACCTAAAAAGGTTGAGCCCATGACAGGGTGAGACAATGTCTCAGCAAGTTCATCCTCTAAACTCCGACTAAAAAGGAAATACGCCTAAAGGCATTCATGCACCCACAAGACAGAGGACTTACCTTGTCTCAGTTCCTTCCTGTAAGTTAGTATAGTTCATATACTCAACCAATCATTCAAACCAAATCATCGATCAGCTCAGTCAATCAACTCAATTCGATACAATCGATCTGATCCATACTATCTGTCAATTCAATACGACCATTGCTCACATAAGCTGAAATAGGTGGTCATAGCTCTCATAAGCTGATATAGATAGATAGTGGCTCGCACAAGTTGATATATAGACCGTGCTCCCACAAGCTCATAAACGATCATAACTCACACAACCTAATAAGGTATACTGCTCTCACAAGTTGACATATCAAGCTCAAAGGCTGATATAGTATACTACTCTCATAAGCTGACGTGCAATTATGCTCTCACAAGCTAATAAAGTATACTGCTCTCACAAGCTAACATATCAAGCGCACATAGGCGGATATAGTATACTACTCTCACAAGTTGACGTGCGAAAGGGCTCTCACAAGCTAACGTGGAATAACTTCTTTTAGAAAATCCTGCTATTTATATAGTCCACAAAGACATTTTCGGCGTTAAAAACTGACATCTTGTATTTTTTAATTAAAATACCGAAATTCCACAATTTTGGAATAAAAAACCAAAATCACCAGTTTCACTCAATTTGCACAAATTAGCACTCAATTAAATAAACAAAGCACACCATTACAATCAGCACGAAATTTTGGTCGCCAGCTATTTCGATATAATTTCCATAAAATAATAAATAATTAAATGAATACCAAAAATAATTAAATAAATGCAATTAAATGCCAAAAATAGAAACTTAGGCCGAAAATGCCTAATTAAACACCAAAACGGGCTTAGAAAATGAACTTATCTAGATAAATAACACGATCTATCTAGTCCCTAATTAAGCCGTTCTAACCACCTAACATGCATAAATGAATAATTAAATCATTAATCCGTTCTAACTAACCACCTAAACCTTAATTAGCCTAAACTAATCAATCATTAAGCATCATTAACTCAATAAGCAGAGTTTAGTGAGTAAACTCACCGGTTTTGCAATCTAGTGAGTCCACGGCAACGGCAACGTGGAGACAGGTGACAAACCTCCTTGCGACGACACCCGACAAGGTCCGGAAGCGGCCCAAAACGGGCTTTGAAGCCCACGAACCCTTGCTGGATTTCGGTTATGTCCAAGAACCGAAATGGCTAGGCCAAGCAACTGAACGGGCTGGAAACGGCAAGGGACGGTCGAACGAGTGAGCAGGGGCAATGACGAGCAATGGCGGCTGCTGGACGGTGTCGGAGACGGCTCAGGCGGCTGGACGGAGGCTCGACAACGGCTCAGGGATCGTAGGGATGGCATGACGGTGCGAGATGAGCGGGACATGAGCGGGTTGGCGTGTGGAGCTCGCGAGTAGCACGACGGCAAGCGAGCAATCTTAACGGCTCAGCGGCAGCTTGCGACGGGAGGGGGGACTTGCTCGGTTTCTCTGCAACTTTGGAAGCTTAAAAACACTTCAGATGGCTCTGCTGCAGAAGAAGGGGGACAGCTGAAGGCTTGGGGGACCCTCTTGGCTTCCAAAGCCTTCCATCCTCATTCTTTTGTCCCTTGGCAAGGCCTCACTTGTATTAGCCTATCCTCAACCAATTTTATGCACAAAAATCCCCCTAGAACCAATCCCAAGTGGTCCAAAAGGTTCATGGACCGTAGGCCTACGAATTTATAACATTTTCCCCCAAATTGAACCTAATTCATCTTCAATTGAATTCAATTCGGTCCCCATAAATTCCACCAAGATGTCCTCGACCAAGTTAACACTTTTCCTCACCAATAAAACCAACTTGCATCTCAAAAACGCGATAAAAAACGGTCCTTTGATTTTTCCGGTCAAAAATGGCCCTATAGTGAATTTTCGCCAAAAATCTCGGTTTGCAGAAAAATTTTCGAAGGATAAGTCGACAGTTCTAAAATAAATAATGACATGACAGAACTTTCGATTTCTGAAATCGAGTTCAAATTCGTGGTTAATTTCAATCTAGCGCGATTTTAGCATGACCTAGCCTGCCGGATAGCTTTTAGAATTTCTTAGTACAATTGACCTGTGATTGATTATTTTCGAGCCACATTGTACATCTTTGACACATTGGCAACTCTTAGTTATCGTGAAAATCTCGAGGTTTCAAATGCGGACATAGGGTACCAAAACGATAGAAAAATCAATCTAGTGCCGATCGACAAGAATTTTGTAATTAGGTGAAATCACCCACACTTAATCACATATCTCAGTCAAGTTGACCTATCTCCGGTCTCTAACCAATTTTTAATTGTGTTGTAATGACCCTAGCAGATTAGCACAGTTAAGTAGTCGATTTCTGGTCGAATTCTCAAATCTATTGCGTAAAAATCCCTTAATGGCTTCCTCAGATAGACTAGTTATCTCGTGAGTGATCAGCTCAGAGAAAAGAACTATAGGCATGTCGATGAAAAGCTCAATTCATTCAATTGAAAACATAAATAGAAATTCAGGATGTCATAGGGTACGCCTCAACCAGCGCAGCCATGCGTGGGTGAGTAAAGTAAATCATTGTTGGTGTCAACATATGTCCCATTTTAAAAGAATGGAATTTTCATCAATCATTTAATTATCATATGTCCCCTGTCATCTTCCTTGCCAAATTACCTCTTGAGTTGCTTTCTTAAAAACAACAGAATTAATTGTGCTCTTGCTGCATGAGTGGTATCACTTCAAATATTTTTTGTTTACCAAATCTTTTTCACTTAAGACAATTTAGCCTTCTGTTATTTCTATCAAGCTATTTTTTAAGAGTAAAATGAAGACTTCATCCAACTTGTTAATGTCGTACTAGAAAAGTTGAATGTCTTTACCCCTAGCCTTTTTTTTTTTTTGGCAAGCTTTAAGGATCAACGAATGTAAGACTTGTCAAGCATCATATTTGCCACATTCATTTTAATGTTTTCATTTGGGTCAGATTTATTCGCTAACTTTTAATTTTCCACTTAATTTTCCACTAAACCCATGTTTTGTGCAAAATTTTAGGTGACCATTTATCTCTGTCTTTAAGAAGTTGCTCATACTTAGACACTCTTGTTGTCAATTGAAATAAATTAATAAAATCTTGGTCTTCGAACTTTTCTCTTAGATTGAATTTGAATCCATCAAAAGCCAAAATCATGTAATTTTTTTCGAAGAGTGAAGTGAGGTGTTTATTCCTAGCATCGAGCAACAAATTGATTAGCCTACTCATCATTGTGTTGATAGAGTCTAGTCAAATCAACAATCAATATTTCAGGTATTGTTCTATAAACTTGAGAGTGGAATTGTCTTCTCTACCCAATAACACAACGAATTCGATGGTAAATTGGTTTACTAGGTAAAAACAGTTTTTGATAAAAACAAAGGAAATAACCTAAATATTAAAAACTCATTTATCGCTACTTGCCTACACTAAGATATAGATTGAATAATGTGTCCAATAGTCAATTGTTCATCTTCTCCAATAAAAAATGCAAAGTTAGCATTTTTGAAATTTCTTAGAAAAGGCTGATTTTTGACACATTTAGGATGTGATTTCCTAAAAAAAAATAGTATAAAACACCCCTATCTAATCATGATTGTTGTTAGACTTCTTCAATAAACGAGAAAAGTACAGCCCAAGTGCCAAAACTTGAAACGGAGGGACACTTAAGTGCCAAAAGTTAGGAAAGTAACACTTAAGTGCCAAAATCGGAACAAAATGGATTACTTAAGTGCCAATCCGGCCAAAATACTGATGTGACAATTTTCTGGCGAAATAGGTGCAAAATGACATCACTTAAGTGCCCTTGGCTAGGGCCGAGCGACCCCGACCAACGCTCCCCCATCGTCGCCTATGGCATCCTAGAATTTCATGTCAACCTCTAGATGTACTATGAACCATGGATAGGTGATGGAAGCACCATCAAGTTGTATTGTGATCATTTGATCCATGATTTGCAATAAGATTAAGGCCAAGCTTTTAATGGATAATTATTTGATAGGAAAGAAAATTCTATTCTTGGCCATGTGATTTATAGGTTGGAATTTATTAAATTATGTTGCAAAGTTTTATGAATTATAAATTTCAATTAGGTGTTTATATAAATAAGGATTAGGGTGGATTATTAGGAGGAGGTGTGGGCCGATCTTGCCAAACCAGCCCACAAGCCCTCACCATTCGACCGGCCCAAGAAGCCCAAAGGGAAGGGGCTGCCGTCGACCATGGGAAGAGAGGACCGGATGGAGAGGCCCGGCCCAAGGGAGGCCCATCAACTTGCATGGCTAAATCCTCAAGTGGCAAGAGAAGCTTGCCAAGTGTTGTCCCTTTGTAGCCAAGTGTAAGAGCCATGCAAAATCAAATGATTGCTAATCATTGAGGGGGGAAGAAAAGAGGAGAGGCGGATTGGGAGAGGGGGTTTTCGACCGAGAGGGAGAGAGAGAGAGCTGTCGTGTGAGAAAGAGAGGAAGAGAAGAAGAGAGAAAGGAAGAAGGAGGTCTGTTCGCGGCTGTGGGTGCGCCGAGTCCCGCCGTCGAGCCGCCTTGCCCCGCCATTTGCTTGCTGTGTTTTTGCTTGGATTAGAGGCAAGTAGAGGCCATTGATCTACCATTTGCTTGCTGTGATTGTGTGTTATGAATGGTGAATTTCGGATGTAGTAGAGGTGAGAAATTTCGGAGTTATAGAAGTTGTATTCTAGCCTAGTATTCTGTTTTCTGGAAAAACAGTCCGACCTTTGGTGATTTTGTGTGTTGCATGCGATGTTTGAGTTAGAGTCTCACTTCGACTTTTTGACAAAAGTTGTAGAGGACTTCTTGTAGAATAATATATCAAAATTTCAGAGAAAACGAACAAGTATTCGTGGGTGAAACTATTTTTCTTCAAAGATACTAGATCTGGAAAATATAATGTCGACCTATTGTGATTTTGCGAATTTTGTGCAAAGTGTCAAGTCCGAATTTGATCTCACTCCCTTAATGAAAGTTGTAGATAACATTTTGAGGAGAAACATACCAAAATTTGAAAAGAAACAGACAAGTATAGGTTAGTAAAACGAAATTTCTTTGAAACGGTTAGGTCTGGAAATCGCTACCGAGAGACAGAGACGGTTTTGGTGATTTTAGCTTTGATCTATCACGAATTTGACTTCGAGTCCTTCACGAGACTTTTATTTATATGTCTTATATATAACATATCAAAATATGAGAATTTTTCGAGTTGATTTAGGATTTTTACCGAGTTGGTGAATAAAACTGTGCAATGATAGTGTTCCGAAAATTTGAGTTGTGATGCATGGACTGTAGTAACCGGTATGAAGTTTCTTTTGATGAGGTAGTCTTCATGAAATATCTTTCTCTAGGTCTTTTTTACATCATGTTAAATTTTCAGAATTTATTGGGATTGTTTACTAATTTTCCAAGAATTTTTACTAAAGAGGTGCATTCTGTTTTACCCGAAAAATTGGTTCTATTTTCAAAAACCAATGAATTGCTTTATGAAATGTGATATAGTGGGTGTTATGTGTACTGCATATATGGTGACATTTGGCATATCATATGACATCAAAAGGGTGGTTTAGATCCTTGATATCATTGCATCAAATGCCATGATGAAAATGAGACATATATGTGATTATAAATTGTGATAATAATGATACCGTCGGAGGTGTGAGCCGACGATGCCCCGGGAGTATCGGGATGCCCGGAGGTGTGTGCCGGATGCTCGGAGGTGTGTGCCGGATGTCTTCGGGAGTTTCGAGATGCCCGGAGGTGTGTGCCGGGGGATTCCTTGTGATGCTAGTTGAGGTACGAGATGCCCGGAGGTGTGTGCCGGAGGTTCCTCGCGATGCCAGGTTGGGTGCGAGTGATAAATGAGGGATGCAAACATTGGTCCCTGGAAGAAAAATGATGAGATCCTATTGAAAGATAAAACGGGAAATTGATTCATGCGCATGGGTGTATGCATATGGCATGATGCATGATCTGTTTATGAAAGTAAATTGATGCTATTTGACATTGAGAATGCAATCATGAATGCTTGAATGGATCTCATGGGGATGTATACATGATTGTCTTCATTGATGATATGAATCATGCGTATGTATGTGCATATGGCATGGGATGAACCTCATGGAAATACAAGCATGACTACATGATGGTATATACACAATGGCATGGTGAGATTTGCATGACTGCATGGCGATATATGCACGACTGCATGGTGATGTATGCTTGATAGCATGGATGATATGTACACTTTACTTGAAATTGTGATTGTCTTGCTTGTTACATTGTGTAGTTTGATGGATCTTTACTGTTGAGTGGTTGTACTCACCCCTTTTTGGGGATTAACATTTCAGATTAGAGATGCCTTTTGCACCTGTCACACGTGGTACGTTCTATGGCTTACCATCTGATGTTGAGGTCGAGTGCTCGGAGCACCCCTGCGCTGGTGTTCATGGTTTGGTGTTTATTCGTGTCCGTGTGTTGGTCATGTACGATGTGGGTCTACCTGATGGCCCTGTAGTTCAGAAGTTCTTGTCTGTCCATGTACGTCGAGATGGGAGGATGATGGGGATGCCGCCACTGCCGCCGGCCGATGCACCGGGTGAATGTGATGGGAGCGTGTGACGGGTGGAGGTTGACACTTTTTGGGATGGCCGACAATAGCTTATGGATAGATGTTCATGTTTGATGTATAGTCGGGTTCTTTTTGGGTTTAGCCGAGCTTACTTAAAGTCTTGGCCTTTTGTTGTACCGACTTGTTAAATCCATCTTAGTTATGTAAATAAAAGTGATTCGGCCCTAAAATATATATATGAAAGGTTGTAGTTGGTGTGTATTGCATCGTATTGTTTACTTTGTGTACGGGTTAGGGAGATGTTGAGTATGCTTTCGTTATAAACTGTGCTGGGACCGATCTAAAAGATGCGAGCCCCCAAGTTTTGTGGACCCACTGCATTTGAAATGGTATCAGAGTGACATGTTATTAGGGCAAGTGATAGGAGAGTTAGCTGTGGCGACCCTAGCGGATCGAGGGCCGTGATGAGGGGCACCACATCGCCGGCCCTTCCCAGCGATGGTGAGGGCACGCGAGCCCTCGCCTAGATCCAATGAGGGCTCGCAAACCCTCACCGCCGGTTGGCCAAGGGCCGGCAACCCCGGCCGACCCTCCCCCCCTCCGTCGCCGGCCTTTCTCAGTGGTGGCGGGGAGGTGACGGCGGCAACGAGGGCTCAACCCTCAGCCGCCCCCTTCCCCCTCTTCTTTTAAAAAAAAAATATATATATTTGTATTTCTATTTTAAATGTTCTAAATAAATTTAGTTTTTAATTTAATTTTATTAATTTTTATATTAATTATTTACCACATCATAGACAAAACGACGTCATTTTTGCATTTTCTAGTCACGTCGCGTGTAAAATGACGTCGTTTTGCACTTATTTTGCCGGAAAATCGCCACGTCAGCATTTTGGTCGGATTGGCACTTAAATGATCCATTTTGCTCCAATTTTGGCACTTAAGTGCCACTTTCCTAACTTTTGGCACTTAAGTGTCCCTCCGTGCCAAGTTTTGGCACTCCAGATGTCCGACACTCTTTAATAAACTATACTTGGTTCTATTGTGGATTTGGTTGGTGATTTTCCCCCTAGGCAATGATGTTAGTTTTGTTAGTCTATCTACTTAATCAAAGTATTAATTGAAATGTTAGGCCTAACAAGAATATTCAGATTAGATGATACTCATGGAGCAATCAACCTAACATTTTTCAACATTTAGCAATTGATTGGCCTGTTGACCAGTATGATTTTCGAAGTTATTATTACCAATTTGGTTATTTTGACCAACATTAGCCTTAAAAAATGGAGGGATTAGAATCGTACCCTGTTACCATTGGATTTGTTTATAGTGGTTGGTTGAACAATCTTATCCTCAAGATGGCGTTGTTCATAATGAATAGTTATGTTATTCTGATGCTCCTCGAAAAGTCTTGTCATGGTTGACACCATGTTGAAATTTAGAGCAACGTCTCTTGACTGCTCTCTAGTGTGTTGTATCATAAGATCAACTTCCTCATGTCAATTATCTTCTACCACTCTCCCAATAGTTGAAGTATTAGATTCGCTACCATCTCATAACCAGTTTGTGGTAATGGTTTATTGCTCAGCATCATGAGAATCTTGTTGATTTTTGGTCCTTGCCATCATAATCTCCTTGAATGCATAAAATGTGACATCTTGAAATTTGACTCCGTCTCGAATATATGAAATGGTTGTTTTGTCGACGCGCCTATGGTCAATTTATTCGGAGCTAGCCCCTCATGAGTTAATTAATCTATCAGGTGAAGCCGTTAAGGGATATAAACGCGACAGAGTAGAGAATTCAATCAGAAATCGACTGCTTGACCATAATAATCGGCAAGGGTCAATAAGACACTCTTATAATCGAATTGTGATCGGATATAAGTCGATTCGATGGAATTACGCAGTCAAATTGCAGGTGGTTCCGCATGATTGCAAAATTCGCGTCGAACGGCACTAACCCAATTTTCTGTCGATATTATACTCGGGACACGTAATTGAAACCTAGCGATTTTTATGACAACCGAGAGTCGTCTACGATTCGGAGATGTACGAACGCGGATTGAAAATTATCGACCACGGGTCGAACGCGCAAAAATCCTTAAAAGCTACCCAATAGGTTATGTCGTACTAAAATCGCATTCGATCGATTTTAACCACGAAATTTAGTTCAATTTCAAGATTCGGACATTCAAGCGTGTCACGGTTCATTTATAAGATTTCGTCTCATCTTTCGGGGAAATTTCATTGAGTTTGGAATTTTGCGAAAAAATCAATTTTGGACAAAAATGAAGAAAGAATGGAAATTCGGATGGGAAGAGGAGTGTGCTATTTGGCTGCCCAAAATGGTTTAATTTTGAAGAAATGAAGCTAATTCTTCATTGGTTGGCCAATTGACTTATTTGGATGAAGACTTTAAAGGTTTAGGTCATGAGTGGCTTGATATTTCTCAAGGTCCCTCATTGGCTACCAATTTGACTTGTTGGTTTCCCTCCCTCTTCCTTCTCTCTCTCCTCCTCCCTCTCATGCGCACAACCCCCTTAGCCGACTCCCCTCTCTTCTGCCATTTCTCCACTCCAGCTTCTTCTTCTTCATTTTCCCTCTTCCCTTGCTCCACCGCAGCCCACAATTCTAGCAACATTCATGCCCAGCAGCTCCTTTCCACCACCACCGTCTAGCATCCCACCTTGCCATAGCTAGCCAGCCACCACCGTAACACCAGCACCACCTTCAGCACCTCAGCAACGCCATCCAATCAACCCCCGCATCCAGCCCACACCGCTCATCCGCCTAACTGCCGAACAGCCAGCAACCGCCCAGCTCTAGTTCAACCCAACCCGTCCAACCGTTCGCCAACTCCTTCGGCCACCAGCAGCAACCGCGGCCACCACCAGCAGCCCCAACCAGCCTTCCACAAAACCAAGAATAGCCCAAAAGCCGTGAGCCCTCCTTGTCGTTTCAGCCGCCGTTTGAGCTCCGTTGGAGACGCGGTAGTCTTGAGTTCTCACCGCCATCGCATTGTCGTCATCGTGAGCCTGCCGCAGCCCTAATCCAGTAAATTAACTCCCTAATCCTTGATTAGATTGTTAATTGCGCTTATGGTGTTAGATTAGTGTTAATTAGGATTAGTAGTTAATCCTAGGTTAGTGTAACTAGCTTAGTTAGTGTAATTAAATTGGTTAGGTTAGTTAGTTTAGTTAGGTTAGTCTACTATAGTTAGGTTAGTTTACTTGGGTTAGTTAGTTAATCATGGTTAGATTAATAAATCATGGTTAAGTTAATTAATTTGGATTTACTTAATTAATCACAATTTATTTAATTAATCGTAATTAGCGTAATTGGTGACGGATTAGTCGTTTCGTGAAATTTTACAATCGTTCTCGTGGATGAATTTATACGTGAATTTGATGGCTTATATGTGCAATTGATTGTTTGATGGTAGCTGTCGATTATTATTGCAAAACTCGATTTTATGGGCATTTAAATTAAAATAAAAAAATACCGGGTGTGGTTTTTTACGCCAATTTTTATGTATTATATAAAATCATAGAATTTAAAAATGGGAGCGTACTATGTTTGATGGTTCGATTTAAATACGTGACCACGCACGATTATTTTACCGGAAATTTATAATATGAAAAAAAGTAGTCAAGTTCATTATTTAAAGACGGCGTATTTGAACGCAAAGCATAGTGTTCTTGGTCAAGTATGTGCTCGTGTGGTCACTATCGTAACCCGTCACCCGACGAGAGTCAGAAGGCAATGCTTGATTAAGTTCGGATACCCCACGTCAACGGATACCAATCACGGTGGAGGCCGAGCCGATGCTCCTTTATGGAATGCCGTCTAGGCATGTAGTGTTGGACGTTGCCGTGCTCGATGGAGTAGGATGATGCCCTGTTACGCCGAATGACCACCAACTGTTGAGTTGGCCATGGTTGATGGGTCGTAATAACTGGAACACGCTTAAATGGTTATGATAGTTGCGCCTGAATATGGGACAAAATTATGTGGCATGGTAGAAGATGTGTCATAATGGTTTTGTCTTATAATCGAGACCCATTTGAACGTTTGAAGATTGAAACATGTGTTCCGGTTATTAAATTATGCTTACTGCATTGATATTAAGCTTATGTGATGCACTAATATGCAGGGATGCGCCAAGACGAGGTGAGTTTTGTGTGGTGCGTGTTTAGGACCGCCTTCAAGGCGAATTGGTGTCCTAATCGGGGTTTAGGGTTTTGACTCATTGAGATTTATCTCACCTCGTCGTGGTTACGTATTTTCAGGTACGGAGCACTGTCCCATCCGTTTTGGGGTTTCGTGGGAGATGGACTACGAGCCCTCCTACTTCCCTATTCTCGGGACCACCCAGACCCGTGAGTTAGTAGTGATCACGATTTGAGTCGATGAGGGCCTCCCTCACTTGGTGCCTCATCGCTTCAAAGCATAGTTCATCAACAAGCGTAACGGGGCTCGGGAGGGTCCCTTGCAGGGTTTTGACGGACCACCTGCCGGGACGGAGGTTGGGGAGGTAGCTCACCCCATGGACATCAACATCCATATGGTGTCGTGGAGAATCCGGAGCCCGAGGCGGAAGGGTCCGGAGCATAGGTGGCCTAGTAGTTTCTTGTTGAATTAGACTTATGTATATAAACTTGTAGGGCTAACTTGGTATGTTTATAAAGTTTGGTTTGTGAAAAAGCGTTAGCATGTTTTAATATCCTTGTGGTTGATGGTTGGCCGGGTGTTTATTTAATTCGCTTCCGCATGTGCTCAATTGAAAGATAAAAGGAATGGGTTGGTGACGCGTCTTGGGACGTCGCATTTTTAACTGACCGCCGAGGGATGTGCGCATGCCTGGGGTTCGAAGTGTGACATCCCCGCCCGAAGTGGTATCAGAGTTGATCAGTGTCTAGAGTGATAAGGTGCGATAGGTCTTGTGATAGTTAGTAGAAAAGACATTTTCCTTACGCTGATACTTGTGATTGATTGATTATTATGTGTGGATTGCTCGGAATTCTAAATTTGTGTTAGAATTGGAAAGCGGGTTTTATAAAGATTTTGCAATAGGAGCGATCCTGATCAGAGGACTCCTTGAAAGAGGGCAATTTCGACTTTTACTCGGGGAAGGACGCCAAGTAGGATTGGTGCCCAAGGTAGAGCGCTGGCTTAGGCTAGCGTGAGGGAAAGAGTACTGCCTTAGGCTGGTACTTGGGTAGGAGCACCAGGCAATCCCAAGTTGGATGGGATCATTCAGGCGTTAGAGACTCTAGGAAATATGATGGGTCAGTAGGCTCAAAATCAAGCTGCTGCTACCGCCACAACCACTGCTACAGCCAATGCCGTTGCCGCCGCACCTACTGAAGTCCCACCTAGAAATGGGAATGGTGAGCGACCGATGCATAAGTTGGTGGAACAGTTCCTGAAACTAAAACCGCGAAGGTTTACAAGAGCAGGCGACCCTGAGGCTGCAACCCTCTGGATTTGAGAACTAGAGAAAGTCTTCACACTACTAAGGTGCTCTAAGGAAGACAAGGTAGTCCTGACGGTCTACCAGTTGTAAGGGAACGCAAGCACTTGGTGGGAAGCCACCAGAGGGAGAGTGTTTCCTGAGGGTATGGTTCCGGAGTGGAATGCCTTTGTGGAAGTCTTTTATGGGAAGTACTTTTCTTACTGTGCCAGAGAGTAGAAGATGGCAGAATTTTAGCGTCTTCATCAGGGTCTGATGTCAATGGACCAGTATGAGGTGAAGTTTGCAGAGCTGTCTAAGTACGCACTAAGGCTGATTGAAGACCCAGTAGACATAGCGAGGAGGATCAGAGATGGACTTAGACCAGAGATCAAGGATCTGCTAGTGCCGCTGAAACTTAAGGATTATAATGATCTATATGAGAGGCCCAGTTGATCGAGAGGAATTTGAACGAACAAGCCACCGCATCTGGGTCGCGGTTCAGGCCTAACAAAGACAACAATCGGTTCGGGAAAATGCCAATGATAGGAGGGCGAGTATTCCATTCTTCCCAACCAAAAAGGTGGAATAGGAAAGTCGGCACCCAACTCGAATGGTGTGTGTTGTTTCTGCGAGAGAAGACATGGATCGGCCTTGTGTTTCACTAGGACGGGAGCTTGTTTTGGATGTGACCAACATGGCCACCAGATCAAGGATTATCCGCACAGGCCTTGCAAAACTCGATTTTATGGGCATTTAAATTAAATATATATATTGGGTGTTAGTTTTTGACGCCAATTTTCATGTACCATATAAAATTGTGGAATTTAAAAATGGGAGCATACTATGTTTAATGGTTCAATTTAAATGCGTGAC
Source organism: Eucalyptus guilfoylei (assembly GCA_016097605.1). Taxonomy (NCBI): domain Eukaryota; kingdom Viridiplantae; phylum Streptophyta; class Magnoliopsida; order Myrtales; family Myrtaceae; genus Eucalyptus; species Eucalyptus guilfoylei. The sequence goes on from CM027861.1 coordinate 38,662,902, forward strand.
CACGCACGATTATTTTACCGGAAATTTTTAATACGAAGAAAAGTGGTCAAGTTCATTATTTAAAGACGAGGTATTTGAACGCAAAGCACAGTGTTCTTGGCCAAGTATGTGCTCGTGTGGTCACTATCGTAAACCGTCACCCGATGAGAGTCGGGGGGGTAATGCTTGATTAAGTTCAGATGCCCCACGTCAACGAATGCCGGTCGCAATGGAGGCCGTCTAGGCGTGTAGGCGTGTAGTGCTAGACATTGCCGTGCCCGACGGAGCGGGACGATGCGTGGTTATGTCGGATGACCGCCAACTGTTGAGTTTGTCATGGCCGATAGGTCGTGATAACTGGAACACGCCTTAATGGTTGTGATAGTTGCGTCTGATTATGGGACAAAATTGTGTGGCACAGTATGGGACGTGTCATAACGATTTTGTCTTATAATCGGGACCCATGTGAATGTTTGAAGAGTGAAACATGTGTTCCGGTTATTAAATTACGCTTACTACATTGATATTAGCCTATGTGATGCACTAATATGCAAGGACGTGCTGAGACGAGGTGAGTTTTGTGTGGTGCGTGTTCAGGACCACCTTCGAGACGAATTTGTGTCCTAATTGGGGTTTAGGGTTTTGACTCATTGAGATTTATCTCATCCCGTTGTGGTTAAATATTTTCAAGTCCTTAGTATGGAATACCGTCCCGTCCGTTTTGGGGTTCCGTGGGAGATGGACTACGAGCCCTCCTACTTCCCTATTCCCGAGACCACCCAGACCCGTGAGTTAGTGGTGACCACGATTTGGGTCGATGAGGGCCTCCCTCACTTGGTGCCTCATTGCTTCAAAGCGTGGTTCATCAACGAGCGTAACGGGGCTCGGGAGGGTCCCTTGCAGGGTCTTGACGGACCACTTGCCGGGACAGAGGTTGGGAGGTAGCTCACCCCATGGACATCGACATCCCAGATGATGTCATGGAGAATCCGAAACCCGAGGTGGAAGGGTTCGAAGCATAGGTGGCCTAGTAGTTTCTTGTTGAATCAGACTTATGTATGTAAACTTGTATGACTAACTTGGTATGTTTATTAAGTGTGGTTTGTGAAAAAGCGTTAGCATGTTTTACTATCCCTATGTTTGATGATTGGCTTGGTGTTTATTTAATTCACTTCCGCATGTGCTTAATTGAAAGATAAAAAAAATGGGTTGACAATGCGTCCTGGGACGTCACATTTTTAATCGACCGCCGAGGGTTGTGCTCGTACCCGAGGTTTGGGGCGTAACAAAATGTGTATCGCCAAGCATGCCAAAAAGATATTTCACTGAAAAATGTAAAAAAAAATATATCTTTCAGAGTACTAACTTATTTGATGAGTAAATTGACATAGAATATGAAGGGTCCCTTACTGATTTTAGATAGGAAAGTAAATGACAAGAAATTGATAGGTACAAACATTAGGAGCAATCATGTCTAGCCATGTAAATTGCGGGCAAAAAAAATAGATAAAAAATAATTTTGCGAGGACATTGAGTTCTTGGATTGATTGAGGGGCTTTTACAAAGAGAACGGTGTGGTTTTTTGTAACCCACAATTGACAGTTGCAAAAGGTTATTGAATTTTAAAAAGATAACTTTCTAATCCTATATTCATTATAAATAGCTTCCTAATCCTATTTGTGGTAACAAAAAGTTACATTATCTATAATTTCTTAATATCTATTAACATTTATTTAAAAGAAGTCACATATGCGAAAATACTACTACTCGGCAGTAACATGTTATAGTGTGGATGAGTTCATCCTTAAAGAAGGTAACCAATGTTTGCTTTCAATAGCTTCCTTGACTAGTTATCTATGCTTTTCGAGTTGTCGACTATTCTTTGCATTGGTGACTTATGTTGTTCACTAAACTATGCTATTATCGACTAAGTCCTTACTTATCAATCATAACTAAAAGTTGGTCATTTTTTTTATGTCAACAGCTCCTGCATCACCTAAACAGTTAAACTATGTAGTTTTGATTCCTATTATGTTGATAACATCCATATTTTATACCCAAAAAAGTAGACTTCATCTCGTATAAGAGAGAAATTTACGTACTTTAGACTTCATCTCACACGAGAGAAACTTACATATTTTGTGACTAATGTAGCAAATGTAATTTTCATTATTTGAAAAGAATTACGTTAGCTGTCATAGTATTTAGCAATGACAGTCCAGCCTACTCCTTATTCCATGATCAACTATAACACGGTGAGCAAATTAACCACCATCACTGTTGCTTGATTTAGTCTCAGATTTTAGTCAAGACAAGAACAGTTCAAAGTCAAGAGAAGGCCCACTATCGTATATATTAAAAAAATTACAAGAACATCAAATGCATCTATTGCCTATAAATTTGCCAAGTGATTGCACCAAAGTGCTTACCCCTTCAAAAAACAGACACGACGAAGATAGGAGAGAGAATACAATATATACACATTAAATCTAAAACAATTGGTGCTTCTTCGATGCGCAGTTTTAAGAAAAGGAAAAATCCCGTTAAAAAAATCTTAATATTTTTCCACGAGACGCTAATACTCAATTTTTCTCACCTTATCAATTATCTCCAAACTTGTGTCAGTAAACCAAAAGTACCATTCTTCACAATTTCCTTCATCATGAACAAAACTGCAACGGATTCTTAACATTCATTAGTGAGATGAAAAAAAATTGGCATATAGATGAATTACGAGAAACAGTTAGAATTTTTAGTAAGATGATCTATTAGGAAAAGTAACATCTCAAGATTGTTTTTTTTTTTTCGGCCACTAACGTCACATAATCTATTTTCAATTGCCTACGTGTGTTTGAAAAAGTTGCTGCCGGATGCCCCAAATTTCTGGTCTAGGGAGTGGGGATGGGGTAAAATTATGTTTATACACCACGTGCTTTAAAACGGGTTATATTAATAACTTGATAATGACTTCGATAATAACTGTTTACCAATTAATCATAACCTAAGATGTCCAACTACCTTTCCTTCGGTTCTCTGTCAACAATATTTAAAGATCACCATTTGTCGCCCAATAATTTCTCTATAAAACCCAATCATCACGCAAGAAACTGCTTTGGAGAAGTGGTGCTGGGAATTTTGCATCACGATGACGATGGTTCCTATGCTTATGACGCTTACCTCCACCAAATTATGGACAGGTGTATTAGATATTGAAAAAGCCAAATGTATAAACCCCATTAGATTAAACTACTTTAGGATTATTTATAGGTGATGAATGGAACCAGAATTAATTTTCAGTCGAAAATAAATATTTTATTTAATCTCAAAATGATTTACGAGATGTTCAAAACAAAATAAATCCCAAACAGTGAAGTAGAACAATAAAGCACAAACACTCTCCCGTAAGAAAGGATCTCTCAGCATCAAAACAAAATGAACAGTGGCCAATGAGCAAATCTCGCATCGTCATCAATAATGAGCACACACCGTAATTCCCTTCTTCAATAGCTAAAATTTGCCTGATGATTGGAGCGCGCCTAAGTTCAGCGTCCTCAACATCATCGTCATACAAAGATACAAAACTTAAACTCCCATATCTAAATTTAGATCAAGAGATGTTGGGCAAGCACAAAAACACCTATAAAGAACTCCTAGATCTCGAATTAATCAGAAAAGAATAAGTTTCAGATTTAAATTTAAATCGAGAGGTGAGAGATTTCAATACTTGAAGAAGTCAGATAACCGCTTTCAGGACGGTAGGAAGTCACCGAATTCCTCCTCAATTCTGTCGGACTTCTTGGTCAAAACCAGAAATTCACCTAGATTGAATTTCCCCTGGATTGGACCCACGTGATTAGCCGTGACAAGAAAAGACCTCATACACAAATCCCCTTAATTCGTCTTCAATGAATATATCCAGGGAATTTTTACACTACTGTGAAATCTACCTATGTGCACCGATGTCAAATTTTTGGAACTTAGATCCACAGTTTAGCCTCTTATAACAAGCCTCGAAACTCAAACTCGTTAAATACCACATATTTCAAAGTATTAAGTATTACTCCAACTTAAATTTCAAAGAACATAACTTCATTACATAAAATGTAGTAAAGTGCATCTCCATGTCCATTCGTAACATAATTTTAAGACATAATAACATCTAACATAAAGGACAACATATTGCTTCCTTCCATCCTTTCGCACTTTTGAATGTGTAAATTTTAAAGAAAAGAGAAAAATAAAAACATTAGAATACTTATGTATTTTTTCTTAATTATTATATGGAGCATCCGGTATCTTGTATGATTCTACAGAGGCCCTACACAAGGTACATTATATTGGGTATAGGGTGGATACGACCCTAAACTCTAAAACTTACTCGATAGTCATTATGTGCCAAATTTTGAAAACTAGACCCTTATCACTGAATTTTTATGTATGCCCCCTTTGGAACTTATCCAATCATGCCAATTCCACAAGTTCAACAAATTCTCTTGCACACTTTGTAACATGCTGGGAAATTATCTTTTACACCTATTTTATTACATTGAGGAAACTAGAAAGTAACACCAACATTGATTTTTGTGAAATTTGGCAAGTTTCTACCAGTAGAACCGGTTAGGTCAGCACTTATTTTTGGGAGAAAAAAGCGGAAACCCAAATTTCATCATCGTCCCAACACTTTTACTATACTCTCGATTGCCTTCACGATCTTAACGGAGTCGATATGAATATATTTTCATTTGCATGAAAAGAAAGGAAACACGTTTTCTTTTTAAGTGCCAAATCCAGGATGTCATATCGAGTGAGATAATCCAATGTTGACCTCTGTTGAATTAACCGCTGCCCAGAGATCACGTCTTTAGGTGATCGGGGCAAGAAAATTGGAACCCTAATGGTGACGTAAGCAACTATGACGCCCGCGAGACATTATAATCACATGCGTGATTGTCTCCATTTTCAAAACCTAAGTGCGAATCCTCCCAAGATCTTATGGCCTCTAAAGAGTCCAAACGCCTTCGTCACCTGCGCGATGGAGACGACGTAAGACCAACGCAATCGCATGAAGTCACTCGAAAACTTGCTATAATTAATATAACCCAAGTTCAATTCGGCAAAATCAGTACAAGACCTTCCCCTAAGATGCGCTAACGTAAGCTCGGATGACGTCACTCCTGCAGCAGACTTTCAAGAACGAATTTCGACAAATAATGAAGTTAACTAACTGTGTGGGCCTGAACCTGAAAGCCATCCAACCAGATCATCATCCTCCATGCATGCACTTCGGCTCTTTCGATTGCATCACCGTGAACAGTCTCACGGCACGTTGAAAATTTTCCGGAAGTCACAAGAACTATTAACAACTCTTCGATCGCTTTTGTCAATGTCAAACTTCGGATCGGCCCAATGGATTCCAAGCTCTCCCCCAAGCTTGCTATAAAACTGGGGAGAGTGGTGGAGAGGTGGTTCGCTGAGCATGGACGAAGACCCTAAGGGCAAGGCTAAAGAGAAAATGGAAGGAGAAGGAGCGAGCGAGGTAAAGTACAGGGGCGTGAGGCGGAGGCCGTGGGGCAAGTATGCAGCAGAGATCCGCGACTCGACGAGGCAGGGGACCCGCGTCTGGCTCGGCACTTTCAACACTGGAGAGGAGGCCGCGAGGGCGTACGACCGGGCCGCCTTCGCGATGAGGGGCCCGCTCGCAATCCTCAATTTCCCCGGCGAGTATCCCTCAGCCATTGGCGGGGGCGGTTCTTCGGTGGCGACATCGCCAGCCACGTCATCGGGATCAGCACCATCCACTGGCCTTGGCCGTGGCGGGGGGGACAGGCCGGAGCAGGGGAGGGAAGTCTTCGAGATCGAGTGCCTTGGCGACGAGGTGTTGGAAGCTCTGCTTGATTTCTCCGACAAATCAAAAGATAAGTGAACTTTTAGTAAATCGAATAAATCATAGAATGTGGTCGATGTAAATAAATCATCATGTTGGAACTCGGATTACGCGGGGGCCCTGAAATTTAGTTGTCGAAGGCGATCTCAGTGAGATCGGAAGCAGGCTCTGTTTTTCCATTTTCTCAAGCAACTCTGATGCTCTGTTTTTCTTCCTTTCTTCTTCTTCCCTCCCTCTTTCTGCTGCGGTCAACGGTTCTTACGCCGACTTGGCCTTTGACTTTCTGTACATGATGATTTGGCAAATCAGCGGTCGCACCAAAGAGAGGCTGCTGGTCGGTTTCTGTATCTGATGAGAAGGCTTCTGCATATATTTTAACTTTCCTAACTTTCGACCATCAGGATTTGCCAATTCGGGAGTTGATTATTTTGAATGAACGGGAATCAAAGGTCAAACGATCCGACTCATCTCGACACGTTACTGGTTAGGATTCAACATCAAACTATATCTCAAAAGGTCTCGTCGTAGGATCAAGCTTCTCCATCTACTGCCGCTGTCAATTTCGCAATTAATTAAGCAGATTGGGCTGGGACATTCTCAACCCTATTTTAATAGGAAGAAAAAGGAAAAGACGGGTCGCGGTCAAGCCGCACGAAATTGTAAAGGAGAAGGAGCGAAACCGCTTAGTAAAGACCGTCAGGTCTAGATCATGAACAATTTTTCAAAGTTGTCGGCCGCCTTTTTCATCATGTCCTATTCAAAAAAGGGAACCCCAATCATTCTGGAATATACGAAAGTTTAATTTCAGCTTCAAAGCACCTAAATCACTGAAAATTAAGAATATACATACATACATACATACATACATCAATTGCACCTAAAAAAAAACTGCAAAAAGCTCAGCCTGGCGTTACATCAACCTGTCCTCAAATATAGAGAAGCTCTTCCAGAATAGATTACTGGCAAACGAATTCCGAAACTGTTTCTAGGAATTTAACATTAGAAACCTAAGATATATTGCAACAGTTCATTGAAATGAGATACCTTGAGCATCCCAGAAATCAGTGTTTGCATGAATACTGCTGCTTAAATCGGGTGCAAGCACCCAGAGAAGTACTTCAGAAAGATAGAGGTATGATACGAGCCATCTGCTAGAAGTAATATTGATCGAAGACATCAAACAAACTCAATATTGCATTGTCATATCAAGCTCATGCTGTGAAAATGCAGTCTTGAAGATTGCCAAATGTAATTTATCGAAGCAAGTGCCATCAATTTCCTCAAGTGAAAGCTCTCATCGATGAAGACGATCGAAAACAAGAAACAAAAGAATTTCTTACCATGAAACTTGGGAAACCCTAAATAGACTACCTGCATTTACCCTACATGTCGCTGTGCGACTTCAGTAGTTCCTCCAATAACTTATCGTCCAGATACTCGAACTGGATCACATCTCTGGATGGCTCGGCAGGAGCTGACATAGCGGATGATGATGAACCCGCTGAAGAGAATGGCGACGATGGCAGTGACAGGGACGTGGAGAAAGAACTGTGGAGGCCGGAGACATCGTGGTCATTCTGAGCATAGTATTGTTGCTCGTTGGGGAAGTTGAGGATGGCCAAATGGCCTTCGAAGGCGAAGGCGGCCCGATCATAGGCTCGGGCAGCCTCCTGCACTGTCTCAAAGGTCCCGAGCCAGAGGCAGGCGCCAATCCTCAAAGAGTCCCGGATCTCAGCTGCAAACTTGCCCCAAGGGCGCCACCGGATCCCTCGGTACCGGGGTGGATCGCATTGTGACCTCCATCCCCTCTTGTTCCTGGTCTCTTCGTTGTTCTCATTGCTTTGGTTCCCTCTTGAAGAAGAACCTTCCATGGCAAGATGAGTTATACCAAACGAGGAAGCGAAAACTATGATGATCTTCTTTGGTAAACCTGAAGAATATAGATTTCAAATTCGATATTTAGGGTTTGGTCAGATGAGATCGGAGGTGTGGAAAAGTTCGGGGAGGTCGTATCTGACGGTGGAGGGTTTTGTGTTTTTTTACGTCTCTCTTTGAGAAAAGTTCTAGAAAGAAAACGAATACGAGCAACTTTTTGGCCCAGGATGCCTTTTGGAATTCGGATTCGACGAACACCAAGTGATGGTGGTGGCCTCATACATTCAAATTATATGTTATTGCTATGTCCCTCACCTGATTTTTTTTATTGTGGTCCAAGGTAGTGGAAAACTTTGATACGTGTGTATGAATGTGCAATTGCATGACGCATGGGATGAGGTAATTGTAAATATTCATCTAACTATTGAATTAGGCATGCTTCATTAGCGCAAGTTGACCTTGACTTGTCATCCGCTCTAATCTTATGCTGTATTCCCTTATGTTTTGGGTACAAATCATCCATTGTCCTCTTTTCTTGATGAAAAGAAAGATAAAAAGTGACATATCTCATCCACCGGTGGGCAACTGAGTTGGTTCGGCTTTGGGCACTTCATCGCAAAGTTCCTAGGGTCAAAACTCCGCAGCTACTAACACGTCTTAAGTGGGGAGTTATAGTGGTGAGGGTTCATGGTGGTGGGGTCCTGTGCTAGCTTCCCCCTAGGTATTAACGCTTGGTCCGGAGTGCACCACGCACTCTACAGGCCATGGGCTGCCCGGTGGGCTCGGCGGATCCTAAGCATCAAAAAAAAAAAAAAGTGACATCTTGTACCTACCCACGCATGGCTACGTTGGTGGGGGCGTTCTCCTCTGCAATTTGTGGACCATATGGTCAGGAGTTCAAACCCCCAAGGTATGCTCCGTGATTCAAGCGGAAGGCCTCGGCAGTAGGTTGCTGGGCCAGTCTTTCCCGAGGTATAATCGGTGCTGTATTCCCGTAAGGTGAGTTAGGTCGAATTCTTGGCATCAGGAAAAAAAAAAATAAACGTGACATATCTCGTTCTCATCAATATTCAAAGTAATGTTTGATCTGCGAAAACACTGCTCTAAAATAAAAATTCTTGTCTAACTGTAACACGTGATACTTTAATTATTTGAATGCTTGATTCTGGATACTAGACGAGACTTAGATATCAGATTATTTATATCACTCAGTCCATAATATACTGAAAAACGTTTTTGATGACTCAAATCGTTTGATCCATAACGAGTTGGGGCTAGCAACAAATGTCTCGTGTCCTATATATAGAGCTGACAAAATGAGTTCATTACCCATTTTTTTATTCAAATGCAACGGACGGGGTGAAATATAGGTTGTTTGAAAATTTAAATTTGAGTTAAAATATGTTCACAATATTAAAGCTCAACTCAACGTGGGTCTAATACAAGCCCATTTTCACCCCCAAAAGAAGTTATTACCTCAAGAAATATAATAAAAAAAAGTAGGATTTGTCAAAAAGGAGAGTAAAAAGGGGCGGACAGAACTAGCACCGAAGGTGCCCCTTTTGTCATCGGCAACGTCGCACACATTGGCCGGTCTCGTGGCGGCATCACTAGCCAGAGCGATAGTCGTGAGAGCAAAAATAGCTCTCTCTCTCTCTCTCTCTCTCTCCTGTCTCTCCAAATATGAAAAATATTAGTCCATAGCCCAAGTAATTTCATAAGGGCCTCAAGCTCACTTCTCTTTTTACACTGCAGTTGGCATGAAACAAAGAAAAGAAGAGGACTCCAACGACAAAAACAAGAAAATGAAAAAATAAATAAATAAAAATAAATAAAAGAACAAAAATAAGACGAGAGGGGATAGCATTGGACCTGACAAGGTCCTCAAAGGACTCAAGGGGAGGAAACAGGCTACTTCTCTTTTTACTCTGCAGTTGGCATGAAACAAAGAAAAGAAGGGGACTCTAACGACAAAAACAAGAAAATAAAAAGAAGAACGAAAAGAACAAAAAGAAGACAAGAGATGACAACATGACCAAACGACTGTTTTGTTGCTTGCAAGTTCTGAACATTCTGGCGAACCAAATTAACTCTGTTTCCCAGCATCTGGCGAGTATACGAAACTTTTATTCACCTAATCAAACGAATTTTTGAAGTCTCGTCATAAATTTGAAGCTATGTGAATTTTGAACCGCAAGGTTTAATTGAGGAGTTATTAAGCTATGAAATTTTATAGAATTGTGGAGCCGTAAGATTTGATGAAAATTGATTTCGAATTAAGGTTTGATTGAAGCGAATTTCTAAAATTTCACGCTTAAGGTTTGCGTAGTAAATAACTTTAAATAATTGCCTTGGGAAAACGTTTTGTTGTTGCGTAGAAGTCGTTTTGTCAATGATTAAGTTTTAGTTTAGTCAAATAGTAGTTAAAGGTAGTTTGGCACTTGATTTTGTGGAGGAGAATATTAAAAGTATCAAAACTTGTGTACGACATTCACTTTAATGTTAAAAGTTTTCGATCGTCCACTTAAGTGCCAAATTGAAAAAAAAAAATATCACTTGAATGCATCCAGCGAGAAATTCCAACTAAATTGATTACATGGCATTTATAATTAACTTGTTAGTATGACTTGACAATTTTTTAAAAAAATATAGTTCATGTGGACTATAAAAATGAAGTCGCACGGCCCATGTGGCTTGCTCACCCAAAACGACGTCGTACAACATGCTTTCTAGCTTCCCAGCTCGCCAGACCTAGGGAGCGAAAGTCGGGGAGAGAGAGAGATGATAATGGCGACCACCACCACCGACAACGAAGCCTCTAGCAAGGACCTGAAGATCGTGTGGAACTAGCCCTAATAAAGGTTTGAGACAGAGTACAAGAAGGCTTGGCTTGGCTTCCCATACATTCGTCCCTCGAAGCAAGGCCTGGGATTGGCTTCCCTCCTCTACGTCACACGCCAAGACCAACTCCATGTTTGTTGTCCCCACTTGCTCTCCTGTCTCAATCCATTCAAATCCCTTTGTCCACTTCCTCTACAATTGATTTATCTCCTTGCCATGGAACAACACATGCCCACCAGGTTTTTGAAGAAATTACTCTAATGATGGAGCTGGTTTTTTTTTTTTTTTAAATCTTCAGTGCTGCTTAGTGATCAGAAGAATGAAGCAATTCAATGTTCTGGAACAAAACGGGGATTTGAAGGAGGAAGAAGAAAAGAGCGAGAAGGAATGAGGGGAAGATGATTGTCGTAGAGCCTAATGGGAAGAAGTTTGAACGATAACTACCTACCTTCCCCTTCTCGATTTTGTAGAGATCACCTTTCGGCGATAGGCCCACCTTTGTCGGACCACACTGATACACATTCTCTGCTAATTTCCCAAAGCCACTAGAGAAAAATCCAAAATCTTTTACGAAACAACAATCAATTCACAGTCACAAACAAATATCAACCATGCTCATTTCACACGAGATGCGGAGGGAGAAAGATTTTGAATTTGCGGAAACATGGTACAAATATAACTCACAAAATATGATTTTCATTATTATAATATTTTCTCACACCACATATAATATCCGGACAACTCTACACAATTCCTCTCACACTCATATGCATACATAGTAGGGGCGAGCACGGGTCCCGAGTAGAACCGGGAACCGGAGAACCGGAACCGGAGGTTCGGTTCGGTTCCCGGTTCTTAAAGGACCGGTTCCGGTTCCCGGTTCCATTTTTCCGGGAACCGGCGATCCCGGTTCCGGAACCGGAACCGGTCGCGGAACCGGAACCGGAACCGGTCGCGGAACCGGAACCGGAACCGGAACCGGAACCGGTCGCGGAACCGGAACCGGAACCGGAACCGGTCGCGGAACCGGTTTCGGAACCGGTTAACTTAGGGTTCCAAAAGGAACCGCCCCCCCCGCTCGGCGCTCCAAGCCTCCAACCTCCTGTCCTGAGTCCCCCGCATTCGGATTCCCGGAAGACCCTGACCGACGTCCCCGCTCCCGCCGGCGCCGACCACCGTCGCCGGACGCCGCTCGACGCCTATCGCTGGCCGTGCTCTGCCTCGACGCCCGTCCCCGACGCAGACAGATCTGAGCCGAGCTCGTCTCCGCTCGCGACCCACGCCGCTCGCGCTAGAAGCCCCGACACCCCCGCTCGGGCCGGGTCCTCCTCTCGCTCCACCGCCGCGCAACCGTACGCCGAAGCCATTGTTCCGGCCGCGATTCCGTCCTCGGGCCGTCCGATCGTAGCCGCGATCACGGGTCTTCGATTCGACCCACGACGCCGTTGCTGTCTCCGCTCGCTCCGACGACCCGACGCCGCGGCCGCGACGGCCGTTTCAAAGCGACGGAAAACCACATCGCCAGAGCTCGCCGTGGATTTTCAGAGCTTCGGTCAAGGATTTTCAGAGCTTCGATCAGACGAATACTGAGATTTCTTCTGCAAGCGGAGGAAAAGCTCTAACCAGACGCTCTTCATCATCATCAATCGAGACCTCGATCCGCCAAACAAACCAGGTGCAAAATCTCGCTCCAAACGCTATACTCTGTCTCTGTTTTGGCCAAGAAAGACTCGCTCGGTTCGATGGTTTGAATTGTTTGATGTCTGGTGAGAAAACGGTTTGCCAGATATGTGATAGAAATTAATTTATCTCATTAGATTGTTCATTAGATTGTACATAGGGTATTCATTTGTTTGACCTGACTTACAAGAAGTTTAGCGCAAGTGAAACTTCTGTTGTTGTCCTATCTTTGACTAATGCATATATAAACTACTGTTGTGTTTGTTTCGATTACAGTTTTTCTCCCAGCTGTTGATGACTAGGTAATGTAATGCTGGCAATGTCAATAATTCATTTACAATGTCAAGGATAAGAAATAATGCTGACAAATGACAATGACGAGAATTCATTTGCTAGAATCACCATCTTAGCTTCCATAACTGACTTACGTGACAACTTATTCTCTGGTTGCATTTGTTTTGGAATTGTTCCTTGCTACTGCAACAGCTGTTTTGGAATTGTTCCGCTAAACAAACTACGATGCATATATTTCCCTTTCCAAAGCTGTTCAATTTCTATCATTTAGTGCAGCTACAACATCTATTGATGAGAAAACTTTTAGAAGCTTTGCTGTGGGCTTACAGGATAAGGAGAATCTCCATAATTCCATGCATCTTGTCTTGCTAGTAATGGGTTTGGGCAAAGTGCAAAAAAAGTATAAATCTTTTGCATTTGTGTTGATATAGTCCTAAAGTTGTGTATTGATTTGGTTTTTAGCAACTGCTTGCACATTCTATAACTCAATTCACATTCTGTTTTGAATTTTCTAATTATATTCTATTATTGTTGTGTAGTGCGAAGTTAATGTATCAAGATAACACGTCAATGGAGGTGGAGGGACGTGAGGAGATGACTCCGGGTACGGAATTTGAGTTTTCCGGCAATGAAATTGAAGAAGATGCACCCCCTACCTTGAGTGCCACAAATAAGGTATCCGATTCTCATCATTCTCATGATAAGAAATATATATCCGAATGCTGGAATCATTATTCGAAAATCAGTGATAAGGATGGAAAAATATATCAAGTGAAATGCATTCATTGTGGGTCCATGCTTAAGTACCGTGTTGCTAATGGTACTTCTGCAATGAGGAAGCACTTGAACACATGCAAGAGGTTTCCCCGTAATCTAGATAAGAGGCAGAAATTCTTTGTACCACGTAATGTCAACATGGCTGGCAAGGTAGGAGGAGATTCTAGTACCGGTAGCGTCTTATCGACATGGTCATTTAATCAAGAACGAGCTAGGCACATGCTTGCTCGGTTTATCATCCTTGATGAGCAACCTTTTTCTTTGGTTGAGCGTGTTGGATTTCGTGAATATGTTACTGAGTTACAACCTCTCTTCAAACATATATCACGTTTCACAGTGGCAAAAGATTGCATGAAGTTATTTTTATGTGAAAGAACTTCTTTGAAGAATTATTTTGGAAAGATTAATTCTAGGATCGCACTCACGACGATACATGGAGTTCCAATCAAAATCTGAATTATTTGTGTCTCACTGCACATTTTATTGATGAAAATTGGAAGTTGCATAAAAGAATCATCAACTTTGTGGTGATGCATAGTCACAAGGGTAGGGAGATTGGGAAAATGGTCGAGACATGCATTGAGGAGTGGGGAATAGAAAAAAGGTGTCAACAATTACCGTGGATAATGCTAGCTCGAATGATGTTGCAATTGGCTATTTGAGGGATAAACTTTCCAAACAAAGGTCGTTGATATTAGATGGTAGTGTTTTGCACATGAGATGTACAGCTCATATATTAAATTTGATTGTGAGAGATGGCTTGACTATGGTACGTGACTCCATTGCACGTATCCGAAATGTGGTTAGGTATGTAAGGAGTTCTCCCACAAGAGCCCAAGGATTTCAATCTTGCATTGAGAGAGAAAAGATCACTTATAAGGGTTCGGTAGTTCTTGACGTCGCCACTAGATGGAACTCCACTTACCTCATGTTAAACACCGCCATAAAGTTCAGAAAAGCTTTCGAAAGGATGGAAGATCACGATCCATCTTTTGTAAGTGAGCTAGATCATGAAACTCCTAGGGATAATGATTGGGAAAATGCTATTATTCTTTCGAATTTTCTAAAAGCATTTTATGATGCCACCAAGAAGATGTCTGGGACTTCATATGTTACTTCAAATGATTATTTTGAAGGGATAGCTCTTTTGTATAGATATTTGAAAGATGCGGTCAATGCTTCGGATCCTAAGCTTCAAGCTATGGGTCTGAAAATGAAAGAAAAATTTGACAAATATTATGGAAGCTTGGATAAAGTGAATATGATGGTGTTAATTGCGGTTGTGTTAGATCCTAGAGCCAAGTTAAATTATGTGAGATTCCTGTATGGACAAATTTATGATGATGAATTGAAGATTGAAGAGATGCATTGCAAGGTGAAGGATACATTGGAGCATTTGTATGAATTTTATGAGCAATCTTCTCTTATTTCAAGTGATCAAGATTTTGGTGGCCATAATTTGGGTGCAAGTAGTAGTAGTTCCAATTCCCAACCCGATACGGGTGGTAGTGAAGAACTAAAGATGTATGACGCCCAAGATTGGAAGAAAATGTTTTTATACTCGAATGAACAAGGGCGCGATGATAACAAGTCCGAGCTTGATGAGTATCTTCAAGAAAAAAATGAAAAGGATCTTGGTCTTGACATTTTGATTTGGTGGAAGGCTAATGGTTCAAAATATAAGATCCTTTCTTTGATGGCTCGAGATATTTTGTCCATTCCTGTAACTACTGTTGCTTCAGAGTCAACTTTTAGTACATCGGGTCGTGTGCTTGATGGCTTTCGGAGTTCTTTAACTCCCAAAGTAGTGGAAGCTTTGATTTGCACTCAAGATTGGTTGAGAGCCGTTCGTGTACCGCTTGATGTTGAAGAGTGTATCGAGAACGCGGAACAATTTGAATTGGGTAAGTAATGTTTATATCTTTATATATTGTAATTTTTTTTATATCTGATAAGTGAATATTTTATTTAACCTCCTCTTCTTCTTCTTTTTTCAGATATGGTTGGTCTTAATGCGGAGATTATCGTTGATAAATAGAGTTGGTGGTGCCGCATCTGTAATGGGTCCAACGGTTGAGAAGTCAATCAAGGTTTTTTGTTGGCTTTGTGTTGCTTTAACTGTGTAGAAGTTGATTGATGAACAACTTTGTTTGTCGTAATCTTAATGCAGGCTCCTCTTATGTACATTGAATTTTTGAACTATGTTGTCAAAGAATTTTTGGTAACGTGCGCGTACGTTATAGTTTTTTTTTGTAACGTGTGCGTACGTTATAGTTTTTTTTTGTAACATGCCCGTACGTTATAGTTTTTTCTTTTTTTGTAACGTGCGTGTACGTTATAGTTTTTTTTGTAACGTGCGCGTACGTTATAGTTTTTTTTGGTAACGTGCGCGCACGTATAGTTTTTTTTTGTAACGTGCGCGTACGTTATAGTTTTTTTTGGTAACGTGCGCGTACGTATAGTTTTTTTTTGTAACGTGTGCGTACGTTATAGTTTTTTTTGGTAACATGCGTGTACGTTATACGGTTATAGTTCAAATATGAAAATAACAAAAAAAAAAAGAAAGAACCTGTTGGAACCTGGAACCGACCCTGGAACCTGTGACAGGGTAGGTTCCAGGTTCTCGGTTCTGACGGGTAGGTTCCAGGTTCCTCATTTTGAGGAACCTGTACCCGAGGGTAGGTTCCAGGTTCCAGACGGAACCGAACCGGAACCTGGAACCGCTCACCCCTAATACATAGCACACTCTCAAGACTCCTGCACACACACCACTCGCTCTTTATCTCTCTACACCTCACGCATGCACTCCACACCACTTTTCACACACTTTTCTAGACAAGACCCCTATCACCCTACCACTCAACAACTCACGCACAAGACACACTTCCTCCTGTTTATAGGCTGCAAAGTCGGTGGAGTTACGTGGTCAAGAAAAATCTGGAGAGAGGGAGAGAAAAATCTGGAGCAGTAGAGAGAGAGAGAGAGAAATCTGGAGAAATCCAGAGAGAGAGAGGAGGTGCTTTTTCTCAACAAAAGAGACGAGAGGGTGAGAGAGAGATTGTGTCTTCGGGTAAGGCACAAAAACAGCCAATTCAATGTCTGGCTTAGGGTTGGGATTATCTTTCAATTTGGAGATTAAGGGTTCTTATTTAGGGAAAAGTTACTAGACGAGGTCATTTTATGCTTTAGATGTTGATTGGACCCTCGTTGGCTTAAGAAATTAACAAAAAAATGACACGTCGAATTTCCGACTAAACAAATAGGAGTTGGCATTGAAAATAATTATTTTTAAAAAAATTGACACTAAAGTGAGCTATCGAAAACTTTTAGTATTAAAATGAGCATCGTACATAACGTTTGACACTTCTAGTGTTTTTCCTCCCTTTAGTTCTTCGGCTCGAGTAACCTTCGCGAGTTGGTTTTCAACTTTTCCATATGAATGGTATTTATCTCTTCTTTAACTTTGTAAAACTCATGTTTTGAAATGATAAAAAGATCTATTATAAGTGAAAGAGGCATGGCATGGTTTGATATTCCTTTGAAAGAAAAAGTGGTGCTTATGGTATATTAAATGCAATAAACTGAATCAAGCATTTATTATCGTTTTATCTTCTTCTTTTTTTGTCTAAATTGCTTTATCTATTTGAAATGGCAAAATATCTTTTGATTTTATCTTGAGTTGATTGCCCATAATTGGTTTGAAAAACCTTTAATGAAAGAATTAAGAAAAATTCCAAACTGTGAACATGTTTTATGAAAGGAAATCCATTTGATACATATTGAATTGTGAAAATTTATATATTTTGATTAGTGAACTTGAGTTTTGAGATGGATTCTAGATTTGATTTGTTGGTCATTGGAGAATGATATAAGCGGAATATGCTCATGTTGCTAGAATTAGAACACATTGAGGAGGTAAGTATACATATTGTTATTAGGTTGTTCTTTTAGGTCAAATTATCGACTAATATAGGTGGAGACCTAACCAAGAGGGGAAATTTAGTTGCATTTGTCATGTGCATTGAGTGCGACCATAATTAGATATTGAGTATTAGATTTAACGTTTGATTTGATAGAGATCGATCAATAGAATGACTATTGATGGTTGATTTGTTATTATTGATTTGATATCGTTGAATGATTTGATATACAAAAAGTTTTACTGAAAATATATAAGTCAATTTTGATATTTTAGGTACATCGTATATTGAATTTGGGATTGATGAGTTATGATATCAGTTTATAAAGATGCATAGTCAATGTTCAATTTACTTAGAAGAGATATATTATTCACTGGATTGCGATTGCTCATTTAATTTGTCTTACTTGCTTCTTAGGTTCTTCAACTAGCCCAAGTAGGATAAGAGTGTTTACGTTACAAGCATGACGTTTTGGTAGTGAGATTTTTTTGTATAAGCTGTTTATGTTTGAGGTGAACTTTTGAGTTTAGTTGTTAGTTGGAGATATATATATTCTTTTGATAGATTATAGAAACTCTGATTCTAGAACTATTTATCGAACATATAGATTTATGTATTTCGATCACAGATTGATGATTGTTACATTTGAGGAAGCATCTTTCGAATGAAATGAGGGTTGTATCATCCCCAGTTATTGTATAGGTGGGGGTTTCGTAGTTCGCTAAGCCATAACCATTTGCGTCAGACACCAACGGCTGTGTGGTTCAAACGAGGAGGACTATCGATGTTAGTGATTGGCCGGGTACGACAATGTGAAGGAGATGGTGTACACACACGCGTCATTTTAAGAGAGTATGCAGATTTACCCACCCGTGCCGCTTGACGGAGGTGGTGAGCGACGATGTCCTGGAAAACAGCAGAATGGTGAAGAAAGGGACGGCGGTGACGTGTGATCTCTTCGCGACGGGAATGCTAGAGGAGCTATGGGGAAAGAACCGGCTGAAGTTCGGGCCAGAGCATTGGCCGAGGGCTACGAAGGACGGTAGTGAGAATTGGGCGTTCGTTGGTAAGGATGCATTCATGTGTCCAGTGTTCCAGGTGGGGCCAAGGGTTTGTCCGAGGAAGGAAATGGCGTTCCTGCATATGAAGAGGGTGGTGGCCAAGGTGCTGCGACGGTTGAGGGTGGTGCCCGTAAATGAGGAAGGGGCATAGTTGATGTTCATTTTGTAACTAGTGCGATGGAGATCTTTGACCTTTTTGTCTTTTACATATGCTAAATTTGTGCATCCCTGGCTAAATTTGTGCATCCCTGTCTAAATTGTTGAGAAAAAAATAAGCAAATATAAATTAAATGGGTGAATATAGATCAAATTCATTTATCGAAATCCGACTCAACTAACCAATCTGCTACCTCTAATTATATTCGAGGATGACGCAAGTCTTATCCATACTGGTCCATACTGACATGGTCGTCCTTTTTAGCCATTTTGGGAGAGGACGCCAGAGCACACGAATGGCTGACTAATTGGAGTTCCTCAGTGGCCTCACGTGGGACCATATTGAACCACCTCTTTGTAATATACAAGTATATCTTCCAATGTTGCGGCATCTTCGAAATCATATTACATTTTAACCGGTAAAGCCTCTGACGTTATCGCTCATCGCCCATGCCGTGGCACTCAAGACCGTGATGGAATCATTATCTCACTCTGGAGCTGAGCTGCTCCTCAGGAAAACCATTTTCACTAGAAACGAAAGATGACCAAAGACTATCCACGGATGGCCTAACCAATATATACCTCCTATTATATCATTTTAACCTTCCTAACTTTTGAGGTCAAGTTATACGCTGTTAATAGTCGATTTTTCGCATGAACGAGATAAAAGGTCACGGTCCAGCTCATTTCAACGCCAAACTACGTCTCAAAAGAGGCAACCCTCTCATCAATTTGCCCCCTGTTAATTACTCGATTTTATTGCAAAACAGTAGACTGTCCCGTCGTGACATGAAGGGCCCGGACATGCAACCATTGTTAAGATGGAAAGGAAAAGGAAAGACGGGTCACGGTCTAGGCAGACCAATTTGTAAAAGAGAAGGAGCGAAACCGCTTCCTGGAGACTGAAGAAATCATCATGTCCTATTCAAAAAAAGGAACCCCAAAAATTATGGAATATACTAGAGTTTCCCAAATCAACTGAAATTAAACAGAATTTGCAACTTAAAACGGCAAAATCCAAGCTCAGCCTGGTTTGACATCAACCCGTCCTCAAATAAAGAGAAGCTCTTCCAAAATGGTTTAGTACGAACCGATTTTGGAAACTGTGTCACGGCATTTAACATTAGAAACCTATGACATAAAGCAACAATTTATTGAGATGAAATAACTTTAGCATCCCAGAAATCTTTGTCTGTATGAATACTACGGCTTAAATATGCACTCACCGACCCGGGTTTACCCTACATGTCGCTGTGTGACTTCAGTAGTTCCTCCAACAACTTATCGTCCAGATACTCGAGCTCGATCACATCTCTGGACGGCTCAGCGGGTGCTGACACAGCAGATGACGATGAACCTGCTGAAGAGAACGACAAAGACGACAGTGATTGGGGTGTGGAGAAAGAACTGGGGTGGCCGGAGACATTGTGATCATTCTGAGCATAGTATTGTTGCTCGTTGGGGAAGTTGAGGATGGCCAAATGGCCCCGGAAGGCGTAGGCAGCCCGGTCATAGGCACGGGCGGCCTCCTCCACCGTCTCAAAGGTCCCCAGCCAGAGGCGGGCACCATTCCTCGAGGGGTCCCGGATCTCAGCCGCAAACTTGCCCCAAGGCCTCCGCCGGATCCCTCGGTACTGGGGTGGATTGCATCGTGACCGCAATGCCCTCTTCTTCCCTGTCTCTTTGTTGTTCTCATTGTTCTGATTCCCTCTTGAAGAAGACCCTTCCATGGCCAACTGAGTTATATCAAATGAGGAAGTGAAGAATATGATGTTCTGGGTGTAAGCTTTTTGGGTGAACTTTATAAGGATTTCAAATTCAATGGCAACGAAGAAATGATAAAGGTTCTCGGGTATTTATAGGGTTCGGTGATGAGATCGGAGGCGTTGAAAAGTTCAGGGGGAGTCGTCTCTGACGGTGGGGGTTCGCGCATTTTGTCTTTTCGTAAGAAATTTCGGAGAGAGACAAATCGAATTTGAGCAAGTTTAGACCCAGGATGCCCATTGGAATTCGGATTTGACGAACACCAAGTGATGGCCTTATTTTTAAATTGTATATAATTGCTAATGTCTCTGACATGTTTATGTGTTGTGGGCCCGGGTAGGGCAAATACGTGTGCATGAACGTGCATGACTTACTGGATGAGGTAGCAATGTCGAAAGCAATTATTGTAGCATGGATCTGATTTTTTCTTTAATATAGGCCTTATTTTTAAATTGAATATAATTGCTATGTGTTGTGGGCCCGGGTAGGGCAAATACGTGTGCATGAACGTACATGACTTACTGGATGAGGTAGCAATGTCGAAAGCAATTATTGCAGCATGGATCTGATTTTTTCTTTAATGTAGGCCTTATTTTTAAATTGTATATAATTGCTATGTCTCTGACATGTTTATGTGTTGTGGGCCCGGGTAGGGCAAATACATGCGCATGAATGTGCATGACTCACTGGATGAGGTAGCAAAAGTCGAAAGCAATGATTATAGCATGGATCTGATTTTTTTCTTTAATATTTAGTTAGAGGGGTAATATTAAATATTAATCTTCACTATTGCAATTGGCATACTTTCCACGGGAGACTCCTTAGTGCAATTGACCTTGCTTTGTCATCAATCATCCTCTTATACTGTGTCCCTTCAAAAGAGTCATCATTACATATTTTTATCGTATACTGCAGATTATCTAAAATCTCTTTTAGCAACGATGTAATGAACATAATTAATCTTCAAATAAAATATTGATGTCTGTATAATTAGGTGATTATTTAATATGAAAACGAGTATGTGTCTCAATCATAGACTTGTTTATGTAAGAAATCAGCAATATTGCTGGCGTTTTGGAAAAGTTTGTAGGTCTGTATATGTATCATGGACATTTTTTAAGTGAAACTTTGCGTTGGTGAATAAAAGAGATATAACAAGAGATTTACTATATATAGTTTCTTGAGAAAAATTGTACAAAAAAGCCTTAAATCGATTGTATAACCTCTTTAAATCCACAACTTTTCAATTTAGCTAGTGTAATTTTAAACATTTTAACAATTTTGCAATTTAACCCATCCAGTCAATTTATGCCGGAAATTGTTAACATGACAATTAGTTAGTGCCCACCGTCCTACATGACATAATTGACAATATGATGTGTCAGACTCCAACAAAAATGACATCGTTTTGAACAATTTTATAATTTTTTTACTTTCTTTTATTTTTTTCTTTTCTTTGTTCTTTTCTTCACTATTCATTTTCTTGAAAATAACTGCTCACCGCCCCACCATCATTGGAAGTCAGCAATGGTCATCGAGGCCTCAGCAATAACCGGCAGCCCTCAACCCACCACAAGCCCTTGGTGGAGAACTTCTTTGAGTGCTCGCATTAGGAAAAATACCAAAAAAGTAAACCTATTACTATTGTATATATTTAGTCATAAATCTTTCGATTTTATCAATTTATTTCTAAACACTTTCATATTTTGCCAATTAAATTTTTTTTTTTGTGACCTAGGAACCCCGAACAACCGGCAGCCTTGCCAATTAAATTCATACAATCACTTTTTATTAAAAATCGCTAACATTGGAGAAAATATTGGGTGGGTTTTACACTCCACGTAGGCGAAATGTATCACCATACAAAAGTAGACACGTGGCAAATTTGGGCCCACCTATCAGTCTTAACTTCTCTGTTAACGCTCCATCTCTCTCCCCTTTACTCTCTCTCCTCCCCTCCGTTTCTGCCCACACCTCTCTTTCCCTCTTCTCTCTTACTTCTCTTTTTTCTGCCCGCGACCCTCTCTCTCCCTCTTCTCTCTCTACTTCTCTTTTCTCCAACCGCCACCACCACCACCAACTCTCCTCCTCCTTCCATAATAGACTCGCTCCAAGCACCGCTGCTGGACTCGTCATCTTCCTCAAGCAAGATGATCGTCAAGGCAATGGCGGCCATTGTGGCCAGCTCGCTGGTCGTCGCCACGCTGTTCTTCTTCACAATCCAAAGGCGGAGACGCCGAAAGGGTCCAGACCATGGACCGGCAGAGGCAGGAGGCTTCACGCTGATGCCTCGCGGGGACTTTGCGCGGTTCGGAGGGCATATGATCAAGGGGCTCACAAGCATGTCAATGCTCATACATGGCTGTCACCGCTTGTGCGGGGGGCGGAACGCCTTTTCCTGGGTTTTTTTCCCATCCACCATGACAACACTCGCAGCCAGCCATGGACAACACTTGCTCGACCTCAAACTCGAAGCTTTGGTTAGCACTCGAGTTTCGAGCTCGGCCTCAAGCTGTCTCATCGCAAACGAAGCTCAATGCAGTCTCCATCCAACGGCGCGCCATCCCTCCTTGACCTAAAGCGGCCATGAGCCGACTTGAGCTCGAGCCATGGTAGACGCAAGAGGAAAGAAAAGAGAAGTGGAGAGAGAAGAGGGGGGGAGAGAGTTGTGGGCAGAAACGGAGGGGAGGAGAGAGAGTAAATGGGAGAGAGACGAAGTTAATGGAGAGAGTGGGCGCTGACAGGTGGGCCCAAATTTGCCACGTGTCGATTTTGTATGGTGATACATTTCGTCTACGTGGAGTGTAAAACCCACATAATATTTTCTCGCTAACATTTAATGCCAACCTTTCTACATGGCACAGTTAGCGTTAACATTGACAACTTTAATTTTTGAATTTTTATATTCTTTACTTTCCTTTTCTTTTTTTCTTTTTTTCCCTTGCATTTTAGCTGGTGAGGGTCGCAACCCTCACCCATGTTCTCACTAAATCTAAGCAAGGGCCACCTCACTTAGAGCTGGCGGGGCGGTGAAGACCATGGGCGAGGGCCTTTGCACCCACACTTGCTAGCCACGAGATAGGCAACCCTCGCCTAGAATTAGCTAGGGTCTTTGTACCCTTGTGGCGGATTAGGGCCTCACCCAAATCTAGCAATGGCCTTCGCAGCCGACGATACTTGTTGGCCTAATTGAAAGGAGAAAAAATAAAAAATCAATTTTTTTAAAATTGTACATGTTATTCACATCAACGCCGACCGTGCCATGTAGAATAACCAGCGTCCACATCAGTGATTTCCAATAAAATTGGTCAGAATTATTCAATTGGCAATTTGTGAAAAGATTTAAAACTAAATTAGCATAATTGAAATGTTCAAAAGTGATTGGCACAAACGTAAAAAGTTTAGGATTTTTTGGTATTTTTCCCGCCCGCGTTATGGCTGCAGGTTGGATTGTAATGCCATTGCGAGAGAGTCGAGGGCGTCTTCTTCATTGCCTTTGTAGGCGGGCGTGTCCGCTTTTATGAGATATGCCCTGTGTCTAAACGAGCTAATGGTGCGTGTTCAGAGAAGCGAGCATTTGAAGCCCAAAAACAGAGGATTTGTAACAATATAATCGTTAATCAATCGAATCGTGGCATATGTCGATATTCTGTATTGTTGTAACGATAACAAAGCCCCATTCACCTGTCAAACCCCACTAAATGAATTCGTAATAATCATTTCATCTGCCTCAAGAGCTCTGCTCGCAACTCAGCCATGTTGATCTCGGGTCTGTAATATGAAGTTGTCGGGTCGGGTGCCCACGAGACCTGCTTGTCCGACCCGCCATCTTCTCCTTCTCCCCTTTTTACTTCACAGTGGCAGCGCCACTGGCGGTTGCCACTCGGGGCGTCGCACCTCACACCGCTGCCAAATACCCAAGCCCGTAATTTCAAGCAAAGCGTGAATCGGGTCAGTGATTGGAATGGGTTTATTCGGGAGATGAAGAGGGATGCATGGGAAGCGTATGATTTACCGGGCAACGATGTTGGAGACTGCGCCATCAGCCAAAGTAGAGAGAAGCTTAGCCTTGCCGCCGGGATCTAGGCTAGGGCATTACCGTGGCCCTCATCTAAATCTGAGTGAGGGCCATGACCCTCACCTGTGGTCGGCGTCCTTTGCCGGGCAGTGGAAGAAAGATGATGAACACCAAAAAGTAAGAATAGGGAGAAAAAAGAAGAAGAGATGATCAATTCAGAAATTTTAATAAAAATTACAAAGCTGGGGTCATTCCATTTAAGAGATCGTCCACGTCAATCCCCAACTTTGTCACATAAAATAGATGACACTAATTTAACCATCACGTAAATGAAATTTAACTT
The DNA here is from genome assembly GCA_016097605.1 of Eucalyptus guilfoylei. NCBI lineage: Eukaryota > Viridiplantae > Streptophyta > Magnoliopsida > Myrtales > Myrtaceae > Eucalyptus > Eucalyptus guilfoylei. Next base: position 38,687,494 of record CM027861.1, read on the forward strand.
AAATTGGCTAGATGGACTATACTAGAAAATGGTCAAAAATTTTAGAATTATATTAATCAAATAAAAATAGAGCTGAATTGACAGACATACAATAGATTTAGAACTCTTTGAATAATTTTTCCAATTTCCTGATGAGAAAGAGGGGGTAGATATCAAAAGTGACAATCTCAATAGTGTAAATAGTCCTTGTAACATTCTGACTTACAAGAAAAGTGTTATAAGGTTAAATTCTTGTCTAAGCTTAGTCCATGATACTTAATGATTTGAATGCTTGGTTCCGACTGATATTAGTTGAGACTCGTATAACAAGCTATTTAGATTACTCGGTCCATAAGATTTTGAGAAATTGATATTTTTAATGACTCAAATCATGTGATCCACAATAAATTGCGGCTAGTTAACAAATCTATGTACTTCTAGACTTTCTATCTTTCTTCTTTGTTTGTTCTGCCTTTTTCCTTTGGGGTGATAACAACATACGTTTTGGAACTTTTGCATCTTCAATTAAATTTAGAATATTTTGAAATTATTCATGGGCATTCCCCATTATATAGAACTAGATGGCGCGTGGCTTTTGCTATTGTACGGTGGCAAACCAATCGTTACACAACCAATACGATAAATTGGAAACACCAAATGCGTTTTGAATAAAAAAGAACTCCAAATGCATCTTCGTTCCATCTAAATCATGAGTGATGCAAATTAACGTCATCTCTGCATTCTTTGAATTTTAATATTCGTATCGAATATGGGATGTTTATGATAGCATCTTGAGATCTAATCGCCGCTAGTTTCCTGACCCCACCCTTCCTTCCTAGCAAGAAACTAAAAAATAAAAAGTGGGTGGTGCAAAGAGCAAAGAAATTAAAAAGTCCATCCCTGGAAATATGGGCATATGTGAATCTTCATTAATTACAAATTAACTTGACATCTCAAATCAAATTCTCCTCCTTAACCCACACCGCCCCCCCCCCCCCCCCCCGTCTTCTCTGACCGTGTCCCTTTCATTTTGCTTAGCCAAGCAACCATCATCATTATAACTCACCTCCGGCGACCAACATTCATTGATATATATTATTTTTATTTTTATTTTTTGAATATGCAATAGCTTACGTTTTCAAGCACAAACGTGAGCTCTTGTGTGGTGGTAGGGAAATCAAGCACAGATGTCCCATCAAAACCGTGTCTAATGACGATTCTATGACGATCAAGAACATAAGCGCATAGGATGACGCAAGTCCTGTCCATGATGACGCGGTCGTCCCTGTCTAGCCATTTTCGGGATAGGGCCTGAACCCACGCGAGTGGCTGGACTAATTGGACTTTCTCTGTGGGGCCCACGTGGGGCCAATTTGGACCGTTAGGTTCTATATAGGTAAGATATACCGTTTACAGAAGTTAGTGGTGTCACACTTCAAGAAGTAATAAGGGTTCAAAATCACATATGCTAAGAATTTATAGAGGTACTAGGAAAATATATTAAGTTTTTTTTTTTATGGACATGTTTTAAGATAGCTTAAGCTTTTCATAAAAACATATTTTTACAGTGGAAAAACAAATTCATCAAAAATAAACAGCGCACATTTGGCGCGAATGTAGGACATTAATAACATATTCATGATCCGAAAATCCCCTACCTTCATCATGGGCAAACTAGAAATTGAAAGAGATAGGGAAAATTGCACCGAGATCAACACATAACAATTCATGAAACATGAGTTAGTGATGTGAAAACATGTTAATCGACAGTAGGAGTAAGAAAAAGTATTAGATGGATGCCAAATAGAATTTTTTTTTTTTTTTTTGGGTAACCAAGGATCCGCCTGAGACCCCTTCGAGGTCACACTACCTGCTAGTGTCCGGTGGCACCGTCAGACATCGTTGCAAGCCACTCTTCGGCGTCAATACCTCAGGGGATACTAACACAGGACCCCACCACCATGACCCCCTACTTAAGACGTGTATTGACATCGCAGGAGTTCGAACCATCAACCTCATTGAAGAAGGAGAGAACGCCCAACCAACGCAGCTGTCCACCGGTGGATTCCAAATAGAATGTTTGTACTATTACAAACTATGTATGTACATGAGTCCTATCAGATTTGACCGTTCTGATTTAATTTAGTGCACATGGTAGAGTTACTATATAAATTTTTTGGTTAAAAGAGAGTTAAAAAATGACGCTCTTGGGATGTTGCCGCTTTCTGTACCGGCCATGAAGAACCACATTCTCAAAGTCGCCAAAGACAAGGCTATCGCCTTCAAAAATGTGGAGGACTCCATCAAAAATAGAAGGCTACAACGCTCTTGGGATGTTGACCCCATTATCTTTTCTTCTAGAGATCCCCAACCGTCTGTCTAAGCTTCTCGCTATTGCTGGTTGCGTCTGTCTGGCGGTTGTTTGGCCGTTTGGTGTTCTTTTGTGTTTCTTGTTGTAGCCACTTGGCCTTTTTCCTCGGCTTCCTTTCACTCATAATGAGCCTGTTCATCTTGAGTGCAAGTTTTTGAAGCCGACTCGTTTGTACAGTTTGGCTTTTCCCCAATATATTGCTTACTTTTACAAAAATAAAAATAAAAAAATGACACTCAATCGACCTACCCACGCATGGCTGCGTTGGTGGGGGCGTTCTCCTTTGGTATATCTGGACCAAGAGGTCAAGAGTTTGAACCCCCAAGGTATGCTCTGTGATTTAAGTGGGGGGCCCCGACGGTAGATTGCCGGGTCAGTCTCCCTCGAGGTATAGTCGGTGCTGTGCTCCTGTAAAGTAAGCTAAGCCGAATTCTCGGCATCAAAAAAAAAAAAATGACGCTCAATCGCATGAATATTCTAAATAAGGTTGTGATTTGCAAGAATATTGTTCTAAGATTAAATTCTATTCTAAGCTTAGTTCGTGATATTTAATGATTTAAATGCTTGACTTCGATAGATGCTAGATGAGAGTTGCACAAATCCAACTATTTAGATCGTGCGGTCCATGATATATTGATAATTTGACATCTCTGATGATGCTAATCACTCAATCAAGGGTGAATAGAGGCCATGCAACATTTTATGTACTTCAAGGCTCCCTATATTCCTTCTTTGTTTGTTCTCCCTTTTCTTTTAGGGGAATCATCATCTAATTATGAACTTTTGCAAAATATTTAATCTCCCTCATTTCTGGCTTCCGTTTATTTCAATTACATCTCGAACTTTAGGAAATTGTTCATGACCCTTTCCCATTAGGTAGGAAAGATTAATTAAGCAAGTGGGCCCGGACATGCAACCCTGTTTAAATGGAAAGGAAAAGGAAAGACGGGTCACATTCAACGCAGACAAATTTGGAAAGGAGAAGGAGCGAAACCGCTTACTGGAGACTGGAGAATTCAGGTCAACATGAAGAACAATTTCTCAAACTTCTCGGTCGCCATTTTCATCGTGTTCCTATTCAGAAAAAAGGAACCCTAATAATGTTTTAATATACTAATGTTTTGTTGCAGCTTCAAAGCACCCAAACCACTAGAGAACAATCAAAAGGATATAACTACCTACTCATTATTCGGAAGTGAATTTCCAATTCAGGAAAATTCTATCTCTTTCTTACGAAATTGTGGTCGACCCCGACTAGATGACCTGGGCCTGAAGATGGCTCAGCCTGGTTTTAACTTTTACGTAAAACTGTTATCAAGTACAAAGAAGGCCTCTCAAAATAGATTATTGCGAATCAAATTTGGAAATTGTATCTTGGTATTTAACTATAGAAACCTAAGATATGTTTCAAGAATTTATTGAAATGAAACTAATTTAGCATCTCAGAAATGCGTGTTTGGATACATACTACTGCTTAAATTGAGTGCAAGTACAACAGAGAAGTATTTTAGAAGATATAGGCATATACGTGCAATATATTCCACTAATAATGATTGAAGTTATCATACAATATTAACTTGTCATATTAAGCCCCTGCTGTGAAAATGCAATCTTGAAGATTGCCAAATGTAATTTATTCGAGCAAATACATAGACCCTGCAAAGGAAACACCACTGCAATCTCTTTCCCCAACTGAGAATTCTCAACCACGAAGACATCTTGATCGAAACAAGAAACAACAAATTTCTCACCATGAAATTTCAAAAACCCTAAATATGCACTCGACAACCTGCACTTTCCCCATACATGTCGCTGTGTGACATCAGTAGTTCCTCCAACAACTTATCGTCCAGATACTCAAACTCGATCACCTCTCTGGGTGGCTCTGCGGGAGCTAACACGGTGGACGATGGCAAACCAGCTGAAGAGTGTGATGACGACAGCGACGGGGGTGCTGAGAGTGAACTGTGGTGGCTGGAGACGTAGTGGTCATTCTGAGTGTAGTATTGTTGCTCGTTGGGGAAATTGAGGATGGCTAAATGGCCTCGGAAGGCAAAGGCAGCCCGGTCGTAGGCGCGGGCAGCCTCCTCCGCCGTTGCAAAGGTCCCAAGCCAGAGGCGGGCGCCGTTCCTTGTGGGGTCCCGGATCTCGGCTGCAAACTTGCCCCATGGGCGCCGCCGGATCCCTCGGTACTGGGGTAGATCGCATCGTGACCGCGGCGCCCTCTTCTTCCCCGTCTCTTCGTTGTTCTCAATGTTCTGATTCCCTCTTGAAGAAGACCCTTCCATGGCCAACTGAGTTATATCAAATGAGGAAGTGAAGAGTATGATGATCTGCGCGTAAGCTTTTTTGGTAAACTGTAAGAATGGGGATTTCAAATTTGATGACAACGATGGAGGTTGCCGGGTATAAATAGGGTTTGTTCAGATAAGATCCAAAGCGTTGAAAAGTTCAGGGAGGTCGTATCTGACGGTGGGGATTTTTTTTTGTTTTGGGGGCGGGTGGGTGGGGTGGAGTGGGGTTCGTGTTTTTGTAAGAAAGTTCCGAGATAGACAAAACGAATTGAAGCAACTTGAGGCCCAGGATGCCGATTGGAATTAGGATTCGACGAAACCTGGTGATAGCTTTATTTTCAAATTATATATAATTGCTATGTCTCTCACATGTTTATGTATTGTGGGCCCGGGTAAGGCAAAGGTCAGTTACGTGTGCATGAATGTGCATGATTCACTGGGTGAGGTAAATATTAATCTACACTTTTGAATTAGGCATACTTCATGGTAATAGCCACCTCTCTATGCAAAATATGTGGATAACTCATAAATGGGAAATCAAGCACAGACGTGAGCTCTTGGATTTTTGTGCAATAATAATTGCTCAAGTAAAAAGATCGATGTTGTATGTGCTAAGATTTTGTTCCTTTGTTTTGTGTTTTAACTAAAACTTGACAATATCAATGCGGATATTCAAATAGATGGGACATGCTCCCAATTCAATGTAATATTGTTAATTCACTTTGATAAAAACCGTAGTAACTACTAATGAATAACATGTCTAGTTTAATTCGAGAACTAGATTGAATTTGCCTAAATCAACTAGTTAAAGGTCAATTCTAAGGAAATCCCGTTTAGTTCTTAATTTTGCAAACTTAGAATAAGTTCACTGGTATAGAACAAGTATCAAGATTGGAATTAATTTTAACGTCTTTTCTGAAAAATATTTATATTTTGCAACTCGAGAATTGAATGCTGATCTTCAACATGAAGAAACCATAACACATGCTTGACGAACAACGCTTTTGTAATAAAACAGTAAAACTTTTATATTTTACATTAAGAATTTCATTTTTTATCCAAAAGTTAAAAGGGGCTAATTCACAAGTAGAATAAGAAATTACACCACAACCCACCAATTAAGAAATGAAGAACCTCTGGTTTGATTCCCAATTTCGAAACAAATCACTCGAGCATCGAATATCCCTGGTAATGAGTCCTTTATCATGTCTCATTCACTACGTGTGATGATGACTCTCTGACGATCAGAAACATATAAGCACGAGGATGACACAAGTCCAGTCCATGCTGACGTGGTCGTCCTTGTCCAGCCATTGCGTGCGGGAGCCTACAAGCATACGAATTGCTGACTCACTGGATTTTCTCTGTGGGCCCCAACGGGACCATTTTGAGCAACCTTTTTCTAATATACACGTTTCAATGTTGTGGTACCGTTGAAATCATATTGAAAATTCTACTGGCTCATCACTCATGACGTGGCACTCCGGAACGTGACGGAATCATTGTGTCACTCTTCTAGTGCATCGAACAATATTCACTAAAAACGAAAGTTGACCAAAGACTGTGCACAGATTTCATAGACTTATTTTCTTTAATCTAAAGTGGCAATAATATGGGCTCATTTCCTTTCTACGCGAGGGCTAAGCCGAAGTGCATCTCAGATTATATTTTGCTCCGTGTTATCTCCGCAATCTTGAGAAAAGAATTCATTCTGGAAATATTATGGTAATTTTCTTTTATATATTGAGCATTTGGAATGTCCTTTACTCTTAAATTATCGTTGTTTATCATAGGAAATTTGACATTTGTTATATTAAAGCTCCGATGAAATCTAAATATTGGATGAGGCATATGGAAGATTGTACTAATTTTCGTGGATGTAAATCATTGTTTGACGTACATTAAATAAGGCTTCACGGTAGCCAAACGTGGTGGTTTGACGGGTTGGATCAATTTTGATTCAGTTTGTTGGGCTTTTGAATCTTATATGGATGTGGGCCGTTTCAATTTGAAAAATTCCAACTACAGGCCTGGTTTGATTTGGGTCAATGCGAACTCAAGTCAATTTCAAAATGTTTGTTTTTCTGATGCAACAGATTTTATTTGGTCATTGCCGGCTTCAAATTGTGCTGGATTTCAAATAGTTTGGATAAGGATAAATTTTGATTAGTGACTTTGAGTCAATTATCATATATATTTCTAGTTTAAGCTAACCGGTCATTCTTTCAAATTAATTTTGTGCATACTATACCTCCTTTGAATGTCGAAGTTAGCTCTCAATGATTAGTAGTCATACATCTTATTTTGCAATACCTTAATTAGGATAGTAAATTAGATGTAAGAAATTGAAGTTATATGAAACACGTGATCAAGGATTGTACTTGTTTCATGGAAAAGAAGACTTGTCAAATGGATGGGTTAGGTTGGGTTTGGATTGGGCCATCAATGGTCCAACTAGAGTGATCCAACTAGAGTGGCCCATTAATCCGTTTATAACCCATTTATTCATAATGCAAATATCTCAACTCATACCCGACCTGTATTAGGATTCATTTTTAGCATTTTTCTCTTTATATTATTGCCTTTTAAGAATGAATGGCTCCATGGACTAACTCATCGAGTTAGTGAGGAGCTTCGAGATCAAGTTATGGACGGGGACATGAATGTGATTGTGAAAGTTCAGGCCGAGCTATCCATAAATCATGAAACAGATTCGAGATTTGGTTTTGAGTTAAATTAAACAAGATCTTAACATATTGGTTGACGACTGTTTAATAATACATAATTTGATGTGATGTTTTCAATTTTAATTAACGATTATGCAGTTCGAACCCATACAAAAATGCAAAAATATAAAGTAACGAAGTCAATGATCATAATAATAAATTCGTAAAAAGTAAAGGAAGCCCATTGCTACAGGGATCTAACTTTACTCTAATGTGCCTCCTCTCACTACTCTCCTTGGTATTTCTCTCCCTGTCTTATCCTACCTTTTTCTTCTACTCATTCCTCCTCTCCCTCTTCGCTTTCTCTCCGTCTCTCTGTCTCTGTCTCTGGGGCGACAATGGCAACACGGGTCTCTCCACACTCGTCTCCCGCTCTCCATCCTCTTGCACAACGCCCCTCTCCTCCATTACCCCACTCAAAACCCAGCCATCCACCTTCCAATTACCCTTCAGGCCCTCCCGAATCACTCACCTGACGCACCGCCCCACCACCACCATCCACCCTGTTGCCGCTGTCGAGGCCCCCGAGAAGATCGGGAAGCTCGGCGACGAGAACTCCCGCCTCACCCTCATGGAGGCCCTCGCCCTTGTGGACTACTTGCAGGACATGTTGGGCGTATCCACGGCCGAGTTCAGCCCAACGGTGGTGGCCATGGCGCCCTTAGCAGAGGGAGACGCAGGGGGTTTGTCGAAGGATGAGGCAGAGGACGCAAAGAAGCCGCTCGAGGTGACACTGAGACGATAGAAAGTGATCACTGTAGGGTTAAATTAAATTGGGTAAACCATGCGTTTATTTCGCAAACAATAAAAGATTAGAAAATATTTTTCAAAATCAATTATTTGTATAATTTACAAAAATGAATGAATGGACAAATAATATTTTCATCATCCATGAAATTATTTAAATATTAAATATTATCGATAATGAAAACATATTTTATTAACTAATTATTTCAAACGATAAAATTAATAATCTTTGAAATTTTTTTTTCTAATTATTTAGTTTTTGTGAAACAAATGGATCCTAAGTAGGTTGAAATGAGTTTATAATACACCCATTTATAATCCACTTGTTTTGTCTTTTTTTATTTATTTATAGACCCATTATACTGGCGTGTAAATTTTTTATAATCCATTCAAGTATTTTTGAATTACTAATGCCGTGTTTGATAACGATTCTGTTCCAATAAATAATTTTTTACAATCAATGATTTTTTTTATTCTGTTCTAAAGAACAATTTCTGAGTAAAAGAATGCATTTGATAACTTCTCAAAATTTATATTAGAATAGAAATACATTTGGTAGGGTTTTTAGATTTTTTTATTTCTTTTAATTTTTTAATTCTTTTATTATATTTTCTTTTTTTTCCCTTTTTTTTTTTCTTTTTTTCTTTAACCGATAGCCGGTGACCGGTTGGGTGAGGTTCGGTGAACTCGTCGAAGGCTAGTTTGGCCACGACGAGCCTTAGCCTCGCCTAGGCGGCATAAGGTCGGCCTCACCCTGGCTTGGTGAGGCCTTAGCCTCGTGCCGACTAGGGAGGTCAAGCCTCGTTGTGGTCGTGCAAGGCTCGGCCTCACCTTGGTTGAGCAAGGTCAACCTCGCCAAGATCTGACGAGGCCGAGCTCACCTAACCATCGATGAGGTCGAGCCTCACTGTGGCTCGACGTCTTCGAGAGCTAGCACTGCTCCAACGAGGTCGCCGACCCTCATTTGGCCAGTCACGGGCGCCGACCATGTCCAAGGTTAGCGACCGGCCAAAAGGAAGAAGAAGAATAATAATAAAAGAAAGAGAAGAAGAGAGGAGAGAAAAAATAGATTCTAAAAAATTGTTCTTGGAAACAAGAAGTTACTTTTTTCAACTTCTTATTTCTGTTCCAAATCAATTTTTTGGAATAAAAAGAATAGATTTTTTGTTCCTGGGAACAAAAGTTTTACCAAGCAAGTTTCTATTCTTTTTTGTTCTTCAGAACAAAAGAACAGAAATAATTATTCCGAAGAACATAAATAATTGTTCCGGGAAACAGAAACAACTTTTACCAAACAAGCCCTAAATGTAATAAGTTTACGAAAAGGTAACAATTTGAAAAATATTTTCCTAGAACTGATCGTTTATATCATTTAGAAAAGGTACTCAACATAATTTTTTTAATTATCAACACTAATCTATGAGTCATTGATGTCAAAAAAAAATTTGACAACTAATTTTTTCAAAAAATATAATTAATCAATTTTAGGAAAAATAATTTTAAATTTGTTTTTTTTAAACAAACGCACAATGAATTTACAGACAATTTCGTGTTCGAGTCTTCACGAACTTCAATTTCACTTTGCATGGGTTTTGTGCCTAGTCGGATTCAGGTTCCCTTAGGATTTGATCTCGAGAATAGTCAAATTCAGATGCTTTTGAATAAATTGGATTCTTTTCGGGTTATTCGTTTATTAAACAAGTTGGTATAAATTATTGACTTTTCTTTGTCAATTCGAGTTGGATTTAGATGGGTTGGGAGGGTATTTCGGATTGGTTGGGAGAAATTTAAAACCCTCGTCACTTTTGCACAAAACATTCTCCTTTTTTTTTTTTCTCAAAACCTACAAAAATCTGCATGACCTTTGAGTTCTGATTTGATGTTGCATCAATACTTGTAAGCATCTTCATGGATGATGAAAATATCATTCATTCATTAATTTTTATAAGTAATACAAATAATTTGAAGAAAATATTTTTCATATCATTTATTTTTTAAAACGAACAGAACTTTTTGTAAATTTTTCACTCGTAACTCACCAATGGGAGCTCGTTCTTTGTAATCAAGCACAAATATGAGCTCTTGTGCTGGAATGGGGAATTATTGTGCAATAAAAATTGCTAAAGTAAAAAGAACAAAGTTGCATGTGCTAAGATTTTGTTTTTTTTTTTTTACTAAATATTGAAAAAAATAAAATAAAACACTTTGGATATTCAGACAGATAGGACCCACTCAAAAGTCAATGTAATATTGTCAATTCACTTGATAGACAAAAGTGTGGTGAGTTCTTTTCTATCCTGTCCAATATGCTCATGCGGTCGTCCTTGTCCAGCCATTTTGTGCGAGGACCTTGACTTTCATATTCCTGCTGTTTATACCATGAAATTTGACTTTCTAAACTGGAGATTCGGTTAATTTATACGGAGGCAAATCCGATTAACTCTTTATATTAGAGATTTGGCTAATTTGTACAGACACAAAACAATTTCTTTACCTATATTGGATAAGGCTTCATGGTAGCTTGAGGTGATGATTTGGCCGGTCCAATCAATTTCAATTCAGTTTATTTCGGTTTCATATTCTATATCCCATTCGGATATAAGTTATTTCGATGAGAAAAATTTTAAAGTATAGACTAGGTCAAGCCAGTTTATTGCGAATTCAGCTCATTCCATGCTCTCTCTCTCCCCCCCCTCCCTTTTTCTCTTCCTCCCTGTCTCTCTCCTTCCCTCCCTCTCTTATAGTTTAAGTGTCGTGACATGAAGAGATTAATTAAAGCAGACGAGCTCGCAGAAGGAGAAGGAGAAGGAGCGAAACCGGTTACTAAAAACCGGAGAATTCAGGTCAAATGAAGATCGGTAATTTTTCAACATTCTCGGTCACCATTTTCATCATGTCCTATTCAAGAAAAGGAACCTCAATGATTTTGGAAAGTACTGAAGTTTTGGTTCAGCTTCAAAGCACCCAAATCAGTACCCAAAATATATCAATATATATATATATATATATATATATGTTGCACCTTAAAACTGCAATATCCTAGCTCAGCCTGGTTTTACATCAACCTGTCCTCAAATACAGAGAAGCTCTTCCAGCATAGATTACTACCAAACGATTTCGGAAACTGTATCTTGATAATTAACATTAGAAGCTGTTAAATTAATGTCTCGAGTTTGAATTCGGATAACGATTTATTAAATCGAATTTGTTGATAAAGATTTCCCAAGTAACAAAAAAGCTTCGTTGGACTCTTGAAGATTTACAAAATAGGAAATAATAGAATAAGAAAAAAGACAGAGCAAAGTTTCTTCACATATTTACATAAGCCTGCAGAAGCCGAAAGATGATTTCCTCGTGAGGTTTGACATTTGGGCACTCACAATATAAACTCTACGAAAGAAGCCTATGCAGCGTCTCTCTCTCCCACGTGAAGCTAAAAGGAGGTGTGCCTCAGGTCAAAGTTTTGACCTTCTGGGCACACATATAAAATAGATTATGCACGTCTTCTTTCCTTCGGTGAGTTCTGCTGAAACCTTACGTGGAGCCGCTGCCGCACAACGTCAAGTGAAGCCACCCACGCGATCAAGAAAATGAGTTCTTGTTTTCGGCGTTTTGTTTTAAGCTTGAACGTGCGATAATTTTGTACCGTGAGTTCATATCTAAGTGAGTTGTTTATTTATAAACACTTTGATTTTAGGGTTAAATCTAGATATAAAAAACACTCGAGCGTGTGAGCGATTTCCTACTCGCTCTCCCCGTGGATATATGTATCAATATTCGAACTGAACCACGTAAATTTTTGGTGTCCTTATTATTTCTCATTTATTTTTGTGTTGATTTCGCGTTGTCGTAAATCGCAAAATCCTGTCCTTTCTGCATATTATATTCTAACAGAAACCATAGACATATTGCAAAGTTTTTGAAATGAAACAACTTTAGCATCCCAGAAATCTGTGTTTGGATGAATACAACTGCTTAAATTGAGTGCAAGTACCCAGAGAAGTACTTTAGAAAGATATAGGAATGATAGGAGCCATTTACTTCCACTAACAACATTGCCCAGTCATATTGAGCCCCTGCTGTGAAAATGCAGTCTTGAAGATTGCCGAAAGAATTCTTTTCAAGCAAAATATGTATAAACCCTGCGAAGGAAACGCCACGCGATCTCTTTTCTCAAGTGAATACTCTCGCTGACGAAGACGACTGAAACAAGAAACAATAATAATTCTTACCATGAAATTTCGGTAACCCTAAATATGCACTTGCCTACCCGTATTTACCCTATATTCTGCTGTGCGACATCAGTAGTTCCTCCAACAACTTATCGTCCAGATATTCGAACTCAATCACATCTCTGGATGGCTCGGTAGGAGCTAACTCCGTGGATGATGATGAACATGCTGAGAATGATGATGACGACAGCAATGGGGATGCCGAGAAATAGCTGCGGTGGCCAGAGACATTGTAGTCATTTTGAGCGTAGTATTGTTGCTCGTTGGGGAAGTTGAGAATGGCCAAATGGCCTCGGAAGGCGAAGGCAGCCCGGTCGTAGGCGCAGGCGGCCTCCTCTGCTGTCTCAAAGGTCCCGAGCCAGAGGCGGGCACCGTTCCTCGAGGGATCCCGGATCTCAGCTGCAAACTTGCCCCAAGGGCGCCGCCGGATCCCCCGGTACCGGTTTTGATCACATTGCAACCGTGATCCCCTCTTCTTCACCATCTCTTCGTTGTTCTCATTGTTCCGATTCCCTCTCGAAGAAGATCCTTTCATGGCAAAGTGAGTTGAATCTCAAATGAGGAAGTGAAGAGTAAGATAATTTGTGTGACAGCTTTTTCGGTAAACTAGAAGAAGAAAGAGTTCAAATTTGGTGGCGACAAAAAAATTACGGACGCTGGCGGGTATTTATAGGGTCTAATTTGATAAGATGGGAGGCGTTGAAAAGTTGGTAGGGGAGGTCGTATCTGACGGTGGGGTTTCGTTTTTTTTTTTTATGCCCTCTTGTGAGAAGGTTCGGAGAAAGACAGCAAAAGGATTAGAGCAACTTGACGTCCCGGATGCCTTTTGGAATTCTGATTGGACGATGGCTTTATTTTCAAATTATATACAATTGCTATGTCTCGGACATATTTATGTATTGTGGGCCAGGGTGGGGGCAAAACTCAGATACGCATGCATGATGACATGATGAGGCATGATGAGGCGGCTGAGGGTGTATTTGGCAAGTTGCCAAATAGTAACAATTTCTATTATTTTATTTTCGGAAATAGATTCAGAACATAAATTCGTTTGGTAAAATTTTTATTTTTGAAAATAAATTTCTATTTTATTTGTTCTTGAAAGTAGATTTGAAACAGAATCGAGAAGTAAAAAAAAGTTAATTCTTTGTTATCGGGAACAATTTCATAATCAAACCAATCCATTTTTTCTCTTTTTTCTTCTTTCTACTTTTTGTTCTTCTTCCCTCTCTTCTCTTCTTCAACCGCCACTGCCGCCACCGATTGCCGACGACTAGTCCAGCGAGGTTCGGTGAGCTCGCCTAGCCACCGATGAGACTTGACCTCGCAAGATTTGGCGCGGCCGAGCCTCGCTTGTGGCCAGGCGGGCCTCGCCCGGGCCTCCCTTGAGCCTCACTTGACCGGGTGAGGCTCGGTCAAGCTTGCCTCGTCGGTGGTTGGGCAAGCTCAGCCTTGCTAGATTTGAGCATGGCCGCTAGCCTAGCCAAGGCTCAGTCGAGCTTCGCCTAGTTGTCGGTGAGGCTCGACCGATGAGGCGTGGCTTCGGCGAGGGCTGGTGACCCTCTGGTGAGGTCGTCGGCCCTCGTCTGGCTAGTCACCGGTCATCCCAAGGCCGGCGACCGGCAATCCTTGAAGAAGAAGAGGATAAATGAAAGAAAAAAAAATATTTAAAAATTAAACGAAAATGATTTGAAGTAGAGATTTTGAGGACGATACCAAACACAATTCTAATATGAGAATTGAAATTTTGGACAGTTACCAAACGATTTAAAATGTTTAGAAATTGTTCTTGGGAACAGAATGAAAAAGAATAATTTTTGATTCGAAATTATTCTCAGTAACAAAAGCGTTACTAAACACGCCCTAAGTTAGAAGCAAATAATAGCATGGACCTCAATTTTTTTTTTCTTTTAGTTAGAGGGGTGATGGTAAATATGCATCTACACTATTGGATTAGGCATACTTCTTATATACAATATACGTACGAGGCTCGTTAGCACAATTGGCCTTAATTTGTCATCTGTCATCCTCTTATAATGTGTCCTTTACACGGTTGCCTCAATTTGTGTCGGATACTGAGGATGTCAAAATTGGAAATCCAACTTAATTGTGATTTTCAAAATAGCCACTGTTACATGTCATTATTGTATATCACGAATTATATATAATCTCTTTTAACGGGTATGTGGTGGGTAGAATCAGTCCTTGCACAATAGTGTCAATATTCAAAGTAATGTCATGACTTGCAAGAATAGTGTTGTACGGTTAAATTCTTGTTGAAGCTCAATCCATAATATTTAATGATTTGAGTGCTTAATTCCCATGGATACCAAATAAGGCTCACATATCTGATTATATAGATCACTGGCACAAAAAAGGGGGTCTAAAGTGATTGTAGTCTTAAATAAGAGTTTGAAGTGATTAATTTAGTCTCAAATAAGAATTCAAAATTCAAATCCTATTCACAGGTAATGGCATTTTCATCTAAAAACATTTTTTCTTAATTTTTCGTTTTCTTTCTTTTTGTTTTTGTTTTTTATTTCTTCATCTTCCTCACGCCTCCTTTGCTCTTCATCGCCTCAACCTTCGACACCATCATCAGGCCCTCTCTCTTGCAATGCCATCTCATCGTATGATTAGGACCGGCTTTTCTTCGGTGCAAGCCATTACAACACAAGCTAATTTGTTGAAGATTTTAATTTTTGCTCCTCAAAATGGTTCCTAGACAATTATACGGAGCCAAAACAAGCGACATGCTTGCAAAACTAGGTTCTCTTTATCCTGACATCAATTGCAAGTTTTGGTCTGATATGAGCGTCTTCCTTCGAGGCATACCACGCGCCTCAAAGATGTTCGCTAAAACGCCTCAATGGGTCTATTTTGTTTTAAGAATAGATAATTACGAAGGTCTTCCCTTCTAATGCGATGATATGATTTGTCTAGGGTTTTAATGATGTATTTGCTGACTTTTCTATTTTCGAGAATAATTTATGTTCAGAAATAACTTTTTCCATTTCTATTTCCTAGACGAGTTTCTGAGTAGAAAAACACATTTAGTATGACTCTAAATTTATATCCTATGAATAGAAAAAGAACAAAAAAGTGTCGACCCTCAAAATTTTTTGTGAAGTGAATTTTTTTAATTTTAAATAATTCTCTAGGATATTTCTTTATAAAAAAAAATATTTTTCTCATCCCTTCTTCTTCCTCCTCTAGCCAGTCATAGGGCCTTGGCAATGGCTAGTGACCGGCTTGACCTCGCTAGATTTGGGCAAAGTTAAGCCTTACCCCTTGATCTTGCCCAACCACGGTGAGGCCCGACCTCGTTAGATCTGGGCGAGGTCGAGCCTCGCCAGACCAAGGCTTTGGCCGATCGCCAGCTATCACCGAGGCCTGGCGACTCATTACAGGAGAAAGAAGAAGGAAGGAAAAATAGAAAATAGAATAATTATCATTCGCGCCCTAATATGCCGAGCATGGCATGGAACTCGTGGCTCGAATCTACATGCCTAAACGCTGATCCAAAGCCGAGAGAGACTTAAATCGACACGCCTTAATGCCGATTCAAAGCCAAGTAAGGCTCAAACCGTTACGTCTCAATGCTGATCTCATAACCGAGTGAGACTCGTTCGTGACTGGGGGTGTGATTGTATTTATGAATACAAGATATTAGCAAATCATACAAAATCAATCATCATCATGCACATGACTACACATGAGTGAGCACATGGCTAAATCCAACAACGTAACACATTGCCTTGGTCAAGGGTTAGGAATTCTACTTACAAATTGCTCAAGCAGTGGCCATAGTCGAGCGATAGCTAAATGGCACAAGCGAGTGACAAGGACGAAAGTGGCCGAGGGAGAGAAAGAGTAACCGAGAGAGTGAGGGCATGCAAGTGAAGGGAGGAATGGGAGAAATGAGCCAAGACTTGGGGAAATGAATGGGTAGTGCCTCTATTCATAAACCAACCCTCCATGATGACCTTTCCAAATGGTCCAATAGCTTGTCTTTAGATGGCAAGACTATTTAAAGAGAGGTAGCGCACTACCTAGATTAAGTGGCACCTATAATTTTAAAGGAATGATTGTAGCCTTATTTGTGTCTTTCTCATTGGTCCACCTAGTCATGAGTCACCACTTTAAAGAAGACCTTTGGAGGAGGTGGCACACCTATTATGGTGAAGTGGCACCTAAGGCCTTGAAAAAGTACTTGCCATCTTCTCATTGGTCCACTTGTATAATGAGCCATCTTGCAATTAATGATTTGGGTAAATTTGCTCTTCAAGGTTCACTTTAGGGTAATAATAACCCTACCTTAATAGGGACACATTAGCCCATAAGTCACTCCCTTCATTAATGGCCTGTAACGATGACTATAACACCTAAGCTTATGAGTAATCTCCCTCATTAATGGCTTGTAATGATATCCATCACACTGAAGCTTATGAGTCATCCTCTTCATTAATTAACTAACTTCAAAAGGACATAAATACAATCATAAGCTAAGTTCTTATTTTGCCACTTGGACACATGAGTCATCTTCCTCATTAAATTGTAAGCTTCCAAGGAACATAACGGCAATCATGAGAAATAAGTCAAGGTAAACGCCATCATTATTTAGTGAGAGTTTTTCACATTCATCCACAATCGTCTATTCTATTTGGACCAAGGTTTGTGGTTAATTCACGATCGAACGAGGTTGGATATAACCGAGCCTCATTGGCATAACTAGGTCAGTGGTTTATTCTGACAAGTGCATGGCCAGGATCAGCTAGGCCTATGGCCAGTTCTTGGTCCAAGTAACCAGGCCTAGGACTGGTCTGTGGCCGGTCCACGATCCCTGCAACATTCCATGGTTGGTTCGTGACCTATCAATGTTTGTGTATGGTCAATCCATGGTCGGTCATCGATTGTCATGTGATCGTGTGGGGTCGATCGATCCGACCCAATACACGGTCACACGAAATCGGTCAATAGTCATTCACGACCAATACAATGACCACACGAAGTCATCCACGATCGGTACATGACTGCACGGAATCG
Organism: Eucalyptus guilfoylei; assembly: GCA_016097605.1. Taxonomy (NCBI): domain Eukaryota; kingdom Viridiplantae; phylum Streptophyta; class Magnoliopsida; order Myrtales; family Myrtaceae; genus Eucalyptus; species Eucalyptus guilfoylei. The sequence goes on from CM027861.1 coordinate 38,704,889, forward strand.
ACCATAACCGTGACAGTACATGATTGTCCCATGACCGATCCTCATGGTCGAACAACCTATCCATGGTTAAATAATATGATCAACTTGTGTGATTGATGGACTGATTCACTGTCGATCCCGTGGCCAACCCATGGTCAATCTTTTGATTGAACATAGCTGATTCTTAGTCGCCTTTCCAAATCGAGCCAATTGATCCATGACCGATCCTTGGATCGATCTATGGCCGATCCCCATTATCGGCGTACCAATTGCTAGACCACCTTTCATGACCGAGACAGTGATCCGAACCATGGATGTCACATGACTCTTAAGTCCTTGACTAATATTATTAATTGGTTAATCTTCATTAGCAACATGTTTCTGCTTTTGCCGAGACTCCAACTTCTTGTCCAACTCTCAAGCAATGCAACTTATCCCTTTAGCAACATCTGTTCTCTCGGCTACTTATTCCATGCCTTCTTTTTGGTCAGAAATTCCATGCCTGTTGTCAACCTAGAAACTACAATCTTATTGCCTAATTTGGTACTGCTTGCCAACAACAGAAGCAATATTAACTAAGCATCGCTAGATCATCTTGTTTGACCGACTTAAGCCTCCAATCAATTAACACTTGCTTGATGATCACCAATTTTATGCAAAAGAACAATTTCGTTGTAGCAGGCGACTATTTAAACCTCGGTAACAAGTTTGCCTCATCAATTTCAAATTCAAGTTTGCCCCACTTGGGCAAATTTGATCTTTCAAAGCTCATCCTTCTCCTTTGCAATGCAAGTGGCTCCTCGTAGTAATCCCAGTTTGAAGACACCCACTCGCACTCTTGCCATTCTCATCAACGCGACTCTTCTCCTCAGTGGATAACCCATCCTCAGATTGATTGTCAATCAACTTCACATTATTACCTACCGATCACATGGCCAAAGAAGCCCCAGGCACATCGTAAAAAATCTACCACCATTAACTAATTACAGATCACAGGATCTCCTCCCAGTTCCACATTCTCCAACCTCAGTTCTCAAATCTCGTAACTCCCTGAGATTGACCTTATCCTTGTCCACACCTTCTTCTCCAATTGCACATTGCTATTATTGGCAAGTCCAATTCGAGCCCCCGATCTCGTTGGCCACCACCCTTGACAGTAATTCCAACATTTTCCTCATTAGATGGAGGCCAATCTAAGCCCTACATCGAGCAAGGGCAAGCTGAGATTTGATGCATCCTAAGGAACTTAGGATTTTGTAGTCATTGAAGGCGACCGACATCAAATAACTTCAAGTCAGTTTCTTGTCACATTGATCGATGAGAGCCTACATGACGACGCGAAGCTCACGAGCTCGCTGTGGGGAGGCTAATGATGGGGTCAAAGGTGATTTGGAGAAAAGATGAAGGCATGAGGAAGATGAAGAAAGAAAAAAAAAAGAAAGTGAAAATGAACAAATAAAAAAAAATAAAGAAAAAATGTTCTTGAATGAAAATGCCCCTGTTTATGAATAAGATTTGAAGTTTATATCAAAATTTGAGACATTTTCCACTTTAGATCTTTTTTTGAGAAAACGATTTCATTTTGAACTCTTATTTGAAATTTTTCATTAAGAAGATGGATAAATTAATTTTATAAATGGGATAGGAACATGGCCAATCACAATATAAAAAAATATTATATTTTTGGTGGACTCTACGTGGATTCGAATGTTCCTTTTTATGACATTAATACGAACTTTTTAGACTAAAGTCCGCCCAACAGTATCCGTGAGGAGTTACATGTATTTGTGGGCCAATATGTAGTGCAAACAAACTCAACAACTCGCAACGAATGATGTTTCTTTCTCTCGGTTCTCTCCATTCTGATTGGAGCTTCCGTGAACGCTGACGTCACCCGCAGCAAATGCGCCCCCATATTGGAGTTGAAAGGACGACCTCCTCTTCTCGGGCCTCCGAAGGAAAAGCATTGATCTCGTGTCATATTGGCACTTGATGTTGCCCGCGGGGGCTAACCACAGTTCCCCATTCATTTGAATATATCAAATTAATAACTCATCTATTTAGTTTCATAATATAATTTCCGATGTTTATGTTGCGACGAGATATTCCAAGTTGATGGCCACACTCAACATCCAATTATCATAAATCAAGTAAATATTATTTATATAAAAATCATCATTCATATGCTTAAAATATTTAGTCAATAAAAAATTTTTCATTATCGATAATAATTTATGTCTCAATATTTTCTTGCGTGATAAAATATTTTTTTATTTTATTTTTGAACTCACTATGGTTTGGACGATAAATGAAAGTGTATGGTGCATATGGATACGGGGATATTCATAGCAATCAAGAGAAACTTATAGCATGCGGAATTAGACCGTAGTTTTTGGCGTGGTGTCGAGGGTCGTAATTGGGCAACTATGGTCCTATCTTCTCTTGCTGTAGCTTGCGTTTTGCCTTACGCTTTGCCATTATTCAGGTTGACTTTAGTTTATTTTGTTTATTAACTAACAATAAACAACTATTTTAATTTCACCAAACATGCTTTAATTTGATAATATATTTCTTATTTAATTTTTTAATTACTATTTTCTTTTATACAGGCGGCACATCCATAGACCATTGCTTCCTTTGTGTTCGCAAACGAATATGGATTGCATGTGAAAGTCTACAGCATTGCATGAGTACTACTCAATTTTTTCTGATTAACCATGTCGTTCTATAGTTACATTTTTCTCATTTAAAAGACTGCTGGGTTAAATTGCTTAGAATTTATAATGAATGATGAACTACTGCTAATTATCAACTCTCTTTTAAATCTCTGCTGGGTGGTGTTCGGGACGGTGATTTCCCTTCCATTGTTGATCGGCTATTTCGTTCGTGGGAAGCAGTTTAAGAGCAGTTGATCATCTACTAAGCAAAGACATAGTCGCTGAATTTGTCGAAGTCTAGAGGATCTTATAGTTATAGATAAGTGGCTTACCAGCTTGAACTTTAAACAAGTTTACAAATGAGCTCTTGTGATTGTATGAATATAACCTAAGCATGCTTATTTTAGATTTGTAGATATTATTGACATGGTTGCTGTAGTTGTTGATGTATCGAGGACTTCAAACAAGTTTATGTATGAGCTCTTGTGATTGTGCAAATATAACCTATGCATGCTTATTTTAAATTCCGTATGTACATATCATTGATATCGTCACTAAATTTATTGAAGTCTGGAGGACCTTATAGATAGTGGTGTGGTAGCTTGAACTTCAAACAAGTTTACATATGAAAAGAAAAAAGACCAAAAGAAAAAGAAAAGGAAAAAAAATTATAAAAATTGTCTATATTGACACTAACTGGCATCCACGTCAGCAATTTTCATCCAATTCTTGTGAAAAAGGGCTACATTGGCATATTATCAACATGTTATGATTAAATTGATTAAATTGAAAGGTTTAACATTGAATTGATATTCGTGCAACAAGTTTAAAATTTTTTTAATAATTTTCCCTCCTTTTATTCCTTACAAGAAAGCATACAATTGACTTTCAAATCAATTTTGGGCGCCGATAGTAAGGAGCCAAAAGTTCATGGCAAAGGGTTTCATGTGGCAGTGAATTCAAAGTCGAAGAGGGGAGGACGAAGATGGTGATGATCCGATTAAAAATTCTCATTTAGATCTATCAATTCCTTTTAAAAAGTTTTATATTCATAGGCATGGTCAATGAACGAAAACTGCACGAAAGCTGCACGAATAGTTAATAGATCAATTTTACAGGCGGATGATGTTTTTATTTAGTAATTGATTGACAATCTCCCCTCTCAAGTTGCATCCCGAGGCCTCCTCGCCGCCGACAGCGTGTCAAAGCTTGCAACCCTCTCGATCCTTGCCCTTTGAGGGAGGTTCGGCAACCAGGCACGCTACGACAACGGCATCACGGCGTTCTCACTGTCTACGGTCCTCATCATGGGCGTGCCGGTGATGCAGGCCATGTCCAGCTAGGGGGCAGTCGACTTGGTGGTGCAACAGTGCGTGTGATAGTCACAGGTTTGGATCCCTTTACTTCTCCTGTTGATGGTCAAGGCACACCAAATTGTAAAGGTGAATGAGCGAAACCGCTTACCCACGACCGGAGAATTCAGGTCAGCATCAAACCATCAAGAACAATTTCAACATTCTCTGTCGCCTTTTTCATCATGTCCTATTCAAAATAAGGAGCCCGATAATTCTGGAATATACTAAAGTTTTGTTTTGGCTTCAAAGTAGGGATATGCCACCAGACCAGGTCTACCAAAGAACCAGACTGGCCCACCTTAAAGACAGGTTTGGGAACTGGCTCCGAGTAATACCCACCCGGGAACCAAATCAACTAGATTAGTTTGGGTACCAATTCTGTAAGCCAAAAAGTCCAAAACCCTATCTTTTTTTCCCCAGATTTCTAATCTTAAAACCGTGTTTTTCCTCTTGCACGGCACTCCTCCTTCGTCGTTCCTCTTCCTCGCTTGCTTCCCTCCCTCGCCGACTCGTGGTTGCACTGTCTATGGCATAGGATTTTTATTTTTCCTTATGATATTTGTTTATGATAAATAGCCTTATGGATCCTTAGTTTCGTTTATTCAAAAAGTTATATACTTATTGATTATATGTGCTTAATGTTTTAATATAAATTAGGAGGATTACGTTATTTTCTCGCGTATTAATGTAAAATTTGAAATCGTGTAGGATAATAGACGGCTACAAAACAAGTTCCGATGGAAACAAGTTTAACCCAGGAACCGGACCGAAAAAATATGTTGGTTCTAAAATGAGGTTTAGTGCAAATAGGGTCGGGTACAAAGTTCAAAAAATGAGAACCGGTTATGACAGGGTCGGAAACAGAGTTTAGGTTTAGAACCTACCCACCTTGGACCGGATCACCCCTACTTCAAAGTACCCAAATCACTAAAAAAAGTTTTAAAAAATATTAATTGCACCTTAAAACTGCAAAACCCTTGCTCAGCCTGGTCTTACATCAACCTATTCTCAAACACAGAGAAGCTCTTCCAGACTAGATTACTACGAAAGAATTTCGGAAACTGTATCTTGGTAATTAACATTAGAAACCTAAGATATATTGCAAAGGTTTATTGAAAAGAAATAACTTAAGCATCCCAGAAATCTGTGTTTGTATGAATACTATTGCTTAAATTGAATGCAAGTACCCAGAGAAGTACTTTAGAAAGAAATAGGTATGACGAACCATTTGTTCCACTAATATTGGTCGAAGTTATCATACAAATTACAATATTGCCTAGTCATATTAAGCCCCGTTGTGAAAATGCACCCTTGATGATTGCCAAATATAATTTATTCAAGCAGAATATGAAACGCTGCAATTGAAATACCATGCGATCTCTTTCCTCAAGCGAAAACTCTCACCGAAGAAGTCGATCGAAACAAGAAACAGAAAGATTTCTCACCTAAAACTTTTGGAAACCGTAAAGATGGACTTGCCTACCCGCATATACCCTACATGTCGCTGTGCGACATCAGTAGTTCCTCCAACAACTTATGGTCCAGATACTCGAACTCGATCATGACTCTGGAAGGCTCGGTAGAGCTGACACAGTGGATGATGACGAACCTGCTGATAAGAATGACGATGATGACAGCGAATGGGATGCCAAGAAAGAACTGTGGTGGCTGGAGACATTGTAATCATTCTGAGTGTAATATTGTTGCTCGTTGGGGAAGTTGAGGATGGCCAAATGGCCTCGAAAGGCAAAGGCAGCCCGGTCGTAGGCACGGCTCCTCCGCAGTCTCAAAGGTCCTGAGCCAGAGGCGGGTGCCATTCCTCAAGGGGTCCCAGATCTCAGCCGCAAACTTGCCCCAAGGGCGCCACCGGAATGCACAGTACCGGTTGTGATCACATCGCGACCGTGATCCCCTCTTCTTCCCCATCTCATCTTTGTTCTCACTGTTCTGATTATCTCTTGAAAAAGATCCTTCCATGGCAAAGTGAGTTAATATCAAATGAGGAAGTGAAGAGTGAGATAATTTGTGCTTGTACTTTTCAGTAAACTTTAAAAAGATAAAATGATTGCACGACAGTCTTTATTATCTTGTGAGAATAATAATTTATTATAAATTACAAAAAATCAAATCATAAATAATTATAAATTGTTATGAAATTTATTTTTTAAAAATTTATATTCACAATAAATTGTTATTCTCATAATATCTTAAAAATTATTTTACTAATATAGTCAATTTTAAATTTGGTGGCAACAAACAAATGGAGAGAAAATATTGGGTGGTCCGGGACCTCCACGTCAGCGTGGTCCCGGACCACTCACGCGGCGCCACGTGGAAGTCTGGGCCCCGTGCTGTCTTTCCTCCTCTTCTCTCCCACGTCGTTCCAGTTCAAACCAACGCGCGGGCATTCTCTCTCCTCTTTGCTCCTTCTCCTCTCTCTCCTCTCTCTTCTCACTCTATCCCCTCTTTCCTGACCCGACGACTCTCTCCCAAATCTCCGACGACGACGGCCGCGCTCTCTCCGACGACGGCGGCACTCCCTGCCGACGACGGCCTGTCTCTCTACTCGCCGGCCTCTTCCTCCCGACCTCTTTGTTCCCGAATCGCGCTCTCTCCTGACGCTGGGCTTTCTCCGACGAGGGCCGCGCTCTCTCCGCTATGGTCAAAGCCGTCTCTCCCGAGAAGCCCTAGATCTGCGACGACAATTCCCGCTTCACGTCGTACAGGGCCGACGAGGTCCTTGGTCGGAACTGGTGAGTTGGTCCCTCTCGTGTCGATTTGATTCGTGGGGCTTTTCCCGGCCGCCTCTGTTTTGGTCGGTCTAGCGGGTAGTGGAAATGGAGAGGATTTCTGGGCTCTGCTCTTCTTTTGTTTTGCTGTATAGGGGTATTCCTGGGATCTATCTGTCGGATGAAGGAGAGCTTGTTGTTTTGAAGTTTGAGATATGTTGTAAAGGAGCGATTTTTCCGGCTGCCTCTGTTTTGGTCGTTCTAGTGGGTAGTGGAAATGGAGAGGATTTCTGGGCTCTGATCTTCTTTGTCTTACTGTTTCGGGGTAGTCCTGGGATCTATCTGAAGAATGAAGGAGAGCTTGTTGCTTTGACGTTTGAGATTTGTTGTAAAGGAGCGACTTTTCGCGGAGGGTACGTGTTAACTCGTTTGGTATGTGAGAGAATTTGAAGGATAGAAGGAATACGAGGGAAGAGATGTTGATTGGTGTACCAGAGAGCGTGAAAATAGGGAGGTTTTATTGGTACATCATCAGTAATAATTTCAATTTGGGGTGTGGTCTTGTAATATAGATATAGCGTATTTAATAGGCAGACCAATCAGAATATTTTCTCTCTTTTCATCCAATTAACAACGTTGCCGCCTTTGCCTTTGCCACCTCCGACCAAAAGCTCCTCCAGTCTCACTCCCCAATTTAGCTGCCACCTTGCGCAACGCGAAGGATTACTTTACATGGCTAATCGCATTGCTCATAACTTGAAGGGTTCACAAGATTCTGGTTTCGCTGATCTTACCTTGTTTCGATTTTAAGATTCTGGTTTAGCTGCCGCCTTGTTATTGAACTTTCACACTTCTTGAGATGTTGCTGTTTATCTTACATTGGCTTGATAACAGGGTCTGCTATTGACATGATGACCAGCACCATAACTGTTGGTAGTCAAACCAACTGTTGCTCATAATGCTGAGGAGGAAACTGCTGTAAAGAATAAAATTTGGGATAGTCAAACCAGAAGGTGGCAAGCAATTGGCATGCTAAGGCATGTTCTGTTCAACTACTCTACCTTGGAGATTAAAGAAACATGCCATTGACTTCTTGCTTTGCACCACAGAAGGAGATATCTCATAGAGAGTGAGAGTGAAACTCTAGATTTCTCATAATTTGTTCCTAGCCATTTTGCTGCCTTGCAGGTATTATAGTGAAAGATGTTGATTTTATGCCATTTAATTTGTATATTCTTCTTATCATTAAAGTGCAAAATATAGGGGATTGAGAACGTCATCATGTACACATCGGATGCTGTGCTAAGGAAGAAAGCTTTTGATGTACTGGAAAGGGTTAGTGTTTTTTACTTAAGATCCTCTGCTCTTGCATCACTAAACAGCTCGTCGCTCTTGATTACAAATTGCAACTCTTCCTTTATGGTAACTGCATTAAAGCCTGCTTAAATGACATAAGGGTATTTTTTCTTTACATTGAAGGATGCATAATGTGACCTGATTGCCTACAACCTGTGTAGGTAGCCATCCTTCTAGATATTGTTAGAAAAGTGAGGCACTCCAAAACTACAAACGAATTGTCGCAAGGAAATGTTGATAAATTTTTCCATGAGACACCACTTTGGTCTGCTGAAGTGCTTGAACTGGTGGAATTGGTTTGGAAGCCTTCTAAGGGAGGCCCTCCAAGTCTTCTTGAACAAAGTGATGCGGTATATATACTCCTTATTATTGATTATTCCCATACTGTCTCCTTGCTTGGATGATGGCCGCTCCTTATTTCTTTTTAGGTTGTGACATTTTCCATGGTGTAGACTCTTCTGAATGGGTTTAAAGGTCATTGGTTTTCATAAGACCATTGAATGCTCAAAATGAATAGGAATAGCAAGCTGAAAAAGCCAATTCAAAAGTATCCATCTTTCAATGTTAACTTTTGAGACGGAAGTTGAGGGAAGTCTATATTTACATGTGACGTGCAATAACACATCCCAATTTCTTTTTTAGATAAAGCAAACACATTAGAAATGAGTTCACGATTGTGAATGGTAATTTTTTGTGGCATTACTTGAGTTAGGCAGAAGGAGTCCTAATCTCTAGCTTGCTGCTAAATTAGCTTTCTAAGAATTCAACCCGGCTTGAGGCCTGATGTCTAAGTTACCTTTTTATTAGTTTCTGACTTCTATGGTTGTCGCCTTATAGGATATTGCTTGCTCTAGGCATGATATGAAGTTGCTTATTTCAAGTGCCAAACTAGATGTGGACAAGTTCAGTGATTTTTTTCACTCCACCCTGATATTTAGATATCCAGGAAGGCAGTATCCAATTGAAATTCTTCACACCAGTGCACTTGAAGCAGATTACTTGGATGCAGCTATTGTTACTGCTCTTCAAATACATGTGCAGCAACCATGTGACGATATTTTGATTTTTCTTATCAGTCGAGAGGAAATTGAAGCATCGGAAGAGCTTTTGAAGCATATGTAAGGGGTTTTGGCTCCAAAATTGCCAAACTAATTATATGCCCAATATATGCTAATTAGCCTACAGATCTTCAGGCAAAGATATTTGAACCCACGCCAGAAGGTGCTCGTAAGGTGGTCCTTGTGACAAATAGTTTTAAGGTTGTATTTTTAATTGACTTGTGCAAGGCATAAGTGGATACAGAATGTGGACAGGGCTCCCAACGTTTCACTAGGACAAAATGTCCAGACAAGGATAAAGCAATTCTCTTTGATGAATAAGTTCAAGAAGAAAGTTCTCAGAGTGAGTTCTTGAATATTGCCTTGTTGGATTTCAGTGCCGTTCTTAGTGCAAAGTTAAACTCGAGTCGTGTTTCCCTCATTGTTAATGTAGGTAGTAGCAGACAATTTGGCTGATGAGCAAGTGGATCATATCAAAGAGATGTTCCACGTGATGGACACCGATAAAAATGGAGATCTGACATTTGAAGAGTTGAAACATGGCCCGGACAAATATGGACAGCAAGTTGCTGATTCTGATGTGCAGATGCTGATGGATGCAGTAAGATCACCTATTCAACAGCTTAGCACATTTTGTTTTTGACATGGTTTATGTTTTCTTCTTCCATGTTGACGCATTGTATGCTGTGAAGTGCATGATTTTGCTTAAATTGCAAGGCATTTGGAAGATTAAGGACGGATTACATAATACGGAACTATGTTTTTCATCAGTTAGTCAAAGATTTGATCATGAGGTTGTATCACCATTTCACATAATTGATAAAACTTCTTGCAAAATCAAGGGGATTTCTGATAATTTGATGAGTCACAATTTCTTGTATTAGCATCTAAAAGTAGAACTCCATCTTATATGAGAACAGGCTGATGAAGATGGAAGTGGAACGCTGAACTGTCAGGAGTTAATACTATGTCAATCCACTTGAGAAGGATTGGTAGCGATGACCACCTTACTTGAGCTTTTGAATTCTTTGACAAGAAACGAAGCGGATATATTGAATTTGATGAGTTGAAAGACGCTTTGATAGATGACAAATTTGGTCCGAACAACGAAATTTTTTTTGAAGACATAATTTTCAATGCTAACCAGAACAACCTGCAATTTGGAATCTGTGTAATCTTGTTCATATACGAAATAGAGTCCTCATTTTGTGGTGGATGTATTTCAGGATGGTCGGATCAGTTATGATGAATTCAAGGCCATGATGAAAACAAGCATGGACTGGAAAATGGCTTCACGCTAGTACTCGAGAGCGATGCTGAACGGGCATTGGGAAGGAGGCATTCTTCCCTCAGAGGCTAAAAGATGTTCCACTTCCCTCAGAGGCTAAAAGATGTTCCACCCATGGCTTCTTAATCTAATCCAGACGAATCGAGAAGAAACAAAATCGAAGTCTCATCAAAAGGGTATTGGGAAGGAGGCAGTATACAAAATCATTGCATTGGTTTGCTATTGCAGTGACATAAATGCTGTGAAAATTTTGAATACATGGGGTCTAAATAGTCAGATTCCTACGCCGCTTGGCATTCGAATTCTCTTTTTATGTTTTTATTTTCCGTAATTAAAGGGAAAATCAATTGAAACTACTAATCAGAGTTGGTTTGCAATGCCTATCCTAATCAACTTAAGGAATTTGAAGGCCCATATTGCAGCAACCTGACAATCTCCATGAGCATATGGTTTTTGGTGTTAAATGCAAAGCAATGTCATCGTAAAGTCGCATATTAACTTGCAAATCCCACATCATAGGATACTAGATCTTCTAGCTCATATCAAGTGAAATTGCCGCAAGTTTGAATACAGAACACAGGATATATTGAAAAACTCAGCCACATCTGTCAATTTCATGAAGTGAATTCACCTCTTGAGCCCCTCCATAGATCATAGTTTAGATAGAATATGTTGAATGATTTCATCTAGGTGTGTATATCAGATATATTGACCAAACGAAGCATTAGATATTTACTCATATAAATCAAAATTTCAAATCGTAACTTGAATATTGCAAATAAAATAAACAAATTGAGCTCATCCATCAATACCAGGAATCTATTAAAATTAAGATATATAGCTCTTTATGCTTCGCAACATTCAAATAAAGCTCATAAGAGACCCATCCAAGCTTCAAAGCAGCTATTGCTGTTGTCCACAAACGTGTCATGTTCCCATTAAACATACATTGCTTTTTCATGTAATAAATGACTGAACCCATGTGTTCGTGTTGATTGTGCACGTTCATATGAGAACTGCAATTATACTTCAGAAAAATTCTCTGTTTGAAGCACATCATACACAAGCAAAATCATCCTTTCGGTTTTTCAAACCGTCTGAGTTAGAGCGCCCCCACGCATCCAACTGAATACAAACTCCGAAGTAATTCCTTTCAAAATAAGGATCAGATGAGCTCCAATAGACAAAGTAATATGCAAAATATAAGACAAACGGAGTACATTTGCCTCTTCCAGCAGCAAATAGATGAAATATTAAATGATTGGTGACAATCACTATTTCTTTTTCTTTGCCAAATTAGTACGGTACCGACAATGAAACCCTACAGCCTATATACATGGGCCGGCATTATAGGCCGCCACCATCAACACACAACAAGAGTAAACACAGGCCGAAAGCTGCTGCTGCTCGTGCTTGAATCAGTCAGCACACCACACCAACAGTTAAGCCTCCTAATAATTGATATGTCACTGGGAACTTGAATGATTCATACCAATAATCCTTTTATAGGACACAGCCCATGCGCTTGAACTGGTTCCTTGTCCATGAAAGTCGTGTTTCTGGAGAAAACCATCCTTCTTTGTAAATTTTCCCGTCACTGCCCTCATTTGCAATGCTGGCACATCTGGCAAGTGGTTGCAGATTTAACATTAACATACATCGGTTCGGCTGAAACCAGCTCGAGTGCTGGTAGTTCCTTTTCCCCTTCCACCACCTCTACTTGCCTTGCTGCTCCCTCCATTCTTAGAGCTCGCTGCCCTGCTGCAACCACCATGGGAATCCACATCTGATAGCCCATTCTCCAATGCTCTCACGAGGTTGTCAAAGTAGTTTCTGGTCACACTGTAGCAACAAAAACAGATGTAAGAAAGTCAAAACGCATGTCTATGTGCACACATGGGTGCTACTTCTGAAGTCATAGCAGAGGCTATTAAGAAAAGTGTCTATGTAAACTACATTGCAGCTGAAGTAGAGAGGGCCACCAATCTTTTAATAAAAGGAGAGATGTGTTTGTGATGGAAAAACAGCTCCAAGAATTATTGTTTCCCACTAATACTCTATGAACTTAAATAAATAAACAAGTAATGGTCCAACAGCCTTCTAACTACCAACCAATGCCATATGCACTGGAAGATCATATTCTTGGTAAGTCCACTGTCCAGGTTTGACTTTCGAATCAACAATCTTTTTAGCATAAAAATCCAGTCAAAAGAACTAGTGAGAATGCTTTTGGCTCGAATTAGCTTTTAAGTTAACAATAAACTGCAGAGTCAATATTATTCCATAAAGTAAACTTTGAAAGCTTGACAATAAAGAGCGGGATTAGAAATAGGAATGCTATGCTCAGGATGAGTCATGAGCTTCGCCAGAACTTTTTTACATAATATATGAAGCCAAAAAGAAGATTCCGCATGAATATTACATACACTAATTTATCAGGAAGAAGCTGCTAATTGGTACATATCATGCTCTCTCCCGAAACGATAAAGCACATTTTTTGGCGAAAGGAATGTAATCACCAATTCCAATATTAGTATTTTCATGTGCTATTCAGAATAAAAATGGGCAGGCATTCGCCTATATGACAGAATGCCTATCCCCCCTCCTTTACGAGACACTTTTTTTTGAATCGTAGCCTAACTATTTCCCATTTCATAGATGGATATCTAGGGACTCAAGTCTAAATAAAATTGACTGTACACAATTGTAATTTGTACCAGACATATTTTACTCGACTAATTATGAAAATTGAATCTGACAAGAAGATACCTGGTAAGTCCAGCTAACTTGGTGCGGAAGTCATTAAAGTTACTAGAAGGATTCTCATCACTAAGGAACTGGTGAAGTTCCTTCCCTGCACACTGATGAAGCCTTTCCAATCCGAACTCTGCCTCACATGGTAAAGAAACCATTTCATGTAAGTAAATAGGAAAACAAGAAGGATATGCATGGCCATTGTCTATCCACAATCCTACTCTCCAATACAAACCTTGCAAATACTCAAAAAATTGTTTCTTAGCATGATCATATTCTGGTAGATAATAATCATATGCATATGTCCACTTGAGCACTTGCCTACACTCAACTATCTGCAAACATCAAAGGAGCCTAATTTAGTTTCACAGAAGCAGGTCAAGATAATAAATCAAAAACACTCCATCAGATTTTAACCTATATAACAGCTGTATTTACATTCCAAACTGAAAATCACATAAATCATATTTAAGTTGAATTAAGTAATAAAACCTGTTGTCAGGCCTCTATGATGAACTTCAACTGTGACTCCGGCTGGCATTGTGTGTCACTAAGCTTATTGAGCTGCCAAGAAGAAAAGACAAAAAATTATTTAATCAATAGCAAAGGGTCAGGAAGCATCAGCAGCACAACATAATTAAACCAGATGAATAGAAAAGCCATGCATCTTGCTTCCTATCACAAGAAAACAAAGATCAATTTGTTAATTTAACATCATAAGCAGTTTATCGCAACTCAACCTGCCCAGTTGCCACTTAGCATCAACACATTTACCCAGTATAGATTCTTTAGACACAACTGCAATCCTTAGTGTACTCAATATCCATGACTGTCAGACTAAAATGTTAGCCCAAGTACAGAGAGGCAAACACATACATAAACAAAGATCTTCCTGGTCTTGTAGCACTCCTTAATACAGCAATGTGAACCTAAGATCTATTTCTGCAGAAGTTACAACCAGAATACATTTGTCACAAAGACTCTTAAGTAATATTATTAATTAATAGAAAATTTGGCTGTTAGTGATGCAAAATGCTGTGAAATTAAATAACTGATATGGAATACTATTGATTTAGTAAGCGCTTCATCCTCTTCCTCCAATTTCCTTTCGTGTCATGGCAACAATTGAAAATGTTGCCGCAAGAAAACAAAAACCATATACACACAGCAATCGCAAATCAAAGTATGTTCTACTCCAGAGAGAACAAAATACTGATGAAGAAAACGTCATAAAGAAAGTTTCCTCTTGATGCTGCATGTAAAAACTGAGAAAAGAAGGACAAGTTGGGCATCGCTAATTCAATTCACCCTAAAAATAGATACATATTCACGTGATAGGATATGTGCTAACTGCTGAGTAGTTATGATGAATTCGCTTGTAACTGCGGAAAAGCTTTCCTTGAGTCCTACAAGCGAAATGTAATCCTGTATTCTGATTGGTCTGCCTATTAAATACGCTATATCTATATTACAAGACCACACCCCAAATTGAAATTATTACTGATGATGTACCAATAAAACCTCCCTATTTTCACGCTCTCTGGTACACCAATCAACATCTCTTCCCTCGTATTCCTTCTATCCTTCAAATTCTCTCACATACCAAACGAGTTAACACGTACCCTCCGCGAAAAGTCGCTCCTTTACAACAAATCTCAAACGTCAAAGCAACAAGCTCTCCTTCATTCTTCAGATAGATCCCAGGACTACCCCGAAACAGTAAGACAAAGAAGATCAGAGCCCAGAAATCCTCTCCATTTCCACTACCCACTAGAACGACCAAAACAGAGGCAGCCGGAAAAATCGCTCCTTTACAACATATCTCAAACTTCAAAACAACAAGCTCTCCTTCATCCGACAGATAGATCCCAGGAATACCCCTATACAGCAAAACAAAAGAAGAGCAGAGCCCAGAAATCCTCTCCATTTACACTACCCGCTAGACCGACCAAAACAGAGGCGGCCGGGAAAAGCCCCACGAATCAAATCGACACGAGAGGGACCAACTCACCAGTTCCGACCAAGGACCTCGTCGGCCCTGTACGAAGTGAAGCGGGAATTGTCGTCGCAGATCTAGGGCTTCTCGGGAGAGACGGCTTTGACCATAGCGGAGAGAGTGCGGCCCTCGTCGGAGAAAGCCCAGCGTCAGGAGAGAGCGCGATTCGGGAACAAAGAGGTCGGGAGGAAGAGGCCGGCGAGTAGAGAGACAGGCCGTCGTCGGCAGGGAGTGCCGCCGTCGTCGGAGAGAGCGCGGCCGTCGTCGGCAGGGAGTGCCGCCGTCGTCGGAGAGAGCGCGGCCGTCGTCGTCGGAGATTTGGGAGAGAGTCGTCGGGTCAGGAAAGAGGGGATAGAGTGAGAAGAGAGAGGAGAGAGAGGAGAAGGAGCAAAGAGGAGAGAGAATGCCCGCGCGTTGGTTTGAACTGGAACGACGTGGGAGAGAAGAGGAGGAGAGACAGCACGGGGCCCAGACTTCCACGTGGCGCCGCGTGAGTGGTCCGGGACCACGCTGACGTGGAGGTTCCGGACCACCCAATATTTTCTCACAAATGGAGGGTTGGTTTCTTACCTTTTACCCAAAAAAAAAAAAAACAAATGGAGGGTTGGTAGGTTATAGGGTTTGGTCAGGCAAGATGGGACGCGTTGAAAAGTTTGGGGTCGGGCGGGGGGAGTTCCTATCTGACGGTGGGGGATTCGTGTTTTTTTTGTCCTTTTGTGAGGAAGTTCGGAGAGAGACAAAAAGGATTTGGGCAAACATGACGCCCACGTTGCCTTGTGGAATTCTGATTGGACGATGGTTTTATTTTTCAACTTATTTATCATGTCACTCACATATTTATGTACATTGGGCCAGGTTGGCGGCAAAACTCAGATACGTGTGCATGAATGTGCATGACTTGCACGGTGAGGTAGCAAAATTAGTAGCAAATTAGAGCATGGACCTGATTTTTTTTCCTTTTAGTTAGAGGGGTGATGGTAAATATGCATCTACACTATTGAATCAGGCATACTTCATACTTGGCCTTTGATTTATCATCCGTTGTCCTCTTATATTGTATCCCTTACTTAAGGGATGCAAATAATGTGTCATCCCATGATATTATGTCAAAATACTGAATATGTCCACATATTATCCAAACTTAATTGTGATTTTCAAAAGAGTCACTTAAGTTCTTATCTAAATTTAGTCCACAATACCTAATGATTTGAATGCTTTAATCTCAGGGATACTAGATAAGACTCATACATCTTACTATCTAGATCCTAAGAAACTGACATCTTTAGCGATTCAAATCTCTGACAAAAAAAGAAGAAAGATCCAAATCATTTTATCCATAGCAACTTTAGGCAAGGTGGCAATTTATGTATTTCAAGGCTTTCTATCTACCTTCTTTGTTTGTTCTCCCTCTTATTTTTGTTTGTTCAATTAGATATAGAACATTTTAAAATTAATCGTGGTGGGTCCCCATCATGTTGAACTAGATGTCATGTGACTTTTACTACTATAGAATGCCAACTAAATTGTTATCGAACCAATACGATAAATTGGAAATGCCAAAGCTACATTGAATAAAAAACAACCTTAAATGCTCCTTTGTTCCCTCTAAATGAGTGATATTAAGTAATACATCCCAACATTTTAAATCGAATATTGAATCTTTATGATAGCATTATCAAATATATTCAGGCTAGTCTCCCAACCCCGCCTTTCTTTCCCAGCAAAATAAAAAGGTGGATGGTGCAAAGAGCAGAGAAATTAGAAAATCCATCCTTAGAAATATTGCATGGGCCGACTAATCTTCATTAATCACAAATTAACTCAACATCTCTCTCTCTCTCTCTTCCATTATGCTTTGCCAAGCAACCGTCACCATCGTTATCCTTTGACCATTAGACATTGATCTCGATGTGTAATGAGAATTTTGAAAATAGATTTTTTTTTTCTTTTGAGTATGTAATAGCTACCTCTCTATGTAAATGTTTCATGTATAACTCACCAATGGAAAATCAAGGACACGAGGATGACGCAAGTCTCACTTTCTAGATGTCCTGACGACTCTATGACGGTCGAGAACATAAGCGCGAGGATGACGCAAGTCTTATCTATCCTGACGTGATCGTCTTTGTTCAGCAATTTTGGGAGAGGAGGACGTGAACGCTCAGGAATGGCTGACCATTTGGATTTTCCCTGTGGGGTGGGACCATCTTGAACAACCCTTTTTCTAATATAGAAGTACATGTTCCAATATTGTGGGATCGTAGAAATGATATTACATTTTAACTAGTAAAGCCCTTAGACATAATCTCTGGTCCCCCATGGGGCACTCCAAAACAAGATGGAATCATTATCTCAGTCTTTCACTACGTTGAACCGGAGAAATTATCTAAAAAGTCGTGAATTTATTATATTTTTGTTAATTTAATTATGAATCTTTAAATTTTATCAATTGAGTTCTAAATTTTTTTTCATATTTTGCCCATTAAATTTATCCGGTCAATTTTGATTGGAATTTACCGATATAAACATCGTCTATCCTAATAATATTAATTTTTCTTCTTTTTCCTTTCTTCTACCTTTTGCCGTTAGCCGGCCACCGGCTATGGCTAGGCAGGCTAGCCTCACCCCCCACGGCAGAGAGCAACTTCTCAACCCCATAGGAGAGAGCAACTTGGCGATGGCGGGCCACCAGCAAAAGAAAAAGGAAAGGAAAAAAGTTATAAAATAAAGCCAACTGCTATATAAAAAGTATTATGATATTTTGTGTTTTTTTTGGCGGAATCTAATGTTTTGTAACATGTAATTAATAAAATTTTGGGTTAAAAATTAAATAGGTACACATGTGATAAATTTATTAAAAACTAGCTTTTGGACTATAAAAAATTTTCAAAATGGTACGCCTATGAATAATTTACTCTTTATTAATTTCTGTTAAATTTTACAATTAGAATTGCTAAGTTAGATGGCATGTGATAGTTGATAGGTATATTAGTTTTGAGTTTTACCTTTCATTTATTACAGATGAACCAGTTTGTGATTTTTAATTGTATTAATTTAATCTTAAGAAAATTAACATCGGGTAAATATGTCAAAGATATATTAATTCGATTTTTTTTTATGATTTTCGTGTATTGACTCTAAAAACTTTTTAGACTTAAATCTACCCAAATATTTCTGTGACGTTGTGCAAGCATTTGTGGGCCAACAATAAGTGCAGACAAACTCAACGACTACCACCCGAATGGTCTCCCTCTGTCTCTGTCCCCGGAATTCTGATCGACGCTTCCGTGCACGTTGACGTCACCCAGGCAAAATGCGCAGCCCAGATTGAATTTGAAATGACGACCTTTCCTTTTTGGTCCTCCGAAGAAAAAAAAACATGGATCTCGTGTCATACAGGCAACTGACGTTGCATGCGGCGGCTAACCAAAGTTCCCCATTCATTTGAAGTTATCAAATTACTGACTCATCCATTTAATTTTTATAATTAAATTTGCAATGTTTATATTAGGATGGGATATTCCAAATTGATGGCTACGTCCAATTGTCATGAATCACATAAAAGTTATTTCTGTAAGTAATGACACGCCAGACTCATTTCTATTAACAATAATGAGGAAGAATTCTTGCCTAGATTAGTAGTGCACATGGATTTTACAGGATTAGTGCCATGATAGGCTTGATTTATGACATATGTACAAAGAGGTGATTATTTAGGCTCCGTATGTTTTACGAAAATGGATAACTTGAATAATACTTTCCTAAAATTGACTGATTATATCAATTAAAATAATTAATTAGTGAAATATATTTTCATTATTCATAACAATATATATCTACATATTTTCGTGGATAATGAAAATATTTTTTGTTATATTCATTTTTGTAAGTAATATAAATAATCATTTTAGAATGAAATCAAACACTTACTCCACAATTCAAGCAATATTAATAATAGGTGATGTGAAATGTTACTATTATGAATTATAGATTGTTATATGCCTATTAAGTCTTTATTAAGTACGAGTTACCTCCCTCCCTCTCCCTCTCTCTTACGAGGATTTTCAAAAGAGGATCTTCTTAAGTATGTAAAAGCACAAGTGAGGGCTCTTGTTGAGCAATAAAAGTTGCTAAATGAAAAGAATAATATTGCATGAACTAAATTCTTTTTACTAAAAGTTAGTTCACAAGAAAAATCACTTTGGATTTTGAAAAGATGGGACACACCCACAATTCAATCTAATACTGTCAATATGCTTGATAGGCAAACTTTAGTAAGTTTTTGTGCTAATGCCACAGGCGTTCCCCCAATTGTTCTCATGGTTTAAAGTTATCCCTAATTTCTTTTCGTTTAATTTAATCACTGAAATTTTTTTAAATCGATTTGATGTGATCTTCTTGTTAAATTAAGCGTCTTGTCACGTGCTTTTGGCTGATTTGGGGCACCGCCAATGCGACGAATGGACAAAAATATAAATGCAGAGCGTCACCTCTTGTTTTTTCTTTTTCCATCGCACATGTATTCACTTACACTTATATATATATAAATGCACTAGAAGTCTTAAAATTTATCAAAAAAATGTAATTGAGCGCTAAAATTTTTAAAAAGTGTAATCAAACTCTAAAATTTGTCACAAGAGCACAATCGAGTCCTAAAATATTTAAGAAGTGTAATTAAGTTCTCAAACTATTTAAGAAAGTACAATCAAGTTTTAAAACTTTTAAAAAGTACAATCGACCAAAAGGCTTGATTGGATAGATTTTGTATGTCACGTCTCGAATCTCAAGCATGTGCACATCTCTCGATAGTCAATAAAACTTGTGACGTTCCTAGGACGCGTCTTCAACCCAATCGATTATGCACATGCGAAAACGAATTAACTAATCCCCTAACAATAACAGACATGTGATAGAAAAGCATGACAATCAATTTTAAATCAAACATACTTTTATAAACAATCTGGCTTATACACAGAGGCCAACTTTAAGGTCTATGTATAAGAGGTCTATCTCTAAGCAGAACTATTGAGCCACCTATGCTCTAGACCCTTCCGCCTCAAACTCTAGGTTCTTCACACAAGAGACCTGAAAATTGTAATCTACGACAGGGTGAGATATAAATCTCAGCAAGTTCACGTCCTAAACCCCGACTAGGAAGATAATACACTTAGAGGCAGTCTACACACACAACCAATGAAACTTACCTCGCCTCAGTTCCTTCCTGCATATCAATACAGTTCGTAAAACTTATGCATATACTCAATGCACTTATCAAGCAATTCACAAGAGTCCCGATTATAAGGCCGAATCGTTATGACACGTTTCATTCAGTGTCACACAATTTCGTCCTATAATCAGGCGCGAGTAACTCATATCAATGGTTCAATCCACACTTGATATTCACTCTCAATATTGAAATTCCCAATTCAACTCAACATCCCCACTCAATAATTCGACTCCACATTCCAACTCAATACTCATTATTAGGCTCAAGGTTCTAGAGGTGCCCCCTCCCTATGAAGTTCCGACATCGTGTGGCACTTAGTCCCTGACCACAAACAACAATAGCTCAAGGTACTAGAGATGGCTCCCACGAAGTCATGCTGTCGTGTAATACTTAGTCCCGACTATCATAAGCA
Source organism: Eucalyptus guilfoylei (assembly GCA_016097605.1). Taxonomy (NCBI): domain Eukaryota; kingdom Viridiplantae; phylum Streptophyta; class Magnoliopsida; order Myrtales; family Myrtaceae; genus Eucalyptus; species Eucalyptus guilfoylei. The sequence continues at coordinate 38,725,700 of CM027861.1, forward strand.
ATAGCTCAAGGTACTAGAGGTGGCTCCCACAAAGTCACGCTGTTGTGTATCACTTAGTTCTTGGCCACGAAAAACACTAGTACAAGGTTCTAGAGGTAACTCACATGAAGTCTCGCTGTCGTGTAGTACTTAGTTCTTGACTATGCATGACATTACTGTAAGACTTCTAGAGGTAGCTCCCATATGACTTAAGTCACCATGTAGCACTTAGTCATTGACTACAATAAGCAATGGTACAAGGTACTAGAGCTGGCTTACACAAAGTTCCATTATCGTGTAGCACTTAGTTTTTTACCAGCTTACAATCCAATGGGTTCCCTCAACACAACACATGTCACCTCAATTTTCAATAGTCATCTTGCCCTGACTATAAACCATCACATGATCACTCAATCACGGCCAAGAGTATTGTGCTTAGCATAAGATAACTAACTTGGCCTATTTTCTTCATGATAAAAATACCCGATAAAAATAATCATATGTGGGTACACGGTCGGTTTGAGCCAAAAATACAATATCACCCTTTTAAAAAATCTCACTATTTAATATAGTGTCTAAAAACATTTTTGGCGTTAAACATCGACGCCTGGTATTTTCTAATTAAAATACCAAATTTTCACAATTTTAGGATAAATACTCAAAATTTCAATCACCACTCAATTTACACAAACGAATACTCAATTGCATAAACTAAACACAACATTGCAATTAGCACAAAAATTCCGGTCACCGACTATCCGGTATTATTTCCAGAAAATATTAAATAATTAAATAAATGCAATTAAATACCATAAATACCAACTTAGGTCGGAAATACTAAATTGACCACCTAAACGGGCCTAGAAAGTTTCTGAACCTATCTAGATAAATAGCACAACCTCATTAGCCTTTAATTAGTCTATCCTAACCACCTAACATGCACAATTGAATAATTAAATCTATAATCTAAACAAACTAACCACATAATCTCATCTTAAGCTAAATTAATCACCCCTTAAGCATCATTAGCACCCTAATGAGAGTTTATTGCATAAATTCATCGATTTAGTGCAAAAATCGGTTCACGGCAGCGGTGGCGCGACGGCGGCCGAAACTCGGGCTTATGGCGACGTCGAAGGGAGCTTAGATCGGGTCGAAAAGGCCTTGCAAGCCCACAACAAAACTATTGGGCTTGGTTCAACGGGGTTGAAGCTTGCGGGTTGGACCAACTTCGATGGCGTGGCAACGACGGAGCTGGAAAACCGGGCTGGCTTCGAGAGGGGTGGAGACGTGCGGACGTTGGGCTGGAATGTGTGGGCTACAGCGGTGATTTGGGTAGGAAGTCAAGAAGAACGGCGGGCTGACTCCGTAAGAGAAGGGGATGTCGATGAGGCTGCATGAGTCAACCTCAGAAGGTTCGCTGGAATGTTTGACTTGGTGGGAGGGAAATGGGGACGACGAGTGGATGCTGGGCTTGAGCGGGCAGAGGAAATGATATGCTGGTGAAGACGTGAAGGGTAGTAGGATTGAGTCACTGGCAGAGGGGAAACAAACGAAGGAAAGAGGCGAGCTAGCAATGGTAGCGTGAAGGAGAGTCGGTCGTTGGTGGGGGATGTTGCGGATGTGGCAGTGAGGGAAGAAATGGAGGGAACTCTGGTGCGAGTGGAGAGGAGAAACAACTTGCGACTGAAAGGAAAATTGGAGGAGCTCGAGTCTTCAAAGGAAAATGAAAGAAAAGCAGAAGCAGCTGGTTTCGGTCCAAGGAAGAGAAGACCGTCGCACGAAGGAGAGGGGAGCAGCTGGCTTGGCGTGTGAAGGAAGCTGAAGAGGGAGAGAAAGTCAATAGTAAATATCACATTTCATCATTTCAAAATCCCACAAGCTTTCTTGTTAATCCCTTTTGTCCCCCCCCCCCAAATCATGATGAAAAATCCCACAAGCTTTCTTGTTAATCCCTTTTGTCCTCCCCCCCCCCCCCCCCCCAAATCACTTCTTTAAACATAAATCCCACAATTTGCTAAGTTGATGCTAATTGTTTCAGCCCCTACACAAGCCTACTAATTTCACAATTTGGGAATTCAATTTCATCACAATTCATTCCAAATTAGTAGTCAAATTTGATGGGGAGGAAGCCCACACCATTTCCACAATTTCCCTTCACCAAGTATCTCACTTTGGAGGCAATAAATCCTATCTATTTGGCCCATTCGAATTTCCTTTTGTTTCCAAATCCTCCGAAATTGATTTTCCGTAAAAATTTCGGGCCCGCCAAAAATTCTTAAAAGGATGAGTCGACGTTCTTAAAATAAATTGTGACATGCTAGAATATTCAATTTTCTGAAATCTGGTTTAATTTCGTGATTAATTTCAATCAAACGCGATTTTAGTGTGACCTAATCTACTAGGTAGCTTTTGGGAATTTTTAGCGCAATTAACCCGTGATCGATTATTTTCGAACCACATTGTACATCTTCAACTCGCGACTCTCGGTTGTCGTCAAATACGGGCACAAGGCACCAAAATGATAGAAAAATCGGTCTAGTGTCGATCGACAAGAATTTTACAATTAGGTGGAATCACCCACACTTAATCACATGGCTCTGTCGACTTGACCTATCTTCGGTCTCCAATCGATTTTTAATTGTGCCGTAATGACTTTTGTAGATTAGCACAGTCAAGCAGTCGATTCTTGGTCGAATTTTCAAATCTATTGCGTTTAGATTCCTTAATGACTTCACCTGATAGACTAGTTATCTCGTGAGTGGCCAACTCAGAGAAAAGAACTATAGGCGCATTGATGAAAAGCCTAACTTATCCAATTGAAAACAGAACTTGAAAATCAAGATGTCACATTGTAAATTTTAGAATTTGATTGCACTTTTTTATTAGTTTTAATACTCAATTATACTTTCATGACAAATTTTAGGATTTAATTGTACTTTTTCAAAATTTTATGACTTAATTGCACTTTCATGATAAGTTTTAAGACTCTCAATGCACTTATCACTTTTCTTTTTTTTCCTTTTTGTTTTTTCTTCTTCTTTCACCCTTCCTCCTCTACACCTGCAAAGACTACGGCTGCATAGATTCACCATCTAAACCCATCGCCCGTTGTCAAAAATTCATCACTCCGTCACTATGACCTGCTGACAACACTCGTTCTCTTCAATCATCAACATTAATAGAGCCCTAGCTCATCTCTCCCTAATCACCATTGATGGAATCCCAATAGTTCTCTCTGTTCAGACCATAATCAGGGTCTCGCGTATGAAAATTGTGATCTCTAAGCACGAATCGAGGTTGTGCAACCAAGATAAAAGATCAAACTCAACTTGATTGGCGTCGCAAGTCAGAGAAAAATAGAGATAGAGGATGGGGCTGGTGGCGGCTGACATTAGTGAGGGGGTGGCCGATACGGTCAAGTTTGGTGGTGGTGGCATTTAAGTCCATGGATTGCGGCGGATGGAGCCAGTGGTGGGTTGTGGTGTGGATAGCTTGATGGTCAAAAGAGAAAGAGAGAAGTCCAACTACAACGAGGACAACATGTGATACCCACGTCATGCTAGCGTGTCTCACAAAATGATGTCATTGTTTATGTAACTAATATCGTTATTGACACCCAAAATTACTCCTGAGATCACATGATAGCCACAAGAGAATATTGGATGAAATGCCTTGTTTTGGTTGAATGAAATGCCCTAATTTGGTTCACAAAATTAAAGGAAAACAACTTTTGTGAAGGCTACTTAAACTAAGTCCCCATGAAATTCTAGAAGCCAACTCCAGAGTCGGCATCCAGGTAATTGATGGCCACATATTAGGCTATGAGGATAGTGTACCATATTTAAAGATAATATGGGATTAGCACTAGGACTCAAGTGAGAATAACTGCTACGAGAAATGCGCACGAAAATGGGGAACAATTATTTGTTTGATGAGCAAGTTGCACGAGTATCGTCGATGGGTCAAGAAGCGATTGTTAAAGGATAAGGTCGTTCAGAAGGAATGAAAAACGTGGAGATTGTGAAGAGTAGTGACCAAGGAAAAGTAACCGACCGAGGAACGTGGTCCACACTATAAACATTGTAGCTTCTCCAAAGAGAAGGCCCTCCCCCAAACAACACATCCTTTACTTTATCTTTATTTTATCACACCTTAGTCGTAGTTTTCAAGATTCTCGTCGTTAATTAAATTCCAGTGTGTATCTGTTGACATCTAAATTTTGATTAGGTTTTTAATTAAGCCTTAGTTTCTTTATTTAAAATAACAAAAAAACAAAAAATTAAATAAAATAACAAACAAAAAAACAAAAGAAAACAAGTAGTAGCCACCGGGGTTGGGCCTACAAGCCCAACCCCTCCTTTTTTTCTCTCGTGCAGGCCCCCATGGCCCGGCTTGCGCGACCCGGCCTGGCCCCCTCTTCTCTCCTCTTGTCTTCTTCCTCCATGGATGAGCAGCATGTGCAGGGAGCTCTGACGCACGCGATGCTGGATGGAGGGGCGGATGGCGATGTACGGCGTAGCAGGAGGAAAAGACCTGTCTTCAATGCGATGCTGGTTCGGCCAGCGAAGGCCGTTCGGTGTGCGAAGGACTGACGAAGTCATTGTTTGAAGTTAAGGTCTATCTAATAATGGTGGCTGAAAGTTGGTGCCGGTGTTTGGAAGCGGTTGCCGGAAGGGAAGGTTGGGAGTTGATATCACGTTCTTGTGAGTCGTGGCCGGTGGTCCAGTGGTAGTGTCCAGCGAATTGCAGTGGTGATAGTATTCGCTGATGCTAAAGGTTGGGCGTTTAAAAATGTCTGGCGATGAAATATGTTGTTCTTGGTTTAAGAAGAGATGATGTGGGCGTTATCGTTAAATTCTTTTTATTCTGAAATCGATATGGGATGCTGAAGTTTCTGGGTTGATGAACGGAGGCGTTATGGCCGAGAACTGCTAACGTTGGTGATGGCCACGTGGAGAGGATAATAAGGGCGTTAATTGTCTCTTTAGTTTAGTATGAGCTCAGATAGGCTTTCGGCCAAATTTGGGTTTACAGTTACAGCTAAATTAGACCTTGATGGGTTTGGATTTTGTTTGGGCTTTAGAGGATTTGGACCTGCTAGATCAAAGGTTATTTTGGGGACGAGATTTGGTTTAGGCCACATTGGGCTTTTTTCGTTAAGTCAGATTGGACGTTTGCTTTGAACAAGCTAGAAATCAGAGCCCAATTGTGTGCAGGGCCCTGACCCATAAGGCCTAAGTGTCACCCATTTTCGAAAAAAAAAATTGCAAAAAAATTAAAAATTAAAAATAGAAAATAACTTAGAAATAGTTCCTTACCTAGTTGTGTGGGTTAGGAATTAGATGAAGCTTAGTTTCTTTTTGATTAGTACATATATTAGTTTAGATATTTTAGTGTGTACCTTTAGTATGAGTTTAGTCTTCATAGATAAATCTTTTTAGGTAAGAAATTGCGCTTGATTTGAACTTAGCACATGAGGGTTGCTATCCCAGGACATAGAACAAAGCCATGTATATTTTTTACCTGACAAGTATTGGGTCTTATTTCTCGCACTTCAAGCATTTTCAATACTTAAATGTTTACTTCTTGCACTTTCAATACATTGATAGATATTTTCCTTTAGGATTTCCTTTTATATGATTTTCCAGGTATCTGAGCATAAGGTGACGATGCCATGGTGGCTGTGGATTTTTTATTTTGTCTAGCCGCATGAAGCGCTTTGGTCGTGGCTCTCCCCACTATCGACGGAAATGTCAATTTGAACTTTTTCACCGAGTGAAGCTTCGCGTGAGGATCCTAGGATCAAGTGGTTAGGAATTTATTAAAATATGGACGGGTCTTTCCTAGCTTTCACATCATTAGAATCAGCACATACGTTTACATGAGAAACAAATATATTCCAAATTGTCATAATCACTGAAAAATTCCACATTCTTTATTGAAGTGCACCAGCTTTATGGGTTTGATTGTTCTTGACTGATCACTGTCGAGAATCAAAACGCGAAGAACGCTCCTTGTTTTCTTTGCGTTTTGTTTAGGGAGTGCCGAGTCTACGAACGTGGAACTGTTTTGACTATCAATGTTGACTAAGATTAAGAAATAGTTTGGATTTTGTATGGATTGTTACCATTTCAATTAAGGCATTGCAAGGTCGGATTTTTTTGGCATTATAGATTAGTTTTTGGACATGTTAGGTAAGTCTTTGGACATGTGCACACCATGTCCCTTGGGTTAACGTAGATATGTCTAATCGTTCCGATCTCTGTTGCAACTGCAATACATATGAACTGTAGCATAAGTTCTAGATGAAGCAAAAAATAAATCTAACATAAACTCGAAAAGGAAATGGATTGTGAATTGTGATCATTAGTTTAGTACCAGTTCTCTCTTTGTGATGATATAAATGTCGCTTCTCTCGTTGGCCTTACAAGGCTTACTTTGGAATAAGCAAGACATCGGTTGCATCAGTTGAAGCTGTAGGAGACTAGGTCTACTTTGAGCCCCCACAAATAGAAATCAACCATAGTTTTTATCTAAGTTCATTCAAATTTAATTATTTGTAAATTACACTAGCATTCTTATCTAAATCAAATGTTATAAGAACATAGCTAATTCCGAATATTTCGTATCAAAGTGTAGGATAATGCTAAGAAAGGGTCGCTAGCAATGGTTGTGCCCCTCACCCTTTTGCTAATAAAAACGAAAAGCAAATACTCTGCGGATTGGATGGCACTGAACTAGCTGACTTTTCCCTCGGTCTCGTGCTCCCACAAGGCAGACTATTTGTCTTGCCATGAACAAAGGGAAGGATAAAGAGGAGAGTGCAATGTCTCCTTGGACATCAAGGAACGGAATCAAATCCTTCATTTCGTTCATTAAATTTTAAGAAATTAGTGAGCAAAATAAAATCGATACCAATCATTCTAGACTTGATTTTGGTCCAACAACCAGCCGCCATGCTTCCATTTCACTCACGTGCTCAACTGCTATGTGGCCCTCAAGAGGTGGGCATCCAAATATAAAATTCTCTAGTGACTATTTTGATTGTCCAATCCAATGTATTATAACCTCTCCCCACATCTACAATAATGTAGTTTAGAATATTTTTATCTCCAACATCCCACCATATTTGACTCTTCCCATATTCAATTAATCTCCCATCAAATCAAATTTCCGCTCTCGTGTATATAAGTCATCTTCTCTGACACTAATCCACTGAATCTATCACCAACTATCTTCCCACGTTGTTCCCTTTCACCTTTAAAAATGGAATCTCATTTCTCCCACGACCAGACACCAAAACTCCCATCACCACCAAATTCCTTCATCACCCCCCAGTCTTTTTCTTGGGAAGAGCTTCTCTTTAGCCACAACTCACTCCCGTTCAACCTTAGCAACTCTCAAGATAGACTTCTATTGGAAGTCATAGCACAAGGAACCGTGAAAGAATCGTGCGAATCCGAGTCCGCATCCTCGACTGGAGTCGGTGAGGAGGAGGTCACTTCAAGCCTTGCGATGGAGAAGCTCAAGTCGAATAGGAAGGCCTACCGAGGTGTGAGAAGGCGGCCGTGGGGGAAATATGCTGCCGAGATCCGAGACTCGACACGGAATGGGAACCGGGTCTGGCTCGGGACATTCGACACGGCAGAGGCTGCTGCTCTGGCCTACGACCAAGCCGCATTCGTGCTGCGGGGGTCCTTGGCCGTGCTTAATTTCCCGCTAGAAAAGGTTAGGGAGTCGCTTAAGGGAGTGGAGTATACTTGTGTGGGTGGCTGCTCTCCTGTGGAGGCACTAAAGAGGAGGCATTCTATGAGGAAGAGGCTGTTGGTCAAAAAAGATCAAGAGAAAGATGAGGAAACGAGGAAGCAGAATTTGGTGGTGCTAGAGGATCTAGGGCCTGAATATCTGGAGCAGCTATTAAGTTCTTCCAAAAGCAGTGATACCGTTTGGTGAATAGAGGAAATGCTTTGTCACCAATTGTTGAGAAAAGTGGAGGAAGGTCTTAAATTACATGTATGAATCATAGTTAGGTTCGTGACCATTCAAATGTTGAAATCAAGTCATAAATCTTTTGATGAAAATGCATTAGTTAGTTGTTCTAACGGTCAACTTGTTCTAGTTGTTCCTATGGTCAGCTTGACCTGCAATATCACCCGTGTGGCAATTATAGAACATGCCTCATTTTCGGCTATCATGTAACTGATTTATGGTGCATCAATTAAAATGTTTAGAATTCTATCTCATCACTTAACCAACATTGGAATTTCTGGAAGAGTTCTTCCCACAGATTCTAATTGTTTATTTACCCATTTTGACAAATGAGCTACAACACAAACAAGGCACTTGGAAGATAAACAATATCCACTTAGTCTTCATGGAAAGTTCAAGCTCCAGGCGTTTGCTGAGTTTTAAATTTTCAGTCAAATAAAAGTCAACATTTGACCGTGTGCTCTCGGCTTATACTATTCTTAATCAGTGTAGGTTCACTAAATAACATGTACTTTTTTCTCTTGTTTGTGCATACCCTCGGAATAGTTGGTGGTATCTTAGAAAAGTCCTATATAGGAAGAAGTTGCCTCCGCAAGAAATTGCCTAGAAATTCTGGACTTATATATAGGACTAATAATTTGGGAGACAATTCATCTATACAATAAGGGTGCTCACATGAGTTTAACCATTATCGTATATGAATAGGTTGACCCATTTATATATGATTAGCAGATGTATTTTGCGAGTTGAATATTTCACTATGTTTAGTCATATTTATTAAATAGGCTAACATAATGCCCATGTTGTAAACATATATTGGTACTTATATATATCTAGACACATTCTTTACTAGTTCAAAACATGTCGAATGTATCATGTCGTTTATACTCACATTGTTTGATAATGAGGTTTACATGCTTTTAATGTATATCGGTATCCCTCCACCAATAAGTTCAAGCTTTTAGATTGGACTTTCTAATATGATATTGGAGCCGGAATTTGCTCATTTCAAGTGTGGGTTCACCCAAGTTAATCAAATTTTATGTGCCACTCGTGTTACGTATAGTTTCCTTCCATCTATCAGTTTAAACTTTTTATAGCCAATTCAATAATAAACTTTTTAATTTGATGAATTTAATTCAAAACAGTTTGACAGTTTGCCAATTTAGTCATTCTACCTAAAATTGGTTAGAAATTACTGACGTGGCGGCTGACCATTCTATAAGGCACGGCCGATAATATTGATAATTTTTACAATACTTAGCCATCTTTATAGAATATTTCTTGAAAGTTGAATTCATCCTTTATTTTTCCTTCTTAATTTTTGAGATGTTTTTTTTTTCTTTTCATTTTTTTCATTGGTTATCTTCTCGTAAGGGTTGCCGGGGTTGTCAACCCTCAAATAGCCATTGGATTGAGGGCCTGCAAGCCCTCACCAACCACAACTAAGGGTTAAATAAAATAAAAATAATAAAAATTAAGGAAATTATAAAAATCGTCAACATTGGTGTTAGCCGTGTTACATTAAACTCGGAAATGTTACCACTGATCAATTTTTTTTCAAAATGACAAAAATAATAAATTGTCAAAAATGTATGAGTAAATTGGATATATTGAAGAATTTAAGTTTAAGTTAATTGTCAGATGATAGGTTTAGGACTTTTTAGACACAATTTATTATGAAATAAATGCATAATTGTCAACCCTATTTTGACTCACTCCCAAGATGACTCGCATCCGGACGCGATTGTCTGAACTCCAAAGATTTTATTAGGTCCGCCCACAGTTATTCCCAAGTGTAATCCTCCTCATCCATTTACATTTTTCTGTGGATCTAAATGGGTTTAGGTGTTACCTTTTCCTTGATATTAATGATTGCGATCGCTTTGGGGATAATGACAAATTTCACTCTAATAAAACTGGATGCTTGTATCGACCAAAAAAAAAAAAAAACTGGATGCTTGGACCGTCAAAGCTCATATATGTAACGTCCTTCTATACGACTAGGTTTCTAATCCCCACTAGCCCCACGAGACTTATTATGTACTGAAACCCTTTTACCTTGTTATCATGTTTTTCTTTAAAGAAATGAAATAGATATTATTTGATCCAAAAAAAAAGGGGAATAGATGCTTTTCTGGAAAAAAAAAAAATCGGTGTTGATGGCAATTTCAGCCGCCATGAAGATAGAGATAAAAGTGGGATGAAGAGATTGGTGGTGGTGGTGGTGGTGGTGCTTGTGGAGATGAAGGATCACATGAGAGACTCGGAGAATTGAAAGAATAAAGGTTTTGTGGGCAAGGATCACATCATCGATTCAAATTGGTGTCTAACTTAAAGTGCTGAAGGTCCGTTGTAGTTACCAAAATTAGGTCAAATTGAGGGGAAAGCTTTCTTTTACTTCAGTGAACTATTTTTTACAATCTTTTTACTAGAAGAAAATCTATCAAGGGAAAACTATTTAAAAAATTTAAATTTATTATACGGCTAGTAATATTTTTCAAATTATTTACGTAATAGTCTAATCAGGCCAGTATTGATGTTCTTACGTAATACGACAAGTAACTAATATGAAAAAAATGAATGAAAAATGCGTGAATTTGTAATTTTTTTTAAGTTCTCCATATTTTTTTTTTTTATTTTCTTGTTTTTCTTTTGTCTTTTCTTTTCTTTTCTTTTCCAATCCACTAATCATTTTCTTTCTTAGGTCTTCATCTCCTTCCTCCACTTCATCCTCGGCGTGCAGTTTCTTGCCCGTGACCGACCAGGGCGTGCAACCGCCAAGAAGTCTACTTCGAAACTTTATCATGACTTCCCGTTGAAGCTTCTCTTTCCATTAGTATAATCCCCAAAATCCCACCAAAAAAGGGGGAAAGAAAACATTGTCGATTGAAGAACAAACAACCGAAGCAATCCTTTCTCCTGCAGATGCAAATATGCAGTCCACCATAAGAAGAGAAACAATCCACAATTCAAAAGTTGTTTCTCTGTCCCTTTCCTTTTTTCCTAAAGGATAAATAGAAGCAAACTAAATACAGAGGGGTTTCGTGTACAAAACCTCTTGCTTGGCCATGGAGAAATTCCCACTCCCAATCCACCTCTTCGCGTAACCCCCCCTTCAAAATATCCTTCACCGCAACCCCCTTTCGTCTTTGCGGTTCTGATCTGATTGGTTTGTCTCCTCGTGTTGTTTGCTCATCAAGTTCGTTTTTCTTCAGGGGCGGTCTGATTTTTCGTGATCGGTTCATGCTGCGCTGATGTTTATTGGATCTCTTGTTGCAGATGGCGGAGGAGAGGAGGAGCCGATCTTGCAATTTCAGCGCGTCGCGATCCCAGATCTGGGTTTGAGGTTGAAGATGAACAGTAAAAGGAAAAGAAAGAAAGGAAAACAATAAAGAGGAAAAAAATCGTAAACTTTTTTTGAAAAAAAAAGCTCAAAGTTTTGAGTAAAGGTGGTCCATGTCATATTGCCAATCTAGGCTATCCTAACGATAGCTGGATTGACACATTAATAATTTCCAATTAATTTAGGTTAGATGGACTACATTGGAAACTCATAAAAAAAATTTAAGATTATATTTGCCAAATTGGAGAATTTGTGACTAAATTTGTAACTATACAATAAGTTTACAACTTTTGGACAATTTTTACCACCTACCAAAATATGCAAATTCAAGACCTATGGAAATAACTGCCCAACCTCACAAATCAACTAAACATAAGTCAAAACCATAGTCACATAATATCATACACTTGACCTACACTCATGTTAGTAAACATAAGTTGTGGAATTAAACCTTTGTCATACACTTAATTTATACACACATTGGAGACTTCATAAGGCCGGGTCCGTTAATATCACGAAAATGAACAATTAGAAAAATATTTCTTAAAAATGATTGTATCGCTTGTAAAAAATTAATTAATAAAAAAAAATCATCATCGATAACAATTCATGTATAGATGGTTTTATTGATGATCAAAGTATTTTTTGTTCATTCATTTTAATTTTCATTGATTTTCTGTGAAATGAATGCATCTAGTCATCCAATTGACTTTCATGCCATGATTTTTTTTTCCTGGATAATCGAAGAGGAAAATAACAGAAGACGAGCATTACGAACGAATGGATCATAATGGTATGATTAATACTTTAGAATGGAGAACCTATGCCCATCAAATTCTGGACAATTGCTACATTTTGTTGTGTTTTGTACCTTTCCCTTCCTTGCAAGAAACAAGAGCCTACACAACTTGGGCTACTCGTAAAACCCCTTCATATAAAACAAGGCCGAGACGATCAAAATTCACATGAGTCAGCTCTATCTCGGCTAATAAATGATATGGGTCCTAGTTGAATCTTGCACGCTAACGGTTGGAATTAGTTATATATATGTCCACTTATAATTAGTGATAATAAACAGAGAGAGATTTCTTGCATGCAGTTTTCTGCATTTAGATTATGTTATTGATACCATACTAAGGGACTCACCAAATTTGTGCATCAATAGTTGCAAAAGTAAATTATGCATGAATTCTTAATTTCTATGTATAACTTTTAAAGAATATAATGTGTGGAAGAAAAATATCTCCCCTAATTCCATTTACCACATCTTATCCTTTCAAGGGAACAAATACAACAGATTATAAAATAGAAAATTATGGGTATGGAGAAAACTTATTCACTGAATTGAATTTAAGTCTACAATCTCGAAGTTGGTACGGAACTCCAATGCTATAGTCGCATTCATGCATGGCATGGTATAAAATGGCTCTCATGCGAAAACGGCAACCATCAACCGTCAAAATCCCGTTACAAGCTGCATGGCCATGACAAGGTGCACTATCATCTGCGGATTGAGTGTAATAATCATAATCCTTATCCGCTGTATTGTCGTATAAGTCCCTGATAACTTTGCCGACATTATAACCATAAGGACTAAATTCTTTATACTTTTCTCCGTTGCATTTTCTTTCGAGCAGAGTCGTGTCCGGATCGCATTTCACGTTACCGCAACCACAAAACATTACGATTGCAATAAACACAATGAACACAACTCTTTGAAAAGATGCCATGGATGGTCCTCTATCTTCTCCTCCTTCTGCTTGCTTTTGAAAGACACGAGTGGATTTTTTATGCTGAAAAGATTTGTCTCTCCAAGAAACTTGACTTCTCTGCTTCCTATATATGCTCTTAAGGTTAGGTAGTGTCAAAGTAATTAAATAATAAACCACACATTCGTCTAACAGTTTAAACTTTTAGATTAGTTGGCGGTGGTCTCATAAAATCTTATATAATATTAGAGCTATAAGTCTTGAGTTCGAATATTTTTAGACCTTATATATCTTCCCAATTAAATTTCAACATTTAGTAATAGGCAAAAGACTACATCAATAATAAATCACGTATTAATCTAACAGCTTAAGTTTTTAGTTAGAACAATCGATGATAGTGTTCCCACAAAATCTTACAAATTAAGGTTTTCTTCTAGAAGTAATCTCATTAGTTTATTATTTATAGGGAAAAAAGCCACCAAAAATCCCAAAATTTCAAATTTACTCTAAACTTTTTTTGCGAAATAAAAAAACTCCAAACTTTGTTAACCGTGACACATTTATTCCAAAATTTTTTTCGTGACACAAAAAACCCTAAACTTGTATCCTTGTAACACATTTACCCTAAAACTATAGGGTATTTTCGTCTTTTATTTTTTTAATTTTTTTTCTTTGTCTTTTCTTCTTCTTCTTCTTCTCTCTTCCCTCCGCTGGCCATGGCGGAGGGAAATCGAACTCAGGCATCGGGCGAGGGTCGCCCTTGCCCGAGCTAGCTAGGGCCATCCTCGCCAATGTCAGGCGAGGGCAGCCCTCGGCTAGGTCAGGCGAGGGCCTCCCTCGCCAAACGCAAGCAAGGGTAACCCTTGCCTGACGCAAGCGAGGGCATTCCTCGCCAAATTCGGCCCAAGCGAGGGCCACCCTCGCCGGATCTGGCAAAGGCTGCCCTTCCCCGACGTCAGCAAGGGCCGCCCTCGCCTAAGTCCGACTTCTCTCCACCATGGCCGGAGGGAAGAGAGAAGAAAAAAAGAAGGAAAAACAGAAAAAAGGAAAAAAATAAGACGAAAATGCCCTTGGTCATACAGTTTGGGTAAATATGTCATGGTAATCAAAGTTTAGAGCTTTTCATGTCAGAAAAAAAAAAGTTTGAGTTAAATTTGTCGCTTTTGGCAAAATTTAGGATTTTTGGTGGCTTTTTCCCTAACTTATATTATTCTTTTTTCTTCTCCTTGTGATTGTCAATCATCACTTTGTTCATAGAGAGGAAACACTTGCTCCACCTTTATTGGACTTTCCTCCATTAAAATTGATGGGTGATCCACTAGTTATTCGCTTGTATGGATTCACCCGACAATTGCATTCCACAGCCATCACGTATACTCTTTAGGACAAATCTCATTCCTCTCTCTTATCAAACTTCTCTTTAACATTTCGTTGTCAAAGACAATATATCATCATCACCCACCTATCATACCGAGCATATAAAACCAACCTTCTGAGACAATAAAGAAATCGATGATTTCCATAAAGAAACAACAAAATAGTTGCCAAATCATAATACGAGCCGGGAATCGAAATCTTAAGTTCATGTATCGAGAATCAAATTGAATCGGACGTAGATTTATTAAAACACCCAAATTTATATTTCCTTTCCATAGATGTATAGACAGTAAGTAGGAAATTTTTTTAAGTAAAAGTCATAAAAGTTAAGATAAGACTATCTTGATTTTGAGCACATCTTAAGCATAACATAAGAGACATATTCTTCTTCTAAGAAACTGAACTTTAAACTCAAAAGAACTTTTAGACGCCACATGTCATTTGCGGTTGATTTATGTATTGCATTTTTTAATTTGCGATGTTGTGAAACTACATGATGAAAATCTTTATAACTGGAGATCACCATAAAAGCAGAAGGATGCATGATGCTCTAGTAGAGGTAATAGCTGTCAAATAGATAACTTCCCCAAAATCAAACATATAAATTTAGAACACCAAATAGGGGAAAATTAGATGCATTAGGGCAGTACTTTGGAATGATATGCTATATTGCTTTTTCCTCCTTATGTTGATTCTCAATAATGATTCTTAATTATGAAGGTTAAGCAAGGAAATTAATTAGTCTAGCGATAACAAACATTTAATCCCCAAAACTGAACTTTTAATGGCAAAGTTTAGATCCAATTCTCTTAAAAAACATTAACTTTACCCTTAAAAACATCAACTTTAGATTGAGTCTCAATTATGGCCCAAACTTTTCTTTGTATCATAAAAGAGCACCAATTTTATCTTGTGCCCCAATTCTGGCATACTTTAAAAAAAAAAAAAATTCAAGAAAAGCATGGTCTTTACCTTGAATCTCAATTTTGGTCCAATTTTTTTTGTTGTCTCCTTAAAAAGCATCAACTTTTAGCCGGTACATAAATTCAGCTCTCATCAAGTTTTCGTCACTTGTGATTCTACGTGTAATTGGTAGAAACTTTACAAAAATTTGATGAGGGCCAAATATGGGTATTGACTTTGGTCAGAATTGGGACTTGACATAAAATTGTTGTTTTTTCATGAGACAAAAAGGTTTAGGCCATAATTGAAACTTGAGCTAAAGTTAGTGCTTATTAAAGGGATTGGGCCCCAAGTTTATCATTTTGTCTCTGAGTAGGTTGTTTTGTCGCTAAAGTCAACCTTTAGCGACCAAATTGCATATCATTCTAGCCAAAAAAATAAACCATATTTTATTTTATGTTGACTAGGGGTGAGCATCGGTCCAATGTCAACCTTAGACCCTCAACCCTACCAATCTTGGTTTGGTTCTCAGGGGAATTGAGTCGGTCATTGGTCCTAAGATCCCTAAATCAGCACTGTGCAGTTGGTCCTCAATCCTATGAGTTTAGGATTGGTCCATATGTTATATATAAAATATATATTTTAGATATAAATATTATATATAATATTCTAATATTTATTCTAAAGAGAAAACCCTAACTTAAGCGACATCAAACAACGTCATCCTCTTCCAGTACTCTTGTTCTCCTTTCTTTTTAATCCTATTCTTTCTTCTTTATCATCTTCAACCGTTACTAGAAAGAAATAATTTTTTGCTCATGAGCAACCTTAGTCTTCTTGCCGTGCGACGCTTGCCACTCATCGCTTGTGCCGCTCGTCGCTTGACACTCATCCTGCTTGGCGCTCAACGTGAGGCTCGCCTCTCGCCTCTCTTCATTGACCTCGCTCGTTGCCAAGTAAATCAAAAGGAAACAAAGCCCTAATTAGAAACCATCTTCGCTCGTGAGTAACGCTTGTAGTTCACCACTCGCATCGTGGCTTGCCCTTATTGATGAATATGTAATTTGAAATAATAAGTTTGTCTTTTTAAAGATTACCAAAAAAAAAAAAAATTACCTATCGGTGCCGGATTGACCTTGGAACTGGACTAAATCCATAGGGTTGGTCTGGTCCTTGGTCCCAAGCTTAACCTAGTTAGTCCTTGGTCCAAAAAATTGGGGATCAACACTGTGCGAGTTGGTCCATGGGTTAGATACTGGACTGACCCAACCCAGACCATGATCAGGCCTAGTGTCGCTAAACGTTGCATTTTAGCTATGAAATAATAGCTTCGTTGTACCAAAGTTCATTTTAAGAATATTTTTTTCTTCACAAAAGTTTTGCTACAAAAAATTTTGGGCATGTCGGATTTTTGAAAAAAAAAACACTAGCTACAAATCAGATTCGCAGCACTAGAAGTCTTGATTATGTATGCTCAGTTTCGGAGGAGGTCTCGAGTTCTAAATCACTTGCGGAGTAAAGGAAGGTGAACGATTCTTGTTTTTATTTTTAAAGAAAATTCACTCCTATTTCGGTAAGGGGCTCTGACTGGGCGTAGAAAGTCTAGGCCCTGATGCGTTGGGCCGGGCTAATCTTTTGGTGAAAGACCGATTGGCCCGGCCTGTTTGCAACCCCAGACAGTAATAGTTTCAAATCCCTTTTCATGTTTTGGTCGATCACAAAATCACGCTTTCAGCTACATCCACACACAACACGTGCGTCTAACCACAACAAGATGGAGCACAGCTAGACCTATCAAACGAGCGAGTCGAGTCGAGTTTGGATCGGGTCATAAATGTCCGAACTCAAATTGACCTATTTAACCTATTATAACACATTTATCATTAATGTAAATTTATTAACTCATACATAACCCGACTCATATTATTAAAACACTTTCATATTTAACCAAATCTAGAAAAATTCATTTCATATGATTTAAAAAAATAATAATATAGTTAAAACAATTCCATACAATTACAAAATTAATGGATAAATTTAATATTTTTTAAAAATAAATTGAGGCTTAATTTATTTCACAAAAATGTGGTATTTCTAAAAATGATAATACTTTTTTTTTTTGGTATTTGGTTGAAACTTGAAAATAAATTAACAAAATATTTTTCTCTTGAAATAGAAAATCTGATTTGTTTTTCCATGCACTCCTTTTAAGTATTTTTTTAAAAGTATTTGTTTAAAACATTGAATTTTTAATTTCTTTTTTTCTTTTTATTTTCCTCCTTTTTCACCCAATTGTCGACCACGGCGGTCATGGCTAGCCCTAGGTGAGCTTCAACCTCATCATAGGCCAGTAAGGCTCCACCTTACTAGATCTAACAAGGTCAAGTCTTACTAGATCGGCAAGACTCAAGCTTCAAACGAGCTCGAGTGTGGCAAGTGTCGAGGCTAACAAGGCATTAGCCTTGCCCGATTAGAGAGCTTAAGGATCGTTGGTGCAATTAGGCAGGGGTCAAAAACGTTACCCTATCGGCAAGAGTTGACTGTTGTATTTTGTAGGGAAAAAAAGTAAAAGAAAGAAAGGAAAAAGGAAAAGAATAAATAATTATTTAAAAATTATAAAAACTGTTCAAATAGGATGATATATTCTTAATGGGTTAACTCAACTAATAACCTTTATAAGTTAAATGGGTTTAAAGACAAACCCATTTACAACCCATGTATCGTTAAACTTCCATATAACCTAAACCCATTAACAACCCATTTATTAAAAATTAACTAACCCACATATGACCGATCTCATTGAGTATGGGTTCTTGACACCTCTAAGCACAATCACCATTTGTACCTAAATCTACAAAGCTAATCAATGTAGTGAACTTGGTAGTCGTGGTGCTAAGGGTCTTGTACTTGGTGCTTGGATGCTTGAGGCTTGCTCAAGTTTATTAAGGAAAATTATCCAAAAAGTTTTAAACTTATTTTATAGCTATCAATTTAGTTTTAAACTTGTTAATTGTGTCAATTTAGTCTTTAGCATTTTAATGATTTGTCAATTTAGTTCTAAACCTTTCAATTGTGCCAATTTAGTCCAAAATCTTTTAATAATTTGCTAATTTAATTATAGACATCTTAACAATTTGTCGATGTAGTCATTCTAGATAATTGTCCATATAATAGATTTATAACTAAATTAGCAAATTTTCAAAAGTTTTAGGGCAAATTGACACAATCGAAAGGTTTAGAATTAAAATGACAAATCGTCCAATAGTTTATAACTAAATTGATACAATTAAAAAATTTGGAATTGAATTGGTCGTCATACAATAGGTTTAGGATTTTTTAGACAATTATTCCCTTTTTAGACTTATTATATATCGAGATCACTTATTAATGAGAAATTCTGATATTTGAAAAAAATTAGTGAGTTTTCTTATAATCATAAAATTTGTTTGTGAAGATCTGTTCATGATTATTTGTTAGCTTACACATGCTATAGTTACTTGTTTGAAGGTTTTATTGCCTAATTTCACTTATAATAATGTGTGAACTAATGAAGCAGAGTGGTCGCGAAATTTATATAATCTGTATTAAAAATGTTCGTTTTGTATTAAAGCTTAAATGTCCAGGCTATGCATGTACGCAAATATCATTGTGCGGACTTAAGATGCAAATGACAAAATGTAAACATTTATGCTTACATAATAGATTGGACAAAATGATCTTCTAAATAAGCAATTAAGCCTCGCAATTGTAAAATCAAACACCTTTTGTTGAATTAATATCTCAATTCCTTGCCAGATTGGAGATTGAAGTTTGGATCAAAGTCTAGAGATCGATATAGATTTCGGATGTGTATGAAGATGTTGAGAGACATAAAAGATGAGGATCGCGATTGTGAGTCCAGCCTAATATGGCTAAGTGTCCAATTAGGGTTGTGACATCCTAATTTTCAGGTTCTGTTTTCAATTGGATAAGTTGGGCTTTTCATCAACGCGTCTATAGTTCTTTTCCCTTAGCTGATTACTCACGGGATAACTAGCCTATAAGGTGAAGCCGTTAAGGAATCTGAATGCAATAGACTTAAGAATTCGATCAGGAATCGACTGCTCGACCGTGCTAATCTGCAAGGGTCATTCGACATTGTCAAAATCAATCAAAGACCGGAGATAGGTCGATTTGATAGAGGTATGTGATTAGTGTGTGGGTGATTCCACCTAATTGCAAAATTTCTGTCGAACGGCACTAGATCGATTTTTCTGTCTTTTCTGTACTCCGTGTCCGTATTTGAAATTTCGAGATTTTCACGACAACCGAGAGTCGCCAATGTATCGAAGATGCACACTGTGGCTCGAAAATAATCGACCACGAGTCAATTACACTAAAAATTCATAAAAGCTAATCAGTAGGTTAGGTTACGCTAAAATCGCGTTAGATTGAAATTAACCGTGAATTTGAACCCAATTTCAGAAATTGAAAATTCTGTCATATCATGATTTATTTTAGGAACGTCGACTCATCCTTTGAAGAATTTTCAGCGAGTTCGGAATTTTTACGGAAAATCAATTCGGATGATTTGGAAAAGAACGGAAATTCGGATTGGCCAAATTGAAGGGATTTTTGGCCTCTAAAGTGAGCTAATTGATAAAGGGGAATTGTGGAAATTGTGTGGGCTTCCTCCGTAGTAAAATTGGACATCAAATTGGGGAATTTGAGGAAGAAATTGAAGTCCAAAGTAAAGAAATTCGTAGGCTTGTGTGGAGCTGCAACATTTGGCACCAAATTGGCTAATTGTGGGATTAAATTGCAAGAAAGTAATAGGGGGACCAAGCATTAAATTAAGTGGATAGTTTTGTTGACTTTCCCCCTTCGACAGCTTCTTCCTCACATCTGCCAGCTGCTTCCCTCTTCGCTGTCTTCTCCTTCTTGCGTGCGAAGTCCAATTTCTCCTCCACAAATGGACCGCTTCTACCTTCTTCCATTTTTCCTTTCCTTCGCAGCTCCACTTTTTGCTGCCGTGTCCACTGAATTTCCTGCGGCTACCGCGACATCAAAGCCCACCGAAGCAGCTCCACCAACCGTCCACTTCCTCTCTCTCTTGCTGCTGTTCCACCAAATCAAACTGCCACCTCACTCTCCTTCCATCTTCATGTGCGACACGCCTCCAGCATCAACGACCGAAGCAGCTCCTTCATTTGAAATCCCCCTGCCACACGTCCGTTTCCCTCTCCATCGAAAGTCAACCCAGCACCCTATTGTGGACTGCCTCCTACCGTTTCGCCTGCAACCTAGCCCACGCAACTCTAGCTGCTTCTCCCTTCATCCGCGACGCCACCCACTAGCGAATATGGTCAGCTCCAGCATCCATTTCGTAGTTCAGCCCAGCCCATTAAACCGTGTCTTCAGCTCACGCAAGTTCCAGCCAGCTTTGGTCGTGGATTGCAAGGCCTTTTCAGCCCAGTCCAAGCTCCCCTCGGTGTCGCCGTAGGCCCAAGTTTCGACCGTCGTCGCGCCGCTATTGTGGTGAATCGGTTTTCGTACTAAACCGGTGAGTTTATGCACTAAACTCTACTTAGTAAGCTAATGACGTTTAAAGAGTATTTAGATTAGATTAAGATTAGATTAGGATAGTTATTAGTTTGTTTAATTAATTTAGGTTAGTTAGATTAGTGATTTAAGTGGTTAGAAATTGTAATTAGTTAGTTTATGGTGTGGCCTAGTAGTTAGAATGGTTAGGATAATTTAATTAGTTCGATAGGTGGTTAGATTAGCCATTTTTAGCCTAAGTTTGTATGTATTGAATTAATATGTATTTATTTAATTAATTTTAGGTATTTAATTAATTATTTTTCGAAAATTAGATCGGGATAGCCGATGACTAGAATTTCGTGTTGATTGCAATGGTGTGTTCAGTTTATGCAATCGAGTGTTAATTTGTGCAAATTAAGTGCTAATTGGATTTTTGGTCATTTATTTCAAAATTTGTGAATTTCCAATATTTATTCAAAAAAATCCCGGGCATTAGGTTTTGACACCAAAAATGATTTTAAGTACTATATAAAATAGTGGTATTTTAAAATGAATGATATCAATTTTTCCGGTTCGATTTAACCGTGTACCCACATGCGATTATTTTCACATTGTGTTTTTAATACGAAGAAAACAGACCGAGGTTGTTATCTTAATTGAGGCATGTGAGTGCAAAGCACAATGTCCTTGGTCGCAATTAAATAATCGTGTGCTAGTTAAGAGAACTCGTCTCCAGTGTGTGTCAGTGGACGTTACCCATCCCCGGTGTGTGTCGGTGGGCGCCGATTGTAGTAGATTCTGGACCGAAGCTCCTTCGGGAATGCCACCCCGATGTGTGTCGAAGGATGTAGTCGTGCTCAAAGGAGTGAGACGAAACCTGGCTACGCTAGAGGATCGATGTGTGTCGAGTAAAACTGCCTATGTGAGTAGTAATAATCAATTGGAACGCATGATTGATTGAGATAGATGCGCTGGATTATGAGACAAAATTGTGTAGCATGGAATAAGACATGTCATAACGATTTGGCCTTATAATCGGGACCCTTGTGGTTGTTTGAGAAATGCATTGTGGCATTCTAATTGACTGAGTATGAATACTGCATATGTCTATTATATGAATTGTGCTGACCTGCAGGGAGGATCTGAGACGAGTTAAGTCTCTGTGGTTGTATGATTGTATGGTTAGGACGCATTTAGGCGTATTACCCTCCTAATCAGGGTTTAGAGCATGAACTCGCTGAGATTTATATCTCATCCCTTCGTGGGCTTAACTTTTCAGGACCGTAGGATGGAAGACCTAGAGTCGAGCTGAGAGGGTTCTGAGGTGTAGGTCAGATAGGACAGTTTCTTTTTTAAAGGTAGTCTTTTGAAGTCTTTTGGTTATAGACTTTTGTACATGACTCAATATGTTTATAAAAGCATGTTTTGCTTGTGAATCTGCTGTCCTACTTTTCTATCCTGAGATGATTACTGTCGGGGGATTTGTTATTCGTTTCTGCATGTGCAATAAAATGAAAGGGTCGGCAACTCGTCCTGAGAAGTTGCAAATTTTATCGACCACCGAGGAATGGGCACGCGCTCGGGGTTCAGGGCATGGCAAGGGTCACCAGGCTTCCGGGCACCTAGCTAGCGTTCCTAGAAGTGCAGAGCACACTGTACATCGAATGGGCATCCCGCCCTTTTTTATGGGCACTTAGACCACGTTTTCCTATTTTGTTTTGTTGCACATTAGCTAATTTCCCCTTTTCCATTTACGGTCTTTCTAAATGAGTTCTCTATGACAAATTATAAGAAAACACTTTGTGCGATTGTGGAAATTGTCTCATTGGTCTTACTATAATTTACTCTATAACTTTTCAAAAAAAAAAAAAAAAACTCTAGTACAGCCATTAAATAAAGAAAAATAAATGACGCTCGAGAGCAAATAACTAGTTTAAGTAAAATATGTTGATATTAACATCATAAACATCAAGATTAATCAAAATAAACAACCAAATAAGCAAGAACAAATCAAATCCATATATAAATGTAAAACACCATAAAAGATATGCACAACAGAATTAGATCGTACATGTTCGAGTCATTACTGCCAGACCACTTTAACTAATGGGATTGTCTTGGTGCGCAAAACCTGTTCTTTTCGATCTACAATCTGAACCAGTCTTTCCACGTACGACACCTTGTCGTCCACGTCCAATCCTTCAAAATTCAGCACGTGGGTCGGGTTAGGCTCATACTTCCTCAACATCGGCACGTGAAAGACGTCATGCACTTATGCCAACCTCAACAGCAATGCAAGACGATAGCTAGAGTCCCTATTCTTTCCAAAATTTCAAAGGGACCTACGTACCTCGGACTCAGCTTCCCTTTCTTACTAAAGCGTGAAGTACCCCTCATCGGTGACACCTTCAAAAAGACGTGCTCACCAACTTGGAATTCCAAAGGTCTTCGACGCTTATCTGCGTAGCTTTTCTGGCGACTCTGAGTGATCTTTAATTTGTCCCTGATAACAGCAATTGCCCCCAATGACTGCTGAACCAACTTTGGGCCTGTGATCTTTTGTTCTCCAACCTCATCCCAACAAACTGGCATTTTGCACGCTCTGCCATACAATGCTTCAAAATGGGCCATCTAAATACTCTGCTCGTAGTTGTTGTTGTAGGCAAACTCGACAAGATGAAGCCATTCATCCCAGCTTCCCTTGAAATCCAACAAACACGCTCTTAACATGTCCTCGAGAGTTTGAATCGTCCTTTCAAATTGGCCATCTATCTGTGGATGGTAAGCTGTACCGTATTGCAGCTTTGTTCCCAAGGCGATCTGCAAACTTTTCCAAAAGGCAACTGTAAATCTCGGGTCTCAATCAAATGTAATCGTCACCGGCACTCCATGTAGACGAAAAATCTGACGGATGTACAATTCTGCATATCTATCCAATGCAAGGTCCTTTCGTACAGCGATAAAGTAAGCCGACTTCGTCAGTCTGTTGACCACTACCCAAATAGAATCATTACCCCTCTGACTCCTCAGTAAGCCCATCACAAAGTTCATTATGATGTGTTCCCATTTCCACTCGAGAATCTCGAGAGATTTCAGAAGTCCTCCCAGCTTACAGTGCTATGCCTTCACTTGTTGACACGTTAGACATTTGGCGACATGTTTGGCGATATCCACCTTCATACCGGTCCACCAATAATGTTGACGTAGATTATGATATATCTTTGTACTACCTGGATGAATGCTGTAACTGCTACGATGAGCTTCTGACAAGATCTCTTCTTTAAGCCCTGCATCATCAAGTACACACAATCGTCCTCGAAACCTCAATGTTTCGTTTTCAGAAATCTAAAAGTTAGCCTTTCTTTTTTCGGTATCCTCTTGCAAGATATTCTAAATCTCGGGGTTTGTCAACTGAAGCGTCTTGATTCTGATTTGCACTTCTAGCTCAATTCTGAGGGTGGCCATAAGATTCGAAAGGTGGCCTACCTCAAATTTGAAAACCGAATCTCGAGCTCTCTTGAGTAAAATCCACTCCTTAACCATCATCTGTGCAACTAAAGACTTCCGACTCAGTGCATCTGTGACCTTATTCGCATTTTCAGGGTGATACAAGATATCAAATCATAATCCTTCAGAAGTTCCATCTAGTGACGTTGTCTCATATTTAACTCCTTCTGAGAGAATAGATATTTGAGACTTTGATGGTCTGTAAAGATCTAGAATCTTTCTCCACATAAATAATGTCTCCAAATCTTTAGAGCGAAAATAATCGCTGTGAGTTCTAAGTCATGCGTCGGGTAATTCAGCTCATGAGATCTCAACTGACGGGATGCATATGCAACAACTCTGCCATGCTGCATTAACACGAAACCCAGTCATCTAAACGACGCATCACTATAGATCTCATATCCTCCAGAACTAGATGGTATTGTTAATACTGGTGCGGTAGTCAGCTTCTGCTTAAGCTCTTGGAAACTACGCTCGCACTTATCTGATCACACAAATTTCTCTTCCTTCTTCAATAGTAGAGTCAACAGTGAGGCTAATGCTGAAAATATTTCCATGAACCATTTGTAATACCCTGCCAAATCCAAAAAGCTTCGTATCTCTGTCACTGTCGTCGTTCTTGGCCAGTTGATAACTGCTTCGATCTTGATTGGGTCCACGGAGATTCCTTCGCTTGAAATCACATGGCCTAGGAACGCAACACAAGTCAACCAAAACTCACACTTGCTAAACTTGGCGTAAAGTTTTTTTTTTTGGGTAAATGGTAATAATATATTGAGCTCTGAACCAACAATATACACAAGATCTGGCCCCACAAATTTTGCACTCAACAAGACAACAAGTCATAGTGAGTGGAAGGAAGCCGAATGCAAAAGACAGCTGCTAAACAAAGCAGCGGCAAACAAGGAAAAAGCAGGCAAAAGCCAGCTCTACCCAAAGCAACAACAAGAACAACCTAAGAATCCCTAGGCCGGCATCACCGCCCTTTACGAATAGCAACCATTCCGCGGTCATCAGTGAAGCGAATGGAGCCAGCAAACCACCAAACAGCAAATCGATCGAGAAGCTGAAAGCCTTGAACCTTCCAAAAGTAGCCTCCCCTCCACTCCCAGGAACAGTAAGGCTCTGCAGGAGTAGAAGAGAAGATGCAAGGATCTATCCCCCAATTGCGTTGAAGTCTCTTGTTTCTCGAGTTATCTTCAACATTTCTGAATGTTAAGGCCTTGTCCTTAACAACTTTGAGATGATTTTTGTGACGACCCAGACCTGGGGCAGTACGGAGGGATGGACTAAGATCGCCTCGGCAGTACCGGGCGAGGCTAAGGGCATTTCTCCTATCCCACATTTGCTATGGGGGAGTATAAGGCTTGGGTCCCTTTAATCTGTGACGCGTTTCACGTACGCTTCCGCTGCGCTGAAAACAAACCCGTGAGGAGGAGGTTACTGCGTGCATGCCTCCAAAGCGAACAATATTGGGTTGTGGAAAGGTGGCCGAGGGCCGAGGCCTTTACCCCCAGACAACACGTTTTAAAGCCGTGAGGACTTAGTGTCCAAAGCGGACAATATTACACAGTGGGGCCCGGGTCCTTAGAAATGGTATCAGAGCCGACTCTCGACCCCGTGTGGGGCCACAGCGAGGGCGCTGTGCCTTAAGGGGGGAGAATGTGATGACCCAAACCCAGGGCAGTACGGAATTCGATTATGAGGTGGAGGATTCTCTTCCAAGCCCAAGAACAGAAAGTAAGCTTCCTAACCACCTAAAAACTCTTCCTTTTCAGGAAAGTCGAATGGATCCACTTGCACCATAAGAATTGCTTGTTCGTAAACATCCAAATGTGTTTCGGCATCGCTGCCTTGTTATAATCCCTCAACTTGCGAATGCCAAGCCCACCTTCCTCCTTCGGAAGGCACACGTCTTCCCACGAAACTTTCGCTCCACCCTTCCTAAGGCTTGGACCCTAGGCCCGGACCCTTCTAAAGAAATTGTTTGAGGATCTGCTCAATGCGGTCCAAAACTGCAATAGGGATAGTAAAGACACTCACCCAATAAGCTTGGATCGCATGAAGGACTGACCTTATTAACCGAAGACAACAAGCAAAGGAGAGAAAGCATTGTGTCCAGGATTAGACCCTGGCAGTTATACGATCAACAAGGGACACACAGTCCGCTTTGCCTAGCCATGAGGAGATAATAGGAACTCCCAAGTAGCACACCGGCAACTTCCCTTCAAGGAAACCAAGGGCAAGAAGAATCTCACTCTGCAGCTCATCCGACCCTCCAGCAAAAAAGATCTCACTTTTATTGTTGTTTGGCTTCAGTTCACTCCATGCCGAGAAGGTATCCAAACCTTCCTTCAAGAGAAAGATTGAGGCCATATCAGCTTGGCAAAAGAGAAAGGCATCATCCGCAAAGAAAAGATGAGATAATCTCATATCCTTGCATCTCTAGAAAAAATTGAACCTCGGTTGCATAGCACGAGCACTAAAGATCCCGGAGAAGATCTCCATAACCAAAGTGAAAATGTAGGGAGACATGGGATCCCCCTGACAAAGGCCTCGGCTACTAGGGAAAAATCCATGTAGCTCCTCTTTCAAAGAAATAGAAAACTTAGGAGTACGCACACATACCATGATAAGCCGAAGAAGGTGGTCCGGGAAGCCAAAAGCACAAAGAACCAGCTCAAGAAAGTCGTAGGCCACCGTATTATAAGCTTTCTGAAAATCCACCTTGACAACACACTTAGGAACATGCGGATTAAGATGGAAACCAACAAATAACTCCTGGGCAAGAAGAATATTGTCTCTAATTCGCCGCCATTTAAGGAAGGCATTTTGAGAAGGGCTGATAATACCTTGAAAAACTGCAGCGACACGGTTAGCTAAAACCTTGGTAATACATTTATAAATAGTATTATAACAGGCAATACGCTTGTAGTCGTTGACCGAAGTTGCATTGGGAACTTTCGGGATCAAAACTAGGATGGTGTTGTTGATCTCCCTTAGAAGTCTCCCCGTGGCAAAGAAATCCTTCATTGCTTCAATGACCGACCGCCCTACCAGCTCCCAGGAGCCTTCCCACGAGGTAGGGAGAACAAGGTATCATGAATCTCCTCATCAAAGAATGAACGAGAGAGAAAACAAACCTGTTCCTCGTTGAGAGGGCATCGAATAACCTGTTGAAGGTCCAATAAAGAGGGTCTAGAGGACAGGGTGCACTGTGCGAAAAGCTCCTGAAAGTGAGAGACAAAAGTGTGCTGCACTCAGCTCGGTTCGGAGACCATATTACCAGCGGTGTCAAGAACCGAAAGAATCTTGTTCCTTAGCTATCTTCTATTGACGGAATGGTGAAAGTACTTGGTCTTTCTGTCACCTTCCTCGAGCCACCTGATTCTGGACTTCTGTTTGAAGAAAGACTCTTCTTGACTCCTCAACTCCATGAAACTCCTCCGATGAGTCTTCTCTAACTCTGCAAGAAGTTCGCTGGTTGGGTTTTGTTGAAGGCCAATTTGGGCTAGCCTAAATGCATTCCTCAACGCAGTAACCCTTTTGGAGATGTTAGAGAAAGAATCTCTATTGAGTTGTTTTAAACGGCCTTTCAAAGCCTTTAGCTTGCTAACCAACCTAAACATAGGGACCTCTTCACTTGGGCTCGCCCATACTTGCGAAACAATGTCGTGGAAGGACGGGTGCTTAGTCCAGAACTCAAAGAACTTGAAAGGCTTTCTTCGAAGAACTGGTTGTAACACTTTAACCACCATCGGCGTATGGTCAGAAATGCCCAGAGTCAGAAAAGACGCTTCCAAGTAAGAGAACTCAAGGCTCCATTTAGCATTCACCAGCACACGATCAATCTTCCTAACCTTCCGGTTAACCCCGGAAGAAGTGGACCAAGTAAATCGAAAGCCAACATACCTCAGGTCCTCTAACTCCGCCTGAATTAAACACCGATTAAATTCATAAAAGTAAGGGATCCAGGTGTTAGAGCTCCCAATCCAATCAGATGGGTCCCTGATGGCGTTGAAGTCCTCGGCCACCAGCCAAGCAAAGTCTTGGAAGCAAGCACTCATCTGAAAAAGGTCTGCCCACAAAGGCCTTCGAGTTATAAAAGTATGTTCAGCATATATCACCGAGGTGCAGCAGCACAATCCAAACATGAGAAACTTCACTCTGCCATGGATTGCCTGACTATTGGAAGAAATCACTTCAAAGTTCACCAAAGAAGGGTTCTATCCAACCCAAATCCTACCCCTATAAGAGGAGTCATAATTGGCAATCCACTTCCACCCCGACAAGAGCCTATCAGAAATGGAACATAATTGAGACTCTGGCACTTTGGTCTCCAATAAACCAATCAGACAAAGGCTATTGGAATAAACAAGGTTCCTAACCTCAGCTTGCCTCAAGGGGTCATTAAGACCTCTTATATTCCAAAATCCAAAATACATACATACATACATACATACATACATACATACATACATACATATATGTACACCGGTGCCGTAGGAGTAATCTCAGGAGGCAAATCTGGGGTGAGAGATAGCAGCCTGTCTTGCATCGTCTCCAACTTCGTCAAGTCAGCCCTCGAGGATGGGCGGGGAGAAAGCAAGTCCTCAACCGAGCAAAGGCTGGCTAAGACATCAGAATCCATGTCTCGATCGTGGATCAAGGCCGGGGCTTCGATTGGCCTGGAAGAGTCTTCCCCTGGGCTAGTGAGAGAGGGCACCACCTTCGGAGGAATGTTCCGCCCCCTCAACGGCCTCCGAGAAGAAACGGAAGGACCGATGTTCACGGTTAGTTTTGGCGATGAAGGGCAGACCCGGCGGCTGAAGGTCCCTGGATCGATGAACATCAGGGACCTTCAGCCGCCGGGTCTGCCCCTCATCGCCAAAACTGACCGGACGGGAGGTGAAGGGTCCTTCCTTCAAAGTCATGGACATCTTTTTTTCCCCTTAACTTGTTTCTAGGGCTGCTCCGGATTAACCTGCGATTCTACCATAGCCGGAGTAGGGACGGGGGCCGTAATAGGGGTCGAGGGAGTAGAACCAGCCTGGGGAGGTTACGGATCTCTAGGCGGCTTGATCAAGGAAAGGGCGTGAGGGGTAAAGTTCATGATTCCTCATGATTCCTTAGTGTCTGTAGCACCATCCTCAAATGCCTTTCGTGCTCTTCAAGACTTCTCGAGTACACCAGAATATCATCAATGAATACGATCACAAATTGATCCAAGTACTTTTTGAAAACTCCGTTCATCAAATCCATGAAAGCAGCTGGGGCGTTCGTCAAACCAAACGGCATCACAGTGAACTCATAATGGCCGTATCGAGTACGAAATGCTGACTTCGGTATGTCCTCATTTTTTATCCTCAGCTGATGATACCCTATCTTCAGGTCGATTTCAGAAAATATCGACGATCCTGTCAAACAAGTCGTCGATCCTTGAGAGTCGATACTTATTCTTGATCGTCGCCTGATTGAGTTGGCAATAGTCAATACACAGGCGAACAAACCATCTTTCTTTTTCACAAACAGAATTGGTGCTCCCTAAGGTGATGCACTGGGACATATAAATCCCTTTATCCAACAACTCTTGCATCTACACCTTTAGTTCTTTCAACTCTGACAATGCCATCCGGTAAAGAGCCTTAGAGGTTGGCTCTATTTCGGGGGCTAACTCAATCACAAACTCAATTTCTCTCTCTAGCGACAAACCTGGCAATTCCTTTGGAAACACGTCTGGAAACTCTTGCACCACTGTGATATCTTCGATCTTCAGCTCCTCAACTGTTGTATCCATGACAGTCACTAAGTAACTTTGACAACCCCCTTCTAACAGATGGGTTGCCTCAAGCGACGAGATTAAGGTAATCGAGGGTCCTCCTTGACTCTCAATAAACGCAAAACTTTCACCCGCTAAAGGGTTAAACTGAATCGTTTTATGATAGTAGTCCATCTTAGCTCGTTGTTTGGTGAGCCAGTCCATGCCAATTATCGCATCAAAATCATACATGGATAGGACTATCAAATCTATCTTCCCCTCTCGCTCACCAATCACTAACTTGCAACCAGGACAACCCACTATAGCTAACACCTTATCCTTTAACGGTGTAGATATGTTAACCATTGACTCCAACAACTCAAGAATCAATCCTACCAGCTTAACAAATTACTCAGCTATAAACAAATGAATTGCGCTAGGGTCAAATAAAACATAAGGAGCATGATTGTTCAGGGAAACAATACCTGTGACCACATTAGGCGAGTCCTCTGCCTGTCCTCTAGTGACGGCATATATCCTTCCTTGCGCTACAGGTCTGTTCAGCCCACCCTGCTGAGCATTCGGGGGCGCGTACCCTCTATTCTGACCTATCGGTCGCGATGGTGGCAACTGTTGCAGTCTCATCGGTCTTCTGGGACAATTCCTAGCTATGTGACCCTGTTGGCCACACTCATAACAAGCACCCGGCCTAGAATGGCATAGGGCTGATCCGTGTCCCCTTCCGTAGAAGCAACACACGGCTATCTGGTTCGATGCAGAGTTACCTATCCCACCATTCTTGTTGGGCGGAACATGGTACCTTCCTCTTGTCATAAGTTTTTTCCCAAACATATTTTCATCCCTATTCGAACCAAACCAAGATCCAGACGAGGCGGCTTGCTAACTCAGGTTCCTCTCTATTAGCTAGGCACAACCGTACAACTCATTATAAGTCTTTACAACGAGCGGCACCAGCGGATTTTTCAGCTCCGGTCGGAGGCCATCCCAAAACCTCCTTGCTTTGTCCTTGGGATCCTCGATCAATCTGGGAGCGTACTGTGATAACTTGGCGAACTTCGTCTCGTACTGGTCCACAGACATTAGACCTTGACGAAGGCGTTGAAATTCCGCCATTTTTTGTTCCCTGGCACAGCTAGAGAAATACTTTCCATTGAAAGTTCCAACAAAGGCGTTCCACACTAGAACCACGCCTTCAGGGAATACACTTCCTCTGGTGGCTCTCCACCAAGTACTTGCATTACCCTGCAGCTGATATACTACAAGGACCACCTTCTCTTCCTCCGAGCACCTTAGCAATGCAAATGCTTTCTCTAAGTCTTGGATCCAGAGGGTTGCAATCTCGGGATCTCCTACTCTTGTGATCCTCGACGAGTTCAATTTCAGAAACTGCTCAACGAGCTTATACATAGGTCGCTCAGCAATCGCGTTCCTAGGTGGAACCTCGGCAGGTGTGACAACAACTGCGGCGGCATCGGCGATAGTAGTGGCGGCTGCAGTAAGGGCAGCTATAGCAGCGGCGGCGGCTGCTTGATTTTGGGCCTGCTGCCCTACTATGTTTCCAAGCGTCTCTAACGCCTGTATGATCCCTTCTATCCTAGGATCGCTAGGGGCTACTACCCTAGCACCAACTGGAGGTGGTGCTACTCCACTGGCATTGGCTTGAGCTGGCGCTCTACCACGACCACCTTAGGTACCGACCCTAGTCGGCATCCTACCCCAAGTCATTGGTCCAATGGTCTTTTTCCTAGGAGTCCTCTACTCCTGATCACTCATTATGTAAGTTCTTTATAGAAACCTGCTTTCTAATTCTACACAGAATTAGAAGCTGAGCGATCACACCAAACAAGCTACCAAACAACTATCACTCAAATGCATCAGCATAAAATAAAAGTCATTCCTACTAACTATCCCATGAACCCTCGCACCTTATCACTCCAACTATCGACCAGCTCTGATACCACTCCGGGTGGGGATGTCATGCCCCAATCCTTGAGCGCACACACATCCCTCGGTGGTCGATGAAATTGCGACATCCTAGGACCCGTCGCCGACCCATTCATTTTATTGCAATATGGAATTGAATAAACAAAACCCATGACAGCAAACAACGTGGGATAGGAAAGCAGGACAATCACATCAAACAAACACCTTTATAAACAAACTAGGTTTATTTACAAAACTAGTCTGTGTACCAAAAAGATTGACCCTCAAAAAGAAAACTATCATTTGACCCACTAGTTGGACACGTTCACTGATCCTTCGGACTCCATAGGCTCTGGGGGCACCAGGTCCTCCATAGCACCATCAGGAGGGTCAACTGTACCCTTGCCAAAAGTGGCGTCGACAACCACAGCGGGGATCTCAAAACCCTGTATCCATTGAGTCCATGGTGGAACCACGCCCTGAATCGATGAGGTACCCTCTCAGGTAAGCCCTCATCGACCTAGACGGTGATCACGACCAACTCATAGGCCCAATGATTACCAAGGACAAGGACGTCTATACCCTGCTCAGTAATAGCCCGCAGCTGCCCAAAACATTCCGGAGGAACCGTCATTTAAGGACCTGAAAAGATTGAGCTCATGACGAGGTGAGACCATGTCTCAACAAGTTCACCCCCTAAACTCTGACTAGGAAGAAAATACGCCTAGCCACACAATTACACAACCACAGAGACTTACCTCGTCTCAAATCCTCCCTGCATGTTAGTACAGTTCATATACTCAGACATATGCGGCAATCACACTAAATCAATTGGAACACTACCACTTTCATCTCAATAAACACAAGGATCCCGATTATAGAGTCAAATCGTTATGACACGTCCCATTCCGTGCCATACAATTTTATTCCATAATCCGGCGCATCAATTTCACTCAACATACGTTCTAATTGTTAATCATAGCCACACACGGGCACGGCCTACTCGACGTTCGGCGGTCTTCTAGCGTAACCAGGCATCGTCTCGCCCCATCAAGCACGACAACGTCACTACATTGACGACATTCCACAAGGGAGCATCGGTCTAGCCTCTATTGCGACCGGCATCCATTGCTAGGGCATTCTATATAGGGGCAATGTCCAGCTTAACAGCCCGAGACGGGTTCTCATAACCATTCATGCACCAATCCAATTCCCGGCGAAGACATCGTGCTTTGCACTCAAATCTCTCAATTAAAATAATATACTTGGCCAATTTTCTTCGTATTAAAAACACACAGTAAAAATAATCGTATATGGGTATACGGTCAATTTGAACTAGAAAAACTGATATCCTCCCTTTTAAAATCCCACTATTTGATATAGTCATTAAAACAATTTTTGGTGTCAAAACCCGACACTCGGGATTTTCTAATTAATTACCAAAATTTCCAACTTTTGAATTAAATACTCAAAATTGCAATCACCACTCAATTTGCACAATTTAACACTCAATTGCATAAATTAAGCACACCATTGCAATTAGCACAAAATTCTGGTCACCGGCTATCTCGATATAATTTCTGGAAAATATAAAATAATTAAATAATGCAAATTAAATATCATAAATACTAACTTAGGCCGGAAATGCTAATCTAACCACCTAAACGGGCCTAAAAAATTTCTGAACCTATCTAGATAAATAGTACAATCTATCTAGCCGCTAATTAATCTATTCTAATCACCTAACATGCACAATTGAATAATTAAATCACTAATCTACACTAACTAACCACATAATCCCTAATTAGCCTAAACTAATTATCCACTAAACGCCATTAACTCCCTAAGAAGAGTTTAGCAAGTAAACTCACTGGTTTAGCGGGCTGGTGAGTCCACGGCGACGGTGACGGCAATGCGGAGGCAAGCGATAAACAAGCTTACGGCGACACCAAGTGACGCTCGGAAGAGACCTAAAATGGGCCACGAACTCTTAGCTAGAGCTGAGGTTCGACTTTTGCTTGCTGGGCCGAGAGGGCTAGAACGGACGGCTGGTTGGCGCTGAAACGAACCAGGTGAGGCGGCGAAGGCTGCAGCGATTGGCGGCAGGGCTCGATGGCAACTGGACGGCGATGGACGGCGGCCAGGCAATCTTGACAATGCCCTGGGTGGCTTGGGACGACAACTTGGCGTGAGCGGGAGACGCGGGCAAGCGGGACGAGCACGTGGGCAAGCAGACAGCTCGCGAACAGCACGACAGGCAAGCAATAGTGCTGGACGGCTACTACTAGCTCTTGGCTGGCTTTCTCTATAACTTTGAGCTCTCAAGACACTCAAAAATGGAGAAAGCAAGATCAATGAGGAAGAAGAAGCCAGCTGCTGAAGAGAGGGGGCCACCAAGCCTTCTAGTCAAGCTAAATATCTCCAAATCATCATCAACCTTGCCCCACCACTTCAGCCTTCAATCCTCAGCCAATTTGCAGCATCAAACTTCCCCTAGAAGCTATTAAAGAGGTCCAAAATGTTGCTGCCCCTTGGTCCTACCAATTTTGGACCAATTCCCTCCAAA
Source organism: Eucalyptus guilfoylei (assembly GCA_016097605.1). Lineage (NCBI taxonomy): Eukaryota > Viridiplantae > Streptophyta > Magnoliopsida > Myrtales > Myrtaceae > Eucalyptus > Eucalyptus guilfoylei. The sequence continues at coordinate 38,760,304 of CM027861.1, forward strand.
TCCACTTCAAGAGTTCTCTAATTGAGCTCAATTGATGCCCGAAAATTCTCAATAAGGTATCTACGTCCCTCTCATGATTTTTCCTTGCCAATTGAACCAACTTGACGGCCAAAACTGTGACAAAAAACGGCCCTTTAATTTTCCCGGTCCAAAATAATAAAGACAAATGATATATATATATATATATATATATATATATATATATATATATATATATATTGTCAAAGGGCAAATAATACCTTAAGGACAATTATTCAAAGCATTAAAAATCTATAATTACTGTTCTATTTTCATCAGCAACCAAGTTTTCCCTATAGTTCTTCCCTTATTTTTTTTGCCATTATGATTCCACTTTTATGTGACCAATTGTTCTAGTTAAGTCACGGAAATAAGATGTTGACCCAACTAGATAGACTGAACATACTTTTTAACTTCCTTTAGAGTATTGAGCCATTTAACAATTTTAAATGAGAGGACAAGGTAGGTTCTATGCCCTCAAGCAGGAGTTACAATCCCTAACAAATAGTGTAAGCCAAACTCATGACATTAGTCGGCTTAGCTCTTAAAGGAGGAAATTGAAACCTTATGGAGAAGAGAGGAGATGTTCTAAGAGTTAAGATCTAGAGCAAATTGGCCGAGATGGGGAGACAAAAATACAAAATATTTTAATGCAGCAACTATCCAAAGGAAACAAAAAAAAAATTACTATGCTAAAGGATATAGAAGAGCTTTAGATTAGGGACAGACAGTAACTTCAGAACCTCACAATCTCCTTCTTCAAAGATTTATATACTTCAGTAGGACCCAGAAATTGTCAACCGATACTGGATCAATGCCCTACATTAGTTGGAAATAATATAAATGAATGTCTTGTGGCGAAAGTAACCATGGAAGAAGTTCATTATGTTGTTTTTCAACTAGGTGCACAGAAACCTCCTAGTCTAGATGGCTTAAATGGAATATTTTTTTCAACACCATCAGGATGTAATCAATAGGGACATCTTTGAAGAAGTCAAGGGGTTTTTTTAATCAGGGGTATTAGAACTAGCCTTAAACAGAACCCATCCGAAGACACCCAACTCACAAAAACTTGACCAATTTTGCCCTATCAGCCTTTGCAAAGATTATGGCAAATAAACTTAAAAGATGGTTATCGATGCTGATTTCAGTGGAACAAAGTGCTTTTGTTAGTGGTAGATAGATTCCAAACAACATATATATTGTCCAAGAGGTGCTACACCAGCTAAGAATGAGGAAAAGAAAAAAGCATTTCCAAGCAATGTTGAAATTAGATATGCAAAAAGTCTAAAATAGAGTGGAATGGGATTTTCCAGAAGGATGTTTGCTGAAAATGTGTTTCTGCGAAAAATAGGTCAATTGGGGTCATGCAACGTGTTACTACAGTCACTTTTAGCATAAATTCAATGGCAAATCACTTCCTTATTTCAACCCTTTTAGAGGTATTAGATAAGGGGACCCATTATCACCCTACCTTTTTATTTTAGTAGCAAACTATATGTCTTCATTGATTGGGCAAAAGTCTAAATGATGGGAGTATAAAATGAATCCAGCTAAATAGGTTTTGCCCCACTTTGACCCATTTATTATTTACCAATGACTCTATTGATGGGGCCATTCAGAAATGCCAAAATGTCTCAGCTATTCTAAATCAATACTGTTATGTCTCAGGATAAGCTATAAACCTGAACAAATCATGTATTTTCTTCAGCAAAGATTGCCCTCAACTACTAAAAGACAACATGGCAAGAGAATTGAGAGTTTTAGAATTGGATCAGATAGGAAAATACCTAGGAATCCCTTTTGACTGGGGAGCCTCAAAGAGACAGAAGTTTGCATGGATATTGGGTAGGGTAAACATGAATTTGGAAGGATAGAATGAACAAATCATATCAAAGGCGGGCAATGATATCCTTCTGAAGTCGGTGGTGCAAGCATTACCACAATATGCAATGTTAGATTTTAAATCCTAATATCAATTTGTAGAGCAATTGAGAAAAAAAATAGCCAGCTTCTTGTGGAAAAATAGTGAAAAAAAAGTTGGTTTGCGTTGGAAAAGATGGGAAGTTCTAAAATTTAGGATAGGAAAGATAGGGGAGGAATGGGGTTCAAGCACTTACTTACTGTAAACAAGGCCCTCTAGGTAAACAAGCATAGAGATTGTTTAAAAATCCGAACACATTATGGATCAAACTACTAAAAGGGCTCCATTTTTGTCGAAAAGATTTTTGGCATGCTAAGAAAGGAACCAAGCCTTCATGGGGATGACAAAGTCTAATTATGGGAAGGGATGCGATATCGAACTCAATGAGGTGGTCAATTGGAAATGGAGAAAAGGTCAACATCAGAACAGGTAGATGGTTGAAGACAGGACTAATCTAAGGGCTAGCAAACATAAATGACCCACAAAAGGTTTCAGAATTGATGAAATTTGAAGAGGAACGGTGGAATGAACAAATTATAAACAACCTCTTTGACATATAGACTACTCAGGAGATCCGTGCTATTCCAATCAAATGGCAATTTACCAATGATGAATTAGCATTGATAGGGACTGAGAATGGGACTTTTACAGTCAAAAATGGCTACAACACACTTAGAGAAGAGATGATGACAATCAAGGCAGCAACTAAACAACCTTCTTCCTCCTACCAAACATTGAGAGCACTACGGAATGCTATATGGAATATGCAGATTAGCCCTAAAGTAAAGATTTATATGGAGTATTTGTCAAAACGTCATCCCATCCAAGGAGAATTTATGGAAAAGAAATATATTACTTGATCTTGTCTGCAATTTTTAGCGAGAGGAAGTGTAAACGGCAAAGCATATCTTTCTCCTCTACCCCTAGACTGCACAAGTATGGGATAACTCGGAAATCAAAGTATAGATAGTTACACACGACATTACAAGAATGGATGCATGGTTGGCGCTCTTTATAGGGAAAAACACCAACTTACCCTCCCTGGAAACGATTTCAAACATTCTCTAGCAAATTTGGAATGGTTGCAACAATCTTATATTTCAGGAAAGCAAGCCGAATGCCTGCAACATAGTAGATCTAGCTTAGTTTTAGCAGAAAAGCTTTGAAAATGGGGCTTTCAACACTCTCAAGCAAGAAAGGCAGGGGAAAAAGAGTTATCTCAGATCTAGGTTGCTCCGGCGATAGGCATGCTGAAAATCAACATCGACGGGCCGTTCAATGAGGGTTTGATGGAAGGAGCCATCTCCTGCATCGTCCTAGACCACTCAGGTAGCCTTGTTGAGGGATTCACCAGGACTATCCGAGCAGCCTCAGCTACTCAACTGGAAACCCTAGCCCTTTTGGAAGCTTTGAAGTAGATTGAGCGAACGAACATGGGAGCTGTTTCTATAGAATCCAACTGTCTAGATCTGGTACGATCCCTCAAAACTGCAGCACATGGACTCATGACAGAGTTTAAAGATCTATTAGCAAATCTACCGTTTGTGGGCCTTGCATTCTATCTAAGAACCGCAAACTCAGTTGCAGAATGGGCCACACGCGAGCATATAAAAAAGACATTACTACCCAATTGGTTTTCTTCTCCTCCCTAGGCCCTTTGGGTCCTACTATGTAATGACGCCGCAGTCTTGAGCGCTGCTGGTACTACACCAATTATGATATAAATAAAAGATCGTTTTTGATATAATTGTAGGGAATATCGGATTCCCAAAAACCGGATTCGACACTAAATCGAACCCCTAAACTTGTGCGGAAGACGAGCTCGGGAAAAACACATGCATCACCAATCCTAAGGCACATCACAGAATCGAACGTATCTTATTAGCCACAGATTAAGCACCGACGCCGATATGAGGAAGAGAATCTGATCCCGTTCAATCCGATGACGCCAATTCGCCTTGAAGGGAAGATGGGTGTCGGAAGATGGGTGTCGCCTCTTGCTTACTGTTCTTTCTTTTGGAAGTGTTTTTGAGGGAGAGAGGGAGGAGGAACGTACGTTGCTTCAAAAGGTACGTTCCTCCCTCTTTATTTCCCCCTTATATACGTCCCCTCCAAAAAGAAACGTGTCCCTTCATCATATCCCTCTATCCATGGGTCCTAATATTGTGGGCCAGGCTTTTAGGCCCAACTTGGGCGAACAGGCCAACTTAGGCCCATCACAATAATTAATAAAACCATCATCTCCCACTCGCACATGGTGGGTCGAGCAGGATCCTCTTTACCTCTCTTCAACATTCATATTGATGAATAATCCGTGCGACTAGCATATTTTGAGAGCTCGTTGCCATACATCTGTTAGGAATATATAGCAGCTCATAATGGGCATCACACTCTGAGTAGATTTAGTATTCAGCATCCTAGATCAATCGATCACATTTATATCTCTTGATCTCCTTTTAAACAGTGATATATATATATATATTGTATTCACAATTATGATTATTCCAAAGACAGTCATAATTGGTCGACCAGTGAATACAAAACTACAATGTGATTCTCCAAATTCAATCTTCCTCTTTCCTTCAAACTTTCAATTTCAGTTCAGCTTGCTTTTCTAGAAATGTCCCATTAGATCGAACCATCTCATGACCATTGGTAACATCCTAAGATAGCAAACACTAAATAGAAATCTTGAGAATAAGTAAGAGTCGTGAGGGCACTCAAATTAAGGAATTCTTTTCCTCAAGAGTCTCACACGGCATAAAAGTTGAGATTAAACTTTTGCCACTCTTATTGGTCGTCACATGCATACATAGTATGAAATACGTATTACGGTATTAACTCATTTCCCATGGAGCGTATGTCTACACCTTCAATACCGTACAGATGATAGTTTAGACATACCCAATGTCTAACTTGAGTTCACTTATCTACTCATTCACAAAATTCATCAGAACTCACATCTGGCATTTTAGACAGATAAAGTAAAATATGTGGGTTATTTTACTTTCGGACATAGTCAATATCATGTCATCATCTTAACACTTAGTTAAGGCGACATATATATTTTAAGCTTGAGCTCTCGATTATCACCTAGATAATAAGCTTAAAAACCGTCTCATCTCTATTTATCATATAGTAAATAGAGGCGATTACCCGTGTGAGTGGACCAATCTTATATCTGTCCGACATACTTTCTCAACTTAAAGTAATGCACTGAGCATTAAGATGCATAAAGATCAAACAAAGATTCATAGGCATTAATGATGAAAAACACAAATTCATTAAATGTGAACACTTCAGGGAAATTACAATATTCAGTACATCAGCCTCTACGCAGTCCTAGAGATTTTACATGACCACAAAACACATCTCTAGGTATTAGCTTTGTCATAGGATCTGCTACCATTCTATGCGTAGATATGTACCGTAAGTTCACATCCTTTCGTGCAACCATATCTTTGACAAAGTTATACTTTGTATCTATATGTTTGGTCTTGCCATGATATTTTGAATCTTTGGTGTACGCTATAACTGCTTGGCTATCACAGTTAACTAATAATGGATTTGCAGCTTTCTCAATAACACATAAATGATCCAAAAATCTCTTAAGCCAAACTCCTTCTTGTACCGCTGCTGATAATGCCACGAACTCAGCTTCCATCGTGGACAAAGCTATACACGTTTGCTTCTTACTGCTCCATGATATGGCGCCATTGTTTAGTAAGAAAGCAAATCCAAAGGTAGATTTTCTTTCATCTAAATCTCCTCCCCAATTAGCATCTGAATAGCCTTCAAGTCGCAGATCCTTTCCTTGGTAATTCAACTTGTAATCAGCAGTTCCCTTCAGATACCTCAGTATTCTCTTAACGGCCTTCCAATGCGCTTGACCTGGGTTGGATTGGTATTTACTCACCATTCCAACTGCAAAACATATGTCAGGTCTTGTACACATCATAGCGTACATCAAGCTACCAACAGCACTAGCATAAGGAACATGTTTCATTTGTTCCTTCTCTTGTAGAGTCTTTGGACACAATCTATGGCTCAATCCTTCACCTTTTGCAATAGGAGTGTCTATGGGTTTACAATCTTGCATACGAAATCGTTCAAGAACCTTATTTATATATGTTTCTTGCGAAAGAGATAACGATCTCTTCGAAAGATCTCTTGAAATCTTAACTCCAAGAATGTATGCAGCCTCACCCATATCCTTCATCTCAAAGTTGGAAGACAACCAACTCTTGACAATATTAACAAACTCCATATTGCTTCCGGCAATTAGTATATCATCAACATATAATGATATGATCACAAATTGATCTTTGGATCTTTTGATATATACACAATGATCATCATCTATCATTGTAAAATCATATGCCATTATGGTATTATGAAAACGTATATACCATTGTCTCGATGACTGCTTAAGGCTGTCTATCGATCTCAAAAGTCGACATACCTTTCCTTCTTGGCCTTCTTTAATGAAACCAGCAGGTTGTTCCATATATATTTCTTCCTCTAATTCTCCATTGAGGAAAGCAGTCTTTACATCCATTTGATGTAACTCAAGATCCATACTAGCCACTATTGCCAGAATAATGCGAATCGAGGTAAATCTCACTACAGGAGAAAATGTTTCTTCATAATTAATTCCTTCCTGTTGGTTATACCCCTTCGCCACAAGGCGAGCCTTATGCCTTTCTATCGAGCCATCAGCTTTTTGCTTTATTTTGATAACCCACTTGTTCCTAATAGCTTTGCGTCCCTTTGGAAGATCAACCAGTTCCCAAACTTGGTTTGACTTCATTGACTCAATCTCCTCTTCCATTGCATGAATCCATTTTTCCTTACTAGGGCAATTTAGAGCCTCATTAATATTTCTTGGCTCATCCTCATCTTGCGAAGCAATCATAAAAGTTTCCCCTTCAATGTCAAAACGTCGATGGGGAATACTTTTGCGACTTGTTCGCCGTATGGGAGATTGTACACTGTGCACATCATTCCCCATTATGTTCCCACTAGGATTAGATAATGATGATGTCATCTCATCATGTGGTTGTAATTGAGAATGAGTTGAATTTAATTCATCACTTCTCATGTTACTCCCACTTGGACAAACTCCACTAATATCATTATCTTGATCCAAGGTTTCAAATAGGGAGTAATCTTCACCTATTTCGCCCTTCTTAGGAAATTCATTCTCTAAGAATGTGACATCCCGTGATTCAAATTCAGTTATACTCCCACTTTCCTGCTCACCTATGAACACATACCCTTTCGAGTGTTCAGAGTATCTTATGAAAATACTCTTCTTTCCTCTGGGACCCAATTTCCTAAACTTGTGAGAGGGCTCATGAGTATAGGCAGCACAACCCCACGGCTTAAGAAAACTTAAGTCCGGTTTTTTACCTGTCCATAACTCATATGGAGTGGAAGTAACTGATTTGGAAGGCACCCGGTTAAGTATATAGGCAGCAGTTAACAACGCATCACTCCAAAAAGTGATAGGTAAGTTAGCATATGCCATCATGGACCTAACCATTTCTAATAGGGTTCTGTTCATTCTCTCCGCAACACCATTTTGTTGAGGAGTCTATGGAATAGACAACTGTCTTTCTATTCCTTTTTCATCACATAATTTTCTGAACTCATCAGATAAATATTCTCGACCTTGATGGGATCTCAATACTTTTATTTTCTTATCTAATTGATTTTCTACCAAGTTCATAAACCTTTTGAAACAACTTAATGCTTCAGATTTATAAGAAATCAAATAGACATCCGAATCGAGTATAATCATCTATAAAAGTGATGAAATAAATAGCCTCATGCCTTCCTCTCATATTCATTGGACCACAGACGTCAGAATGGATTAAATGCAGAAGAAATTCAGCTCTTTTACCTTTTCCAAATGGTTTCCTTGTCGTTTTCCCTACTAGGCAATGCTCACATATGGGCAAATCGACTTTTTCAATATTGCCTAACAAGCCCTCTTTGGCTAGTCTATTCATACGTTGTTGGCCAATATGATCAAGTCTAGCATGCCACACATTCACATCATTATCATATGAGTTAGGAGACGTGAGAAGGGAATAACAAACATTTGCATTAACATAGTCAATATCTAATACAATGAAACCATCCAAAAAATAACCACAATCATAGTAATTTGTATCCAAATACAAATCCACACCTCTATTATAGAAGTTCATATTAAAACCTAACTTGACCAACACTAAAACAAACACTAAATTCCGACGAATCTCCAGAGCATACAATACATCATGTAGGAACAAAGTGTGTCCACCACGCATGTTCGGTTGACAGGTGCCAATTCCTTTTACTTCAGCTCTGGAGTTGTTTCCCACATAGATCCACTTAGTTCCAATTGGTACTCGTCGGAATTCCACGAAGGATCCTCTATCCTTCGTTACATGGTCTGTCGCTCCTGAATTTACAGTCCACAAAGGATTAGACTCAGTTAAAAATACAGAACTTGACACATAAGCAAAGTTCTTAAAAGTACAAGGGGTGTATACCTTCTTTGGCTCACGACAGTCGCGAGCATAGTGACCCTTCTTGTCACAATTGTAACACTTCACCCTTGTAAGCTTATTCATTCGAGGACGCTTTCCTCTTTCATGTTGGTTAAGCTTAGGTTTCTTCCCTGAAAGACCTGCTTCCTTGCCTTTCCCTTTATCAAACCAGTTAGGACGTTTGCGCTTGGAGCTCGAAGCTCCATGTGAGCTAGAACTAGCATGATAGATTTCAGCTTCCGGCTTAGCCGCCAAGAGACGGTCCTCTTCCAGCTCAAGATGATGCACTGCATCCTCAAAGGTTTTGATATTTTCATTATGGGTCAGGTGCACCTTCATATGCTCACAACTCTGAGGCAAGGAACGAATCACTGCTTGCACTTGCTGTTCATCAGTCAGGACATGGCCAGCATCTTTCAGCTCATTATTCATGTTTGACATCTTTCTAAGATGTTGCTTCATGGTCTGACCATGAGGCTTCTTATAAGAGTCAAACCTAATAGTGAGCTGCCTCAGTCTGGTCACCAAAGTATGACCAAATCTTGCTGCCAATGCTTCCCACATTTCCTTGGCATTCTTAAAACGCCTAAACTCTCGCATGACGTCATTTTCTATGCTACTCAGCAACGTAATGCGAGCAAGAGAGTTCTTTCTTTTCCATACAGCAAATACTTCCTTATCTCTCTTGTGCTGTGCAATGTTTCCTTCTTCAGGTTCTACCATGGTCAGGTTAAGAGCTTCTAGTGCCTCTTGCTCTTCCAGCACATATTGAATTTTCACGTGCCATATTTTATAGTTATCGCCATTGAGCTTCTCACCTTTGTTCAGCTCAGCAACTATGCTCTTTGTGGCTGAAGCCATTGATCTGAACATATCAGACATATATGCACGAATTATTAATGCCTATCATTTATGCATCCATTTTGCACAGACCCATCATATTAATGAACAATTTCAAGTAAAGTTTCAGAATCAAAAGGTCACTATGTTTCCAATCATCCTTTAAAAAACCTAAATTAAAACTATCATTAATATAATTGTCTTATGCAAAATAAATTTTATGAAGCTACAAAAACTTCTATGAACTACCCACAGCAATCAACAACAACAGAAAGCAAATAATATTTGACATCCAATAGAATAATAATGCTTTCACGTAATACAACTAACATATCAGTTGCCACACCAACAATAACTAGGTAGAAAAGTATTACATAAGATGTCCACAAAGCACACTAAACAAAGACCAGCCAATACATCTAACACCAAGTCAATACACAAACTGGGAAAGATCCTCTTTTGTTCAATTTCTTGATCTTTTCCCTTGTAACAATCCAGTAATAACCATTTATAAAATCCATCACAATTTTCCTATATGAAGCGGCTTTGTTGACATCCCATATGCGATTCAACACTCCTTGCCATTCTGGTGGAAGAGTGTTCATGAAAAATCGCACCATCTCAGACTATGGCAAGGGACGACCATTCCATATGACCTTTTGAATTTTCCCGTTGACTTCAAGAACGTGATCAATTAAGTCGCTACTCTCCCATCGATAATCATTCAGCTCAGCTATCAAGCTAGAAAGCCTTTCCTTTTGATCATCGGTAATTGGGCGAATAGATGCACGCAACCTAAGGGGAGGCATTGTTCCTGCAACAAATGCAGAATAAATCAGGGATTACATATAATTCACATAGAACTACTTGGCCAAAGAAACACATTCTTTTGCTCCTCCTTTTCCTCCTTTCCTCCTTTTCTTTTGGTCAATGGTCAACGGTCGTCAACGATCAACGGTCAACGGTCGTCAACGGTTGAGGTCAGCCGGGTCGGGTCGCCGGGTCGGACGAACCGACCCGGCACGTGCGGCACACGTGCAGCTGACGTCACGATGACGTCAGCTGGCGCGTGCCTCGCACGCGCCAGCGACGACACACACGCACGTGCGTCGCACGTGTGCGCGTCGGCCATGCGCGCGCGTGTGATGCACGCGCTTGCCCCTACGAATCAGCGCGTGCAACGGTTCGTTCCGGCTGCGCGTGGGGGCGCGTCCGGCGGCCTTTGGCAGCGTTCCGCCACTCATCGCGCTCATCTCGACGAGACCTTCCATCTAACGCCATCAGAAATGGATTTCGACTTACAGAAACTCAAAAAAAAATGGATGAACAATGCTCGGGTGTCGGGATTTTTCCACCCCGATCGGTGTCGGCCGATTAATTTCAGGAAAAATCAATAAGAAATCATCCATAAACATGAAAGGGGTCAGGAAAAACATGGAAAATGATCGGGAAACAAGAACTAGGGCTCTGATACCAATGTAGGGAATATCGGATTCCCAAAAACCGGATTTGACACTAAATCGAACCCCTAAACTTGTGCGGAAGACGAGTCCGGGAAAAACACATGCATCACCGATCCTAAGGCACATCTGTGGCACCCCTCGACGGCCCCCGAACCGTTAGGGTCGCCACAATTCGATTACCATTCGCTTGACCTGATAACATGTCACTATGATACCATTTCAATTGCAGCGGGTCCATACAACCATGGGGGTTTACATCTTTTATTATCGGTCCCTTGCGCAGTTCATATGGCGGAAGCACATCCATCAACTCCCTTCCTTATATTCAGAAAACGATGCACACCATCTAAACATTTATAGGTAAAAGCCGAACACTTTTATTTACTTAAATCATATGGACATCATTCATCGGTACATCAAAATGCCGTAGTCTTCTATACTCGGCTATACTTCAAAAGATGACCGACATCTCCTCCAGCAATCGTATACTTAAAGTTCATCGATCATTGTCGGCGTCCAAAAGTTCCTTCCTTTGCTATCCTCCTCCTCGCGGTCTTACCCAACCACTTGATCCATCTACTGGTGGCAGTGGCAGCAGAGGTATCTTATCTAGTCTGAAATGTTATTCCCCAAAAGGGGTGAGTACAACCACTCAGCAGTAAAGATCCACCAAACTACTCATTGCGTCAAACAGAACAATCAAGGCATCATAACAAAGCACATGTCATTCATGCATTCAAGCATAACTTACCTTGCAACCATACATATGTCATCATACCATATCTGCATATACCATCATGCACTCATCATCAAGCATTCATGCATATATCACCATGCCATATGTGCATATACCACCATGCACTCATCATCAAGCATTCATGCATATCCATGCCATATGTGCATATACCACCATGCACTCATCATCAAGCATTCATGCATATATCACCATGCCATATGTGCATATACCACCATGATTCATATCATCCATGCTATCAAGCATACATCACCATGAGATCCATTCATGCCTTCATGATCGCATTTTCAATATCAAATAGCATTAATTTACTTTCATAAGCAGATCATGCATCATGCCATATGCATACACCCATGCACATGATTCATTTTCAATTCTTATCTTTCACAAGGATCTCATCAATTTTTCTTTCCAGGGACCAATGTTTGCATCCCACAATTTATCGCTCGCATCCAACCTAGCATCGCGAGGAACCTCCGGCACACATCTCCGGGCATCCGGCACACACCTCTGGGCATCTCGCATCCCAACTAGCATCACGAGGAATCCCCCCGGGCACAAACCTCCGAGGCTTCCGGGATTACGCACCGACATACCACCAGGAATCCCCCCCTAGAATTACGTACCGTATACCACCGGGCATCTCGAAACTCCCGAGGACCCTCCGGAATTACGCCACTGGGCCACCGGGCATTGTCGGCTCACCTCCAACAGTTTCCTCATTCATCATAATTCACATTCACCAATTTATGTCTCACAATCAACATGGCACATGATGTAATGGCAACAAAGTCAAATTCAGCATTTGATTCTATATGCAATGCCAAATATCATCACATGCTCAGCAAGATTCAATCACCCCAATCAATATAATTAATAGGGCTCATTCAAAACAGAATAATCATAAATTTCAGCATTTGAAATTCGCACAATCCAGCTTGCACAGTTTTAGAAAATATTTCCATTAAATACACAAATGGTCTCTAAAAATTATGAAATTTGAACACGTGATAGTCAAGACATAATGGCAGATATTTCATGAAGGACACTGCACCAAAAGACCCTCATACAATTTTGATATAGATCACGCATCACAGCATTTCTATTCTATCAATACAGCTTGCACAGTCTTTGAAACATTTTTGGTTAAATAGGCAATTGAACTTCAAAAAATATGAAATTTGAATATGTTGCAGAGAAGACATACATAAAGATACTTCGTGAAGAACACTTTGCCGAAAGAGCTTCATAAAAAAATATATGACACATGCATTGAAACTGACTAAACCCGTACGCGTCAGATTACTCGGTTTTCGAAATATTTCCGATTAAATACTCTAATGACATTCAAAAATTATGAAATTTGAATATATGGTAGTCAAGACCCTAAGGTATATTTTTCATGCAGACATCGAAGTCAGATTCGTCCTATAAAATCAATTATGGACGGTTGAAGCCCCTGTTTCTAACACCGAACATTCCAGGTTTAGCGGTCTCCGAAAAATCACGATTTCACCTACTTATCTTCCATATTTTCCTCTGAATTTTTGATATGTTTTACCTCAAGAAGTATACTACAACTTTCGTGAAGAGATAAAAGTGAGATTTCAACAAGAAAGTTACTTTACAGACCACGAAACCACTGAAGGTCATCACGACGAATTCCAGATCTAGTCTCTCCAAAGGAAAATCGTTTCACCAAGAAATACTTGTTCGTTTTATCTCAAATTTCATTATGTTATACTTCAAGATGTTCTCTACAACTTTCATTAAGAGGTCGAAGTGAAATTCCAAATAAAAAGTCACATGCAACATACGAAATCACCAAGAGGTCAACAAAACAGTTTCCAGATCTAATGTTTTCGTAGAAAAAGGGTTTCACCCCTCAATACTTGTCCATTTTGTCTCATATTGTTATACTTCAAGATGTTCTCTACAACTTTCATGAAGAGGTCAAAACAAGATTCCAACTAAAAAGTCACATGCAACACACAAACTCGCGGACAGTCGGACTGGTCTTTCCGAAATCAGCATGCATGACCAACGAATCTCTCTTCAAAGCTCCGAAATCTCATCCCATCTACCACAACCAAGACTTACCATCTACTACACATACACACAGCAATGCAAAGAGTAGGTTTTAGGACTTCAGTTGCCTTAAACTCAAGCACAAACAGCAACAAAGATGGCGGGCAAAGCGGCGAACGAACGGCGGCAGCTCGGCACGGGCGGAAGACGGTCCTCCTCTTCCCCCTCACGGCCCGTACTCGCGCGTGCCTGCTTCCCTTGCTCGAACTCTCCCTCTCACTCACTCAAAATTCTGTTCGGTTCTTCTCTTTCCCTCACACAAGCACTCTCTTTCATTCTCCCTTTTATTTGCTTAATAGACTAGTAATCATTGGTTCTTGCATGCAAGTGACAAGTGGCCCCAAGGTGAAGACACTTTGCACATCCATGCAATGGGCGTGCCTCCACTTGTCCATTCTCTCATGCAAGGTTAATGGGCTTCAGTTTTTGGGCCGGTCTTGGGCCTTCATGGGCCGGTCGAATAGGGGGCTGGCGTGGGCTGGTTGGATGGGCTTTGGGCCTAAAAATCAGCCCACCCTCTCCTATTCCTATTCAATTTAATCCCCAATTAAATAAACACCTAATTTCAGCTTATAAGGTCACAAAACTTTGTAATTTAAATCAATAAAATTCTACTTATAAAGTGCATTACCAAGAATAAGATTTCTATATCAATTTGCACTTTAATAAATCCTTGGGTCACTTGAAGACACACCTCCATCCAAACAATCATCCTTTACAATGCTCGGCCTTAAATTAATTGAAATTCATTGATTCAATGGCTAATACAAAATCCAATGGCACTTCCATCGCCTATTCATGGATCATAGCATATCTAGAGGTTGTCTTGAAATTTTAGGATGCCACAACATCACAGAATCGAACGTACCTTATTAGCCACAGATTAAGCACCGACGCCGATATGAGGAAGAGAATCTGATCCCGTTCAATCCGATGACGCCAATTCGCCTTGAAGGGAAGATGGGTGTCACCTCTTACTTACTGTTCTTTCTTTTGGAAGTGTTTTTGAGGGAGAGAGGGAGGAGAAACGTACATTGCTTCAAAAGCTACATTCCTCCCTCTTTATTTCCCCCTTATATACGTCCCATCCAAAAAGAAATGTGTCCCTTCATCATATCCCTCTATCCATGGGCCCTAATATTGTGGGCCGAGCTTTTAGGCCCAACTTGGGCGGACGGGCCAACTTAGACCCATCACAATATTTAATAAAACCATCAATAATAATAAAAAAATTTTAAAAAAAAAAGAACAAGGTGGGTTCTTGTTATTAAAAAGGGTTAATACCCTAAAAAACCCTAAACTGGTACACTTGTGACAAATTTACCCCAAACTATTTTTTTTACCATCAAAAACCCCAAATTGGTATACTTTTGACAAATTTACCCCAAACTAATACACTTGTGACAAATTTACCCTCCGTTAGTTTTCGTTAAATTTATTATCAAATTATTAAGTTAAATGACATGTGATAATTGACTGGTATAATTTTACACTTTGTTTGTCACAGTTTACAACTTTTGTGATTTTTTTGTGGTATTAATCCAATTTAGCGGAGGGTATATTTGTCACAAATTTACCAGTTTTGAATTTTTTTGCGGTCAAATAAATTAGTTTGAGATAAATTTGTCATAAATGTACCAGTTTAGGGTTTTTTATGGTCAGTCGGAGTAAATTTGTCACAGTATACCAGTTTGGGGTTTTTCATTGTCAAAAAAATAGTTTGGGGGTAAATTTGTCACAGATGTACCAGTTTAGGGTTTTTCAAGGTATTAACCCTATTAAAAAACGCGGAGTATGGATTTATCAGAGGGAGAAAAGTGCTAGAGATCTTCTAATCGCGGTTGAGATAAAGAAACCTCATAAAGATAAATCTTTTTTTAGATGCAATTGACTTGTCAGAGGGACCAGGACAATCTAAGGAAACAGGAGCAGTACCCTGGTTGTTTTAGCTGTACCCGTTGTTTTAGAGAGAGAGAGAGAGAGAGAGAGGATTCAGATGGAAACAAATGGAGATACGAGAGAGGTATGTTATCCCAACACGAGCCCTTCTCTCGACCATTCAAATAGGACTGACGGTTAGTCTCTCGCACAATTAATTTCCACCTCAAAGCGTTTAGCTCTCAAAAATTTCTATTTCATAGGATCCACACAAAATGGTAATTAGAGAGTATACTTGCTAATCAAGCTTATCTTATAGAACCAACACTGCAATTCTAGATTGGCTTAGAGGGGAGAGTAGGGAATATCTGCAGTCCTAGATTGGCTTAGAGGGGAGAGTAGGGAATATCTAGGATAGCATCGGGAAAGGAAAGTAATATAAAATTTAACCGTTAGCCCATTCATATTCAACATCAAACCGAGTCTCCCTTTGTATAGAAGAGGATGGCATTACAGACCACTTTATTACTGGCTCGGACTTAAAGCAACCAATACAGACTCAGCGGACTCAATGATCTAGCATACTGCCAAACAACTTTGTCAAAGTGGTACGTTCATTGTCACTGAGATTTCTTCACTTTCGTCGGATCCCGGGTCTGTTCCATAATTAATTTCTGGCTGCGCCATGTTTTCCATTTCTTCGGGATAAAGCTCTCCGTAGTCTCATGGGTCCTGAGAATCATCCATTGATTCTATAATGCTTTGTCCGTATTTTATGAGCACTTGCCGAATGAAATCCCCGGTTAACTAACTGGTACGCCTGAGAATAATCCCATGGCATCTCTTCATGATATGCACTAAGCCATATGAACCTAAGCATGGTTTAATACACAGAACTCTCTTTGAATCTCTCTGTATTCTTCAGGGATTGTCTGCACGAATACATTCGAAGGACTTGTATACCTTAGCAACGGAATAAACACGATTGAGTTGTTGTGCCGGTTTGAAAGTATACAGGATCCATGGTCTGTAAAAAGGGATGGTTGTATCAACTTGCACATGAGCTCTGCCGTAAATAGGTCCTTCCAAAAACCAAAGGATGGAATCACTCGAGAACATCAGCTAGGTGTTTGAGGTGGTGCTGTTGAATTGAAATGTTTAAAACTGAATTGGTAAATTGTTAAAAGTTTATGACTAAATTAGCATATTTGAATAATCGAAGCCTGAATTAGCCCTCGTTCAATAGATTTAGAATTTTTTGGACAATTTTCCATAATTTTAGTATTTATGATTTCATTGTTCAACAATTATATTTTGCAATCAATTCCTCCCTATAAATTGATTTATGCAATCAAATTGTCCTGCTCATGAGATGATTTCACTAATCTTCGTTGGTTGAACAAAATGAAAATCAACATCCTTGACTCGATATTAAAAGTATTTTGTTCTGACTCTGAGTCACAAAAGAGTTCTCATGGCAATTTGACATTCTACTATGACGTGCTTCTCATATGTTCATATCATAAGTCATCACATTGCTTCATTAGTTTTCACAAGTTGTCATGTAGTACTTTATTAATACGTCCATGATGGGGTGCAATTAGAATGCACCGTTTCATTTTGATAAGTTATGATGGAAACACACCCTTTGAAAGGGTATGAAAAAGTCGTATAAAAATCTTCTGAAGATAACCATTGGGATGGTTGGCAGAACGTAGCTCAGAAAGAAATCATTCTCTTTTTTCTTGTCCCATTTCCATCAAAGAAAAAGAAGGCGTTACATTTCTCCTTTACGAAAATAATTGGCATTTACGCTGTGGAAATTGGATGTTTTTCTCATGACTATATTCAGACCAACGTGAAGTAATATTGTTCGTCATTCATCCGCAATTCAACTATCATTCCGGGGTAAATTGTTCATTGCGAATCGGAAATAGGTAAGTCATCTTCCATCGACTATCTTCCTACATTGGTATTAGAGCCTGGTTGTGATTTCTACCTTGTTTTTTCATCGAATTTTCTCGTTTACCATTTGATATCGAGATCAAAAGAATGAAATCTACATTGTATGGATGTTTATTGCTCGGAAATGCAATCTGAATCGTCGAAAACAAACCAAAGTGAAAAATGGGTTTGGGGCCGCGTACACCTGTACGGTTTTGGCCATTTTTCAAAATATTTTTTCGGCCAAAATAAATTTTTAAATATACAGGGTGAAAGTACTTGTTGAGATGAGTCAAACAGTGGGTCGAACGCCGCTAGGGGACGCTGGACGCGCCCACATGCACGGCCAGAAGCCGCGGTGCGTGGGCGCCACGTGCCCAACATGCTAGGAATCCCAGCACATGAGCGTCACGCACGCATCAGCGAACCGCACGCATCAGTGAACCGACGCATGCTGACGTCATCCAACGTGTCGATAACCACCGGATGACGTCATCAATGACGTCACCGTCGACGACTGGTTAGCGACCCGACCCGACCCGACCCGAGACCTGACCCGTCCTAACCCATTAATCGGCCAACTGGTCAAATCGATCAACTAGTCTAGCGGTTAAACTGATCAGACCGGTCGCCGGTTAGATCGGTCGAACCGATCGGACAGGCCAGGAGCCTTTTGGCTCGCTGGCACGTGCGCCACATGCGCTACACACTCAGGCAACACATGCGGGCACGTTCGGTGTCCGATTGGAGTGTGGTCGATGACGTTTGGTTCGTATGGATATTCTTTACACTATGGTATAATCATTTTACATGTTTGAGTTTTTCAGATGTATAAAAATGTGTACGGAACCCTAAGTACTTGTATTTGGGGAGTAAATGTATTGTTTATTCATGTTTAACCTATATTTTCTCATGGTTTTGGAAATGCAGTAGCTAGCTTACATGAAAATGGTATTATATATGTTGTGTAGAGCTTGGTTCGATAATAGCATGTATATAGTTTAATATACTCGCAATTATCTAGTTCCACGAAAATTCGAACAATGGTAGGAAATCCTTGATTTTTCATTACATGTTGAATTACAGTTTTGATTATAGTTGCTACATGATTGTTTTTTGTACGTTGGTTCACATTATGCTATGCCTTTTGTGTTAATGGAAAAATGTAAAAATTACATGAGGTCATATAATTATTTTTCCTAGTGGGAGTTCATAGGTCGGTAGAATTCAAAGGAGTTCTCATCTAGAACTTAAAATTTGTGCAAATTAAACTAATTGGGAACATATAAGCTGATTGGGAACTTAAATTTTGCAATAATAGAACAATCGAACATAGGAGCTGATTGGGAACATAGTGAACTTTCGTTTTTGTGTCTTTTGTTGAATCATCATTAATTTAATTTGTCTTTGCTGCAAATTAAATATGTGTGTTACTCTGAAAGTGTGATAGTATTGATTTCGCGTTTATTATGTCAATGTATTATAGCAATGGATTATGACTTCGGCATTCAAGACCATTGTGGTTGACCTCAATAAGGGTGAAAAGCTGAACAATGACAATTATGATATTTGGCACCGAAAGGTTCAATATATCCTTGAGGAGCAATAGGTTTTGAAAACCCTTAACCACACCATGGATGAACCTGAGCATGGAACTTCAACTCAACACAAGAGAAATCTAGAAGCTTATCAAACTTGGAAGAAGAAAAATAGCATTTTTCGCATTACGTTGCTAAGTTGTATGTAAAATGATCTCATGTATGAGTTTGAAAATTATGATAAAGTTCAAGCAATGTGGATTGTCTTGAAAGATAAGTTTGGGGGTACATCTGCCACTAAGTTGAGGAGACTCACCATCAAGTTTGACACATACAGAAAACGCCCAAATGTAACAATGAAGCAGCATCTTCGGGAGATGTCAAACATGATTCGTGAGCTGAAGTCGGCAGATCATTTCCTTACTAATGAACAGCAAGTTCAAGCCATTATAAGGTCTCTTCCTAACAATTAGGAGCATATGAAGATCAACATGATGCATAATGAGAATATTGTCACTTTTGATGATATAACACGTCATTTGAAATTAGAGGATGAGCGTCTAAACGCTGTGAAATCCTCTACCCATGCTTTTGTTGCTAAATCGAGTTCGCACAAAGCTTCGGGCTTCAAGCGCAAAATGAATCATCAATTCAACAACAAAGGGAAGAAGACTAATCAGACACCTAAGAGGGCTAAGACCTTCCAACGCAAGAAGCGTGATGAGAAGAAGGACAATGCCAATATGAAGTGCTACAATTGTGGCGAGATGGGTTACTTTGCTCGTAAATGCACTGAGTCAAAAGAGGTGCCCTATTACTCCATTACTTTAAGTAATGCTTTTGTTTTTAGCACTGTAATACTTACTAAATCTCATCCAATGTGGATTGTAGACTCAGGAGCAACATACCACATTGCTAGAGACCGAGAAGTATTTGTAAAGTATCGTCGAATACAGCCTAGAAAAAGATGGATATATGTTAGGAATAACTCAAGAATTGAAGTGAAGGGTATCGGCACATGTTAATTAATTTTACGTGGTGGTCGAACCCTATTCCTACATGATGTCCTCTATGCTCCAGATATTCGACGAAACTTGGTCTCTATAGTTGTTCTTCTTAGCCTAGGATATATATTGAATTTCCATTATGATTGTGTTAACATTTTGTTTAGAACAATTTATTATGGTTCAAGTCATGTATTGAATGGTTTTATGGTGTTAGACATTGACTATGATCAGTACAATGTTAATGTCAATGGTTGTTTTTCTTTAATTGCATATTATAGTAATGTTGAGATTGATGCAAGTACTTGGCATGCTAGATTAGGTCACATTGGGTTACAAAGAATGCAAAGATTAGCTAAAGAATGCATTTTAAGGTCATTCATTAATGTTAATCCACCCGTATGTGAACATTGTCTAGTAGAAAAAGCAATTAGAAAATCATACGATAAAGGAACTAGAGCCGAATTTCCATTGCAACTCATACATTCTGACATTTATGGTCCTTTGAATGTGAGGGCGAGGCATGGAGTCTCATATTTCATCACTTTCATAGATGATTTCACTCGTTTCGGTCATGTTTTTCTGATCTCCCATAAGTCAGAAGCATTAGATTGCTTTAGACAATATATAGCGATAGTAGAGAATCAGTTGAACAAAACAATAAAAGCATTGAAAACTGATTGCGGACATGAGTATTTATCTGAGCAATTCAAGACTCTTTGTGATGAAATGGAAATTGTACGACAATTGACTATTTCTGGTAGCCTACTCCACAACAAAATGGGGTAGCTGAAAGAATGAATAAAACCCTATTAGAAATGGTTAGGTCTATGATGATGCAAGCAAATTTACCTATCTCCTATTGGGGAGATGCGTTATTGACTGCTTCCTATGTATTTAACTGAGTGCCCTCAAAATCAATCACTTCCACCTCTTATGAATTGTGGACTAGTAGGAAACCAGACTTAAGAAATCTACGTCCATAGGGGTGTGCAACTTATGTTCATGATTCTTCCCATAAATATGGCAAATTAGGTCCTAGATGGAAAAAATGTATCTTTATAAGATATTCTAAACACTCCAAAGGGTACGTGTTCATAGGTGAACAAGCTGATGGAAGTATGATCGAAATAGAGTCACGAGATGTCACATTCTTGGAGAACTATTTTCCTAATAGAGGTGAGATTAATAAGGACTTCTAATTATATGAGATGGAAGATTTTAATAACACACCCACTAATGTTGTAGATGGAAATGAAGATTTACCTCAACATACAAGACTTAGTGGGAGTGTTGCATCGTTTGGTGAACTGAATTCAAGAGAAATTCAGTTACGTAAAAGTAATCGTAAAAGTATTCATTGTCGTCATTTTGAGATTAAAGGGGATGCATTTATGATTGCTTAAAAAGACAATGCCGAGCCTAAGACTGTTCAAGAGATTCTCTCATCCTCTGATAAAGAAGAAGGGAGAAAAGCTTTGGAAGATGAAATAGAGTTAATGAGGGCAAATCACGTCTGAGACTTGGTTGATCTGCCACCAAATCGCAAGGCCATTGGAAACAAATGGGTTTTTAAGATTAAGCGAAGGGCGGATGAATCCATTAAAAAGTATAAGGCTCGTCTTATGGCGAAAGGTTATACTCAACAAAAAGGTATAAACTATGAGGAAACATTTTCACTAGTTGTAAGGTTTGCCTCAATACGGCTTATACTAGCCATCGTTACACATTTGGACCTTAAATTACATCAAATTGATGTAAAGACGGCATTTCTCAATGAAAAACTAGATGAAGAAATCTATATGAAGCAGCAAATAGGTTTCATAACTAAAGGTCAATAGCATAAAGTTTGCAAACTTTATCACTCAATATATGGCCTTAAGCAATCATCTAGACAGTGGTATCTTTGTTTTCATCGAGCCATAATGACTTTTGGTTTCATGATGATTGAAGAAGATCATTGTGTATATGTCAAGTGGTCCGAAGATAAATTTGTGATTTTATCACTTTATGTAGACGATATTCTATTGACTGCAAATGATAAGGTTTTTGTTATTACCATAAAAGAATGGTTGTCCTCCAATTTTGAAATTAAGGACATTGGAGAAACTGCTTATATATTAGGAGTTAAGATCAAAAGAGATCAATCAAGGAAACTCCTTACTTTATCACAAGAGTCTTATATAATGAAGATTCTTGAATGTTTCAATATATAGCACTGTAATCCCATTGATACCCCTGTTATGCAAGGTGAAGGCTTAAGTACTAAAATGTGTCCTAAGACTCCAGAAGAAAATAAAGTAACCTTACGTTAGTGGGGTTGGAAGTTTGATGTATGCTATGAAGTGTATTCGACCCGACATATGTTATGCCGCGAGATTGATGAGCCAATATCAATCAAAGCCCGGTCAAGCACACTGGAAAGTAGTGAAAAGGATCCTGAGATACTTAAAAGGCACCATAGACTATCGACTTTGTTACTAAGGGAATGATTTATGCTTATTAGGCTATTTACATACTGATTGGGGTGGAGACCTAAATGAATGTAAATCGACTTCTAGATATGCGTTCTTGCTCAATGGAGGTGCAATTTCTTGGAATAACAAGAAACAGACATGCACGACCTTATCTATGATGGAGGCAGAATTTTTTGCATGCTCTGCCGCAGTGCAAGAAGTGATATGGCTAAAACGTTCTTAGAAAATTTAGCCATTATCACTGAGGTTCCAAGACCAGTGATAGTTTATTGCGATAGTCAAGTAGCTATTGCCTATGTGAAAGATCCCAAGTATCATGGAAGGATGAAGCACATTGATATAAAGAACAACTTCATCAGAAAATATAATAGTACAGAAAGAAATGATCATACAATACGTTTCAACTAATAAAATGATTGTTGATCCATTTACGAAGGCTGTTCCTAGAGAAGTATTCTTGACTCACAAGGTGTCACTAGGATTACGTAGAATGTGATATGAGTTATTGTAGAGGATCATTGGTTTATGCATATGTGAACATATGTATTGTACTTGTTTATTCATTAGTGACTTAATGTTTTATCAATAAATACAAATCCATTATGAGACTAGCACAAACACACATATATTATTGAAAAGTATGTCAGCAAGTAATAATTGGCTCACCCACACGAGCAATCACCTCAAGTGCTATAGTTAGCACGTTGAGATGAGATTTTATGTACAAATAAATGCTGAAAGAGCAAGTTTAGTACATAAAATAATATGTCGCCTTGATTGGAGTCAAGATGAGGTCTATGATTTATATATAATAAGACCGAACATTATAGTCCCATAATCTTATATGCCTGAAAGATGCCGGATGCAAGTACTTAATTGGGCGCTATAGAAAACGAGCTGATATAGCACTCGAGCTAAACTTGAGTATGTGAGAAGCATGTGACTATGTTTAGGAAAAAGTCCATATAGTAGATATATTTAATAAATGATATACTCTCTTAGAAAAAGAGAAATCCATTCTAGCATGTAATTCATACTATATGTACATTGTACGACCGACAAGGAAATGTAAGTAAAATTATGCCTATTTATTCATCATGTGAGGCCTTGAGGTAATTTATAATTTACCTCATTTTGTGCCCTATGTTACTTCTAACTATGTTCTCGAAATGAAATATCAATATTGCTACTTTAGCATGTTACCAACGGTCATGAATAGATATGGCTTTATGAGACGTGTCCAGGAAAGCAGTTGTTCTGAAATGGAGAGAGACATGAGTACGAAGGGGAAGACTATTATTGTTTTACATCTATCACATGTATTTACTGGTCGACCAATTATATCACATTTTGTGGTTTTAGATATAATTGTAAATACATTGTGTAATGAGAATAGTCAAATATAGCCTTTAAGGGATAGGTATACTTGGATTGATGTAACAAAATATGTTTGGAGCATTGTGAGACATCAATTATTTATTTCTTTTTAGGGTTGTAGCCATTATGTCATCCCTAACAAGTGCGTAATTTGAGCTCCCAAGTGCAGGTGTACTCACTGGTCGCACGGCTTTCTTGCCAGTATGAATTGTTTTCTAAAGTTGATGAATATCGAATGCCTTATATTATTGATAGAGCACTACTACCAAGCCCATCATGTCCGAGTGGGAGATGTAGTACTTTATTAATACGTCCATGATGAAGTGCAATTAGAACGCACCATTTCGTTTTGATAAGTTATGATGGAAAGATACCCTTTGAAATGGTATGAGGGAGTCGTATAAAAATCTTCTAAAGAAAACTGTTGGAATGGTTGGTAGATCATACACTCAGAAAGAAATTGTTCTCTTTTTTCTTGTCCCCTTTCCATCAAAGAAAAAGAAAGCATTCCATTTCTCATTTACGAAACCAATTGGCATTTACACTGTGGAAATTGGATGTTTTCCTCGTAACTGCATTCAAACCAACGTGAAGTAATATTGTTCGTCATTCATCCGCAATTCAACGATCGTTCCGAGGTTAATTATTCATTGTGAATCGAAAATAGGTAAGCCGTCTTCCGCCAACTATCTTCCTACATGTCACACCTTCGTGGCAACACTCAACTTAGGACTCTCACAGCCTCACTCATCAAGTCATACAATACTAGCAAATCTTTATACTCGCTGAAAACAAAGCAAAGAAGGGACACCATATATCTGCATGGCCAGTTCGTTGGGTCTCCCTTCCAAAAGTAAGGATGAATACTCTTTATGTTAAATATATTCTACACACATGAGTAGCCAACCAAGTCTACATTAGGGCTAGCACTATCACTTAAAGGGGGTAGATAGGTGATTTTGAACAATTAAAGCGGAATTTAAAATAAGCAAGTTCAATATCGCGAAAAAAAAAAACAAAAAAAAAAACAAAGTTTGATGAGAACTTTTGCAATGATCAAACTTTATTGTATGCGGTAAACAGAATAAATGAGAGATTAAAGGATAGAGAAAATTGCACACAATAATTATAGCGGTTCAACCAATGATAACCTTATATCCATTCTCTCATGCTGATAGTCTAACGGCTAAATTCCACTAAATGAATCAATCATAGATTACAATAACCAAGTACTCTCAACTCAAGCAAGTGTGATACAAACTTTTGATCTCACACTTCAACAACAACCTCTAAGTGGTTAAAAATTAAGCTCACAAAGATGAGTATGTAAAGACAAATCTCTTTTTGAACTTTGGACTTTGTAGGCTACTAATCTCTTATTCCCTTCCACATCACAATCTTTTTTCATACTCCTCATTGTCCAAAATGACCATTGGACATAAATTCTGAGGATCTTTTCATCATGTCCACCCGTTGGACCTTCGTGATTCATGAGATCCGATTGCTTACCTTGATTCTGCTATCCATACAACATAAATAAGGTTTCCATAAGTTGATTACTCTGTTTGGAAAGTGCATCTCGTCTTTCACATGGCTTACCAATCTCCAGCAAGGAAAGATTATGTGGATATTTATCACTCCTAGACAATCAATATATATCAAAAGAAATTTAGGCCAATTTCCTAGCCATTGCGCTACACATCATCTAAACTAATTGCGAAGATCTAAGATCTTCTCATAACGTCTAATGATGTGTATTGACTTGATACTCCTCGTACAAATTATACTATTGTCCTTGATTATCATGACATAACACAATATTCATCATAGACAACCAAAACGTCTTGATAAGTCTCTGAGTCTAATGATATATATCAAAGTTTTCATCTAGAAAAACTTACTATCAAAATCATTAAACATTTATGGAAAGGTTTTGTTGACCTTCAAAGCATAATTGGAAGTTTTTTTCAACAATCTAAACATGTAGTTTGTCATTTGTAGGTTAAATTATGTAGAATCAAGATGACAGAGCACAACAATAACAGAGTATTATGAATGGTAAAAGACATGGTGAGAATGGATATTTTGTGCAACCTATTGCATTATAGTCATGATCGTGAGAATGGATATCATGTATGACCTGTTGTGTCCTAGTAAGATCATGACACCATCTCATCTTTAAAAAAAAATTATGAGAATAGGTTTAATCTGATTCGTACGGACACAAAACCTCTAACCTGACAATTTCGACACACAAACATGCGAATTTGTGATGATGTGCTCATGAAGAAGGAAATCGCAATCCAAATCGTATATATTCTCAAGTCTTTTAAGATTTGCTTTACTCTGAAACTACGAGCATGTATTCTCGACCTTTATCTAGTTTAATGGAAATCTTTCTCTCTAGACAAATTAATGGAAACAAAAACAGCTGTCCCAATCAGAAAAGAGATGTTCCATTCCAAACACAGACGACATATGCTTTGCAGTAGTCCCCTTACTGTAATTCCTTCAAGACCCTCAAATCTGTTCTTCACAACTGATTGAGTAGCTGAAATGATGCTAACAAATGGATGAAGACCTTCGAGAATGAAAACGTCTCTGGCTCTCCATACATAATACAAGCAGGCACTCCATCCAAGCATAATAAAATGTTTCTGCAAGGGAACCACAGTGAGCAAGCAACCAAGGAGCAGTTAGCAAACATGGGGGACATGCATCAGCTCTTCACAACTAGATTTCTCGGTACTACCAGAGAAGCTAATTCTGCCTTCCGCTAAATCTTCAGGAGATTTCTCGCACTGCCAACAGTTGTTGAATGATATACTGCGAGCAAGATGGAAATAACAGAACACCGAAATAGGATTCTATTAACCTAAACTTAGAGGTAGATGCTCATGATTGCATTACCAGAATGATAAGTAAAACCGAATTATTTCAAAAAGGCATTCATCAAGTATGCATAGAATTGATTAAAAATAGTAATGATACAAGCAGGAAACATAAATTACGTATTTCAGAAAGACAGCAAGTTCATCGGCCAGACTCACCAAGCAGCACATTATCCGATTCGCACCATGGAGCCTTGTAGAGCATGTGACCTCAAACTAATGGTCAATAACACAGAATTCTATATATGACGCACGCATATCTGTGGTCGCAGCTCCAAAAATAACGCTAAGTCACGAGCTTTAGCAAGGTAGTGACCTTTCAATCACAAGCCATAAGGTGCTTTGGTTCAAAATTGGCAACCAAAAACAGAGAAAATGTGACATCCTGAAATTCAACCCCGTCTCGAATATATGAAATTGTTGTTTCGTCGACGCGCCTATGGTCATTTTACTCGGAGCTGGCTTTTCACGAGTTAACTAATCTATTAGATGAAGCCGTTAATAGATATAAACGCGGCAAACTAGAAAATTCGATTAGAAATCGACTGCTTGACCATAATAATCGGCAATGGTCAATACGACACCGTTATAAATCGATTAGCGAACGGATATAAATCGATTCGACGGAAACACGTAATTGAATTGCGGGTGATTCCACATTATTGCGAAATTCACGTTGAACGACAGTAAACCGATTTTCTATTGAAATTATACTCGAGACACGTAATTGAAACCTTGCGATTTTTACAACAACCGAGAGTTGCTTACGAGTCGAATATGCACAAACGTGGATCAAAAATTATCGACCACGGGTCAAACGCGCTAAAATCCCTAAAAGCTACCCAATATATTAAGTTATACTAAAATCGCGTTCGATCGATTTTAACCACGAAATTAAATTCGATTTCGGGAATCGGACGTTTGAGCATGTCACGATTCATTTATAGGACATTGTCTCATCTTTCGGAGAAATTTTAAATAGTCCGGAATTTTGCCAAAAAACGAAAAAATCGGTTTTCGGACAAAATGAAAAAATAAGTGGAAATTCGGATAAGGGAAAAAGAGGGATTTTGCTGCCCACAAATGGATTATTTGTGAGAAATAAGGGCTAAACTCTCATTGGATGGCCAATGGACTTTTGTGCATGAAGACTTCGGGGGCAAGAGTGATCATAAAATAGATATTTGGCCTAGGCTCTCATTGGTTGATGGGTTGGACTTTCATTTTCTCTTCTCTCTCACCCCTTTCCCTCCTCTCCTTTCACGCACCTTCACCCCTGCTGCGGCCCTCATTCTCTTTTCTTTCCCTCACGTATTCTTCCTTCCTCACTCTCCTTTGCACCTCCAACTTTTCCTTAACATGAAACTACAGGTCCATTAATGAGTATTTATGAGCCATTACACCATTATGGACCCTGGTCCTCTCTCTCAATTCCATTTCCCTAAAGCAATTCTCGAGTGACTTTTCAGTCGAATCAAGCCGCTGCCGCCCCAATTCTTGCTCCATACGTTGCACATTACATTCTTTCTTTTTCATTTCAAGCATCAGGAGCCCAATAGAGTGCCATAAAATGGTGAAAATTATTTAAACACCTACTAACACTGTAAAGTCTGTGTTAGATTATACCACAGAATTCAGGAAATAGAGACGGGTTACTAGATATAATTAAAACCTCCACTCTTTATCTTTCAATCGGAGTCGCTAAGCACGTTTTGTAATATTAATTTGAATGAACTCTAGCTGTCTTCTTTTTTTATCTGAGTTCAAGATTGCAGTCTTCAATAAATGCTTAGACAACTTAGACAACATTGAATTCCCTACTTTTCAAGTCAAGATGACAACTTATTCCAATTTTGCCTATAATGAAACAAGATTTTCCTTCTTTGGCTTAGTTTTCTCGTTGTAGGGAAACAGATTCCTGAAAAACGAACCGATACTCAAATGATCGAATATCGAAAACGAACGCGGAAATGTGCCCGGGAAACATGTAACACCGATCGAAAGATATATCACGGAGGCGGATATACTTTGTTTGCCATAGATTAAGTATTTGTTGCAGTCTTAAAGGAATCGATTGAAATCTTGGAGTTTCGTTCTTTAAGATGGAGTAAACTATTTTCAAGGAAAGGAAGAGAATGTACTTTTTCAAAAAAAAAATATTATGTCAATGTTCTTCATTTTTACTTATATATTGTAATTATTTTCACTTAAAAAATAATCACTCCATTCCTCTTATGGGTCGAATTTGGCTCAACATGGGCAAACAGGCTTAACTTGACCCATCCAAAAAAAAAAAAAAAATCATCACTCATTGCATTGCTTCGCGCACTTTATCATGATTTCTAGTTTACCTTCTTTGGATTAAGCTCTTTTAAAAGTTTTCTAATAGATATTTCAATGGATCCCAATTCCCTATTTTTCAAAATAAGCGTCGTCAACTACTCATAGATCAACCTGTTGACTTCCTCAAACTTCTTTCCTTAGATTTGAGCTCCTCGATTGATATATTGATGGAATTGAGTTGACTTTTTTTTTATTCAAGCCTTTTAGACCACTTGCTAATGGATTTACAGATTACCTAGAGTTCCTCCTCTTTCACCTTTATTTTATCTCGGAGAGATTGTGATTCTTTGTCCATGGTCTCCTCATCCACTGTACGATTGTACACTCCAGAATGCTCAACTTCTCTCACTCTCGTCAAGTGTGTCGAACTATCATCAAGTAAACTCTGACACCATATTTATTTCCTCCCATATCAATTCAACCACCCTAGAGCACTCATCAAGAGAATGCTTCACCAAACCCAACTTCTCCACTTTCGAATCAAGTTCCCGAGCATTTTCCTCGAGCAAACTCGCCACACGATTTTCTTCTCTTTCGAGTCCAACTCCTGTCTCAGCACCTCCACCTGCTCCCCCTTCAAATCATAGTCCATGCGACATTTATTAGTCGACTGGATCAGAGAACTCAGTTCTTCTCCTTGTCCTTGATTAGCGAGATACACTCGTTAAGCGAGTCGCACACCAGAGCCAATTGACTTTCCTGCTTCTTATGTTCATCCCTGCATTTCACAATCTGATTTTCCACCTGCCTTAGGTTACTAGTCTTATTCCAGACCTCTTTCTCGCACTCCTCTCCTCGACCCTTCGCCACCTCTTTCTCACACTCCTCGACCCTTCGCCACGTAGAGTGCAGCACATCCTTCACAATGTGACTTTGTGGGTGAACTCTCACTCTCGTTGAGCACCTTGTAGTGTCACTGAAGTGACATGCCGATACCATCTAAGTGCTCCTCCATGTCCTTCCACTAGCGCGTGAGCAAGAGGGTTGTATGCCTTGAAGAGGTTTTCCTCTTTCGACTCCGCCTGCTTCAATTTGCTAGAGATTTTCTCCCTCAAAGAACCACCAACAGAAACCACTCGATAGAGAAAACAGCTATAGGCTAGAGTTACGAAGGAGTGTGTTGTAAAAGTTCGATAAAGATTGAGGATCCACCTGGCGATTGGTGCGATAGCTAAGCCGACATTGAGGAGATGCAGATTCTTATCAAAGAAGAGAAGGATTTGGAGAGGGAGAGGGAGAGGGGGAGAGTTTTTTGTTGAGCCGGTTGAGTCGAGCGAGCTTAGTCGAGGGAGAGAGAGGCACCGAGTGAGTTCGAACGATGAAAAAGTTGGGTCGATTAATGATGATAGGGACATGGTGAAGGGTTTCCCGGTGGGATTGCTAGCGCGACTTTTCCAAATGGTTAACCCCATTTTTTGAATTTTTGCCTTTTGAATGTAACACTTGTCGTTTCGCTCGTACCGCAAGGCTGGGATCGCTGGCCCCATTTACGCTCCTTAGCACATGGCATTGGTCGCTGTCTTAGCTGGGATCGCTGGCGTTTCGTGACAAGACCAAGGAAGCCGTTGCTTTGTCAGACTGTCTCGGGAGCGACGTTCAAACAACAAAATTCCAGTTGTTTGATATTTTATATTTGGAAGGAAACCCGAACTTAGGTTGGGACTACAGACTGTCAATGGGATCGGCAACCACTAATCGAAAACAACAAATTATAAAAATAAATTATAAAAAGCATCAGCAAATAAAAAAAAATGAAAACTGAAAAATAAAACAAATACAGCTCCCCAATAGTGGAGCCACGCCGGATTGTTACCAGTAGTGGAGCCACATTAGATCATGCAATCTTTCCATCTCGTATCAGCCAAAATTCGATTTTCAAACTCTTTCAAAGAAAATGCAGTGAATTATGGCTCAATTAAAAAATTCTAACATAGAGAGCATTCTGGGATGCGAATTAGTTCCTCGCATAACCAAAAACTTATACCTCGACCTCTAGTTAACGCACACCTAAGCCGGTCATCTTGCACATGTCATCTAGACAATTTATCTTGTCTATTACTATCTAGGTATTCTAGGTGTCTAATTGACCTAGGATACGGGATGGTTTAAGGAATTGAGAGTGCTACAAACAATGATCGCAGGTTTGAGAAATTCAATGTAAACAAAATGAAGATTTTTTTTTTTTTTTTAAAGAGGAAAAGACATCAACCAATGGACATTGGAATTTGTCATTTAACCAAATCCTTAAATCTCAAATTCTCGTCTGTAGAAAGTAGAGTGAGCTCTCGCACTTTTTACTTAGACCCCAGGGTAAGTAGCTAATGGCCACTCCAGGGTAACAAGGCTTAAAATAAATGCAAAACTAAGTTGCGGTCAATGGAATTTAGGAGAGTTCATGTAAAGTGTAAGCGCAACTTTGTGAGAGGATTATTTTATATCCTCTTAAGGCTTGCCTTGAAAGTGTAAGTGCAACCATGTATGTGTATAGGTGCATTGTATTGATTAACTAATAACATCAAAATTGAAATTTTATACCCACACCTTATCACATTAATGTAATTGAGTCCTAAAATTTTTAAAAAATGCAATCAATTCCAAAATTTGTCAAACTAGTAAAATCAAGTCATTTAGTTGATTGTAGTTTTTGAAAATTTTAGGATTTTACTGTACTTTCATGATAAGTTTTAGGACTCAATCATATTTTCGATATAAGTTTTAGGACTTCTAGTATACTTATCCAAAAAAAAAAAAATTAAAATGCAAAAATTGTCCATGTCAACTCGGCCACATCACTAGAATGATCAATATCCATATTAGTAATTTCTAATCAAAATTGACTGGAATGACTTAATTTGCAAGTTATTAAAAAAATTTGAACTACACAAGTAAATTTTCAAAAGATTTAGGATTAAATTGGCATAATTAAAAAATTTAGGATTGAATTGCCGCTGTATGATAGATTTAACACTTCTAGAAAAAATTTCCCCAATTTTGCACATTGTAACTATAAAAGGTTATTAAATCCAAGAAAAAGTACCAACTTTTTTAGGGTAATGGTACCTTGTTCTCGTAAGTATAACTACAAAGTAAAATACACTTAAATTTCCCACAAACAACGTTATTGACGTTCGTAATTTCCCCTTCATAACAAATCAATGTCCGCAGAAATTCAACGCACTTAGGAGGAGTCTAACGCACGGTAGTATGATCACTAAAAATATTGAAAATCTATGTTTCCCTTCGCGTCCACCTAATCGAGCCATTCTTCAACATAATGATTGAAGACTCCGTTAGACAGAGAAATGAAATCTCATGCAAGACCATCCAATTTGTAACTGCTAATTCATTCCAAATCGTGTTTTCAGTTTCGCACCGATAAATCTTGACACGCATGTGTTCTTATTTCTCTCTGTGAAGATGTCCAACGAGCACAAGTATAGCCATCCACAATTTGAGAGAGCAATCAACTCACCTTATTGAACCACCGACTCCCGAAAATAAATCAACTCGCGCCTTACAGAATCAATTGTCCTGAAATGGGTAAAACTCGTAACTAAGTCTACAGTCCACAAGCTGGTACTAAGCCCCGTACCTCCATGGGCACTCTTTCTTCACGCGGTTAATCACCGCTATGAAGCAACTGACGCATTCGGACTTTGTAATTGCCCCGTTGCACGCCCCATGCCCGTAGAAGAAATTGGTGTTCTGATTGTCTGCTGGGATCCGGCTGTAGTAACTGAAACCCAAACTCGGCGTATTATCCTTCACGTCTTGAAAGACTTCTTCCACGGTGGTCTCGTAGCCTTGGTGAGTGAATGACGCGTCATTGCAAAGCCCGGACACCTATATAAGATTTGCTTCGCCTCGGATATTATTGCACATGTAGAGTAGCCCGAGCAAGATAAATGCAATGTTCTTGAGAGAGATCATTTTCTTTCCTTTAGTCTCGTCTCGTCCTAGTTTCTTTCCAGAGAGGTTTCTTAAATAAAGGTTGGTCTTATAAACTCTTTGCCTACTGGCATATGGTTGGTGTATGGTCTTATTCTGGATATAGTAACAAGATGGGTGATGTTTTTTAATCGATCAAAATAGGAAATTGATCTGTTTCTCAGTCGAAACAATCGCCCATACAAGGAGGACAGAATACACACTACATAGTTTTTGTCAACAGCTCCGCATACCTTACTCATACGACCATCCATTCGGTGCAGATACTCATTTTGTCTTGTTGCAGACAAGCTTCATTGTATTGAATCTCCAAGAAATGATAATATCTTCATTTCGTCTCATTGTGCCCTTCCTATTACCGAGAATTATACAACTTCCTATAATTATTTTAAAAAATCGAATTTTTATTTTTTTTACTTTTTAAAAATTATATTTTTTATTTTTTAAATATAATTTTCTTTTTTCTTTTTTCTTTTTTCTTTTTTGTTCTTCTTCTTCTTTGGCCTGCCGCTAGCCACAACGACAGCTGGCGGCCGGCCACAAACAAGCCTTGAGCTCGCCCGACGCTGGCGAGCTCGAGTCTCGCCAGATCGATGAGGCTCGAGCCTCGCCAGATCCGGCGAGCTTGAGGCTCGTCGACGTCGAGCGAGCTTGAGCTCGCCCCTCGCCGGATCTAGTGAGGCTCGAGCCTCGCCCAACGCCGGCGAGCCTCAAGCTCACCAGATTGGCTAGGCTCGAGTGTCGGCAAGGCCTCCGCCTCGCTAGATCAAGCGAGCTCGAGGCTCGCTTGGCTGGTCACAGGCCATCTCCGTGTCGGCGACCGGAGGAAGAAGAAAGAAAAAAATAATAAAAATAAAAATTATAATTATAATTTCGATTTTTATAAAAAAAAAAATATATTTTTTTGTAAAGTTAAATAGAGAAAAGAGAGTCTCTCTCTATAAATGGGTTCATTTTTAATGGGTTAATAAATGGGTCTGACCCATATATCTCAGTCTCTTTGTTTTTAAAACCCATTATAGGTGCTTTAGGAAATAAGACTTAACCCATTCACGACCCATTTAACTAGAAATGGTCATTGACCCATTTTGACACCTCTACAATATACCCAAAAGTGGGAGTGTTAAAATGGGTCATGGATATTGACCAAAAAAAAAGGTCATTGACCCATTTTTGGACTCATATTTTATTTATATAGGTTGTATATGGGTCAGAAGCTTTTAAAAACCCAACTAAAAATGGGTCAAAAAAGTGAGTGTAATTTAAATGGATCAGAATTTGTAACCCATTTCCAACCCATTTAAAATATCAAGTGGGTTAGAACCTTAAAACCCATTTTTAAATTTCCAACCCAAGGCCCACACAATCTTTCCCTCTTTAACTTTATAAAAATATTTTTAAAAAATAATCGAAATTATAATTATTTTTCATATTTCAATTTTCTTTTCTTTTTTCTTTTTTCTTTTTTCTTTCTTTTTCCCCCTTCCTTAACCAGTGGCCGCCACGACGACGACTAGCGATAGGCCAAGCGAGGCTCAAGCTCGTCGACACACGAACTCGTGGTCGTCAACGACTGGCGAGGCTTAAGCCTCGCGGGATCTGGCAAGACTAGAGCTCACCGGCGTTAAGCGAGGCCTCAACCCCTCTAGATCAGCGAGATCGAAGCCTCACCAGAACTAGCAAGACTCGAGCTTGCCGACATCGGGCAAGCTCAAGCTCGCCTGTGGCTGGTCACTAGTTGTCGTCATGGCCAATGACCGGTCGAAGAAGAAGAAAAGAGAAAAAGAAAAAAAGAAAAAATAATAATTAAAAATTATATTTTAAAAAAATAAAAATAAAATAATTAAAATTTTGATTTTTTTTAAATATTTTACGAAGAATTATAAAAAAATTTCCATTAAATTTGTATTGCATAAAAAAAGTGTTTTAGCAATATTTTTTTTATAAAAAAAATCATAAAAATGAGCTTTCTTAGGTTTAGTTAAAGATTTTTCATATTTCGGTTTTCAATTATTCAATAATATGTTCACTTCAAACAAGAGAAGCATGTGCATAGTCTAATTCTTTATAAATATTTCAATTTATAGGTTTCTTTTAACTTTTTTTATTTTAGTTACTATTTTTAATTTAATTTGAAGCTTTAATCCAATTTTAGGTGTGGCTTTTCCCAGAATATCAATAGGTTTTAGCAATGTGGGTCGAGTAAAGTATGGGTCATTTAGATTTACACTACATGAATATGGATCAAAACGGATTAAATTGATCAAATATGGATTGATCCATTTTCGACTCAACCCACCCATTTGACTGGTTTACCAAGAAGTTAGATCTATGTGTCTCCAACCTGAAGCATGGTTGTGGAACTAAAAGCATCAGCGTCCGTCATCATCGATCTACTTAAAAAAAAATGTTACAATAGATGTAATGTTAGCGCTCCCGCATGGACAGGAATTGAAAATGTTCTCAATCTCATTGAATAACAAGATGCGTTTTGTACATATGTACAAAAGAATATACAAGACTGTTGGCCAAACTTTTTCATGTAAAGGAACTGCAATGACTCAATCTCAAACTTTAAACCCCGACCCATTTTTCATAGTGAAACATCAAACACACTACAGACAGCAACCCAAGAGTCGCTTCAAAAGAGAATTACATGCCCCACAATGAAAAAGATCTACAAGCACATTAACTTATATACAGATCGGCAGAAAACAAATACTAAAACCTCCTGAATGATTTCTTGAAAGAGAGCGAACAACATGGAAATAATATCAAAAGCCGAACATTTCCTCATCTCAAGACTTCCCCTTGACCATGGCCCCTTCTCGCTGGTTCCGGAAGTGACCAAGTAGCTGCTGTGCCTGCGAAGGCAAAAAGTTAAACAACAACTGGTCTAGCTGTTCTTTCTTAGTATCATTACAACAATTCTCCATGTGCTATTCTCACAGAATATTGAATTAGTGATTATTATTATTTATTTTTTGGTCGAAGAATTAGCAAAGTTACAGGTATTGGAATTAGTTGGGCAAATGGAAAATCTTTGTTTATTATTCCCAGACTAAGGGCTAGAAACATCATCATATTCGTTAAAATTTGCTTTATGTGATCCATTAAGCCACAGAGTCCAGCTTTCTTGTGCTGAGACTTCAAACAACATACCCAAACAGAGACATTATCTAGACAAGGCAAGCAGCATCCCATACTATATTGCCCCCATCCGGCAGTGCCAGTTTAAGTGCAATTTCTTTTCACAATGTTCCATCTCACAGGACGTACATCACTTGATCATCCACTATTCAGACGATCTTGTTAGGAGTGGGAAACCAAGTTCGCAACCTCCCAGTGAATGAGATACAGCATCTTACATGATCAAGACAGTTTCACCTCCAGTGAAAGTAAATTTACTCTCCATAATAAACAAAAGTCTGAAACTTAATAATAAGAGAATCTCAGAGCCTATTTGATAACCTAATTAAGTGCTGAAAATTAAAAATTCAGCACTTACTGAGATGAAATTTGTTTGATGACTTTAATTAACATCAACTTATAAGGTTCAATTTTAAGTAAAAAATTCACTTAATCTGGAAAGAACGACAGGGTTACTTTATTCATCCAACAGAAAAACTAATCACTTGTATGCCAGGTGTGGTACAAAATCAATTATCGCTCCCTCCCAGCACACAAATCCAGATGCACAATGCATGTACTCTCACTCCAGGGTACATGCATTGTACTCCTGAGCATCCTTTTCTCTACAGGGCTCAGAAAAGATCAACTACAATGCCTCGATACTCATTTATTGACAAATATGAGAACGCCAATCGCAGAGAAAACAACTAAAAAGATGATGGACTAGGAAACAGAAGTCAAAGCAATATCAACTATATGACTAAGGAATGACATATCAGCACTAGTCACTTCATATCAAGGATAAACCTAGTCGTGTGCAGGTTCAGAGGCTACCAACTATACAAGGACTCATCCAGTACATAGTTTGTCTTGCAGTTCATCAATGACATGCGAATGCCCAAGTTGCTAAGATACTTGTAGAGATACCCAGGTATGCTGCAACTAGGAACTCAAGTAATATCTATTCCATAAAGCATACCTTTTCCTTTGCTCTTGCAGTGCCAGATTGAGACAAAGCAACCAATGGGGGGACAGCTCCTTCTTGGAGAACTAGGGTGCAAAACTTGGGACTATTGAGGCATAGTTGCAGCAGTACTGAGGCTGCATTTTCCTTTCCCCTATGAGATCCAGACTCGATGACCTCAACTAGCAAAGGAATTCCCCCTTCCCTCACAATCACCAAGCGTCCTTCTCCAGTCGTTGACAGGTTCGCTAGAAGAGCCACAGCCTTGTCCACCATTCCAGTATCTGGGTCCATCATTTCAATGAGATACTTCACTGCACCTGCTTGAACTATTCGAGCCTTATTTTCGTGAAAGATAGACAAATTGAACAGTGCAGTAGCTGCATCTTTCTTCCCTCTAGGAGTCCCTGAACCAAGAAGATCCACCAGTGCTTTAACTGCACCAGAGCGGCCAATTTTCGCCTTGTATTCTTCTAGAAGAGAGATACTGAACAGTGTCGCTGCAGCATTCTCTCGGGCTCCTTCATTTCCAGATTTCAGAACATGGATAAGTGGTTCGATTGCTCCAGCTTCTGCAATCATGGCCTTATTCTCCTCATTTATTGAGAGATTCAGAATCGCCGTTACAGCATGTTCTTGTGTGTATCTCACTCGTGAGTAGAGTAATGAAAGTAATGGTGTGATAGCTCCAGACTGTCCTATGATGAGGCGATTTTCCATATTATGCTTTGCTAAAAATCGTAATTCTGCAGCAGCTTTAGTGTGTACCTCATTTGATTGGTTCTTTAAATTCTCTATCAATATCTTGACATGAGAATATGTAGTCAAATGATCATAGGCAGAATTAGGACACTGAGAAGACTCTGTTCCAGTTTGGTTGCGGTTACCAGTCCCTCCCACCACCATTCTTGTATTAAGGCCAGATGACTCTGTTCCAGTTCGGTTGCAGTTACCAGTCCCCCCCACCACCATTCTTGTATTGGAGCCAGACGACTGGTTTCTCAAAACATGTGGTGACAAAACTGAATCCTTATTTACACCAACATGTCGTGAGGAAATTTTCTCTGATGAAAGACTCAAATTTTTAAGCTCCAATCTCGTTGAAACTTCGATTGAAGTTTGAGGAATATAATCGACACTAGATATGGCACTAGAAGTTGACTCGCTCCTACTGTGAGTACGTACTTTTTCAGCAGATTGTATATCAACCCTTTCAATCTCTCTGCAGAACCCTCCATTGGATTCTTCACCGCTTGATCTATAAGAAATATCACTCTTCTGCTTCTCAAATCTGTTACCAATGTCACTAGAAGACCTTGAAGTGGAACTGCTACTCTGAAGAAAGCGACTGAAACTATCTGTGCGGACTAAATTTTGAGGGGAGCCATGGTCAGACAAGTCGAGAACTGGAACAGTACCATGACTCTCAAGGCTATTGAACAGCCTGATGTTATTATGTTTGCACCAACCTTCAACCATAGCTTTGACAGTGTAATTAGGAATAAGGTTAGTATGCGTAAGCAGCTGACGAGTCTTTGGGCACACGGTCAAGCCATGGTCAAGCCACTTCTGTATAGAAGCCCTTTCATAAGTTTGACCAGAAGCCACAATCACAGGATCCATCATTAGCTCTAAGGATAAAGGACAACGGAAATAAGGTGGGATCAGCATGCCATCATCTGCTTCCAAGAAGTCTGTTTCAATCATAAAGTCTCGTATATATGATATAAGTCGAATTACTTGGTTAATTTCATCAAATTCTCCTCTCACTTCATTGACATCAGCCCTCATTCTCTCCTTTTCAACTGCGAGGCTTTCTTTGAACAATTCCTGTTTTGATCTCAGATTGAGCAACTCGATAATTTTGGAAACGGTATCAGCACATGGAAGGATACTATCTCTTTGATTTATAAGCACCTCTTCTATGAATTCAGCTACTCCTTCCTGCTTCAGACGTTGAAGTTCCTGCAAAGAGTACTGGAGCTATTTCTGTGAGACTAGTTTGCAACTGCAAGAGTCATGTATTAAAGGATCATAATTCTGATTATACCTGAATGCGACTAAAGCTAGATGCAGCCTGGCCTGATTGTGATAATCTACATAATATTTGGCATATCTCAAGTGAAGAGGTTTGAATTTTCATCAAAGATGTTTTGCTCTGCAGGACCTGAAAGTTTTTAGTAGTCAATTAGTGAACATAGCAAATTGAGAGGTCTAAATGTCCATACTTTTCAGTTGGGTTAACAGAAACTCAAATTGCATATTTAACTCTTTCAGAAATGCTCAAGAGTTGGAACAGGCAATTTCCACTAACTTCTACCATATGCTTTAAGAAGTTAAACTGAAACAATCCTATTATGATGAGCTTGAAGACTATAAATGATAGAAATTGGAGTTAAGATGGATCCTAGAAAAGCTATCTGGGCAACGAAGACATCCCTTCAAACATGTCTATTGCATGGGAAGATTGAAGAGTCAACTTGCTTGCTTAGCTCGAAAAAGATAGCTATTCAAAGCATCCACAGGATACAGGAGTTGCATGAGCTGATCACAGATAGAGAGTTAGGGATTCGGCAACCCACGTTGGGAGAATTCAACTTTATGCAAGTTTTGTGGCTAAAGAGATAGGAAGTCCAAACAGATTGTGGTGCCATGCGAATAATTCAAACTGACCCTCCTATTTTCTACAAAGCTCAAAAGAAAAACAGCTTCTAAATGAAGGGGCCATTACAAAAAAACTTATGAAGATAAATAATAATTGAGTGACCTCTGTAACCAGAGCAGCATTTTTGGGAAATTGTAGTTGACATGTCATCTAGCAATCACTTTTCTAAAGATAGATTGGCAGTCCTCGGTACCCATGGGTAAATCTAGTCAATTCCCTATTCGGAAGAAAAACATGGTCCTCTATTGCCACAAGGCACAAACAAAAGCAGCGAAACCAGAGCCCCAAAGGCATTGCGAGCAAACGAAAGCATGAATAGCTAGTATTGTAAAAACATGTCCATATAAATCCTCAACGAAGATGAATTTACTCTCGCAAGATTCATATGCAAATTTTCTGTTGAAAAAACAACTGGCTGTGTATAAGCAAGAAGACAAAATTAAACCATCTGACCAATCAATAAGTGTCTAAAGTTGAAACCTCGTTTTTGGTGCAACCTAGACCAGTTCAGTTTGAGCATAAGGTGTCCAAGATTAAACTCCCCAATTGGGTCAAGAGGTACATTTGGGAAATTCATATGGTTCATGCTTACATTAATTTTTCAAATGTCAAAAGAGTAATATTTAAACATAGTTAGAAGGAAAGACCAGAATGGTGGTCAGCATGATAATCCAGAATGCGTCAACCCCAATGCAACAAAATAAGTAAATCCAGAACAGTGACAAGCATGATTTTCCAGAGTTTCTATGGAATGACACTAATTGATTTACTCATTTATACATAAGGTTATACACAAAGGCCAAAATAAGTAACTTGTATATCTCTTGTATAGTTTGAACTGAACATTTACTGAAAAAACTATGTCATCTATGTAAGAATTTGCCAAAGATAAAAACAAAGATCACTTACACTGCAAATCTTGCTCATCCTCGGTGACCAATTTTCCAAAAATTCCCTTGACATATTAACAGCCATGTCCAGCTCTTCAAACTCTTTATATAGGATTTCATCCAAGACTGGCGTTGTGTGTTCAACCACGTCATCAAGCAGGGGTTTTAGCAACTTTAATACCTCAGTTGTTTTTCCATAAATCTGTTGAAGATGCTGGGACTTTCTTGTCTGACACATAACCAGATGAATAAACCGAGAAATGCTGTTAATAAGACAGCTTACAGATGTGTCCATTTGCCCTGCCAAAGCAAAACATGGAGAGAATATCATAATATATTACTTCATATTCTATTGATTTGGTGCACCCATATAGAGCTTGGTATTGTGTATAATCATTGCCTAACAAGGAAACCACTTATGGAGGGGTTAACCCTGCTATAGTTGTGCATACTGAGAAGTAACAATAAAATCAGAGAAATTGTACAAGGCAGCAATGATCCTAGCAAAAGTTAGTGCAAAATGGTCCAACAAAACTTAGGCATCATACTTTCCAACATATCTACCACCTAGATTCTAGAGCAGATAAGCCATGCAAATCTGAAAGATCTGAAGTAGGAAAGTCTTATGTTAAACCATCATCATAGCACTTTCTGTCATTAATTCAACCAAAAAAAAAACAATCATCGGATTTTGGTAGGAAAAGAATGAATGCTCTGTTATTCCAGGTCACCAAGTTGCTGATTGGTTTTGAAAATCCCAAGCAAATCCTCGGGTAAGTGGCATGCACATCTGTTCTTTCTTCAACAACCCAAGTAAAAGTACCAGTTAACCTATCTGAAGTTTTAATTGCAAAGTCATAAGTTGCCAAAAGACAGTAGTTATCTGAAGACATCAAGAAGCACTCAGTTCAAGAATTGAGGAGTTAAAGATACATAGTAGCAGAAAAGTACACTTGGCAATTACGTACAAAAAGTAAATTGCTTCATCAAGGTGATGGTGCAAATGTCACAACACGAGTTATCAAACATGTTGTGTTATAAGGCTGTGAATAGCAGACTAAGTCAGAGCAACTTTTCTACTTCCCCTTATCATATGGACATAACTTAGATTTTTTGAAGCCGTGTTGTATGTCTACACATCTTTGAGATTATCTCAAGGCTTAGCAACTTGACTTCAGATAATTGAGAAAGATATGTCATATAAAATAGGTATTTCAAAAGCTTTTATATTCTTTTATACAGAAACTTGCATGAAGTCCAAAATACTTGTTCTTTTCTTTTCTTTTTTTGGCTTCTTAAGCATAAGTTTAGGCCATGGATCATCATTTCACACATGAGCAAACTGGATTTGATGAAGGATTGGCTGGTGCTAGTTGTCTTGCTTACATGCTACAAGAAGAAGAAGCAAAGTTGGACTAGTCTTTCAAGATGATATGGCCATGTAAGAAAATTGTTAGCAGTAGAGCATCCAACAAAATCATCCAATAAAATGCATGTTGCAGTCAGATCTTCTTCCCTTGTTATATGGGTGGGTTTTTCTAAGTTGAAGTAAATTTTGAATGATATAACACTAGCACATAAAATTTTACAATCAAGCTCAAGTGTCTAGAGAGAGAGACTTGTGGTATCAAATAAAATTTTGAAGTTCTTGCATTAACCAAATAGTGAGGTGCACGCTATTTATATCCATGAGGATAGCCACAACACACCTTCAGAACTTTGTGAAGGGCAGATTTATCCTTGAGGACGGTGTATGCAAGCCTCATACGTTCTTGACATTTTCTATATGCAATTCTCAAAATATTCACAAGATACTACGACAGTGACTCAGCCAATTAGTGAACATATGCTAGAATAACCTGCAAGAAAGGAATGGTCTTATCCCCTTTATTTCCATATGAAGTTTGAACAAAGATCCATCACTATGATGTCAACCCACTGTTGAACCATCTGTCCAATTTCAGGAACTGAACCCAAGAGGCATCACTATGGCTAGTGCAGAAGCAGTTTCGGTTCAATCTGTTGCTAACTTAACATCTATCCGTGATTCACCACATGATGACTTCCTCGGGGGTTCGGTGAGCGCACAGAAATGACCATATAGAACAGTCAGTCAATAATTTAAGAGAAAAAATAAAATGACAAAGTATCCATCCAAAATCTTCCAGCACATACTGTCTGAGGTTCGGGCACAGGACATGCAGGCATTGCAAAACTACAGGGCATTTATTCCCCCTTCACTTCTTCCGAATCCAGACCACTCACAAGCCATGCAAAATTGAAGTATACACTGCAATACCATATACCGCATTAGCTTTTTATCTGAACAATACGAGAGAATTTCTTTCTCTTTCCCAAGTTCCTCGCAAGCCAAAAGAGACTGCACTAGAACATGGAGCTTTGCATAATGACGATAACATTACACTCTGTGCAAACACTGAAGCTGACCATCAAACTGCCCTCTATTTAATTTCCCCACAATTACCCTACACTTCGAGAAAGCTCACTCCTTCAAGCACATTCCCCAAGTTCTTCCAAGAAGGCAAGAAGATTTCCAATTCACATCTAATAACTGGAAAGAGGAGACTCTTGGTCGAATTGGGAGATTGAGAAAGGATGGGCAAATGCCAACATCGTTAATTATTACATTAGCAAAACAAGAAACCGAGAGGACGGAACCCACCTGCGTCCATGAGATGCTCAGAGCATACCCAGATCTCGATGAGCCGCAAGCAAGCGACTTTCGATGTCCGAAGCCTGAATCGAGCTAAATTAGCATCGATCTCTATCAACAATCAGTACAAACCCTCGAACGGCCCCCTGCTTCTCTATGGCAAAGCTGTAACATGGAGTTACAGAACATGAAGTGGGGAATAGAAACAAATTGGAAAAGGAGGAGAGGGGCTGGCGTGGGGCCCGATTTATAGTTGCAGATTTGTTGGGTTTTTGTGGGCTTAACGAATTTAAAAAAGGAAAATTAGCAATAATCAATTCAGCAGCAGAATCGATGATAGGGATGCAAATTTGCGAGGGGGAAATATAATAATGTTAGGGGGAATTTTTAGACCAGAGAGAGAGAAGAGGTCAAGGACTCAAGGCATCGAGTGATATATGATTGTATATGAAAATTCCAAATAACCTATAGATATCATGAGTAAATGAAAATCACGGATCACATTCTGTTGGGGAAGTTACCCAATCAATTATAAACATATTATATGAATATCAACCCAATCATAAATTTTCTGATTTTGCCAAATAAAGTATAAATCTTTGTGTAAAATTTCAATATAATTATTTCGGCCAATTTTTATTAAAAATCGCTAACGTGATGGCATGTCATGTAAGACGGTCAGTTATGACCAGAAAACTAATTATATATGACTACATTATAATTTTGCATTAAGATTTAGGATTATATTGGTAAAATTGAAAAATTTATAACGAAATTGACATTCGTAAATATATGACCCATTGAGCAATTTTTCTCATTTTATGTGCTACTTACCTTTGTCAAATGTTATAAAGAATGATGAAAGTTACTCACATATTTACAAGATAATCACTTGCGGATTCTCAATACGATCAAGTCCAAGAAGGCGAAGGAGCCTAAAGGACTGATGTTCGTGGACTTAAGGATCGAAGAGACCACGATGAGTGCGCTTGTGAACACGGGAGCATTCGATCTCTTTATATTGGAGGAAGCCGTGAAAAAACTAAACTTGCGGGTTGAGAAAGGAGCCGGGTGGCTCAAAACTATGAACTCCAATGAGGTCCCTGCCATCAATGTCGTGAGGGATGTGGAGCTTCAA
This sequence comes from Eucalyptus guilfoylei, assembly GCA_016097605.1. Lineage (NCBI taxonomy): Eukaryota > Viridiplantae > Streptophyta > Magnoliopsida > Myrtales > Myrtaceae > Eucalyptus > Eucalyptus guilfoylei. Next base: position 38,804,793 of record CM027861.1, read on the forward strand.
ATCGGGCAATGGAAGCGTAAGGAGACTCTAAAGGTAATTCCTCTTGTCTACTACAATTTTGTCAATGGAATAAAATTTCTATATAGAATCCATGCGATTATATTGCCCTTTGCCGAGTGTATATGCGTGTTAGATAAACGGTGTCAATGCGTGATCCCGATCCATCGTGAGTCGGACCGTGATCGAAGGATAATCTCGGCGATGCAACTCACCAAGAGAGCAAGGAAGGCTAAGGTGACCATCCTAGCGACCTTGAAGGCTGAGGACAACAAGGGCAAAAGGAGCGAAGTCCCGACTGAAGTAACCCAAGTCCTCAACTCATTCAAGGACGTAATGCCTCCCGACTTGCCCAAGAAGTTGCTGCCTCAAAAGGAGGTGGATTATCGGATCGAGCTAGTGCTTGATGCTCGACCGCCTGCCATGGCACCTTATCACATGGCACCCCCCGAACTGAAAGAACTAAGGAAACAACTGAAGGAACTGCTCGATGCGAGGTACATTCAACCGTCCAAGGCTCCATTCGATGTGCCGGTCTTGTTCCAGAAAAAGCATGATGGGTCACTCCGGATGTGCATAGACTACCGGCGCTAAGCAAGTTGACTATCAAGAACAAGTACCCGATCCCACTCATTGCCGATCTCTTCGACCAACTTGGTGGAGCTCAGTGGTTCACCAAGCTTGATCATCAATCGAGTCACTACCGAGTCCGAATTGCCAAGGGGGACGAGTCGAAGACCGTATGCGTGATGCGGTATAGATCGTACGAGTTCCTCGTCATGCCATTCAGCCTTACCTATGCTCCGGCCACATTTTGCACACTCATGAACAAGGTACTCCACCTGTTCCTAGATCGGTTTATAGTGGTTTACCTTGACGATATTGCCGTATATAGCCAGATGCTTGAGGAGCACGTCGAGCATCTAAGATAGGTCTTCCAAGTCTTATGCAAGGACGACTTGTACGTCAAGCATGAGAAATGTGCCTTTGCCCAAAAGGAAGTTCCATTATTAGGGCACATTGTCGGGGACAGATGGGTTTGGATGGACAAGGCGAAGATCCAAGCAATCGTCGAATGGGAGCCTTTATATGGGAAGTACTATTGGCATTTCATTCAGAACCACTCAAGCATCACTATGTCACTCATAGACCTGCTGAAGAAGGACAAGCCGTGAGAGTGGACGGATCGATACCAAAGAGCGTTTGATTGGTGGAAGTAAGCCATGACCGAGAAGCTGGCACTGGTGTTGTCCGATCATACGAGGTAGCGATTGATGCATCGGATTATGCTATCAGTAGTGTTCTCATGCAGGGTGGACATCCTATGGCGTTCGAGTCTCAAAAGCTAAACGATACCGAACATTGGTACACTGTTCAGGAGAATGAGATGACCGTGGTGGTCCATTGCCTTCGGACATGGAGGCATTATATCCCAAGGTCCAAGTTCATCATAAGGATGGACAACGTGACCACGAGTTACTTCCAAACCTAGAAGAAGCTGAGTCTGGAGCAAGCTCGATGGTAGGATTTTCTAGCTGAATTCGACTATATGTTGGAGTGCAAGCCGGGGAAGGCTAACTCCGTGGCTTACATGCTAAGTTGGAAGATGGAGCTTGCAAGCACAGTGAGTCGACTGAGTTGTCCTTGGATTGACCGTATCAAGGAGAGGCTTAAGCATGATCAAAGAGCTCAAGCCCTCATCGGGTATGCGCAGGATGGCAAGATCCAACAATTCTAGTGTGAGGAAGACCTCCTATATACCAAAAGGAGACAACTATATGTGTCTTTCTATAGGAAACTAAGGAAGGAGATATTGCGCAAGTTCCATGATTCAAAGTGGGCAGGTCATCCGGGAATCCATTGCACCATGGCCCTCGTTGAAGACTAATATTACTGGCCTCATATGCGGGATGACGTTGAAGCTTATGTGAAGACTTGCTTGGTGTGCTAGCAAGACGAGCTAGAACAACAATCGTTGCCGGGGCTCCTGGAGCCACTTCCCATCCCAACTTGTCCATGGGAAAGTGTTTTCATAGACTTTATCGTGAATCTGCCAAAGTCCGAAGGATGTCGGACTCTCATGGTCGTGGAGGACTAGTTCTCCAAATATGCGACCTTCGTGCCTGCGACAAAGGATTGTTCAGCCAAGGAGGTGGTCAAGCTGTTCATGAAGCACGTGGTTAAGTACTAGGGAGTTCCACAAACGATCATGATCCTCGATTCATGGGGTGTTTCTGGTCCGAGTTCTTCAAGCTGCTGAGGTCGAAGTTGAACCTCTCTATGAACCTGCATCCCCAAACCGACGGTTAGACGGAGCGAGTTAATGCACTCTTGGAGATTTAACTTTGACATTACGTGAGCACAACAAAAGTAAATTGGGCAAAGTTGATCAACGTAGCCTAATTCTCTTATAACTTGTAGCGGAGCGAATCCACCGACCAGAGCAGTTCGAGATCGCGACCAGGCAACAACCACAAACCTTAAGCGCAATTGCGTTGAGTTATTGAGGGAGGAGCCCACCCACATACAAGTTCGCCAAGGATTGGCAAAAGCAAGCGAACTTGGCACAGGCGTGTCTACATAAGGCCTCCAAGCGCATAAAGAAGTGGGCAAATAAGAAGCGACGGCATGCGAAGTTCCAAGTCGGGGACTTGATGTTGGCCAAGCTACATGCGGTTCTCCGATATAAGGACGTGCACAAAGGATTGATCCGTTGCTACGAGAGGCCATTTCGTGTGCTGCAATAGGTCGAAAAAGTCACATACAAGCTGGAGTTGCCGCTAAAACTAAAGGTACATCCGATTTTCCATGTGAGTATACTTAAGCCTTTCCAGGTAGACGAGGAAGATCCGGATCAAGGAGAGTTACAACGGGCACTACTTGGAGCAAAAACCTTGTATGACTGAGAAGTCGAATGCATAATGGCGGATTGCGTCGTACGGAAGCGGTACTGTGCATCGAAACGAGAATATCTAATCTAATAGAAGGTTCTTCCGGAGAGTGAAGCTAGTTGGGAACCCACGGAAGCTCTTTGGCAGTTCAAGAAGGAGATTGACACCTTCCATGCCAAAGATGCAACAAGGACGTTGCTAGATTAGATGGGGGAGAATGTCACGGCCCAAAGGAAGGGACGATCCAAGAGGGTCTAAACAACGGTCGTGACCCATTTTTTGGAACGGTCGACCCTCGACCGTTATCTCTAAGTCCTAGGGTTTTCTTGAGTGTTCTAGAATACTTCTAGGGGCGGGCAATGCGGTAAATGGACAGTTATGTAATAAATGCGGGTAAATGGTAGTTGAGGAGATGCAATCTCCACCGTTAGATCGAGGAGAGATCTACGGATACGATTTTTCTTGTACTTATATATATAGGAGTCTCCTCCCCCTCATTGTATTAACTCATTCACAAGTGAAATAAAAGTTCAGAGTTTCTCTCTCTAAAAGATCCTTGTGAGTCAAGTGTGAGAAAGGCTATTTAGGAGAAATCCTAAGGCCGCACGAGTTAAGGAACGTTAAATTGATCGGCCCGTGATAATATCATGAAGTGACTGCCACACACCAAATTAAGTTTATTATTTCAATTACGATAAAAAGAGTTCATTCGTAATAAAATCAAAAGATTCACATAGAATTACCATCTTATGATCCGACCTCGAAGGATTGAATAGGGTGGGAATGAAAATTTGAGACTCCATATATTTTGAGGCACGAGAAATCCCAATTCTTCTATCATCTGACCAAACTCTCTTTTTTTTTTCTTTTCCTAAAAATTCTGGTTGAAGATACAGTCAATGAATAAGTACAAAAAGGTCATAAGCCCTCTAATAAGCCCAATGACATTACATTAAAAATGTGTAATCTTAAATTTTAATTGAGGATGCATTTATTTCATTGAAAATTTCACAATAAAAGGAAATATTTTCCATGCAAATTTTCATTTGTTTAGTTGCTTAAGAAATTTAATTTCCTTCCTACAAGAAAGGGAAGTCGTTTTTCCCAAATTAAAATTTGTTATTTTTAGTCCATAAAAAATAGTTTCCGTTAATCGATCAGTTTTCTATCATTAAATCACTAGATAGTAGGAAAATAATTTTGCGGAAATAGTTTTTCTTTAAGTTTTGACTTCTATCCTAGGTTGATTTGTACATGATAAAAGCAAAAAAAAAAAACACACATTTGTGTGAAAATTGCAATTTTGAGTCATACAAAATAGCATAATGCTCTACCTTAATGACAAACCAACTCACCTCAAGGATTGTCGGGATTGATTAAGACGAAATGTTAGAGACTACAATTCGCAAAACAATTCCCCAATGCCATCCCATAGATACTAAAATGTGCAAAATAACTAGTTTCAGTGGGTCCAGGAGGCTACCATGATCTAATGTGAATGGTGAGGTATGTTCGAAGAGGCTGGAAATTCTAATTATTTGCATTGCGAAAAGAAAAAAAAATATTGTGTAATAATTGGGCAATAAATTGCTCAACTTAGACTCACTCATGCAATTCATAGATTCTAGGGAACTTGAGACTTATAGTTCCTAAATTTCGACTCAATGCGTAATGTCATCCTTGAATTTTTTATCTTTATTCAATGTGGTTATCAAACTATTTATAAAAGTTCAATGTAGTTTTTAAATTTTTAATTTGTTCAAGATTGAGTCTCTCAACTTTCTTTAACAATTTCAAAACAGTTATTCAATATAAATAACATATTTTTTTCATAAATTACACTATTACCCATATTTTAGAATATTTATCTTCTTCCTAAATCAACCAAAAAAAAATGCTATCTTTCGGTAAAGTTTTATCTTTTTTATCTTTATAAATAATACACAACTCTATTAAAATAAAATTTAGTTGATGATCTCTATAATAACAAAAGTTTAAGTGTTTTGTTGGATTCATAATCCTGTTATTTTAAGTCTAAACGACATTAATTTAATGATAGATACTTGTACTTACGTTTCTTGATAAATTTGTTCCTAATTTTCTATATTGATAAATTAAACCATAAACTTGGTCCTAAATTTTTTGTATTCATAAAATTATTGATCTTTTGCTATTTATAAAAATAAGGAAAAATATTTAGATTAGTATAAGAATGGATATATTATATATATATATATATATATATATATATATATATATATATATATAGATACATTAATATCGTTTCTAGATGCTCTTATGAAAACACTTGGACATAAAATAACAGGATTTTCAACTCAATACATCTCCAAATAAGGTTATACTTTTTTATTGTAAAGATCATAAGCTAAAATTTATTTAAATTAACGCATCATAATATTCATGAAGAGCAAAGTATAAAAAGATAGCATATTTTTCAATGATTTAGGAAAATGATTGACAAAAAATTAAAATAATGGGAAATAGTATAATTATGAAACTTATGAATACTACTGAAGAACTGATGTGACATAATTGAAGGGTTGAGGGAGTAGATTGAATAATTTGGAATTTTATGGATTGTATTTTAATATTAATAATTATTCAAAAATCATATTGAACAAATTAAAATTTCAAGAATAACATCAGATATGAATTCAAAGTTTAAAGATCATCAGTCACTTTCCCTGCATTCTAAGCATACCATTAGCACACACAATGCATTAAATCGGCATAGAAAATCTAAGGAATTGTGTTCAAAGATTCCAAGTTATGTTAATTAAAATATCCAATATCAATATGTTATAGGATTTATATGTTCTTTATATATATTTATACATATTACAGTCTTTCTCAACTCTAATATGATTTAAGATATTACTTATTAAAAATTTTAGCATGAAATATTAAGGTGCGAGAGACACTACCTAACCCAAAAACAACAACAATGCTTGTCAAATGAGAGATTAGAGATTTGTCTTATACAGAAGAGTAGAAATAATCATTGTTTCATTATCCAACGGCACATGCATCTCTTTCATCATCATGATTTGCTATGCCGACACATCGGCCGAGAAAGGACAAATGCCAACGCAGATGAAAGAAAAAATGAGTAACAAAAAAGTCGGACCTTTTCTTTCGCTTTTAGTATTTCTACTGATTCGAGTGATTTTACCTTTTTGCGGCTTTTGCCGTTGATCATGCATTACAAGACCATCATGGCCTTGGCGTTGAGGAGTTAATCTCTTAAGGTGATTTGTAAGAGAACTCTTTAAAGCATTTTCGAGCTTTAGTCGATAGTTACTATGATATTGAGCTTTGAAAAGTCAGAATTTTACCTTAAAAGCTTTCACGATAAATTTTACCATCATCAAATTAAAATCTTCAGTCAAAAGACTTAGGAAGTTCAAAGCTGTTTTTCAAAATTTTTAGAAATATGCCTCTCGCCGAGTAAGAATAGTTCTATGTAGAATACAAAATGATATACTTCGGATGTGGACAAGCGACCAACACATTTGTCTTTTGTATGTGTTAGCAAGAATCTCTCATATTTATTGAGGTTGATCGGTTTGATTTTATAACTATTTAGTATATTATAATTTACAATCTCATAACTACATCTGCATGAGCGTATTAAAAGTCAAAATAATCTATTTACATAAGATAGCGAACACTTAAAACATAAATTGATCTGAGATTCACTTACTTTTATATGGGTTTTTGCTCAATTCGAATTTGATTCGGAAACAAATTATTTGGGTAAGCCAATCACATTTTCTCCAATTGAACCTAACTTTGCTAGATTGAGTACCACGTAATCTAAGAGGCAAGGGAATGCACGCGCACGGCGCCTGGCGCCCGGCGCACGACCAACTTTCGCGCTGGTTTCCCTTCCCAGGTTTCGACTTCCTCGTGAGTCCTCGTAACGAGAAATGCTTGCTTTTTGTTGGCTGCGATTCTCGAAACAAACGTTAACTACATTTAATTTGGTCTACGATAACTTTTTTTCTGCTTATTATATGTTACTAATGTCATTCGTTAATGAAAATTATAATCTAATCTTCCCCCTTTTTTCGGATCCGTGGATCTGCCGTGTACGTCAAGTTCTCATTTTTTGATTTTTCGATTCTTAGGATTCCCCGCAATCAGCATGAATTTTGAAGATATGTCAAGTACATGTTTTCCTTAGAACAGAAGAAAGGATATAAGTTCCCCTAACACAATTACACGGTCATATTACTAAAGTTAACTAAGACTTGTAAAAATCATGCGAAGAAAAGTGTACTTAAATATTAAAATTTATAAATGATGCATTCAAGTCTTAATATTTATTCAATAAGTTGAATAAGTATGTCGCGACCTCCCTTTTTCCCTAAGTTTAGGGGTATTGTTTAAAAGATGAACCATACAGTCCTCAATTAGAAGCAAGCTCTCCCGAGTCCTTATCTTATATGACATTGAATTCATTTTAAGTTCTCTGTTAAACAAAAGCTGCTACTAGCCTATCAAGGTTGGTTATAAAGCAAACAAGACATGGGAGTTTTGTCTCATTTTCTACAAAACCAAAAACTTACTAACTCCATAGACTTGATTATGTCGATCATCTATTTAGTGTCCTTTCGGTACTTATGAGTTGGGGGATTGTTCATCTAAGTGGTCACACGGGTTTTTTATTTTTTGTTTTTTTAAGGGAACTCCGACTGGGCCCTTGGACCTGGTCCGAATACGGATTGAACTAAGTCTCTCAGGTTCGGGCCAACGATGCGCTTGGGCTTTCATCTCAAATCCAACCTTCTTGGTAATTCAAGCCCAAGTCATAAAAAACTCTTGTTAATTCCATTTTTATTCTTACACTAAACTTGTCTCAAGCCCAATTTTGAAATTGACCCATCTAAGCCTAAACCACATGAATCTCAAAGCCCAACTCTTGTTATACTTTAGTTTAGCTCAAGGTAAATCAAGCCCGAATTCATCTATAAAATAGAAAAACCAATCCAAGCCCAGATTATTATCGTCTCTTCGTAGTCTTCAATCTCCCATCTCCTCAACATGAGTTCTTCTTGAACGAGAACTCATCCGTTTGTCTCATGGCTGAAAACATCAAAACAGATTTTTTAGAACATGGAGGACTCCCTTCTCAATGAATCAACTTCCATCGTCCACCAGCCATCACTGTCGTCATCCATCACGGATCCATTCAAAGTTCACGTCCACATCCATACCAAAACTGTGGTGAAAAATACCATAAGAAAGACATGATAAACAAAACATCGCAAACAAACATGGAAATTAATATTTGGAATAAAGATTTATGACCATCAATCACCTTGGATGTCTCTCACCAGAAATTAGCATCAATAGCCACAGAAACATGCCAAAGTACAAAGCCAGACACAACCGAGTAAGAGGTGGGAAGATTTGATGAATAATAGCAAAGGCGTCATGCTTGAATTCGAACCGAAACGTTAACCAAGTGGGAAGTCTATATTAAAACATTTTCGGCCGGCTCAGAATCAGGAGCTATTCAGCTTGTGAGCAAAGGTATGATTAAACTAGCCATGTAACCAAAAAACATCATGGATCATCGGTAGCAACTGAAATACTGGGTGATTTAAAGACAAATTTCATGGATACTACTCGACCTAGGATCGTGCCGAGAATAGGGCAAAACAGGAAATATGGTATTACCTAGCAAATGTGTAGAAACAGAGCTATGATTGGCGACTAGATAGGGGACGAGGGTTTTGATTAATGCCTATGGTTGGAAATCACCGAGAATAAATGATTCTAAAGTTCAATTTTGTCAGTTCGAGAACTTTGATTGCAAAGCCGAGTAAATAGAGTCAGATTTGTAATCTTATAGAATCGGAGCTAGTGGTGACAATTTGACAAATGGCAACCAGTGAACTCTATTTCCAGTAAAGACTAGCGGTGACCAAGGTGGCAATGTTGGACTTGACAAGGTCCAACTCATTTGTGTGATCTATTAGGTCAATTATTTAACATTTGATATATGCCTGATTTAATTAAATATGATACGGGGTAATATATTTGTGACATCCAATTAGGCATACATAATTCTTATCTTAAACCACGGTGAAAGGTTTAAATTTAACTGCTCTAAAGTTAGTCCCATTACTCCCTCTATATAAAACCTCTCTTTGGTGGAGAACATTAGATTTCCATTATCATGCTTTCTTAAACCATGGAGGAGAGTTGTGAAAATTCATATCCACGAGAACACATTTCTTTCTTGTTGAACCCCTCACAACTATTGTAAATGAGAGTGGTGAAGATTCATATCCAGAGAAAAACATATTATTTCTCGTTAGATCCATCACAATTATCATAAAAGAGCGTGGTTGGACCCATTATAGAGGAAAATGGTGAAGATTCATACTCACAGAAAAACATCTTCTCTCTAGTTGGATTATTAATGATTTATTTGGATTTGATTACGCTATATATAATAATTTAATATCATGTTCATGTGATTAAAAGATCATATCACTTGCGGACTATAGAGAAGTAGCGAAGAAAATCGTTTCGACATCTCGGAGCAAAACAATTCGCGCGAGTCTCTCTCTCTCTCTCTCTCAACGAGTGCTGGAAAAAGGGCAAAGAAAGGCCGGGCTTTTAATGAATGGGCTGCTTCTTTTCACGGGCCTCATGTTTAATGAACTGGGCTGACTGGGGCAGCAGCTTCTTAGGCCTAATTGGTGGATAAAATGGGTTAGAAGCGACGGGCTTAAGAGGGCTTGTGACTTTAGCCAAATTTTGTCTATATAATTAATTGGGCCACGAACCAGAAAAGCCTCCCTTTTTAACACCAACATTTTTTCTACTATATTTCTAAGTTTTCTTTTCACTTGCTAGTTAATTTATTTATCCTTTTATTTATCTATTTTTTGTTGCTTTTTACTATTTTTATATTTTTATAGGAATTCTACGACGGCCAAAAAATTTGTAGGTATCAATAGAGTACTTTCGTTAACACTATCGAATTTATGTCATCGACAATAAGTCCATCAAGATCCACATCACGATAAGGTATGAAAAAAGAAAAGAAGGGTAAAAATTGATTAAAACAATGAAAAATATTTTTAAAAAAATTATTTAGAAAGAATGCTACCACTAAATCCATGCAAGGAAAAAGGGGTGAAAGGGGCCGTACATCAAGAGAAGGACGAACTTTAAGGTAACTATACAACAAAAGCCAACAAAAGCTAATTACAAGGTTTCAAACTACTGAATCCACGATAGTTATATTTTTGAACCATCTCCGCAAACCAACAAGGCCAAAAATATGTACACCTTAGCAAAAAAATAAAGTACGGAAAGAATACGACCCAACAATCCTTGTAGCACCTTGCCTCTCCACCCACTAACTGGTGTTTCCGAAAACTAGAAAGCAAATTTTGAAAATGAAAAGGAAAATATAAGTGGCAAAAATCCATCTAGTGTTCTATGGTCTATAATCTACCCTTCCTAGGTTGGGGTTTTCTCATATTGTTTTAATAACATTTTAGGAAGATTCATTTCTTAAAGAAAGTCAACTAATTATCTAAAGGTCAACTGGTTATGAAAACTAAACATCTAGATTTGGGGTCTGTTACGCATGGGAAAGGATCAACACCCCCATGTCAACCTTTCTGTACTAAATTCCTTGACTAGGTTCTATCATACAATATCATTGGATTGCCTAATTTTTATATTCACATAATTTTCTTTTAAATTTTGAAAAATTACAAACTTCACTACTTACCCTTAGGTGAAATCGCCACATTATAGGGTGGCTAACGACTCAACTTCTATTGGATAAAATGTGACTTTGAATCAATAGAGCAATCAAGTCAGATTTTGAGGTGTGATATTATTTTTTTTAATGATTTATTTGCTTCACAAACTTGCTAATGGTCATTGACAAATATCCACAAAAATACAACAAAGTCTCAAAAAGAGAATACTATATAGTAATTATAGTATTTCACGAAAATCTCTCTAGGAAACAATTAAAAAAATGGATATAGTTTTGGAAAGAAGATTCAAAAAAATTGATCTGAATTCGTTCCTCTGGAAAACTGACATGTGTGTGTGTGTGTCTATATATATATAAATCGGTCTTAGCATAGGCAACTTTTTGTGAAAAATTGCAAAGTGAACGAATGTATCATTTCAAAAGAAGTTGGCCAAATGAACAAACGTGTCAATTCGAAAGAAGTTGAAAAATGAATAAATGCAACCCTTCGGAAAGAGTTGCAAACCGAACGAGTACCATTTCCAAAAGTTGTCTTGAAAAGACACAAATAAAAATTTCGGAATAATAAATAATTAAAAAATATTGTTTTTTTAATAAATAAAATTTTGAATTTTCATAATTTCCAAAAATTCTCAATAAACAAAAAACAACCTTTGAACTAATTAAAGTTAATAAGATAATCATACAAAATAAAATAAAATAAAAAATAAAGGGATTAATGCTAATTAAACTACGGGCATGCAAGTGCTAAGTGTGCTTAATAATCGTGCGATTATTCGCACACCCGCACGCGGGTATGATGGGATCTAGCTCATATCCAATCTTTTCTTAAGATACACTAAAGAAACCCCGCACTTATTAATTGGTTCACTTCCTCTCACTTTTCCTATATGAAACAAGGAAACATACACATAGTTTGTTTTACAAACAAACTTCCAACAATTTCATCGTACTTTGTGTAATTAGCATATTTTTTTTTAAAGAGTAATTTATGCAAAAGAAAATTAAACAAATGGATGAATCCAATCCAGAACAAAGAATAGGCTCAAATAGGCATGAATCCAATGCCAAAGAATAGTCAATACACCTTGTATATGCTTGCAAGAAATACGTTTGAATGCAAAACAACGAATGTGGATGAATCCAATTCCAACAAAACAGCGTTCAATTTAATGGGCATGAATCGAATGCTAGACCAATTGATACATGAGAGCGAAATGAAGCAATTAATGGGGATGTGAAGTGCTTTGCCACTCCACCTCGTGATTCGAAATTTTTCAGGAAACTTGATTACTCAATGCTGAGCCTGTTGCTACTCCACTGGATCCGAACATCACATTATTACCAGTTGAGGCATTTACCTTTTCCCAACCCAAGAGATACTCAACTATCTCACGATTACTAGACTAGACACGTCTTTTGCTATTAGTTTAATGGTAAATTTGGGATGCATCGAAGAAAAGACATCGTGATTTGGTGGTTTAAATTGCGAAGTATGTTATAAGTCCGAATAGAGGATTGCTCTATTAGAATAGATGTAATACTCAGATTGTTGGCTACATCAATGTTGAGTGGGCTAGTTGCCCCTTCGACTGGAGATCCACGATTGGTTACTGCGTGCTCGTTGGAGAAAATCTGACCTCATGAAGAGCAAGAAACAGAAGGTTGACTCTATTGCAGAAGCTGGATAAAGAGTTACAATCATTACTACCCGTGAGTTGATTTGTTCAAAAATATGTTGAATGGATCGGTACTACTTGTGAGTTGATTTGTTCAAAAATATGTTGAATGGATCGGTCATGACACAGTTGCAATAGTGATGTTGTTGATGTGTGATAATCAAGTTGCCATAATTATTGCTCCAAATCCTATTTTCTATGAAAGAATGGAGCACATAGATTTTACTAGCACTTTCTTCAGAAAGAACTAAGTCTCAAATTTTTTTGACTATATACTAAAACTAATGATGAGGTAGTTGATGTATGTACTAATGCTTTTAGTGATCCCTGGGTCAAGTTAGGAGCAAGCATAGGTCCTGGATAGAATTAGGAACTTAGTCGAACCGAGCATGGGAACAAATCCCATTCGAGGTCTAGTAGGAACTGGTTTCGTTCCCATATTTAATTTTTTGGAACCTATACTTTGCAATTCGATTCACACTTCGCAAGTAGGAACTAAATTGAATTGAACCAAAAACCGATGAATTAGACCAGAAACCGGAGAATCGACCATGGGTAAATCATGTATGTTTATTTTATCTTGTAATTTTATTGTATTTCTAATGAGTGAATGTGTTTATTCTCTTATTTTCTTCTTTTATACATATCTTGTCTTAATTACCACCAGTAAATAAAGTTTACGAATTGAAGTGAAATGAATATATGTAGTAAGGTTTTCTATTGATTGCCTTAGTTTAATGAAGAGTAATTTTTATTTAAAACTATTGTTCTTTTTTTCATAATTTTAAACTATTGTTAAGTGATTAACTATGTTGTTTCTTTTATTTTCATGAGATTAGAATTTAGAGCAATATTTTATGGATTAATGAGGAATAAAGTTCTATAATTTAAATTTCATGTTATGTGTTTTGAACTTTTTATTGTTTATTTTATTTTACATGTTCATTTTTTTTTTTTTTTTTTGGATTTTTGCTATTGATAATACACATTTATTGTTTGTGCTTTAAGTTTCATTTTGCTTGACAATGAAACCAAAATAAAAGCTATAAAAGTAAAACAAAAAAAAGGAATTGACTAGTTCCAAATTTTAAAAAATTGGGAATCGATCCTAATAGTGTAGATTTTGGGTACCTAGATCCTCTCCTAGAACCCTTCACCCCTAGGTCAAGTATATATTTAAAATGTTCCGGATGCATAATATTTAAGCTCCTGCCGGAGGGTGAATGTTAGGAATAGGAAATTATATAATAGTAAATGCCTGTATTGATTGTCTAAAATTGTCTAATCATGGTTTTCCTTTATTGTATCACTCAAAACATAGTGTAAATGCATGTGTGAGTTTTCCATGACACGCACAGTTTTTCTCTCTAATCCTTCCGCTCATTGTCGGAAGAACCTTCAGCTTGAGGGCTCATAACAGTTTTTGTAAAGTTTTCCAATTGAACATTCATTCGTTCTTCCCAACTGAAGAATTTGGATTTTGCCCAGCGGAGGGGGAACGAGTCTTCCAGTTCCAATTTTCACTGACCATACCAACATATATTGCAGACTTGGTTCACGAGTGGCCCATTGGGCTCATCATTCCGCAGGCAGGCGAACTTTTCAATGATATTAACACAAAGTAAATTATTCACGGCCAATCTTGACTTTTTGAGCATTTGAGTTTGATTACTATGTTAATCTTGTAGTCACCCAATGTCTTTCCCGCCCAATTCCCTTAAAAAATCCACAATCTTAAGTCCAATTCAAATTCTTTCCCGAACTTTGATCTAAAACAGATTATCAACTTTCACTTCAGTCCAAAAACTGCCCCTATTAACTCATTGTGTTTTTTCAAAATTATCAACATCAAGGTCATTTAGCGGTTCACTATCAAAACCTATATTTTCATCAACACTCTTATAATCAACATCCACCCTATAATGTTAAAGAAAACCAAAGGCCATTTTTAAAGAGAGGATTAACAAGAGCAAATCTAGTACTAGAGCGAGAGTTGTTGAATTTAAAAAAAATTCATGACAAAATTGGGATTAAACTTAAAGTTTGAGGTTTTTTAGGAAATTAAGTCAAATCTTTCTCCTAGATATAAAAGAAAAAAAAGAAAGAATTTGTGAGAGTTTTCATCTATCAATTTATCCATAAAATTTCATATCTTTTGCCATGATAAATGTTCAATTGTAATCAAATGGGACGGTATTTTGTTTTGGGTTTACAGTGGTTACCTATAACGGCCTAAATGTATATTTTTAATGGTCTACATAGTTTTCATCACATCTCTGTCATCTCACTTTTCATGGGCCTTGGCCTATGTTCGTTGGCTCAAGTTCCACGAGACCAAGGAGACGGAGGGACTCCCGAGGCGGACTGCCTTGAACCCCTGGGGAACTTTAATCTCGGGGAGGAGCTCTCCAAGGCGACCCCGAGCAGAGCCCGTTCGAATCGGGATACTATCATCGGGATGAAATATTGGATAAGACAGGATCTTTGTACTGGAAACAGTAAATCCACAAGTTTCTACAATAACAAAAGCCGAAAAGACCAAGAAGCGCGGGGCCTTATTTTTAAGATCTAAGCTAAATAAAACAGAGAAGTTGCTCACTGAAAATAACTATTGATCCTTACATGAAAAGAAGGAAATGAAATGTACCTTCAAACTATAGAGGTTAGAGAAAACTGGAAAGGGAAGCTTCAAAAACCATCCAGGTCTGAGAATCCAGGACTATGGAAATCATCATAAAAGTATCCAAACCACGAAAATTTAAAGTGGATACTACGCAAAAGGACTGGGCAAACAAAAAGGAGCATCTCAGGTATCAAAAGGTAAAACGGGTCACTTGCTCTAAATAATTCTCTCATGCAGAAAATAGGAAATAGACTTAGCCCGACCTCCCACTGAGCAATTCTACGAGCACACTTTTCTTCATCTTGGAGAATCCTTTAACCCCTCGAGATTTAGCTAGAGCCCTAAGCTCTGGTAGCTTTAGTGCATTCAAGTCCGCTTCATCAACCAGCCCCTGCTGATCCATATTTTCATTGTCATCAACTTCATCAGCATCTGAAGATTCCGCATCCACCCCTTCATCAGAAACCCCTCCATCCAAAATAACAGTTTCTGCTTCTGGCTCAAGTTCAAGCTCAGGCTCATGATTCACTGCTGGCTCATATAACGGCTCAGGATGTATCTCTACATAGTCCTTGTTCTTTCCTCCACTTAAGTTGGCAACTGATGTAGAGTCATCGCTGTCATCGCCAAAGTTAATAGACTGGTACCTGACTTGCGGAATTGGAGACTGGCGCTGAAACTTTGAAGCTGGCCTGCTTAAAGAAGCATTAGAATCTCGAGATTTGTCTCCTAGAATGCTATTTGAATCAAAGAAGCTCGAGCCTTTCTCTTCATTGGATGAAACGTTTTGTTCTGGCTGCTCCAAAGTAAGGTCTCTGCTACCATTACTAAAGCCTTTTCTTTTAGACTGTTCTACTGAATGCTTTCGTAATAACTTAAGGAGGGAATCCACAGTTTCACTCTCTTTACCTTGCCCTTTTGTGGCTTCATTTTTCTTTTCCTCTTTCAGGGCAGCTCTCTCTCGAAGCTGAGCCTGAATCTTCCTGAAAAGTTCAACAATCTCCTTCTCTCTTGGCCCTGGCACTGCAGTGGCCTGAGATCTGGGAGAACTAGAAAGGGACAGCAGTGGACCATTCTTTGAAGACAGCATCTCAGAGTCATCAAGGTTGTCAAAGCTATCCCTTTCTTCTGTTTGCCTATTCCGTCCACGAGAGAAACCATGCCTGTTGTGCCTTGAGAAGTCGGGGTTTCTCTTCTGACCACTATTACTTGCTTGGCATAGGAAAGATGCTCTATTAGAACCGCACTTTAAAGATGTCAATTTGATTTGAAAATGGCCTCTAGAGACGGCAAAAGAAGAACACGGTGATACACTGACTCCTCTTCTGGAAAATCCAGAACAAGGAAGACGTTTTCCATCAGAGGATACATAACCTGCAGATAAGCATAAAATGGACATGGGTGATGGATGATGATAATATGTAACATATAAATATTCATATCCATCAACAGAATACCATTCACATCACATTTGGGCTATCATGTGTCCTGTAACTCCCCACCCCCACCCACACCCCTACTCCAAAAAAGAAAGAAAAAAGAAACAAAGAAGAAGAAGAAGAAGATAATAATAATAATAATAAAAGACCAAAAGGAACAGAAGAAAAGCTCAGGTTCTCAGTTCAAGCATATAAGGACAAGATTCATGCACCGATATTGAATTTAAAATACAGATTAAGAATAATTCGGGTTGAATCTAAAGAGAGGATTCCAAGTAATTGACTGAAAGCACAAACATATGCAATTATGCTTTTTAGTTTTTTTATCAATGATAAGAGGTTCTAAGCCTGTCCTTCCACAAAGATCACTCATTTCGATCAAAAGAATAGTTAGTTCGAGTACATCAGAGTTCAGAAGATGGCTGAGGTGTATCCCACTCATCGTCCTATGGCCTGAGACTCTTAATAACACTGGACATAGGTACTACCGACGCTGTGTCTCCCATGCTAGCTCATAAAGGAAGCAGTTCCAAGTTCCAACAAAGCTTACCCCCTAATTTCTCAAATATCAATTGGTGACATCTGTCATTAAGGTTGCATTTCTTGTTTCAAGCTAGCTATCGGCAAAAGTTTCCCAGGCAATTGTAATTGTATCTGACCAAGACTTGGTAGAACTACCTAGAATAAGAATTTGTCCTTGTGAAGCATCAAATCAGGCATTCTCTCAACCCTCCTAGAGGTTCTTTTTCTTCATCTGTCAGTTTCTTTCATACATATATACGACAATTTATTTGTCCCCTCTCCTGTGCTACACCTCCTCCTACATCTTCTTGCTCATTATCTCCTTTCTCAACCCCTCTCCTCCACCTGCCCCCAGTCCCGTCCCCACCCCCAACCCCCAATCCCCGACTCACCATGCTAAAACCACTTGTATTGAGAGTAGAGTAATTTCTTGAACTAATCATCGAAATGAAGTATTGTCGATGCAATTCAGGGTTTTAATGACTTCTATACCAGCGACTCAAGAGCTACCTTGTGGATATAAAAGAAAAGACAAATGAAACTACTATCTCACATGTAAAAAACTATAGGGTTTTGTCGTCTAACCATTAGCTATAATGCTGATTAAAGATACCATCTGAATTTTTCTAACGGTACAGATGCACCCTATAAATTGAACTGAATGGCTTTCAACAACAGAATTCCCAGAGTCTATCGAACATGTTCTAATAAATGGAGATACATAGTAAGCTGTCATTGGTATGTTTATGTTTATGTCATTGGATAAAAATGGAATTAGAGAACTCAAAAAGCATAACAAAGTAATTTTCTAGTATGATAATTGCTCCCTGATTGTCCAGCTATAACTTATTTGTGATCCCACTATCAAGATTTTGTTTCCGTAAGCTTGGATTTTTTGCACTGAAACCACACAGCAGCAGCTCAGGAACAAGCCTTCCCTAGCTCACTAAATGCCTCCTCCAAATTCTACTATGCACGCTTCATTTTACATTAACACACTCATTTCTTAGAATGACAAGTGCACCCAGGAGCGCACACCTCTATGCAGATTCAAATGTGCCCAAGATTATGTGAACAGTTCTAGCCACAAAGAACTAAATTAACCACCAAGTGTTCCAACATGATAGAAACTAACACTGCATCAACATAAACAGATGATGTACAGATGCATGATTTCATGCCATTTCAACCAGCCAGTCTAAGATTGTAAAGTCGCAGAGTAATTTCAACAAACAGATTGTGCGCGACTGCAAAAGTCCTGAAAGCCAAGAACTTTTTAGCCTCCTATAGTTTGCTGTTGCTAGAGACATGGATGCTGAGGGACCCGATTTATGAGAGTATACGGAAAAGGAAGAAAAAATAAAATGAAGAAAAAAGCAAGAGGGGAAAAAAAAGCTTTGCAATCTCAAGTTCAACCCATCCAAATCTTTCAGGAGATAGCGCAAGACTTTGGTATTGGAAAATTGCACCAATATGATTCCGCCCCGCTTCGTTTAAGAGACAGAAACGTCACCAATCCTCACAAAACAAGTCCAGAATACGCGAAAAGCACGATAGGGGAACAATTAACTCTCACAACAAGCACAGACAAGTACTTCAGACACGCGCATACACAGATTCAATGTCCAGGCATGAATACCTATCAAGTAAAACATAGCCGCAAAACAAACAAAACGAAAAGATAAAGGAAAAAAATAGCCGAAATGTTTCAAGAAGACAACAAACATTAACATCCTCTCGATTTCTCCAACAATTTCTTCGAAACCCAAACGAAGTTAGAGCTGTCGCAGAAGAAGAAAGAGAGAAATCACCTGAAACGTTCCGACCGAGGTGCACAGAGGATGACATGCCGTTCGCTGCGCAGGAAGTATCGGGGCGGTTTAGCTGGGGTTGTGCATTTCGCAGGGCAGAGCCTTTTTTCGACTGTCCAGAGCAATATGAAGCATGTAATATGGTCGCTCCGATGTGGGAGGTTTTTCGCTCCTTTTATATGACCCCCCAGAAGGAGAAAGAAGCACCAGGCCGGGGCCGTGCTAAAAAACATTTTTGTCCAGAAAAAAAATAAACAAACTAATTTTGTTTTAAAATATTACAAATAATATAGAAAATTAATTGAGAAAAATTAATGAAGAACACTTATTTCATTAAACCATATTGCAACACAACTACATCTTCAATTAATTTGAAAGAAATTACACGTGGAATCCAAAGAGTGCGTTTGAGAAAACTTTTGGGAAAAATATTTAAGAGAATGCAAAAGCTTTTGGTTTAAAGAGTTTTGATGAAATATAAAAACTATTTGATAAACTATAATTGAAAAGTTCTTTGAGAAGCAACTTTGGGAAAATATCATTTGGTAAACACGTATTTTGGAAGTCTTTTAGCATGACCAATTTAAGTTTTTTAATTTTTAATTTTCTAAAATTGAAAATAAAAATAATGACTTTTTATATTTTCACACTGAGATGTAATATAAAAAAGATATATTAACAAATTCATAAGTTAAAAAATACATCAAAGTGGACTTTTTTCTTAATTAAAAAAAAGAGTAATTTAATTATAATAAACATGATTACATATGTATCGAATAAAGAAATAGGTTTTTATTGAAATTTACAAGCATCCTTAAGTATTTACTAAACTCATTATTATTTGATCACGTAAACGCGCCTTGTTAGAAAATAAATTATCATTTGAAGTACCGGCCATCTCATTTGTATTATTAAGGTCAATTGAATATTCATAATTGGGATCCAAATCTGCTCTTGCAAAATGTCTATCATTAACGGCGTTTCGTCGTATATAATTATACAAAATCATTGCTGTTATAACAATTTTTCCTTGCTTTTCAAATAGAAAACTTGGCATATACTTTAAAATCTTTCACTTCTTCTTAACACACCAAAAGCTCACTCAATTCCCATCACAACGAGGAATGAGCACGATTGAATATCTCTCGATTGCCTATAGGGGTAGAATCTTGTTGAAATTCTAGCAAATGATATCTAACTTCTTTGTATGGTCTCAAATAACCTATCGAATTTGGATATCCAATATCTACTAAATAATATTTTTCTGCACAAATATAATATAAATTTAATCAACATAAATCATATTAATACATATTAATGTACAAAAACCATTAATTAACAAACCTGGAGGAGGATGAGGAAATTGTATATCACGTCTCCCTAAAATTTCATAGAAAATACGAGTAACATGGGCTTGCCCTCCCAACCAGTCTAAACATAAATGAATTCCATGTTAAAATTACACATCGCTAAGATATTTTGAGTTGGTGTATCTTTTCAACCAATAAAACAAATCTGATATTTTGTAGGTATCACCGCTGGGATATGAGTGCTATCGATAACTCTAATACAATCTCAAAACAAAAATGCAAATATTATTGTACAATCAAAATTTGCATTTAGTTCTTTCTTCCTATTGTATAATCAAAGCATACCTTAAAATATGGATAAAATCTTCGATTATTTTTTATTTTCTCTAGAACATCACTAAATTGCCAATCAGTTGGTTAGATTAAATCTTTTCCCATTTCGCATACTTTGTCTAATACTAAGCTAAAGTACTTGCTTATAGTTTCCTCAGAACGTTGAAAGCGCTCTTATGTTAACCTATTACTTATACCACATCCTAAAATATGAAGAAATATTCCAAGCATTAATGTAACATCAATACTCCTAGTTCCTTTAAGACCGTAGCGTATTACTAAATCATGCATTAAATTATTAAACACAATTTTATCAATTCTAAATATTTGATATTACCTTATCGGAATAGCATCTTTGCCCATCAACTCTCCTAACCATGCATGTCCTTGTATATGATGATGTCTTACAAAGTTTTTTGTGACTGTATATTGCCTGATAAGCGATTGGGGCTTGAGTAATTTCCACAAGTTGCCAATAATCCTCGTCCTCATTTTCATGGATTTCTTTTTCACGAGAATTGCTCTTATTTGTTTAAAGTAACAAAACAATAAGAAAAATGATGAATAATCATCTATCAATGGAATAATTATCATCCATAATATATATGCAAATTCCACCAAATCAAAAGAACACAAACTAAAAACACATATCTCACATTAGAACATAATTAGAAGAATAGTTCACAAGTAGTGCAAATCAACAATCGAAAATAAGTCTCATATTACAACATAGATTAATATGAAAGATCTCAAAAAAGTAACTAGCATCCTAGTGATGACTATTATGCTTTTCCAACTTATACTTCAACCACTCGACTTTTTCTTCATCTTCATCTAAGTTCATAAAAATTTGCCTGTTGTTTTTCTTTTCTGCAAAATGTGAGAGTTTAAAAAATAACAACTTTCTGTTTTGCTTAATCTCAAATATGGTTTTCAATGTTTGTACAATTTTTTTTTGTAAAGATCAAACTCTCTTGCAACTGATGTTTCATTACTCCTACTTTCAATAGCCGACCAAAGTCTGTCGATTTGCGATGCTAACTTATCAGGTCCGGTTAATTTTTTTCCTCTCTTTCCTCGAGTTTGCTTCGTTGAACTTTCTTCCGCTCTTTTATGGCTCTTACTTTGACTTGGTTGGGCATTCGTTTCACCTACATCACGCTCTAAAATATCATTAGTAGATCCTACACAATCATTAATATCAGCTTGTGCGGTCTCAACATTCTCATTATTATATAAGCATTGTACGGATTCCAAGTAACACTTCCAGTAGCTACTGTATCCTAGAACATTTGATCCAACAAAACTTCAATTTCCGGATGTGTAAGCCTTTCGTTCGAAAGACTTTAAGCTCATGATTGGCCTTTTATAATAAAATATTTTTAAGAGTTATATCATAAAAGATGAACTTACAAAAAAAAAAGTAACAAAAGATTAGATAAACACCTAAATTTTTCTCTCCCACCATTCATGACTCGCGTCAATGGTTTTCTTTCTTGGATTCCATTCTAGTCCTATTTCCTTTTGAACCAATTGCTTCCATTTTTTCCATTCTTTCCTTTAAATTATCACACTTACTCTTCATTTGATTTTTATCATACTTTTTCCCCTCAGCTCCTCAAACTTATTAATTATAGCTATCCTTCTATCCCTTTTGTTGCTCGCAGGACGATTGCCTTTTTCAATTTGTTCAATGCACGATCGACAAAAAGTTTTTACATCTTCAAGGCTCCAATATGCCTTTTCCTTTGATGAACTTGCCATCTTCCAATAAAATGAACACAAACATATTTAAAACATGAAAACAAATGATGTTAACTATGAACACAAAGCAAGGGGAACTGCAAATAAATTAAAATGCAATTCATATGAACCCATGAAAGAGCACACCATGTCGGATATGTAAGTGGGGAAAAAGACCAGAAACATAAGTAATAGAAGCGAAAGAACCTGGGTTCGAGGTGGGACGACTGACGCCTTTTGAGCGAAGAAAGAGGCGAGCGCTTCGGTATTGAGCGAAGAGAGAGTTTAGCGCCTAGATTCTAAGCCAAGAAAGAAGTGGAGAGGCAAATCAAACAGACCAATCATATGACTATAATTCTCACAATATTGGCATAAGATTTACAATCATTGTTTAATTGATTCATAACTTTGTCATTTGCTAAACATCTCTAAAGTTCATACGAGAGCAATGCACCACTGAGAGCTTGCTTGGCATCATTTCTTTGCCATTATTACATCGTTAAACTAAATCATTTCTCAGCCCACTAAGAAATGCCCCACCCATCTTTATATATATTAGGTATTTTTTAACAAAATAATATTAGTACAAAATAAGTTATGACCATAAAGAGGAATGATTATGTATTTGGAAGCACTCAAGGACAAGCAGAGAAAATTAGAGAAGTTCTTGAATCACAAACACGCACCAATTTCACTAAAGTTTGTTTTTGCAGAAACTACTCAATCTTCAGAAACTGAGGGAATGAACCTACTCGATCGAACTAAGGGAATGAACCTAAGAAATGTACCTTCCACTTCCATTCATAATCATAGGTCAACTTCACATAGAGTTATCTGAGTCATAGTAGTAATTATGTTGCTGCACTCAATATAGTTATTTGAGTTCTCACAAGTTCTTTGTGGAAGTCAATACATTTTCTAACAAACACTGCCCAAACATAATATAATTAACAGTTGCATGGGCAGATAAAAAGTCTAGTTAACATCAGCAAAGCTCATTAACCATTCGCCGCATCAGATGAAATTCTAATGTTAAGTCCTTGATATTAGTCTGTTTGCTTCAATTGTGCATCACCAGAGAAGATTCACAGTCAATACATTGCAATTTTAAAATCAATGAAAATGATTAATTAACAATCGCATAACAAAAGCATTTATAAAATAGACAACTACAAACATTAAGAATACCCATGGTAAGGCATCCTTAGACTACATCCCCCAAATCTCCAAAAGAATATGGTCAAGCTGTTAAAAAACTTGACTAGGGTCCTATCAGTGACCATGCAACAAGTTTACTGATGAAGGTACTACTTTTTCAAGCATTATTTTCACAAACATTTATTTAGATCCATACAAAGACAAGTAGGAAGTTAGAGCCAGTACAAGTCACAAGAGTCAATGTGAAACCAAAATATCATATGAACAACCCCCCATACACTAAAAACCAAAAAGAAAAAAAATTCCACTACCCAACCTTAAATCATACAATAAATAAAAATAAGAATAAAAAAAATCACATGGTAACGACTTCTGAGGAATAACTCATAATTTGGTACCACTACTAACACCTTCTACTGCAAAAGATAAAAATTCTTAACACCAACAAGGCATTAGAGGATACTCGATTCCCATAGTTTCATAAACTTATTGTTTATATCATCTTTCCCTTTAGATTCAAAAAATGAAAGCAACTTATTGTTTATATTACTAATTAATGCAGAAAGTACCTCCAAAGGAAGAGCTGCAACAAGGGAAGCACACACACCTCTGATAAAAGGTGAACCAGTTGGCACAAATATAGTTTTGACTTGGAGATAAGACAATATTCATGAATAAAAGAAAATTATCCATGAAATTTAAATTTGAAAATCTTCTTTGACTTACATCATTTTCAAATTCCACGTTTCAAAACTTAAGAATCAAGAATGACACTAGAAAACATTGAGATCTTCTCTTCATCATGTCATAGCGCACGGATTAATCAATGTATTGTTTCAGGTGAAATTTCTAAGTCGAAAAATGATTTAATTTAGAATAAAACCCTTTTCCCAAAATTGGATTTTGGAAAGGAAGAAGCCATTTACAATGAAAATCTAGGATAACTTTTAGATGTAGGGACGAATTGGGAAACATTCTCCAGATTGCTCCATCAGAGAATGGCCATCTTGCTAGAGAAACTAAACACGATCCATTCATCTCAAAAACCACAGCATGAAAAAGAAAGAATCAACAATGCCGCACATCTCAACTTCAGATCTTAGTCTCACCCAATGCAAGAGACACAGAGAGGGGGGGGGGGCGCTCACTATCTCTAGTAGGCGTGGGAGCTGGGGCATGGGACTGGGCCTAGGCAGCGGCAGGCAATGCAATGGCGATGACGAGGGCCTAGGCGGAGATAGTATTCACTAGAGAGGCAAGCTTCAGCAACCAAACAGGCGAGCTTTGGCGACCGATCGGAGAGGCAAGCTTCGGAGATCGGAGAGGCGAGCTTCAGCAGGCAACTGGAAAGGTGAGCTTCAGCGACTGGAGAGGTAAGCTTTGGAGTGGTAAGAGCGAGATCTCAAGAAGAGTCGAGAAGAGTAGAGGGGAAGGGAAGGGAAATGGTGTGCTATATTTGCTTGGAAAAGAAGAGTAGAAGATTAGGGTTTTTATTTAAAAATGAAATTTTAGTAAAATTTTGAGGGTAACAAAGGAATAACAAATTTTTTTTAAGGCGCACTATAGCTTGCCTCGAATGCTAGAAGCCAAGGCAGTGGCTGCCTTGGGCTTTTAGCCTTCAAAAGGCTAGCATTTGTACAATGGGCCTACAAAATTTTTTACCAAACACTACAAATTTGCCCGAAGGGGCTTTGAACGCCCAAAGATCTTTGGAAATGTTACTCCCATATACAGCCTAACAACCATTGCACCTAAACAACCATATCCCTTACTTTTGACAAATATATATATATATATATATATATGTATAAAACAAAATTTGGATGATACAATGTTGTCATTGCCCCCTTGTTCAAATTGTGCACGTACATGTACAATCAATTTTTACAAAAATCAATGATGCGCTACAATAATCATTCCTATTTCTTTTCACAAACAGGTTTAGAGCTATTATCTTCCAAGATTTGTTGGCTTGTAGAATATGGAGTTCGCAAGTACCGTGGACGTTAGAGATGTCATGCCCTCGGACTCCCTAGCATAAGGATGCAACTAATGGGGTTATGGTTGTGACATCCCAGGTGCATTGCCGTCTTGTTTCTTTTATCTTTTGTTAAACACAAGTGAAAGCGTAAAACAATCAACACCTATCCAATGAAAACATAATTAGGAAAACACTTTGCAAATACACTATTTACATCATACTATATTAGTACTATTTTACAAGCCCCTTTGACTACGAGTCTACTTTTCCTTTTGTAGATTTGTTTATTTGTCTAACCACCAAGGTCGAGGTAACCTTAACTTCGCTAGCAATGATGCCTTCAAGAACTTGGATTCCCCCATCTAAAGGCCAACACCCCAGGAGTCAACCACGGTCCCGTCGGGCGTGGAGTCGTCGGTTGATCTTGGTGGCCCGTTGAATCTACAAAGGGGTCCAACAAGATCCGCATCGAACCACACACACCATGTGCGGTATCGGTGGGGGAAGAGATCGTCGAGGCCCTCCTCATCCATACGGTGGTGGTGACTCTATGGTAGACGGTTTCGACTTGAGCTTCTATAATATCGGTTATGGTGACCTCCATTGCTATGGGTAGACCTAAGCGAACAAGAGATGAGTCCATACCTACGAATCTGAAAAATGACGAATGAGTCATAAACTCAGTAAGTAAATTCACTAAGCTAGGTTAGGAGGATGCCTCGCCGTTGAGCAAAACATACAAGTATCCCCACCTCACGTGTTGATGGCAAATCAATAGTAAACCGTTCCATTGATCTTGATTATTTACATGAGAATAATTCAGCTCACCATTAGTGCATAAATATCTAAAGGCAACAACTAAATATAAGCATGGCATGCGTAACTTCTATTATTATCATAATCAAAATCCATCAATTCATCCAGAGTCCATCGGACATTCAAAATCCATCGAGCATCCTAAATCCATCGGGCATCGTACCAAAAACTAATTGTGATGGTATTTCCCTCCCGTGACCACATCAAGCAAGCAAGCAATCTGATTCTTCTTTTTTGATCTTAGTTGATACATCAAGGCTCGACGGCAATACATCAAGGCCTGACAGCGTGTCATGCAAGTGTGTGTTATGACTTATAGGAATCATAACTACAACAAGCTGGACATGTTTCAAGATTCGTGGCTTGATCCGTTTCGTCTAAGAGCCGACCTAAAAACAAGCATGGTTTAGATTGACATGTCTTAATATCAATCGAAGGCTAAGTGATGTCCTGTCCATCGCGCCTCAATGTTCGTCTAAGATCGAACGAAACCCCTTTCGCGACTCGGGGCATCCTTCCATTCATGGAGATTAGCACATGGCTAAGTATACAAAAAACACATAAGAACATGCTCACACAAGTTCGAGTAAGAACACAATCCACGTTCGAACCACGTAGTGCAACGCCTTAATCAAGGGTTAGGGAATTCACTTACTTCTAGGTCAGGGGTGTCTAAAGGACAAAAAGCGAGTGGTTGGCAAGAAGGGAAATGGCCAAAGAGAGGGGGGGGGTGGGCGTGCAAGGGAGAGTGTGTGGGGAAAATGGGCTAAGGGTTGGTAATGAAGGAGTGGTGCCCATAATGTACCGGTTTCGACCTACAAGAAATGTCTATGAATTTGGTGTGCCAGTGGCAAGGATAGGTTAGGGATTGTTCCAAGATTCGGCCATATACTGATCATGGATTGATCAACGGAATGGTCGTGGACCAATCCAATGACCATGTCAATGGACTTGAGTAGTTCGGTTAATGGACGGCTACTTGACCATAAAGGTTGATCGAGGGATGGTCACAACCATTGCGGATAAGTCGACCATTATGGATCAATCCAGACAGTCATGTGCCGGTCACAGGTGATTCCGCTTGATCATGCAACGGTCATGGATGACCATGATTCGACTCGGTACCACTGTGTGTCGGGTATAAATCCGACTGATCTCAAACAATCACATGACAATCGAGAGTTGGCCTGGATGAAGCCTACGGCTAATCCAAGATCCGATCCAACCAATCAAAATGGATCTTAGGACCGGTCGTTGAGCTTACATCTTAGGCTGCCAATCTAGCCAAGATAGGCAACTTTGCTTATGACAACCACACCGAGAGAGGCTTAGCCATGAACCTCAAGTGTGTCTGAATGGTCGTCAGGGGATGTACACAAAAGCCCTTGTCTAGTCCCGGTTGCATTTTCAATGGCCTATTTCTCCAAGGTTGCCATGTTGCTTAGAAATGGACAAAATAGAATTCTCTAAAACACTCTAACTTCTTCATGAAGGAGGGTGACTCACCATTTCACTTAGATTCTTCTAGATATGGCCATGATTATCATGGATTTACCTTGAAGATTAAGCAAAGAATCTAGGCCAAATGTCTCAATAAAAATAGGACACATTGGAGCAAATTATGGCTATCCTATAGCCTTGATGCTATATTATCTTTTAGAGTGCCATCTATCCATAATGACTCGTCCCCATATTAATGAGCTAAGTGCTCATGTGGCCTAATAAAAAGGAGACAAGCAAGACCTTAAATGATGATACTAAGTCATTAAATCTCCACATCATAGAATTAGGTGCACCATCTTTCCAAATAGGTGTGCTACCTTACGACCTAGGATTGCCACCTCAAGGTCATAGCCATGCCATAATAAAAAAATGTGATTGGGTCGCTTGGATGAGTAATGATGAGCTTAGTGCCTATAAATGGGAGGGGCTCCCATTCATTTCCACCACTTTAACCCTCTTGTCGTTCACACCTATCCTTCTCCTCCTCTTTTCCCTCGGCACACACCAACAACCCTTTAAGAAGGTAGATCCCATTGTTGAGGCTAGCTAAATGCTCACCCGTTAAGCCATGGGTGGTATGTGATATCTTTGTTTGATTTTGCTTGCAATTATGCGTAGCCGTATGCTTGAGTCATTCACATCCGGAATGAAGCCGAGGTTCGCTTGGGTTGAGTTCATTGTAAGATAGAGTCGCCCAAGCCATAAAGCCTTGGTTCGACATAAATGGGGTGTTGGGTCCAAGTCTCACTTGTTGCGAGGATTGCCTAAGATCGAGAGCTCCTAGATCGACATTGAGGCATGTTGATTCTATGCCTTGATCATTACGGGGATCGCCCCAAATCCACGAGATCTTGGTAAGGCACTAAAGTGTGCTGATTCTAGGGTTCGATTTGGTGTGGGGACTTTGTACTTGGCGTTAGATCAAGCCACGAGCCAAAGGCCATTCACAACACAAAGTATGTTCACATCGGGTCGAAACCAAGGTCCGTTAAGGATCTTCATTAAAGCGAGGTGTACCTAAGCCTCAAGGTCTTGGATTGGTATTGAGGGGTGTCATGTTCGAGCCTTGTCTGGTGCGAGAATTGGCACTAAGTGATCGGTTCAAGTCACGGACCAAGGTTTGTTCTCGACATGTTTAGAACTGATGACACACACGAATGGTGAGCACACCTTCGGGCCATGCATGTGTTGGCTAAGAGAAAAGATAAGAACCGGCTTGTATAATGCATATATGCATCCACTTAAAGAGGAAAATGCGCCTGTCGCCACATAGCGTTGGCAGCGATGCCTCGTTCACTAAATAGGATCCTCTGTTGAGTGAATATACCCTAGTTGAGCCATGATGCCTAGGTCTTAAACCCGGAAGCCTCGGGAAGCTAGCCTCGAGAAGCCTTGGTCGAGCCGAGATGTCCTAGTCCAGCCAAAAAGTCCAGTAAGAAGCTGGAAGCCCCGATCAAGTTGGGAAGGCTTGGTCGAGCCAAGACGATGCTAAATGAATTTGCATGAATGCTAGTTATGCATAAGCATGATATGTTGATGTGTTCATTGTTAAGACGAAGGTAAGCATGCATTGAAGTGTCTTGTTATGGATGCATGATTTGAGATGTAGCAATAAGTCTGCATTTGATCTGCCATTGACACTATTCGCAAGTGTTGTACTTGTTGAGGTTTGATGATGAGATGTTTTCGTAGTGGAGAGCTAGGAATTTTATTTATTGAGTTTCCAAGACTCACTCCTTCATCTTTTAGTCTTACATGCGTGTAAGTCCTACGTCAGTTTTGGGAGTTGCAGTCATGTTAGAGGAGATATGAAATTCCCTTGGTTTATGTGGAAACTTTAGTGTGATGTAAAAAGAAAAGATGGCTTGTAGAGAAAGGACTTGTAAAAGTACCGTTATGATATAAATTACTATGTTTTGGATGATATATGTCTCAGTCTTCCAGTTGTTGCTTGTTCGGAGAGTTGTTTATTCATGTTTTTGCATGTGCATAATAATAAGATAAAAAGAATCGAGATGGCGACGAGCTTGGGACGTCACGAAAATAACCCTTACCATTTAAGACCCTGGAGATGGAGTTGGGGTCGTGACATTTTTTGTATTAGAGTAGAGTTATTACTGGGAGTTATAAGGTGCGCTGGGAGTCATGGGATAGTTAGTTAGGCAAAACATTCCATGCACATCATTGCTTTGATTAATAGATTTTCATAGTGATAAATCGAAATTACTAATCTTTTCTTGTGCTTGTAGAGAAAAACATCCCTAGAATTCCTATAGTTGTTCTATTAGTAGACAACATGAGTGCTCGGGGTCAAGTGGCTTCGAAAGGAAAGTCGAAAGAGGACCCCCAACTAGACAGAATTCTGTAAGCATTAGTGACCATTGGAAGTTTGATGGAGTAGTAGGCTTAACAACAATTACCCTCTGTTTCTGCTAATGCCTTTGTGTCTGGTAGCAGGAATAGCAATGATGACCGTCCTATGCAAAGATTGGTCGAGCTACTCTTGAAATTATAGCCCTCGAGATTCGCCGGGATGGGAAATCCTGAAGAGGTCGAATCATGGGTTAGAGAAATGGAAAAGATATTCGCACTCTTGAGGTGCTCAGATGAAGACAAAGTGACATTAACAATATATCAGTTACAAGATAATGCTAGTCACTAGTGGGATGCAACAAAAGGGAGGATATTTCCTGAATTACTTTTGTAACATGGGATGCTTTTGTCCAGGCGTTCAACGGAAAATATTTTTTCAAGTGTGCCTCAGATAAGAAGATGGTGGAGTTTCTACAACTCCAACAACGAAACATGATGGTCGATTAGTATGAGGCAAAATTTGCCAAGCTGTCAAGGTACATTCCCAAACTAATCGAAGAACCGGTGGATCAAGCAAAAAGATTTCGAGATGACCTAAATCCGGACATTCGTAGCCAATTGGTGCCATTGAGTGAACGAGCCTAGCTGGTAGAAAAAGATTTCATGGAGTGAGCCGCCACAACAACTTATCAGAGAAGTCCTTATCCTCCACCCTCTCAAGTCAATTAGTGTCGTGATAATAGGTCGATGCAAGAAGAAGAACGTTCATACAAGAAGAATAAGAAATGAAGGTTGATTTCTTCTCTGGATGAGATATGCCATAGTTGTGGGAGGTGACACGGCAATACTCCATGTTTAGCTTGAACAGGAGCTTGTCATAGCTGTGGTCAGCAAGGCCACAAGATAATAGATTGTCTATATTGACAACAAATGATGCCCTTGTTGCAATCGCAGACTACACCACAAAATGGAGTCCCATCACCGGATAATCGTCCTTCGACCCAAGGGAGAGTATACGCACTCGCTCAAGAGGAAGCATGAAATTTCAAGACCATGGAATGAAGTACTGTCCACTATAGAATGCAGAAAGTATAAGGTCGTTATATGAAATAAGAGAAAGTAATAGACCTAGTCGTGTTGGCTATATATGATTTTGATATCACAATAAGAAGGATAATAATTGTCACGCCCCCGCCCCACCACTGGCATGAGAGCATGACCTGGCGAGTTAGCATCGACGGCCTAGGCAATGACGAACGTCCCGAAAGTCTTTTATCTTTAGTTAAGCACATGCGGAAGCGATCATAAACAATCCCCGTACAAACAAACATGGAAGCCAAGCAAGACATATGCAAGCCAAACAAATAAAATCAACATATATTCATATACATATTCACATATCAAAGACTATTTTGATTACATGCCCATTCTAATCCTAGGCTACTTATTTTTGTTTCCATACATAGTCAATCAAAAGCTGGGGTAGCCTGGCTCCTCTATCGAGTTGCTCCTAAAAGCGGCCCCCATGCTAGGTTCATTCCGTTCTTGGACCTTGGTTCACCCATCACACACTTGAAATGGTGAGAGTAACAAGAGTGAGTTAATGACTCAGTAAGTAGAAATCCTTAATTCTCCTATAGGAGGACATCTCGCCGTCAATCGTCAGATACCAGATCACCACCCACTTGTCGATGGTAAATCAATAGTAAGGTTTGTGCCTTGCCTTGCTTATGCGTATGAAAGCCTTTAAACTGTCTATGTGCTTTCAAGAATTAAAGACAACGAATTAATGCATATGAACAAGCTTTCCAAAGATCTGTAGCTTATGATCATTTCGGTCGTAAAAAGGTATGCTCGCATCTCATGAAACTCATTCAATCACTAAGTGGCTCAATTCAAACATATGTTTAAGTTAATGCAATGACTTAACAATACATATCAAACAAACCCATCTTTTGCAAGCATCGCACATGTATCAATCATGAACCACACGTGGACTTTCATTTTTTTTCCTTTTCCGTATCATATTAGTTGAACTTAATTGACTCTTCCGATAACAACCGGGCATTGGTCCCCCCCTTGGCAATCGACATCGTCCCGATCTCATTATTAGGACGGCATCCAGGGCGACCCCCAGGCATCAGCCTCACTCGGGCCGGCATCGTCCACGATCTCAATATTGGGACGGAATCTGGGGCTTTACCCTAAGCAACGACCCGGCATCCCCCATCGTCGGCATATAGGTCCATCGTGTATCCATGCATTTCAAGCATCAACTGATTCATGTCATGTTTAAACTCTTAACCGAATAAAAGGCCCGAAGGCATGCCATGCAAGGTGAACTAATGAACGACTCTTGTGTTTTATTAAATTAAACTCATGCCGGATGCGATTCGTGCTCGTGACCTTGACTTGGAACCATTCGCTCAGGCTTTAGTATTGTCCATAGTGATCCGGGTGTGCTCCACACTCATGCGGGATCATGAACTTACTTAATGCAACAACAAGCAATATAAACACAACAAGCATAACAATACAAAGCCAACACAAGCAAACAATGACATAATCTTAAAATCGATAAGCATAGCACATTGCCCTATCAAAGAATTAGGAAAATCTACTTACTACTTTTTGGACCTAGCTCCAAGATGCTTCTTTGGTGGTTGGTCGGTGTCTAGGGCGGCTTGGAAGAGAAGGGTGTGAAAGAGAGAAGTGAAATGGAAAGGAAAGGAGATAATGGCTCATCCTTAAAATGTGAGGATGCCTTTTCCTATTTATAGGCCTTTTCCTCTTAGATTTTTATGCAAACTCATGATTATGCCTAAATGACGATTTGGCCTACCTATCTTCCCGAGTTGGTGCCTTGGTCCTTTGGTGTTGGTTTGTGATTGGTCCACCTATTTGCTTGCTCTCCAAGACTCAATCTAGGCTCATTATTGCCTACGACGCCTGGGGACACATAAGCCTCTTTAATACCTAATGTCTTCTTCTAATTGGTTGGTTTTTGCTTTGCTCATCAAGGCTATAATCTAGGGCCATCATACTCTAAGATTTATCCAAGATTTGGTCATCAAAAAACTTGGACTTTGGACAACTTGTTTTCCAAGTTAAACACATGAGCATGTGACTCATTAAGCTCATTAATTAGCTAGCTTCCAAAAGTATTTAATACATTCTTATCTTCAAGCCAAGAAGACTCTAGATTGACTTCTTCCTCTAGTTAGGCGTGTAGCTCTCTTCTCCTCCAAGTTGGGCGTGTGGTTCTCCCATTCTAAGGCAAAAACAATTTTGAGCAACTTTCCAAATCAGTACAATTACCTTATCAAACGGACTCAAAAAATTATAAAATTTCAATATGTTGTAAAGAAGACCTTAGAAAACATTTTTCATGAGGAATCAAAGCCAAATTCGTTCTATGGAAAGAGCAGAAAATCATTGAACACA
Organism: Eucalyptus guilfoylei; assembly: GCA_016097605.1. Lineage (NCBI taxonomy): Eukaryota > Viridiplantae > Streptophyta > Magnoliopsida > Myrtales > Myrtaceae > Eucalyptus > Eucalyptus guilfoylei. Next base: position 38,838,133 of record CM027861.1, read on the forward strand.
ACCCAAAAATTCATCCATTGAGCAGATTCAACGGTCAGAGAGAGAGAGACTCATTTAGAAATCCAAATCTTCACAAAAATATTTGAAATTTTAATATGTTATAGATATTGATATCATTTAAAACTTTTGTGAAGGAAGCATATCTAAATTCAAAAGGGAAGATTTTATGAAAATTTGAGAAAGGAATTTAGTTATCGTTTTCACTATACTGGACAGGTTTTATGTAGTAATTGATTGGGCCTTTTTCCCAATCATTTCACCTCAGAAAAATATGAAATTTAAACATGTTATATATCAAGATGTTTTGAACAACTTTCATGAAGAAAACTTCTCCAAATTCGTAGCATAAAAAGCTCTGTAAAATTGGCAAGCAACAAAGGTTCAGAAATTTTGAAAATTAAATGAGGCAAATTTCTAGTTGAAAAGATGAGTGTTCTCACTTGGCCTTGAATAAAGGGTTATCCATGGCTGTACAATCTTATCTCCCAAGATCCTAAGTAGGTTCTATACTAGTTTGGACACTTGTCTCGGTTATTTATTGGCTAATGTCCAAAAGAGATAAATTAGACTTGTCTTGGTCTAAAGTTGGACTTGTCTTGGCCTTCTCCTCTCTCTCTCTTTGCATGTGGCCTCTCCTTTGTAGGTTTCAAAGTCTACCATTCACACTTAGATCCTAGGATATTAATGAGCCTAGGCTATAGGGATATCTTTCTCCCCACTTTATTTAATATGTTCACATTTGTTCACACTTACTTGTTCACATTTGTTCACACTTGTTTTTTTAAGAAATTTTGACTATCCAAGGCTAGGGTGTCCCCTTCATTAATGGCTTTAAATCCAAATCTAATCTTATCTTCTAAGGTAAAGTCCCAACGTGCCAAGTGTCCGTCCTCCTTAATTTACTACATGACAAAGGCATTAAATGCAACTTGGAAAATATCTAATTTCTGAAGGCCTTATCATCCTGGACTAATCAAATTTGACCACAATCAACTATCTTATTTTGCTCAGGGTTCATGCCTAAGACATGATTGAAGGAAGTAGACACAATCGGGCTTATCCGGTGAAACCAAGTTCAAAATCCTCTTTTACCATGTAAAGGGCTCGAAGTTGAGGATGTTACAATAATAGTGCGTAGCGGAACTATAATCAAGTTGGGAATGTTATAGAAAATATAAGCACTACCGATAGATGAATGATCAAAATAGAGAAGACCATCAAAACATTAGAAGATATGTCACGAGCTTGTGCAATTGACTTCCAAGGAAGTTGGGACAAGCATTTACATCTAGCTGAATTTGCTCATAATAACAATTATCAGAAGAACATTGGCATTGTTCCATTTGAGGTACTGTATCGTTGAGCTTGTAGAACTCCAATTTGTTGGAATGAGATCGGGGAAAAGAAAGTCACTGGTCTAGAGTTAGTCCAACCTACAGCAGACACCGTGCAAGTAAGTGAAAATAGGCTTAGAACTGCTTGGGGAAAATAGAAAAGTTATATAGATAAAAGATGAAAATCCCTAGAATTTCAGGTAAGTGATCGTGTTTTCCCCAAGGTATCACCCCTGAAAGGCATATTCCATTTTAGAAAACTAAGCCCTAGGTGCATATGACCATTTGAAACCCTAGAAAGGATTGAGAATTTGGTTTATCGATTGGCATTGATGTCGAATCTTGCTCAAATACATGATGTGTTTCATGAATCTATGTTGAGAAAGTATGGGCTTGATCAAGCACGCGTGCCAAACTTCGAAAAGATCAAAGTAGACGACAAATCGTTGTATGTTGAAGAGTCAGTGTGGACTGTGGATCAAAGAGAGCAAGTGATAAGAAGTAAGGTCATTTCCTTAATAAAGGTCCTATGTCAACACCACATAACGGAAGAAACAACATGGGGAAGTGAGAAGACCATGAAGTGCAAATACCTGTATTCATTCCAAGAATTAGGTACATTTTGAAATTTTGGGGAATTTTTTTTTTAGGGAGGAAAGTTGTAATATCCCAATTTTGACCTACAAGAAATGGCTATGAATTTGGTGTGCTAGTGGTGGGGATAGGTTAAGGATCGTTCCAAGATTCGGCCATACATTGATCATGGATCAATCAAGGGAATGGTCATGGACCAATCTAATGACCATGTTAATGGACTCAAGTAGTTTGGTTAATGGACGACTACTCGACCATAAAAGTTGATTGAGGGATGGTCACAACCACCACGAGTCAGTCGACCATCATGGATCGGTCCACATGGTCATGTGTTGATCACGGGCTATTTCGTTCGATCATGCACCGATCGTGGATGACCATGATTTGATTTGGTATGACCTTGTGTCGAGTATAAATCTAATTGATCTCGAACAAGCACATGACAATCATGAATTGGTCTAGATGAAGCCTACGGCTAATCTAGGATCCAATTCAACCGACCAAAGTCGATCTAAGGGTTGGTTGTTGAGCTCGCACCCTAAGCCGCCAATTTAGCCAAAAAAAGCAACTTTGCCTATGACAATCACACTGAGGGAGGCTTAGCCACGAACCTCAGGTGTGTTGGAATGGTCGTTAAGGGATGTACACAAAAAGCCCTTGTCCAGTCTTGATTACATTTTCAATGCCCTATTTCTCCATGGTTGCCATGTTGCTTAGAAATGGACAAAATAGAATTCTCTAAAATACCCTAGCTTCTTCATAAAGGAGGATGACTCATTGTTTCACCTAGATTCTTCTAGATATGGCCATGATTACTAAGAATTCACCTTGGAGAATAAGCAAAGAATCTATGCCAAATGTCCCAATAAAAATAAAACACATTGAAGCAAATTATGGCTATCCTATAGCCTTAATGCTACCTTATTTTTTAGAGTGCCATCTATCCATAATGACTTGTCCCCATAATAATGAGCTAAGTGCTCATGTGGCTCCATAAAAAGGAGACACACAAGGGCTTAAATGATGACACTAAGGACGCGTTTGGTAACGATTCTATTCTCAGAAACAATTTTTTATAAGAATTTATTATTTTTATTATATTCACAGGAACAATTTCTAAGCAAAAGAACATGCTTGGTAACTATCCAAAATTTCTATTCTCGAGATAGAAATGCGTTTGGTAAAATTATTAAATTCTTTTGTTTCTTTTAATTTTTTAATACTTTTATTATATTTTTCTCATTCTTCTTAGTTTTTTTTTTCTTTTCTTCCTCCTCTTTCTTTGTAGCCGGTCACCGACCACAGCGGTGGCCGATGACCAAATGGGCAAGGTTTGGTTAGCTCGTCAATGGCCAAGCGACGCTTGCCTGGCCATCGGCAAGGCTCGACCTTACCCAGGCAACGCGAGATCAACCTTACCCTAGCCTGGTGAGACCAAGCTTTGTGCTGGCTGTGTGAGGCTTGACCTCGCCTAGCCACTGACGAGGCTTGGCCTTGCCTAGCCACGGTGGTGGTCAGCGACCTGATGGGTGAGGTTCGGTTAGCTTGTTGATGGCCGGGCGACACTTGCTCGACCACCAGTGAGGCTTGATCTCGCTCAAGTAGTGCGAGGTCGGCCTCACTCTAGCCTAATGAGGCCGCCTAGCGTCAGCTATGTGAGGCTCAACCTCATCTAGCCACTGCTAGGCGACGACAACCTGGAGGTGGCCCGGCGACGCTTGGGCCGACGAACCTCGCCATGGCTCGGTGTCGCTGGGGCCAACAATGCTCCGGCGACCAACTAAAAGGAAGAAGAAATGGGAAGAGAATAAGAGAAAAGAAAAGAAAAGAGGAGAAAAGAAAAAAATAGGAACTAATTTTAGGAATTGTCCAGGGAATAAGAAATTACTTTTTTTTACTTCTTGATTCTCTTCCAAATTTATTCATAGGAACAAAAAAATAGATTTTTGTTGCTAGGAACAAAATTTTACCAAACGGATTTCTGTTCTTTTTTCGTTCCGGGAAACAAAAGAACAGAAATAGTTGTTTTTTGGAAGGTTACCAAACATGGCCTAAGTCATTAGATCTCCACACCATAGAATTAGGTGCGCCACCTTTCCAAATAAGTGTGCCACCTTGCGACCTAGGCTTGTCACCTCAAGAAATATGATTGGGCCGCTTGGATGAGTAATGATGAGCTTGATGCCTATAAATAGAATGGGCTTCCATTCATTTCTACCACTTTAAGCCCTCTTGCCATTCATGCCCATCCTTCTCCTCCTCCTCCTTTCTCTCGGCCACACACCAACAACCCTTCAAGCTATTCAAGTTAGTTCTTGAGGTTTATCAAGGTAAGTAAGGTTCTTCTTTGTCCTCTAAGAAAGTAAATCCCATTGTTGAGACTAGCTAAGTGCTCACTTGTTAAGTCATGGGTGGTATGTGATATTTTTGTTTGATTTTGCTTGTAATTGTGCGTGGCTGTGTGCTTGAATCATTTACGTCCAAAATGAAGCCGAGGTTCGCTTGGGTTGAGTTCATCACAAGACAAAGTCACTCAACCTATAAAGCCTTAGTTCAGTATAAATAAGGTGTTGGATCCAAGTCTTGCTTGGTGTGGGGATCGCCCAAGACCGCAAGGTCCTAAATCGACATTAAGGCGTGTTGATTCTATACCCTAATCGGTACGGGGATCGCCTCAAATCCACGAGATCTTGATAAGGCGCTAAATTGTGCCGATTCTAGGGTTCAATTTAGTGCGGGAACTGTGTGCTTAGCGTTGATTTGAGCCACGAGCCAAAGGCCATTCACGATACAAAGTGTGTTCACATCGAGTTGAAACCGAGGTTCATCAAGCCTTAAAGTCTTGGATCGGCATTGAGGTGTGTCGTTTCCGAGCCTTGTTTGGTGTCGGAATTGGCATTAAGTGATCGCTTCAAGTCATGGACCAAGGTTTGTTCCCGACATGTTTATTAGTGTAGTGCAAGAACTCATGGCACACACGAATGGATTAGCACGTCTTCGGGCCATGCGTGTGTCGGCTAAGAGAAAAGATAAGAATTGGCTTGTATGATGCATATATACGTGCATTTAAAGAGAAAAAAGTGTCTATTGCCCCATAATAGTGGCGGCGATGCCTCGTTCATTGAACGGGATGCCTCGGTTGAGCCGGGATGCCTTGATTGAGCTAGGATGTCTGAGTTTTAAATTCGGAAGCCTCGGGAAGCTAGCCTTGAGAAGCCTTGGTCGAGCTGAGATACCCTGGTTGAGCCAGGAGGGCTTGGTCGAGCTAGGACCACGCTAAATGAATTTGCATGAGTGCCAGTTATGCATAAGCATAATATGTTGATGTGTTCATTGTTAAGCCGAAGGTAAGCATGCATTGAAGCATGTTGTTATGAAAATTTGCATGTATTTGAGATGTAGCAATACGTTTGCTATTGATCTGCCATCGACACTATTTGCGAGTGTTGTATTTGCTAGGTTTTGTTGATGAGATGTTTTCCTATAGAGAGTTAGGAATTTTACTTATTGAGTTTGCAAGACTCACTCCCTCATCTTTTAGTCTTGTAGGTATGGAAGTCCCACGTCAGTTTTGGGAGCTGCAGTCATGCTAGAGGAGATAGGATATTACCTTGGCTTATGTGGAAACTTTAGTATGATGTAAAAAAGAAAAGATGGCTCGTAGAGAAATGGCTTGTAAAAGTACCATTATAATATAAATTAGTGTGTTTTGGATGATACATGTCTCAATCTTACAGCTATTGTTTGTCCGATGAGTTGTTTATTCACATTTTCGCATGTGTATGATAATAAGATAAAAAGAATTGGGATGGCGACGAGCCTGAGACATTGTGAAAATAATCCTTGCCATTCAAGACTTTGGAGATGGAGTTAGGGTTATGATAGTGCCTCTACTTATAGGCTAAACCTCCATGATGGCCTTTCCACATGGTCCAATAAGATGATAGTACAAGAGGAGAGGTGGCGCTCTAGTCATGCTACGCCTAAAGTTCTAAAAGGGTGATTAAGGTCCCAATTGTGTCTCTCTTATTGGTCCACATGGTCATGAGTCACCACCTTAATAAATGGTCCTATTTGAAAGAGATGGCATGCCTACAATGTGAGTTAGCGCCTTATTGGTTTTGCAATGCAAGACACTTGCCCTTCCTTTTATTGGGCTACTTAGGCCATGAATTACCACTTTAATGAAGACCTTAGATCAGAAGGGGTGGCATGCTTAGAAGGGTGATTTGGCGCTCTAAACCTTGCAAGATCACTTGTCATTAATTTCCTTGAGTCATCTTGTCACGACCTAACCCCGTCCCAAGGTCGCGGCCCATCGGGGGTTATGTTTGCAACGTCCCAATCGCGTCGCCATCCTGATTCTTTTTATCTTTTCAATAAGAGCATGTGAAAGTGGTTACACAACAAGCACCCATGCAACAACAAACAACTAGGATAATAACCACTTACAAGCACGCAATTGCTTATATTATATCAGTTATATTTACAAGTCCTTTATCATGGGCTATTATATTTACAACCACTACATGTTCTACACTGAAAATGGTCAAGGTAAACCTTAGCTTATTTAGCGAGACTACAATGCCAAAGTTAGTGTGAGATCTCCATGCCTACAATTCTGAAAAACAATGGAGTGAGTCATGTACTTAGTAAGTAAACTTAATATCCTCATATAGGAGGATGTCTCATCGTCAAACAAGCATGTGAATACAACCGCATCAATATGTCAATAACAAATTAATAGTAAAACACTTGCTTTACTTTGGCTAAAGCATACGAGAATTTTCGACTTTATAAAACAAGCATGGCCAAGATCAAATAATGGCCAAGACCTGAATAATAGCATATAAAATATGCATGTGACTTTCAAAGATGAGGCAAGAGTAAATAACACATGCACATGAATATTATAAGGTTAAGTACAAGGGATTCATTTATTAATCAACCGAAATCCATCAATTCTTTCGAACTTGATCGGGTAATGTCCCTTAATTCAAGGGTGACGATGATCTTTTGATAATGAATTTGTCGAGCATCCGAACTTAATGGGGCATGTCTCCTAATTCAAAGGTGACGACAATCCTCCAACAACGAATTTGTCGGGCATTTGAACTTAATCAGGCAATGACCCTTAATCTAAAGGTAATAGCGACAATGAATCCATCGGGCATTTGAACTTCATCGGGCAATGTTCCTTAATCCAAGGGTGATGGCAATTGTCACAACCTTGACTCCATCTCCAGGTTCTTGAGTGGCAAGGGATATTTTTGTGGCATCCTAGGTGTGTCGCCGACTCGTTTCTTTTTTTGATCTTATCATTATGAGCATGCGGAAGCGTTACAACATCGACACCAAACCACAACACAACAATCAAGCAGTTAGGAAAGCACTATACAAAGGATACCGCTATTATATTACATCAGTATATTTATAAGCCCTTCATTACAGGCCTATTTCCTTCTATTTACATCATTCAAAAAGACATGGGCGAGGGAATTTCAAATGCAACTCCAAAGGAGGAAACTTTTATACCTACAAATATGAGAAAAAACAATGGGGCGAGTGATAAACTCAATAAATAAACCCACTAATTTCCGAGTAGAAGGATGCCTCACTTTTCAACAAACATATGACTTATCCAAAAGTCACGTTAGCATTTTCTATTAATTAAATTAGGCAGACTTAACATAAGGACTCGATTGCACTAATTGATAAGTTGTATGACCTTAATCATCATTTTTGTAAGTTTGATGACTCCATTGTATCTTTATGATAAGTTTTTAGACTATATAAATTATTTATGATCAGAGTATAACTTACATGCATGTATGGTCTTCTTGTGGATTTTTTTGGCACAATTTAGGATAATTAAATTATGTCTATTGTGATATAAATACCCCGAACTTTTTTACACCACTAAAAATCATAAACTTGCCTATTGCGACACAAATACCCAACCATTTTGTATAATAAAAATAATCTTGAACTTATATTAGTGTGAAAAATAAACTTAGATGGAACTAACATAGAGGATTTACATAAGTTTGGGTTTTTTTGTGACACACAAAAAGTTGGGATATTTGTGTTGTAATAGATAAGGTTATATGTTTGGTGAAACAAAGTATTTATATATTTTTTCGTGGTATTAGCTTCTAATATTATATATAAAGATGTAGATATTAACATAGATCTAGAGAAAGTTCTCTTTGTTTTCATTAGGAATCAGCTCTAAAGGAGGCAAATAATTATTCGAACACTAGAAAGAATTTCTCACGCGAGCTTGTCTCTCATAGTTGTAGCTGAATCGCGCAGACAATGCGAAATACCTCACTCCCGCCATTCCTCCTCCTCCTCCTCCTCCTCCTCCTTCTTCTTCTCCACTCGAATTGACGTCTCGTTCTAATCCAACCTCGCGATTTCCTCCAATTTCCACATCCGAAACCCTAATTCCTCCGCTCAAACTCATTTCGTTGATCCCCCAATCTTCCCCACTTCGGCCTCGATCGAAAACCCTAGCCATGCCCTCCCTCATCTCCCCCGGCAAAATCCACCGCCTGGAGCTCGAGAACTTCAAGTCCTACAAGGGCCACCAGGTGATCGGCCCCTTCTACGACTTCACCGCCATCATCGGCCCCAATGGCGCCGGTAAGTCCAACCTCATGGACGCCATCAGCTTCGTCCTGGGAGTCCGCACGGGCCAGCTCCGAGGAGCTCAGTTGAAGGACCTCATCTACGCGTTCGATGACAGGGAGAAGGAGCAGAAGGGGCGGAGGGCCTTCGTCAGGCTGGTTTATCAGATGGGGAACGGGTCGGAGCTCCAGTTCACGCGGACCATCACCAGCGCTGGAGGCAGTGAGTACCGGGTCGACGGGAAGGTGGTAACGTGGGACGAGTACAAGGCTAGGTTAAAGTCGCTCGGGATTCTCGTCAGTGCGAGGAACTTTTTGGTGTTTCAGGTGATTTCCTTTTTTCTTCCCTTCCTTCGAATGTAATTAAGCGTTCTATTGCTGTGTCGTTGATCTTGGATGGGACAATGGTGATGCTGTTTTTTACCTATCTTTTGTCGTCAATGGGCGGGTTGCATCATTTTTTTTTTCAAGTCGGGGGGTCGCTCAGAAATTAGTGAACTGGATTGGAGTTCTTAGAAAGTTTTTCCTACGGTTCAATGGACATCATGGAAATAAGGAAAGTTATTGCAAAATAAGAATATACTAATGCATTTTAAAAGAAGCAGGATTACTATAAAATCTGTGTTGTTACCTTGTAAGGACGATAACACGGCAATTTATTAAAAGCCAAAAATAAAATGAGAAGACTTGCATCACTGAGACATACGTAAGTTTTGTACGAGGCCAAACCTTAGCTAGAATTGTCATTGTAAATGGACTTGTCGGTGGATTCAAGCAATTTTGACTTTGATGAGAGATTGACTCAATTTTCTACTGGCTCTCCTTTTGTAGGGTGATGTTGAATCCATTGCATCCAAAAATCCAAAGGAGCTCACTGGACTGTTGGAGCAGATATCTGGATCTGAAGAACTCAAGAGAGACTATGAGCAGCTTGAAGCTGAAAAAGCTGTGGCAGAGGAAAAATCTGCTCTTGCATATCAGAAAAAACGAACTGTAGTGTTGGAAAGAAAACAGAAGAAGGAACAGAAAGAAGAGGCTGAAAAGCATATCCGTTTGCAGGATAGATTGGTATGCTTTATGGGGTTCTTCCTATCAGCGTTTATCAAGTTGCAGCCAAAATATTTACTTCATTTCTTGTGTGATGCTGAGAAATCTGACATGTGAACCCCTGAACTTCTGCTTTTGGCTTTCATATAATCTTTACATTGTCTGGTGTGTTTAGGTCCTGCTGGGCACTATTGTTCCTACAACTAGGTCAAAATAAAGGAAATAACTAGTTCAATTTGATGTTCAAGTGCTTTTGCGTGCGCTTGTCAGTGGGTTTGGTTCTTGATCTAATCTTGTCCCATTTGTACTTGCAGAAAAAGCTGAAGGAGGAGTACTATTTGTGGCAATTGTATCACATTGAGAAGGATGTTACTAGGACAAATGAGGACCTCGAAGCTGAAATAAAAAGTCGTGAAGGTGTTATTCACGAACTAGAAAATTTTGAGCATGAAGCAAGTAAAAAAAAGAAAGAGCAAGCCAAATATCTGAAAGAGATTGCACAATGTGAAAGAAAAATTGCTGAGAGAAGTAATAAGCTCGACAAAAGCGTGAGTTTCTATACATTTTATATGGTCCTTAATTCTGTGATTGTTCATTGGATCCCATCTGAAAGTTCCATTGCACAAGATAACAATGAGGTGTAATTTGGGCTGGAAATGTGTGATCTAACTGAAGATGGTTTGATGTAAACGGGAAGGTTCTCTAAGTGGGTTTGCCTACTGAAAAGTTAGTCTATCCTTCATTATAGCTGGAGGATACATGAACTTAATTTTGCATAGGCTGTCTTGTAATGTTAAAGAAAGGAGAAAACCAAGAGCAATAATTTTTCTCAAGCTTTGCATGTGGGGAATCAGTGACTTGTTTTATTTATTTATTTATTTATTTTTGGGGCAGCATATTCCTTTCCACTGACAGTTGAAAATTAAAAATTGGACACAGAGTTGGCTGGGCGAGTAGAATTCTTCAGGCACTGGCTTTTGGTATGACTGAGGGGCTTTCTGCTATAGTAATTGTTTTGGCTTTTTTCCCCCCATAACGATTTGATTTGTTTGCTTCACTATCTTCTGGGGACTCTATTCTCTCATGGAATGGGACGCTGGATAGGCTGATTTTGGGAAGGGGCAAAGGGGAATTTTTTTTTATTGTTGAGGTTGGGGGGGGGGGGTGGGGTTGCGTTTGGGGAGTGTGGAGGGGCCAGTAACTGGTTAATTGGTACTGCAGGTTACCCCGATTGTTTCTCTCTCAGATTCCCTGTTCAGTGCTTTTTTTCTTTAAAAGAACCAGTCGATGGTAACACAGTGTTCTCTCCTCTTGAACTTTCCAGATTTAGTCTTAAGGAGCAGTGAACTCTTGCTCCTGTTAGTCACAGTTATTCTACAGTGCCATGTGTCATGGGCACAAGCTCCTGCTAATTGCAGTTGTCTCTTCTTTCAAGAATGAGTACTGGAATTGGAATTTCTTTGATAAGTAGTTAATGGTCAGGGGCTTTTGAATGTTTTGCTGAAATATTCTGCGATAACTAATATTTAGTAGGTACCTCCCTATTACCACTTGAATTAAATCGTTATGTTGCTATGTACTTCACATGTTGCATTTCTTCCAGTAATGCTATATACACTAGTGCGATGTTCCCTTTGCTCACTGTTTGGTTTATGTGTGTCATTAAACAAAGAAGTAATTCCAGGGTCCTGCACCCTTTCCCCCTCCTCCGTGCTTGTCCTTCCTCCATCTAATGTGTGAGGGAGGGAGTCACAAGCTGTATTCTACTTACTATATTCACTGCATTCAAAGTGTGTGAGCTTGCGAGATTGGTATACTTCTTGTGTTCGATTCATGAGAAAAGTGCTGTTTATATTTCTTTTATCACGCGAGGACAATTTGTCATCATTAATGTTATTCATCCGATTCATCTTCTTTTCAATCTTTGGCACAGTTTTCTTTTCCCTTCCTTTTGTGACATTCTCCTCAATCATTATAACTGATTACATTGTCTCTTCTACTTCTCTGTCCCTTACTTGTTGCTATCCATAGTTTTAAGATATTTTCCTTTTGTTATATCCTATCAGTTTTTGTGCAGTGTGGCTAAATACTTCTCTGTCCCTTACTTGATGACAGCAACCTGAGCTTTTGAAACTGAAGGAGGAGATGTCTCGTATCAGGTCAAAAATTGAGAGTACCCGGAAAGATCTTGATAGGAAAAGGAAAGAAAAAAACAAGCATGCCAATGAAATTAAGGAGCTGCAGAAGGGCATACAGGATCTTACTGCAAAACTTGATGAACTGCGTGAGAAAGGTCTAGATGGTGGGCAGAATCTTCAGTTTAATCAAGATGAACTTGAGCAATATTGTAGAATGTAAGTTACTCTTGCTTAAAATGCAATGCTGAATTCTTTAATAGGTAATCACAATTTTTTATGAACCATGAGATGCTGAACGATAAAGAATTATTCATACTAGGGGGATTCCAGCTTCACCTATCTAAAAAAAGAGAGTTATTCTTGCAGGTCTAGCTTAGTATAGGTCTAAAGAAGTGTGATGACTAAATCAAAAGTTAGAGGTAAAAAAGCAAGAATCCCTAATTATACACACAACATTTCTTTCCCTCAAAGATGCTCCTATTTCTCTCGCTCCAAGTCATTCAATAAAAAACCAGAGGGATTATAAAACAAACTATATTCTTCATTTACATATAGCAATACTCTCCCACACTTTATTTCTTTCTCAACAGAGTCAAAATCTTTGCCCACTTAAACTTATGACTGACTTCGCCAAGACCAGAAAGGAGTTGTTTATGAGAAGTTCAAAAGTAGATGATTTACTGTCTTCATTGGAGAGCAGTTCCCTTGATGAATAGTTTCCTGCAAAAGTTGATAAGTCCATTCGTAATTTAGACTGCTCATTACTTCAAAAGAAATAATTCTTGCGATAAATCCTGCTACAGTGGCGTTAATAGTATACTATATCACCGCCGAGTCTGGTTGAATATGTTGAAAACAGTGATATTGAGATAACTTTTTTATGTAATGAAACAGCTTTCTGAGGTGGGCTCTCTGCAAAAAGTATATAATTCACAACAAGGATAATAAACTTAATGGGAGTTTTTTAGCGAAGTATGGTTTTGGTCTTTCATTGTGAGCCTCCATTGAGGGATCTGCAGGATTAAAAGGAGTTTTGCTTGTGGTCTTTCTAAATATTTCTATTTCCTTGAGGACTTCTATTTATCTCTGGCATTGTTGTTGATAACTTGTTGACACCTGGGTCGCGATATAACTCCTTTTAGATATATTTTTTTTCTGAACTGTATACGTATTGGCAAGAAAATTTGAGGCAACTCTAAGCTCTTACCACTATAGATGGAAGAAACTCTATGGTGGATACCTGGTATTAGGCTGGTAGATTGAAAATATGTCAGGTTTTTAAACCTTGAAGAAGGCAACTCTGAATTAGTACAAAGAACATATTGGAGTTGACCCAAAAAGGATGGGATGCTCTCAATCAAGTCTTTCTTATAAACTACTGTTCTTTACTTGGGAAGATAGAAGAAAGGTCAACTTCCTCATGTTATTCGTTTTGTGGTTAAGTGTGTGGACAAAAGTCTCTTTTTTGCGTGGAAAGTAGCTGGTTTAGTATAGTAACCATGGACTATTTGTCCCTGTAGAAAAGGGTAATCCGGTTAAGTCGATGTTGCTTACTATGTGACCCTATACTTTTTTGGGTCACAATGGTTTGAAGAGGCACTCCATTTACGGTTTTATTATTTGCCTCTGACTGTTTACTTTTGTTTGGATTGGTTGTTGGTTTCTTTGAGGAAAACATTGTCTACAGAATAATTGTTGTTGGTCGTCATTTTTATATTATCTCATCACCTGAAAATAGGCTCGAATTTAAGTTTATGGCCTGAACCCTTTAGCATTTGATCAAGTCAATAAAGTGGGGGTCTCCAATAACAAGAAAATAATGTTTCAGTAAAGCGGATGCTGGGGCGAGAACAGCGAAGCTCAGAGATGAGAAAGAAGTTTTGGATAGGCAACAACATGCTGATATGGAAGCTCAAAAGAATTTAGAAGAAAATCTTCAGCAGTTGCAGAATCGAGAGAATGAACTTGAGTCACAGGAAGAACAAATGCGAAGTAGACTAAAAAGAATTCTGGATTCATCTGCAAAGCACAAGGTCGATTTTTCTGAATTGAATAAGGAATTACGTTCTCTGCAAGATAAATCCCGAAAGTCCAGGTAATTCTTAATATTTTCCTTCATTTCAAGGATCTTCATGAGTTTGTATTTGTGTGTTCTGTGCCTCATAGGCTCGACTAGGTTGTTAGGTTAGAATTGCTGGAATGGAAGTAGTTTTATATGTACCTATTGCATTGTTTGATTTAAACTTGTTGCATGGTCTGTGCAGGAGTAAGTATGAAAATCTGAAATCAAGACTTAGCGAAGTGGAGGACAAATTGAGTGAATCAAGGGCTGATAGACATGAAAACGAGAGGGACACTAGATTATCTCAAGCAGTTGATGCCTTAAGACGCCTCTTTCCTGGGGTTCATGGTCGAGTCACTGATCTTTGCAAGCCAACACAAAAAAAGTACAACCTTGCTGTTACTGTTGCTATGGGTAAATTCATGGATGCGGTTGTTGTTGAAGATGAGCAAACAGGAAAGGAATGCATCAAGGTACTTCCACTTTTGCTTAATGAGAGGAGATTTGTTTTGCGCTCTTTGAATTCCTATAAATTCTGAGTCACTTTACCTGACTAAGTTGTCTCAATTGTTTTGGAAAAAGATGATTTTGTGCATTACATCCGAGTGTGGATCATTGATAAGTTATAATATCTAAGGGGGAAAATAAACAATCGTGCAAAGTCAGAAGATGGGATGTGGGAATTATCTGAGTTCAGTTGCTGAACCACATACTAGTTATGCTGTATTGAAATAAGTCATAATGAATGAAATGCGACAGGACTGCAGGTAATAAGACTTTCTCATGTTGTTATTGTGGAAAGCTGTTTCGGTTAGTCAAAAGATAGAGAAATGTTGCAGGAACCCACTTTTTTGTGCAGTTATTCTGCAACACGATTGAAGCATTTTGGTTCAGCATACTTAAATGTAGATTGACCTGTCAAAGGAGAGTGATATATGTGCATAATGATATTAAATATTATACATACATAAAACTGGTAGAATTCTGCTTATTTGTTCTGACCCTTAATGTGATATAACAGCCGACCTTTTCTATAATTAAGAGGATAGGCTGATGGTCACAACAGCATCATGGCATAACATTAGTGCACTATGCACCTACTTGTCTTCTTGTATGTTGATGAGTTTGCTAGTTGAAAGCAGTTTTTAATAGATGACTTTGAACTATTGTTTTTGTAACATTTATAATGTTAAAAGAACACTCTGATCATACAAAGGCGTAATTTTTGAGAGACAGTGAATTATAATGTGTTTGAGATTTGGCAAGACCTTTTCCACTTTCCTTCTTTTGCTTTTGTTTTTGTTCCTTTTCTTTCTTTGGCTTGGACGGCAAATTTGTTTGGTTGTTATGGTGATGAGAATTGGATATGCTTCTGAGGAAGAAATTGAGAAACCTCTCATGAGCCATTGTCGTCTGAGGAATGTAGAGGCTGCATTTCATGCTCCCCAGCATTGGAGGAGATGAATGCCTAGTCTTCACGTGGTACAGTATTTTGTGCATAGCGTGTGGAAAGGCAGTCTCCTTATCACAACCCAATATAACCTCGACCATCCCCAACCACTGTGAAAGGCTATATACAGTAAGAAAAGAATGGATTGTCAAGTTATTGTTTGTTATTAAGGGGATATTGCATCTAAGAATGGATATCTCGACATGCAATTAATTTTCTAAAAGCTCCATTATGGTTGCATCAGTTACCAAGTCACATGTTTCGGTAAAGCAATCTTGTCACCTATCATCACTAATCACACCTTCCCTATGTGAAAGTGGGGCTTGCTAGTTGCTGCTGCGCCAAGGGCCTGAGAAATAAAAGTAACAACTGCAGCGACTCAGAGTTCAGCCCATTTTATAGCATGGTGTATTTCCACTGATGCAGCACTGTAGTACAGGCGAAAATGAGATGCTTCACTGACAGTTCTTTATTTTTTTATCAAACAAAACTTTAAGCTTTTTTTTGGAGGAAACGAAAAATTGTATCTGCTTCCTTTTTGCTTTTGTGCATATTGCGAATCTGTAGAATGTAGATGAAGGGTATTGATTTGGGTGGAAAGATAGAAAAGCAGAATTTTAAATGATATTAAACTAAACCCTTATCTGTTCATGGTGGTTAGAGTATTTAGCTGGTTATTAATTAGATCGAAGGAGAAAATTGCCGCTGGCTATTTTCTCCTTTTTGGTTTGCCTTTTCATTTCTCTTGCTTCTGTGTATTACAATCACGAGACCAGTGCCCATGCACTCTAGCGTGGTTAGGTTGTATATCTGAAAAATGTATATGGTATCTAGAAATTTCTTCACGTATCATTGATGAGCTTCTGTTTTCTTGTGTACAGTATTTGAAAGAACAAAGACTTCCCCCTCAGACATTTATACCACTTCAAGCGGTTAGGGTAAAGCCAATTACTGAGAGGCTACGCACCTTGGGTGGGACTTCAAAGCTTGTCTTTGATGTGATTCAATATCCTTTATCAGAAATAGCAAACCAATTTACCTTACATGTAAAATATCTTCGCTCAAAATAGAGATTGAAAATTGCATGTTAAATGTGTGATTCTTTCTTATGCTGCATGGGAAAATGGTGGAATGTCGTAGGTCCACTTTTCATTTGTGCTGTTATCACGTGATGCTTTTTGTTATATATTATGATTAGTAGCTTTTTTTTTGGGGGGTCAGAAACTAGTAGCTTAATAATGAGTACTAATTTATATAATTTGTGGTTTCCTCCTTTGGACCATGGAAAAAAAAGTTCACTTACCCTTGATAGCATTGTCCCTTAACATCAATTATGCTTATTGCTCTTTCAAGTTTCAATCCTAAAGTTTAACAGGTGTAGTTTTACTTTATAATGCTTATGTCAACTTCACCTGGTCGACATGATGCAATGCAGGAAACTAGCAGCAGTTAACTACATAATTGATCAGTTTGATGCATTTTGCACCTCAGTCAACTGAATATAATGCAAAGCCAAGACAGAAACTTCTGCTTAACATCTTAGTTGATGTTGGAAATTGTTATGTTTTGTAGTTCAGGCTTGATGAATAGCTTGCATGGCGGTGTGGTCTGTACTTTTAGCTTTCTATGTGAAGTGTATCATTTATCTAGTTGGTGTTGCTGGTTGTCACCATACATGCTTGAGTGTTTATTACATGTGTGAATGCTCTTGGTGTATGTCTGTTGCTTGTCAGCTTTTTCCCTCCTTTTATGTTGGGTAGATTTTCGGCAAGGAGGTGGCCATCTTGTTTATCATATAGTTGATAAGGATATTGCATATCAATTAAATACTCTTTTAACATTTTAGCTTTTTAGTGAAAGCATATTGTCTGTGTACTATCGTTGCTGTTCATGCTTATTCTGGAACTCTCTCTCTCTCTCTTTCTCTCTCTCTCATGCATGCACACGCGTACATGTGCAAACTGATGAAATTTTGTTTTTTTTTGGTTGAACGAACTGATGAAATCATGCACTCACAGTTTAGAGGATTTACCGCTTTGCCCTTATGCTAGACATCCCAAGCAATTTGTATGTTGAGTGGCTTCTGTGTATACTTTTGGGTACTTAACAAAAGGCACATTTGATCCTGCATTGGAGAAGGCAGTTCTCTATGCTGTTGGTAATACTCTAGTTTGCGACAATCTTGATGAAGCGAAAGTTTTAAGCTGGAGTGGAGAGAGGTTCAAAGGTGCATATTTCTGTTATTTCCTACCGATAGTTTGTGAACTCAAATTTTCTTATGCTAAATACATCATATGGTTATTTCTTAGTTGTCACTACTGATGGTATCCTCCTCACAAAGTCTGGTACAATGACGGGTGGTACCAGTGGTGGGATGGAAGCGAGATCTAAAAAATGGGATGATGCGGAGATTGAAGGTTATATCTGTAAACATTGTTTTAAAGTTCTTTGGCATATGAACAGGATGATTAGGAATTATCTTTGGTTTACTAATTTTGACCTGGCTCTTCTGTGAAGTCTTTGATGCACTTTTTTTGTAGGACTTAAAAAATTGAAGGAACAATATGAGTCAGAGCTTGAAGAACTCGGTTCATTAAGAGAGATGCGCTTGAAAGAGTCTGAATTATCTGGGAAAATTAGTGGACTTGAGAAGAAGATGCAGTATGCTGATATTGAAAAGGTAAAGCTTATCGAGTCTATGAGTTAGTGACAAAGGAGGGATAATGATAATGACAAATTAAGCTTTCTGCATTAGAAGTTTCCCCACATGAATGTTTTTCATGCCATTGTACCGTATTTAGTGGTAAACCTTTCGTAGCTTTGTTCGTTGGAAATTACTTCTTTTCTCTCTACCCACGTTTTCTACTGCCTCTCATTTCCCTCTTGATACCTGGCCCTACTCGGTCACAACATCTTGAACTCGCCATTTCACATCTACCTAGACCTACTCAGCTCCTCTCATTGCTTATAAAAAGGATGCTGCTGGTTTTTAGTGGCAGTCAATAGTGGTGGCACCACCACCTCTTTCTCCATTGGGTTGAGAAATTCACACCCATGGCCGCCACCATTGGCACTATTGCACTGACAATGCTTGTCATAGACGATATTGTCCCTGTCCATCCAACACCTCCCCCTTTCAAGAACTAATAAGCATTTTGGTACGTGGCATCTGCTACAAAAAGGGGCCCACATGAAACTCGGTTGTTGTCTGGAAAGGCTTGTTATGCTAACTGATGTCTGAGCATGTTTGGACACAGCTGAAATCACCTTTGTTTCTTTTCTGTGTCTTCTCTGTGTGGGAGAGAGATCAAAACTTTTATTGTCATAAGTGTAATGGCTCAAATGCTTTAGCCCAATTTGTATACATATGGAAACATATGTTTTATGATAAAAAGTTTCAGTTTGCTTAAAGCCTTCTAATCAAGTATTACTGGAAAAAATGTTTTTGCGCTCTTGATGCTTGGAATGATACTCTAATATCTTCTGAAATCACTGCTAAAGTTGCATTTAAGTTACTAAATATGATTGTGCCATTTGTTGTGTAATTATTGTAAAAGAAAATTCATGCCTGCTGTGACCGCTATCCACTGTCCGGAGGCTGCTGAATCCTCATTCTATGATTATCGCAATGTGACCGCCTAACGCAATTTAAAAGCTTCCATACCAAGACCTGGCTGGGTACTTATGATGCAAAGAATTATAATCAACGAAAACGTCAGCAGGACAATATCTCAAATGTCTGATGCTTCAGTTGCACTTGCACCTATGCATGTCAATGCTAGTATACTTCTTAGGGTAGACTGGTAACTCATATTGAAGCTATGGCCACCCTGAAAGTTTGTTGGCTCTGAAATTATCTTTGTCCTGACCTGCACTGTCGTTGTGTAAGACCTCCCTATTCAGTACTGAGATTCTTTAGCTGATATTTTTTTAATTTTGAATTTTCCAGATTTCTGGCTAGTTCTTTCTGGCAACGATAATTTGCTAAAAAGGTGCTTTTTGCATGGCGAAGTTGCATATATATATATATAGATCTATTGTCCTAGTTGATTAGCTTCTACCAATGTAAATTGTGGATCTTGTACTTGTAATGCTTGTGTTGGTAATTGACAATTTTAGTGGCTTAATGCAGCAAAGTATCAAGGACAAGCTTGCCAATTTGAAACAAGAAAAGCAAAACATACGGAGAGAAATCGATTGTATAAGTCCTGAACTCAAGAAGGTGATTAGTTACTCCAGTTATTAAGCCGAAAAATTACGTTTTACCTTCTCAAGTAACAGAATTTTAATTTTTCTGCATGTATTTAAGTGGGAATTTATTACGTGATTTCTCAGTTGAAAGATTCGATCGATAAAAGGAGTGCCGAGATAAGGAAGCTCGAGAAGAGGATAAATGAGATTGTTGATAGAATTTACAAAGATTTCAGTGAATATGTTGGGGTGAACAACATCCGCGAGTATGAAGAAAACCAGCTAAAAGCTGCCCAAGAAATGGCTGAAGAAAGGGTTAGCGTAAGCGACCAGCTGGCAAAGTTGAAATACCAGTATGTTTCTCTTCCTCCAATTATTTTGTGCAGAAAGACGGTATAGGATAGTTTTGTCAAGGACTTTTTAGGAGTAATAGAAGGATACTTCTGAATTGGAGTAATTCGCAAAGAGTTCTCATATGAAACTTGTTTGCATTGCTTCTTAGATTGTGAATATTCGAAACAGCTGATCAGTGTCAGTTTGTAGGTTTAGTTACTTATGGGTATATTTACTTGTGATTCCTTTTAACATTTGAAATAGCTAATTTATGAATGTTGATATTTGTCTTTTTAAAAACTGCATTGAGTTGAATTGTACATGAATGCCACTACTGGTATGACAAGGATGAGCACATGTTATATCTGCATTATTTATATGGGCATTTGCTTGGTGAGAACTACTATGTGCTGAAGTCAAAGTTTCAATATCATGTATCACTATCATTGACAAGGTTGGAGTATGAGAAAAAGCGGGACATGGATTTACGTATTAAAGAACTGGAATCTTCACTCAATTCTTTGGAAAATAATTTGAAGAATGTTCAAAAGAAGGAGTCTGAAGCCAAGGTAGCAGCAGAGAAAACTACCAGTGAGATCAACCGGTTGAAGGAAGAAGTTCAGGGTATGGCTTTGTTTCTGACTATATAGAGTACTGCTGGAGTAGATGAGATCCTTCTCCTGAATCCAATTTATCCCTCCACTGAAGATGCAATGGGCGTTTCTCTCTTTCTGTTGTAGTTTGAAAATGTTCTAGATCATGTGCCTATCTATGCAGTTATTGTGTTGGTATCTTGATGAATAAGTCAGAATATTGTGATTACGTTGTCAATATAGTGTATTAAATGGACTATGCTGATAGTGTTAATTACCACCTGCACTACTTTCACTAACGATGAAGTAAGGGTGACTCTTTTTATTTGATTTTGTCTGCTTATCACTTAGAATAGCAAATTTTGTACTTATAAGGTTTACCCAACTATCGATGCATTTATCTTTTTCTGTGGACATTTCTATTTGGATATATCATCAGAAATGTCATTGACTGGTTCGACCTCTTGCAGAGTGGAAATTGAAATCTGATGAGTGTGAGAAGGATATGCAAGAGTGGAAGAAGCGTGCTTCTAATGCTACCACCAACTTATCCAAACTTAATCGTCAGATAAATTCTAAGGTCATTCCTGGATTTGGGTTTGTTTAAGGTGCATGATTTTGAAATTGAAACCAAAAGGGCATTTTATATAATCACAATTGCTATCTTGTTCATGTAGGAGTCGCAAATTGAGCAGCTGATATCTCGGAAACAGGAAATTCTGGAGAATTGTGAACTGGAACATATAAGCCTTCCGACTATCGCTGATCCAATGGAGACTGAATCCTTGACAGAAGGTCCTGTCTTTGATTTTAGCCAACTAAATAGATCCCTACTGCAGGATAAGCGATCTTCTGATCGAGAAAAGCATGAGATAGAGTTCAAGCAGAAAATTGATGGTTTGGTATCAGAAATTGAGAGGACTGCCCCAAATTTGAGGGCTCTTGATCAATATGAAGCTCTAAAAGAAAAGGAAAGAGTTGCTACTGAGGAGTTTGAAGCAGCTAGGAAAGAAGAAAAGGAGGTTGCTGACAAGTATAATGCAGTAAAGCAAAAGAGGTAAGCTGCTGTGATGCAAACAATATATGAATTACATAATCCCTTTTCCTTCCTGGGGGCTTTTTTTGGGAAAGGTTTTTTTTTTTTTTTTTTTTTTGGTTGGGGTGGGGGGAGGGGTGGTTGGGGAGGGGATAAAGAAAGGTTATGGCCATCAGGATTGTGAAAACCAATTATCAAAATGACTTGCGTGAGCTCTAATTGATCTTTTGCAGAATAAAATCAGACTTGTGGTGTGTAATCTGTTCCCATTCAGGGAACTACTTTGGACCATACAACCAGATCACCTGGAAAACAGAATAATCCATTAAAAGTAGTTATAATCTTATGCACATTAGTATTTTCGTTACTGTATCCATCATGTGTGAATACGGAGGTGCTGTCACTGAGTCTGTTGTCCTCGGTCCTTCGTGCCATGTCCCTTATTTACAGCGTGAAGAAGAATACCTGTGGTCTATTATGATTTCTAGTTTGCCAATTTTATACCCAGATGAGCTCAGGCAATTTCATAATTAACAAGGTGCATGCGCAAGACACATCATTCCTTTCAGCAAATTACTGGTGACATTGAAGATTTTTGCAAACAGTATTGGTAGGTGCGGTGAAGGAATGAGAGTAACTCTAGGCATTGATGACCTCAGTGATATTTGTCCTTGCATTCTGCACCCTGCTTTAGAATTTACCTTCTGCAGGTGCATGATACTGGTTCCGAGCAAGAAAATTTACACTCCACAGTTGGGAGATGTATCCAATTAGATGGAGGGTTTGCTGGTAAATGATTTGTAAACACTCTCCTACTGTCTGAGTGCCATGGTTCGGTTAGTCTCAAGAAAGTGAGTGATCGATATGATTGTGAAGAATGGTTTGCCATGGACTGTGCTGTGCTACTTTTTCATTTGTCAGGCTCTGATTACCATGTAATTAAATTTAGTGAATGCTAAATGGACATTTTCAGTTTCTATGCTATTCTGATTGCTCTTACCCATTGTTGAAAGATGCGATGCACCCTATAGATGCATTAGAGCATCGATATACATACTACAATGAGTGTGGATGTACATACTATTCTGCTGGTACTTGTGTTGTCATTTGTGTTAACCCTTTTTTTATGGGAAAAATAGGAATGAATTGTTTATGGAAGCATTCAACCATATCTCAAGCATCATTGATAAGATCTACAAGCAATTAACAAAGAGCACAACACATCCTCTCGGTGGAACTGCGTATTTGAATTTAGAGAATGAGGATGATCCATTCCTTCATGGCATCAAGTACACAGCTATGCCTCCAACGAAGCGCTTCCGGGACATGGAACAGCTGTCTGGTGGTGAGAAGACGGTTGCTGCGCTTGCATTACTATTTTCCATCCACAGGTGAGCATATTGTGTCAAATGGTTCTTCTTTGCCACTTTATTTAGTTGAAAATTCAATGGCTTTGAGACCGGATTTCTTAGCTTTTGAGGTTTTCACTTTGTCCTTTTCCTTCATTTCCCTTTTGTATAAATGCTTTTTTATGAGTTTGGTAACGACTTCTTTCTTTCGGTATTTTATAATGGACTGCCGCTGGAAGAGCCATTAGAAAAAGATGGCTTCTCCTGCTTTCTGGTGACAGTTCATATTTTCTTGCACTTGTAGTTCTTAGCTTTTGCCTATTGGCAAGAATATGGACGATCACACTGTAGCTATTTTGTAGTAGTTTGCTTGTCATCCTGACCACTGCTAATGTAGTCTAGTTTTTTGCATCTATGGGTTGGTTCAGTTATCGGCCTTCGCCATTTTTCATATTGGATGAAGTTGATGCTGCTTTGGACAATTTGAATGTCGCAAAGGTGGCTGGATATATCCGCTCGAAGTCATGCGAAGGGTCCAGGCTTAATCAAGATGCAGATGCAGGTTGTGGTTTCCAGAGCATAGTGATATCTCTGAAAGACAGCTTTTATGACAAGGCTGAAGCTCTTGTTGGTGTATATAGGGACTCTGAAAGGAGGTGACTCTCTTCCCATCTGTAACTTGAGTCTTCCTTTTGTCCCTTTACAGTTTAAGTATGATTAGGATTAACGTCTGTGTTCTCTGTACTCTTCGCAGCTGCTCAAGAACTCTGACATTTGACTTGACCAAATACCGGGAGTCCTGAAAGATTTGACCGATCATTGAAGGTTTTCTCTGTCGATGTAGATATCCTCTTCAGAAGCTGTATATTGTAGCTATGACTAGGTTGCTGCCAATTCTCGTTTCTCCCTGTATTGTCCTTTAACTACTCTAGTTTTCTTTTATCGCTTTGCTGACAGCTTTCTCGGTATTATTGCTTGTTTAGTTTTTACTTGAATTCGATAATTAGGTCTCTCTCTCTCTCTCTCTCTCAAAACATAGAGGGCGTTCCTGACTTCGTTGGATGGTTGTACGCATTTTGTGGGTAGGTCTCTGGTGGGCTTAATTGCTGCATTGTAGATACTGTCTTGTTCAGCCTCTCCATGTCTCTTTACCTTCCGTGATAATAATGTCACCATGCTTCTGTTTGTTGTGGCTAAAGAAAAAGAAGCGGTGCTTCCTTTTCGAAACGCTTTTGGTTCATTTGCTCTTGGAAGGTTGGCATATGAACTTGTTTTGTTATTCAATGGAAGTGATTGTTCAACAAATGTGGGTTCCTTCTCAAGAATGTCATAATGATCATTCTTAGCCATCCCGAACTGGCGGGAAAAGGCTCATTAGCTGCAGAGATCGTTTTGTAAGAAAGGCACTGATGTGTGCCTGCTTATGGCTCGTTGCATCATGACGGTGCTTTTTGATCTAGCTGGGGACAAATTTTCCAGGAGTTCTCTTATGGCATGTTTGGTCATGAATGAGTTTTGGATTGGATCAACGTGTAAAACATGGAATGGTGATCCTAGAGGAGTGCTGATTCCACCAACTTCTTGGAATTGGCATTATACTACGAAGTCCATTCCTAGGCTAGAACCATTTGGGGTTCATCAAATGAATCTGTAAGAATATAACTGATTGATTAGTATCTAATAACGTTATTTGTAAATTATTAGTCACCGGATTGTATTGTACCGTATTTTAAAATTATTATAATTAGTTAGATACTAATATGAAACTGAATATTTATTTAAAATTATATATTACTTATGAATTATGATGATTTTAACTCGAATTGAGTATTTGGGATCCTCAAAGTGGCTATATGTCATTATTATTCCATCCATATCCATGCTAGACTATATTAGTGACAGGTATATCCTTCATCTAAATTCTTTAATGGTACGAGATTAGATGCTAGAAAATTCATTTGGCTATATGTCATTATTATTCCATCTATATCCATGCTAGAATATTAGTGACAGGTATATCCTTCATCTAAATTCTTCAATGGTATGAGATCAGATGCTAGAAAATTCATTTATAAAAAAAATGCCAACTAATACTTTAGGAATTATAATTTATCACAGTAGTTAATGATAATTTACGAAATGTAAACTTTTCATAAAATTAATTAATACTAGTTATAGTTATTAGGATTTTTAAAATATTTTCCTATGATTGGAGAATAAGGTTTTTCAAATGATTATATAATTTTGTTAAATACAATTATTGAAAAAATGCAGAAATACGTAATCGAAGTTTTCATAACTTTCATTCCATTTCCACGTCACTTTGTTACAACCAAACAGAAGAAACCTCGTTTAATTCTATTTCCTCAGCTTACCAAACAAAGAACATGAAAGCGTTATTCCATTTTCACTTTTTTTTGCCGTTTAATTTAATTTCTATATTCCATTTCATTCGGTGGTACCAAATATCTGAATAGTGGGTTTGACGATATAATATTAAAAGTGGTGTAGAAAATTGATTTCACTTACGATGCAACTTTGTTAAATAGATAAATCATACGAAACCATTATGAATTTTAAATTAGGAATTTCAAAAGCGTGGGGTTTTTATTTTTTTTTGGTATTTTGGATAGTGAGATGATACTCAATAGTCCGCTCTTTAATAACTGGCTAGCTTAAAGAAACATAGAGAATACATCCACATGGGTCCACAACAATTCATTCAATCGGAAATACATGTGGTTGACCTCGTGGTCGCTGAAGACTAAAGTGGTAAGCATGTTCGTATTAGCGCTCAAGTTTGAAGCTCGAATCAGCATTTTTAGGCAATCTCTTACAGCTAACCATAAGAGCACGGATGTGTATTTTCGTTAATTACCTAATATGTGTAGGGGATGGAGGGACTACCAAGCTCAATGAGGATGAGCCGGGTACTTAAAAGAGTTTCGGATATTTCACCATTATAAAAATAGTATCGTTAATAAAATGAAAATGTCTCTGATGATCACTCTTGACGCAAGTGACTGTAACACCTTGAATGAAACAAAAGCGATTCTAAGTAGTCGGGGAACATTGCAACCTTGGTTTCTAACATGGAGGAAAAACCATTGTATCTTGAAGCACCCTCAACCTCAACCTCACAGAAACGAACCCCCTCTCATGCCGAAGCCAAGACAAAGAAGGCACTCCTTCCCAAGCTTTTGTAAGTTTCCTTCTGAGCCGTGGAGCCAGCTGCCTCGACACGCCCCTTGAGGTGTTAAGGGTGCATGCCATGCAAAGTGAAGAATGGCAAAACAATTCTTGCACAGCCACCTCCCTATGTCGTCCCCTCAGTCCCCACCCTCCCCTTTATAAACCCCAACGCCCCCCACTCATCGCTTCACTCCAGAGCGACCCCCCAACCCATCGCAATCCACTCTCTTTCTCTATAACCATGGCCAAGCCTTCGCTCCTCTCCTTCGCATTTTGCTTTCTCCTGGCCTTCCACGGCTGCCTCGGCCGCCAGCGGTACCGGGCCAACCAGCAGCACTCACTCCGGGAGCAAGGGGAGTGCCGGATCGACCGCCTCGACGCCCTCGAGCCCACAAACCGCATCCAGTGCGAGGCTGGCATTGTCGAGTCGTGGGACCCAAACCACGAGATGTTCCAGTGCGCCGGGATCGCCATGGTCCGGCACATCATCGAGCCCAACGGCCTCCTCTTGCCTTCCTTCACCAATTCACCTCAACTCACGTACATTGTTGAAGGTAAAATACATGAACTGTTAAAAGTACTTAATTACCACATGCCCCAGTTAGTCATAATCATTCTTTGCATGTCATCCTCTCTGCACTTCCTAGCATCCCTGAAAGAAGTGGAGAAACATGTCCAGGAAAAAGCAGTTATTGTTTGCTTGATTGTCGAGTGCAGGTAATGGTATTCTGGGGACCGTGATCCCTGGTTGCCCCGAGACATTCCAATCATCTCAGCAATCACAGTTCGGGCCGCAGTTTGGACAAAGAGGACAGATGAGAGGAGGAGAAGGCCAGCGGTTCCAAGATCAGCACCAGAAGATCCGCCGCTTCCGACAAGGCGACGTCATTGCTTTGCCCACCGGAGTGGCCCAATGGGTCTACAATGATGGCAATCGGCCCATCATCGCCGTCGCCCTGCTCGATGTTACCAATAGTGAGAACCAGCTTGATCTCAACCCAAGAGTGAGTCAATTTGTAAAATCGAGTTGATTAGCTTCTGCATGCATGATTAGGATAAGTTTGGGAGTGAATAAGTTCTCTACTCTCTCCTGCTTTAGAGATTCTTCCTCGCTGGCAACCCGCAAGACGAGCATGAGCAAGGGGGCCAGCAATCGCAGGGACGGCGCCAGCAACGGCGACAGCGTGGTGAGGAGGGCCAGCAAGGGGGTCAATGCAACAACGTCTTCTGCGGATTTGACGCGCGCTTCCTGGCTGAAGCGTTTAACGTGGATCTGGAAACAGCAAGGAGGCTGCAGAACGAGAATGACAACAGGAACAACATCGTGAGGGTCGAGGGCGGCCTTCAGGTTGTGAGGCCCCCAAGGGAACAGGGAGGCCGTGGATGGGAGGAGGAGCGCGAGAGGGAGGGGGAGAGGCACGGTGGCAGGTATGACGTGAACGGATTGGAGGAGACGCTCTGCACTATGAGGCTCCAAGAGAACATTGGCGACCCGTCGCGTGCGGACGTCTACACGCAACAAGCCGGTCACATTACCACACTCAACAGCCACAAGCTGCCCATCCTGTACTGGCTCCAACTCAGCGCTGAAAAGGGCCATCTACACAGGGTGAGGTGTCTCTTCTTCAATTTTAGTAAGATTCCATCACTTGCGTCACTTTCTAGATCACGGTAATCCGAGTCGACACTACGATTTAACTTGCTTTCTTTCTTGAAAGCTATTGCATGAATAGGAATATCGAGATAGAATAATCGATCTTCAGGGAACTAATATCGGACTGCAAAATCGATTATCAAACTATTTCAAATTAATATTAAGTGATATAGCAGGGATCTTTATTGGGTTTACTTTTAACGGTAGCCGTGGGTGTGCAGAATGCAATTATGGTGCCACACTACAACCTCAACTGCCACAGCGTGGTCTATGCAATCCGCGGCAGCGCGCGCATCCAGGTGGTGAGCGACGACGGCCAGACAGTGTTTGATGAGGAGCTCCGCGAGGGGCAGCTCGTAGTGGTGCCGCAGAACTTTGCAGTGGTGAAGAGGGCTGAGAACGAGGAGTTCGAGTGGGTGTCCTTCAAGACCAACGACAATGCGATGGTCAACCCGCTCGCAGGCCGGACCTCGGTGATGCGGGCGTTGCCGGACGAGGTCATCGCCAACGCATACCAGGTGTCGAGGGAGGACGCTAGGAGGCTCAAGTACAGCCGGAGGGAGACCACCGTGTTTTCCTCCAACGAGAGCGGCGGTTCTTTCTCTGAGAGGAGGGCTGAGGCTTAAGCGCCAAAGTAGATGATGAATTGGTGCATGTAATGCTTTTTGTAGGCAGCGGAAGCCTTTGGAGAGACCACTCTTAATTATGTTATTATCTACTTAATCATGTTATTATCTACTTAGAAGAGTAAGAAGAGGATCATAATAATGAGTATGTGGTATCTGTACGTGTAAGTTGTTTGCACGAGGAATAAAGATCTAAAGTCTTGTGCATATGCTTGGCTTTGCACGGTGGAGTTCGCCTCTTCAATGGGTATGTATTTTATCACGAAATACATGAGGCTATGAGAAATTGGAACTAAATGTTACAATGGCAAAAGAAAAAAACCAATACATTTATGATAATAAATCCTCAAATTAATATACTTGTTAATTGCTATGTGCCATGCCATCCAACTAATTGGATAAAAAAAGTTAATAATTAGTTGGATACAAAATTGGATAAAAAAAGTTAATAATTAGTTGGATAAAAAAAGTTAATAAAAATTAATGGAGTGTAAATTTGTCAAATTTGATGTTTTTAGTTAATTTATGGTAAAAAATTTACTAGTTTGGAGTTTTTTGTGATATTAATCTTATTTGGGATAAAGTCTACATTTTTCTTACCAAAAAAAAAAAAAAGTCTACATTTTATCATTTTTTTGAGAAAATCATTTTACTTCGAGTACTTACATGGAATTTTCCCTTAGATTGTCTCTCTCCGAAGCGGCTTAATTGTATGTTCATTGTTTGTCTGCCCTCTCATCATTTTATCTCTGGTTTCCTTTCATCGTGTGGTTTTATTAGTTGAAAAAAGATCCTTGTCTACATAAGGGTACGGTGGAAATTAATTACAAAAAGAAGGCAAAAGAAGTTTCGAACCCCCAAACAGCTCTTTTTTAACTTATTGATATTTGAAAATTTTAAATTTACCTAATCAAGTTCGTCAACTTGCCGAATTTTTCTATTAACTCTACCTACGATTAATTAGAGGGGACGCATAAACCGATATTGGCAAGAGTCCAATATGGAAAACTTTTTATCATAGTGGACTACCAATTAATACGTGGGACTAAAAGTGTTAAAGATGAAAATCACTAGACTCGCGTAATGAGATTTCTTGGCACAAATATAAAACTTTAGATCTTCACATTACTCCAATAAACATGTAAGCTTCATTCGACTCAGATTTAGAGCTGGAGATATGTGATTAGGAAATTTAGACAAATTCAACGACTTGGTTAGTTAGATTAAAAGTTCAAGAATATAATTGAAAAATAAGCACAAATTTAAAGATCAAAATAGAAATATAGCCGAAAGAAATAATAAATGACATGCAAAATGGTATGCACCCTACTAATTGCTATTATGAATTTTATCTTTAACGAGAAAGAATGAATATTAAGTATTATTATAGCCTTTCATAATGCTTAAGTTGTTCAGTGAAGGATTCAGAAACATATTAACAATCGAATGTTCGTGTGATGGAAAGGACATAAAGATACGAATTAATTTGCTCACTTATCACCCTTCCACCATTTTCATCGCTCTGTGTTTCAATATAAGACGTCCTAGCAGAAGACATCATCGGCGAGAAGACAAATTTTTTGCCCTCCTCTTCCGAAACACCAAGCACATCCTTCTCGGCTCGTACCACCGACCGACCTCAGCTCCCTGTCCCCAAATGTCCAAACCCTAGCAACTCCAATAAATCACAAAAAACTGCTCCGACCGACCACCTGCCTTCGCTGTTGGATGCCGCCCCTTCGCCTCGGGCCACGGTCGAGCTCCACCCCGCCACTCCGGCCACCGCCGCCGCCAACGACGGGGCCCTCTCTCTCGGCTACCCAAGTACCTGTGCCAATCGAATTTCCTTTAAAATCACATCGCAAGAGAGTATAGCTCACAATTCTCGACCAAAGTCTCTTCATTCTAATGGCGGCCAAGAAGCTGGTCCGAGACTTGGTGCTCTCGGGACACCCTCTTCGTCTCCACCTTAGTTCTCAGGCCCAGGTCTTTTTCCTTCTCGAGCTCTTTCTCGATTTTTCTCTCTATATTTCTTGCAATAGCCAGGTGAATTTCTGGGCTTTAATTCCCTTTTCTCTGTATTATGTAATTCTATTGATGTGGGTTTGTTAATTGAATTGTCGTATAGGCTTCGAGTTCGAGGCTGAGGTTGATTACCGCAGGTGGGCACTCGTGTAATCGTCGATATAGCGTGTTTAATGAGTTCTCTAAGAAAGTTAAAGGCGAAGCTAGCGGGTATACCTTCACTCCTCTTTTTCTGTCTTTTCCTTTTCTTTTTTTGGTAGTAGAGACGCTAAAAATGAAAGTGTTCGCAACGCATACCGAAAGGATACCAATGAAGCCGACCATTAATGACTAGTTCGAACACCAGGAGCGGTCTGATCAGGGACTGCTCGGCTGTGCTTTTCGAGTTCAATGCTCTTTCTACTGTTAAGACTCTTGCCCCGTTTTTATGCCCTTTTGTGTTATCGTGGTGTTGGTTCACATTTCAGTCTCATTTGCTTCTGGTAGCTCGTAATTGGAGATTTAACATCGCTTACAATCATATGTATTAATCTGTAAAGTGTCCTTTCTATGGTTTTATAGCTCAAAACATGCGTAAAGGTTTGACCTTTTTTCTTCTGGATGAGCTCATGATATATTGATTTGCCACCATGGAGCAATTTCCTTTAATTTGCTGTGAGATTCTACATTTGGGATATCGAGATGCAGATATACCATTTGAGTGTCATATAGATTGCAAATACAGAAATGGTGAAGCTTCATTATATTGTGCATATGTTTGGGCATATCAGTTAAAATAAAGGAGCAAGAACTAGAGATACTTTTGATGTTGTCTGCTTCATTGTTTTCGGTACTTGGACTTTCAGACAAATGATATTGCTTGCCTTTATAATTTATTGGTGTGTTCGGTTCCCTTGAGAGGCTTATTCATGTTAACGATCTTCTTCAATCCTTTGGTCATAGCAATCCAGAGTTCCAAAAGTCAGTGAAGCAGCTAAAAGAAAAAGCAGAAGAGCTTAAAGGGGTGAAGGAGGAGCTTAAAGTTAGGTAATTTGCAAATCTGTTGGCTGAAAACCTTTCATTAGCGAGATTGTAGTCCCCTTAACTAACCATCTGACTATCTGAGACATACTTCTTGTTTGGTTGAACATCTGGATAAAGAGCTAAGGATGTAAACTGGCTTTTGCAGAACGAAACAGACAACTGGGCAGTTGTACAAGCATGTCGATGGTGTTTGGACAGAGGCTGAAGCTACAGCAAAGAAGGTCTGAATATTTCTTTCCTTTCCTTTGCTTTTGGGCCAGAAGATGGTCTGAATTGATTCCCTTGGAATATGCCCTGGTCCTGGAAAGGTTATTGAAGCAACAGACTCTCAAAATCTAGTATAGTATTTTCTTGTTCATTAAAGTCGATGGATTTAATAACTATGAACTTGATCGTGTTTTCTTGGTGAGAAATTTAGTATTCACAAAAGTTATACACTTGGGCACCTGGTAGATAATATTGTGTTTCTGTGCAGTGATTCTTGTTTCTCTTCTGTTATGTCTGCTGTGTGGAATTCATTAATATTCTTTGGGGTTTTTGGTTTTCTATAATATTGCGTTATCTCCAGGTTTCTGCCAATGTGAGGGAAAAAATATCTTCTGCAACTGAGGAGGTGTGGTTGCTATTTCCATTGTAATCCTGACAATGCTTACTTATATGCAAGTGACTGTTTAGAAACATTATCATTTTGTGTTGCGTTTAGGTCAAAGAACAGTTGGGGATTGGGAAGCAAGAGGAATCGGCATCCGCAAGTGGTTCAGCAAAACATGATGCTCACGCCAAAGGTGGAAATGAGGGAAAATCAACAGAAGAAAAATGCAAGCAGGCTGGTTCTGGTGATAACACAGAATCATTTTTTGGCAAATACAGAACAAGCTTCTTTTCCTCTTCTCCTAAGGTCTCGTCAACTTACCAGAAGCTGAAGGGAGTAAAGGTTGTTGACTTGGCAAAGAAGGGATATGATATTG
Organism: Eucalyptus guilfoylei; assembly: GCA_016097605.1. Taxonomy (NCBI): domain Eukaryota; kingdom Viridiplantae; phylum Streptophyta; class Magnoliopsida; order Myrtales; family Myrtaceae; genus Eucalyptus; species Eucalyptus guilfoylei. The sequence continues at coordinate 38,870,380 of CM027861.1, forward strand.
TCAAGGATGAGTTGAGTGGTAGCCCGAGTAAGAGAAAGCATATGGAACATGCACCTACTACGTCAACAGTCGAAAGAAGTACAAGAACTGATATAGTTGTTCTACCTTCTAAGCAGTCTCCGTGGAGTAAAAAGTGGGAAGCATTTAAAGAGAAAGTAATGTTATTTTACTAGTTGTTATGCATGAAAGCTGTTTGCAGATTTAAAGAATATTACATGGAGTAATTATGGTTCTTAAATCTAATGTTTTCTTTTTGTAGGTCAAAGGGCATCCCATGTTCAAGCGTATTGGTAACGTGAGTGAGCCAGTTGTAACGAAAGGTCAGGAGGTACGCCCCAAAACCTTTTGTAAATCTTCCTTGGAAGTCTTTATGCTCATTGTCAGATGTCTGTTCCATAGGATTGACTTTTTTGGGCGGAAGCCTGCTTTTAATTGGAAGTTTTTTCTGTAAAAGCATATGTTGTTTGAATCTGTTGACTTATTCTTTGTTTGATCCTCCCTCCTCTCGTCTGATGCAATATCACCTCACATGTATAAGGAGAGAGAAGGAAATTTTTTGCTAATTAGGAGAGTTTATGTGGTATTGCTGCATTGATAGACCCCTTAAGTCACTAGGGATTTGTGAACGTGGCTGAACTTACCGACAGCTGCTCAAATATTTCATCTGGACATTTGCCCTTTTCTTTATTGAAGGACATTATATATATGCAATTGTTACTACAGAAAGAGTTGATATGGTTAGTCATAAGGCCCCGCTGAAGACTTGTGATATTGATACATTGAAAATTCTTACTCAGGTTAATTTGCATAAATTAGCCTCACTGTTAGTGAGTAGTCAAGTGCTTGCTCAAAATCCAACAGATCTTGTATTTGATTCACAGTGTCACAAATAACTTTGGAGCCATACCCATAACCTATGGTTGGGGGTTACTTGGAGGCGTTTTTTCCAAATGCCCCATGTTGAATTGTCTCACCCATTATATACTGAATTTAATTTTCTGGTTCTCTGGTTACAGAAGAAATAGTATCACGTGTTTAACTATGTCTGACTTTGCTTGATTCAAAAGATTGTCACATTTGGTCATTATCATGTTGTTGCTTGGTATATGTCTTCTTTATATAAAAGAAAGCAAGTTATTACATTAAACATTATTTGAACTGTCATCCATTTTGTATTATGCCTGTTTGACTTTGCAGATTGCAGAAGATATGCGGGAGAGATGGGAAACCAGTGACAGCCCCGTTGTGCATAAAATTCAGGAGTAAGTTGTTCAAGTCGCTCTATGTCCCCTCCCCCCTCCTTTTCTTTTTTCTTTTCTCTTCCTGCGGTTTCTCTGCTTCTTCTTATGCATGTGTGAATGCACACCAATGTGTGTGTGGTGGGTGCACTGACCTGGACATTACAAGTGCACACTGACAGCAGCACATAAATACAAGCGTACTTCATATGCGAGCCTGCAGTCCTTGTTTCGCGTGTCATAATTAAAGCTGTTATTCTACTGATTTTTATCTTTTTTAACAGTCTCAATGAAACTATCTTTCAAGAAACAGATGCTGCAGCATCGATGAAGGAAATACGCCGGCGAGACCCGTATGGTCACATTCCCTTTTTTTTTGTGGTTTCAGTTTCAGTTGGTTCTCCTGTCAAATCATAGCTCACTGACATCTGGTGCTTTGCTTGTGGGCTAGATCTTTCTCTTTACCAGAGTTTGTGGCTGAAGTCCAGGAAGTAGTAAAGCCTGTGCTTAATGCTTACATTAAGGTGGATAATGAGCTTATTTCCTAAAGATTGATCTTCCATTCTTTTGTATTCCTTGTAATGGATTCTGCTTAGGCCAACTGAACTTCAGCTACTTCTATTCATCATCATGTTTGTGTTTGCTTTGTGCAGGGAGATGTTGAAACTTTAAAGAAATATTGTAGCTCTGAAATCACTGAGAGATGCAAAGCTGAGCATAGTGCTTATCAGAGCCATGGCATATTTTTCGACAATAAGGTATGATATAAGGCACATCTAATTATCTAAGTGAAGTGTTTACTCGTTTACTCTAGCCTCTGTGAAAGAGAATATTAAGAGAAGTTGCTGACAAAAATATCTTATTATGAATAATTCCGACAACTTCAGGGGAAAAAGAGGCATTAATTGATTTTTTTTTTCTCAATAATTTCCTAGTTTCACTTATGGAGTAGTAACTGTGTAAGCCATAGATGTCAGAAGTTTTGTGAGAACAAAAGGAGAAATGAATACATTGTGTATATGCAAATTAACTGCAATGTGGGTTAGTTATGGAGGCACCCCTGCTGTCGGTTGTTACTTCTATTTAGGTGCCAATACAAGCTATTTTACTTGCACTCGGGTATGGTTGTCTGACAGAGATATATCCTGGTTTCTAACTCATTTATGAATTTAGATGGGTAATATGTTGACTCGGCATATATGTGTAATATATACCTGAATCTTTGTGATTTTCTGGGAAAGTATTCTTCAAGCTTTGTGATAAACATTGCATAATATTATTCGTTATGATTGTTTAGATTTATAGTAGTTCTGCAAAATGACATGAATGATTCAATAGTTGAATTTTAGATGAAGCGTCTCACCACAGGCGCGTCAAGCTCATAGAATAGTTGGAGTATACAAATATAACACACAATCTATGATCATTACATATCTTTATGTGCTTTTTGCTGGTTTTGAATTCTGATAGCAGCATCTTTTGAATTACTTATTGCTCTGTTATCTCTATTTCGTAGTTTTCTATTTTCACATTCTTACTTTTGGTATGACAGAGCGACTTGATTACTTTGTCCTAGCTCTGTTTTCTGTATAGTTGGAAGCAGTTATTTTTGTTTTTCCTATTTTTACTATTGCTGTTAGATATTGGAAGTTTGTTTGCTGGACTATCATGGTTTGTTGGTTCAGATTGTCACATTCTGTTGTAGTATATTTATGCTTGCATTCTAACTCTTCAATTCTATCGCAAGCAGATTCTGCATGTGTCTGATGTTGACGTAAGAGAAACTAAAATGATGGGCACTTCACCAATAATCATTGTCGGGGTATGATTGTACTCTGCTAAATGTGCTGTTGCACACTTGTCATTTATCTGTAGGAGCTTCTTATTTACAAGCAAAATCTGACTGATTTCCCCCTAATGGCAGTTTCAAACTCAGCAAATATATTGCGTACGTGACAAAAATGGTGCCATAACTGAAGGTGGCAAGGTAAGCCAAACTTTTGATTGGATGAGGCCAAGTGATTAAGGAAAAACCATTTTTTTGTGTTGAATACAAAAAGGAAAGCTAAATCATTCAGTTGGTGCATGCTGTTTTCGCAGTTGCATGTGCCCTCATTTGGACAATGGTTTCCGTTTTGTGTTAGTTTCAACTTTCATGAAAGGGAATTATGGAGCAGCATAGTTTTTACTTATTTCATGAGTTCTGACAAAAGGTTTTGATTCCATAGTCCAAGATGTAAGAAGTGAATTATCAAATGGAGAAGGAGAAGAGGGAGAACACTTGCTTTAGTATTAGGACTTGTGCCTAAGAATGTATGAAATAAATGGCTGAATGTAGTTTTTTTTTTTTGGTAAAGGAAAAAAAAACTACATTCAGCCATTTATTTCATACATTATTTTTTTTTTTGTCAGGTTTTGCATAAAGATAAGAGATTATGGTGGTTTTAATTTTTCCAGAGTCTACTTCCACTTTCAAACATCCAAGGAAACTTGATCTTTATTGATTGTCAATCTTCATACTATGAAGATCAAATCCTTTCTGTGTGCTTTGATTCACTAATCTCTCTTTGAAGGGGAGAAATACGACCTGTATGAGAGTTCAAAGAGATTAAGCTATTAGGTGATCAGAAAAAATATTGAAAGGGATATTATGTTTCACGTAAAGTGGCCTATTTGGGGTTAGTCTGACTCAGATTCTCACTGAAATCTAGTGATGCTTTTGTTACCGTTATAGGCTGAATTTTCTAACATGTAAAATGTCTCAATAAATCAGATTGTCTCGATATCCCATGACCCATGATCTTGCTATAGGATGGAATTGGAAAGGCAACCATTAGTGGTATTAGACAACCAGGTTATCTAGTTCTTGGATTGGCTCCCCCTAACTGCAGAATCATTGATTCACCGTTTTCTTCTTTTTGAAATTCTCCTCCCTGTTCCTGATGATGACATGTCAGTCCAACTGGATCAATTCGAATCAAGTTCTGACATGAAGATAAGTTTGCAGCACAACTCAATGAACTATGGAGCCACACTTTTTAACAATGACATAAAAGTCGTACTCTTTCTGCCAAAAGTAATGCAAATATTGACGTGCATGGTTTAGGCATAGATTGCTTTGTCACCCTCTTGTTGTGTTTATCAAGGGTATGTAGCCCTATTGATGTTATGTGCCTGTTCAGTGAGAAAGTACACCACGATGATCTGAAATGTTATGAAGAGTGATTGCATGTCTCAGAATGTAATCTGATATTGGTTTGTGTAAACAGGATACGATACACACTGTCTACTATGCTTGGGCTATGCAACAAGTGGATCCGGAAGAGCTTGGGGAAGGTGCTATCTATCCCATCTGGAGGTTAAGAGAAATGCAGCAAATCGGCGTCCAAGCTCTAATATGATGGTTCTATACTTATTTAATCATTGATTAAGACAGGCATTATTCCTGCGTCAGAGTAGATTGATCAGTTGCTTATTCGTATGGTAATGAGTTCGATTTATTGCTGAGATTGGGATAGAAGCTCATCCAGTTAGGATATTCCCTTTTTTCATTTGGGGGGTTTTGATATCGACGGGCTGCTGCCAGTTTTGAGGGATTACCGTTATAAAGAAAAGAAAGTGTATTTTTTAATGTTTCATCTCATGTAAAATAAATCTGGAAACGATCATGAGAATGATCGGAAAGTGGTATGGTACTGTTTCCATTGATTCTAACTGTAGTACCTGCATTGTCACTTCTGATAATGTATCTGTAGCAGCGTGCTGTTAGACTCTATATAAATCCTCATTTAAGCAAATTCAGTTCCAAGACGTTTGGCTCTTGATGTTTGATTTAAGTTGCAGCGTATTATTGTACGGCTCTGGCCTCTGGGCACTTGGCATGCCACAAGCATCGAGCCGTGAATAGGTTGTTGACCCTGCTTTAAGCGTCTTACAGTACCTCGCATCCAATTTTATGCTATCTGCAAACTCGAATTGCCTCGTGCGGTTTTCGATGTTTCTTACCCTATGCGCTCGCGTTTGGGTTTCTTCATTGAGAGTCGAGTGTAATTGTCACCCTGCATGGTCTCTTCAGTCGGAATTTGGGGAGCAATTTGCTCCACTGCCGCAACTGGTGTTTAAACAGTACCTTGCATGCTCTCCTCAGTACAATTTGGGGAGCAAATTGGTCCGCTGCAACTGGTGTGTAAACAGAATTTATATTTTCCTTAAAATTAGAGAATTATCTGTAATTGCCCTTAAAAACCGAAAGATGTACAAATTGGACTGCGTAATTATTGGTAGAGCAAAAATTGTAAGGAGTATTAGTGAAAGCCCATCTCTTAGGTTTACTGCCTTCGAACAATAAAATGATTAATAAGTGCTTTTAGAGTTGAAAATGATTGATTCTACAACTTGAAATAATTAGTTAAAAAAGTATATTTTCATTATTGACGATAATTTATATCTAAATATTTTCGTCAGAGATAAAAATAATTTTCATCATCTAATTTATTTAAAAGATGTAACAGGATTTTCCGCGAAATGGAGTCTTTCGATGAAAGTCATCTCTCCACCCCAAGAAACGTTTCTCTTAAAAATTTTCTCTCATACCATGTTAGTTAGCACTTACTTCTGACTGAATTTTTGCTTTGGTTTTTGCATGTATGTCAAAGTTGAAATATGGAAGGATCCACGGAGAGGCATGTCCACATATTGCTGGAACTCCACTGGCCGAGATCGGGGGCCAAGGATCTGAATTAGGTTGGAAAGAAGGTTCGTGATTTCTTTGATCTTAAATTTGTTGATACTAATTGGCTTAACAAGAAAGGAGAATTAAAGTAGAAATAAACCAATCGAAGGAAATTTTAGAGGAACAGACTAAGGAGGAAAACTCCCTCTTGCACTTGGAGTTCTGATATCAAATACTATCTATGCTAGCTTTTGGAGAAAGGGTGGATACTTGAAAGATACAAGGAAGTCAGTTGAACGATTTTTTCATATTAAAAATCGACATATTAAAAGGCACATAAGCATGATTCAATATGTTCACGATGAAAGGATATGTTAACGATGAAAGGATTTGATTGACTAATCATATATGTCAAAGGACTTGATTGGACAAATTATAACTTTGAGAGCCCCATCACATAATATGAATAAGTTGGAGGATCAATTGTGGAGTTATCTCTTTAAATTAAACCATTTTCTACGCCTTAAGGGTAATTTTGTCATTTAAATGATACCAAACAATGAAAAATGAGTTCACACTTTAAAAGTGTTGTACTCTACTCCATGGGTATGAAGATTTGAAATTTGGATTGAAATTATTCTTGGAATCTGAATCTTCGTGCATTCATCAAATTGAGGGCTAAAATTGACATTTCATACATGTTTTCATGATTTATCAAATAAAGCATGAAGTTTCGTAGGTTTAATTTTTTTTTTTGGTTGAAATAGGTTTAAAAGTTCATTTGAAAGAAAATTAAGCACATCACAAAAATAGTGACTCTAAGGGGTAAAAAGGGAAATATCTAATTTTTTTAGCATCCAAAACAAAATGATCTTCATTTCATATATTAGTGCAATATTCCACATACATCGACGCATAAAAATATACAAAATTCAGGTTGTGGCATGGAATGTAATAGAGGTCAAAGAATCAATCTAGAAAGCCAAAACTGTAATACAACAATTTTGAATCCATAAACTTTAACGAAGTATAAATTAATTTTTACGATCCATAATAATTTTGCTCGGATGTATATCATGTTTTGCCTCAACTTATGCAAATAATTATAAAAGCGATTAATAATTAATGAGTGGACTATATATAGCATTCCATACTATTGCAAATAATTCAAGTAATTACACCAAATTCATACTAATGAGAATGAACGAATCAAAATCAAAAGAAGGTACTTAAAAAGCATTTCATAAAAATTTAAGTTGAACAAACAAAGAGGTCTAAAAAATAGCGATATTAGGATTATTAAAAATATTAATTGAAATATTTATCAACTTAAAATTAACACTCATATGGTTGTGCTTCACCCTAATAGCTTGTATATTAGAAACCAAAAAGCCAATTAAACCAAATTGTAAATGAAATTGTGTCGAGTCATTGGATCTATAGAAGTTGGATTTATGATGGAAATTTACTCCTTATTGATGGTCTTAAGTCGGTTGGATTCATACCCCAGTCTCTTATGACATTTCTAATTCTAGGAGTGTGGTCGTTTGAATTTATAATTACGATAAAACTTGATATAATACGGTATGAGATTATAGATTTTATTATATTCACCAACTATTTAATAAATCGTAGTGATAAAATCTGATATTTTCGTATTCTATCTTGTCTATTATTTGGTAGTTGTTGTGTATCAGTGTAAATCACAAATATGCCGTTATATGCTGCTCATGAAAAAAATACCATGATCCATATCTAATGAGGAAAAACACAACATTTTGTAGAAACTACTAGGTGAGATAAGAGCAAAATCATCCAAGTCCCCATGGTATAACTATTTTGGAAAAAAAATTTCATATCATTGGACATAAAAATCTTATCTAGATTTTTATTTTTTATATTCTAGTTAAATTCCATTTATGTCCAATTTTATCCTATCCTAAATAACAACCAAACATATGGTAGGACATGGATTTTATCTTTAACTACCAAATATAACCTATGAGTAAAGTATAAGTTAGTGGTGGTTCTTGACATTCGATTGTTTTGAAATAGTTTTTCCTGATAAGGGTTAACCGTGTGCTTGTGCTTGTTGTGACCTTTAAGTTTCTTTTTAATTTTCGTTCTTTAAAATTAATTATCATTTTTTTAATAACCAAGAGGCACCGCCCCTTTTTAATTATTGTCCTTCAAAAGTAATTATCACTTTCTAGTAACCAAGAAGCATAGGTGCAAACGCCCCGCATGAAATACCCTGTAAGTGTCACAGACCTATTAAATTTGTGATATTTGAACAGGTGAATTAAAAAAAAAAAAAAAGAACAGGTGAATTCTAGTCCTGACCCGACTGACTACGCAAATTCCAGTCCTGACCCAACTGACTGCGCAAACTCAAATGGTCGGATTGCTTCACTCGACGAGACCAAAATGGGCTAAATTGAAGTGCCCTGGAAATTTTCGTTTTAACATAATTTGTTTGGACATGACTCCTTTGGCCGCGGGCACGATTGGCACCCGACCCCTCTTTACTCTTAGTTCCGTCCTTAAATATATAAATTTGTGAATTCAAAAGCAGATTTCCGAAACTACAAATTTCCCATCTACTGTGTGCTAGCTCAACTTAGAACAACTTGTCACTAAAAGAGCGCATTAAATGAGAAACAAGCCCCTTTTATCATCAAAGCAAGCACATCTACATATAGAAAAAAAGGCCACTTTATTTTTATTTGATTAACCCAAAAGTTTCTCATAAACATGCTCTTCACTCTCTTCTGAATCCCGCCTACGATTAACCTTCTCTTACTCTAGAAGAAGGATTTTTTTGCATTACAGTGACCCTTTTTACTACCTACCATACCATATTTTAGCCATAACCTTCGTGCTGCTTAGGCAACGAAATGTACACCTTACTAAAATTAAGACGTGGACTGACTCTGGCGGCTCGGCGACAAGAGGAACGTCTGGTGCTCGCGGTTGTACTTGAGTTCCTGAGCGTCCCTTGGCGACATCTGGAAGGAGTTGGTGATGACCTGGATCGGGAGGGCCCTGAACACCGAGGTGTAACCCGCCAGCGGGCTCTTCATGGGCTGGCTCGAGGTCTTGAATGAGATCCACTCGAACCCGCTGTTGCCTGCCCTCAATATCGAGGTGAAGAACTGCGGGATCACGAACATGCTGCCCTCGCTCGCCTGCTCGTCGAACACGTTCTGCCCGTTCTGCCCGACGATCTGCACGTGCGCGTCGCCACGAGTCACGTACACGATCCTGTGGTCGGTCATCGACCAGTGTGGCGTGTACAGCGCATTCTGCAACAAAAGATGGGAGTTAATTGGACTCTAATTATCACTAGGCAACGTGCTTGATTTAGGACAATACAGAGAATCTAGTATTGGTTAAAAAGTATGAGTCGCATAATCCACATGGGTCTCATTACCGGAAGAAGACGGCCTCGCTCAGCGCTCATGTCCATATAACGCAGGATTGGGAGCTTGTGCATGTTGACGATGTTGACCCGCCCGGCCTGCCTCGAGAAAACGTCGGCTTCCCTTCGAATGTCAATGTTCTGCTTGATCTTCATGGTGCAGAACGTCTCTTCGAACCCGTTTTGCGAAGTCAACGGCCCCCTTCGTCTTCGCATCCTCTCCTCCTGCTCCTCATCGTACTCCTCATCGTACTCCTCATCCTCCTCTGGGGCTACCACTCTCATCCTCTCACGGACGTTGATTATGATTCCCCTGTTGCTCTGCTGTTGCAACTTCTGAGCTATTTCGGTGGGAACGTTGAAGGACTCGGCGAGGATTTCGGTGTCGAAGGCTCGAAAGATGTTCTGGGAGTTGTACCGCCCGCTCTGGCGGCGGCTCTGCTGGCCCTGTTGGCGGCCCTGCCCGCCTTCGCCTCCAGCGAGGAAGAACGCCTGTTCAGTTTCCAAAGGTCAGCCACATGCTATTTGAACAAGGTAAGTTTGTGATAGGTCGAAGTAGAAATATTGCCTTATTTCCATTTCTTTTTCAATAAAGTGGATATAAAAACTTTTCCGCCCAACTGATGTCAGGTAAGTCCTGTCCAGTGTCCACGTAAGATCATAGATAGTAGTGGCCGTGATTTCGTGTTAATTTCACAATACGTACATGCATTTCCAAAAATTAGATTCGAGTACCTGTGCATGCAATTCAAATGGACATAAAATTTGTGAATGTTCATTAGTCATTACCCTCAGTCTTTGATCGAGCTGGTTACCCTGATTGTTGAGGTCGACAACGGAGACGGCAATGAGTTCTTCGTTCCCGTCGTTGTGGCACCAATGAAGCGCACCTTCAGGGATGGCGATGATGTCGCCCCGGCGAATCCGGCGAACCTTCTGGTGTTGGTCCCTGCTTTCCCCCTCCCCTTGCTGGCCCTCTTCTTGCCATCTCCTCCCTCTTTCGCCTCTGCTGCCAGAGGATTGATCCGAGTGGTATGTCTCGGCACATCCTGGGTAGGTTATCCCCAGCAATCCCCTACCTGTGATACAATTTCGACGTCAAATTTCATGACATATAATTATATCAAGGAATAAGGACATGCAATTCCAGATCATGAAAGACAAATGGAAAACATTAATTATTAGTAAAAGGTTTCAATTTTATGATTAAGCACTGCTATTGCATAAGATGGTGTTTCCTCCTTTGCGGTGGTCATATGTGGGAATGTAAATACGTCATTAAATTGATGACCTTGCTCAATGAAGACCAAGCGAGGGGCGTTGACGAACTCGGGCAAAAAGAGCGCGTTGGGGCGCAGGACATTGCGGATGGCGGCAACACCAACGCACTGGAACTGCTCGTCGTCCTCAGACCAGAGCTCAGTGACACCGCCCTCGGACTCGATGCGCTCGTCTGGCTGGGTGGCTCTGATCCTCTGGAGCCTGCATTGCTGGGCCTCGCTGAGCCCGGCTGTGGCGTAGCCCTTCCCGAAGGCCACGTGCACCAGCAAGCAGAGGGTCGCGGCCAGGAAAGCTAGTCTTGAATTAGCCATGGACGTCGATGAGCGAGAGAGAGTGAAGAAGAAGAAGAAGAAGAAGAAGCCCAAGAGGGAAATAGTAGTAGTGAGACGAGAGATGGTTGGGGGCGAGAGCGGTGGTTATATAAGGAGTGAAGTAGCCGTGTGGCGAACCGGTTCTGCATGTATTCGCATGGAGGATTGTCGTGATGCCGAGGGAGCGAAGCCACATTGCAGTGGGGTTGGAGAGCGTGGGGAGTGTGTGTTTATGTGTTGGACATGCATGGCGTTCTTGGTTACGTGTGGTAGCGGCGGCGGCCTGGCCTTTGCGAGAGGAGTGCGAGTGTTGCTGGGGGAGAGAGAGAGAGAGAGAGAGAGAGAGAGAGAGGTTTTTGGTCCTGACATTTGTCTTGGTCACTCTTCGATTTGTCAACTGTCATGCAAGAGACTTTAGGCCTAATTAATGACATTCATATGCGTCACCTGGGCTTTGATTCCATTGATGTTCCAGTATTTCAACCATTTATTGATTAATGTACTCGGTTGCTAGTTTTTTCCAAACGGATCACATCTATATAAATTGACGTTTCAATTGGTTGAAACATCATAGGAGGGCAAGAATGGTGGTAGAAGATCCCCAGGGACTCAGTAGTGTTCCTATGTACTACATCCATCTAGTGGCTTCACTTAATTTAGCTTTTTAATTTGCGCACAACTTGTTCTTATCGAAGGGAATTTCTTTTAACGATACCTTATAACTTACTAGATATCACGATAATTCACATACACACTTACTAAAAATTATGATGTAGGTGATATCCATACTTATAATCCATCAATTACAAGACTTGGATGAAGGAAAAATGGTGTTGCCCCAAATATACAACCCAAAAAAATCCAAACTCTCTCCTTTCTTTCTCTGTCTCTTTCTCCTTCTCTTTCATACTCCTTATAATCCGATTGGTTGCAATAATGAAATACAACTACAATTTAAAAGTAATTATTAAACTATAACATAGTGAACCGACCAAAAAAAAAAACTATAACATAGTGGAATCGTAATAGTTATTACACCGTTTGGTTTCATGAATAATATATGTGATAAGAAAGAACAATATAAAAAATCCCAATATACATTTACGATTAAAATTAGAGGGTATACAATAGTAACCACTTCAACAGTCCATCAAGATTCATTAGCATAATACCCCATTTTAATAATGGAGATAGGATGATGTCATATTAAAGGATTATTATTCAAATCGCTATTGACATAAAAATATCCTTTAATAGATATATGGAGATCTCCGTTTCTTTCATCCCCATTACAATTTCCAAACATATGAAAAAATCACTATGCCAATTACATTTTCCCAATTTTTTTCTTGCAAACGAGAGTCCTCAGTCCATTTTACTCCATCATTGCAGCATTCAGTTCCACCATATCAAGGTCCGAATCATGATAGCAGATGGAGGTTGCCAGTCACAATAGGGGCGATGGACCGGAATATAAAGTACTTACAGGCACCATATACATTTAGATAAGGATATTCCAAGGATATTTCATCGGCTGATTCTAAATTCTCCATCTTGATCTTTGCATATGCACAAACAACAATATGAGTAAGCGATCTTCATTTTACAGATTGGGCATACTGCACATGAATGATTAGATTATATGGATCTCGTTTCATATGACCGAACCACCCTTATGAAGTGGGCTTACCTATATCAAGACCAACTAATAATTGTAGTCAGATGTGCCTCAACCAACAAAATGCGTGCGTAAATTTCATTCGTGGTCAGTGAAAATTCAGTGACGTTTTTAAACTGCCAAACGCACTAAATTTTCTTCAATTTTCTTTTTGATAATTGTAGCATATTAATCGGGTTTCGGTCTATTCTTCAGCCAAATAATGATGTGGCATCCATAATACTATATACATGTCCATCGCACTGGCAATTCGCTAGAAAACTCGTCGAAATTCGATCAAAATGCATCAATTGCAAAAAGAAGAGCGAGTTTAGTGGTTCGGCAATTAAAACAAAGTTCTGCGATTTCAGTGATCCAAAAGCTATCACTGGAGACAGAATTACAAATTCGAAGCATCTTGTAATCTAGAAGGAAGGACCAGCAGCACTTTACGTTCGGGATATGAAGCCATGACCAAAGTGGGCTCAGAAATCTAGCGTGAGAATCAAGCTGATCCACGGAATCACGCAGCGTAAAACCTAAGCCATCCGCATAAAATCTGCAGTCCCCCGCCTAACCCAAGAAAAACATAAAAAAAAACCTCATACGTCATACCCAATTTCTCGTTATAAAGAGCCCATTTCTATGCACTCCCAGTCCCAAAACCATAGCATCAGCTTTTTTCTTGGCTCTCTCCTTGCTCATGTCTTGCCTGAGTCTGAGGCTTCCGCCTCCCAAGAAAGCGTGGAAGATTCTCACCTCCAAGCTCCAGCGGAAGCTCCCCAATCTCCACAGGCCAAGGCCCGTCTACAAATTGCCTAAAGCTGAAGTTCTCGCCGCTGCTTCTTCAGGAGCCAACGAGCCTGTCATTGTCGTGAAGCAACCCCGTCGACGGCACAGGCAGAGGCCTCGGCGCGTCCACGCACCGGGCATTTTCAACGTTCGGCATCGTGTGTTCAAGAAGCAGCAAGCGCACATGTTTGTCGATAAGCTCTTCAAGGAACCTCTGGAAGGGATCTTAGAGCACCGTTGCCTAGACACTCTTCCTGTGAAGTATATGCCAAGTCCCAACAGCATCGCTACGATCGATTGCTCTGCTCCAGAGGCAGGAAAGAATGACGAGGATCGCAGCGAAAGTGGTGCAAAGACATGTGAAGCGGACGACATGTGGGAGTCGGTAGGACTGGCGTCTCCGATGACTCACAGGATTGATGAGAGAGCCGAGGAGTTCATATCCAGATTCCGAGCTGAAATGGAGCGTCAGGAGAGGGTGGCACGGAGTTTGTAGTTGATAACTTCATATATTTTCTCCTTTTTCTTCGATTTTTTTTCCTCCCCTTTTGGATTTGTGATTACTGTCGTCAAGCTCAGCCTTCTGTTGTGTACATACTTTGCATAATAGAGCCTGGATTTCCAGCACACCACAAAATCAAGCATGGCCTGAATTTGGCATGAATTAGCTCGTGAAAATAGCAGGCATCCGTTCCTCAATTCGAGTGATGTCCAGGAACAATATCCACAGACTGTTCAGAAACTTTTGATCGAAACAACAGCTGCGAGGAAAGTGAAGTACACAAGCTGTCTGTTTTAGAGGTCAAAAAGGCCCGGCCTGGCCCAACCCAAAATTTTCGGGAATTTTTGGTTTGGGTCTCATTATGATTCAAATTTTTTTTTCTGATCACATCATTATGATTCAATTGAAAGATTAAAAAATGTGTATTGTAATAGTTTCGGTTCGGTTCTGTTGATAAGCTGAGGCGAGTTGAAACACAATTACTTTACCAAGACTGAGTTGAGACTAAAATATTAATTTGCGATACTCTTCTCTCACCCCGAACAATTCGACTCGTTCCATAAACCTTAGAAGACGAGGGCCGTGACCGATTAGAATGGAGTTGCGCTTTCAGATCGAAGAGCTAGATGATGTTGGGTGCTGGAGGATGTTGGGGTGGCGTCTGCAGCGGAGGATTGAGATATCGTGCTTCATGTAGGCGATGAGGCCGCCCCTCAAGATCTTCTCCTTGTCAAAGATCTTGATGGCAACGCCCTCGCTGGACTTGACGTTGCGGGCGTGGTGGACCTTGGCAAAGGTGCCACGGTCGAGGAGCTTGCCAACTTCATAGCAGCTGAGGAGAAGGGGCTGGTTGTCTTTCCAGGCATTGGACCTGGCGATGGTTGTGGGGGGTGTTGCTGGCGTCCGCCATGGATGAGATCTCGAGGAAGAATGGGGAAGCAAGGGTTTATGCTGGAGAGCACCAGTGAATTGTCATTCGAAGGCGATGGTGATTCACTGTTGCGGGGTCTTCTTGTTCTCGTTTCTTCTTGTTGGACTAAAAAAAACTTGAAAGCCCGAATCGATTCGACCCACCCCGACCTGTGTTTTCAGTTCGAGACGGATGCTATTCAGGTCGCGTTTGGGTCAAAATAAGCACACAGAGCCCCTTTAGTTTGGCTCGGGTCGCATGAAAACTCAGCTTGAACCGGACTGTTGACATCCCTAGCCCGTGCCATATCCATCAGGCTCAATAATGGGAGACAACATCCAAATGAAACGGGGCATGGACTTACAAAGGCATTGCCTTTTTCCTTTTACTCCGAACATGACCACTATTCTGTTCGGAGTCACGTGGGACTCCTGAATAACAGGATATGCAACCAATGAAGGAATGGATGTACATAAGTCGATATAGAGGTGGAGAGAGTAGTAAGTGTTCAGAAAAAATAGGTCTCTCTTAACGCTATGAACTGGACATATCCCTTGTCAGGTTCGGCAAAATATCACCACAAGTTGCGCAGACAAATCAAAGGAGGTGAAATGAGGCACCATCCAAACATGGGAAAACAAAGGAAGTGCAACTACACAAGACTTTATTGAATACATCACCTTCATTATATCAATAAATAAACTAAACAACCAAAAAGCATAAGAATTCCCCAATATTCAGCTTTGTATTCATCCTGCAGCAGAAACAATTGCCACAAAACAGAACTCCCAATAGATGCCACGAGGCTGGATTCAATACAGTACTAGGGGAACACACTAGCATATGGTTATTTTGAGGCGCCACAAATGATCACATAACATCGATAGTGTATCTATCTACCTAGCTGAAAAAGGCTTTCATTGGATCATCATGGTGTATCTTCTTCATCCGATACGCCTCCATCTCCTCAGCAGTAACCTGCAAGTAATAAGTGATTGTATCAACACATAAACCACAAAAAATTAGAGTGGAATTCCAGTTCTTCTGTGGTACTCCAAAATAGAGAGAAAGGAATACCTCATCCTCCCATCTGACATTGTACTTGCGCTTCCTTTCATCTTTCTCTTCTCGCTTTCTTATATCCTCCTGTAAAAGTGAATCAAACAAGAATTAGCAGAATTAAACAAGGACTGTCCATGACTGAACCATCGCCTTCCCACTGCTTCCCAAATTAGATACATTTACCATAAATCAAACGCCTAACGTTCTGTCACCTTTCCCCTATTATTATACTGAGTCTCCCCTCTGTAGTACATTATACACTACTAAACTAAAAACTAAATTTATTCTGAGCAACAATGACTAGCTACCCTCAATTTCATTGTCGACTTTCAATGGTAGTCAGACCCCAACATTGTATTTGTTGATGATCTATATGAATTCCCACTTCTTTCTTTAATTATCAGTGGGAATAGGTCAGAAAGGAGAAAATAA
Organism: Eucalyptus guilfoylei; assembly: GCA_016097605.1. NCBI lineage: Eukaryota > Viridiplantae > Streptophyta > Magnoliopsida > Myrtales > Myrtaceae > Eucalyptus > Eucalyptus guilfoylei. Next base: position 38,886,658 of record CM027861.1, read on the forward strand.
AGAACAGACAGAGAACTGAAAATGGTCCAGTTACCTTCTTAAGTGCTTCAGCAAGAAGTTTCTGGTCCAACTCCAAATCATCAGGGACATCAGTTCCCCAGGTAGCCAGCCTCTTCTCCTCCACTGGGGCAGCTACATCTGTTTCCACATTTAAGTGGTGCCAGAGCAAAAATAAGCAAAGTGGTTATAGTATCAAAATTCCACTTTAAAAAAGGATATTACAATGACCATGATCAAAACAAATCAAGCGACCAAGAAGCATCTGATAATTTTTTGATCAAAACAATCAACAAAGCTGACTGAGAAACGTAAAACTGAGGACAAAAAGTTTTTTCCAGCAAATGATCCTCTAAAGGCAGAAACATTTGGGTAAAAAAGTGGACTGACCTTCTGTGGCCTCTTTCCGAGCAATATTTGATTTCATTAGTTCATTTACTGCCTCGGCGGCTTCAATTCCAGCAGCGCCCGTACAGTAGCTATTTCTGATAGTCTGTTTGCAGCACTTGTAGCCCCATTGATGATCCTTCCACCACGAACCCCAAACACAAGTGTGGTTATTAATAAAAACATCCTCCTCATACTTGCTTCTGGGCAGTGCTGACTCCTGAAATAGAAAAGAAGCTGATTAAGTACCTCAATACTATTGCATATATTGGTTATATCCTTATGATTCAGGAAAAGCAACCCCAATATTGTGAAAGAATGAAAATGACATAGCCAATTCAGGTGGAAAGTTTTAGCATCTTTCATGATTGAATTTGACAAATAAGAAAACCTTAACTAGAAACCCCACCTGCCCCTTAATGATCCTACCAGCACGATCATATTCCACTTCTCTCTCACTCTGTCCCAAGAGCAGCTCTCTTGGGAGCTCTTCCTCTGCAGCTGCATTGCCATACCTCTCCAGGATGGTATCCTTTGTTTGATACTTCAATTTTTCCTTAATAACTTTATAGTTCTTGTAAAGCAACTCAGCTTGAGATGGCGCTGATTGCATGTGGATGTCTTGCCCTTTCTCAAATGCTTCCCAAGCATGTATGTTAAGCTGCTTAAATTCAAGAGCTTGACCGCTATTCCTGTATTGGTTATCACCCTGAAAGTAAGAATTGATTGATTAGTAAAATATTTATGCCTCAGAAAATAAGGAAATAAGCTAGAGTTACTGCCAAAAAACTTCAAAGAACTTACCCCATAAAACTTCTCATTTGGATCAGCATCTGGGAGGGGATCCTCACGCATGGACCGAGTTTTAGGATCATAGTGAGCTGAATTGACATCTAGATTCAGAAGGTACTTTGCCGTATCCTCCCGAATACGAAGGTTCCTAACAAATAAATCAACTTAGTACTGTCCAGAATATGAAGAATGGGGGGGGGGGGGGGGACTCATTCATGTACACTTCATAAATCTTCAAATAGTCACATAAATACTAACAGTTTAAGAAGTTTTAGTTGTTTACTAATGTTCCTAAAACATTGAAAGAAAGAAAGACTGCTGATATCAAAGCGAACCGATCCACCTACCTAACAGTTCCAGTACTTCCACCACCTGTTGTGCGAACACGCTTCTCAACCTTTGCAAAGTCCATCTGCTTACTTTCATCGACCTTTGCCTCATCCACTCTTAAGTCGTCGTCATCATCATCTTCCTCATCACTATCACCATCCTCACCATTTTCATTTTCATTTTCATTTTGGTTATTGTTCTTCTCCTCTAATTTCTTCAGCTGTTGTTCCTTAAGATATTTTCTTCGAGCGTTATCCCTAGCTTCATATCTCTCAATCACAAGAGCATAGCTTGATGCGTCATAGCCATTCCACCGGTCTCTCTTACCATCATAGTCAAGCTCAAAGGTCTCTATCTTTTCATCAGGTGCAATGTGTTTGTTTGTATATTGGGCTCCCACTTTCCGGGGTCTTTCCATGCATGACTTCGAATCATGAGTCATGGCACCACAGCTGCAGGAGTCAATGAAGAATTGCATTTAGCCACTGTTTTCCAGCTAATAAGGTACAAGACAAGCAAATCACAGTTGACAATATAAAAAAGGTAAAGGCCATGATCAGATTAAACTAAACACCATGAGGGACCAAAATACCCCATGATTCTCTTCCCCATTGAAAACCAACAACAGAAGGAAATTGAGAATTATAATAAGTTTCTGAAGAACATATTTGCACTTTGTTAAGCCATAAAAACACAGGAAAAAAACTACAAGCTTGCTTTTTGTAGATCCAAAGAGGAGACAAAGTGCGAATAAAGAACTGAAAATGTCAGCCCATGAACCTCCTCAAACATTATTATAATTAAGTCGAAGAAACAGTTCATGGGTTGTGACTCCTGGGACATATGGACTTGAACAAAAGGAATCCCCTAGACTGGCTAGGGGGTGTGCACCCACAGAGAGAGAGAGAGAGAGAGAGAGAGAGAGAGTCTTCCTTACTTCTGGCATGCACCTTTCCGGTACTTGTCAGCCTGAAAAATTTTTGCACCTCTGTCGTACCAAGATTTTGTGTAATTTGGATCTGATTTCCATTTCCTTTGATGTTTCAAGCTCTGACAACATAAGAAACATAAGTCCATTCAGCCTTTTCTATCATACACAGAGTCATAAGAACATCTATAGGAAGCAAGAGGAAACAGAAATTCAACTTACAGGTCTCTCGGCATTGAGATACCATGGCGCAGACGACATGTACTGCGGAATATGAGGATTAATTTCCTTGCCATCTTCATCAACCTCAGCTGGAGCAAGTCCAGCTTTTCGTGCTTCTTCCAATTCAATCTGTTTCCTGTGGTCCTCCCTAGATTTAAAAGCCACTGCAGACACCATAACATAAGCTGCCTTTAAAAATCAAAGCAACATACAATTTAATGTCTTCTAGCACCAAAAATCCCACATAAACCTACTCCATCATTCGATCAGAATCTGTTCTCTTCATCACATTCTACAGAACTTATTCTATTTAAAAGGCACACGAGTGTCAGAAAAACATCATCCCATCAAAAGCCTAGGGGGCAAACAGTTTTGAAGCTTAGCACGTACAATCGATACACGTATTCTCCAATTTAAACGGGAACGAAAACGCAACCCTGCTGCAATGAAAGGTTACCCGCCATTGAATTTCAGCGACGCGCAAACCAAAACAAGGCGAAATCAACCAACACCACACAAAATAACGCGGGAAAAGCTCCAAAACAAGACGATGATCACGGCGCAGAAGAGCGAAGCGGAATCGAAACAACGAAATTGGGCAACCCCCAAACAAGAAAAGAACGAAAACAGCCACGACGATAGGAATTTAGGGTTTCGGTAGGCACCAGAAGCCGTCGCCATGGTTTCTCCGGTGCGAACTCAGCGCAACACCGCCGAGGAAAGCCGCAATCGGTCGAGCTCTTAGCTGGGTAGGAAGGGATTCACAGAAAATCCAAGTTCAGAGATCGAGAGAGAGAGAGAGAGAGAGAGAGAGAGAGGACTCGTTTTTCTTTTTGATTGATGAGATACGCGTCCGAGGTGGTTAAATACCTTTCTGCCCCTCAGGTATCCGAATTGGCCAAAGAGGCGGTTTTAACTTTTATCTCATGTCATGGATAAGGGATCGTAACATTTTTATTTTCCAGTTAGATTTTTGTGTTATATACTTTCTTAATTGATTTGATTTTTTCGTTAAAAAATCAACAGAAATGTTAATTTGGTTCGGGTCTGGTCATAATATGTGACCCTTATGATTGGTCGGATCGAATAACATCAAAACCCGACCCGATTCGACCCATTGACACCTCTAAAATTTATCCCAAACTAATCTATTTAATCATAAAAAATCTTAAATTGATGCATTCGTGACAAACACACCACATGTTATTTGGATTAATACCACAAAAAACCACAAAAATTTTGTAACTTCTCAAAAATTAATATACCAATCAATTGCTATGTGTTATTCAACTTAGTTTATACGGAAACTAATATAGAGTAAACTTATCATAAGTATATAAGTTTGAGATAAATTTACTAAAGGTGTGCTAGTTTTGGATTTTTGGTGATTAAAAAATTAATTTGTAGTAAATTTGTTACAAACATCCAGGTTTGGGATTATTAATTTACATATTTACCCATTGATAAATTATCTATAAAATAACTAATTGACTATGTTATGGAAATTACAAAAGGAGAATAGTCGGTTAAAAGTTGAAGCTCTTCTTTGTTTTATATACTAGTATAGATGTGATTGGACGCTTTAGAGGAAACCCATCGATATGCTAGTGGACTTGTAAAGGATGAATCCGCAAGTGTGCCCGCCGCGATTTAAGCCTGTGAAAGGTGGCCATTACATATTCAACTAAGGTTTTTTCCAACAATTTATTTGATAGATTCAATTTGCATTCGAATTATTACGAAAAAAGATTCTATCAAAATCAGTTTATCTCACAGTGGTGAAATTGAATATGCACCTTACAATCTTCTTCTTAAGTGTTGAAATTTGCACATAAATCTTTCGAAGTGAATGAATAATAATGATGTACAGTAGCCTAGATGCTAATTTTTCGAAGGCGGTGATTTGGACTTGTTATTAGGTCATGTCTTTTGTGTTAGCTTTCTTCAGAGTCTACATAATCGTTTCCTTTGATCTTCTTTACTTTGGGTGTAACTTCATACCAACACTCCTCAAAAGAGCAATTAAAAAAAAAAAAGAACAGTAAAAACACATCTTCTGAATTTAAATTTTCTGTTCTGCCAAAATAAGAAAAATGTATATGAATTTACGTGTTCTTACTTGTATGCTATGAACATTTAAGCGGAAGTGTGTGAGCACACAAGTAAAACTTTTAGCACCGATTATGTACCTTACTTCTAAAGAGAAGAAAAAAAATAATTAATAAGAGCTCCAGACGTCTCCTGAGAAACAAAATACATAAAATTATTTTTTTTTTATGCTAGCTTTACTCCGGGAAAAAAGAAGAAGAATATATCAGTGCGTAGAGCTTGAAAAAGGTTCCACCGAGATTTGAACTCGGGTTACTGGATTCAGAGTCCAATGTCCTGACCACTAGACCATGGAACCAGGCGACGGAGGCTTTCGGGACCAACTTACATAAATTAATTGATTTAGTTAACAAGAGCTCCAACCCATCTTCGCCAAATCTCCCGTTCTCAAATATTAGTCTCTACTTATTTCCTTCTTCAGATCGAAGCCATGAAAAGATTCTTCTTGATGATAATCTTCACCGGTTGCTCTTTTCACCTCGGTTTAATTAAAACTTTTTCTTCACTCAAGTCCTTCACCTGTTTCTCGACATGCCCAACTGCAATTTTCTAATTCCCACAACTGAAGTAAATTTAATAGAGCTTTTCCCTTCCTATACGGACTAGTCATATCGCTGACTCAAAACGAATGCGCAGCAGCGCCGCGGATGCATTTTTATAATCCCAAACACACGCAAAGCAACTAAACTATATACCTCAATTATATCACTAAATTAAAACACGGGTGAAAATTATTCCACATATCCTTGACGGCTTGTATGCAACGGAATTGTGTCCATGGGTTTAATACACTAATATAAAAACAAACTGGTCTTCTCCTACGTCCTCGAGATGCCACCGAACATGGAAAATAACCCAACTCACAGTTTATTGACATGGCCCACGGACGAAGCATGATCCAAGACTGACTGGATGGGGCTGTGTCATGCACGAAGGGCAGCCCATGAGCAGCCCACGATCGATCCATGACGACCCATGATCAATGCATGATCGGCCCATGCGCAATACGAACAAAAGCTTGTGACCGTTCACCTACTCTATATTAGGTGGCCTTGCTGGTCCTACCCTTACTTATATTAAGGGAAGGCTACATGGGTGTGTGATCGATCGGAAACAACCGACCCGTGACACTATCCTTAACAATTTAGCTATATTTGGAAAAATATTATATTATACAGGAATGAGCTAATTAGGCAGTAAGTAATCCTCTACCTCTACTAGTGATTAGAAATGCAGATGTATGCAAAAATAGCTTATTCATTAAAAATCAATGAGTAATTTAACACGGTAGATATATATCCACTTAATTCAGTAGAGAAACACGGATAACATCAGTATAATTGACACAAGAATCATATAGAATACATTAATGTACCTTGCTGCTGAGCATATATAATCTTCTGCATAAGACCAGAAATGTATAATGGGACAAGTGTACGTGCATAATCCCACCAAAGGAACCTTGATATCACAGCACAACTATGAGAAACTATTACTCAAAATCATATCGAATACCATAACAAAATCCAATATCACACCATACTTTTTTTTTTCTTTTTTCAGGAAATACATGTGTTGAGAGTATGAGGAGGATGAATTTTGAAAGCAGCCATAATAATCGATTGATTGACAACGAGGCAAAGAGGGCTGCTTCTTGCAAGCAACTGGTTTTAGTTAATAGCACACATTTCCTTGATATATTTGTTTTTGCATGTGATTTCGAGCTAGCATTCTTTTTTTAATGTTGTGGTGTAGTATCCAATGTCTTTCTTCTCTAATATCCCAAAGAAATATGGTCTACATACGTTGCACTGTACATTGAAAGCTTGCCTCCGGTCATTTTGCTGCTTATGTGAACACTTAAAGCTTAGTCTATAATAAGCGGGTGATTATCTTTATCAGGCTTCTGCAATTCCATTATGCAAAATATAGAGCTTCGTAGCATCCAATAGGGACTGAATTGGTAAATATCTTTGCTGCTAATCTGAATAAGAGGAATGCACGTAAGAGGTAAAGGGGTCTTCAGGTATGGAGTTGGACTTTCTAAAATCATAATCTGAATTCTTTATACTCTTCCTCTCTTTCAATAATTAACTTACTCAAGCATCAAAGGACCAATTTGAGCACTAATCCCTGACTCCTTAACCCAGATTTTGTGTTACAGATTAACCTCTTGGAGCTGAGCTTTGGTTGACAAGGTGGAGCCTAACATTCGTCCTCGAATGGAAAGCACGCTTACTAGTATCCTTGGGATGACGATGGTGCAATTATTAAGGAACGAACTTTATTTCCTTTCAATTTAACAAAAGATGAGACAGCTAGAACTGTTGGCGTGGTTCTATTTTTCTGCCTTTCTCCTTTGGCTAATTTGTCGCTGATGTATTCCTACATGCCCACGAGTCCTACAGAATTTGGAGTCAAGGACTCTTTGTTTTCACCTGTTTCTCTCTCCTTTATATGATTCAAGACAAATTTTCCATGTTTTCGGTCTTCTTTATCTGATAAACATTCTTTATCTGATAAACACAATTGAATGCACAACCATTTCTTATTTTACTCCATATTTCTCTTGGCTAATTTGGTCAATAGCACGAACGAGCAAAGCAGCTGTAACTCGTTTAAGGGGGAGAACCCAAGAAAAAAGGAAAAAGCGGCAGTAAAGAGGGCGCAGCAATTATGCAAAAGAATATGTATACCATCAAAATAACAATAACACTACCATGCAAATCGACTTCCTGTTCCATCAAGAAATCGATCAGTATGCCATCCTTTGGCTTGTACTTCAGCTAAAAACGGGGAAAAGATATCACTCATCTTCACGTAAGCATCTTGCAAGACTTGCGTGCTCATCTCATGAGAAGACTTCTCCATACATCCAACATACGCGGCAACCAACCAACCCCTCAACGCATCTTCACCAGTTGCATTGTGCTCGAGGACCATGTCGATCCATTTACTGCCACGACTTAAAAGAAACTTCTCCTCCGGAAGTTTTTCCTTCCATTCGTTAATCTTTGAAGGCCTAAAAACATCATGTAAGGCTCTTCCAACTTTCACGTTCCCAGCTTCTTCTATGAGTCGCCCAGGAAAGAGGAGATCTTCCCGATACCGTAAATCAGCTGGGCTCAATACTTTTCCCGTCTGTATCAATTCAAGAAATAGAATTCAGGGGAAAAGAATTAAATGGATAGTCTGTAACTTTGGAAATTGAGTGATGTTAATTCATAACAATCTAATGAATTAGCCAGTCCAGACCACATAACTTAGGATCAAACCTTAAGAAAGTCAGCTACAATCATAGCAGTTCTCTGTGGATTTAATGTGCTCACTGGGGTAGCTCGCATCTCTTCGGTGACACTATATATGTGAATGGCAGAGAGGAGAGGTCCTGCAAGCATCTGCAAGAATTTCGAAATGATTTCACTGATATGAAAAAAAGAAGTTAACGACTGGTAAACTAGATGCATTCATTTGTCTTAAAACTGGTAAGCTAGATGCAGAAACTTAAGTGATTTCTGGAATTGCCTGGGACTCGGGAATTTAATCTGCATGAGAAGCTAAACCTGATGGTCTTCCATTAACTGAAGCAAATAGAGCTCTTTTGGAGATGAAGATACATAAGTACGCTTGACCTTTTCTGTCATTCGTTTTGGATCTACATGTGTGAATGATTGTATGTGCAAAAAACAGAAAGAAAGTGAAGCAAGTTCCTTAATGCACATCAAACCATTTTCATTTGAGTATCAAACTTTACTCAAAGGAGTAGAAGCAGTAGAGATAGCTCCAGGACCCATACTTGAGGTATTCAATTAAGATACAGGCATCAGACACTTACAATTGTCAAGTAGACCTCAAATTTCAAAAGACCCTTCAAAACTTTTTATCAAGTTCATTTAGGAAATGTACCAAATACCAGCAATGCCTAAACCTGACTGATATCAGATGAACTATAGACAATTTATTGGTAGAACACATGAACAGATACTGGAGCACTGATTTAAAATATATTTTGACAGAATTTCACAAGTTCAATAACCCCTTAGTTCAACTTATCGTCTGTATACATGACCTAACCATACATCTTGGGAATTACAAATCAAATCTCCCAACTCTCCAACAAGTCCTATTAAATCTGATCCAAAAGAACCCTTTTGGATGAAATTAAAGATAGAACATTCGTCATTCATCCTAAAGTTCACTTTAGTTCTGTCAAGAAGTTGCTGTTATTTACTCTTAACTTTTGGTTTCATCAATTCCAGTCTTGATGTAAATAGCATACTAGACTTACAGAACCAATACCTGGCAAATAACACTGTATACAGGGCACCCATTGGTGCCATTTGGAATTAAAATTTTTTCCCTTATTGATGAAAAAGGGCAAGCTGTCTTAGGGATTTGGCAAACATTGTGTTTTTCGAAAAAAAAGTAAAAGGCTGCTTTTTTTTTTTTTTTATAACTGGACAGATATTTGAATATGCAAAAAGCAACTATTAATAAATGGCTGAGCTATGTCCATTTGTCAGTGGGGGCAATAAAAAGACAGAAGTACTTTTAATGCAAGAGTAACTATGCTCTCAATTACAAACTATGGGTCTGACTTTTTTCAAAAAATAATGATTTTGGTCCATGTTTCACAACTTTCACATGCAAATTGAGCTAAATTACAACATTGTTACATAACCGTACATACATTGCAAGCGAACCGACACGATTTGACTTATCTATCCAAGTAGATATTGATAAACTAGAAAGGGCACGATAATCCAATTATTTGGCACATCCAACAGATTTGATAATTTTACAAAAACGAGATCAACATGAGTTGATTAAGAGGTTCAGGTACCAAAACCTCAATTTTCAATTACTTCTGTTTCTGTTGAAGTAACTAAAAGTTGAGTGGGCTTATAGCTTGAATCTTATTTTTTCTTTTCTTTTATTGCAACTTAATTAAGGGGGGCCAATTGCACCCACTCATTACATGCTGCCAACAAAAGCCTCAGATTGCATCCAATTTGCTCAGAGGACCGATGCAACAATATAAACAATGAAAGAAAAAATATTGTGGTTGCCATTTCAAATAAATAGGCACTAATAGAGTTAATACCGAATATAAATGCCACAGTGAAAAATCAAGCTCTTGTAGGCACTATACCTTTCCTTGCATTGATGAACATATTGTTGATGCTAGCTGGATGCCTACACCCATGCCAACAACGTTAAAAAGAGTTGAGATAGCCTCCCCTTTAGCGAAAAGGTCACTAAGATTGCCTTCTTTAGCAAACGAAGAATAAATTGGTAATCTTGTCGCTCTTGCCGCCACAACTGCCATTCCCTATCAAGTCATGAAGCAGAACCTGAATTTCTGAAAGACGAACTAGATGCACGAAAACAACTGGAGAAACTAATATTCAGACATTGCTTGACTTGCCAAGATAGAGATCGTTCAATTCTTTTCTAATGCTCATTAATAAATGATATCAGAACATATAGAGAAGTCTAAGCACTATCTGTTAAAGACAAGTACATGTACCTTCGCGAAGTTACCGAGTCCGGCCATCTCAAGGAAAAGATTAGGACATAGGGGAGAAAGAACTTCCATGCCAGTACCAAAATCATACAGCACATCAGCTGCAGAGACAATTTTACAAATGAGAATATTGATCAAGTTGAAGATGGTATTACCTTGTTTAAAATATAGAAGGCGCTAATGGCACAATAGTGACACAGGAGACTGATATATCCTGTTAAAATACAAACCTAAAATCCTCCAACGCTTAGGCTCTGAATCCATTCTAGCACCCAAATTGCTGCATATAAGCTTTCCCACATGCTGCATCCCATCCTTTAGAATCTGTGTCGAGAAAACATATACCAAAATATCTTCAAACACCCCAATAGGCCGAAACTGGTGCCACTATATGATTATAACTTACCCAACTCACGACAGTCGCCTGAGCCGGGGTAGGCCTCAATCCTGCAGCAAAGAGAAGGGACTGCAGAGGAGTTAGCAAGTAATGCTAAAACTCGCAAATATGCACAAAATCACCAAAATTGACATGCCATCAAACTAGGATGGTCTGTTCAGGCATCGCAGATAGACCTGAGTTGATAACACAGAGAGAGCAGCACTTGAGAGGTGTTGCAGAGCCCTAAATTGTGTGTACCTCAAATAACCTTCGTTCACACTGTATAAAATCAGAATCGAGAAAGACATTTTACAATTAGCCCAAGGCAATCTTCCTCTTAAACAGTGAACAGAAACAAAATCAGACCTTTTTTTTTTACCTGTAGGGGTATCCTGAAGGAAAGAACTTGTTCAGAAAGGAATCGACCACCCTATGAGCAACGGGTCTCGAGTCATCGAGCAATTTCACCTGACATCCATCCCCACATGTTTCACGCTCCGAATCAGTCGACCGGAAGAACAGGCACCACATTCAAGAAGAAATTAGCGTGGAAGTCGGACGAAGTCGGACTCTAAGACCACGACTTACGGAGAGTTGACCATCGGGCTGGAATTGGAAGCGGCGAGAGACGGAATCTGAGGTCTCGATCCAGTGGACGGGGCCTGCTTCGTGCCATCTGAGCTGAAGCTGGGGCTGAGGCTGGGCCTCCCCCGTCGTCTTCTTCTGCATTATCTTGTCCTGATTGAATTGATTTCAAGAATTGCAACGGATGAACAACGGTTCAGCAGCGTAGATAGAAATGGAGAGAGAGAGAGAGAGAGAGAGAGAGAGAGAGGGGCAAGGTTATGTACCAGCAACTTCATGAGTTTTCCCGAAGTTGGTGGAAATCGGAAAAACCAAACCAACCAAGGAGCCGATGAGGTTTTTGAAAGGACGAATGTCGAAAAATTTATCGGTAATGAAATATATAGCGGTGGAAAAACGACCCGGCCCATAAAATAAAAAACCTAACGGGTAAAGTCAACAATCCAACCGGCTCGACCTGGTTCGAGTCATCCAGCCTAAGGTTTTGACGAATAGTTAGGCGGACGGCGGATAGCCCTCTTTTGAGCATAGACCCTCTTTAACCTTAATGTTTGCATCTTGGGTTCCTTACTTATTATTTATCGAATTTAATTTAGAATAGCCACTAACTTTATTCTAAGCTAGGTTAGAAGCTGAACAAAGGGCATGCAAGCCTGCCTTACTTCTATGAACTAGAAATTTTGAATGGAGGGACTCGATTAATTTAATTTTACTTAAAGTCCATTATCAGTACATTTTCTCTTTTAGTAGAACATTGTTTCATGCAATTTTATTTTGATCTTTACTCCTAAATATATAAATCTACATTGCCATGCATAAGTGCTCAAATAATGAATTTAACAATCAACAATAAAGATAAAGAAAAGCGAAAAAGAAAAACGACTCGAGCCATAAAGGACCTGAGGCGGCTTTAGATCAAGTTAACGAGTGATGCATCTATTTTTTAAAACAAATCTAATGAATAAAACAGGATTTTTTCAACATACGACTCTCGCAACTTACGGAGAGCCTTGACTTACACATCTCCTTATCATTTTTTTTCCAATTGGTAATGTTTGTGTAAGTTTGAATAATTAAGTATGTCCCGTCTAAATGCATGTATGCTGAAATTTTTTGAAAAAAAAAAACTACTAGGCATATAAGTAAAGCAAATAATGAAAATACAACTCGATAGAGTTTGAGTTTTCTTTGTTCCAAAAAAAAAAACTCGAACCTCATCGGGCATAAACCAGCCCGAGGCATCTTGGGTAATAATAAAAAATAGCCTCATAACCTAGCTTCGTTAACGCCATAAGGCAAGAGCAGTGAGCGAAATAAAAAATCTAAAATTATAATCTACCATATATATGTGATGTGTGCGACATGATCTGGTTTCTTCATTAACCGCATCAGAGCAATCATCTTCAAATGGGTAATGAAATGTTGTCTTAATATTCGTTTGTCAAAAAACCTAGGTGAACTCCTATCTCTCCCAGGCTGTGCTTTTTCGACTGTGAAGAAGTATCATCACGAGGTTTGTGATAAAATTTTTTGGATCTCCCTCTCTGACTCATCACGAGGTTTGTGATAAAATTTGTTGGATATCTCTCTCTCTCTCTCTCTTATGATGACAAAAATCACACAGGAGCATAATCCTTATTATGTCGGGACACGTCAGTTTGAAGTTGCTATTGTTGATTGTTTGTCCATATGAATTCGCCGAACTCATAATCATCGGAGTCTTTCATCGGCGTGCACTCTCTCTCCCTCTCTTCGTTATCATGGCTGTCTTTAGACATTGATTGCAACTTTTATTTTAGCTGATGTTGCCTAAAACGTAGTTGTCTTCACATTTGTCGGTAGAATTTGGCTAGCGCTCCAAATATTCACAACGAACTTTCATCTTTGTCCATTTTAAGGAACAACACTGCTGCATGTGCGTATGTATAACTTTATTCATCTTCGTGGAGAGAGACAGGGCTAAGCGATTCTGCATGAGTACTAAATCAGAAAATGAGAAAAGTTGAGGCTACGGGATGGAGAGAGATAGAAATTTAGGGTTCATTTGTTTTGATTAAAAATATTTTCCTAAAAATAATTGTTTATGTCAATTAATATAATTAGTTAATGAAAAATATTTTCATTATTAATAATAATTTTCATAGATGATAAAAAAAACTTTAAAATTATTCATTTTGTGCGAAATAAATACACATTTAATCATCTTTCTAACTCATGATACGGTTGCTAAACCGGGGTTGATAAACTATCTGGTTGGCATTCATTTGTAGACGATGCATTTAGTTGGAAATTTGTTTGTGAACTGGTTATTACTGCCAAAATTTTCAAGCGGGTAATGAAAGACGCGATCAAGAGAAATAAAGTAAACAGAATAGACATACCGAAACTAAGGCAAACTCACGAAACAACGGTTGTCGTTTGTGTATGGTTGTGGTTTCAAAACCACAATTATTAGGTCAACTTGTACCTGAATATCAATTTTTTGAGGTAAAAAACTTAACTGTCTTGAGGTAAATAATGAAAATAAGATTGCCAAACTAATCAAATGATCTAAATGAAATTTTTTTTAAAAATGTGGAATGGGTTCATGGATTTGGATTTTAAACTAGGGGGAACGATGGTGGTTCTAAAACTTGTTTTAATAATGCATTTGAATTCTAAAACATTCATTTCATGTATTGAAGATAGAAATTTTGTCACCATCCTCTATAATTCTTCCCTTAGTTTCAAAAGAAAGGTAAAAGATAATATTTGTTTGATTTGCACCCTCTAGTGGATGATTGGTGGTATATATTATAATTTTAAAGTAACTACTTTTTATGGTTTATGGCGATTGCATTTTGTCAAGTAACTTCCGTGATTGCCTCCATGTTCCTATAACTCCACAACTCTTGCACCCATGGTCTCGAATGATTGCCCTTGCCATATGCGAACTACTCCATGATCTTCTATGGTGTACCAATGGTTGTCCCACGATCCTGCTTTTAAGCAATAACTATTTTCTCCAAAAATGTGTTCCCTTGACCTTAACCGTCTTGCCGATTTTAAGTTTCAAAATGTCCCTCCAATAATCATTCATCGTCGATGCTCATCTTGGCTGCTATCACGGTCATCGTATTTTGATAATTAGATATGTAGCATTGATGAATACCAATGTTGATTAACACATGGTGATCTATATATTTGTCAATAAGTTGGCATATGTGCAATGGCACTCATATGCCATGCACGTGATTTGTCCATATTCATGTGCTATTTGCATGTTTATTTTTGTTCGCATGCTAGGCATGTGTTTATTGATGACCATATTATTTTTGGTGTGAACACATTTATCACATTCAAAAATTTTAAAATCCATTAGAAGATTACAATACAGTTCTACACTCAGTCAATCTAACAAATACATTATTATTGCTTAGAACCTTGAAGAAGATGCCAAATTAAAGAAGAAGTTCATTCGATTCTTTGCATTTGCCAAGGGACGAACTTGATTTCAACGTTTCCCGTCACTGGAGTCTTTCACGCTCTTCTTCTTCCAACAGTTGTGACGCCAATTACACTAAAATGGTGGAAGAAGTAGCACCAATGTTCTCAAGATAAAAAATCCTTGAATTCCTCGCGCCAGGAGACGCTGTAGAGGGGCAGTCACTGCTAAGTACATCATGCAAAGATGTTTAGCACCGGTTAGCAGATCAAATTGCCAATATGAAGATGGAGAATTTTCACAAACAGATACTGCTGATACTTTGCCGCCCCAATGTGGACCTCGAGGGAATTAATGGATTGCTAGGCAGCACAAATAACCCTCGTGACATATCTTTGAAAATTGGTGCTATCCGTCATGTCAGGCGTCGAAAATCTGGGGAAGTGTGCAAAAGTAAAAATAGTAAAAATAGCCTATGTCATTGATTTCAAAGGAAGTTGGGATGAGAAATTGCATCTAATGGAATTTGCTTACAACAATAGCTTCCAATAAAGCATTGGTATGGCTCCATTTGAAGCTTTATATGGCAGGAATTGCATAACTCCTATTTGTTGGAATGAAGTTGGAGAACAAAAGTTGACAGGGCTAGAATTAGTTCAAATTACTTTAGAAGCTATAAAGACAATACGAGGACGACTTAGGATAGCTCAAAGTCGACAAAAGAGCTATGCAGACAAACGCCGTAGACCTTTGGAATTCGAGATAGGTGATCATGTATTTCTAAAAGTGTCACCTATGAAGAATGTGTCAAGGTTTGGAAAGAAAGGAAAATTGAGCCCAAGATTTATAGGACCTTTTGAAGTACTGGAATGGATTGGGGAGTTGGCATATAGAATAGCCTTACCACCAAAGCTATCCAGTATACACGATGTTTTTCATGTGTCTATGTTAAGGAAATATGAGCCGGATCCAACTCATGTGCTAGACTTTGAGGTACTAGAAATAGATGAAAGGATTAGATATATAGAAGAGCTTGTACAAATTTTGGATCGAAGAGAACAAGTGTTAAGAAACAAGACTATATCTTTGGTTAAAATTTCATGGCGATACCATGATTCAAAGGAAGCAACCTAGGAAAGTGAGAAAGAAATCAGACATAAGCATCCTCAACTCTTCAAATGAGTAAGGTAAGATTTCAATTTCGAGGACAAAATTTTCTAAGTAGGGGAGAGTTGTGACATCCCGAATTTCACTGATCCTATTAGTGTAATCAAATTGTTAGGAGCTCGGATTATTTTAAATCGGGCCAGAAAGCAAACCCGATGGACCGTGAGTAATGTGTTGGCTTAAGAAGTTGGCGGGCCACACGAATTGGGCTTGATAAGCCGAATGAGAGATTATGGGCTTGGACTTGGCTTAGAGCAGGCCAAGACTTGGATTTTTTAGAATGGTGAAATAAGTTTAGTGGGCCATGATTGTCATAGAATAAGCCTATTGGGCCAAAGACGGGTATTTAGGCCCAAGTAATTTCATTTCCGATTAAGTTTATAGATTATAGTTAGGATAATTTGATTAGTGATTGTAATGCTAATGTCGATTTCTAACTTTAGCATTTCTTGTGATAAACTCCTCATAGATTAACACTGAGTTGTTAATATGTCATATGATTTCATGAATTTGCATAATTACAAGAGAAATGAAATTAAGTGAAAAGCATTAGAAACTAATAAACCGACTAACGACACGGATTAGAGACTAATTGATATCGAATGCCATATGTCAGAAGAAGTCGTGCATGAAGGCCACGGCCCCCTCCTCTCTTCTCCCTTCTCTCTCTCTTCTCCCACGATTTTCTCCCCCCAAAACCGAAATAGCTGAAGGAGAAACATAATCATTAGATTTGCTAATGACTAAGCTACCCTAGGGATTAGACTTATAGCTCTATTTCCCCTCATAACTCTCGCCATCTCTTCTCTCTCTCTAAAGCAACCGAAAACTTCTCTCTTCTTCCCCTCTCTCTCTCTTGGTCGAGCAGTGAAGAACTAGCAGCACTCCATCGATCTTTCTTCTTCTTGCGCGAGAATAGGTGCTGATCTTTGAAGAGTTTTGAGTCATCAAGTAGCTGAACGAAGGTAAGGAAAGATGAGCCTCTAAACTAGATGTTATCCACTGATTTTATCAAGGAACTTGTGGAACTAGCCGAATGGTGGAGGATTAGGTGTGATGTTGCTGTTTTGTGTTGGATTGAGCTAGATGAGCTCTAGATTGAGGCTATAAGACATTGCATGTTGCATTAGAGCCTTGCATGTTTCGAAACTTGAGAGTGAGTGAGTTGTGATTGTCGAGTAAGGTGCAGTGGTGGTTGCCGAGTGAGGAAAAGTGATACATGTTGCGGTAGATGAGTTGAAGTGCGAGTATTTGTTTTGAACTGAGCTGTGAAAGGTTCTATGTAAGTAAAGATCTACTATGATTATCCTTAGATGCTGTGGAAGAGTGTCGAGATACTACAAGAGAGATTGGTAGAGAAACTAATGGTTTAGTTGAGCTAGAGATTAAGAAAACGGTGCAAAACATTCCTGTTCTAGAGAAATATAGATGGAAAGCCTTTTGTTTTGTGTCGCCTTGATTTCTAATGATGAAGATAAGGAAAAGAAAAAGTTTATTTAAGAGAACATCCGTTAGATTAAGTTCGACTTCTAGTTATAGCCAAATGGATGCAAAAACATGTAGGTGGGAGTAATTCTCCTTGAAACAGTAAGCTGTATTGTAGGAGACAGCAAGACTTTTGATGATTTTATGAAATTTCTGTAATTTTCTAGATAGAATTGGACCTCAAACCCTTGATGAAAGTTGTAGGAAACATCCTTAGGAATAACATATCAAATCACCCCATACGATTCCCATTGCCTGATCCGCCGCTAGCCTTGAATATGAATCCGCTGTTGATTTTTGAAATTCACTCTATATAAGTATGAAAAGAATGAGACAAGCTCTTACTTTTTTTTTTTTTTGGGACCGTAGGAGACAAGCTCTTACTTGATGGCAGGCAAATAGAGGGGCCTTTTTTCGGTCATTCACGTCCTTCCAAAAGAGAACGAGCGGAGTGGAGCAAGTAATCGAGTAATAATCCCAATTTCCATCTTGCTTTTCGTGAATTCACAACTTCTCGTAACACCCTGTCCTCTTTGTCCAGCATTACAAGCTACAATAAAATAAATGATGACATAGCTTAAAGTTTGTGGAAAATTGTGTAAGTATGGCTCGTAAAATGGTATGTTTGTTTCTACCAAAGAAAAAAAAATGATATGTTTGTTTCATTAAAAATTTCGGAATAATGAAAAATATTTTTTATCAAAATTTTTTTTTAAAAGAAAAACAGTTAGTTTTCATTTATTTTATGTTTTAGGAAAAGTGTTTCCCTTTTTGTCAAGAAAAAAAAATTTCTTCCCATCTAAATGGATTGTTTTCAGTTCATGGACAATATCTTCATAGATCGATTAATTTTTTTTTCGTTCAAATACTGAATAGTTGGAAAATAATTTTCCGAGAACAGTTTTCTTGTCATGAAAGTTAAGAGGAGAAAGATGCATCAATCTCCCAAGACCATATAACTCACAAAAGTAATTATCGGACAAGAAACTTTTAGAAAATGAACGAATTGACATCGACCAACTTGACAAGATCATAGAGAGTGGGAAGCATTGCCGGTGCTAACTGCTATGTTTGAAATTGGATTGACTGGAACAGGATTTTCATTTGACCTGTTAGGTTAATAAGAGAGTGCTTTGAATGTGATGAAGAAAGTCGTTGAATGTAGGGAGGCAAAAACTAGTAAATTATGGTTCATAACTAAATTACGCTAATTGGTTGAAAAGGTAGTATTTTAGTTCAACTTTGATTTTCAACATGGGCACTATTGAAACTTAATGATTATTTTTCACTTGCTGTAACTACAATTTTTCAATTGATAATAAGAATGCATTAGATTTGTAAAGTACCGTGAGGTTCATATATCTCGTATTATAACAATACATATGAGAAGTCACCTCTAACAGTTTTGGCCAAAACTCTGGGAAGTGAAGATCCATTCGAATGCACTTTTGACATTTCCAATATAGATCCCACAAAAATAAACATGGATCAAATTCTTGCACATCTTACCAAAACTAATCAGAATTCACAGCACCGAAGAAGGTACTGACAAAACATTCCTAATTCAAGTTTTGCTCAGAAGTCTAAGACAAGTTTTATAGAAGTCCATCTCATTGCATAGTTCTATGAAGCCATTAAAACCCACCAACTCTTTCCACTAATATGAAAGATCATAGGAGATTGAGACTTGAATAGAAAATAATAATGATCAACGAGGAGCCACAACTGAGCCATGGATTGGTAACACAGGATCATGTAACTGGCATCACAACTTGCATTTTCTTGACTTACAAATATGTAATACAAAGCTCAACCACTCCAAAATGCAACTCCCCCAAATGAAAAGGCCAAACTTAAAGATGAGGAAAAAAAATAAAAAACCTCAGCTGCTAAAGGAGATCAGATGTTCAAGACAATAGAATCTATAACAGACCTGAAGATTTGCAGGATTATTTCCGACATAAACTTGACTGTGTCCAAACTCCAAATCTCCCATTCCTGGTATCGATCTGTAGATCTAGGACCTCGCCTCCTCCTCTGCCGCTTCCTCATTCTCTCCAGACATCTCTTCCAATGACTTGCCCTTGGACTCAGGCACCAAGAACGTAAACAGGAGACCCAGGAAGTTGACCACTCCCAACAAGATGAGCGAGTTCCGGACCCCGATGCCTGCCGTGTAGCCTGCATCCACCTTGGTCTTGTCCTGGCTCTGTGCCAGGTACAGGAATCCGAATGCACCCACGATCGCCCCAAGCTTTCCTGCTGCTGCAGATATCCCGTGGCAGGTCGACCGCAGCCTGGCAGGGAAGATCTCTGCCGGGACCACGAAAGTGGTGGCGTTGGGCCCAAAGTTGGCGAAGAAGAAAGTGAGTGAGTATATCGCTACAAACCCGATGCGGTTTTCCTTGTGCGTCCAGTGGTTGTATGGGATAGCGAGTGCGAACA
This sequence comes from Eucalyptus guilfoylei, assembly GCA_016097605.1. Lineage (NCBI taxonomy): Eukaryota > Viridiplantae > Streptophyta > Magnoliopsida > Myrtales > Myrtaceae > Eucalyptus > Eucalyptus guilfoylei. The sequence continues at coordinate 38,906,435 of CM027861.1, forward strand.
TGAATATCGTCATGAAAGCGAAGCCCATCAGCTGGATAGCGAAACGCCCCATCCTGTCAATGAAGGCCACGGTGAACCAGTACCCAGGGACGGTGCTGCACAGGGCAATAAGTGTCTGCGCCCGCGCAATCCTGAACACCTCCTCAATTGCGTTCATGGTCTTCGCCGCAGGGATCCACCCAATCGCGCTGAAGATATCCTTCTGGAACAGGTTCTGGCTGTAGAATGCAATGTCGAGCAGGAACCAGGTGGAGGTCGTCCCAAGCAGGTGGAGGCCATGGCGTTGGAGGAACTGCTTGGTGAACAAGCCAAATCCACCGGCCTCACCCTGGGTCAGCTTCTCGATCTTGGTCTGCTCGGCCTCGAAGTCAACTTGCAAGACCTTGGACATGTCCGTTGCGGCCTGCTTGGCATTCTTAGCCACGAGGGCAGTGTAGCGGGCGGTCTCCGGCATCTTCATCCTCCAGTAATAGGTGAGCGCCGCTGGGATCGCTCCCACCATCAAGATGATCCTCCAGAGATAGTCAGCCTGTGGAACAGTTGAGCCGAGCGGGTCCACCTCATAAGCCGGGACGTCATACTTGGCCTTGAAGGCCGTCGACGCAATGATCGCGAAGATACCACCAGCGAGGATCCCGAAGCCCTGCATGGCAAAAACGGCAGCGATGAAAGCACCTCGGGTCTTCTTATTTGCATACTCAGACATGATTGTGGCCGACAGCGGGTAATCACCACCGATTCCGAAGCCAAGCCAGAAGCGGAAGAAGCACAAGGTGGCCATCACCGACTTGGCGCTGTGCCCAAATGAGAGGCCCGAGGCGACGGAGCATATGACCATGAGCAACAGGGTCAGGCCATAGACCTTCTTTCGGCCCAACTTGTCACCGAGCCACCCGAAGAAGAGCTGGCCGGCAAGGGTTCCACAGAGCGCCACACCATTGACGGCTGCCGAAACATTAGGAGGCAGAGTGCCAGGCTTTGCCGCGCCATCAACATGGTAATAGATGCGGCCGAGCAACTTGGTGACAAGGGAGATGCAGAATAGATCGTAGGCATCGGTGAAGAAACCCATCCCGGCTATGACGATCGTGGTGAAGTGGTACCATTGGGTCTTTGCGACATCGAGGGCGTTGAGGACTTCCAACTGTTGGCCCGCCATGGCCTTCGACTCTCTCCGCTCTCTTCCTCTGTGAATAATTTCAGGATCGACAAGAAACAACTATGAGCACTTGCACTAACCGGCCACAGATTAATCATGTTTAGCCACAAGCCAAGACCGTCAATAATTGCACAAGATTAGGCAGGAAAAAAGAGAGCAAATTCTCATTCGAGTATAAAACTCGAATGGTCAACTCAAGCAACTGGGGCAGGTTCGACTGCTCGGCCGCTGCCTCATGAAACGTTTCCACAGGCAGCATAATGAGAAATTGAAATTCGACGGGCAAATTGACTCGTACACATGTTCATACATGTTCATATATGGGAACGAGCTCCAGGATACCCAGTCAAAAGAAAAATAAATTTGAAAAGAACAAAGAAGTAAAGACAAGCCTTGGGATCACATTACTTTTTGTTAGGGTCAATGCAATCGGAACAGGAACGCCATAGACGAATAAATAGCCCTCTCGAACGGCACGGTGCACCAGGCCGAGGAGTCATTATCTTATGCCATTTTGACACCCAATTTTGCAAGCACAATTTGTTGTCGTGATGCGTTGCAAATACAACGCATCGTCCATAAATTGAATCATTGCTAACACAACTTTCCTAAAGAAATTCGGAATGCCACAGAGCATTCAGAATTTCATTATCAAAAAGTATATCTCGACTCAAGCAAGAAGAGAAAGATCTCCTTTCCATATCTTTTCCTTAAATGCCATTTACTTCCTTTTTATACGCGAATCCAAATCTGCCCTTTTATCAAGGCAATAAACGACGAGTTCTTGATCTCCTTTACGTATCTTTTTTTTTTTTTTTAATATTCTTTCACCGAAGACAAGTACAATCACAGAAATGATCTCTAATGGCGAAGAAAGAATTCCCAGATGACTGAAATATCAAGAAACTCATGTTTCCAGAGTCGTAGGGGAAACGACGACGATGCGCAACGACAATGTCATTGAGCTTTTTCTGGCCATACGAGACAAACCAACCAAAATAAACAAAAAGAAATTATATGCAAAGAATAAACGCGACAAAGACCGGCGTACGGAAACGCACGAAGAAGATACACGTGCTTATAAGATAATGATTCGTATTCGATCGAGAGAGAGAGAGAGGCTAACCTTGCTTTCTGTCTGGGGAAATGATAGAAAACGACGGAGGAGGGAGGGAGAGAGAGAGAGAGAGAGAGAGAGAGAGAGAGAGCGACAGGGAGATTAAACGTCCAGGGTTTTTGGTCGATAGCTTTGGGTGCTTCGTTTCGGGATGAGATGCGGTGCATTTATATGCGAAACGAGGTTTTTAACAGACCTGGGAATCTCCACAGCATATTCCGCCTCATTTTCCGCTCTTCCATATTTGGGACTTAATTTCTTTTATTAGATAGTAGGATATTCGAACATTCCTATTTAGATTATTTCTTACATAAATTCTGTCCGCACACAACAAGTAACAGGTAAATCCATATGATATAAAGCTTGACAATAATATTACTTTGAGTAGAAGACGTCGGGCCTCAAAATTTCGCCCACTCAAATTAACCGTTTAATGGCTGAATGAACTCTGACGTAAATAACTTTATGCCTAGAATATTTGAGAAAAGATTTACTATCATAAATGGAGATTAAACATTTTAGGAATAAAATCATTAATTATGCTCCTTATGATTTTGGATTCTGTTGAGAACATTTTAGGAATAAAATCATAAATGGGGATTAAACAATACTAGAGAGCACATCTCCAAAATTGCTCGGAAAGATAGATTAGTGCACAAGAGCTGACACAACCATCATATGACAGTTGAAACAAAGCAAGAAAAAAGAAGACATATAAAGGTCCCATCCATAAAATTGTAGGCATTGGGTCTCGAAATTTACCACACTCAAAATGAGCACACAACATTGTCACAAACTCTTTGAGATCATTAATTTTATCTATAGAATTATTCAAGAAAAAATCATTACTAAAATATAGTGGACAAAATGAATATCCATGTGGAATCTATCAATAGGAGTCCGCTCATAACTTTATTAGTGCAGCTTAGAGTGAAATCTACTTTGTTTTATTTAGATAATGTTAGACCTACCAAAATGGATAAGATAATTTAATTTATTAAGTGAAGGACAGTTTTATCAAATGTAGAATATGGAGTATTCTCGTTCAAAATCTCAATCATAACCCATCACACCTTAACAAGCAATTTACTAAAACAATTTTAATACACGTAACATTTGATATACACGTGAGATTCAGTGTGGAAATGGATTATTCTTGATTTGCAATTAAGCTATATCTTTGAAAAAATTATTTAATTGATCAATTGCAGCACATATATAATTGACACATGAAGAAATAAATTAGTCAGGTTTGTGTTAATTATTTATGGCCAGCAAAAAAGATGCACTTAGGTAAATTCCAAGAAAGAAGTGTCTTCCAATTGTTAAAGTTCTTCTCCAAGTGGCTAATTCTTTCTACCGGTGGACTTAGGGTATGCATGGTAACATTTCCGTTCCTCCGGATTTGTTCTTTTGTTCGCTCGAAATAAAAAAAGAATTAAAATTTGTTTGGTAAAATTTTTATTTCTGAGAACAATTTCTCTAATTTTTTTATTAGGGAATAGATTTGGAGTAAACGAGTAACAAAAAAAAAGTTGCTTCCGTTCACGAAAATAATTTTTAGAAATAAGTCAATTTTCTTTTTTATTTTTCTTTTGTTTTCTCTCTTCTTTGCGGCCACCTCCAACCGCCGGAGCCATTGTCATTGCCCGCTTGCGGCGCCGTCGTCCTGTTTCTTGTCGTCGTCGACCGTCGGCCGCCATCGCTTGTCACCGCACGCCGCCGTCGCTGCACAACTGCCAGCCGCCGACCGTCATCACATAGCCCATCGGCCGCCACTTCCCGTGGCCACCCGTTTGCCTCCGGCAAGAAGTGTTACCATGTGCTCCCTTAGTCAATATGATGTCAATCTCATCTCAACCCTCGCATTCATTAAGAGACGTTAGTTCGAGATAGACCGTTGTTTTGTCTCCATTAGGGTACGAAAAAGAGAAGAAAATGAAGCCTCCGCGTTGACACGTGAGACTTTTCGCTATTTTTCTCCCTTCTTTCGAGACAAACAAGTCAAAGCAAGAGCTGTACTTGTCAAAAAGGACGGCAACCTGGGCCCACGGAGGTCAAATTTCAATTTATTTTGTCCGGTTGGTGCTTCGAAACCTCGGACTCGCAACAAAAAGGAATAGGGGCCACAGGGCTCCGAATTTTTAAGTCTTCAGGGAATGAACTTGGCATATTCTTCCCTTCTGGAATTCCGTAGAGGTCCATTACTATTGAAATGGGAAATGGGATATAGATGTTTCTTCATTTTGGTTTTCAATATTATAAAGATACATATCCAAAATTCCCAACATAGTTCCTTGATCACAATAATTAGGGATGATCGGGTAGAGTCTAGACCTAGACCCTGTACCTGACTCTGTTATAATCGGTATCTCTTTTTTGAATCTTATACCTAACTCTGTTTGTATTGGACTTTATATCTGACCCATCCTATTTTTCTGGTCCGGTTTCAGGGTCAACCCTGTTTCCACTAGAACCTGTTTTTCAATATCCCAATATCTTCTACGACTTTAAATTTTATATTAATATGCGAGAAAATAACGTAATTCTATCAAAGCATTAAGTACTTGTAATAAATAAATATATGAACTTTTTGACTAAACGAAAAATTAAGTATCTACAGGATTAATTATAATGAATAAAACCATAAAGCAAAAGATTAACAATAAACATGGGTCTAATATTAGTCTTATTCCCACAACTACTATATGAAGTTACTTATTTATGTAAGTATAACTCCTCCTACAAAAGAGAAATTAGCCGAGCCAAGCCAATCCATGTGGTACACAATTCGTTCGTCGGACGGTGCGAGAGGGAGTCAATGAGGGAGGGAAGCAAGTAAGGAAGAGGAACGGCGAAGGAGGAGTACCGTGCATGTTTGAGAGAACCAAGAGGAAAAACGCCGTGTGATTGTGAGAGTAAGAATAGAAATAAAGGGAAAAAAAAAGGGTTTTGGACCTATACTTATAAAACCGGTTCCCAAACTGTTCCAAAACCGATCTGGGAACCGGTTCCTGGGTGGGTAATCAATTGGACTCAGTTCCCAGACCGGTTTAAACTGGTTCCGAATTTTGGGAACCGGTTCCCGGACTGGTTTCAACAGGAACTGGTTCCCGACCTTGTTTTCCGAGTGGACCAATCCAGTTCCTGGGTATACCCAGTCTGATTGCACACCCCTAACAATAATAACATTTTGATTTTTGACCTATGAGAAATGACTGTGAATCTTGTGTGTTAGTGGCAAGGATAAGTCGTGAATCTTTCCAAGATTTGGCCATGCACTAGTCATGGATTGATCAGGGAATGGTTGTGGACCAATCCAATGATTATGTCGATGGGCCCGAGCCATTCGGTCGTTGGACGACTGCCCGACTGTCAAGGTTGATCAACAAATGGTCACTCTCACCACGGATCAATCGACAATCATGAATCAATCCAAACTGTCATATCCGATTGCGGGTGATTTCGCTTGGTCATGCACCGACTATGTAGCATCGACATGGATATGCGGCACAACATGACACAACACACCGACCTGACACGCCGACATGTCATTTCTAAAAAAATAGAAAATTCTGATATGTTCCGTCATGTTATATATTAAATATATATTTTTATGTATAAATGCACAAATAACTAAATAATAATGAAAAAGAGCCTATAATTAATTTGTACTAAAAACATTAATCCTACATTTATTAATACTGTTCATTATTTTAATTTGACAAATTCAACTACATTCCATTACAATAATCCATAAAACTTGGAGAAAAAAACAAGCAATCCACATTCTATTATTAAATTTAACATTCAACAATAAGAAAAAAATCAATATTTCACCATCAAATATAACAATAAATCATTCATCCACATTATCTACTTTTTCTGAAAAAAGAACAAACTCCAATTCCAGCTTATCAATTGAAAGACTTGCAACTTTAAGCACTCCAACATCTTCAAACGTGTCAAATGCATCTCCACCAATATCCCACATCTTAATCTCTCCTTCTGCATATTATGGGTTTTTTCTTAATAGAAGACGAAGGTTGCTGTGAATGAAAATAAACTCTTTTGGACGTTTTGGGATCATCTTATTTCTTCTCACCAAGTGCATAAAAGAGTAAGTACTCCAATTTCTCTCAGCACATGATGAAGAATAAGGTTGTGTGAGAAGGTTTAAGGCTATACTTTGAAGATTGGTGCACATACACTATGATTAACCCACCAAGCCTTATGATTCATAGAATATTGATTTTGAATGAAATCACAATTTTTAAAATCCTCATTTGTACTTGCAAAATCTGCATACTCCAAATTTGCCTTGTTGTGCTTATCCAAGTTAGGAAAGTATTTCTTAAAGCATTTTAATTTTTCTTGGTTGATCTCCTTATTTTTATATGGAGAAACTCGAGTAGGATTTCATTGAGCTATTGATCACTATAGAACATTTATTTAATTAAATAAAATAAAAACAGAAAGCAATAATAAGTAAAATGAGTATTATATTATCATGTCAAAGAAAAAATAACTATTAAAGTAATAATCTCATACAAATTTAGAACTTACCTGGGATTTAAAGCATGTGCCAAGTAATAAAGTGGAGTACTGTTCATTGTCCAATGATTCACAATAATTGTATGAACTGTCTCATAAAATGTGGACTTCTCATCTAGCTTTTTCACTTCATGAGCATATATATTTTTCTTCACTTTTTCGATCATTGAATTCCACGTATCATAAACTAAGTGAAGACAAGGCTTGTCGGTGTCACAAATTCTAAGTATGTCATAAATAAGAGCTATGAATGAAAGTATATAATCAATTGAATCCCACAAAAAATCATCCAACACATTCTCCTTAACAAACTTAGCTTTTCCTTGATTATTATCTCGATATATATTTTATTTGTTATAAATCACCATGTTTTGAAGATCAATTTTTATTAACTTGAATTTCCTAAACATCATAATCATCAAAGCAAAATGCGTATCCACTATGTAAATCAACTTCAAGCTAACAAACTCATTGTATATTATTAATCTCATGGAATGATTCATGATGAAATGTTTGATATGCATAACTTTTTTGATAAAATATCTGAAATCCAATTACATTCCTCATAAACTACTTAATTGGTCTCCGTATTTTTTGTAGCACAAATATTCTTCAAAGCTAGATTAAAGGTGTGCACCACACAAGGTGTCCATATAATGGATAAAAATTCTTGCTCTGAGTTGTCCCACTCTCTTATAGTTTGAAGCATTATCCGTAATTACTTAAAACATATTTTCATGCCCAATTTCATTGATAACTTCTTTCAACAAATAAAAAATGAAATGCATATCATTTATTTCTCCTAGACAATCAACCGATTTTATAAACATTGGTTCTCCATTTAACACCACCATAAAATTAATAAGCGGTCTCCTTTGTGAGTCGCTTCATCCATCACTCACAATATTTATACCCTTCTGCTTTCACATGTTTTTAATAAATACACATAACCTATTAACATTTGCCTTCTCTTTTTGCAACAAAGTAGTTCTCAACAAATTATATTTCGGTGGTATATACTTAGTAATATTATGATTAGCGGCATAAGTGAAAGCGGATTGAAAGTTAGGATTTCTTGCTAAGTTAAATGGCAAGTTCGCCGAATAGAACATCCTAGCAATCTCACAATCTAGACATTCTCGTTGAGTCATATTGAATGCATCCTCAAGTGATTTTCCATTCCCACTTCAAATTTTCCTTTATTTGGAGTTAAATGATGAATTCATTCCATCACCACCGCCACTAAGCGAAAAACTAAAAGGGGCAAAGGTACATATCTAGGTGCAATACTCATTAATTTAGTATTGACCTCTTCCTCTAATCTTTCCATCTCCAAAAGAGCATTTTTTTTCTACTTTTGTGCATTTTTTTTAATTCCTTTTCCACTTATCATTAACAAATGACCCCTCACTCTTGTGTATGAACTTTTGAAATCTTTTTGATAAAAATTGGATCTCTAAGACAAGTTTCTTCCCGCATCGCTATGATTAACCAACTTAGTAACATACCTCCATAATGGTTGTTTTACAACTTCATTTCTATAGGTGGGTGGTTGAGTACTCGAAGTGCTACTAGCCATGTTTGAATTTGAAGACATTCTACAAATAATAATAATAATTACAAGAACTATAAGTTGAATATATACTACAAGTAAATGTACTGATAAAAAAAAACAAATTTAAACATATATAATATAAATACATCCATAGAAATAAGTTATTAGCAAAAAATCGATGACCCGATAACATATTAATAAACCAAACTCAGATTGTACAATCTTCAACAATAAAGTTATAGAAAAAAATTGCAAGTTTTTTTAACCAAGGAAACAAATGGGGTACTAAAAAGTGCATTTTTTCCATAGCCAAGGTAATAGCATAAACCATCCAAAGTGGACAAATCATATAGCGAAGCAACTTATTGGCATGAAAGATCATCTATTTGAGGGACCCTAGATGCTCGGATTCTATTACTATGACAAGTATGCATGCTCTTCTTTGAATCATCCAAACCGTAGCATGTAATAACAAGCTTGGAGTAGGAGGATGTTGATGAGCATTATGAGGGAAAATGCCACTTGACCTAGAATTGAAAGGAACTATCAATTAAGGTTACTCCTGCATCAAGATTAGAACAATATGGGATAGAAGCTTTAACGTGAGGAAAACTTGCAGCACTGGAAAGAAGAGGGCCTGTCCTTTGGGTAGATTTGAGTGAAAAAAACTAATATGCTTGATAAGATTGAGAAAGATAAAATCTATTGACTACATGGAGAAAATTACAGCAGCTCAAATTTGAAAAGAAACATCCCTCATTAAGGATATTTCTGTCTATTGATTCTCTCCCTACATTTTCATGCCGCAATCTACCTATCACCACCTACCCATACTCGAATAGAATTCCACTAAATCATGAAAAGAAACAAAAAGATACAGATCCTAGTGGAGATGAGGAGGACCCTAGATATGTCTGTCAAGGAGCTTTGGTTTACTATTGGCAAAACCATAGTGGGAGCTATAACAAACTATGTACTCTGTATAACAAACGAAGGAAGATTGGTACTAACCGACCCAAATCCCCTTTCCCTGAACGACAGCAAAATGGCAGCAGCAATGACTAGCAAATAACATAGATGATGGCGTAACAACAGTAACAAACGACAACAAAATAGTGGTAAACAATAGCAAATAAAACTGTGACATCCTTAATTTGATCCTGATTTTCAGAGTAGGATTACAATGAGGATTGGTAGACCATGAAAACGGCGAAAAGGCCACTTTGGGGGTGAAAACTAGATTTTTCATTTGCGAGATATAAAAGTTTGCAAAAGTGGAAATGGGCCACAAGTGACAACCTAAGTGGGCCCTAGCTCACATTGGGCAGCCTAATGGGCCCAAGCCCACCATGGACGGCCCAAGTGGGTGGCCCAAGGGCCTCATACCCAAGATGAGCAACCCAAAAGAGCCCATGGGCCACCCAAGCCCAAGGTCATTTCAAGTCCCTTATTAATGATTCACGTGCGTGAATAGTGCATGAACAGTTGCCAAGGATGGTGAAATTAACATTTTGCCCTTCTAGCCTAATAAAACAAAAATTATGTGCATAAAAAAGATGTTGGGCATTCAAGGGTGAGGAGGAGAGAGAATATGACATCATCCCTATCCTATTTACCCTATTTCTAGCTTAGGCATGATGGGTGCATTTAATGGGACTTTTTTTTTTTTTTTCGGTCGATATTAAATGGGACTTGAAGGAGAAGTTTTACAAGAAGCAATCCTGGCCCTCCATTATTTTCTTGGGGAACAAGCATCTTGGCCATCCATTATTTTCTTGGGGAACAAGCATCTTGGCCATCCAATGACTTTTTTTCCAAAGAAACCTCGAACAAAACCAGCCCAGTACCTTCAGGGAATACCGTTCCCTTCATCACCTTTGTAACGAGCTGTGACGTCCCAGAGCGTCACGTACTAAGCGCAAGCGGAATTAGAATTATTATCATCTTATTGTCTTACCTAACTTGTAATCTCCTTTTGATATAACCCATAGCGTTTACCATTGAAGGTTAGCATGTATAACATGGATTATTTAAAATCTCAAGTTTATATTATGAGGTCATCTTACAATCATTCTACCTTCAATTCAAGCATTGACCAAATCATTCATGCACATAAACAAGAACACGAGAAACTTCATTACTTCATATCATCATCAGGGCTTACAAAATTTATCAACCTGGACTCTTTCCATGTTCATCGCCTATATATATACAACATGTACATAACAAAAGTAAGGCGTAACACAAGTCAGGGATAAAGGGTGAGGGTGTCTACTCCACGAGTTCCCACACAAGCCCGCATCTAACAAAAAACAAAAGTTAGTCAGCTTCTACACGGTCCAAGGCGTCTAGGCGCCGTCCATACCCGCTCCAGGTCCTCCTGCTCCAAAGGGTAAAGGTCCGAATATCTCCCCTTCATGGTTGATAAACCATGCCACGAACGTCATCGATGTCAAGACTGCACTACCGTCATCCAGCCATATAGTCGCCTCATATCGGGAGAAAATCATGTCAATGTCGGGATCATACACGTCGTGAAGAGAAACATCAAGACTCACTACCGCCCCATATCGAGCAATTTGCGGTACATCCATGCTATCAATCTGAAAATGTAAGGTATGAGCAAACAACCTTGCCTTGAGTAAAGAATGATAAAACTCTAACTTAAACAATCCACAGTCATCAATATTGCAAGAGAATCATCAAACATTTTAGGATGCTAAAGGAAGTAAATCACAAGTATAAACAATTGGATATTAACACATTATGTATATAATCACCTTATAAGCATCCATTTCTATGCTTACCTTTCTCAAGCTCAATCTCATATCAAGATGCAATACAACAATAATAAATGGACTCACTCGCCAAGTAAAATAATATTTAATGAACATATGATCCACCCTCGATCAATCACTAACCGGAATTCAACCGTCCGATCGAGTCACTTTCGGAAGTTACCTTATCCGAACTTCCACAATATTTCTATCATGGGCATCTTACTCCAAGGCATCTTAGTATCTCTCAACCGAGGTCCTCCCAAGACCACTCAGCAAGGGGCATCTCACTCTGAGGCATCTTAGTATCACACAACTAAGGCATCCTTGATCAAACACAAGGGCATCTCACTCCGAGGCATCTCGATATTTCTCTACCGAGGCATCCAAGACCACTCAGCAAGGGCATCCCAACTTCTGAGGGGCATCACCGGTATCTCTCTACCGATGGGTTCATTCACTCTTTTAAGCACACATTTCACACCACCACACCTTTGATTAATGCAATTATCGTATGCAAAAGAAAAGACTCCAAATTATCTAACTATATATCTAACTCTCATGAACCTAGCACACGTGCGTGTCCGAATTATAAGATAAAACCCATTACGACATGTCCCATACCATGCCGAACAAATATTTATCCCATAATCAAGAACTATGCACCGCACTCATTGCACACGCATGATACTATATGCACTTATATATCTCAAATAAGATGTGATACTTATTTTTACACAACTAACATCTATTATGAGGTTTATTAGACTCTACGTGCATCACAAAAGCCTAATATAAAAGACACAGCATCTAATACATGTTCTCGGGTCCAGACAGTTTACTAGCTAAATGTACAGTTTCGGTTTCGAACACAGAAGGTATATCAATTCTTGTCAAAATACTACCAAATTTTAGTATGTTAAACTAGAGACATAGATTGACATTTTCTGTGAAGAAACTTAAGTCTAATTCTCACTGTATTAAGAGTAACAATTGCCATAATCTTTACTAGTACTCTGTACCGACATCCAGATTCTTTATCTACAAAGAAAGTTGTTTCACTAGCCAATTCTTATCCATTTAATCTCAAATTTTGACATGTTATTCCTTAAGATGTTTTCTACAATTTTCATTAAGGATTCGAAGTCCAAATCTAACTAGGTAAGTACAGAAAATTCGTATAATCAGTAAAGGTCAAACCGTTTCTCACAAAACAGTATACTAGTTTTTACTAAGTCCACTTCTATCTCTACGTTTTACATATTCGTATGGTTGTAGTTAAGTATCTAATTCAATCTTATGGATGTTCTATCATGTAGAATGGTTTCTTTCTTATTTCCATTGACATACATAAAGAAAATAACACAGAACAGAAGACTCCATAACCGTTTTCACCTAGAACAGAATAGGTACACGATTTCCTTTGCTTCTAACCCAACTAAACCACTTATCTTTTCACAAACTTCTTCTACAATACTTCAATGCCTAATCACAGTAACTTAAGACACCTTCGGCATGTCTTTCTCTAACAAATAATCAATCCACATCTCGGCTCGAAGTATAAATGCATCCATGAGTTCACTCATCACAGTATACACCATATCCATCCACTCGGCATCCATTTCATCACTTCACTCAGCAAAACAGCATGCTCACACTTGGATTTCGAAACATGCAAGGCTCAAAAACAACATGCAATGGCTTCTACCTTTAATCTAACACTTACTCAGCTTAGATTAACCACAAAACAGCAACTACAAACTAAATCCTTCACTGTTTGGATTGACCCGCAAGCTTTCTTGATAAAACAATGGATAACTTTCAATTTAGAGTTGTATCTTTCCTTACCTTGCTTCAGCTACTTAACAACACAAAGATGCTTCAAGATCAACACCAAAATCTCGCATGCAAGAAGAAGAAATCGCTGGTTTGCTTCTGGTTCTACCGCTCAGCCGAGAGAAAAGAAAGAAGAAGATGAAGATGGGTTGCTCGGTTTTATATAGAGAGAGAGAGAGGGGGTTTACGAAACTTAAGGGAGAAGTAGATCTACATAGCTAATCCCTAGGCTAGAGTAATGATGAGATTTTACTAATGATTATGTCTTCTTGAATTGATGGTTTCGGTTTCTAGAGAAAAGAAAACCGTGGGTGTTGCATGCAAGAAGAAAAGAGAGAGAGTGATGTCATGGCCTCCAATTTTGATCTCTCAAATTTAATTTGTCACTCAAATCAATTAGTCTCTAATGTTTTTCAATTAATTACCTTTTGTTTCTACTTGCTTTCAATCCTCTTATAATTATACAAAGTCATGACATAACATATCGACTAGTCAATGTTAATCTATAAAGAATTCATCACAAAAATGCTAAAGTCAGAAATTTGATATTAACATTATAAACATTAATCAAATGATCATAACTATAATCTATAAAATAAAATCACTCGGGCCTAAATATTCATTTCCGGCCCAATAAACTTAATCTATAACAATCCGGCCCACTAAACTAAATCTACAAATCTAATAATTCCGAACCTTGGCCCGCTTCAAGCCAAGTCCAAGCCCATAATCTCTCATTAGATTTCTCAAGTCCAATTCGTGTGGCCCACTTATTTCTTAAGCCCACACATTTCTCAGATCCATCGGGTTCACTTTCTGGCCCAATCTACTTAATCTAAGTTCTTAATGATCTAATTACACTAATGAAGGTCGGTGAAATTTGGGATGTCACAACCTTCCACCAATGGTCACCTTGAAGTTGGTACGCCACCAGGGATACCTTCTCCACATCCGTGCAATTCAACAATGCAAAAATCTTTTCCATCTCATCTATCCATACCTCAACCTTCAAGGGGGTCTCCTAAATTAGCAAATTTGGATGGTTCAGCTTAAGGAATTATTCAACCAACCCTTGCATTCGGCATTTACCGCCATGTTGTTGCTGTTGAGGTTGTCTCTCCATCAAGGCTCCTACATTAGCAAGAGTCTGCAAAATCCCTTCCAATCTAGTCTCTATCCTCACAGGGGACCCGTGGCCGTCCTTCTACCGATTCCTCTCCCTCTTGAAGCACTAGCCATTATGCAAATTGGTCATTAGCCAACTAATAAGTAACATAAGTTACTAATACCCTATGAGTAACCGAGGTTCCTTATTCTTCACAAAACAACAATACATCGAGCACAAGCGATCAATGTTTTTGCGCTCACATCCTATCTTCTTCCACCGCTAGCACACCTTATCACTCCATAGTTAACTTATAGCTTTGATACCACAACTGTGACGTCCTGGCTATAACTCTAGACCCTCAATTATAATCTTTAATTTTCATTACGCAAGCGGAAGAGTATACATTTTTCATATAAAGAAATTTCACTTAAGAACAAATTTCATAATAACATGCTTCCATTTCATTCATCATAAGTAGGGATCATAAGAGGAAAACGACATATTGACAATTACAACATGGCAAAATACTCATCAAGATGACCCGAACAAAACATCTAGGAGAGGCCAAAAGGTGCCTAACTCCTCTACTCGGTAGTTTTCCTCATCCACTACATCCTTCCATACCATGCGCGCCTCCTACTCCATGCCTAGAACATCACCAAAGAATGGGGCTAAACAACCTCCCATTCAGGTTGAGACATACGGACACAAATCGCATAGGGAAAGGATTAAGACGTCCATCATCTATCCAGACAGTGCAAACATAACGAGTCAAAACAAGGCTAGAATCTCGATCTTCAAAGTTCCTATACACGCCATCTACCCGAATAGGCATGCCATAAGTCGCTAGGGGCATCACATTCATAGCTAATGATCTGAGAGGAAAAATAAGGGGTGAGCAACAATGCCCAATAAAGGCTAAAGCATGGCATTAAACAACGAGATCCTAGCTTTGCTCATTAGTGACCATAGCACAAACATAGTGAACCATCATAAACACGGACTACATCAAATAGGGCAGCATATGGTACCAATGATATCATGTGAACTAAACAAGCCAAAGTGAGTAAAGTGCATGAAGACTGCACCGCAACGTGCATACGAACTTCGTTCATGCATCACACGGCATACACTATCCCATTGATGCATCTCATGACACACACATCATCACACATACTCACATGCCTTGTTAATTAATTTCAATGAGTGAACATTTCATATCCACCCTCGAAACAGATTGAACCTAGGACACTTGCCGGATCCATTAGAGTCACTTCCAGGTCACTGGTCGGACTTCCTAGGGATGTTGGCCCTGGGCATCTCCCCCCGAGGCATCCTAGTGTCCAAGAGTCGCTCGCTGGACTTCTGGGGGATGCTGGCCTTGGGCATCTCCCTCTGAGGCATCCCAGTGTCCAAGGGTTCTTGGTTTTGTGACTTAAACTAAGGCATCTCAGACCACACAACTTGGGGCATCCCCACTCCCCAGGGGCATCATCGGGACGTTGGCCGATGGAATATCTCTTAATTTGATTTTTTCACACATTTCACCACATCGCAATCTTCCATTAGGGCACACTTTTAACACCACCAACACACACACATATCACCACACAGCAGGATCAATGTGCCAAGATTGCAATGCAACAACATGCACTAAACAAAATTGCATTCACACCACCTCCAAGCCTATTCCACTTCATTTCGCACACATGATGAGCACCGCTTGTGCACAGCCATCAAGCATATCTTCTCAGCTTGCCAAAATCATCCAAAATATCAAAATATGCATTTTCTAGCAAACAAGACATCAAGAATAGCAACAAGACCACAACTAGCCCTCACTGCAGAAACCGAGTCTACACGCGTGGCTCTAGGATTAAATCTAGAAACATAACCAAATGAGTTCAAAAAATTCTCAAATTTAAATATGTTTTAAATAATACTTAAAAAAACATTTTTCATGAGAAATTTTAACCCAGTTCTTTCTAGAATAGGAGTAGTAAATCGCTCAAATAGTCACCAAAACTATTCTCGTGTCTAGAAATCATGTTTTCAAAACCAACTTGGTTCAAAATCCAAAACTCAGCCATTTGCTCTGGAATTTGACTATGTTAAACTTCAAGATATGCTGAACAACTTTTATGAATAAATATTTTTTATAATCGAACCTCAAAAGTTGATAAAAATTCGTTAAATACAAAAAGGTCACGGATTCCAACATAAGACAAGATATTGACCTGAATGCAACGAAGCTGAAATTTTTTCTTTTAAATCCAGAAAATCTTGAGTAAAATATATGTTATAAATGAAGATGTTGACAACATTTTTCAAGAAGAAAGTAACCTCAAATTCATAGCACATTCCAACCCACGAAGATAGCAAACACAAGAGGTCCAGTAAAACAAATCTTGAGGAGAATCCAACCTTAGCTCCTATGAACACATCTCATGCAAGCTTGGATAGCCAAAACTTTGAGAAACTTACATGCAAGACTTCCCACACATCATAGCATACATGCAAGCTAAAGTCATCCAAGGATCTAACTCTTATAACCCAAAAATACACTAGATTGAACTAATCCACCCTCAAGCGTCGAGAGGATGTCAAAGTTTAATACCTAACTTATTCTCTTACCTAGTTTAGGACTCAAAAACTGCTTTCTCGAGCTCTCTTGAAGGCTGGTTGCTCCTCTGATTGTTGGTCCTTTGAAGAACAACAAGGAAACAAAAAGAAAATGAGAGAGAGAGAGAGAGAGAGAGAGAGAGAGAGGCATCGGGCGAGTGAGGGGAAGAAGGAAGAAGAAGAACGAAAGAGAAGGGAAAATAAAGGAAGAAGTAGGGGGGAAATATGGCTTTCCTTGAGAAATTTTCCCTTGTTGCAACCTCGCAAAGGAAGAGATTGACTGGGGGATTTAGGGCCATCATGAGGGCTAATTTTCGATTGGTGGGAAGGGGGAGAACCAAAACTTGCATGGGAAACGAAAATCTATTGCAAGAAATCCCTAGACTTTGTCCTTTTCTCCTTAGCTTACATGCCTTAAACAAAACTGAATCTTAACAAAACAAAACTAATCCTTCTTATAGCCCAGAGAATTCAGCAACCTCAAATACTAGGCACCAATCAAGCAACTTTATTCCAAGATTCTCCACTAGTGACATGACCAAAAACTTAGTGGAATTGCACACATCTTCAAGTCACAATTTCTAATGTCCAAAGATCTTACGTCCACCATTAATTACATACATCACCACATCACCAATTAAACCACAAGGAATTACCACTGAACATCTGAAATCATCTGGTTTTATACAAGACATTCGTTGATCAAAATTTCAGCATTTTTTCCACCTCAATTGGGCCTTCTACTCACGCCTAGCCCATTAGGCCTTCTTCATGGTCCACCATCCTCTCTTTAGTCCATGCTCGGCCCAAAATTAGGCTCACCAGGCCTTCACAAGTCTAGCCCACATGCAAAGCCCATCGAACAATCCACCTATATTGATTCCCCTTACGTCAACAAGCACTAGCTTAAACGGAATTCTAACATCAAAATTTCAGGATGTCACAAGCATAGTTGTAATGGTTATTGTTTTGTAACTATGCCTTCCTTTTTCTGTTTTCTTGTTTAAAAAAAATGGACTGATATAGGTCTCAATCCGAGAATGTGAACACACAAAAATGTGATATATGTAATTCTAACACTAGCCTCATCATGAGTTCGAGAAGAATTGAAATTGATACGTGGAAGCTATCTGCTACTTAAATTATACATCGGCATAGTCAAGACTAATAACCTAATAAAATTTGTCAAATTGATACTTGCTGGCGTTGCTTATGCTGATTGCAAATTTATTGAGATCTACATTAGATTCATAGTTTCCATAGGCTTAAATTCAAATTAGCACATAAGTTAGATTTACGGAATAATTCCTCCTTATTATGAGAACATACTAAAAGGAGTAACATGTAAAACTAATAAGAATTTTGCCGTTTTCTAAGAAACAAACTTGTCGTTTCCTGGCTTTACAAACAATGGACCATTAACTTGATCTAAAAATTCTAATTTTGCTGGCTTTTATTGGTTATAAGCCACAGGAATCAAATGTATCTTGGTTTCAACAAAAAAAGAGAGAGTATTTAGTAACCATTATATTCCCAAGAATAATTTCTACTCAAAAATAGTTTTTCCTGATTATGCTCCCGGACAAATTTCTTTTAATTTCTTTTAATTTTTAAATAATTTTATCAATTTTTGTTTTTTTCTTTTTCTTTTCTTTTTTCCTTCTCTTCTTCCTCCTCCTCTAACTGGCAACCTCACCACCATGGTGAGTGTTGACCTCAAAGTGGCTAGGCGAGGCTTGACCTTGCTAGATCTTGGTAAGGTCGATGTGACATCCTGAAATTTGACCTCGTCCCGATAATATAAAATAGGCATTTCATCGACACGCCTATGGTCCTTTTATTATGAGTCAGCCCTTCACGAGTTAACTAATCTATTAGGTAAAACCGTTAAGGGGTATAAACGCGACAGACTAAAGAATTTGATCAAAAATCGATCGCTTGACCATAATAATCGACAAGGATTAATACGACACCAGTATAATTGAATTGTGATTGGATATAGGTTCATTCGATGGAATCACATAATTGAATTGCGGGTGATTCCGCGTAATTGCGAAATTCGCATTGAATGACACTAATTCGATTTTCTATCGATATTATACTCGGTACACGTAATTGAAACCTTGCGATTTTTACAACAAACGAAAGTCGTCTACAAGTCAGAGATGCACAAACGTGGATAAAAAATTATTGACCACGGGTCAAACGCACTAAAATCCCTAAATGCTACCTAATAGGTTAAGTCGTACTAAAATCACGTTCGGTCGATTTTAACGACGAAATTTTATTAGGTTACGGGAATTGGACATTTGAGCGTGTCACGATTCATTTATAAGATGTTGTCTCATCTTTCGGAGAATTTTCGTCGAGTCAAGAATTTTGCAGAAAAATCAATTTTCGGACAAAATGGAAAACTAGAGGAAATTCGGATGGGAGGTTAAATGGGGTTATTTTGCTGCCCAAATTGGTTTATTTGTGAGAATTAAAGGGAAAAATGGCCATTGGTTGGGCTATGCATGAAGACTTTGAGGGCATGCAATGAATGTTTAGGATAATTAGGCTTGACTTTCTCTCCCTCTCTCCCTCTCTCTTCGCACGTTCCTTTCTCCCCCCTGTTGCCCATCTTCTTCATTTCTTTTCCCTTTAGCACCATCTTCTTCTTTTCCCCTTAAACTGCCGCAGCCCCACTTTCCCATCCCCTTGGTTCTGTGTCCCTTTCCTCCCTCCACTCTCTCCCTTCTTTTACCTACTATTAGCCCCTCCCCTCCTCACGCCAGCGCACCCCTTCCCACGCCAGCGTCATCTTCTTCGTGGCTTCCTCACCCACCGCCAGAACAACCCTCCCTCATCCCTCCTCTTCTCCAGCTTCCCTTTCATTTTACTACTGCCCCACTACACCCAGCAGCACCCTCGCGTCCTCAGCCCACCGTCCAACAACCCACAGCTCCGTCCACTCACTCCATCGAGCCGCCCATCTTCATGCCACAACAAGGACCAGCCCAAGCCGAAACCAGCTCCTCTTGACTGTAAGCTGGTAGGGCCATCACAGCTGCCGGTTGAGCTTCGTTCGAGCCGCAGTTGTTATGAGTTTTCACTGTCATTGTGTTGCCATCGCCGTGAGCCCGCCGCCGTTGAATTCCGGTGAGTTAACTTCCTAATCCTTGATTAAATTGTTAATTGCGCTTAGGGGGTTAGATTAATGCTAATTAGCTTAGTTAAATTAGTATTAAGTTAGATTAACCTTAAGATATATTAATGTTAATGTAGTTTGCTTAGATTAGCCTTAAGATGAATTATTATTGATCTAATTGGCTAGATTAGCACTAATGAGGGTGGTTTAGTCTAATTTAGTGGATTTCTCTCGGATCTGGTTACTGGACCCTCGCTGTTTGCTATTTTTTGTGGGGTAAAAATGTGCTACGATTTTTGAGATTGCTTCCTTCTTAGGAAATGTTTTAGACACTTCAGCTATAACATATATTTTACTCAAGATTTTAGAGATTTAAAAGAATGAGATTTCAGCTTTGTTATTTGCAAAGCAGAATCTCGGATTATGCTGAAACCAGTGACCTTTTGGTATTTAATGGATTTTTATCAACTCTTAGGGTTCGATTTTTGAAATGGTTCTTTCACAAAAGTTGTTCATCACATCTTTTAGTTTAACATATTCAAATTTCAGATCAAACAGACAAGTTTTGGATCTCGAACCAAGCTGGTTTTGGAAAACGTGATTTTTGGAAACGGACACAGTTTTGGTAACAGATTGAGCGATTTACTACTCTTAATCTAGAAGGATCTGGGCCAAGGTGTCTTCATGAAAAATGTTTGTTTATGTGTCCTTTATAACATATTCAAATTTAAGAATTTTCTAAACTCTTTTGTATATGTTTCTGGAATTAAACTTGGAGACGCGCGAGTGGCCCGATTTCTACCAGTTAGGGCTGATTGGGGTTTTGTAGTTGTTCTTGGTATCTTACTTGCTGGGAAATGAATATGTTGTGATTTGGGTGATGCTTGGCATGCTGAGAACTCATGTGTGATATCATGAGGTTGATTGCTCTATGGTGATTGTTTATTATTATTGCAAAAGATGACCTTTTGGACTATTAAATATAAAATAAATGAGGTGTCAGGTCCGGACACCAAAACTTATTTACCCAATAAAACAATAATGTTTTAAACTAGGTGTGTACAAAGTTTGAAAAATTAATTTTGAGTACATGAGCACCTACGAATTTATTTCTAAACGTGTTGAACAAAAAAAAAAAAAAGAGGGGTTACTAAGGTTTGTTTTCAAAATAGAGTGGTTGGAAAAGAAATTAGAAACAAAATATGATGTCGGGTTTGGACGCCAAATTTTATGTGCTCAATAAAACGTGGAAGTTTTATACTAGATGCGCGCAAAGTTTGGCGGATTAATTTTAAATACGTGACCCCGTACGAATTTATTTTGGAAAGTTTGAACAAAAAAAAATGAGGTTATTTTTACCAAAAAAAAAAGGAGGTTACTAAGTTCATTTTTAAAAGGAGATTTTGGTGTTTTGGCTATACGATGGAAGCTAAGAGTTGGCTTGGTTGATGATGCGCCTATATGGTTAGGTTAATTAAGTTGGTCTAGTTTAAATTAATTGCAATTAATTTATTTAATTACTCGCAATTTATTTAATTATTTTTATTAGCGTAAATTATGACGGATTAACCGTTTTGTAGAATATTGCGCTGATCCTCGTGGTTGAGTTTATATGTGAAATTGATTGCTTAATTGTGCAATTGGGTGCTTGTTTGTTGTTGTGGACTATTATTGCAAAAATTGGATTTTATGGTATTTAATTTGAAAAATACCGGGTGTCGGTTTTTGACGCCAAAAATGTTTTATGTACTATATAAAATTGTGGAATTTTGAAATGGGAGAGTACCACGTTTTATGGTTCGATTTGAATGTGAGACCATGCACAATTATTTTACCGGATATTTTTAATATGAAGAAAATTGGCCAAGTCCATTATTTGAAATAGAAGTATTTGAGTGCAAAGCATGATGTTCTTGGCCGAGCATGGATGTGCGTGTAGTCGCTATTGGAACCTGTCACCCGATGAAAGTCGGGGAGGCGATGCCTGATTAAGTTTGGATGCCATTGACAACAGATGCCAGTCTCAGTGAAGGCTGGGCCGATGCTCATTCGGAAATGCCATCTAGATGTAGACGTTGCCGTGCCCGATGAAGCAGGACGATGCCCGGTTATGCTGGATGATCGCCAACTGTTAAGTTGGTCGTGGTCGTTAGGTCGTAAATAATTGGAACATGCTTGAGTGATTGAGATAGTTGTGCCTGATTATGGGACAAAATTGTGCAGCACGAAATGAGACGTGTCATAACGATTTAGCCTTATAATCGGGACCCCTATGAATATTTGATGAATGATATGAGGTGTTCCAATTATCGAATTACACTTGCTGCATTTACATATGTATATGAGATGTACTAATGTGGAGGTGCTGAGGCGAAGTAAGTCCTATATGGTGCATGTTTAGGCTGCCTCTGGGTGAATTCTCGTCCTAATCGGGGTTTAGGGTGCTAACTCGCTGAGATTTATTCTCACTCCGTCATGGTTTAAATATTTTCAGGTTCCTAGTGCAGAGAACCCGGAGCCCTAGGTTGAAGGGTCCGGAGCGTAGGTGGCTCAGTAGTTTCTTTTTGGAGGCAAACTAGAGTGTATAGACTTGTAGGTTAACCTGCTTTGTTTAAAAAGTGTGTTTTGTGAAAATTGGTGGTCCTGCTTTTCTATCCCATCTGTTTGTTTGTTAGTTGGGTAATTATTCGTTCACTTCCACATGTGCTTAATTGAAGGATAAAAGAATGGGTCGGCGACGCATCCTGGGAATGTCGCAATTTGATCAACCGCTGAGGGATGTGTGCATGCTCGGGGTTTGGGGCGTGACAGTCGAGCTCTGCCTAACCAAGATGAGGTCGACCTTGCCCAGCCATGGTGAAATCGCCATATCTTGTCTTTGGTCGGTCACCGGGCTTGGGGAGGAAGAAGAAGAAAAGAAAAGAGAAAAAAAAATGCTTTGATTCCAGAATTATTCCTAGGAACAAAGAAATAACTTTTTTTATATTTCTTGATTGTGTTCCAATTCTATTTCCAAGAACAAATTTGTTTTTCGGAGTAGAAAAAATAGTTGACATTACCAAATGGATTTTTTTTTTATATTTTATTTTTGGTTCTGGAGAACAAAAGAACAAAAATAGCTAAGAATTGATCGGCTACCAAATAGGTTGTAAGCATATTCCCGAGCAATGTCAAGATAAATGGAATACGATTGTCTCATTGACTCTTCCGTCTTTCATCCATTGATTGAGAGGATACATTAGCGGCCCAAAATCAAAAAGAACAAAAAGGAACAAATCAATTCACATCCATCGTCTTAGTACACCAAAATATAAGACTTTGAAATGGGGCAAATAATGGCGAATGACGGGTTTTGTTAAGCAATAAACAAAAGCAAAGATTAAGCACATGAAGAGAATAAACAAGATTGTTTACTTTTACTAGGCAAAAAATTGCAAGGTCGGTAGCAAATGCAAGAAAAAAATCAAAAAGAAAATTGTTAAGATACACACGTGAATTGTGTTAGGAAATCCCCCATCGAGGAATTAATTTAGTGTAGAGTAGTCAATATATCTTAGTTAGCTTATTACTCATAGACTTAAGCTTTTGAATTAAAACGAGTCAACTGGATGGTCTGACAGGCTTAGATTCAGGCTCTCTCTTAGTGATTTCCCCAAGTGAAGGTATCGGACTTTTACCGTACACTCCCAACAAATGATATTTGAGTCGATGGTAGATTGGTGGGCCATCAATCTGTTCCGATATTTGTTGAATATCTTCAAGAAGGAATATGTTGACCAAGCCAGTTTCCAAGCAGGTGGCCATTATGGTTAAGCAAAGCCGATGGTAGATTGGTGGGCCCTCAATCTATTCCGATATTTGGTGCATAGGAATTTAGTGACCAATGCAATTTCTAGGCAAGTTGGCATTTTGGTATAGCAATGCGATCCCAATATTAGCTTTTATGGTTCGGTTTGGAGAAAGAAACCATGGATGAAGGAGATAAGTTGATGCGGAAGGATATATGAATTTGGGAGGAGGTTCAGTTTGAAGAAAGTGACTATGGTTTAAGGAGACAAGTTAATGCGGAAGGATACTTGGATTAAGAAGGAACATACCTCAATTGAGCTTACAACTGAGGGGGAGATTATTGAGATATACATGTGATTGTGTTAGGAAATCCCACATTAGAGAATTCGTATAGTGTGAAGTAGTCAATATTTTGAGTGAGTGTGAGTCCAATTAGATGTTTTGAGCTCGAATTTGGGTTCCCTTTCCCTTGCTGAAGGTATTGAGCTTCTTTTTCTGCACTTCCAACAAAAATAAATTAAAATCATCCATTAATTACAAGCATATACCATCCTCAAAACAACATGCGTCGCATTAACAGAAAGAGGTGAAGATTATCTTCAAGGCAAAAGAAAAAACAAAAAAAACTAAACAAAACAAACTGCAATCATATGTGATCATTTTAACATTTCAAATGAAAACAACGATATATAGCAAAAACTTGCCACCTGTATCTTGAAGCGCGTAGCAAAATCATATTAAATCAAATAATCAAATTTTCTATCTTCAAGCAAACTTCCATTAGAAGCTGCAGCTCATTTCCTTCAGGAACAATATGGGGCAAATCCAACAAGTGGACATCCAAATAATGCACCCCCTTGTGATAATATATCCAGCAATCCAGCCGTCCGCTTTGGGCAAATTAAGCATCCTTGGAAAACTCTTACAACGGTGATTGAAAAGCACGTATGAATTGTGTTAGAAGAAAAGTCCTACATTGAACAATTAATATTGTATGAAATAGTTAATATATCTTAGTTTATTCATAACTCATTAACATAAATTTTTGAGTGAATGTAATTTCAACTGAATATGTTGACGGATTAAGATTTGAACTCCTTGATGATCTTCCTAGTGAAGGTATCGGACTTTTAGCTTTCGAACTTTTAGCTTTTGATAAAATCTGGTCGAACTTCGGTGAAGAATTAAGTGTCTACAAGGTCATCAGTCTTCAACAAATTAATATATTCAATTAAGCGTCGAATTTGTGTTTGGATCGTGGGAAGAGAAAGGAAATGGGCAGAAAATAATAACCTAGGAAATTTTTTCCCGTGTTTGGCCGTCTAAATTAGGGAGGAAGCGGGGGGGAGTGATTATTATTGGGGGAGACATACTTCCCTCATGTAGTCACATATTTTATTTTTTGCCAAAAGTGAAGAAAAATAGAAAGATGCTGCCCCTTTTTTGTCTTTTTTCTTTTTTTGCAAGATTTCCCTTAGTTTCTGTTTAAATGTTGATTAAACAAAAGTTAATTAACTCTATTCAGGAAACTTCCCTGCATATCATTGACACTCAACATGCATCCAAAAAGATGATAGGAGTTTTCACTTCTTTCTTTTTTATCTCATCATTTCCCTTCTCTTTCTTCCCATTCATTCCCTTCCACTATTAGATAACAAAAAAGTGATCGTGAATGAACCTGCAAGCATCTTGGTGGGGCTAAGATGACAAACTAACCAACCTAGAGCCTCCAAAACGCTAGTGGTCCAAAGTAGTTATGATTTAATCCGTATACATCGTAGTGTTTGTATGCTCCATTTATGATAAGGTTTAGAGGACGTCCCAGCGCTGGTGACCCCTACCCTTCCTTTTTCTTATTAAAAAAATCATTTTATATTTAATGGAGGAAAAATTCCCTCAATGACGGGAAATTTTACTTTAGATGATAAAAATGTAACACTCTGGTTCTAACTTAGAATGAAATTGTTCAACTCGAAATCAGTGTTGAACTTGATTTCGATTTTAGCTTTTTCAGGCGAGAAGTGTCTCGGGCTTTGAAAAGAGATGATGAACTGTAAGGAATAAAATTCAAGGAAATTAAAGTGTAAGGAAGTGTAAAGTTCGAGGAAACGTTAGATGCTACGGAAGTAAATTACAAACTTGCATGGAATTGCATGAAATGTAGAGTGTCCATAGACGCTAAAATGAAAACACTAAACGTAACACGAAATTCCTATTTACAATATACAGTGAAAGCTAAACACTTAAACTTGACACTAAAACCAAAGTTAAAAGACATAGGAATTGAGAACCTTCATTGACAGAATCTAAGCGCACAACTTGATCAAAAGTCGACAAAGTTTTGGCATTTTTTGACCAGACCATGCCTTCTTCTTCTTCTTCTTCTTCTTCTTCTTCTTCTTCTTCTTCTTCTTCTTCTTCTTCTTCTTCTTCTTCAATCTCGGTCTTTGTAGCCTAATCCGCAGCAGAAGACAATTAGTTTCTCTTTGTTGGCTCCTCGTCCTTCCACTGCTCCTCATATCTCTCGTCCATTCTTCAACACTTCTAAGATGGTGCTTAACTCCCTTCTCCATGGCCCACATCGCACCAATCTACAACCGTTTCTGAGCTTGAGCTCCGTCGAAGAATTAGTGCAGGACGAAGTCATTCTTGGTCGAGGTCATGTGCCAGAAATTTCGACGTGCTACTCTTTATATCCCTTTTCTTCATATAAACTTTCAACCTCAATGGGGTGTATTTGTTACCAATACAAATCATTGGAAAAAGCTTTCTTCAGAAACAAAACAAAACGAAGCAAAACAAAACTAAGGACCATAATAAGCCCAACAATCAAGTCCCACTCTGACTTCCTTACAGAGTAACATCCGGGTGTCCGAACAATACTTGGCAGACCTTTTCGTTGGGTGGTATTTCGTATAACCGGCTCAAAATATCCAAGAGTGTTCGGATACAACAAACTTAGAATACGTGACATTATGACATCTACAGTAACTGTCGGGGCGGGGCAACTGCTCGCAACTTTCAATAGTGGAACATTTTAAATCCAAATTTGAAGTGTCAGCCAAATGCTCCAACGACCTGCAATCGTGAATCCACAGCTTCCGTAAAGATTCCAAGTGATTTAGACCTTCCATACTTCTTAGCTTGGAACATTTGCCCACTCGGAGCTTCTTTAGCTTTCTCAATTTCGATAGGTCTGACATCCTTTCCATGGAATTGCAATCCACGACCGATAGGAAGCAAAGGGATCCCAATTCTTCAAGGCCGCGAATCTCAACGAGCAACTTGCAGCCAAGAAGATGTACCTCTTGCAGATTCCTCATGTGTGATAGATCAAGTACTTCTGGGAGGAACTCGCACCAAAGCATCTTTAAATATTTCAATCTTTCAATTTCCAACTGAAATAGTGCATCTAATTTTCTAAATGTGCAATGCTGCATTTGGACAACACCCAACTCAGCGTCAAATATAATCGAACTACGAAACAAGTTATTCAAATCGGAAAAATCCGGCGATTGTGTGGTCACCAAAGGTTGAACTTCTAACTCTCTGAAACTAGACAGAAGCTGGGGGAGGAATTGCATGCTTTTGGAGGACAATGTTTGTGTTTCCAGCTGAGATCGGGTACCGGTGCTTGTGGGAAGACCAGAGACACTCTCCTGCTGATATGGCATGTCTTTGTAGGAATCAATGACAGTATCGGTGGCCCATCTCAGACAAATCAAGCTTGGGGGAAGTTCTGGCAATTGTTTAAGCTCAGGACATGGTTCTAGATTAAGTATTTGGAGATTAGAGAGGCGACTCACTGTAGTAGGTAATGCAGATATACATGTGTCTGACAGGTCCAGAATCCTCAAACAAGACAATCTCCCAATTTCTTCAGGAATTTCGCCAGTCAAGTTGCAACATCCTCTAGTGTCCAACTCTTCAAGCCTCTCCATCAGTCCAATTGCATTTGGTAATTTCGTTATCCCACTTATGTTGCTAATTCTAAGTACTTTCAGTTGCTTTAGATTGCCAATTGAATCAGGGAGGTGACCAATACTTGTCAATGACAAATCAAATTCGACTAATGATTGTAATTTCCCAACCGACTTTGGTAATTCCTTTATCTTTGTACACTGGCATAAATTTAACCGCCTAAGTTTCAATAGCCCTCCTATTGAGTATGGCAATTTACTGATCTGCATATATGATACATCAAAGGTCAACAATGACTTCAAATTACCAAATGACTCAGGAAGTTTTAATTCAGCTAGCGTACGAGGCATGACAATCTCCGTCAAAGCTTGTAGACATCCTATTTCTTCAGGCAACTCTTGAAGAGACTGGCATCGATTCAAATTCAAAGTAATTAGGAGCTTTAATTTACCAATAGATGGATCAATTTCAACCAAGTTTTGACAGCCTTTCAGAATCAATCTCTCCAAGGACACCATCGTAGATAAATCAGGTGTTCTCCTTAAGTATGCACAATTGCTAAGATCTAGTACTTTTAGTTTACTTGCCTCCTACAAACAATTTGATAAAAGAGATATTAAGAAACAACCTACATGAAAAAGAATGACGAAAGAGACAATGTACATATACAATGAGAGGGACTTGCATCATACTTTGATTTGGTTCCAGCCAATCCATTCCTCCGTAATATCGCTGCATGAAAGGTCAAGAATGACTAAATTAGTCAGATGAAAGTTTGTTGCCTCAAACTTGGAAGAGCAATATTGCCAAGAAAGCCATCTTAAATTGGAGAGAAGATTATTGAAATCTCCAACAAGGAAAACCCCATTCCCTTCAAAGAACCTTAGGTTTCGTAAATTAGCAACTTCATCATGCGTTACAATGTCTCCACGATATCCTAGCGACAACGCTTCTATTTTCTTATTTCCCTGACAAAGGAAACAACAAGAAGTCCATGTGTGAAGGTCAAAAGCAAACAATTGCAAGTGATAATAGCGAATAACTTTTCATTTTGCAAGAATAGTCTACAACAATTCACAAGAAAGTAATTTGTTGTTCCCTTATTATACCTCTTTCTGTTTCAGAATGCTCAAGGTTTCCTCATGATTCCACACTCTACTACGCTCGCAAAAATCTTTGATATTCTCTCGACGGACAATTTCCCTTCCAAGGTCCCGCACTTGGTCATGCATCCAAAATGTATTGTCATCTTTGACTTTTACCAAGGACATGAGAAGAAGGACTTCAATGGCATTGTGTGGGTAGTATCCACAATCATCCCACATATAGAAAGGGTATGTTTTTTCCACATTAACAAAAAAACAAGCTATATCCAGAAATACTTGCTT
The DNA here is from genome assembly GCA_016097605.1 of Eucalyptus guilfoylei. Taxonomy (NCBI): domain Eukaryota; kingdom Viridiplantae; phylum Streptophyta; class Magnoliopsida; order Myrtales; family Myrtaceae; genus Eucalyptus; species Eucalyptus guilfoylei. The sequence goes on from CM027861.1 coordinate 38,935,391, forward strand.
TTGTGCATCATCTAACCTTTCATAAGTTATCATCAATGCTCTTTGGACTTCCATGGGAGGAGCTTTTTGTAGCTTCTTCCATGTGTCTTCCCATATTGCTTCAGATTTACCATTAAGGGATGAACCTATAACCTCAAGACCTAAAGGAAGCTTTCCCAAAGTGGAGACAACTTTTTTTGAAAGGGAGACATAATGATCCAGTGGAAAGTCTCTTCTAAAAGCATGCCTACTAAAAAGCGTAAGAGCATGATCAAATTCCAATTCCCGTACTTCGTAGGTTGAAACATTTGCTGACTTTTTTGTGGGGCCTTCACCTATTTCTTCTCCCTCAATCATTATGAGACTTTTGTTCCGAGTAGTTATGATAATCCTACTACCAGAACCAAACCAATTATCTTTATCCGCTAGACTTTTGAGTTGCTCTTTCTCATCCACATCATCAAGAATAATAAGAACTTTTTTATTGCAAAGCATTCTCTTAATCTTGTTGATACCATCATCCGTATCACGAATATTGTCGGTAAACCTAGAATCAAGAAACTCCGACAATAGTTGTTTTTGCAAATGTACCAGACCATTGCGTCGTGATGATTCCCGAATGTCTCCGAGAAAACTACATCCTTGAAAGCTAGAAGATAGTTGGTTGAAGACAACTTTTGCAAGTGTTGTTTTGCCTACACCACCCATTCCATGGATTCCGAGAAATCTCACATCATCATATTCCAGATCCAACATTTTGATTATAGCTTCTACCCGATCATCAACTCCAACTAAATATTCAGTCACATTTTTATATCTGACATTCAGCTTAACCAAAATAGTTTGAATTACAGATTGTATTAGATCTCCTTCACTGCCATAACATAACACACATGTTAGGATAACATTAATATTGTAATATAGAACTATAGGGAAGACAATTCCGTCACTTTATGTATAATGACGGTCTACTGTTGACCCTAAAATTATTCCCTAGAACAAGATCACTTGTTCATCCCGTTAAAAGGGAAGTGGCCTTTTGTGGAAGGTTAATTTTTCCAAAGATCAAGCATAACAAAAATGGAAGATAAAACTTACTAGATCATAGCGCCAAAAAAAAAAAAAAAAAAACTCTACTGATCACTATGTTCACCATAAAATATATGTTTATAATCATCATCGGCAATTTGACGTTAAAATATATGCAAAGTAAATATGTATAGAGATAACTATAGAGTTTGTATGTTATATAAATAAAAAAGATATGATACTTTTTCGAGTAATGACATTACAAGTACCTATTTTTTTTCTTATTATAATTTGGTACCTAAGGTTCTTCTTATTTAATTACATATTCATATCAATTCTAAGTTTGAGATATTCAATCAAGTGAAAAAAATTGAGGTATCAAATTGCGAAAAGAGAAAATATTTAGGTCCTTGGGGTTGGACCATTCCAAAATTTCTAAGCATGATAATGTTTTGTTTCTGTCATTCGGATACAATCTTAAGGGCGTGATTGGTTGCCTAGAAAACATATGAGATCACAAAACACTATGTTTTTGAAAGGCAGCCATCGTAATGGTGATTATCTTGTTAACAGATTGCCACTGCAAGTTGTAGTCGTTGTTAACAAGCAAGCACCATGACAATGGTCGCTTATGCAGGTCCAGATCAAAATTGAGATCTACATCTCGATGTGGTTTCTGCTTAAATACATTATTATAATGTGTGTGTGTGTGTGTGTTTTTTTTAACATGTAGGCTCTATTGGTTGAATGCCCTAGAGTAATCATGTAATAGTCACGTGTTGGGGATTTAAGTTGCATTATTTATTTAATGACAAATAAATATCCATTCATCGTCCCACTTATATGAATGAGTCCATAAGATTAGTTACAGCTGAACCTATTCTTAAGGTGTTAAGAATATCTATGATAGGTTTATAGCTAGATTGAGTCTTTAAACAAATCTTGGTCAATGGATCATTGAGAGGATATTGATGATCCTATTGAGACCGATGCATTCACAAACTTCAACATTGAATATTGGATACCTCAGGGGATGATGAATCACAAGTCATTAGGTAATTTGATACCCAAGCTAGAATATAAGTGCTTGTGTCGACACTAAACATTACATGCATAAAACAATTAGCAACATGGAAGCTTTAAATGGGGTTAATGACTAATCGTTCGGGCTTTGGTCTTGTGTAAAATTCTTAGACCTAAGGCATGATGCTAACTTGTATGTTGGATGGCTATGGTCACAAGTGTGCATATTGAAGCTTTGTCGAACCATCTATGTACTTAAAGGGTCATACGTTGTCCACATACGAAAGCACATGTGTGTGTAATATAGGATTTATCTTCTTGTTATATAAATAATATAGAAGATTAATGTCCTATGTGAACTAATTGTGACATTGTACTGAAATTCTTAGCTGGGGTTGTAATCAATAATAAATGCTTCATATCTCATAGAAATACATGTTGTTTTGGGCATATGACCGAATTGGTGGCTTGACAAAAAAATTCATAGCCTTTGTTTGATTGGGATATAGAGAGGTAGAACAATTAAATTACATGGTCACCAAAGTTAATAGATTCTTTACGTTCATAAAATATTCACATTGTTTAGGTAGCAATCACATATTTCTAAATGTCACTCATGGTTTGTAGGAACTAAAGATTGATCGGGACAATCAGTTCTCATGGTTGTGCTATTGTGTTTGTACAAGTCCTACTGTCAACTCGATGATGGACTAGGGATGTTACACGCTATAACCAATTTAGAATGACACTTGAATAGGAGAGACAATATTGCATATGTGTTTGCAATTGTGGCAATAAGATTGAATTGGGCTAAAGGTTGAAGTTATGAAATGGTTTCAGAACCAACGACAAAATTAAAGATTTGAAACAGTTTTAGTCTTTATAACCATATTAAAGATCTAAAATGATTTTAGACTTTAACAATCTAACGAGTTTAGAATTAATGATCTAAAGTGAGTTCAAAATCAATAACCAAGAATCAATGGCTGCATTAATGATCTGAAGTGTGTTCAAAATCAATAGCCAAACTAAAGATCTAAAATAGTTTCAAATTTAGCGGCCAAATTAATGATTTGAAACGGTTTCAGAATCAATGGCCACATCAATAATCTAAAATGGTTTCGGAAATAATGGGCAATCTAATGATGTAAATGGTTTCAGAAATAATGGGCAGTCTAATGATATAAATGGTTTTAGAATGAAACAATCAGATTAATGTTCTGAAATAGTTTTAGACTTAATGGTCGAATTAAAGTTTCGTATAGTTACAAAGTCAAATGCCCAGAATAATATTTTGTAACGGCTACAAAATTAATATCTAGAATAATGCTCTATAATGATTATAGAATTAATACCCGAATTGTTACTTTGAAATGATTTCCAAACCAACGTCCATATTCAGACTCTGAAGCGAATTTAGATTTTACAGACGAATTAATGCTTTGAAATGGTTTCAGAATTAATGAAACAAATTGAAAGAAATAAATGTGATCTAAGACTAGTTATAAGAGGCGAGAGAAAGAGACTTTTGAGATGATCAAGTGATAATAGAGATCAATCAAATTAGTCACACACGAAAGTAATTACTAGCACAACTGTAATAGTGAACTCTCTCAATTTTCTCTTTATCGTTTGACACAAGATTGGTGGTGTGTTTGATCTAGAGGTTGGACATTTGTGGGGTTAGAACTAAAGAACATCATAACCAAAATGCTTCAGGCATGCTATAAGGAGATTAGACGTTTATGGTTTGGATTTGAATAACGTCAAAACTGGCACTATAAGGACATTAAATATTTGTGGTTTGAATCTGAAGAACGTCAGAGCCAAGCTGCTTTGGGCACGTAATAAAGGTAGTTTGATTAGCCCTCCTTCTTCTATCTATGTGCTTCTTATTAAAATGTACAAACGATGTTTTGGAGCTATGTGTATGGTATTTTTGCTTCCACTATGAATCATTTTTGATTCAATTTTACCTATGCATGCGAAAGAAGATTCCAACAATGGTATTAGAGCCAATCCTTAGACATTTTTGTGTTCATGTTGATTTTTATGATATGATGGTCAATTCTCATATATGCCGAAAATCATTTTAAAGTGGCTTATAGATTTTAGTTTGATATGTATATAATTGGTTAATATGTAATGTGAGACCGTTGATAACAAATCAGACCTCATTCTTTCTGATGTTAGGTTGAAGTGGATGTTTGAATTCATGGCCTACTATCATCGTGGTTTGGTCCCATCTTATGGTGGTTGATTGGCCAGTTATGGATTTGTTAGGGTCAGTTGCCATTCAAGAATGTTGAACCACTCATACATATGATGATATGGGGTTTAGGCCGAATGATTTCCAATAATTGTCCGAGAGGAATTATTTGTGTCCTAATACTTGCATGAGATGATAGGGTAGACTTAACTATGATCATGAAGTCAAAAACTGCCAGGCGAGGCTTTTGTGATCTATAGACCAAAGTTATGATTGAGACTCGTATATGATGCATTAGATAAGGAGATCCATTCACCAAGTCAAAGAATACCAATAACTATCAAGTGAGGTGGGCTATAAACTAGTAAGACAATGGCTAACAATTTATTATTCTACACAGAATCTTTATTAATTTGAAATTTTTTACGACAAGCCCACTTGCCTCTATACTTGCCAAGATTGTTTGACGGGACCCAATTATATTGATTTGGTAAGGAACTTGAGAATTGTTTCCAATTTTGAGAAAATCAGGTATGTGCTTGATTAGAACTTACCAGAATCCTTTTCTACAAGTGGGACCCAAGAGAAGCACAAAATTTATAATAAGTGGTGCAAAGATGACCTAAAATTTAGGTCATACATGTTTGTTTCGATGAAGAATGAGTTATAGAAGAAGTATGAAACCATAGAAAGTGCTTACTTGATCATCGTGCATTTGAAGAAATTTTTCAATAAGAATGTTTAAATCTCTAGGTATGAGATGTCAAGGGATTGTACTGTATAAGGATGGCCGAGGGATCATTAGTGAATGATCATGTTCAAAAAATGATTTGGCACATTGAGGAGTTGGTTAGGCTAAATCTAATACTCTAGTCTTTGTTCAATTCCTTCCCTGGATTTGTTTAGAAATTCCATATGCATAAAATGGAGAAAATTCTTTTTAAGTTACATAGTATGTTGGTGATTTATGAGAAGGAAATGCACAACATAAAGTCCACTATTATGCCTATAGTTGAAGTTTCCTCTTCAAAGAGTAAGACTACTTTGAAGAAAATGAAATGGAAGAAGCCTGTAAATTAGCTCAAAGCCCAAGACTGAAAAAGGGAAATGTCACTACTGTGGTGTCAAGGGGCACTTGAAGATGAATTGCAAGAAGTACCTTGTGATCTTGAAAGTCAAGCTGAAGGACTAATCTTATGAAATTATTGTGTCCATAATTATTGAAACTAACCTATTAGTTGGTTCTAGATTTAGCTTCTGGTTTCTAGGTTATGTGGCAATTTCACTTATTTATATGTCTTTGCAGAATCTAGAAATAAGAAGGATGCTAATGGAGCAAGAGTTATTACATTAGCTATAGAGACTTTTCGTTTATCTTTGCCTTCAGGATATATATTGGTTTTGAATAATTGCCTGCATTATCAGAATGCGGTTCGAAACCTTATCTCAATACCTCGTTTGAATAAAGAGAATTTTGAATTTTCTTTTGTTGAGGATGTATATTCCATTATTATGATAAAAGATGTGTTGGTTTTAATTTGTTGACCAAAAATCTTTATACCATCACAATGTCTGGTAATGTGATTATCAATTTCAATAAGCAAAATGATATAAATACTATGACCAATAAATGACCTAGAGACAATCCAAACCCAAAGTATGTTTGACATCTCCGATTAGGTCATATTGGAGAAGATAGGATCACTAAGTTGAGCAAATATGGATAAATTGATCCATTAGGTTTTGAGTCATACTCAACTTGTGAGGTATGTCTCTTAGGAAAAATGACAAAGGCGCTCTTTGTAGGGTAAATTGCATGAGCTACTGATATTCTAAGATTGATATGTATTGATGTATGTGGGTCATTTAATGAATCTAATCAAGATGATTATTCTTACTTCATTACCTTTACTGATGATTAGTCACAGTATGGTTATTTAAACTAAATGAAGTTTATATTTGAGTCTTTTGAAAGTTTCAAGGAATTCAAGGTTGAAGTTGAGTAACAAATGGGAAAGAGTATTAAAGGCTCTTTGATCTAATTGAGGAGGTAAGTACCTTAGTATTGAATGAATCATCTTAGAGATAATGGCATTTTATTGTAATGGACATCTCCAAGAACTCCAGAACACCATGGTGTGTCTAAAAGAAGAAATCATACTTTATTATATATGGTGCGATTCATGATCGATTTACCAATTTGCCTATATCCCTTTAGGATTATATGCCTTTGAGACAATTACATATCTACTAGATGGGGTTCCGATCAAGTTCGTACTAATTACATCCTATGAGATATGGCATGGTAGCAAACTAAGTCTTAATCATATTAAGATTTGGGGTTGTCCAACTTAGGTCAAAAAGCTTAAAACAGACAAATTGGAGGCAAGATTTGAATGAGCTTGCTTCACTGGGTATTTTAAAAGAAACTTTTGGATATTATTTCTGTTTTCATTATAACCAAAATGTTTCGATCAATAGATGTTGTAACACCCCGATACTGACCTTGTGAGGATCGGCCATAAGGTCTTGAATGGATCGACCATGGGCCATTGGCCATGGGATCAATCGGTTCGATCAGTAAGGAATCATGAAATGGTCCGGCTGATTGACTAGTCATGAAATGGTCGAGGTGTTGGCTATGAATTTTCTACCCACCATACCGATGGGATAGGATCACCAGCTCATAAGATGACCTTTTGATCACAAGGATTGGTCATGGAATGATTTTAGATCAGCGGATGGTCATGGGTCGATCCAACCGGTTGCATTGCCCAGTCGCGGGAGACTCTGCTCAACTATGCACCGATACATGGACAATCCGACTTGATCAAATGTGATCATCTTTCGACCAAAAATGCATCATTCCCTATTTAATTCTTAGTGATCGGCAAGGAATATCAAATTGGTGATGTCAGATCGTGGATCGGTAATGCATCGGCCACAAAACATACGGATGATTGGTTATCGACTGGAATAAGTTCAGGGATAGACTTGGCTATTCCGTCACTAATTCTAACGTCCATGAGTGCCTTGACTTAGTGTTAGGCCATGGGTAGCCTTAGGATTGGTCTTGAACCAACCGTAGGACAATCAACCCTTTAGGCCGACCGACTGTCTAAAGGAACTATTCGAGTGAGCATGGGGCATGATGGCCGAACCTTGGGTGCATGTGATTCAATTTTTCAAGGTGTACCTAATGATCCCTTCTCCATCCTCAGAACCAACTTGGATGATAGAATTCTCTAGATCGCCTTCTTTAGGAAGAAAAGGATAAAGTGAAGAAAATTCTAGAACCCCCTCATTAAATGAAGGGGTGATGTGTCCTTCGAAAATTCAAACGTCATGATGGAGGTCAAAAATATCTTTGAAGTTCTAGAAGAAGGTAGCACACACGTGGACCAATCAGAGAGTGATACACGGGCCCCTGATTAATGATCGAAGATTCTAGATTGCCGAGTTGGCAACTATGGTATCATTATTGTCAAACTTCATTAAATGTTCATTAAATGTGGGGTATAGGTGGACCACTGGGAGAAAGAAAAGTGGGCCGTCGTTGATTACTCCTATGTATTAGATTGCCAAGCGAAACCTTTTAGTCATGCCAACTCACTTTTTAGGTGCAATTATGGGGCAAGTAGACTTGCCACCCAAGAATTTTAGGCGGGCCACATGGAAACTTATGATTGGATCGTGTGGCTCGGTAATGATGGCATCAAGGGCTCTAAATAGGAGGAGCCCTCTTCATTTCCCCACCTTGCCTCCCATTTCCTCCTCCCTCCTCCTTTTACACGTCTCCTCCTCCTCACGCCCTCCCTCTCTCTTTCGGCCTCTAAGCAAAACTGCCCCAACCTTTATAGTTCGTGTCCTAGTTCAAGGTTCATCCAGGTAAGTATAGTTTCTCCCTTCTTTTTAACATTTGGGACGTCTTCGACTCTAGGAAATCCTCTCTTGAACAAGCCGAGGGTAGGTCAATTGATTCTTGGATGTTTGATGTATTCTATGACTTGTCCATGTACTTGAATTTCTTGTATAACTAGAATGAAGTTGCGGTTTAGAGCTTTTGATCAGTACAAGTCGAGGTTCGCCCATAACCATAAGATGCGATTTAGTATTGAGGCATACTGACTTCACGTCTTGGATTGGTGCGGGGTTCCTTTATGCTTGTTACTTGAATGGAGCTTTGAGTTTAGGCTCGTTCATGATGTTGTTGATGAGAAATTCACGACTTCATGGCACGTGCATTATGTTGAGCATAAAATACATAGTTCATGGCACATACATAAGACTTAAGTACACCCTCAAGAAGGGATTAGTGCTTGAGCAAAGATAAGAAAAGATAAGAATGGGGTTTGAGTCCCCGATTTTCTAGCAAGAACTGGGTTCGAGTCCTAGAGGCTGGCAAGAGACTTGGGTTCGAGTCTTGAGCATATTAACTAGGTTTGAGTCCTAGAAGCTAGCAAAAAGCCAAAAGCCTGGATAAAAGCCTGAATTGAATTGGGTTCAAGTCCCAAGACGGCTCTGAGAAGACTTGGGTTCGAGTCCTGAGCATAAGAGAAAAGCTTAATAAGCATGGCATGCATGAGCAAGAAAGAAAGGCTAGGAGTTTATAAGCTCAAGGCATGCATCATGTTCATAAATGATTGCAAGAATTGCCATTTATACGTGCTTGAAGCTTGGTTGCATCTTTGCAATTGATTTGCCTTCGATATGGTTTGCATGAGATATTTGACTAGTGCTGATGAGTAATCGACATTCAAATCGAAGGTTAGAGGCTATACTTATTGAGTATTCCAAGTACTCACCCCTATTTCTTTTATAGGTTCTTAAAATTATGGGTGCCGTGCATTTTGGTTGCCCAATAAAGACGTATGTCACTATGATGGACGTAGTAGACATAGAAACCAGTATCACTTATTGTAAAGTATCTTCCGTTGCATGGATAGAAAAAAGCTTGGGTGAGCTGGTCCAGATGCACTTTGAAGCCTGATATAGGTAGTATGAAGGCACTTGCATAGGACCTCTCCGAGGATTCGACAAGCCAAACCTGAATCTTAGTGATATGGATGCACTGTCTAAGGATTCGGACTAAGTTTCGGTGTACCGGCCCAAGTAGTGGAATAAGGGTTTCCAATTTTTGGCTAAGTAACCACCGTAGCAAAGATAAGGAAACCCAAGCTCTCTTTTGATGTATGAAATATAGAGCTTTGAAGTTTGAAAAGCATGAAGGGTCAAGGAATAGGCTTGTAATCATCACCACGTATGCAATATACAAAGTATGTTAGAGATGTTTGTATCTCACGTTCCATTATTATTTGTGTCGGGGATTGTATGTTCATGTTTTCTGCATGTGTAATATTAAGAGATAAATGGATTCGGGACGGCGACAAAGCCTAGGATGTCGCAAAATAATCCGTAGCTTGACCTTCGAGTAGGGGTGTGACAGATATGCTTCTTTTATGGAGAATCAATTCATCGAAGAAAGTGAAGATGGGCAAAAAAAAAGACTTACAAGAAAAGAATAATGGAGTAGAAAACAACCAAGTTTAGATGCAAACCTCATATTTAGTCGGAACTTCTGATACACAACCTCTTAGAAGGAGTTCAAGAATGTCTCGTCCATCTGTTTGTTATAGATACTTAATTGAAAGTATTAAACCCTTGTTCATTGTAAATGACAATGATTCTAACACCTATGAGGAAGCAATGTTTGACATTGATTATGGTAAATGGCTAAAGGCCAAGAAATTCGAATGAATTTAATGTATTTTAATGATGTTTGGACGTTGACTTGCCTGATGTAACGTAGTAATTAGTGTAGATGGGTCTTCAAGAGGAAAATAAATGCTGATAGTCAAGTTAGGATTTATAAAGCATGTTTGGTAGCAAAAGGATATCGTTTGATTATGACGAGACTTCTCATTAGTAGTCATACTAAAATCTATTTGGATAATGTTGGCTATATAGCTGGGCACCTAGATTATGAGATATTCTAAATAGACGTCAAAACAGCTTTCTTGAATGGGTTCCTTGAAGAAGACATTTATATGGAACCACCATGGGGGTTTTGAATTTGATTTTGGTAATCAGAAGGTGTGCAAGCTTAAGAAAGACATATCTGGACTCAAATAAGCCTCTAGAAGTTGGAACATCCGTTTTGATGAGGTGATTAAATCATTTGTATTCATCAAAAATCTGGATGAACCTTTTGTAAATAAAAAGGTCAGTGGGAGCGTAATTGTATTTCTTATTTTGTATGTAGATGACATACTATTGACTAGAAATGATATACCTATGGAATTATCGATCAAGCTATTCTTGTCACACAAGTTCTCCATGAAAAATTTAGGATAGGCAACCTATATTCTAGATATCATGATCTATAGAGATAAATCAAGATGAATAAATGACCTTTCACAATCTACGTATATAGATAAAGTGTTGACACATTTCAACATGCAACATTCCAAAAAAGAATTATTGCCTTTTAGGCTTGGAATCCATCTTTCCAAGGACGTGTGTCCAAATTTTCCCGAGGATAGAGAGCATATGGCAAAAGTGCCTTATGCGTCCGCTATTAGTAGCATAATGTATACTATGTTAGTACAAGACCTGATATTGCGCATGCTATAGGAATTACTAGCATATATCAATCCGATCCAAGCGAAGAGCATTAGATAGTAGTTAAGACTATTCTCAAGTACTTGAGAAGGACTAAGAATCTATTCTTGATATGTGGAGAATGGGAGTTTAAAGTTGAAGCATATGTTGATTTTGATTTTCAATCAGATCCTAATAACTATGAGTCTACTTCTAGGTTTGCCTTTACGCTCAATGATGATGTAGCTAGTTGGAAAAGTTCCAAACAGACCATAATTGTTGATTCCATCACTGAGGCAAAGTATGTAACAGTGAAGGTAACGGCTTGGATGCAGAAGTTCATTTTAGAATTTGGATTTATTCTTTCCATTAAATAGCCTATGACATTATTTTGTGACAACAATTGGGCAATAACCCAAGCTAAGGAACCATGGTCTCACCAGAAATCCAAGCACATTGAGAGGTTCTTCTATCTCATTAGAGAGATCATTAGAAGAGATGATGTCACCTTGCAAAAAATAGCGTCAGCGGAAACATAGCAGGTCCCTTCACTAAAGCATTGTTTTAGTCTTCTTTTGAAAGACGCCTTAAGAAGATTGGTTTAAGGCACAAGATAGTTTGGCTTTAGTGCAAGTGGAGATTGTCGGTTTTATGTCCTAAAGCAGTCATGTAATAGTTACATGCTAAAGATTTAAGTTGCATTTCTATTTAATGGCAAAGTAATATTCATTCATTGTCCTATTTATAGGAATGAGTCCATAAAATTAATTGCGACTAAACCTATTCTCGAGATGTTAAGAATATGGGTGATGAATTTATTGTTAGATTGAGTCTTTAAACAGCTTTTGGTGAATGGATCATTGAAAGGATATCAATGATCATGTTGAGATAGGTATGTTCTTAAGCTTTACCATTGGGTATTGGATACTTCAGGGGATGATGAATTACAAGTCATAGGATATTGTAATACTCGAGTGAGAACACAGGTGCTTGTATCAGACAAGTTCACTGAACATGACACGCATAGACTGATCAATAATATGGAAGCTTTAAGCAGGGTCAATGACTAATCGTTCAAACTTTGATCATGTGTAAAATCCTTAAACCTAAAGCATGATGCTAACTTGTATGTTGGATGGTTATGGTTCACAAGTGCGATGACGCTTCGTTGAACCGTCTCTATACTTGATAACAGTTATAAAATTAATGCCCAAATTATTACTCTAAAACGGTTTCAGAGCCAACATCCAAATTCAGATCTGAAGCAAGTTCAAACTTTATGGCTAAATCAATGCTTTGAAACGGTTTTAGAGTTAATGAGCAGAATTGAATTAAATAAATGTGATCTAAGATAGGTTATAAGAGGTGAGAGAAAGAAAATCATGAGATGACCGAGTAGTGAAAGAGATCAATTAAATTAGCCATACATGAGAGCAATTGCTAACATAATTGTAGTGGTGAACTCTTTCAAATTTCCCTTTACTGTTCGACGTGAGATTGATGATGTGTTTAATCTAAATTTTTGGGGTTGAAACTGAAGAACATCATGACTAGAGTACTTCAAGCATGTTATGAGGAGGTTAGACATTTGTGGTCTATTTTTGAAGAACGTCAGAAACAAGCTGCTTTAGGCATAGTTCAAGCATGTTACAAGGAGATTAGACATTTGTGGTCTATTTTTGAAGAACGTCAGAAACAAGCTGCTTTGAGCATAGAAGGGTAATGTGATTAGCCCCTATTCTTATTTCTACGTGCTTCTTATTAAAATGCACCAACAATGTTTTGGAAATATGTGCATGGGCATTTTTGCTTCTACTGCGAATCATCTTTGATTCAATTTTATCTATGTACATGTTCTTGTTTTCAAAACAAAATCCCAACAGTCCCTACCAGCCATGCTTAAGCTTTTTGGCCTAAACTTTTTAACATGGTTTTAATAGCTGAGCCAAGTTAAGTATGTGTAAGAAGGGACTTACGCACGAGCAAATAAGTTAATATAATCACATATTACTTAAATATGTGGTTATAATGTAACTTGTATACATATATAGATGGGGATCAAACTAATAGCTATACTAAGGTGACCGTCACGACAAACACAACTATCGCCATCAGGCTAATCACCGCGATGGCCGGAGCTCGTTTAGGTCAATCACCCACAATTCCCTCCCCCAGCTTTTTTTTTTTTTTTTTTCCAATTAACGTTATTAGGTAATATTTTGATTTTTGTACTTCTCTTTTCATCTATAACCATTCTCCACTTCTTTTTTTCTTGCTAACTTATTTTGTCATATCCTAGTAATTATTCTGTGAACAAATACAATCTGAACCTCAATTTTTTCACCTTCGTTTCTTAATAATTTTGGGCAATCGTTCGGTGCCTTCCAATAGAATATATAGTTAAATCTACTTCTCAATGGTTAAGGTGCACTTCCAAGAACTTGGTGACTGCAAATTACCCGGAAAAGAACACTTATGGTCCAGAATTCACCGGTAGCTTAGCCGCGTTCAGCGCCAAATTACTCCCTTAGCGACTGAATTGCCCTCACAAGAGAAAATTACGGAAAAATAAAATAAAATTCTAGACCCCGAAACAATCCTTTCTCGATCTCTCTCTGCTCCCCAACGTCCGTCACCATCACGTCCCTCACCTCCCCACATCTCCACCATCGCGTTCCAGTGCCGTCGCCCATCGCTCCGCGTTGACCCACCATCTCAGCCTTGCCTCAATCCTTCACATCACGCGGGTCATTGCCTTGTGACCACCGGGTGTTGCCCAAGGCTGGCAACGCCAGATGGGCACGTCCGGAACCTGGATCCAGCTTGCCACAGTGAGTGAGAGAGAGAGAGGGGGTGGGGGACGGATGGATCAGCGGCGGCTTCTGGTTGCTTGGTATCGGGCTGGCAACGAAGAAGTGGTGGGGACTGACTAAGGGCTGCTGCCGTGGCTGGACAGCGGCTTGGTGGAGCCGATCGATCTGTTACTGTTTATGGTCACTGTGTCAGAGACTGAGAGTAGAGGAGAGGGAGAATCAGGATGAGTAGGGTGCGCTACCACCGCAATAGTGCCATCCGCCAGAGCTATCACCGTGATAGCACTAATAGCGTCCACTATTGCCACCACCCGCGAGACTTCCCTTCGCTGTTGTGGTGGCTGATAGCAGTAGCAGCAGGGGCCAGGACAGCTATTTAAACTATATAAAACCGACTGGATGAATGAACTTTCTTTTTACGAACAATACCGCAATTGAACTGAACAGGGAGGAAAAAGAAATCTACGGATAACAGTTGGAAAGTTAAAATATTTACCCTTCATTTTTCTTCAGGTTCCATCCCTTTATCTCATCCACCTCAATTAGAGCCATTTTCCATGACTCCACTTCAGTGCAAAACCTTTTCTTGTGCTTTGCAAGAGCTTTTCTATATAAGTCTGTTTTGAGCTTGACATCAGCAGGTTCCACGTTCAAGAAAATCGGCAGAATCTCTTTGCTTCCATTTGATTTTGACACACACTCAAACATATATGCAAGCTCCCGAAGGCACCACTTGCTTGCAGCATAATTTGTGGAGAATATGGGAATGTAGATCTTGGAGTTCTCAATTGCTTGTAAAAGTTCACCACCAATCTTTTTACCGACATGGAGGGATTCATCGTCCCTAAAGACAAGGATTCCAGCCCCAACCATGCCATGGTAAAGACAATCAGTGAATCCATAACGGGTGTCTACTCCACGAAAGCTTAGAAAAACCTCATACGAAGGTCGGAATGATGGCTGTGAATTTGTGCCTTCCTCCATCAGATCTTTAAACTCCACAGATATCAAATTCTTTCTCTCTCTCTCAGGAAAGTTTGCTCTGGGTGTGCTTGGATCTGATCGCGGGTTCTTAATATAATAACCTCCCGGGACAGAGAATAGGGCACTGGACTTCGAATATATTTCTTTTACTGGATGCACTTTTGTCTTTTATCGAGTTGATGAATATCTTGGCTATTTCGCATTGCTTTGAACACTGAATTTCTCAAATGAATATTAAAATGAAAATAATTTAAAAATACCAATAGTGAAAAAAAAATACATGAATAGCCTTAATGTATTTTCTAAAATTGAAACTTCTATATATGTATCAAAATCTTAATCTTACTTGAAATCAATTCAATTACTATAATTGATATTATTATATATGTATTATAATCATAACTGTACTTTATGAAGTAATACGTAACACTTAAAATGAATAAGAGATTGAAAAGAGTTATTCACGTTTTCTCTTGTTTACAAAATAATGTGACAAACTTTGAGTGCTTGACAATATCCTACCTTTTCAAATAATCATTTATAGTCTCGGCAAAAAAAAAAAATTATAGTAGTCTTACAAGAGACAAATATACCAAATGTTATTTTATATCACTAATTGCATAGTACAAGCAATGATGTTCTTCTCTTGCATCGACACAGCCATCATGGCTAAGCCCTGTGAGCTATCCACACCATCCATCACCCAACTGCAACGGTCCTATCTCAAAAGTGTCAAGATCGTGCTCTCAAAGATGGAACCCCACCACCATTGGGTCCCTTGCCTACGGCTCCCTACCACTACCGCTCTCGTCGCCGCTATTGTCGTCTGAGAATGGTAGAGGACCTATCAGGAGTCCTCCGATCTTGGTGTAGATTGCCACAAAGCTGTAGGCGACGCGGCTTGCGGGTGAGACTATGTCTACCCAAAGTGTGGAAGTGTATTGTACAAAAACCGTGAAATGAAAGGCTGGGATCGTGAACTTGTACAGCTGCCCCTCAAAGTCTACTAGGGCACCGTAATGGGAGATAGGGGTAGCAGGAATTGTAGCCATATCTACGGATCTGAAAAATGTGAACATCAACAAGGGTGAGGTAATGCCCAGCGAATGAAATATAAAACTCTATACCATACAATCCAATCATCACATGTACGAAGATCTATCTAAGACATGCGACTCACTTAACAGCTATGGCATAAACAATACTATGCTAGACTAAGACTATACAAGACTAACTAAGAACAAGTAGACTATAGCAATGAGACTCAAGTACTCTAGACTCACGACATAAGAACCTTACAACCTTGACGAACGACTCGACTACACATACACATACGATTCACGCGTTTTAGTTCTCATTTTTCCAAATAATGTTTTCTTCCAAGGGACATGGAAACCGATTCGTTGCCTGGTCCACGTAAGGAATTTTCCCATCTAGAGGTTGATTTGCTGTCCAGTCCACCGTAGTGTGTGCTGGTTCTCTGTTTGACCCGCATGGGTTTCTAGGATTTGCTGTCCCTAGGCATCCCTCCCCGAGTCATCTAGGGTTTGTTGTCCTAAGCTTCCAGGGTTCATTGTCCCTAGGCATCTAGAATTCACTCCAGGCTCCCATGGGGCATCGCTGGTTCATTGTTCGATGGCTTCTAAGGTTCATTATCCCTAGGCATCCTGAATTCCCTGTAGGCTCCCAAGGGGCATTGCCGGTTCGATGTTTGATGATATTCATTATGGGTATCTTAATCATACAAGGACATGAGCATTTATCTTGCAATAAGCATGCAAACGTCGCACCTAATAAAACCTGCCACGTTTTCGAGTCCCATTTTCAAAATCGAGGTCTAATTGACAACTTACTGACTATGTGTGACATTCTGATTTTCAGGTTCTGATTTCGATTGAATAAGTTGAGCCTTTCATCAACGCGACTATAGTGCTTTTCTCTGAGATGGTCACTCATGAGATAACTGACTTATTAGGTGAAGCCATTAAGGGATTTTAATGTAATAGACTTGAGAATTCGACCAGAAATCGACTGCTCGACCATACTAGTTTGCAAGGGTCATTACAGCACAATTAAAAATCGATCGAAGACTGGAGATAGGTCGATTCAACTTAAATGTGTGATCAAGTATGGGTGGTTCCTGATTGCAAAATTCTCGTCGATCGGCACTAGACTGATTTTCTTTTGTTTTTGGTACCCTGTGTCCGTATTTGAAACCTCGAGATTTTCACGACCACCGAGAGTCGGCAATGTGTCGAAAAGGTACGTGTGGCTTGAAGAAAATCAACCACTGGTCAATTGCACTGAAAATTCCTAAAAGCTACCTAGTAGATTAGGTCACACTAAAAGCGCGTCTGATTAAAATTAACTGTGAATTTGAATTCGATTTTAGAAATTGAAAGTCCTGTCGTGTCACGAGTCATTTTAGGAACGTCGACTCATCTTTCGAGGAATTTCTGGTGAGTTCGGGATTTTTACGGAAAATCGTTTTAGACGTTTCGGAAAACAAACGGAAATTTGGATTGACCAATTTGAAGAGATTTTTGGCCTCTAGTGTGAGTGAATTAGTGACAGGAAATTTTGTGTGCTTTTTCCACAACAAATCGGACTTCAATCGGAAA
This sequence comes from Eucalyptus guilfoylei, assembly GCA_016097605.1. Classification (NCBI taxonomy): domain Eukaryota; kingdom Viridiplantae; phylum Streptophyta; class Magnoliopsida; order Myrtales; family Myrtaceae; genus Eucalyptus; species Eucalyptus guilfoylei. Next base: position 38,952,649 of record CM027861.1, read on the forward strand.
AGTTTGTTCAGAAAATCTAATTCCAAGAAAAATGAAATAAAATTCGAATTTGAAGGAAATTCATGGGATTGAGGAACCGTCTTATTTTGGTCTTCAAGTAGACTTCAAATGGTGCAATTGGTGAAGAAATTGGCCTTAGAATGACCAATTGACAAAGTTGTTTTGAAGTTGAGCAAAATTATAATCTTGGCTTTATTTTATTTCCTTTTTTTCTCTTTGGTCCCACACCCCTTCATGCACACCCCCTTCATCCGCACGTTCCTCTTTTCTTTTCTCTCTCTCCTCCCTCTCTTCCATTCTCACACGTCTCTTGTTTCCCTTTTTTCTCCGCCGACACTTTTCTTTTTTCTTTGTTGACTTGGACTACTCTCTCATCTGCACGTTTCTCTCCAGCTGGCGCACGTCCTCCTCTCTCTCTGCCTCTCGTGCGCTCCTCTTCAACGGACAGACCCCCCTGTGTCCTTCGGCTTCTCTTTTACTTTTGGTTTTCTTGCTCTCCGCCCCACCGAACTCCACGTCCGTTCCTCCTCTCTCTCCACTGTCGCTGTTGTCCACCGCCCATCTCCCTTTGTTTGTTCTTTTTTTCGGCCACGACGTTAGGCCCGCTTGAAGCCACTTCGCCAACCCGCCCATGTTAGCCCATCCTTGCGACCCAGTAGCATCATCACGCGTCCATTTCCATCAAAATAGCAAGCCCATTAGTCCGTGAGCTTCAGCCTTCAAGCCGAGCCTGCACCCCCACCCGCGGCCATCGAACCTAGCCTCGAACCGTGCCCGAACCAGCCCCATTGCAGCTCCTTGGGCTCAATTTTTGGAGCCGAACCAACAAGGGTTGTGGGTTTTGCAAGGCCATTTTCGGGCCCGTCCCGGCCCTGCTTGGCAGGCCCACTTTGGAGAGAATTGTCTCCCGTCCCACCCTCGTCAGTTTGATTCGATCGAATCGTTGATTAGGTGAGTTTAACTTACTAATCCTCGCTTAGTAGGTTAATCATGCTTAATGGTTGATTAGTTTAGGCTAAGATATATTAGATGGTTAGATTAGATTAAATTAGTGAATTTAATTAATTGCCGATGCATGTTAGGAGATTAGTTAGTGCAATTAGTGAGTAAATAGACTATAGTTTTTATTTAACGAGTCTCGGAAATTTTCTAGGTCCGTTTCGACGTTCAATTAGGCATTACAGACCTAAGTTTGATTTATTACTATTTAATAATTAATTTTCGAAAATTTGACCAGGTGATGGTCCGATGACTTGTAATCGACTAGGTTGATTGATCGATAATTTGATCTGCATGCTGGTCTTGATGTGATTCAATGAGTGCATGAATTGAACTAACTTGCAAGAAGGAACTGAGGCCAAGGTAAACCCTCTAACTCGTGGTTGTGCTTAAGCAGCCCTTAAGGCGTATTTTATTCCTAGTCAGGACTTAGGGAGTTGAACTTGCTGAGATATTATCTCACTGGTTATTATATAAGCATTTTCAGGTCTTTAGATAATGTTGGTGGAAGACCAGAAGCCCTAGAGTTTGAGAACGTGGAGACCGAAGAATCGGCAAACATGTCTGACTAGAAGGTCCTAGGATAGTTCCCTTTTTGTTAAGCTGATATTTTTGTAAACAGCCTAGCATTGTATATAAACCTGTATGTTTATAAAAATGCTTGTTTTGGTTTGAAAAATTGAGGCCCTACTTTCATATCCCATTGTGTTATTGTTTAGGGATTATTTATCTGCTTCCGCATGCGTATTAAAACGAAAGGGTTGGCGATGCGTCCTGAAACGTCGCTATTAATCGACCAGAGGGATGGGCACGCGCTCGGAGGATCGGGGCGTGACACTATGCCATTGACTCAACTTACCTTTGTTGAAATTTCAACAATCTATAATCATCAACACCTCAAATGGACTTGTCCTATCTAGACAATTACAATTCCGGGACCTTCAACCCCCAACTGAATCTCGACTAAACCGTCACAAATCTGAGGCCACCGACACCTTAACCAATTCTCAACCAAACCGCTACCAATCCCTGGACCACTTAACCTCACAATGAAAACCTCAAAATTGAACCATCGACAATTCAAGATCATCGAATGTTATTTGTTAGGAGTGCATAGCAAAAGCCCGGTACTTTTAACCTGGGGAAATTGCCAAGAAGGAACCCACATCCGAGCTCATTAACATATGTACTTGGACTCATCTTCACTCAAAAATTTAAATTAATAAGTTATAGGCCAATTAAAATATATAAACTACTTCACACAACACAAATTCTCCTATATAAGATTTTTCTTACACACACATGCACACATGTATCTCTATAATCTCCTGCTCACAGGTGAGCTCAGTATTAAAACTGCTTCACCCTTAATATAGGTATTATTTTTTTGTCAAGATATCTCAACTTGGATCTCCATCAATGCCAAACTTCATCCCTTGTCTCTTTCTCTAAACCAAACCATAAAGCCCGTATCAAGCCGACATGCTACAATACAACACCCACCAAATTAATTTCTTGAGATATTCACCAAATACATAAATAGATTGACAGCCCACCAATCGACCATTGGCTTTAATACCATTAGTTGAGAGCATGTAGCAAAACTCTAATACCTTTAATGGGGGAGATCGCCAAAAGGAAGCCCAAGTCCGAGCCCATCAACATATCTAGTTGAACTCATATTTATGAAAAGCTTAAGTTAATGAGTTATGGGCCAACTATGATATATTAATAATTTAACACTATACCAATTCTCCAATGCTAGACTTCTCTAATACGACCCACACATGTATCTCAATAATATCCCCCTCATAGCAACCATCATCAATTGCCAACTTAGGATTGCATCACTTATGGCCTCTATCTCACATCACTAGAACAACTGTCCATGGTCTCTTCTTGCCAAACCAATCGTGATGGCGATTTCTACCCGAAATAAGTGTCGATCATAAAAAAAAATTCTTGAGATATTCACCAAACACAAAAGATTGGAGGTGGAGCACTAATAACTATCGGCTCTACGCGCAACAGAAACCTAATAACTTCACTCGGGGAGATCATCAACAGAGAGCTTGAGTTTAAACCCATCAACATATCTAATTGGATTCACCTTCACTCAAATGCTTAAGCCAATAGGTTATGAGTTGACTAGAATATATTAACAGCTCAACACCACAATAATTCCCTGACGTGGGACTTATTTACTACAACTCACAGGTGTATTTCAACAATATGCTTTAGCACAAGATCAAAATTAAGATATTGTTTTTTACTACACCATGAAATTAGAGGGCTTTCATGAAACAAAACAAAAGCCATAAAGAGAGCATCAATCAGATCACCAACAAAATGGGCATTGGAGAGGGCATTCATCACAACTAAGAAATAAGTACATTAAAGACCATACCCAAAATTAAATAAACAATACATATAATTGCAGCATACAAAGTAGTTCCAACGAGACATGAATTAACTGATAACGGAGCTGCATAAGCTATATCAGGACAAGTAAATTGTTCCACTAAATTGCCCCATTTGCTGGCAATACAAGGTGGCATCTTCAATGCTCGACCGTCTTATGTATTCAACTAGACGCACGGCTCTAGATGCGTCAAAGTGACCTTTCTGGCTTGAGGGTAAGATGGAATGTGTCCCAAACAAGAGACATATCAAGCCTAGGAGTTTTCCTCGATCTTTTATCTCAAATTCTTGAATTAAGAAACTGCTTAATTAAGGTATGAAATGCCAAAAATCATCAGTGATGATCATGTCATTTACATGAATTAGCAGCAAGATAACGCCTTGATTAGACTTTCGCACAACAAGGCAAAGTCATGAGAGCTAGATCAACAACCAAGCTGTTCAACATTGGCAGAAAATTTTCTAAACCAAACTTGCAGTGCTTGTTTTAACCCATATTAAGGTTCATTCGAAAAGAGTAGACTTGTATGAATAACAATCAAATGCCTGCTCCGCATGAAGATCCTTATCAGTAGACGCCTTTCTAGCACCAAACAAAGTTATAACCATGTGTTGCAACCCGGACCAATAGAGTGTGACATCCTAGATTTTTCAATTCTGCTTTCAATTAAATTAATCGGGCTTTTTATCGACGCACCTATAGTGTTTTTCTCAAAACTGATCACCCATGTGAGATAACTAGACTATCTGGGGAAGTCATTAAGGGATTTTAATGCAATAGACTTGAGGATTCGACCAGGACTCGACTACTCGATCGTGCTCATCTGCAGAAATCATTACGGCACAATTAAAAATCGCCTAAAGATTAGAGATAGGTCGGTTCGACTAAGATGTATGGCTAAGCATGGGAGATTCCACTAAATTACAAAATTCTCGTCAATCGGCATTAGACTGATTTTTCTGTCGTTTTGGTACCTTGTGTTCGTATTTGAATCCTCGAGATTTTCACGATAACTGAGAGTCGCCAATGTGTCATATAGGTTTATTATGACTCGAAGAAAATTGACCACGGGTCATTTGCACTAAAAAATTCTAAAAGCTACCCGGCCGCTTAACTCACGCTAAAAACGCGCCAGAGCGAAATTAACCGTGAATTTGAATCCAATTTCAGAAATTGAAAGTTGTGTCATGTCACAAATCATTTTAGGAACGTCAACTCAATCTCAGAAGATTTTTCTGCAAACTGAGACTTTTTGAGAAAAAGTCGAGCTAGGGCCGTTTTTTGTCTAGAAAATTCATAGGACCCTTTTTTTATTGTGGAATTAGGATGCAAGTGGGATCAATTAGTGAGGAAAAATACCAATTTGATCAAGGACTCGATATTGGAATTTATAGAGGCCAGATTGAGTAGATTCAAGAGGAGATTGAAGTCCAATTGAACAAAAATCAAGTGAAATTCGTAGCACCCCCATGGACCCAACAATTGGACCTCCTCAAGCCTTCTAGAAGGGGCTTTATGGGTTGAAAACTTGCTGTGGAAGCCAGTTGGGCTTGGTGGGCCAAGCATGGGGGACAAAGGGATAAGAGAGAGAGTGAAGTGATCCCCTCCAGCAGCAACTGGTCCCCTTCTCCTTCCTTGCACCTGTCGAAGCCCTCATCCCCTCCATTATAGCTGCTATTCGAAGTCCAGAAACCGGAGAGCAGAGCTAGCAAGCCACCGGAGTAACCGCACGCCATCGCCTCGCCGCTCACTGCCCCTGCGCGCTCGCCAACCCGTCGCGCCTCACCGCCGTCTAGCTGCATCATCTCCGCCCATCCTCGCTTCCAGCAAGCTGCCGAGGACGCTTGAGCTGCCGTAAGCCACCGCTGGAGCTCTCACCGCCACCGCTTGGACCCAATTCGGTCCCCTCAGCCCATCTCAGTCCATTATTGCCTCAACCAGCTTCCGTTCAGCCCTTTCTTGGCTCAAATCAGTGACCGAAGTTGGTGGGTCTCGAGGTGGCTGTTTGGCCCTTTTTTGTGGCGTTACCAACCTCGATTGGCAAGCCCGCTTTAGAGTTTGTCAAGTTCCTCCGCGTCCCCGTCGTTTTGATCTAAGCGGATCGTTGAACAAGTGAGTTTAACTCACTAATCCATGCTTAGTAGGTTAATGACGTTTAAGGGCTGATTATTTTAGACTAAGCATGGTTTAGGTGGATAGTTAGATTAGATTAGCAATTTAATTAATTGTTATTGCATGTTAAGTGGTTAGAGTAATGTAATTAGGGCTTAGACAAGCTCTAGTATTTATCTAGAGTGATTCGGAAATTTTCCGGATCCGTCTCAGCTTTTAATTAGGCTTTACGAGCCTAAGTTCTATTTATTTGCATTTAATAATTATTCTCCTTAATTATTTTCCGAAAATTAGACCGGGATAGTCAATGACCGGAATTTTATGCTAATTGTAGTGGTGTGATCTATTTATTTAATTGAGCTTTAATTTGTGTAGATTTTGTATGATTTGTATTTTAGGAATTTATTCCTAAATTTATTTAATTTATGTAATTAATTGGAAAATCACCGGGCGTCAGTTTACAGCGCCAAAAATGGATTTGTGGACTGTTGAACTTAGTGGGATTTTCAAAGGTGAAAATATTATATTTTGGTTAAGGCCGACCGTGTACCCACACACGAGTATTTTTATCGAGTATGATAAAAATTGCAAAATGGTTTAATGATCAGGATAATATATTATAGCAACCTGCAGACTCTAGTCTGGTAGCTTCTGGCGAGCATAATAGTATACTATATCAATATTGAGGCAACTTCTAGCGAGCTATATTATCTATTGCGGCAGCTTCTGGTGAGCTATATTATCTATTGCGGCAGCTTCTGGTGAGCTATACTATCCACTATCAGCTTAGAATAAGCAGTCCTAATTATGATCGGACTTTATAGATAGTATTGATTGAGATGATCGGGAAATGGTCTCGATGACATGTAATCGACTGAGTCGATTGATCAATGATTCGATCTGTTTTGATGTGTTGAAAATGTCAATTATACTGACTTGCAGGAAGGAACAGAGGCAAATGTAAGTCCTCCGACTCGTGTTGGTGCTTAGGCAACCTTAGAGCGTATTTTCTTCCTAGTCAAGTCTTAAGGGGTAGAACTCATTAAGACGTCGTCTCACCCCGTTGTGGGATAACCTTTCAGGTCCTTAGATGGCAGCCCCTGAGTTTTTGGACAACCTAAGAAGGTTACGAAGCAGACATCTTATATTCTGTTGCATGATGGCCCTAGGGGCTGGACTTATGAGCTGGTGAGGTCTATAGTCTAGGTCAATGTGAGTCTCACCAGCAAGGTGCCCCACCGATACAAGTGATGGTATCGCCAAGCTTAGGATGGCTAGAGAAAGGGTCCCATCCCGGAATTTGAGATACCTCTATACATTCTAGAGGTTGCTTTTGGAAAGGGCACAGCAGATCCTCTTCAAGGCTCGGTCGTAGACGTGGTGGACCCGGCTCTTGAAGTACCAGAGTCCCCAGTGCAGTCTGCTGAAGGCTCTAGTTGGAGTGTGGAGAAAGGTGAAATTGAGGAGGACGAGGACCCGTAGCTGTTTGAAAACTCCCCCCTTTGACAGACCTTGTGTGTGTGTGTGTGTGTGTGTGTGTGTGTGTGTGTGTGTGCGCGCGCGCGCGTGTGTGGTTTGGTTTGTATTGTACTATGTAAGAATTGACTGGTTATGTTATATATGTATATAAGTGTGGTTGTGTTTTCAGTTGAAGAAAATTGGGGCTCTACTTTTCTATCACATCTGTTTGTTGTCTAGGGATTATATATCTATTTATGCATGTGCATTAAAACGAATGGGTCGGTGATGCGTCCTGGGATGTCGCTATTAATCGACCGTAGAGGGATGGGAACGTGCTCGGAGGATTGGGGCGTGACATCCCCGTGTAAGTGGTATCAGAGTGTGGTTAGTGATTGGAGTGATAATGTGCGATGGTTCATGGAATAGTTAGTAGGAAAAGCCTTTAAATTCATGTTGGTGCATGTCTGTGATAGTTGGTTAGTAAAATTGTTTGTTTGTGTGGATCGCTCAAATTCTAATTCGGTGTGGAATTGGAAAGCAGATTTCCCTAAGGACCTTGCGAGATGAGCGATTAGGAGTAGAGGACTCCTAAGAAGTGTACCATCGAGCCCATGACTCGGGGTAGAATGTCGACAAGGGTCGGTACCCGAGGAGGCCGAGGTACAGCGCAAGTGGAGTAGCAACACATCCCGTTGGTGCTGGAGTAGCAGCCCCTGGTGATACTAGAATGGAAAGGATCATGCAGGCGCTCGAAGTTATAAGGGATCTGATAGGGCAGCAGACTCAGAACCAAGCCGTCGTTGCTACAGCCGCTGCTACTGCTACCGTTGCCGCCGCCGCTAAGGTCGCACCTGTTGCCGTGCCTGTTGTTGCACCCGCTGAAGTTCCACTTGGGAACGTGGTCGCTGGGAGACCAATTCATAAGTTGGTGGAGCAGTTCTTGAAACTGAACCCGCCAAGGTTCGCGGGTACTGGAGATCCAGAGGCCGCATCTCTTTGGGTTCAGGAGTTGGATAAGGCTTTTGCACTTTTGAGGTGCAATGAAGAAGAGAAAGTAGTCCTTGCAGTGTATCAACTAAAAGGTAACACCAATACTTGGTGGAGAGCCGCCAGAGATGTTGTGTTCCCGGGAGGAGTAGCTCCGCTGTGGGACGTTTTCCTCAAAGCCTTTAATGATCAATACTTCTCGGGAAGTGCCCGAGAATAGAAAATGGAAGAATTCCAACGTCTTCGTCAAGGGACAATGATTGTTGACCAGTATGAGGTCAAATTTGCGGAGCTTTCCCAATATGCTCCAAGGCTGATAGAAGACCCAAAAGAAAAAGCTCGAAGGTTCAAGGTTGGCCTTCGACTAGAGCTGAAACAACTGCTGGTGCCGCTGGATCTGAAGGACTATCGAGAAGTTTATCGTCGAGCCCAGTTGTTAGAGAGGAGTTTGAACGAACAAGCAGCCTCGTCTGGATCGAGGTTTAGTTCGCACCGAGAAGGGATCCAACATGGGAAGAGGCCCATTTCAAGTTCCGCCTAACAGGAAGGGTGGAATTGGAAAATTAGGGCTGAGTCAAAATGGCCTATCGCTTCCGTGGAAGGCGACATGGTATAGCCCCATGCCCTCGAAGGATAGGTGCTTATTATGAGTGTGGCCAACAGGGTCACTTAGCCAAAGATTGTCCTAGGCAACTAAGAGAACAACCGCAATTGCCGCCGCCGCCGCCGTTGGCACAGATTAGAGGGTACGCGCCACAAAACGCACCACAGGGTGGACCGCTCAGACCCTCAGCTCAAGGAACGGTGTATGCACTCACTAGAGGTCAGGCAGGGGATGCGCCTGATGTGATTACAGGTACGGTTTCACTGAATGACCATCCTGCTTACGCTTTATTTGATCTAGGAGCAACTCATTCTTTTATTGCCGAGCAGTATGTTAAGCCGATAGGATTAAGTCCTATATTATTGGAGTCAGTGGTTAGCGTATCTACACCGTTGAAGGATAAGGTGTTGTCTGCATTGGGTTGTTCTGGTTGCAAGCTAGCGATTGGTGAGCGAGAGGGAAAAATAGACTTATTAGTCTTAGCCATGTATGACTTTAATTTGATAATTGGCATGGATTGGCTCACCAAGCAACGAGCTAAGATGGACTGCTATCGTAAAGCGATTTAATTTGACCCGTTAAAGGGCGGAAGTTTCGAGTTTGTTGGAAGTCGAGGAAGACCCTCGATTATATTGATCTTGTTGCTTGAAGCAACCCGTTTGTTATACGAGGGTTGTTAGAGTTACTTGGCCACACTGTCGTGAATACGACAGTTGAGGAGCTGAAGATTGAAGTCATCGCAGTGGTATAAGAGTTTCCAGACGTATTTCCAAAGGAATTGCTAGGTCTGCCACCGGAGAGAGAGATAGAGTTCGTGATTGAGTTAGCCCTCGGGACAGAGCCAATCTCTAAGGCTCCTTATCGGATGTCATTGTCTGAATTGAATGAACTGAAGATGCAGATGCAGGAGTTGTTAGATAAATGATTCATATGTCCCAGTGTATCACCTTGGGAAGCATAAGTTCTATTCGAGAAAAAGAAGGATGGTTCATTGTGTCTGTGTATCAACTATCGCCAACTTAATCAAGTGACAATCGAAAACAAATATCCCCTGCCAAGGATTGACGACTTGTTTGACCAGTTGCAAGGAGCGTCGATATTTTCGAAGATCGACTTGAGGACAGGATATCATCAGCTTAGAATCAGGAAAGAGGATATACCGAAGTCAACATTTCGTACTCATTATGGTCATTATGAGTTTACGGTAATGCTGTTCGGGTTGACGAATGCTCTAGCTGCCTTTATGGATTTGATGGACAGGGTATTTCAGGATTATCTGGATCAATTCGTGATCGTGTTCATCGATGATATTTTGGTGTATTCGAGGAGTGAGGAAGAGCATGAGAGTCATCTGAGATTGGTACTGCAAACGCTGAGAGTTCATTAGTTGTACGCCAAGTTCAGCAAGTGCGAGTTTTGGTTGACTCGTGTTGCTTTCCTAGGTCACGTGATTTCAGGCGAAGGAATCTCCGTGGACCCGTCCAAGATTGAAGCAGTGATCAACTAGCCGAGACCGACTACAGTGATAGAGATCAGAAGTTTTTTGGGTTTGGCAGGTTACTACAGACGGTTTGTGAAAGGGTTCTCAGCATTAGCATCACTGTTGACTAGACTCCTGAAGAAATAAGAGAAGTTCATATGGACAGACAAGTGCGAGTGTAGTTTCAAAGAGTTGAAGCAGAAGCTGACTACTGCACCTGTGCTGACCATTCCATCTGGTCCTAAAGGATACGAGATCTATAGTGATGCATCGTTCAGAGGATTAGGTTGCGTGCTGATACAACATGGTAAGGTGGTTGCATACGCCTCCCACCAGTTGAGGCCTCACGAGCAGAACTACCTGACACTTGACTTGGAACTTGCAGCAATTATTTTTGCTCCGAAAACTTGGAGACATTATTTGTGCAGAGAAAGATTCCAGATCTTCACTGACCATCAAAGTTTAAAGTATCTATTCTCTCAGAAGGAGTTGAATATGAGACAGCGTCGCTGGATGGAACTCCTGAAGGACTACGAGTGTGATATCCTATATCACCCTGGGAAGGCGAATAAGGTTGCTGACGCTTTGAGTCGAAAGTCTTTAGTTGCTCATCTGCTGGTTAAAGAGTGGAACTTAATAGAGAGAGCTCAAGATTCAATGTTCAAGTTCGAGGTAGGCTACCTTTCGAATCTTATGGCCACCCTCAGAATTGAGTCGAATGTGTAGATCAGGATCAAGTTACTTCAACCAACAGACCTAGATGTTCAGAAGATTCTGCAAGAGGATACTGATAAGAGGAAGGCTGACTTTCAAATTTATGATGACGGAACATTGAGGTTTTGAGGACGATTAGTTGTACCTGATGATGTGAAGCTCAGAGAGGTGATCTTATCAGAAGCTCATTGTAGCAGTTACATCATTCATCCTGGCAGTACCAAAGTGTATCAAAATTTGCGTCAACACTATTGGTGGTTTGGTATGAAGGCGGACATCGCTAAGCATGTTGCCAAGTGTTTGGCGTGTCAACAGGTCAAAGCTCAGCATTGTAAGCCGGGAGGACTTCTGCAACCTCTTGAGATCCCAAAGTGGAAATGGGAGCATATCACAATGGACTTCATGACCGGATTACCGAGGAGTCAGAGAGGAAATGATTCCATTTTGGTAGTGGTCGACAGACTGACAAAGTCGGCTTACTTCATTGTAGTACTTAAGGACCTCAATTTGGATAGGCACGCAGACTTGTACGTGCGTCAGATAGTTTGTCTACATGGAATGTCGGTGACGATAACTTTAAACCGAGATCCGAGATTCACAACTACTTTTTGGAAGAGCTTGCAGAGTGCTTTAGGTACGAAGCTGCAATACAGTACGGCATATCATACTCAGACGGATGGTCAGCAAGAGGATAATTCAAACCCTCGAAGACATGTTGTGAGCTTGTGTACTAGATTTCAAGGGAAGTTAGGAAGAACAGCTTCATCTGGTCGAGTTTGTCTACAACAACAGTTATCAGCAGAGCATCCAGATGGCTCCTTTCAAAGCATTGTAGGGCAGAGTGTGCAGAACGCTAATATGTTGGGATGAAGTCGGGAAAAGAAAGATTATAGGCCCAGAGTTGGTTCAGCAGTCAGTGGATGCAGTTTGCAGTGATCAGAGGCAGACTAAAGACCGCCCAAAGCAAACAAAAGAGTTACGCAGATAAGCGCCGGAGGTATTTGGAATTCCAAGTTGGTGATCACGTTTTTCTGAAGGTGTCGCCAATGAAGGGTACTTCGCGCTTTGGCAAGAAAGGAAAACTGAGTTCGAGGTACATAGGTCCACTTGAAATTATTGAGAGAATTGGGACCCTAGCGTATCGTCTTGCGTTGTTGCTGAGATTGGTGCAAGTGCACGGTGTCTTTCACATGTCGATGTTGAGGAAAGTATGAGCCTGATCTGACTCACGTGCTTAATTTCGAGGAATTGGACGTGAACCGCCAAATGTCATACATTGAAAGCCCAATTCAGATTGTGGATCGGAAGGAACAAATCTTGCGTACAAAGATCATCCTGTTAGTCAAAGTGGTCTGGCAACACCACGGCACTGAAGGAGCAATCTAGGAGAGTGAAGAGTCGATGAGACAGTTGTACCCCCACCTTTTTGCTTAAAGATTGTAATGGTTTAAATTTTGAGGACGAAATTTTTATAAAAGGGGAAGAGTTGTGACATCCTGGATTTTTCAATTATGCTTTCAATTAAATGAATCGGGCTTTTCCTCGACGCAGCTATAGTGTTATTCTCAGAGCTGATCACTCATAAGATAACTAGACTATCTGGGGAAGTCATTAAATGATTTTAATGCAATAGACTTGAGGATTCGACCAGAACTCGACTACTCAATCGTGCTCATCTGCAGAGATCATTACGGCACAATTAAAAATCGCTTAGAGATTAGAAATAGGTCGGTTTGACTAAGATATGTGGCTAAGCGTGGGTGATTCCACTAAATTACAAAATTCCCGTCGATCGACATGACTAATGTTTCTGTCATTTTGGTACCATGTGTATATTTAAATCCTTGAGATTTTTACGACAACCGAGAGTCACCAATGTGTCGAATAGGTTCATTGTGGCTCGAAGAAAATTGACCACAGATCATTTGCACTAAAAATTTCTAAAAGCTACCCGACCACCTAGGTCACACTAAAAACGCGTCAGAGTGAAATTAACCGCGAATTTGAATCCGATTTCAGAAATTGAAAGTTCTATCATGTCACAAGTCATTTTAGGAACGTCGACTCAGTCTCCGAAGATTTTTCAGCAAACTGAGAATTTTTGGGAAAAAGTCGAGCTAGGGTCGTTTTTGTCCAGAAAATTCAGAGGACCGTTTTTTATTGTGGAACTGGGATGCAAGTGGGATCAATTAGGGAAGGAAAATAACAATTTGATCAAGGAATCGATATTGGAATTTATAGAGGCCGGATTGAGAAGATTCAAGAGGAGATTGAAGTCCAATTGAACAAAAATCAAGTGAAATTCGTAGCACCCCATGGACCCAACAATTGGACCTCCTCAAGCCTTCTAGAAGGGGCTTTATGGGCTGAAAACTTGCTGTGGAAGCCAGTTGAGCCTGGTGGGCCAAGCATGGGGGACAAAGGGATAAGAGAGAGAGTGAAGTGATCCCCTCCAGCAACAACTGGTCCCCTTCTCCCTCCTTGCACCTGTCGAAGCCCTTATCCCCTCCATTACAGCTACTATTCGAAGTCCAGAAACTGGAGATCAGAGCCAGCAAGCCACCGGAGTAACCGCACGCCATCGCCTCGTCGCTCGCTGCCCCCGCGCGCTCGCCAGCCCGTCACGCCTCACCGCCGTCTAGCTGCATCGTCTCCGCCCATCCTCGCTTCCAACAACCTGCCGAGGACGCCTAAGCTGCCGTAAGCCACTGCCGGAGCTCTAATCGCCACCGCCTGGACCCGGTTCGGTCCCCTCAGCCCATCTCAGCCCGTTATCGCCTCAACCAGCTTCCGTTCAGCCCTTTCTTGGCTTAGATCAGTAACTGAAGTTGGTGGGTCTCGAGGCAGCTGTTTGGCCCATTTTTGTGGCGTTCCCAACCCCAATTGACAAGCCCGCTTTAGAGTTTGTCGAGTTCCTCTGCGTCCCCGTCGTTTTGATCTGAGCGGATCATCGAACAAGTGAGTGTAACTCACTAATCCCTGCTTAATAGGTTAATGATGTTTAAGGACTGATTAGTTTAGACTAAGCATGGTATAGGTTATAGTTAGATTAGATAAGCAATTTAATTAATTGTTATTGCATGTTATGTGGTTAGAGTAGTGTAGTTAGGGCCTAGACAAGCTCTAGTATTTATCTAGAATGATTCGGAAATTTTCCGGATTCGTCTCGGCTTTTAATTAGGCATTACGGGCCTAAGTTATATTTATTTACATTTAATAATTATTTTTCTTAATTATTTAATTATTTAATTATTTTCCGAAAATTAGACCGGGATAGCCAGTGACCAAAATTTTATGCTGATTGCAGTGGTGTGATCTGTATTTAATTGAGCTTTAATTTGTGTAGATTTTGTATGATTTGTATTTTAGGAATTTATTCCTAAATTTATTTAATTTCTATAATTAATTGGAAAATCACCAGGCGTCGGTTTACAACGCCAAAAATGAATTTGTGGATTATTGAACTTAGTGGGATTTTCAAAGGTGAAAATATTACATTTTGGCTAAGGCCAACCGTGTACTCACACACGAGTATTTTTATCGGGTATGATAAAAATGGCGAAATGGTTTAATGATTAGGATGATATATTATATCAACCTGTAGACTCTAGTCTAGCAGCTTCTGGCAAGCTATACTATCTACTATCAGCTTAAAATGAGCAGTCCTGATTATGATCGGACTTTATAGATAGTATTGATTGAGATGACCGAGGAATGGTCTCGATGACATGTAATCGACTCTGAGTTGATTGCTCGATAATTCGATCTGTTTTGATGTGTTGAAATTATTAGTTGAAAATGTCAATTATGCTGACTTACAGGAAGAAATAGAGACAAAGGTAAGACCTCTGACTCGTGTTTGTGTTTAAGCAGCTTTAGAGCGTATTTTCTTCCTAGTCAAGTTTTAGGGGGTAGAACTCGTTGAGACGTCGTTTCACCCCGTTGTGGGATAACCTTTCAGGTCCTTAGATGACAGCCCCTGAGTTGTTTAGACGACCTACGAAGGTTACAAAGCAGACATCTTATATTCTGTTGCATGATGGTCCTAGGGGCTGGACCTATGAGTTGGTGAGGTCTATGGTCTAGGTTGATGTGGGTCTCACCTGCAAGGTGCCCCACCGATACAGGTCATGGTATTGCTAGGCTCAAGATGGCCAGAGAGAGGGTCCCATCCCGAAATCTAAGATACATCTATACATTCTGGAGGTTACTTTTGGAAAAGGCACAGAGATCCTCCTCAAGGCTCGGTCTTAGATGCGGTGGACCCGACTCTTGAAGTACCAGAGTCCCCGGTGCAATCTGCTGAAGGCTCCAATTGGAGTGTGGAGGAATGTGAAATCGAGGAGGACGAGGACCCGTAGCTGTTTGAAAACTCCCCCCCCGTTTGACAGACCTTATGTGTGTGTGTGTGTGTGTATATATATATATGGTTTGGTTTGTATTGTACTATGTAAGACTTGACTGGTTATGTTATATATGTATATAAGTGTGGTTGTGTTTCGGTTGAAGAAAATTGTGACCCTACTTTTCTATCACATATGTTTGTTGTCTGAGGATTATATATTTGCTGCCACATGTGCATTAAAACGAATGGGTCAGCGATGCGTATTGGAACATCGCTATTAATCGACCGCAAAGGGATGGGCACGCGCTCGGAGGATCGGGGCGTGACATAGAGTGTTAAGAAATATAAGTCAAGCAATTGGTTCAAACTTTCCTAATAATCAATGTCATACTCCTTAAATCTTTGGCTAGGAAGCGAGCCAAAGACTGCTCTACAAAATCATTAAAATGAGTCTTATCTTAACAACCCACATGCAAACTCGGCGCGTTACTCGAGTGGAAGATCAACCAAATCTTACAAGTGAGTCATTTCTAAAGCTTGTATATCTTCAAATGGTAGCTTCTACTAATGAGTGTTGGTATGAGCGCTCTTGATAGGATTGAGTCTCATGAAGAGTAGTAAAATAACAATGATAATCGGGAATACGTATTGAAGGTAGTCCTATCAAGTCTTGCATGTCATATTCAACCAAGGAAGTTGTTGCGATAGGACGAGCGATAGGACGAGCGATCTAACAATAATATAGATACAAGAAGAAAATAAATCGGACACTAGATTTACGTGGTTTAGTCGTAAAGACCTACGTCCACGGGAAGAGCAGCGACGAATTTCACTATAGATCAAGCGATACAAAGAAATTACACATTTGAGTCACTCAAACACTCAAACACTCTCTGGGTGTTTCCCAAGCCCCAATTACATCCAATAACGCACGCAGTGTTTAGCCCCGAAATTCCTCGAGAAATAATCTCTCAATCTCACGAAGGAATTACACGCAAATCTTACCACAAGATTTAATTGGCTTGAATACTAAATCTTCTTGGATGTAATCACAGACAAGAACGACAAAGAAAATCTCTCCCAAGCACTCGACGACGAGACGGCGCTTCAAGACCAATTCTTCATAATCAACCTTCTTCCATGAATGGCCACAAGTCTATATATATAAGTAAGACCCTTATTCCTTTGCAAACTTCTCATAGGATTCTGTTTCCTAACTTGCCTATTTTAACCAAAATATATCTCTACATATTTTAAACAAAATCCAAATCCAAGTGAAAGTTGGACTTTCCTATTTCAATGGCCAGACTCTCAAACGCAGATTCAAATTTGGGAAGTTGATCTTCAGATCTTCTTTGCTCAATTTCGAATGTCCGCAACATATCCAATTCGAAATATTCATAATTTCGCATTAGGCTCAAACTCGAGATATATTTTAACAGAAGTAGTCAGATCCAGATCCGAGTAGAAACTGTAGGGAGAGCCAATCGGAGGAATCGAGTGCACATTCAAGAAGAGACAAACTAAAGGCAGAGACGCGACTAGCCCGACTTGCTTGTGAGAACTACTTGTAATGCATATACATCGTGAGGTGGAAGCAAGTATTTTAATTATAAAAAAAAAAAAAAGTAAAATTCGAAGTGATATGGTTGCAGCACGCAGGATTAGAAAACCATTACCTAGAGGGACAAAAGCGACAATAAATTGACCAAATATAGGAAAGACTTTTCTCTTTTTTTACTTTTTAGTTTGATATGAGGCTCTAATATAATGTCAAACATCTCAAATCTTTAAAACTAGAAGAGGGAAATTCGAAACTGGCCTTTCAGTTTGGTTTATAGCAGAGAAATTGCTTGTAAATACATTTGGTTGTTGTACGTGTGAAAATCAGAAAGCATGATCTTCTTCTGTGGTATTGCTAGGTAATTGGATTTGTTAGTTGAATTGTACGTGTGAAAATGAGAAAACACGGTCTTCATCTTCGGCGGCATTGCTAGGTAATTGTATTTGTTATATGAATCTGAAAACAAAGAAGATTTTAATAAAAAAAATGGCGTGTAGTTTACGAAATTATTGAGGAAATTATTGTCCATCATTAAAAGATATGTCAAAATAACGAACACGGTGGACGAGATTTTGAAAATCTGAAAATTTGATTATTTAATTGAGAATAAGATAAGTAGATGCTAATCCCAAAAACTTGTAACCCTCAGTAGCTTAATGAATGTTATTTCAAAATTTAAATTTACGGCTCACTTATCTTGAATTTTAATAAAAATTTTAAAAGAAGGTAACGAGAGTTGATTAATATAAATATTTGAACTAATCCTGATTGATTAATAGAGAGCACACAACTTCCAAAACCCGGTTGTTTGCTAATGTACTTCATAGCGTGGGGCAAGGGAAAGCAAGTCAAAGTCTGGCACCATCTTGCTCATCTTGCTTGCTTAGTTGCACTTTCGAATTCTCTTTTTCCAACCCTAACCCAAGGAAATAGAAGCAGAGTTAGGGAAAACGCACAAAAATTAATATTTGCTTTGAGTATTCATCTTCTTATCGTTCTTGTATGTAGATGTGTAAATCTGATTGTATTTCTCTATACAAGTGTACGCATTTGTACTTTGGAAAGAGTGAGTTATAGTGCTATAAGAGATTTTTGAGTTTATAAAATTATCTACTGAAGATTTGTGTAGAAGTAACACTCTCTGCAAACCGTAAAATTTCAAAGATCACATAGTAAATACCAGCCTCGCTGTGGTTATTGGAGCTGAAAGAGTAGATTATATAGTGGATTATAGCATTGTTGCGACTATAAGAGATGGGAAAGTAGAATAGACCAAGTCAAAGGCCAAACCACTATAAATCTGTTATGTATCTCTTCTATCTCCTGAATTCTTTTTAACTGTGTTTGATGGAAGATATTGTTTTTGGCTAATGTTTCCCATTACAGCAGTATATTCAACACATCCTTCATCAATTTTTTTTTTAAAATTTCCCCTAGCACAATCAATTCAACTCCTCCAGTTCTTGTCCCGATTCATAACTGTTTTCCCCTAGCATTAATGTCCACTCTACTTCCCATTGATCTCATTTGGTTTTTCCTGTTACCGAACCTTAGCCACGGATTAATAAAAGTTCCCGACATTATGCCGTGCTATGGCAGCATGAGACGCTTCTTTCTCATCGGCTCTTTAGTCGCGTTAGCCTCGGGTCTTCTCCTTGCTCTTTCCTCCTAGTCAACAGTATCACTAGTAGGAAGTGTCGTGGACGCTGAGAAAAGATTTCAGGAGTTTCCCACACGGTCTCTTTTTTACTTTCGCGCTTTATGTTGACATTGATATCACATGGCTCTTTTTTACTTTCGCGCTTGTTGATGTTGATCTCACATGGCTTTTTCCACAACTTTCGAAAAGTTGTTTCGCGAAAGTTTCATTGTACTTTCGTTTTCGGGGGGGACCTCTTCGATGAAATAAGGGCTACCATTCTACGATGGTGGACCGCACTCTAGAAGAAAGATGAGACCATTTATTAGTACATTGTTAGAACACTTGATGTAATTGTTTTTTTTTTTTTTTTGTCTTTTGCGGCAATAGTATTGTATTTACTTAAGATTGAAAACACGTACTGCTAATTCATTTCAAGTGGGCTTTTTTGTTTGATACGATGCATCATCATAAACGGTTTGAGAAAAAAATGGCACAGTGATCTCAAAATAGCCATTAGATTGTGTCCGAAGGACAAATAAAGAGAAAATTCAAATATTTGCATCTTGGAATTGTTTTATTGTTCGACAACCATTGACTTTTGAACAAAGATGGCTGAAAGAGTTATTAGAGACAACAACATTGTTCGTTAAGAAATTCTAAAGAACCATAAATGGTAATTATTTTTTCTTGACAGGTGAACGTAATTAAATTTTGTCAAACTTTTGCTTTCTATGATCTAGGTAGAGCACAACTAATAAGTCCTATTCGGCCATAAAAAGAAAAATTAATAAGTCTACTTCAGTGGTCACTAATTATTTGTCTCTATCTTTTCTCATGGTGTAAGTCTTGGTCTTTGTTGTATCTTCAAGATAGGTAATATGGATGGAACTTTAGGATAGTGACATTCTCCCTAAGGTTAAGAATTAATGATTTCCTTTTAAATTTTAATAATCGTTTGTGGGTAATGGTAGAGAAATTGGCTATTTATTAAATTAATTAATGATCATGAAAGCACAATAACTATAATCTTATTTCAATTTAAAAAACAGAATTAGGTGGGAAGACAAGTTACACATGGACCTAGGTAAGCAATACCATCATTATATTATTAGTGGTAGTTGTAATCTCACTGAGTTGATTGAATGTTTCCTGACATTTTGCGTGTTTCTTCTAGTATGTAGCCAACACTCGAAAGATCGTGGAAATTTCTTGCAATTATGACAAACAAGAAGTATAATTATATATTTACATCTCGTGATAACCATTTACTTTTCAACATTGATGGCCGGAAGAAAATGACAAGTTGATGCTAGTCTCCGAATTAGTCAAATGATTCTTGTCCATCTTCTTCTTAATAATATCTTAAAACTTTATCCTTGAAGTTTCCTGGTCCCATTCATTTGATAACAAATTTAAAATCTGAAACGTGATAACCAGCTGCCATCATTCTAGGATACTGGGCTGACAGTCGTCGAGAGGTCAGCGCAGCAGAGCCATGTCCGGCCTAAGGATGGGTAGGGCAAACTCGTTAGGACCCCCAGCGGTTTACCCTTCCATTTTTGTGACCTGGAATGGGGGCTCCGACAACCGGGGCATTTGTTTAAGGTCCTTAGGCTGGACTAACAAATTTAAAATCTGAAGCATGATAAAAAAGCTGCAAAAGTGACAGCACAAAATCACAAATTCATAGCTTAAAAAGTAGAGGATATAAAGTGAAGTCGAATACAACACGAATATGGTTTTTCGCTTTTTCTGTATATTAATCGTGTTGGAGAAAGTTACAAAAATCCTCCGCAACTATATTAATGTCAATTATACTTCTCAGTATTTGACATTTGCATCCTATTCATCTTTAGACAAAAATCCTTAATTAAAAAGATCAAACTAACCCTCTATCACGATAATGTATTTTTGACATTTGCATCATGTTCATCTTTAGACAAAAATTCTTAACTAAAAAGATCAAACTACCCTCTACTACAAAAAATTATTTTGTGTGCCGGTCATTCGAATAATGTGGTGTAGTCAATCAATCCACTTTGCCCATGCAATATGCATATTATCTTAATTGGCGCTTAAATGTTAAAATTACTCACTTTCCATTGTCTTGTCACATCACATGTCACTACCATATGGTAAAACTGTCACACGAAATACTTTCGCTTCTATCACATTATTTATCTCTCATTGCTCTCCCCATCACACTTCCGATTAACGTCACCATCCTTGTCCTTGACAAATGCCGCCCCTTTCCTAACCTACACCACCAATGCCCTCTACGTGTTAGCCCCGACCTTTGCTTGCATCCTCCCCCCCTCCCACCAAAAAGAAAAGCAAAAATGTATTTTGTGTGCCTATCATTCAATTGATGTGGTGTAATAAGTTAGTCTACATTGCCTGTGCAATAAGCATTTACCTTAATTAAGGCTTAAATGTTGAAAATACTCACTTTTCATTCGCTAATTGTGCCATGTGTCACTACCGCATGATGAGACTCACATGAAATACCTTCTCCCTAGCACATCATTTCTCTCTCTTTCTCTCTTCCCACCACACTTCTGATTAACGTGAACATTCTTGTCCTTGACAAATGCCGCCACTTTCCCGACGACACCACCAACGCCCTTTACAAGTTAGCCCCCACCTTTGTTCGCCTCTCTCTCTCTCTCTCTCTCTCTCTCTCACGAATGCCTGACTCAAAAATAGAGGTGGCAAGGTCAAAGCCACAACGACGATTGACCAAATCTAGCGTCGGGCTCAAGCAATTTTGGATGCATCAAGCTAGAACTTGCAACGTGAATCGACTAGATCAGGTGTTGGTTCGACACCGCGGTGAGCTGTCATTGACGTCGGCGAGAGAGATGTGCCTAGAGAGGGGACAAGCAAGAGATGGGGCACGACAAAAGGCATCCATCAATTGAAGGACCGATAGAGTGACGGATTGTAAGGTTGGCCATAGCGGCTAGCTTGAAGCAGTGGCTAACACATGGGGAGCTGGCCCGAGCTCACTGTGCAATTGCAAGTTCGATTGGATGAAAGAGAGAAAGAGAGCGCAATTTATTTTTTTTGGCTGTTTTCGAAACACATGACACGAATTCTTCGATAGAAAGAGTACATGGTCTCCAAATGAGGACACTACCCCCACACCCCCATCGAGTTGGCCACTAATCTTCTTCTTTTAGCGAAGTGGAGATCTGTCTTTGCTTACATCGTCCAAAAAGTAATTCCATTGGGGGAAAACCAAACCTAAATCAAATCTACTAACACTACATTTGGAAAAATTTTGGGAGTTAGAAGGATTTTAAGAGAATGAGAATATAGTTGAAGAAATGTGAGGTGAAGAAAATATAATTATATGGAAAGGCTTGGAAAATGAAATTGAAGAAAATGAGATGAACGGCAATTTTTTTGTCCAAAAAGAGTGTGAAAATAAAGGTGAAGAAAGTTTAAATGAGTAAAAAGACATTAGTGAACATTAATAGAGAAATACCGACCAAAAAAAAAACATTAATAGAGAAATGAAAAACGAAAATATTAAATAAAAGAAGGCTAGTGTAACAAATTATGCCCAAATGGAATTATCAAGAATTGTGGGCCCTAGAGGACTCTTTTGGCCCACACTATAAGTAGCTTAACGTGTAAATGGCGGGCCGGGCTGGGTTTCTGGCCAATTTTTGGTCCGGCTTGAACATTAAGGTTTGGAATTTCCGAGCCGGAACAAAAGCCTCGATCCGAAATGAACAATTAACTATCTAGCCCATTCATTTTAATTGCTGGCTATTTAGGGCCTGAAATGTAGTAAACTTTAAAAAAAAATTGCAAAAGAATTTGTTCACTAGTAAAGTGTCTTCCCTTTTTGAAATTTATCAAGATTTTTGTTATATCAATAGTATAATATTTGCAATTTTAAATTTACATTCTTTTCATCTAAAAATATTAATGAAATACTACTAATACTTTTTTTTAAAAAAAATTGGGAGGGCTAAGCCATTTTAGGCTACATATTGCGAAGCCCGAAGCCTACCCACCTCAAAATGTAAATGGTAAAGCTATAAAATCCCTCATGGTCTCTTCAGGCAAAAAAATTTCGGACCGGCTCAGTTTAGGATGGATTTTTGGACTTTCGGGCTTTATTTTCACCACTACCAATATTCTTTTTTTTTTCTCTTGGTTTGCAGGAAAATTTTCAAAGACCGGTACATAATTTCAAGATAAATATGCAAATCCCACACGCAAGTATATCTGAAAAATAAATCAATTTGGTATAGCTTATAGAAACTCACTCATTCCACCAAGATGGATATGTCATAGCATCCAAACACAACCAACAATCGATAATCAAGTTTCACATCATCATCAATGATGAGCGCACGCCGCGATTTCCCTCTCCAGTATCTACAGCTTTGCCAAAAAGTGGGGCGCACTAGGTTTAGCGTCTCCAACATAGAAAATGCCTTGTGAATCTCATATCTATATTGAAATTGGGATAGAAGAGCACCAAAATCTAGATTTAGCTCTAAATAAGGAGGGAAGAGCTACAAAAGAAATGCTAATTGATCGCAAAATCAGTTTCAGATAAGCCAACGACTGAAATCAGCAGCGAAGGAGCCTCGGAGACTTGCAAAGCACTTGATTATCTGCAGCAAGCACTTGAAGCTAAGCAAGTGAGCAGACCGGAAAAGAGCAGAATTTTCTGAGGTGCTCACGCTTCAAATTTCAGAGTTCACAAAACGAACCTCTCCACTTTCCGAAGAGGATATCGACTAACATTGTCTTCAAAATCAATGAAGAAGTCTTGAAGATGAAGCGTGAGAGCAAGAGGTCCCTCTATCTTTGTCAGGGATGTAACTTCAGAAGATGAGGGCTGGGCAGCAGCTTCTACTCAAAAACTCATCCAAACACGTTCTGTACAATTATTAAACGTGTTCTTCTACTTAAAAATCATTCAGGGAATTAAAATAGAAAAAATCATTTCTAAAAAGAAATTATTACTGGAAACAGAAATTTTACAAAAGGCACACTAAATTTCTCACATTGGATATATAACGAGCCACTTCAAATTTACAAACATAACCATTTATCCAAATTTGTGCATAGCAGATCTTCATCTAGAAAATCTACAGATTGCAACATTAGATTGAAATGTATTTAAGATCAATTATAATAAGAATCTAGAATCTAGCAATCTTAGAGAAAACCATGCTTGAAATAGTTTTTGTTGTGGAAAAAAGTTAAATCATAATTAATATTGCCGTGCACTTCAAAAATTATATAAGTAAATCTAAGTTTTTTAATATAAAGGTAATTTGGCAAATGATTTATTGAGTTCTAAGTTTCAAGCTAATTATCAGACACGTAAATCTGAATCCTATCATAATCCTAATGAGATTGATTTTATTATGTTTGTTTAATAATTAGCTCGGTTATATATGAAAAAAAGGCATTTCAATTAATATATATCGGGTTTGGGTATTGAGTTTCCTAACTATACATTTAAGATCCTTCCAAAAACTACGAGGTTTTTAGCCAGTGTTAACCCAAAACCCTTCTTGCTGCTCAAAACCCCTTACATTCCATTACAAGTGAGCACCCCCCCCCCAAAAAGAAAAGAAAAAAGGCGTTTGAGGCAATTTTTAGAGTCAAAAATAAATTTTTTTAAATCTTTTTAACCACTTCTTCGAATGCAAATCATGTCTACGCATCACTTCTCCCTAGTTTTTAGAGCTCATTAATGGGTAGCAACTAGCCATTAATGAGCTCCGACATTGCCCCAAGGCGGTGAGGCTTGAACTTGCTGGTCTTGAGTGAGCTCCGCTTCACCAGATCGGTCAAGACGAAGCCTCGACTTAGGCCAGCGACGCTTGACCTCATGAAAGCCAATCGCAGGCCACCACCGTGGCAAGCAACCTGCCAAGGAAGAAGAAAAATTTCATGCTTTCTAATTCAGCTCACCGATTTTCAACTACGCAGACTTCATGAGCTTGATCAAATTTCATGCTTTTGTCGACCCCATTAAGTTCGAGACGACTCACTTGAGTCTACTTGTTGTTGGCCCAATGCAATATTAATAAATGCTCCTACAACTGTGTGCTATGCAAATTATAATATTTTATTAGGGGTTATGTCACGCCCCGACCCGCTCGGGACGTGTGACAACTCGCATTCGTCGTCATTCATTTCCTTTAGGTCATTCGATTACGACCTCCTAGGAGGTGTCGCCAACCCAATCACTTTATTCGATTAAATATGCAAGCGAAAGCATAAACAATTCACCCAATCAACACAAACAGGGATAGTTTTAACCACACTCATATATATACATATGCATCAGAATATTGTCATATTATATAAGCTATAATCAAAACAACTTAAACACACCAAATGAAGCCTAGTTACTCGCTACATCCAATTTGTCTATAAGTGCAGCCACGACCTTCACCAAAAAGGGGTTCGAGGTAAACCTAGCACCTCTAGTACTATGAGGGCTGTCCAAAAAGTATTACTATCCCCAATACCACCCAACTATCTATGGCCTCTAGATCCAGGGCTCTGGCTCAACGATCATATCGGGAACAAGCTCGGGATCCGACACTAACCAGCGGAAAGGCTTAGTCATTCTTAGGGCCTGTAAACATTCAACAAACAACAATGAGATTAAACTCAATGAGTGAACTTCCTAGACCTTGCGCAGGGAAGCCGTTCATCTCAGAGATGTCCTAAACATGTAATTCCCCTATCAATAGCAGATCAATAGCAAAGTTTCTCTTGTTTTGCCCTGACTATTTACATGAAAGCATATTCACTTATTCAAGGCCATCATCGACAATACATAAGCAATTCCTTTAACACTTTCCATGCTCTTGATCCAATCATACAAATGCGTCATATAGTATAGTCATGCGCCCATGCCATGCAATAACCCAAACATGATCACAAATATATCTCATGCACTTTTCACACAACCATGTCCAGATTATTACGGCCACTCAAGACCCAAGGCCAACCCGAAGGTTCACAGTCATCCGGCGTAAACGGGCATCGTCTCACCCCATCGAGCATAGCATCGTCCTGCGTAAACGCATCAAGACGGTACTCCTGTAAGGAGCTTCGTTCCAAAATCCATCTGCGAACGGCATCCTATTGACTTGGGGGCATCCAAACTTAATTAGGCATCGTCCCGCATAAACGCATCGGGACAGGTTCACTACCCCACGTAAACAGATTAGGGCCTTTAGGTGATCACACGGGCATACCATCACACGATTCATTTCTTATCTTTCTCATTAACCAATGTGATGCCCATCCAATATGCAACAACCTATGCCATATGCCATCATATCACCCGCGGGCCTCATATCATATCATATCATATCATATCATATAAAAGTACCACCCAACTTTACAAGTCCATGGCATATAAGTCACTCATTGAAGTAGGATAAGTCATTGCAATTCAACATAATTCATGAAATTCACTTATCACATATCATCATAAACTATCCAATAATTCATCTCTTGTTAACATAACTCATCACACTTCACATATCACACTTTAATAGCCTATCACATAACTACTTATCGATAAACCGTGATAACCTATCGGCTTAAAATATGATAAGCACTCGGCTAGAACATGATAAGCTATTGATGAAAACATGATAAGCTATCCACGAAAACATGATAAGCTATCGATGAAAACATGATAAGCTATTGACGAAAATATGATAAGCTATCAACGAAAATATGATAAGCCATTGACAAAAACATGATAAGCTATCGAGATAACCTATCAGGACCCTATGATAACCTATCATACAAAACCCGCTTATCACATTAATAAAACATCATTTAGCCTTAATCTAGCTCTAAACTAACTCCAAAATGCAACAACAACCCTGTTCAAGGGCTAGAAAGCCACTCATACCCAAGTCCTTGCTTTAAAAAGTGTCGGGGAAGGAGAGGCAAGACTGGACAGCGGCTGGGGCTGCTGGTCACGCCTCCAAAGCTCCCGTGAGTGGGCTAGACGGCATCCCAGGCGGCTACACAATGGAGGTGGGTGGTGTTCGGTTGCCGGTGAGGGAAATATGAGGAACAATGAAGAAGATGGCTTGAAAATGAGATGCAAATGGACAAGGGATGGTTCAGCTATGGCAAGGAAGGAGAGAAAGATGAACTTGAGAGCCAAAGTGTGAAAATGAGAGTGAGGGAGAGGTATGGATGAATTTGGGGAGAGAGGAAAAGCAACCTAAGCTTGGGCTATTGGATGGCCAAGATTATATCTTGCCTTGTCCCATCCAAGATCAAGGGCTTGGATCACTTCTTACTTTACTTCTTGCCTAAGTCTCATTAATGCCATTTAATGAACCACTCATGGCTAGACTAGAAGATAGGCTAGGTAGGATCACCTCCCCCATCTTCAGCACATGGCTGCCCTTCCTAGCTCCTTTCCTATCTTGCCCTTTTGTCCTTAGTTGAATGAGAGGGCAATTGGGTCATTTCGCCAATATTAGGTACTGTTCATACACATGGGGTGATTAAAAGTCAAGATCTTGCATTGAATGCTTGATGGACTTAGAGGACCCACGGCCCCACCATGGTAGCTCACCTCTTGGGCGTATGGACCTTGGGCCACCCACTTGGGCTTAGGCCTCCATGATGGGCTTCGGCCCATGGGCTACCTAATCGTGGGCTTAGGCCCATTGGGTTGTCCAACATGGGCTTGGGCCCTCATCATGGCCCGTTTCCACTTTTCCGAACTTTTGCATCCCGCTGATGAAAAATCGAGTTTTCGTCTCAATATGGCATTTTCGGCCTTTTTGGGGTCTACCAATCCTTATTGTAATCCCGTTCAAAGATTGGATGCCCATGTAATTCCGTTCTGAAAATTGGGGTCGATTTGCAGATGTCACAAATAGTGCACGTGAACAGTAACTTAGCATCTAGAAGGCTTTGGCTTTTGTGGCAAGATGGAGGGATATGATTTATTCTTGCTCCCCAAGTTAGGACAATAAGTTGAGGAGCATTAAAATGCCAACTTCTTCCCCAAGTTTTCCTCTTTTTCCATCATTTCACTCACTTTTTCTCTCTACCCCTCCCTTTGGACAACTTTTCCTCCATCACTCTCCCTCATCTCATACCCATTTCTCTTTCTTTTCCCCCTTGGTTGTGGTGGCCATGAGCCACTATCCACCGTTCAGCTCATCGGGCTACCCTTGCTGCTAGATCTCGCAGTGCCATCCTTCTCGCATGTTGGCGGCGAGTCCCAAGCCATTGCCAGACCTCCCTCAAGCCGTGTGCAACTGTTCCTTGGCTGTTCTAGCCTTTCCATGGGCTACCGACTACCGATTAGCCATCACCACGCGTTGTGGAGCTTCATTGAGAGCCGCCACCACATTGTAAGCCTTGCCGCTACTTGCCATGGCCTAGTTTTGGAAGCAAGTAGCTTCCTAATCCTTGATTAGGGCAGTAATTGCTCTTAGGAGTAGAGTTAGGATTGGTTTATGGTTAATGGTGATTAGATTGTGTGATAAGTAGGTTAAAGTGACAAGTAGTGGTTATAAGCTATCACGATAGGTGATAAATGGATGCGATAAGTGATAGTTAGATGTGATAAGTTATCGTGATAGGCTATCATTGAAAGTGATAAGCTATTGTGATAGATTATAATTAGATGTGATAAGCTATAGTCATAAGTTATCATTGGATGCGATAACCTATCTTGATTATGATAAGTGTTCTTTATGTTGTGAATTATAAAGTGTATATGCTTGTTGAATGCTAGTTTTTAAAGATGTTACATGCCTATGCAATTCAAAAGTTGAAAAGGGCAAGCATTCGTAGCATTCTATAATTATAAGTAATGAGAGACTATTTTGAAAGGCAATATGCTAAGGTTGTTCGATATGATATTGTCATTGGAAGCGACTTGTGATGTTATTGGATGTTCTTGCTCTATGTTATATTCTTTGGTATTAATGGCAATGTTTTATATGTATTCATTAGAAGTACTCTTTACACATATGTTCATTGTCCATGGTCAATCAATGTGCGAGAACACTCCGAGCCTCCGAGACGAGATATACAGTGGTTCTTGGACATGCGTAGAAGCATGCTGGGTCAAGTCTCTCTCTTGGATTGGCGATACTGAGGCGTATTGTTCCTAAACCGAGTTTGGTACTAAATTGGTGATCATGTCATGACGGGTCAATCCTTCTTGGCCTCAGTGCGATATTGAGATGTATCGTTCCCCAGCTAAGTTTGGTACTAGGCCGGTGATCATGTCACGACAGCTTGGTTCTTTCTTGGTCTCAGTGTGATTTCGAGGTGTATCATTTCCGATTCGAATTGGACTTAGGCAGGTCCTCAATGTATCGTGTCAAACCACGGACTCTCGTTTCGTGCTCGGCATATTTTATTGATGTAGTTTCGATAGATCATGAGACACACCCGCCTGACATGCCATTGAGGCATTCATACTTGGCTAATGAGAAAGAAAACAATGGACTTGAGTGATGGTATGCTCATGTGATCACATAAATGCCCTGATGCGTATGATTATGCGGGGTGATGGTTCCATCTTGATGCATATGCTTATGCGAGACAATGCCTAATTAAGTTTGGATGTCCCCAAGTCAATTGGATACCATTCGCGGATGGATTTCGGAATGAAGCTCCTTAATGGAGTGCCATCCTGAGGCGTATGAATACGAGAGATGTTGTTGTGCTCAATGGGGCAAGACGATGCCTGGTTACGCCAGATGACTGCAAACCTTTGGGTTGGCCTTGGGTCTCAAGTGACCGTAATAATCTGGACATGGTTGTGTGAAAAGTGCTTGAGTGCATGAATGCATATTTCGAGAAGTGATGCTATTGTTGGCACACGTGTGATCTAAGATTGATATATGAACAGGTCCGGATTATTGCATGACATGGGTGCTTGACTATATTATATTGGGCAGCATGGTCTCGAGGATAACATGGTAGTATGGGATGCCATGATGATCTTGAGACGTCAACATGTGTAAAGTGCATGCATGCTTAATGCATATAATGAGAATGATGCCATAGTCTGCACATGTGTAGCATGGATATATATGAGTTACATGAGAAAAGTGGATGAATTAATGTCATTTCAGTGACCTATGTGGCACATGCATGCTTTGATCGACCCTATTTATGAATTGAGAGACATGAAGAAGTCCTGCAGGTCGATATTCACGTCAGAAAGGCACAGATAAGGTTGTGGATTTGTACGCCTTTGATTAGGACTCGTGAGATTTAAGTTGCATAGGCTTGCTTATCCTTGTAGTCCTTTGGCGCATAGGTAGGCACTTTCCAAAGAGGTCACCCATCCTAGTAGTGCACTATCCTAGGCTTGCTTATTCTTTAGGTTCAGGGGCACAACTGGCTTCGGATGTTCAGTCTTAAACCATCCCAAAATCTCTTTGCCCTATCCACGGAATTCTCTTGTGTCCTTTCTCTTGGTATCCTTGGGTTATTCATCTGACGTGTTCACCACGATTCCCAAATAGCCTTTAACAAAAGTAAAGGATGCAAAATTTCTTTATTCTATTTACAAGGCAACCTCATTGCTGCTTCCGAGGATCGAATTCCGGCCGCTCTTGCACCCGTTCATTCCCCATACCACCAGGCTAAGTCGCCGGTAGTGTCCATGGGGCGCTCGTTCCTTAATTTAATAAAATCGTCTCTAGATAGATGTGGCATCCTAAAATTTCATGACAACTCCTGGATATACCATGAACCATGAATAGGTGATGGAAGTGCCATCGGATTATATTATAGCCATTAGACCGATGAATTACAATAGATTAAGACCGAGCATTTAATGGACATTTGTTTTGCTAGAAAATCTATCCTATGTCCATGTGTGGTCAAGGATTTTACAAAAGGACAAATTGATGGAAAATTTTGTTCTTGGCCATGAACTTTATAAGCTGGATTTTTATTGATTTATGTTACAAAGTTTTATGGAATATAAATTGCAATTAGGTGTTTATATAAATAAGGATTAGGGTGGGTCATTAGGAGAAGGTGTGGGCCGATTTTGCCAAACCAGCCCACAAGCCCTCACCATTCGACCGGCCCAAGAAGCCCAAAGGGCTGTCGACCAAGGGAGAGAGAGACCGGATGGAGGAGTCGGCCCAAGGGAGGCCCATCATCTTGCATGGCAAAATTAACAAGTGGCTAAGGGGATCAACCAAGTGTCATGCATGCAAGGTTAATGATTGCTAATGATTGAGGGGAAGAAAAGAGAGAGGCAGATTGATGAGGGATTATCGACCGAGAGAGAGAGAAAATCGAGAGAGGGAGAGTGAAATCGGAATAGAGGGAGAGTGAACCGAGAGAGGGGAAGCCGAGCGTGAGCCGTGAAGGAGGAGGAGACCGTCGACGCCGCCTAGCCCCGCCGTTTTGCTTGCCGAGATTTTTGTTGGATTTAAGGCAAGTAGAGTCCATTGATTTACTCTTTGCTTGCTGTGATTGTGTGTGATGAATGGTGAATTTCGGATGTGGTGGAGGTGAGGATTTTCGAAGTTATAGGAGTTGTGCTTTAGTAACCTGTTTTCTGGAGAAACAGTCCGACCTTTGGTGATTTTGTGAGTTGCATGCGATGTTTGAGTTGGAATATCACTTCGACTTCTTGATGAAAGTTGTATAGGACTTCTTGGATAATAACATATCAAAATTTCAGAGAAAACGAACAAGTATTCGTTGGCGAAACTATTTTTCTTCAAAGATACTAGATCTGGAAAATATAATGTCGACCTATTGTGATTTTGCGAATTTTGTGCAAGTATCAAGTAAGAATTTGATCTTATTCTCTTGATGAAAGTTGTATATAACATCTTGAGGAGAAACATACTAAAATTTGAAGAGAAACAGACAAATATAGGTTGGTAAAACGAAATTTCTTTGAAACGGTTAGATCTGGAAATCGCTACCGAGAGACAGAGACGGTTTTGGTGATTTTAGCTTCTGATCCATCACGAATTTGACTTCGAGTTCTTCACGAAAATTTTACTTCTATGTTTTATCTATAACATATCCAAATTTCATAAATTTTCGAGTTGATTTATGATTTTTTCCGAGTTTATGAATAAAACTGTGCAATGATAATGTTCCGAAAATTTGAGTTGTGATGTATGGACTGTAATAACCGGTACAAAGCTTCTTTTGACGTGGTGTTCTTCATGAAAAATTTCTCTCTAGATCTTGTTTATAACATGTTAAATTTTCAGAATTTATTGAAATTTTTTACTAATTTTTTTAGAATTTTTACTATAGAAGTACATTCTGTTTTATTCAAAAACTTATCTCACTTTCAAAAATAAATGAATTGTCTTATGAGATGTGATATCTTGAGTGGTAATTGTGCTGCATATGTGGTAATGATTGTACATTTCACATGACATCAAATTGATGAGATTTTATAAACTCCATGAAATTTTTGGCATCATGATATTAAATGGCATTCTTTTTCAAATATGATATATATATATATGTGTGTGTGTGTGTGTGTGTGTGTGTGTGTGTGTGATGATGATGATGATGCCGTCGGAGGTGTGATCCGACGATGCCCCGGGAGTGTCAGGATGCCCGGAGGTGTGTGCCAGATGCCCAGAGGTGTGTGCCGGATGTCCTCGGGAGTTTCGAGATGCCCGGAGGTGTGTGCCGGATGGCCCCGTGATGCCAATTGGGATACGGGATGCCCGGAGTGTGTATGCCGGAGGTTTCTCGTGATGCCAGGTTGGGTGCAAGCGATATATGAGGGATGCAAACACTGGTCCCTGGACAAAAAAATGAGATCCTTTTGAATATCAAAAATTGAGAATATTGAATCATGCGCATGTGTGAGTGCATATGGCATGGGATATAATTGCCTATGAAATTGAGTGGATACTATATGGCATTGAGAATGCGATCATGGAGGCATTGAATGGATCTCATGGGAATATGTATATGTGATTGAATGATTGATATGGATCATGCGCATGTGTATGTGCATATGGCATGGAATATGAATTGCCTTAATGTATGGATCTCATGGAAATACAAACATGATCACATGGTTGATATGTACATTTTATATGAAATTGTGATTGTCTTGCTTGTTGTATTGTGTAGTTTGACGGATCTTTACTGCTGAATGGTTGTACTCACCCCTTTTGGGGATTAACATTTCAGATTAGAGATGCCTCTAGCACCTGTCACACGCGGTACATTCTATGGCTTACCATCTGATGTTGAGGTCGAGTGCTCGGAGCACCCCTGCGCTGGTGTTCATGGTTTGGTGTTTATCCGTGTCCGTGTGTTGGTCATGTACGATGTGGGTCTACCTGATGGCCCTGTAGTTCAGGAGTTCTTGTCTGTCCATGTACGTCAAGATGGGAGGATGATGGGGATGCTATCGCCGCCACCGACCGATGCACCTGGTTGGATGTGATAGGAGCGTGTGACTGGTGGAGGATGACACTTTTTGGGATGGCCGACACTAGAGGGTGGATTTGATGTACATGTCTGATGTGAGAGTCGGGTTCTTTTGGCTTATAGCTGAGCTTAGTTAAAGTCTTGGCCCTTTTCATTGTACCGACTCATGAAGTCCATCTTAGTTATGTAAATAAAAGTGATTCGGCCCTAAAGTATATACATATATGAAAGCTTGTAGTTGGTGTGCATTGCATTGTATTATTTAGTTAGAGTACGGGTTAGGGAGATGTCGAGTATGCTTCCGTTATATGAACTGCATTGGGACCGATTGAGATGATACGAACCCCCAAGATTTATGGACCCACTACAATTAAATGGTATCAGAGTAACATGTGACAAACAAAAAGAAAAAAAGGGGGTAAGAAATCCGTGGCGACCCTAGTGGATCGGGGGGCCATGCTGGGGTGCCACAATAGACACATCTAACAAGGGCTCTAGAGGAAAGTTCGCTCTACAATCCCAACACAAAGGTCAGGAATCCATAAGAGCTATTCAAGAAAACAATCAACAATCACAAGCATTGGATGTTTTCCTAACTAACTATCCCAAAATTCCCAATGCACCTTATCACTCCAGGTAATGACCATGCTCTGATACCAACTGAGCGGGGATGTCACGCCTTGACCCTTGAGTGCGCGGCATCCCTCGATCTTCGGTCATGGAATTGTGATGTCCCAAGATGTGTCGCCGACCCATTCATTTTATCTTTTGATTATACGTAAGCGGAAATAGAACAAACATCTCCCAACCATTAACAAACAATAAGGATAGTAAAAGGCATACATTAGAACACAAATTTATAATCTAGGCATGAATAACAATAATTCCATGCAAAGCTTTGCCATTTGCATCTTCCCCAATATACCGTTCGCTTTGTTCTCTAGACCTGCGATTTTTGCATTGTTCCTCTATTCTGGTTCTTCTGCTGCTGCTGGAGATCCAGCCTTTCATTAGGGCTAAAATTCAGAGGATTGGCTCGCCTTTCCTCCCTCTACAACCTCACTGAAGCGTTTTTACTGGTATGTCCTGCAAGTCCTGCTATATACATTTTGTGCTAGGGCTTTCGAGGTTATTTGTGGGTTTCGGTTGCTGCTATGGCTTCTTCATCTGTTAAGGTGTTGGACCAGTTGGGTAAGGCCCAAGTTGGTGTTGTTGGTGTAAGTGGGCAGAGCCCCAACCCCGCTGTCCAAATTCCCCGGTCCTATGAGGTCGCGGGACAAATGGGCTCGTCCGAAGCTAGAACAGTGGCTTCGCGTGGAAGACAAGCGAGGAACCCATAATCCCCCTCGCGATTCGGATGATGCTCGAGGTCGTAGCCGAGCAAGATCCACTTCCGTTCGACCCTAGCCCATGAACCAGCAAGCTCAGAGCTCCAAACCTCCACCTACCCAATCTTGGGCCAACATCGCGCGATCAGTAGCGAAGGGTGTGGCATCCTAAAATTTCATAGCAACTCCTGGATATATCATGAACCATGAATAGGTGATGGAAGCGCCACTGGACTATATTATAGTCATTAGACCAATGAATTACAATAGATCAAGGCCGAGCAATGAATGAACAATTATTTTGTTGGAAATATAACCTATGTCCATGTGAGATTAAGGATTGTATTGGAAGATGAATTAAATAAGGAAATTTTGTTCTTGGCCATGAACTTTATAAGCTGGATTTTTATTGATTTATGTTACAAATTTTTATGGCCATATTAATTTGTAATTAGGTATTTATATAAGTGGGGATTAAATGGAAAAATAGGAGAAGGTTTGGGCTGATTTTTTTAAGGCCAAACCAGCCCAAAAACTAGCCCACCGTTTCCCCCCATTTGGTCGACCAAGCCCGGCCCAAATGAGGCCCATTAGCCTTGCATGAAGATCGACAAGTGGCGAGGGAGGTGAAACAAGTGGCATGAAGGGTTATCCAAGTGTCCCTCATGCAAGAAGTGAAGCATGCAAGGGTTTTGTTCAACTAAAAGGAAAAGGGGAGGGGGATTTTGACTAGAAGAGAGAGAAGAGAGAGAGAGTACCGTCCAAAGAAAGAAGGGAGAAAGAGAGGAAGAGAGAAAGAGAGGAAGAGAGGAAGAGGAGACGCCGTCGAGCCCGCCTAGTCCCGCTGTCGTTCTTGCTGTGTTTTCCTTTGATTTGAGGCAAGTGAAGTCCTAAAACCTACCCTTTGCATTGCTGTGTGTATGTGTAGTAGATGGCAAGTCTTGGTTGTGGTAGATGGGATGAAATTTCGGAGCTTTGGAGAGAGATTCGTTGGCCATCCATGCTGTTTCTGGAAAGACCAGTTTGACCATTCTTGAGTTTGTGTGTTGCATGTGACTTTTTAGTCGGAATATTGTTTTGATTTCTTCATAAAAGTTGTATAGAACACCTTGAAGAACAACATACTAAAATTTTAGGTAAAACGAACAAGAAATGGTCAGTGAAATTATTTTTCTTTGGAAATACTAGATCTGGAATTCGTTGTGCTGACCTTCAGTGGTTTCGTGGTCTGTAAAGTAACCTTCTTGTGAAAATCTCACTTTGGTCTCTTAACGAAAGTTGTAGTATACTTCTTGAGGTAGAACATATCAAAAATTTATAGGAAATGAACAAAAATAAGTCGATGAAACCGTTGTCTTTTGAAGAAACTGGATCTGGGAAAAACGCTGCTTCGACCTAGTATGATTTCGGGATTTTTATAAAATCATAAAGTTAAAATTTGATCGTGTGTCCTTAATTAAATTTGTAGGTAATATTCTGAGGAATAACATACTGAAATTTCAGAGTAAATGGACCAGTAATGACCAAGGAAACGATTTTTTTTCTTCAACACGGGTAGATCTGGAAAACGATATCGAGAATAGGAAAAGTAAATTGATTTTATCTTTTATTCCAGAACGAATTGGACTACGATTTCTTCATGAAACTTGTACCTCTAGGTCTTAAATACAGCGTGTCCAAATATCAGAATTTTCTGAGTTTATTTAAGGGTTTAATCGAAATTTTTTTCAAAACTGTGCATGGATGATGTTAAAATCCTTTTTCGGTGATATATGGACCTGTACGTATTCTGTGAAGCCTTTTTTGATATGGTGTTCTTCACGAAATGTGTTTTCTTAGATCTTATCTACAATTTGTTAAATTTTCAGAATTAATTTCCATCGTTTACTAATTTTCCAGAATTTTTCATAAACAGCACACATTCTGTTTAAGCTGAAAAAACTGTTCTATTTACAGGTTATTGATTTGCTATATAAATTGTGATATCTTGGATTATCATTCGTGCAATGATGTGGTGACATTCATGCATATCATATGATATCAAAAGATTTATGGATTTTCATGAATTCAATGAAGTTTCTCAAAACCATTGCATCAAATAATATTTTTCCCAATGCATATTATATGATTTTGAAAAGGCTGATTCCAATCATTGGCATTATTGCATCAAATGCCATGTTGAAATTGAGATACATGTATAAATGTAAATTGGGATAGTAACAAGACCGTCGGAGGTGTGAGCCAACAAAGCCCTGGAGGTGTGTGCCCGGGGGAATTCCTCGTGATGCTAGTTGGGATGCGAGATGGCCGGAATGTGGGAGGCCGGATGCTCGGTTGTATTTTGAATACATGCCCGGAGGTTCCTCGCGATGCCCAGTTGGATGCGAGCGATAAATTGTGGGATGCAAACATTGGTCCCTAGAAAGAAAAACTGATGAGATCCTTGTGAAAAATAAGAATTGAAAATGAATCATGTGCATGGGTGTATGCATATGGCATGATGCATGATCTGCTTATGAAAGTAAATTAATGCTATTTGATATTGAAAATGCGATCATGAAGGCATGAATGGATCTCATGGTGATGTATGCTTGATAGCATGGATGATATGAATCATGGTGGTATATGCACGATGGCATGGTGAGATATGCATGATCGCATGGTGGTATATGCACATATGGCATGGATATGCATGAATGCTTGATGATGAGTGCATGGTGGTATATGCACATATGGCATGGTGATATATGCATGAATGCTTGATGATGAGTGCATGGTGGTATATGCACATATGGCATGGTGATATATGCATGAATGCTTGATGATGAGTGCATGATGGTATATGCACATATGGTATGATGACATATGTATGGCTGCAAGGTAAGTTATGCTTGAATGCATGAATGACATGTGCTTTGTTATGATGCCTTGATTGTTCTGTTTGACGCAATGAGTAGTTTGGTGGATCTTTTTACCGCTGAGTGGTTGTACTCACCCCTTTGGGGAATAACATTTCAGACTAGATAAGATACCCGCTGCCACCGCCACCGCAGATAGATCAAATGGTTGGGTATGACCGCGAGGAGGAGGATAGCAAAGGAAGGAACTTTTGGACGCCAACACTGATCGATGGACTTTAAGTATACGATTGCTGGAGGAGATGTCGGTCATCTTTTGAAGTATAGCCTAGTATAGAAGACTACGGCATTTTGATGTACCGATGAATGATGTCCATATGGTTTAAGTAAATAAAAGTGTTCGGCTTTTACCTATAAATGTTTAGTTGGTGTGCATCGTTTTCTAAATATAAGGAAGGGAGTTGATGGATGTGCTTCCACCATATGAACTGCGCAAGGGACTGATAATAAAAGATGTAAACCCCCATGGTTGTATGGACCCGCTGCAATTGAAATGGTATCATAGTGACATGTTATTAGGGAAAGTAAAAGGTAAGCGAACTGTGGCGACCCTAGCAGATCGGGGGCCGTCGAGGGGTGCCACAAAGGGATACGATCTAACCTTCGTTCCTCCTTCATATGTGGACAATAAGGCTGTCGTTACTCTCTCTGAGGATGTGCTGGAGGCTGCTGACCTGAAATGGCACCAATGTCTCGTCGGGTACTACATTGGGAGAAAACTTCCTTTGAAGATGATCGAGACAGCTCTAAAGCATGCATGGGGACCTAAGCTCTTTGAAGTTATGGCTAATGACCAAGGTTTTCATTTCTTCCGCATCTCGAATTCGGAGTTTTGTAGAAAGATTCTAGAGGATGGCCCTCTAACAATTGCTAGGGTGCCCCTCATCCTACAACAATGGAAGCATTTGATGGATCTAAAGAACGACAACCACTCTTCCATTCCAGTTTGGATTCGGTTAAAGAACCTCCCATTTGAACTGTGGTCTGCTCCAACAATAAGTGGGATTGCTAGTGCGGTTGGAAAGCCCCTTTATGTCAACCAGCGCACAGAACAAATGAGGATGCTATCCTTTGCTAGAGTGTGTGTTGAGATCAATGCGAGGCAACCTCCCTATAACTCGGTAGTTGTTGTCCTCAATGGAGTTTCTCGAGTTGTGGAGGTCGAATTTGAGTGGAGACCTGTGGCATGTCCTAAATATGGTATTTTTGGCCACAAGTGTGAGACTCTTAAACCTTCCTCTAAAGCGGAGATGGACATTCAGCCAGCTCTAACCATTGAGGCTCCTACTATTAGTGACCGGCCTTCTGCCCCTGTGCCTGAAGCAACGGTAGATCCAGGAAGTCCTGATACAGGATGGAAGAAGGTGGGGAATAGAAGGAAGAAACAACCTTTGGGCCCCAAGGAGGGGGAGTCTTCCCTTCCGGTTTCGGCTTCTGGAGCGGGTCAAATCCTAAAGCTAAAGGATGCCTCTCAGGGAATTGGTAAGCCTCTCACCTTTTCTCAGGCAATCCAGAAGCGGCAAAAGGAGCGGTCGCAGGTGGGCGTCCCCCTTGATATCCCCTATGTTGCTCCTAAAAGCAACCAGGCGGGTGCCAATACATATACAGCTTCGTCCTCCTTTGATGTAGACTTGGACGGATCCGCCAACCAACTCAGTAGCTCGGATGAGGATGATCTTCTTGGTCCTCCCTCTCCTAGGGCCACCTCAACAAGTAGAAGGCCTTTTCCCAGCCCGAAAAAGCCCTAGGACCTTTGTCCAGCCCCGTCTCTTGCAGTTCAGTCCAAACTGGTCCTAGTAGGCGACGATCGAGCAAGCGGAGGCAGGCCTTGTTCCTCTTAGATATTACATATTATAAGTATATATGTACTTAGGTTTTTGGAATGTTAGAGGTCTGGTTGACCCCTTGAGGGAGGCTGAAGTCCGGAACCTGGTTTATTCTAACGGACTATGTTTTGTTGGTGTACTGGAGACTAAAGTTCCAGAGGCTCTGTTTGGGTCTATCTCTGCAAGTCTATTGATGGGTTGGAATTGGGTTGCCAATTTTGAATTCTCCCTTAGGGGAAGGATTTGGGTTGGTTGGAACCCCTATTTGGTATGCTTCGATGTGACCTCCTATAATTCTCAGGCGATCCATGGAAGATCAAATTTTCTTATGTCGGGTCTACCTTGTTACATCTCGGTGATTTATGCCAAGCATACTTTCATTGCTCGGCAGCCACTCTGGGTGGACCTTGTCCATAAGAATCCTTCCTTACAGAACTCGGCTTGGCTGGTGGCTGGTGATTTCAATGCCATTAGAGACCCGTCCGATCGAATTAGGAGCTCAGACACCTGGATTCCTTATTTTGATGAGTTTGGTCAGTGCTTAACTCAAGCAGAGTTGGAGGATCCGAGGTATGTTGGCTTTTGCTTTACCTGGTCTACTTCTTTTGGTGTTAGCCGGAAATTAAGGAAGATAGATCGGGTACTTGTGAATACAAAATGGAGCCAAAACTTCTCCTACTCGGAAGCTTCCTTTCTGGCCCTAGGCATCTCTGACCACACTCCTATGGTAGTCAAAGTGTTGCAACCAGTTTTCCAGCGGAAACCTTTCAAGTTCTTCGACTTCTAGGTGAAGCATCCGGCTTTCCATAGTATCGTTTCACAAGTTTGGGAGAGCCCTAGTGAAGGTGTTCCCATGTATCGATTAGTGAGCAAGCTTAAGGCCCTTAAAGGCCGCTTAAAGCAACTCAATAGGGAGTATTTCTCAAATATCTCTGAAAGGGCAGCTGAGGCGAGGAATGCTCTAAGGCTTACCCAAGTTGATGATGTTCTTGCGGAGCTTGAGAAGACTTAACATCGGACCTTTGTGGATTTGAGAAGTCAGGAGGAGTCCTTTTTTAGACAGAAGTCCAGGATCAAGTGGCTTAAAGAAGGTTCGGAATGCGAAATTCTTTCACCACTCCGCCAATCAAAGACAACTAAGGAACATAATTATTTCTATTTTGGACACCTTCGGTGCCCTTGTCTCAGACTCGGGTTTGGTACAACATATTTTTGTCTCCCATTTTCAAGATCTTCTGGCGCCGCGAAGCTTGTCTTCAAGGCCATCACTGCTGGACTTACAGGAGGTCATTCGGTGTCCACTAAATGAGGAGCAAGTTAGTTCTCTTTATCGACCTGTCTCTAAATCTGAGATCCGCGACACCCTTTTCTCGTTAGCGCGTGGAAAGGCACTAGGACCGGATGGGTTTGGTGTTGAGTTTTTCAAGCACAATTGGGAGATTGTAGGGCCTTTGGTCATCGAAGCGGTAAAGGATTTCTTTACCTCGGGGAGACTTCTAAGGGAGCTCAACAACACCATCCTAGTTTTGGTGCCTAAAGTTCCCAATGCGACTTCAGTTAACAATTACAGACCTATTGCCTATTGCAATACTATTTATAAATGTATTACCAAGATTTTGTC
Organism: Eucalyptus guilfoylei; assembly: GCA_016097605.1. Lineage (NCBI taxonomy): Eukaryota > Viridiplantae > Streptophyta > Magnoliopsida > Myrtales > Myrtaceae > Eucalyptus > Eucalyptus guilfoylei. The sequence goes on from CM027861.1 coordinate 38,993,117, forward strand.
TAACCGAGTGGCTGCAGTTCTTCATGACATAATCAGTCCTTCTCAAAATGTATTCGTCAAAGGCCAACGAATCAAGGACAACATTCTATTAGCTCAGGAACTCTTTACTAATTTCCACCTGGACCCTTACCTTCCTAAGTGTGCAGTCAAGGTGGACTTCCAAAAAGCCTATGATACGGTGGATTGGGACTTTCTCGAGTTGGTTCTCCGTGCTTTTGGATTTCTCGATCATCTGACATGGCTCATCATGGTTTGTGTTCGCACACCAAAGTTTTCTATTTCCTTAAATGGGGGATTTACATGGCTTTTTCCCTTCGTCGGGGGGATCTCATTTCTCCCAATTTATTCACCTTGGTCATGGAAGTTTTTTTGGGGATCCTCAGTGTTCATGCTAGGCAACTGGACTTCAAATACTTTTGGAGGTGCAAAGCTATGAGGTTATCTCACTTATTTTTTGCAGATGATGTCTTCCTTTTTTGTGAGGCAGATTTGGCTTCGGTTTCTCTCCTGAAGGAAGCGCTTGATACCTTCTCATCTTGGAGTGGACTGAGGCCAAACACAAACAAAAGTGAAGTCTTCATTGATGGAGGGTCGGCTGCACTTCGAAGTCAAATTCTTCATGCCCTCGGTTTCCTTGAAGGAAAGCTGCCGGTGCGATACCTGGGGAAACCCATAATCTCCTCGCGACTAGGCAAAGCAAATTGTGTGTCCCTAATTGACCGAATTACAGCAAAGGTGCAATCCTGGACTCAACATTTCCTATATTTTGCTGGCCGTCTTCAGTTCATCAGGCCAGTCCTTCATGCGATTCAAGCTTATTGGGCTAGTGCATTTATTATTCCTGTGGTAGTGTTGGATCATATTGAACAAATCCTAAGACAGTTTCTCTAGAAAGGCCCCGATTTTGGGAGGGGTGGAGCGAAAGTATCCTGGGAAGACATATGCCTCCCGAAAAAGGGAGGGCTTGGCATCCGCAAATTGCGAGATTATAATAAGGCGGCTATGCTTAAGCATATTTGGATCTTGTTTACTGACAAGGAATCCTTATAGTTCAAGAAATAGAAGGCTTCAGCGTAGTTGGGGTTTTGACCCCTCTATCTTCTCTTCCGAGGTCCTGAAGCCTTAATGTTATGCTTCTTGGTTGCCACTATTGTTATTGGTGTCTGCTGGGTTGCTTCTTCAGCTGCTAGGTGTACGCTACTCGATGCAATTTGTGGAATTCTCAGTTGGCTTCTCGCGTCTTCATCTGGTGGGTGTGAGTAGAGAGCCTTGTTTCTGGTAGGTTGGCTGGTGGTTGGTTTGTCTTTTGGATGTGGTTACCTTGCTACTGCTTGGCGGTTTGCTGTTCCTTTTGGTAGAGAGGCGGACAGTTTCCTACTAGTCTTTCCCACGTCCTGGCCGAGTGCAAGGGTGGTTGTTGGCGGGGGGCTTGCTAGCCTTTGCTGTTTCTTTCTTTCCAGTTGTTGTAGCCGTTGTTTGGCCTCTAGTGCTTTTCTTGGCTTGTTTGCCTTGCCTTTGTTGGCTTTTGCTGCTAGCTTGTTGGTGGCTCTGTTTCTTTTCTGTCGGCACCCTTCCACTCATTTTGACTAGTTTGTCATTATGAGTGCAAGTTTTTGGTGCCAGACCTCTTGTATAGTTTTTGGTTAAAGCTTATTAAATTCTTACTTTACCGTAAAAAAAATAATAATAATAATTCCATGCACAATGCAACAACTTAAATCTCACGAGTCCTAATCAAAGGCATACAAATCCACAACTTTATCCGTGCCTTTCTAACTCGAAAATCGACCTGCAAGACTTCCTCATGTCTCTCAATTAATAAACAAGGTCGATTAAAGCATGCATGTGCCACATAAGTCACTGAAATGATATTTAATTCATGCACTTTTCTCATGTAACTCATATATATCCATGCTACACGTGCAAACTATGGCATCATTCTCATCATATGCTTTCAGCATTCATGCACTTTAAACATGTTGACGTCTTAAGAATATCATGGCATCTCATATTACCATGCTATCCTTGAGACCATGCTGCGCAATATAATATAGTCATGCGTCCATGCCATGCAATAATCCGGACCTGTTCATATATCAATCTCAGATCACACGTGTGCCAACAATAGCATCACTTCTCAAAATATGCATTCATGCACTCAAGAACTTTTCACACAACCATGTCCAGATTATTACGGTTATTTGGGACCCAAGGCCAACTCGAAGGTTCACAGTCATCTGGCGTAACCAAGCATCGTCTCGCCCCATCGAGCACGGCAACATCTCCCGTATTCATATGCCTCAAGTCGGCATTCCATTAAGGAGCTTCATTCCGAAATCCATCCGCGAACGGCATCCCATTAACTTGGGGGCATCCGAACTTAATCAGGCATCGTCCCGCATAAGCACACGCATCAAGACGAAACATCACCCCACATAATCATACGCATCAGGGCATTTATGTGATCACACGAGCATACCATCACTCAAGTCCATTGTTTTCTTTCTCATTAGCCAAGTATGAATGCCTCAATGGCATGCCAAGCGGGTGTGTCTCATGATCTATCGAAACTACATTAATACAATATGCCGAGCATGAAACGAGAATCCATGGCTTGACCCATTACGTTGAGCAGCAGCCTAAGTCCAATTCGAATCGGAAACGATACGCCTCGAAATCACGCCGAGACCAAGAAAGAACCAATCCATCCTGACATGATCACCGGCCTAGTACCAAAGTTAGCTTGGGAACGATACGTCTCAATATTGCACCGAGGCCAAGAAGGACCGACCCGTCGTGACATGATCACCGATTTAGTACCAAACTTGGTTCGGGAATGATACACCTTAGTATCGCCGATCCAAGAGAGAGACTTGACCCGGCGTGCTTCCATGCATGTCCAAGAACCATCGTATATCCTGTCTCGAAGGCTCGGAGTGTTCTCACGCATTGACCATGGACAATGAACATGTGTAAAGACTACTTCTAATGAACACATATAAAACATTGCCATTAATACCAAAGAATATCACATAGAACAAGCACATCCAATAACATCACAAGTCGCTTCCAATGACAATATCATATCGAACAACCTTAGCATATTACCTTTCAAAATAATCTTTCATTACTTACAATTATAGAATGCTACGAATGCTTCCCCTTTTCAACTTTAGAATTGCATAGGCATATAACATCTTTAAAAACTAGCATTCAACATGCATATACACTTTATAATTCACAACATAAAGAACACTTGTCATTTCCAAAATAAGAATTGCATGAGCATCTACTATCTTTAAAATTATGATTTAGTAAACACATCACATAAAAAGCCACAACATAATACGCATTTATCAAAATCAAGATAGGTAATTGCATCCAAACGATAAGTTATAACTATAGTTTATCGCATCTAGCAGTAGCCTATGACGATAACTTATCGCACCTCACTATAGCCTATCACGATAGCTTATCACATCCAACGATAGCTTATCACATCTAACTATATCTTATCGCATCCACTTCTCACCTATCGTGATAGCTTATAACCACTATTTATCACTTTAATCCACTTATCACATAATCTAATCACCATTAACCATAAACCAATCCTAACTCTACTCCTTAGCGCAATTACCACCCTAATCAAGGGTTAGGAAGCTACTCACTTCCAAAACTAGGCTAAGGCAAGCAGCGGCAAGGCTCACGGCGTGGTGGCGGCTCTCAATGAGGCTCCACAAGGCGCGGCGGTGGCTGATCGGCATTTGGTAACCCACAGCAAGGCTAGAACAGCCAAGGAACAGTAGCACACGACTTGAGGGAGGTCCGGCAATGGCTTGGGACTCACGGCCAACACGTGGGAACGACGGCATGGCAAGATCTCACGACAGGGGTAGCTTGGCGAGCTAAACGGTGGACAGTGGCTCATAGCCACCACAACCAAGGGGGAAAAGAGAGAGAAATGGGTATGAGATGAGGGAAAGTGATGAAGGAAAATTCGTCCAAATGAGGGGTAGAGAGAGAAAGTGAGAGAAATTATGGAAAAAGAGGAAAACTTGGGGAAGAAGTTGGCCATTTAATGCCCCTTGACTTATTTTCCTAACTTGGGGAGCAAAAACACATCTTGGCCCTCCATTCCAACTTGGGGAGCAAGAATAAACCCTATCCCTCCATCTTGCCACAAAAGTCAAAGCCTTCTAGAAGTTAGGTTACTATTCACGCGCACTATTCACGCAAGTTACTGTTCACGCACATGGGCTAGGTCCAAAATGGCCCAATTGTCTTAATGGGCTTGTCCCTAGGCTTGACAAACTTGGACTTGGGCTTAATTAATCCAATTTGGGCCTAAACAAGCTTAATGGGCCTTAAAGGGCAAAACTGTAATTTCCATCTATTTGGGCCCTTGACAAAATTTAAAGCAAATGTGGCCCATTGGGCCTTTCCAAATTCGTGGGCCCCCTTTGCGCTTCCAATTTTTGGCCCAATTCCTCTTATCCAAAATTTAGGGTTTACCGATAAATAAGGAATTTGATTAAGTAATGTCCAATGGTTGTCTCTTAATCCTCTATAAAACCAACGAGCAGCCTTTAGGAGTTTTGTGAGTTCGACCCGTGTTTGATTTGATATCAATCCACGTTTAAGCCTTTTTTAATTCATGGATGATCTTTACTTGTCATGTGATCGTGAGGGGTCAATTGCTCGTTCCAAAGTACACGATCATTTGGAATCGGTTTAAGGTCGTTCGTAATTAATATAGTAATCGTACAGAATCATCCGCAATCTGATTATATACTATTATCGAATCAATCTATAACCGTTCCTAAATCAGTTTGAAACGGCTTAAGTTTGTCCCTCATCGATCCTTATGATCGAATTATCAATCCATGGTTAAGTTCTTTGGTCGTGCGTATCAAAATCCTAAATTGACTTTCTCAATAGGTTTAACACTCTTGAATGGCTTATAAACCAATTCAAAGTATAATTCTACTAATTGCGCATTGATAGAAGTAAACCCCTTATCATATCCTAAATATGGTCGAATTTTGCGGATGTCACACGTAGAGCATAGCCAGGAGGTCACTGAGTATCCGATAGGAGAGACCGATGCGTGTTACATGCGCTACGTCACAACCATTTAAGTCGATGAGGGACCTCCTAATCTAGTGGCTCATCGTTTTGGGTAGGAGATGAAAGACACGGTCTCATCTATGGTTTTGATGGACCTCCGAGTGCCGTAGGATCAAGGGGAGGCATCAGTTGGGATGCCATGAATATGGATGTTCCTGATGAAGAGGTGTCCGATCCTGAGCTTGATCCCGATATGATCGTCAAGCCATGATTCTAGAGCCTATACATAGTTAAGTGGTAATAGGGTTAGTATTACTTTTTGGACCACTCTCGTAATATTAGGGGTGCTAGGTTTACCCCAAACCCCTTTTTGGTAAAGGTTGTGGTCGCGCTTGGAGACTAAGCTTAGTTTGGTGTGTTTAAGCTGTTTTGATTATCGCTTGTATAATATGACAATCTTCTAATGCATATGTATATATATGAGTGTGGTTAAAACTATCTTTGTTTGTTGATTAGGTGAATTGTTTATGCTTCTGCTTGCGTATTTAATCGAATAAAATGATTGGGTCGGCGATGCCTCTAGAGACGTCGCAATCGAATAACCTAAAGGAAATGAATGATGACGAGTGCTGTGAAATCCTCAATCCCACCCTAATTTTCGAAACGGGATTACAATAGTGGCAAATCTTGATAGCAGCATTGCAATGGGGATCGATAGGCCGCAAAAAAGCCAAGAATACCACTTTGGAGCAAAAAATCGATTTTTCATCAATGGGACATAAAAAAATAGGAAATGTGGAAATGGGCCACGGACGATGACCCATGTGGGCCTAGACCCACATGTGGGCCCAATGGGCCCTTTGGCCCATGAAGGTGGCCCAATGAGCCCGAGCCCAAGGTGTGCAGCCCAATGGGCCTCACACCCAAGATGGGTAGCCCAAAGGAGCCAATGGGCCACCTAAGCCTTTTTTGATTTTTTTCAAATCCCTCATTAATGCCCATGTGCGCGAATAGTACCCAGGCTTCTGCCTAATAAAACAAGAGATGGGCACCCAATGAGGAGAGGAGAGAGAAGATGATGGCATGCCTAGCCTACCCTACCTAACTAAGCCTAACTATCCTATTTTCTAGCCTAGGCATGATGAGTTCATTTAATTTGCAATAAATGGTATTAATGGAACTTGGGGAGGAAGTAAAGCAAAAAGCAATCTTGACCCTCCATTCTTGTGTTAGGGAGAAATGATGCATCTTGGCCATCCAATGGCCTAGACTTGTGCAACAATCTTTCTCTCTCTCCCCCAACTACCCATTTTCTCTCTCATTCTCTCATTTCTCTCTCTCCGCAGCCCTTTAGAAGAATTTTCTCTCTCCCTCTCTCTCTCTCTCTCTCTCTCTCTCTCTCTCCATTTCCTTGCACCAGTTGAACCTTCTCATCCTCCTCATCCCTCATCTCACACCTATATCCCTCTATTTTCCTTTTGATTGGAGCCACCGTAAACCACTGGAAGCCGCATGCCCTTATCATTGTCATGGCTGAACCATTGTCCTTACCACCTCACGCCATTGACCCTTGGCTGTTTTGGCCTTGTTATGGGCTGCCAAGCATCGACCAGCCACCGTCAAGCCTTGCCAAGCCTCGCCATGAGCAGTGCCGCTGACCCCAGCCTTCTCGTGATCTCTTTGGAAGGTGACCAGCCACTGCCAAGCACCACGACAGCCATCCAACCCTTGTCGCACCTTCACCATCACTTGTCGAGCTTGGAATCGAGAGTGAGTGGCTTTCTAGCCCTTGAATAGGGTGGTTATTGCATTTTGGAGTCAGTCTAGGACTAGATTAAGGTTAAATGATGTTTTGTTGATGTGATAAGTGGGTTTTGCATGATAAGTGATCATGGGGTTCTGATAGGTTATCATGCTTTGCCGATAGATTATCGGAATAGGTTATCATGCTTTGCTAATAGGTTATCGCGATAGGTTATCATGTGTCTCTAATAGGTTATCATGATAAGCCTTTCTAATATCCGATAAGCTATTGAAATGTGATAAGTGGAGATGCGATAAGTTATTATGTTATGATATGTGATAAGTGTTAAGTTATGATGACATATTATAATAATGTGAAATAAGTCATTGTATAGGTTATGACAGCCTATGATAGATTATTCTATTAACTTATACATAATTGTAATGATTTATCTTACCTTGATGAGAGTTCTATATGCCATGAGTCCTAATTTGATTGATGTATTGTTGGTTGCTAAAGTAGAATATAGTGCATTCTTATGTACTTATTAGAATGGGAAAATAATAAAGGTTATGGTATTCGTTGATTCTAGCCAATTAATAAGGCTGTGAGGTATGTGGAAAGATGGCATGTTGAAGTGTTCAAGTGATGTATTTGGGTGATATAATATGAGATACAAGTATGACATGATGGCATGTGACTAATTAGTGTGTACATATGAATATGTGAAAATGTAGCATAACGAAGTGTTTAAAGCACTGTTATGAGATAATATGCCATGAGATAGAAGTATGATTAATTTGACAAACGCATGATTGGGATGTGATCACATGGCATGACAGCATGATATGGTTATATGTAATTAGTGCCGTTGCATATTGTATGAGTATTACACACACTTCCATTGAACAATAAGAAAGATATGAAATGAGCTTGAGTGATTGTATGCTTGTGTGATCACTTAAATACCCCTGATGCGTATGCTCGTGTGATCACTTAAATACCTTGATGCATATGATTATGCAAGGTAATTGTATGCTCTTGTGATCACTTAAATACCATGATGCGTATGATTATGCAAGGTGATGGTTTCGTCCTGATGTGTATGATTATGTGGGATGATACTCGATTAAATTCAGATGCCCTTAAGTCAACAAAGGCCGTTCGCGAATGGATCTCGGAACGAAACTCCTTATGGGAATGCTGTCCTGAGGCATATGCATACGCGGGATGATGTCGTGCTCGATGGGACAGGACGATGCCCGGTTACACCGAATGACTGCAAACCTTCGGGTTGACCTTGGGTCCTAAGTGGCCATAATAATCTAGACATGATTGTGTGAAAAGTGCATGAGTGCATAAATGCATATTTTAAGAAGTGATGCTATAATCGGCACACGTGTGATATGAGATTGATATATGAATAGTTCTGGATTATTGCATGGAGTGAGTGCATGAATGCATATTTTGAGAAGAGATAAGCGATGCTATAGTCTACGCACGTGTGACATGAGATTAATATATGAGCAGGTCTGGATTATTGCATGGCATGGGCGCATGACTATATTATATTGCACATTTTTATGTTTGGCTCCTGAGTGTATGAGGTGTTTCAAAAATTGTTTATATGCTCATATTGATAGTTTTGAGGAAGTGAAATAACCATTTATGTTATAGTTAAGACAAAGTAGAGGTTGCTTTACTATTGATTTGCCGTCGATAGATAACTTGCATGTTTAGGACATTTCCGAGGTGAATGACTTCCCTACGCGAGATCTAGGAAGTTCACTCATTGAGTTTATTTCACTCCTCATTGTTTAACCTATTTTCAGGTCCTAATCATGACTAGCCAAGCTCAAGCTATGGTACTTTTAGTTTGGACGCATACTAGGCGCGTGGGGGATACCACCCTTTTCAAGTCGCTTCGTAGTATAGAGGAGCTAGGTTAACCCTAAAATCTTTTGGAAGTGCGAATGACTGTGCATTTTGATTGAACATGAAATGGCGTAATAAGTGACATTGAAGTTTGGATATAAATAACTGGTGTGTTGTAATGATGTTATGGATGCATATATGTATAATATATAGATATGAGTATGGTTAAAACTATTCTCGTTTGTTAATTGGATGAATTGTTTATACTTTCGCTTGCGTATTTAATCGAATAAAGCGATTGGGTCGGCGACGCCTCTTGGAACGTCGCAATCAAATGACCTAAAGGAAATGAATGATGACGAGCACAGGTTATCGCGCGTCTTGAGCAGGTCAGGGCGTGACAAGCGCAGGTTGTCGCGCATCTCGAGCGAGTCGAGGTGCGACAATTTGAGGTGCTCGGCCAACTGGTAAGGGAGAGAGAATGGGGTGTCGATGGTAATGGGGAATGATGGAAAGAGAGAGAATAAGAGAACAAGAGAGAAAGAGAGAATGAAAGAGAGATTGCTTTAATTAGCATGTACTAAATTCCCCATAATTCCTCTTATCCAAGCATTTATATGGCTAGGGGTTGCTCATGAGAATTGCCAATTCAAGGCAGTTGATGAAGGCAAGCTATAAGCATGTGCTTATCATTGAAATAGTATGCTTATCATTGAAATAGTACCGAGGAAGACAACCAAGTGGACCCTCCTCTTCCTTCTCTCTTCAATTGGGCGTGAATGCCCTTCAAATGGCCAACCCAATTTGCCTCAAGGGCTAACTAGCTTTTAGAAGGACAAATTAGGGATTTAGAATAAGCTATAGTCTTACATGCACATGCTTGAATAGGGGATAGGCTTAGGTAGGTTAGGCTAGGTGATGAGGTCACTTTCTCTCTCCTCTCTTGGCTTGGGTGCTAAGTCCATTCTTCATGCCCATAATTTTTATTTTATTTGCTTTTAAGTTTCTAGAATGGACAACTTGTCTATTTCACTATTCATGCACATGGGTTAGATAGTGTGCAAGCTTACAAAGACTAAAGTTGGCTTGAATGGCCTATGAGCTTCCTTGGGTAGCCCATGAGTGGGCCCTCTTGGGCCGTCGGCGAATGAGCCCACTTGGGCCACCCATTGTGGGCGTGAAGCCCATTGGGCCCTTTTGCATGCTTGGGCCCACATGATTTCTCGTTTGCAGCCCGTTTCTACTTTTTCGAAATTTCATGATTCATCGATGAAAAATTGTGTTTTCGTTCAAAGTCGTATTCTCAGCTTTTTTGTAGTCTATCGATCTTCGTTATAATCTCATTTCGTAGATTTGTCATCGTCATAATTCCATTTCGTAGATTGGGGTCGGATTGAGGATATCACAATTTGATTCGTACTTGAGAAACATAAACCAAACCACATAGTACAGGTTTGAAAAAATATGAAATGGAAAACCAAATCAATTCTTACCAGAACTTGAAGTCGAGCCATCCTCATCAGTCCGGTCCTATATAGAACTCAACCCTAGTTTTGAAGGTGTAAATGTTCCCTGGTCAGATTTTGGCGTAGAAGTCAGTCAATGTCAACTTTACAGCTAAGTTGAAACGAATTTGAAAGTATAGGCATATTGCGACAGTGAAAACATTAGGGGCATTTTGCGAGAACCCGAAAAATTCGGGGAATAAAATGTAATTCCTTCTATTATTTTTTTTTTTTTTGTATATCGGCGAACAATAACTCTATATTTTCATGTATTTATTATTCATTAATTATACAAAAGAACAACTAAAATCTTTAAATTTTATGCACAACTGAAAATGAAGCACTGCTTTCTATTAACGAGTAATCAAGGTACGTCATTGTGGCTGAATTTCATCCATTACACAATACAACTGTCAATTCTTTATTACTTTTGCCACTAGCATATGCAATGCAAGTCTTTTAAGAAGTAAAATAAGATATTTTTCTTCTTTTTTTGGGAGAAATCTAAATTAATTAAAATGATAACTGAAAAATTAATAGCATTATAAAATAAAGGGCCAAATATAATAGAACTAAATAAGATATTTGAAGTAAAAGAACAAACACAGATTGAATAGAAAGGGAAACGACCTTATTGACAAAAAGGTCAAATGAGAAAAAATAGTTACTCATAATTTATACTAACTAATATGAAAAAAAATGATTGATTAATATAAAAAGATATGAAGAAAAATGCTGTCCTCAAATCATAAAAAGAAATGACTGATCAATATCTAAGGTGATCTGTGTTAAATAATTTCATTAATTATCTTCTTCTTCTTCTTTTGCATTAATTAGCCAGTTAAAAACACACGATGGTTATTCAATTTGTGTTGTTTAACCTTTTGGTTATTGAGACCTTTCTCAACTGTTATTGATATTTATTTTTTCCTAATATTTAAATTTTGGTTAATTTATTTTCTCCATATTCTTTTTCCATTGTGATGATAATATAGATTTACTCCTTAAAAGTAACAGGCATGGTACATGTTGAGGAACAATGTAATTAAACTAGTTTAGGATTAAGCATATTCTATCCAAAATTTGGGAAGTTTATGCTTTGTTGTTTTGCGGAAAATAAATAACTTGAAAAATAATTTCCAAAAATGGTTGCTTGTGTTTTTTCCAAAAATGACTAAACAAAAAATATTTTAATTGTTCAAGAAAATGTTTATATATAAATTGTTGTAAAAAATGAAAACATTTTTCATTAACTAAATATTTTTAAAAATGAAAAATATTAGAAAAATATTTTTTCTGGCACTTGGATAAAAATAGAAATATAGCATGTGTAGATATCATCGTGTCATCCTTATAACAGTAGATGTCTCTTTCCAATTTTAGACAATGTTGACCATGTTGATTGGCACTCTTCCTTTGTTTATTCTTTAAGTCTCTATGACGGGTGATGATCTTGATCGTTAAGTTTCGAAAGGATTGTCTAGCTCAACCAAAGTGTTTCATATCTTTAAATTTTAAGAAAAATTATAATCCAGAGGCTTAGTCAAATTGATTAGAATTTTCGTAAATTCCATGGATCGGAAAAAATGCGAGCTAAGGCTCCGACCGGCCGTCCAAACATGTCAGGCAAAGGATGATACTTAACGTGTTGGATGTGTCTTTATTTCTTTTTTCCTTCCTTCTTTTTTTGTCTTTTTTTGCCTTTTTCCCCCATTTGGCTTCGTCTTCCTCCTTCCTCAACCGGCAGCCCCTCTTCCTTCGTTCATGCTTTACCGTTGCCATCGGCTAGCTTTTGCTGCCGCCAACATCAGGTACGGTTCTCTTAATTGGAATCGGAGCACTCGTGCTATCATTCTAATTATTCAACTGGGTTATAATGTATGACATTTTAACAAAGGTTTGATTTCCAGGTTCTTCAATCGAAGTTTGTCTCCCTTCATCCTGCAACGAGGATCGCCTCCAATTTCTTCTGCTAGAAATTTGCGTTGATATTGTCCCACTTTCATGCATTGATAGTAGTTATTAATTTACGACTCATGTTGAGGAGGGTGACTCCACTTGCTATGTTGAAGCTTCTATTCTAGAAATTGTCATTGATCTAAACATTTTTAGAATAAGTTACGTAATCTATTATTTGTTTGAGCTCTATTGCATGATAAGCTATTGTTTAGAAGTGATGGTTTTATTAATTAATGTGATGGGCCTAAGTTGGCCCGCCCGCCCATGTTGGGCCTAAAAGCCTGGCCCACAAAATTAGGGCCCATGAATGAAGGAATACGTTGAAGAGTTGTAACTTTTGGGAGACATCTTTTGCCGAAGGGACACGTCCTTTGGAGAGGACGTATTTAAGGGGAAAAGAGAGGGAGGAACGCACCTTTTGACAGTACGTACGTTCCTCCTCTCTCTCTCCCTCCAAAAAAAAAAAAATGACATTCTCTTCCCTTCAAGGCGAATTGACGTCATCGGATCGAACGGGATCAGTTTCTCTTCCTCATATCGGCGTCGGTGTTTAATCTGTGGCTAACAAGGTATGTTCGATTCTGTGATGTGCCTTAGGATCGGTGATATATGTGTTTTTCCCGGGCTCGTCTTCCGCATTCGTTTTAGGAGTTTGATTTAGTATCGAATCCGATTTTTTGGGAATCCGATATTCCCTACATTAGTATCAGAGCCCTAGTTAATGTTTCCCGATCCCTTTTCATGTTTATGAATGATTTTTGATTGAATTTTCGTGAAAAATCGGCCGACACCGATTGGGGACAAAAAATATCCGACACTCGAGCACTGTTCACCCGCTTTTTCGATTTTCTGTAAATCGAAATCAGTTTCTGATGGCGTAGGGTCGAAGGTCTCGTCGAGACGAGCAAGACGAGTGGCGGATCGCCGCCAAAGGTCGCCGGACGCGCCCCCACGTGCAGCCGGAACAAACCGGCGTCTTCGGCGCGTGCGTCGCACGCGCGCGCGGGGCCGACGCGCGCACGTGCGACGCACGTGCGCGGGGGCTGCCGATGGCGCGTGCCGCACGTGCCGGTCGATTTGCCCGACCGGTCCAACCGGCCCGACCGGTCCAACCGGCCCAACCGGTCCAACCCAGCCCGTCCGGTCCAACTGGTCCGACGCCCAACCCGGCGACCTCAACCCCGTTGACCGTTGACGACAATTGACCGTTGACCGTTGACGACCGTTGACCGTTGACGACCGTTGACCGTTAACTTTGACCGTTGACTCAAAAAAAAAAAAGGAGGAAAGGGAGGAGCAAAAGAATGTGTTTCTTTGGCCAAGTAATTCTATGTGAATTATATGTAATCCCTGATTTATTCTGCATTTGTTGCAGGAACAATGCCTCCCCTTAGGTTGCGCACACCTATTCGCCCAATTACCGATGATCAAAAGGAAAGGCTTTCTAGCTTGATAGCTGAGCTGAATGATTATCGATGGGAGAGTGGCGACTTAATTGATCACGTTCTTGAAGTCAACGGGAAAATTCAAAATGTCATATGGAATGGTCGTCCCATGCCACAGTTTGAGATGGTGCGATTTTTCATGAACACTCTTCCACAAAAATGACAAGGAGTGTTGAATCGCTTATGGGAAGTTAACAGAGATGCTTCGTATAGAAAAATTGTGATGGCTTTTATAGATGATTATTACTGGATTGTTACAAGGGAAAAGATCAAGAAATTGAACAAAAAATGATCTTTCCTAGTTCATATGTTGACTTGGTGTTAGATGTTTTTTACTGGTCTTTATTTAGTATGCTTGATGGACATATTATGTAAATGTTTTCTACCTAGTTATTGTTGGTGTAGTAGCTTATATGTTGGTTGTATTATGTGAAAGCATTAGTATTCTATCATTATTGGATATCAAATATTATTTGATTATGTTAATTGTTAGCTGTTGTGGGTAGTTCATAGAAGTTTTTGTAGCTTCAAATAATTTATTTTGCATAAAAGATTATATTAATAATGATTCCAAGTTAGGATTTTGGATGATGATTGGAAATATAGTGACATTTTGATTCTAAAACCTCACTTGAAATTATTCATTAATATGATGGTTTTGTGCAAAATGGATGCATAAATGATAAGCATTAATAATTCGTGCATATATGTCTAATATGTTTAGATCAATGGCTTCAGCCACAAAGAGCATAGTTGCTGAGCTAAACAAAGTTGAGAAGCTCAATGGTGATAACTATAAAATATGGCACATGAAAATCCAATATGTGCTGGAAGAGCAAGAGACACTGGAAGCTCTTAACCTGACCATGGTAGAACCTGAGGAAGGAAACACTGTGCAGCATAAGAGAGATAATGATGCTTTTGCTGCATGGAAGAGAAAGAACTCTCTTGCCCGCATTACGTTGCTAAGTAGCATGGAAAATGACGTCATGCGAGAGTTTAGGCGTTTTGAGAATGCCAAGGAAATGTGGGAAGCATTGGCAGCAAGATTTGGTCATACTTCGATGACCAAACTGAGGCAGCTCACTATTAGGTTTGATTCTTATAAAAAGCCTCATGGTCAGACTATGAAGCAACATCTTAGAAAGATGTCAAACATGATTAATGAGCTGAAAGATGCTGGCCATGTCCTGACTGATGAGCAGCAAGTGCAAGCAGTGATTCGTTCCTTGCCTTAGAGTTGGGAGCATATGGAGGTGCACTTGACTCATAATGAGAATATCAAAACCTTTGAGGATGCAGTGCGTCATCTTGAGCTGGAAGAGGACCGCCTCTTGGCGACTAAGCCAGAAGCTGAAATCTATCATGCTGGTTCTAGCTCACATGGAGCTTCGAGCTCCAAGCGCAAACGTCCTAACTGGTTCGATAAAGGGAAAGGCAAGGAAGCAGGTCCTTCAGGGAAGAAACCTAAGCTTAACCAACATGAAAGAGGAAAACGTCCTCGAATGAAGAAGCTTACAAGGGTAAAGTGTTACAATTGTGACAAGAAGGATCACTATGCTCGCGACTGTCGTGAGCCAAAGAAGGTATACACCACTTGTACTTTTCATAACTTTGCTTATGTGTCGAGTTCTGTATTCTTAACTGAGTCTAATCCTTTGTGGACTGTGGATTCAGGAGCGACAGACCATGTAGCGAAGGATAGAGAATCCTTCGTGGAATTCCGACGAGTACCAACTGGAACTAAGTGGATCTATGTGGGAAACAACTCCAGAGCTAAAATAAAAGGAATTGGCACCTGCCAACTAAACATGCGTGGTGGACGCACTTTGTTCCTACATGATATATTGTATGCTCCGGAGATTCGTCGGAATTTAGTGTCTGTTTTAGTATTGGTCAAGTTAGGTTTTAATATGAACTTCCATAATAGAGGTGTGGATTTGTTTTTGGATACAAATTTCTATGGTTGTGGTTATTTTCTGGATGGTTTCATTGTATTAGATATTGACTATGTTAATGCAAATGTTTGTTATTCCCTTCTCACGTCTCCTAATTCATATGATAATGATGTGAATGTGTGGTATGCTAGACTTGGTCATATTGGCCAACAACGTATGAATAGACTAGCCAAAGAGGGCTTGTTGGGCAACATTGAAAAAGTCGATTTGTCCATATGTGAGCATTGCCTAGTAGGGAAAACGACAAGGAAACTATTTGGAAAAGGTAAAAGAGTTGAATTTCCTCTGCATTTAATCCATTTTGACGTCTGTGGTCCAATGAATGTGAGAGGAAGGCATGGGGCTGTTTATTTCATCACTTTTATAGATGATTATACTCGATTCGGATATGTCTATTTGATTTCTCATAAATCTGAAGCATTGAGTTGTTTCAAAAAGTTTATGAACTTGGTAGAAAATCAATTAGACAAGAAAATAAAAGTATTGAGATCCGATCAAGGTCGAGAATATTTATCTGATGAGTTCAGAAAATTATGTGATGAAAAAGGAATAAAAAAATAGTTGTCTATTCCATATACTCCTCAACAAAATGGTGTTGCGGAGAGAAGAAACAGAACCCTATTGGAAATGGTTAGGTCCATGATGGCGCATGCTAACTTACCTATCACTTTTTGGAGTGATGCGTTGTTAACTGCTGCCTATATACTTAACCGAGTGCCTTCCAAATCAGTTACTTCCACTCCATATGAGTTATGGACAGGCAGAAAATCGGACTTAAGTTTTCTTAAACCATGGGGTTGTGCTGCCTATACTCATGAGCCATCTCACAAGTTTGGGAAATTGGGTCCTAGAGGAAAGAAGAGTATTTTCATAAGATACTCTGAACACTCGAAAGGGTATGTGTTCATAGGTAAGCAGGAAAGTGGAAGTATAACTGAATTCGAATCACGGGATGTCACATTCTTAGAGAATGAATTTCCTAAGAAGGGCGAAATATGTGAAGATTACTTCCTATTTGAAATCTTGGATCAAAATAATGATATTAGTGGAGTTCGTCCAAGTGGGAGTAATATGAGAAGTGATGAATTGAATTTAACTCATTCTCAATTACAACCACATGATGAGACGACATCATCATTATCTAATCCTAGTGGGAGCATAATAAGGAACGATGTGCAAAATGCACAATCTCCCATACAGCGAACAAGTCGCAAAAGTATTCCCCGTCGACGTTTTGACATTGAAGGGGAAACTTCATGGTTGCTCCATAAGATGAGGATGAGCCAAGAAATATTAATGAGGCTCTAAATTGCCTTAGTAAGGAAAAATGGATTAATGCAATGGAAGAGGAGATTGAGTCAATGAAGTCAAACCAAGTTTGGGAACTGGTTGATCTTCCAAAAGGACGCAAAGCTATTGGGAACAAGTGGGTTCTCAAAATAAAGCGAAAAGCTGATGGCTCGATAGAAAGGCATAAGGCTCGTCTTGTGGCGAAGGGGTATAACCAACAGGAAGGAATTGATTATGAAGAAACATTTTCTCCTATAGTGAGATGTACCTCGATTCGCATTATTCTGGCAATAGTGGCTAGTATGAATCTTGAGTTACATCAAATGGATGTAAAGACTACTTTCCTCAATGGAGAATTAGAGAAAGAAATATATATGGAACAACCTGTTGGTTTCATTACAAAAGGCCTAAAAGAAAAGGTATGTCGACTTTTGACATCGATATATGGCCTTAAGCAGTCATCAAGACAGTGGTATATACGTTTTCATAATGCCATAATGGCATATGATTTTACAATGATAGATGAGGATCATTGTGTATATATCAAAAGATCCAAAAATCAATTTGTGATCATATCATTATATGTTGATGATATACTAATTACCGGAAGCAATAAGGAGTTTGTTCATACTGTCAAGAGTTGGTTATCCTCCAACTTTGAGATGAAAGATATGGGTGAGGCTGCATACATTCTTGGAGTTAAGATTTCAAGATATCGTTCGAAGAGATCATTATCTCTCTCACAAGAAACATATATAAATAAGGTTCTTGAACGATTTCGTATGCAAGATTGTAAACCCATAAACACTCCTATTGCAAAAGGTGAAGGATTGAGCCATAGACTGTGTCCAAGGACTCCACAAGAGAATGAACAAATGAAACATGTTCCTTATGTTAGTGCTGTTGGGAGCTTGATGTACGTTATGATGTGTATAAGACCTGACATATGTTTGCAGTTGGAATGGTGAGTAGATACCAATCCAATCCAGGTCAAGTACATTGGAAAACCGTTAAAAGAATACTGAGGTATCCGAAGGGAACTGCTGATTACAAGCTGAATTACCAAGGAAATAATCTGCGACTTGAAGGCTATTCAGATGCTGATTGGGGAGGAGATTTAGATGAAAGGAAATCTACCTCTAGATTTGCTTTCTTACTAAACAATGGCGCCATATCATGGAGCAGTAAGAAGCAAACGTGTATAGCCTTGTCCACGATAGAAGCTGAGTTCGTGGCATTATCAGCAAAGGTACAAGAAGGGGTTTGGCTTAAGAGATTTTTGGATCATTTAGGTGTTATTGAGAAAGCTGCAAATCCATTATTGGTTAACTGTGATAGCCAAGCAGCTATAGCGTACACCAAAGATCCAAAATATCATGGCAAGACCAAACATATAGATACCAAGTATAACTTTGTCAAAGATATGGTTGCACGAAAGGATGTAAACTTACAGTATATATCTACGCATAGAATGGTAGCAGATCCTTTGACAAAGCCAATACCTAGAGATGTGTTTTGTGGTCATGTAAAATCTCTAGGATTGCGTAGAGTTTGATTTTCCTTGAGTTGTTCACATTTATGAACTTGTGTTTTTCCATTATTAATGCCTATGAATCTTTGTTTGACGTTTATGCATCTTAATGCTCAGTGCATTATATAAAGTTGAGAAAGTATATCGAACATATAAAAGATTAGCCCACTCACACGGGTAATCGCCTCTATTTACTGTGTGATAAATAGAGATAAGACGATTTTTAAACTTATTATCTAGGTGATAATCGAGAGCTCAAGCTTAAAATATATATGTCATCTTAACTAAGTGTTAAGATGAGAACATGATATTGACTATGTCCGAAAGTAAAATAACCCACATATTTTATTTTATCTATCTATGATGCTAGATGTGAGTTCTGATGGATTCTGTGAATGAGTAGATATGTGAACTCAAGTTAGACATTAGGTATGTCTGAACTATCATCCGTACGGTATTGAAGGTGTAGACATATGCTCCATGGGAAATGAGTTAATACCGTAATACGTATTTCATACTACGTATGCATGAGATGACCAATAAGAGTGGCAAAAGTTTGATCTCAACTTTTATACCGTGTGAGACTCTTGAGGAAAAGAGTTCCTCAATTTTAGTACCCTCATAACTTTTACTTATTCTCAAGATTTCTATTAGTATTTGCTATCTTAGGATGTTGCCAATGGTCATGAGTTGATTCGATCTAATGGAACATTTCTAGAAAAACAAGCTGAACTGAAATTGAGAGTTTGAAGGAAAGAGGAAGATCGAATTTGGAGAATCACATTATAGTTTTGTGTTCACTGGTCGACCAATTATGATTGTCTTTGGGATAATCATAATTGTGAATACAATATATCACTGTTTAAAAGGAGATCAAGAGAGAGATATAAATGTGATCGATCGATCTAGGGTACTGCATACTAAATCTACTCAAAGTGTGATACCCATTATGAGCTGCTATATATTCCTAACAGATGTATAGCAACGAGCTCTCAAAAAATGCTGGTCGCACGGATTATTCACCGGTATGAATGTTGAAGAGAGGTAAAGAGGGTCCTGTTTGGCTCACCATGTGCGAGTGGGAGATTATGGTTTTATTAATCAATGTGATGGGCCTAAGTTGGCCCGTCCGCCCATGTTGGGCCTAAAAGCCTGGCCCACAAAATTAGGGCCCATGAATGAAGGAATACGTTGAAGAGTTGTAACTTTTGGGGAATATCTTTTGCCGAAAGGACACGTCCTTTGGAAAGGACGTATTTAAGGGGAAAAGAGAGGGAGGAACACACCTTTTGACAATACGTACGTTCCTCCACTCTCTCTCCCTCCAAAAAAAAAAAACGACACTCTCTTCCCTTCAAGGCGAATTGACGTCATCGGATCGAACGGGATCAGTTTCTCTTCCTCATATCGGCGTTGGTGTTTAATATGTGACTAACAAGGTATGTTCGATTATGTGATGTGCCTTAGGATCGGTGATACATGTGTTTTTCCCGAGCTCGTCTTCCGCATTCGTTTTAGGAGTTCGATTTAATATCGAATCCGGTTTTTTGGAAATCCGATATTCCCTACAAGAAGCATACATGATTTCGTGCATTCATTAATCCACAACCAATGGCAATCTCGTGCATTTAAAGTTAATTATTGATTCGGTATGTCCATATGACTTGATCTTGACCATTAATAAATGGTATGATACATCCATACGACTTGATCTTGACTAATAATTGACGGATATTCGTTGATGGTGATTATGTTTCAACCTAAATTGCCTTCCTTCACTCGACACAATAAATAAACATAATTTTGGATGCTTCCTTGAGTTTATAAATAGCGTACATGTATGTACACACATTAGAGAATAGAACATGTATTATAACATCAAACTACTGATGAAATTTTTTTATTAATTAATTATTTCAAAAGATATTAATTATGTGACACGCTTGTCGACCGGTGGGTGTGGATCTTTATTTGAGACTTGTTAGTTATTTCAGGTCCTTATTTAGGACAACGGTCACTTTTCAATTCTTATTTAAAAAAATAAGTTCATTTTTTGTCCTTATTTGAGATTTTCCCAATAATTTATATTTTTGGGAATCAACCCGGCTAAGTGAGATCCAGGGTCCCATCTTGCTACTTTTCTTTTCAAAGTTCTCTTTTAATTCCTCGGACTGCTCAGGCGAAGCCTCCGGACCGGCGGTATGTTCACACTTGTTCATTGGCAAGCTCGTAATCCCGAGCTGTGTTGCCTCTTTCACTCTTGTTATTTACAATTCGAGCTTCTCATCGTTCGTGTCGTAGGCGAATGTCCCCAATTTTCAAGTTTTTGAGTAGGGATTTTGGCTAGTTCGTGAATGAATTTGTGCTGGTTTGTGTTGTGTGAGATCTGAAATTGAGATCCAACTTCAATGGCAGATGGGAACGAAACGTCCGAAACCCGAAGTGGCAGAGAAAGAGAGAAGGAAAGACCTGTCCGTTCCGCCGGGTTTCGCGTCTCTCACATCCTTCCTTCTCAAGAGGGCCGAAGAGGCGAATGCTGAGCCCGAGCCCGCCGTCGCGGACGCCTCCATCAATCGCAGACCTTGGGTGCTTCACCATGAAGGCGGAACCGGTCACGGTGCACAAGATTCCGACTCAGCGAAGCACGAGGCGGTTGTGGTAACTTTTCGTTTCCCCTTAGGCCTCGTGCTCGGAATGGAATGGAATGGGAT
Source organism: Eucalyptus guilfoylei (assembly GCA_016097605.1). Taxonomy (NCBI): domain Eukaryota; kingdom Viridiplantae; phylum Streptophyta; class Magnoliopsida; order Myrtales; family Myrtaceae; genus Eucalyptus; species Eucalyptus guilfoylei. Next base: position 39,014,205 of record CM027861.1, read on the forward strand.
GCGGATAGAGTAATCATATTTCACGTAGTCGAATCCCTTCGCGTTGTTAGTCTGTTGTTTGTTTACTTTCATAGACCCCTAAATCATGTTATCAAGCATGTGGAGTGCAATGCTCAAGTTAAATAAGCATGTTAGAGAGATGCTATTTTACCTGAATAAGCAACTGCAAGCCCTCATGGACTATGAATTGTCATGTAATTTTGCCAATGTGAATTCCAGAGGTTCACAACTTGTGTGGTTCAAATGAGGAAACTGTTGCTCCCGCCTTGAGGACTTCGCTCTGGTCCAGTTCTTTGTTCATTATTAGAAATCCGTAATCTGTTACGGGTTTCAGATTCTGGATGTTCACTGACCTTGACTCGAAGTTAAGACAGCTGAATGTTGAACCTGTTTCTTTTCTCCCAGACTGATTTTCAATTAAACTGTCAGTTCAAATTTGAACATCAACTTTTTAACAGGCCAGACTCCAGAGAAGTTGATATGATGCTAGCTTGTGAATCTTTTTGGGAGTCGATGCACATTTGAATTCAATCGCACAAATAGAAATATTCCCTCTAATTCGCTTGGTTTTTCTACCTGAGAACAATGGATATCTGTCTTCATGATATTTTTCTACATGTTTGCTTATTTTGCACTATTTGACTTGGGGAGTCTGAAACTAGTTTAGTTTCCTATCTTGCTGTTCTAGAACAGGTACAAGCTGGAGGGGATTCTGAAAATGCAAGAACTTGTATCTTTGAGGAGACTCCTGTTTTCCGACCGACTGAAGAGGTAATCCTTCTAATAAACTCTAGGCTGATTCCAGAAAATGTCTGTAAACAATTATAGTCAAGGGGACCACTAGGTTCCCCTGTTTAACCCACTGTCAAAATTTGGGTCATTTTAGATTTTTTGGAATTTGATTACCAGGAATTCAGCGACCCCCTTGGGTACCTGGCAAGCTTACACCAGAGAGCAGAAGCGTATGGGATCTGTCGTGTTGTTCCTCCCCCTTCTTGGAAGCCTCCGTGCCAATTAACTGAGAAAAACATATGGGGAAGTTCTAGATTCAGGACTCAAGTACAACGACTAGATTTGCTGCTAAATACCCATTTGCCAAGGGAAACAGTTAAATGTAATGGAAATGCTGACTGTAAAAACCATAATATCTTGACATTGGCCTCTGATGATGGGGTCCAAAAAAAATGCTACTTTTACCCTTGTGAAGATGGGTGCCTTTGTACTGAAGGCATTCAATGGGAATGTGGTCCGGAATATACTCTTGAAACTTTCAAGAAATATGCCGATGATTTTCAGGAAAACTATTTCCTGAAAAAGGATTATGATATGAAGTCAGATGATGATGTGCAGAATATTGAGTGTGAATATAGACAGATCTGTGAGAATCCTACCAATAAAATTGAGGTAAAGGAAAGATAGCAATTATATTGACTTCTTTGTTTCACTTGCTACTAACAGGTCTCCTATGCTCTTGTAGGTGTTATGCAGCGATGATTTGGATTCTAGAACTTTTGGCAGTGGATTCTCTTCTACCTTTAATTCTGGGTGGAACCTGAATGATTTACCAAGGCTTTCTGGTTCTCTTCTTTCTTTTGAGAGCTTCAGTACATGTAGTATTTTGGCACCTAAGCTACATGTGGGTATGTGCTTTGCAACAAGTCTCTGGGTAAGATTTTAAAGCTTCTTAGTGCATGTTAATTCGTTTTTGTTCATTCTCGCTTATGCAATCCTGCTGTAGTTATAGTATAGCTTCTAAACTTATATGGGTTTTCCTAGTCCTAGATATTGTTTTCTCGGTGTGCTCCTTGATATTTGCTCAGTTTTGCATGTTCATTTCTTGGCTATTATTATTGTTGACTCCTCTTTCATGCTAATTTATCCATGTCTTTTATATATTGTTTATGGCCTGACTTTGCCACCAATGTTGGAAGCAGAAATGTGAAGAACACTGCTTATATTCAGTATGCTATATGCATATTGGTGCTCCAACAATTTGGTACTGCATCCCAGGCAGATATCGTGCTAAGTTTGAGGCTATTGTTAAGAAGTATTCCATGGAGTTGCTATCCATACAACATGGGTTAAACGTGGTAAGTACCTATTGTGTAAAGTATCAGAAATTGGTGGTTATTTCATATGTTTGGTAATGATCACTTGGGTCACTAATACTGTTGCCCAATATATCGAAATGTCGAAATGATCATCAATCAATGCCCTTTGGGTTTCCGGCCAATGCTGACATGCCCACCTACAAGATATTTTCTTTATAGATGACATGTGGTGTTGCTGCCAGCATGAGTTGAACGTGGTTAAGTACCTATTCGGTATTAGAAATTGGTGGTTATTTCATATGTTTGGTAATGAATATCACTTGGGTCACTAATATCTGTTACCCAATGTATTGGAATATCGAAATGGCAATCAGTTGATGCCCTTTGGGTTCCGGCCAAATGCTGACATGTCCACCTACAAGATATTTTCTTTATAGATGACATGTGGTGCTGTTGTCATTTTCAATTGGCAAGAGAGAGAGAGAGAGAGAGTAGTGATCACTACAATACACAACAGATTGTGACAATTGAATGATTTTTGAATGTTTAGTGGTGATCTTTGCCATACAATTTGAATTCCATGGTGATAATGGAGAGAGAGAGAGAGAGAGAGAGAGAAGTGATCACCACCATATGCAACAGATTGGTGACAATTGAATGATTTTGGAATGTGTAGTGGTGATCTCTGCCATACAATTGAATTCCATGGTGACAATGAAAAATGACCTAAGGTGGAACGACCTTTATGGGAGTTACTGGGTATTTATATTGTAGATACTGTGCTTCTATTTCCACCATCAGCCAAAACCTCTTGACTTTTTGGCTGAACTTTTGTCTCTGAATCAGCAACTGTAATAAGAATGCTTGGCTCCTATATGTTTACCAGTTTGTCAGAATCAGGTTGAAGATCTCATCTAATCTTCAAGAGTTTTAAGTTCTCTTGATTTTGAATCTTACTCTCCGTTTGTTTCACAAAAAACAACTTTTAGGAAAATGTTTCTCGAATTTTCCGATGTTTGTTTCACGGAAAATGAATTAGTTGGTGAAAACATTTTTCATTATGGGAAAAAAGTGTTCTAAGATAGGGGAAAATATTTTTCACTTTTGAGAAAGAGGAAACATCTTCTTCACTCACTTTCTCTTATCTAACACCCATGTTAACCTTTTCATCTTTCTTTATCTTTTATTTTCTTTTTTCAAAGAATTCGAATTTTTAAGCCTTTTTTTTTTTTTTAAGTTCTGGTCGCCAGTCATGATGACCGGCCATAGGCGAACCTCAAGCTCGTCGGCCTCAAGCTTGAGGCTAACGAGCTTGAGGTTCGCTACTCGCCTGATCAGCGGCGAGCTAGGGCTTGAGCTTGCCGCTTGCCTGATCGATGGTGACCTAGGGCTCTAGGCTTGTCGCTTGTCGATCTGGCTTGCTGCTTGCTGATCTAGCGAGTTGAGGCCGCCACTTGCCAAATCAACAATCCAATCGAGCAGCGAGCTCGAGCTTGCTTGCTTGCTTGCTTGCTGGCGTTAGGTGAGCTTGAGCTTGCCTTCAGTTGATTGCTGGCCATCGCCGTGGCTAGCAAATGGCCAGAGAAGAAGAAGACAAAAAAAAACAAAGAGAAGAAAAAAAAATAAAAAATAAAAAAAAATTTAAAAAAATTGATTTTTTATAATATAAAAAATAATTAAAAATTATATTTGAAGAAAATAAAATAATAATAATTATTGAAAAAGAGTGCATGAAAGAAAAAATTTTCCTTACCGAACAAATGAAAATATTTTCTGCTTCTTTTAACGTTTCAGCCGAACATTAGAAAATAATTATATTTTCCTGGAAAATGGCTTTTTAGAAAACATTTTCCAGAAACATCATATTTTCTGTGAAACAAGCCTTAATATTATTCTTTGATCTATTTTTTAATTCGTCCACCTACACTTCTTGTGCGCTCTATGTATTCTCTCAACGCTGTGGCATGCTTTCATCTACTTAGACAACCTTTTAGCATCAAAACAAGACTTACCAATTAATAAATCCACATGCTGCTCGTTCTGATATTGTTATGGAATTGTGAAGAACGTCACAAGAAGAGTGATGTGACTATCGGAACATTGTTGTATTAAAGTTTTTGTCCTAGCTATGCTTGTGGGAAGTTGAGTGAATTATTTGCTACTTCTTTTAACATTTCTTTCATTCTTCATAAAGTTGGTTATACATCGGAGAGATGTGTATAGTTACAATCCTACAACCTAAGTGTTTGATTGATGTGTAAATTTGTAATATTGGATGCAGTTTTCTCATTTATCCCCATCAACCCTGAAAGGCCAGGGTATACCTGTCTACCGTTGTGCTCAGAATCCAGGAGAGTTGGTTGTTATTTTTCCAGGGGCGTATAAATCAGGATTTAGCTGTGGATTTAACTGTGTGGAATCCGTTAATGTTGCTCCTCTTGATTGGTTATCTCATGGACAGAATATTGTTGAACTTTATCGTGAGAAAAGGAGAAAGACAATGATTTCCCATGATAAGCTGTTGCTTGGAGGAGCTAGGGAAGCTGTGAGGGCGCAATGGGAACTTTTACTGTTGAAAAAGGAGACTGCAGATAACTTAAGGTGGAAACACGCATGTGGAAAAGATGGGATCCTGGTCAAAGCACTCAAGGTATGTAAGTAAGATTATTTTTTAAAGCTTGTGTGGGCATTTGTTTGTGTGGTTAATAACCAACTCCTTTTGTCTTGACTTCTGTGGTGCACTTGATTTATTTTTTAACAAAGTCAATGTGCTTTTAATTTTGCTTATCAGCCTTTTTCTTTTCTTTTCCCAGTCACGAGTAAAATGGGAGAGTCTAAGGAGAAAATATCTTTGCAACTCTTCACAGTCAAAGAAAATGGACCAGAACTTTGATGCTTCAAGTAAGAGAGAATGCGGCATATGTCATTTTGATTTGCATCTTTCTGCAGTGTCCTGCAAATGTTCGAGGGACAAATATTCATGTCTAGATCATGCTACACAAATTTGCTCTTGTGCTTGGACCAATAAAGTTTTCCTGTTCCGCTATGAAGTTGGTGAGCTGAACCTCCTTATTGAAGCTTTGGAAGGGAAGCTCAGCGCCGTGTACAAATGGGCCAAAGCTCTTGGGCTTGCTTTTAAGAATTCCACAGAAGATCTACCAGTGAGTTCTGTTCTTGTAAGCAAGTCCACCTCAGATGCTGAACCAACTGATTCGGGACAAAAGGTTAGCACCAGTGCAAGCATCACCTCTAGAGCTCACATCAAGGCTGAACTGAAAGAACATTTGATTAAAAAAATGTCTTCAGATGGATTGAGGGATGAAGTAAACAATGATTTTGGGAAAGCAGAAAGCTCCTCGCATTCACACAGACATATCATCGGTGTTCTATCTGAAAGTGCGAGTGTATCAGTCTCCTCAGACTCTGAAGATGAGATAACTAATTTTGTATCCCATTCTGGGGTGAAAGCTGCAGAATCAAATAATGATATGGCATCAACCAAACAAAGCATTGTCGACAGTCCTACTTCAACTGTGAAGAAAGCACCTTCTTTTGGCAAACTGGCACCTGGGAAACTAATGGCAAAGGATGCTAGATCTTGTTCACCGCTCAATGTCATTGTGCTAAGTGATGATGACAATGACTAACACATCTTTGGTCGATCAACTGTGCTCTTCCAGAAGTATACATGGTCTGCATCTAAATGTTGTGTCTTATAGTAAACTCTTTTGTTATACCAGTGTTGGGTATAGATCATGCCAAAAGAAGTCTTGCAATAAATGTTTCTGCTAGTCTTGTTTATAGTCTGCAACTAAGTGCGAATCTGTAAGTATAGAATGCTCGAGATTTTTTTTTTTTTTTCTAAGAGTTTTTATATTATCACTCTATAATCCTGGAAGAATGCTTATGCCTTACTTTTTTTCTTCTTTTGTCTTGAATACTCATGCTTTAGTTATATACTACATCTGTAGTAGGCACCTTTTGGCAATAGCTTACTCCCAGCTTTGTCTTATTGTTGACAAGTACCTTTAATTGTGTATTCTAAATTTCTGGTAACTTCCACTATCTTATTGCACTCTGTTCATCGAATTATATGGTTGATATCATACTTGGGTTGTGGTTTTCGACACAGGAATTCTAGATATGATAAAGGTTGAGGAAGTTCATGCCAAGAAACTCCTACTACACCTACCAATTTAATTGCTGCGATATTGGATGATTTGCATGTGAAGATTTGCTCATGAATCTTTGGAGAAGCATATAAAAAGGTATGAGATGTTATGGAAGTAAAATGAGGAAGAAATTATTATGAAATTGATGAAGGAAGACGAGATGGTGTATTATTGAGGAGTGCTTAATAAAGTGGAGAATTAAAAATTTGACGATAGATAGAATTGATCAGATCTGTCCAAGAATCGCTAAGAGTATGGCATGAGAGATGGTACCTTACAAATGGAAAAGGTTTGGTTGAGTAGTCTAACATTTAATTTGGACCTGACAGATTTCATGCTTAAACAGAACATCACTTAATAAATGTAATCTTAGATACCCTGTGATGATAGGAGTCTTACCTGATGAACAGGACAGGGAGGCTTCATGCATTGATGGAATTAGTTCAGTCAAAAGTGTGGTTATCCCATGTGATAAAAAGTTGGTACCCTGGGATTACAGGATATAGTGTTTGAAGTTATGCCAATCATTGAAGTTTCTTGAATTTGGTCAGTAGTTGTTTAACTTTGATTCTGGACTATGCTATTTCTGGCTATCCATTATTGCACATCAATCGCTTATACAATTAATATGTTCAAATTGCCTTTACTTGGCAGCATGAATTGCAGTAGTTAATAAGTTTTTTGCTTCAACTATATCAAGAAATTATTGCATTAACTATTTAGGCTATCTCTCTGTCACTGCTTCATCACACTAATGAATAACTGATATGTTTCTTTGGCCCAAGAATTTCTCCTATTTTGGCAACATGACCCAGAGTTATTTTCTTTTGTGAAGAATTTTCTTCTCTTGTAGTCAGTTCTTCATAGGATGCTTTAGAGAATGCATGAATTGAAATCTTCATTGAATTTTATTTTTCTCTCATGCTCTGTGTTACCTTATGATGTACAGGAGTAGCTGTGATATTGAATGTTCAAGAATCAGTCCTACATGTACAAATACTGACTGAAGTAATGGTTTTGCAAATTATTATTATTATTATCATTATTTTATTTTAATTTTTTTCCGTTTGCTTAGCAGCTTCTGTTAGTCTTTACTCTCATCTCAAATCAAGTTTGGGTTGGCTGGTCTGCATGTGCATAGTGATGCAGCCAACAAAATCATTGAAGATGATTTTTTTTCAAATATTGCTGTTTCTATCAATATCGTTTTGTTTATGATAGACTTTGCAACTCAAATAAGAGCCCTAGAAGGATTAAAATTCTTTTTCAAGTTTAATTAGTAAACTTTTGAACTTGGGTTTGAGAATTATTAGTATTTTGCTAAACTTTTTGAAGTTTGAGAAGTAGGAGAACGTGTTTCCTATTTCAACTACGTTTCTTATTTAGAGATTTCCTATTGTAACTGGGAGTACTATTTAGAAGAGTCGATAAATATTGTCATAATTCTCTCTCCAAAAGGTTGAAAAAATGCCAAATTTTGCAAGTATTTGCCTTGGGATCATGTGATGCAATTTTTCTTTTCATGTGATGCTTAGGAAGCTTTGGGTGTGAAGCCTCATTACTCTTTATCAGGCGACTCAGCAGTCCTACATCATAAAATATCCGGCTAATCCACAGAACACTTGCTTCTTCATTTTGGTTTTGCTCAACATTCTAGCATCTCATTCTCAATTCTTCTGGTTTATATAAATTCTGCTGAAGCCTGTTTTAAGTTTGCTTCAATGATGCAGATTATGTTCTTCTCTCCCCAAATTAGCTTGGACTGTTGCTCCTCTTTGCCTCAAATGGTGCATTCGGAAGGATTATAATACAAGACTCTTTGATGGATTCGAACCTTCTCTTGACTCCATCCTTGCTAATTAAGTGTTAATGACCTTCATGTTCCAATCCTTTGGGAATAAGGTTAGCCTTATTACTTTTTCTTACTGTTCTTGTATATTCCTGACGTACGCAAACAGTTTTTTCTCTCAATAGATAAATTATTACTTTACCAAATAAACAAGAGCAAACATTGTGACTTTCGACTGGTTGAACGTTTCCAGAATTTTTTTGATCGTGCTTTACATCTTAAAATGTGGCTATAGTTATACCTGGTTTTTCTGGGTAAAATTATAGGAAAGATTGTGTTTGCAAAAGGCATCAATTTGTGCAGGATACAAGCTTCATTGGATTGTCAAGATTTGTAGGCTTGTAGGCCTTCCTTTGGAGTGACATTAATGATTATTGTAAGTTCTCATCCAGAGTGTATTTATGTATGTTTATGTACATCACTTCTCTCTTGAATCCAATGAGTATATTGACCTTTGTTTACTGGTCATAGTCATTTCGCCTTTCCTTCACTTCAATATCTCTCCCGTCTTGCAATCTTGGAGTTCACATAATTTGATAGATTCAGTTGAGGCCTTGTGATACCGTTTTTCTTGCATTTCGATTTTTTCTTGTTGTGTGATTCGGAACATGGGGGGCTTGTAGGCTCATGACTAACGCGCCCTTTGAATGAATACAATACATGCAACTGCTTGGAAAATGGTTGCTGCTATTCTTTCCTCCAATTAGTATGCGTTTGGCTTCAAAAGGGTGTGAACGCCTTGTGAAAAGCGAAATCCTTGTTGTGAAAAGTGAAATCGTATTCTTTTTTACCTCTTATGCATGTGTGCATTGTGTCTATTCGGATCAACTGGTAGAAGTATGATCTTGAGGTGACGCTAACGCTTGGACCGGACATAAACTTGCCTTATCCTTTTAAAGGGTATGTCCACTCGAGGGGTCATAGGAACTAAGAGACCATTGGACATTAAGAATAATTTATCTTGATTGACTTATCTTCGTTATGTCATATGAATTGGGACTCAAGATCTCAGTGGATTGGACCTTTTGGCAGCCTAAGATGAGCCCATTGAACCCCAGCTGCGATGAGGTATGGGACAAAGTTATCGGGACATCTTGTCCCCATCTTGTCCCCATCTCGATCCAATTTCCAATCGAGACAAATATTTATTTAGATTTTCCGTTTTCGGGAGAATCAATATTAGGGTAGAGTCTGAGAAGTATAGTCCTGAAAATTAACATTTGTTTCCAATGCGGTTATTTTTTTGAAAATTTCTTCAAGCCGACTTTTGATTGGGTATTGCACCTTTTGTCGTCACCCTCATGCAACCGTAGCATTAAAGACAACCCAAAAACCCTATTTGAATCTGACTCCTTCCCTTTCACTCTCTATCCTCTCTCTATAGAGTCTACCCTCTACCTCGATGTTGGCCACCTGTTGTTCCACCAACTACGTACCAACTCCGTCAAGCGACCACGCCAAATGATCGAGGTCACGACCATCTGATGTCTCTTGCTATGTTTAATAAGAAGAGGAAATAAAGCATCACAATTGGTTTGGAATTGATATTGTTTGAGAAGAGAACTGTCTTGAGGTAACACCGAAAACGATCTCGTGTGGTTTGCAGTGAATTGGCAAAGTCTCCTAGCTGTTGCTTTAAGCCCTCGATATCCTCTTTAAGTTCAGCTATTCAGCATTATCCCGCACATGAGCCTTTTCAGAAGATCGCCCCTGCGTCTCCTCAGTCATTAGTGTAACATCTTCAAAATTCGACCTTATTCAGGATATGGTAAGGGACTTATTTCTATCAATGCGCAATTAGTAGAATTACACTTTGAATTGGTTTGTGAACCATTCAAGAGTGTTAAACCTTTTTGGAAAGACAATTTAAAATTTTGATTTGCACGACCAGAGAATTCAACTATAGATTGACAATTCGATCATAAGGATTGATGATGGACAATCTTAAGCCATTTCAAACCGATTTAGAAATGGTCATACATTGATTTGATGATAGTATATGATTGGATTGCAGGTGATTCCGCACGATTATTATATTAATTTCGAATGATCCTAAATTAATTCCAAATGATCGTGTACTTCTAAACGAGCAATTGACCCATCACGATTACATGACAATCGAAAATCATATATGAATTAAAAATGGCTTAAATGTGGATTGATATCGAATCAATCATGAGTCAAACTCACGAAACTCCTAAAGGCCATGAGAATATTTTTCAACCTTCATGAATACATGACATAGAGTTGTATACTTCCCACATGACAGCGGCCATGAGAATCAACCTTCATGAATTCATCACTTTTGGGTGTATGAATCATTAGGATTAGTCATTTCTTCGTCATACTATCATGTATCCCTCTATAAACTAATATACAATCATCTCTTTTGAGAGTATGACCACGCATTAGAATAGGAGACGTCTCATCATTATACGAGATTAATATTTTTCAAACCCAATCAAATGTGTCACTTTGGCAGTCACAATTCAATTGAATTCTTAAAATTCTGTCATATTGGGAATATAAACTTTACTTCTCACATACACTATATACATGTAATTTTAACTTTATTGATAAGGGTAATTTATCACTAATCACATACCATACCAACTACATTACTTTATTTATTGATACAAGTTAAACTTTATATATATTATCAATGAATCACACTCTACACAATATCTATGTGATGACATATCTATAAATCCACACCTATATAATTATAGAAAAATACAAGAAAATATGCAAAAATACACTAAAAATACAAGTATTTAAGGTACTGTAAAATCATCACATGTGAAATAAATACACCATAAGATAGAGCATCATCATACGAGTATGTAACCACCAACCACACGTTGATTGGAGCCTTTATACTCCCGCACACGCCACGCATGTGCGTGGCACGTGAAGCACACATGTGGGCCAACCTGAAAGCCCTGCTATCTGATTCAATCGGTGGCGATTCGACCAATTCCCAATTCAACCATATGGTCTGACTAATTGATAGGGTCAGTCAATGCTAACCTAGTTCAAGTAGGTCAATGGGTCGGATCTCGAGTTAGGTCATAGGGTCAACTAGTTAGGTTGCCGAATCGGGTCGAGTCTCTCAAGTCGCTAGTCATTGACATCACGATGACGTCAGCCCTAGCACATTTGTTGCACACGCCAACTTTGTGTGAAGGCACGTGGCCATGTGTGCTCAACGTGCAATGACACATGGCAGCGCGTGGGGGCGCAAGCAGCCTCCTCCGATGGTGCCACCCATGGTTTTGCTTGTCTCAAATGAGTTTTTTCCATTTATATGATTAAACTTGATTTTTGCTACACAAAAAATCACAAAAAAAAGGCAAAAACTATACATCCGTGTGATTTATGGAGGCTTTGATATCACATGTAAGGCGCAAAAATGTACCTTATTTGGACCATCATTCTTAATGCAAAATAGCAACAATCCAAACTCAAGAACATCTTCTCTACTGCCCTTTATGTTACTAGCTTAATGAGATGGCCCATCATCCTTAACTCTTAGGAAACGCTCCTTTGTGAGGATAATTGTAACTATTAGGGTTAGATGAGAAACTTGAGCATTATCTATAGAGTTTCTAGACAGGCCCTCTTGGGCTCAACTCGGCCACACTAACCAATCTCAGATTATACTAATTAAGAAATTTTCTATCTCATATTAGACCAACCCGATAAAACGATAAATTACAGTATCAATTAATGTAGCCCACATTAACTCATATATTTTGCTTCTTAAAGAGCAAGCTCGTTTTCTTTAAAAATTTCTATTTTTCTTAAAGAGCAATTTCTTCATTTCGTTAAATGAGCATTCCGAGTGCTATTATTTTGACACGACATACTATGTAGATTAACCTAGATTAATTTGAACAAACAATTCGAGCACCACCGTTATTTTTTAATAGGTTTAGGGTGGAATAAATCTCCGTTAGTAGTGCGGCATGTTCATATTATATGATATAAATACATATTGAACAATGAATCTGAGGAGGGGATGTAGCTCAGATGGTAGAGCGCTCGCTTAGCATGCGAGAGGTACGGGGATCGATACCCCGCATCTCCATTGTTTTTCCTTTTTCTTTTGTCTCTTTTCATTTCGGATCCAATTCACATGAGCCCGATCCACCTCTGTAACATTCCCCTGGGCTCGGACAAGTCATTGGGAAGCGTGTGCCTCCATTCTCTCTCTATCACACACATCTTCTTTTTGTTTTCTATATTTTTTCCTCTCCTAGAAGAACAGCAAATATATTACATTTACTCCTTGGATGGTCATCAAACTTCGATATACTATCGGTCGGGCTGGGACGACATATTTACTGTTGAGGCTTAAAATCTTTATTTGGATCCATCCATGATTAAAGGAAATAGTAAATCGTGGATGTGAAATTGATCACATTCTGATCAATTATTGCAAACTCATGAAAAAGAATCAGCCCTCCAATTTAGCTGATTGTAAATTAAATTTGGGTGGTCGGCCCAACAGGCCTCAAGGCTAATGATCACATGCACGATTGGCCTTTCGAACCAAGACATATTGGAGAGGTGAAATTAGCTTGTCACATAAAAGCCATCTTGAAATGCTACCCATTTGTCTCAAAGAAAAAATATATCAAAAATGGAAAGGCTTAATGATTTACAAACCCTGTGAAATTCGCCAATGCCTGAATAATTCTAAGTTTAGTTTGTGGACACAAATTGGTTTTTTTGGGGGGGGGGGGGGGGGGGGGGGGGGGGACAAATACACAAATTGGTTTAGAAATTAAAAGTCAACTTATTATCCTCCTTTTGAACCCTCCTAAAAAACTATATATAGTAATTCTCTCATCGACGTTTTATTTTTAAGATTTAGTCTCTTCTTATCTACCCTACGAACATTAGAAGAAGTGAATATTCGTGTACACATTGTGCACCAAATAATTAGTCATCTGACTCATGTTCATCTCTAGATAACATTATCATGTTAATAAAAGAAAATGTCTATTTATCATATGAAAATAAGGATGATTTAGATTAAATATGACTCATACATTTTATTAATTATGATTCAAAGGCTTCTATCTATTATCATAATAGAAAACTCGGATAATTGTCACACCACATTTTTGTTTTATTTAGGGTGCATTTGAGAGGGTTTTTGGCAAATGCTTTTGTATATGATAGAATAAACCGGAAAAATGAGTTTCTGTATATTTCAGTGTGTGTAATACTGATAATACAATAGCCTATATATAGGCTGTTCTAGACAACTATCTAAAGTAATAAAATATTACAATATCAAAATGAGATCAATTATAATCAATATGAAATCAATTATAATCAATCAGGAAGATAAATATCCCTAACAATATAAATGCGGAAGACTGTGCATTAAATGGTTGAAATAATTTTTGATTGATTGTCCAAACATCTTTGACATTTGAGTTGATCATGAACTAGATTTGAGCGGGCCGCCGATGATCACCTATATTCGCAATTGCCCTCTCAAACCTCAACATATTGGAGAGGTAAAATTAGCTTGTCGCACGAAACATTCTTGAAATGCTGCCCGTCCATCTTAAGGGGGAAAAAGATGCAAAATAGAAAAGGCTATGAGTATTTATAAACTTTGTGATATTGGCAAATGTCCGAATAATTCCTAGTTTAGTTCGTGGATATAATATCCTCTTTTTCACCCCCCCCCCCAAAAAAACCGTGTGTACTATTCTCTCGTCCAACATTCTAATATTAAGATTCAGCCTCTTATTATCTACCACATGAACAAGTCTAAGGAGTTGAAGAAGTGAATATTTGGGTACACGTTGCTCACCAAATAACTAGATTATTGTTATCATTTCCGGAGAATGTTATCATCCATTAATTAAAAAAAAAAGGTCTAATTTATCATTCAAAAATAAGGATGATTTAGATTAACTATAATTCATACGTTCTCTTACGATTTATTATGATTCTTAAGCTTCTATTTATTATAGGAATGAAAAAACTTAGATTATTGTCCCACCACATTTTTGTTACATTTAGGGTGCATTTGGGATAGGGTTTGGGAATATACTTAGTATAAATGCTAAAAAATCTTTAAGTAAAAGGGTTTCGACGAAATATAAATAATAGTCGGTTAAAAAAAAAACACACAAAAATTACAATAGTGACCCAACTTAGGCAAAGCTGGAAGCACCAACCATGGCTGTCATTGAGTCACGTAATTCGAGGCAAGTCACATCTGAGAACATCAACGAGGCAAATGTGAAAAGAGGCGACTCAGGCATTGTATAGTCGAGACCACGCAAATTTGGATTAGAGCTGCAATTGATGGCAACCTTATGTAGATTTGGAACAAAGGTGCAATCTTTATTGCACAATGAATTGAGCCTCGACCTCTGTGACCTTCCCGCAATCTCAACAATCGATGAGCCTCGTGCAATGATGAACGTCGGTGACTCTTGCTTTAATAGAGAGATGAATAATGATTTCATGGAAGGGTACAAAAGGAATACAAATATATTAGTGAGAACAAAATTGAAATAACCCAAGCTTCAGCCTTACGAAAATGTTAAAAAGTCAAAGCTACTCTGCCCTTGCCTCAAGAAAAAGGCCTCTAAAGATGCATTGCATTTGCTAAATGGGCTTTCATTTTTGTTTACCAAGCACCTTTCATTTTTGCTAAAGGTTAAACCTAGATTAAAAGGCCTTTGAAAACGCATTGTATTTTTTTTTAAATGGCCTTTCATTTTGGTTTGTTCCAACATCTTTACTTTTTGCCAAAAGTCTTTAGGGGCTCACTGGCCTTTGGCAAAATTGTGTCAACCATTATAAAAAGATTACCTTGCGGCTTGCATTGCCTAACCAATTAGTTCATATCATCATGTGCACACCTTTTAATCAGAATTTTGCTCTGAATTTTTTTTTTTTCTAAAAAAATTTACAAACTTTAACATAGCTCCAAATCTACCCTTGTGTCTAAAGATGGCCACTGATTTCTTCAAAATTATTGACATTAAGCCCAGTTAAAGGTTCATTATAAGAATTGCATCTTCACCAAACACCCTTATCTTCGTATAGAACCATAACAACTTCTTGATATCAATAATTTTGAAGAAATCAATGGAATTTTTTGGATAGGAGGTAGATTTGGGATTATGGTGAAAATTGATAATTTTTTCTAGAAAAAAGTTGGGGACAAAATTGGCATTGGATATGACAAACGCCATTCTTTCATTGACATGCCAGACTGGAGGCATTCTCACAAAGATAAATGGCAGTAAATCCCCATTTACTCATTTTAATTATTCCAATAAGCTCTTACGACAACACCCACTCAAAAAAGGAAAAAAACGAAAAGTAGACCTCATATTCCAATTTGCCCCATACATTACCAACAAAATAAAGCTAAAGTTCCGCTTGTACAAAGCAAAACTATTTTGGGGGAAGTTTTTCTAACTTTTTGGTATTTGGATGACGGAAAACTAATCGATCTATAGGAAACATTTTTCATAGATTGAAAACAACAAACTTAGAGAAAAGTGATTTCCCCTTTTAGTAAAAAGGAAATCATTTTCCATAAATCACAAGACAAATGAAAACTAACCATTTTTCCTAACAATAATTTTATAGAAAATATTTTTTTTATCATAAATTTTCGACAAAAAAAAACGATCTTAAATAATAAATACATATCTAGCACAATCTACCACAAGCAGTGATACCCTCTCCTATCAAACTTACACATTATTAACATAATCAAAGCTCCTATCAATATTAGCATAATTATGATATATGTGTTCTTCACTTGCATTCTTGCGAGTTGGTTGTGTAAGCCATTCTTCAATTGGTTTAGCAGAGATATCTTAACCTCATTCTTTCCTACTATCTCAATTTGGAGAGTGCTCATCTTTTTCTCGCTTCTTTACGGTTATTCTCCACAATTCGCAAGGTCTCATTGCCATTCATCGGTTGGCAAATCACTTCTTTCTCTTGCATTGTCAACTCAAGATCAATCCATTTAGAAAAACTCACAATCATCGTCCTGTCAAAATAAAACAATAGATTTTCGACCGAACTCAGGGGTCAGCACATTGTTCAATCTTTTCCCACATACCACAACAGTCAGCAATTCAATGCAAGAAATTTTTCACCAAAGCACAATGGTCAGCAACATTCAACATTTCACAACATCAATTGATGATAAATCATTTTACCTTCCATGTTGAGCAACGCCAAACCTCCTTGCGGTATTTCTCAAGGTTCGCGAGGTGCAGAGGGTTGTTCGTGACTAATGCTTGCGGGAAACATTGCCATCCCCGCTCGTGAAATGGCTTAATGCTTCATCGTCCCTGTTCGAACTCCCCCGAAAGGACATTTTGCATTATAATTAAAACGATTTTTCCTTTCCCAAACCCTAAATTCCCATCTCAAGGCTCTTGAGTTTGGGTGTCCTAATTCTTCACCCAATTTCAAGCGACGTTGCTGGAGTCAGTTGGCTTCGCGTTTTGGTCGAAACATCACTCCAGACATCTTAGTTTCAGGTCAGCAGGCAACATGAAAATAATGTACCTGTGAAACGACACTTTGAATGTCTAATGGTGTCGTTGGATGAAAAGTTACATTTGAATGAAACAAAAAATTGCTGTGTTTTTATGAGACAAAAAAACTTTGAGGCTAAAATTGGATCCAAGTAAAAGTTGATAATGCTTTAGGGACTTATGCCAATTTTTCATAATAAATTTGAGGGAAAAAGTTTAAATAAGGGCTTGAATGTTATTATTTTTTAGAATAAGAGCATAAGGTAGACTTATTTTAAATAATGGTCTCAAATGGTCATATTAGTATCAAATGATAGCCTAATCTCATTGGCTAATCAAAGACATTTTCATTCTTCAATTTCTTTATTTCTTTCCTCTTTTTTTTTTTTTTTTTTACGTTTTTATTTTCATAAAAAAGACAAACTCAAAAAGAAAAAAAAGACTAAAAAAAAAAAAAAAAAAAAAAAAAAAAAGGAAAAACATAGACCCTTCCACTTGTGGCCGCCGCCCCATCTTTGACCAATGGCGAATGCCCCACCGGCAATTTGGGTGGTAGCCACAAGTGGCACGGCTAGGTGCTTGCATATTTAACCAAAATTTAGATTAAAAATATCTTTGGACGAAAATGCTCTTAACTGGTCGGAATATTTAGCTGGTAGGCGAGTTTAGACTTTTTTGAAACTGCCATGACTACTTTAAAACTTTGTTTGAAATAAGATTTATTTTGGGCCTTTATTTGAAAAAAAAATGTGGATACTTTATATGCTTATATGAAATATCCTCTAAATTTTAGGCATTCTCGAATCAAGAAATATTAAATATTCATTTTCACCCATCCATGGAAAGTGTAAATGATGTACATGCTTTCTCTCGTTGCGGAGGTCGAGGGCTCGAACCCTCTCGTTGCATTCCATGACTTAAGTGGGGTCCTGAGAATAGATTACTAGGCTAGCCCCCAAGATTTTACTTTTAAATAGTAACTTGCAATGACGTTCGACAGTGTCATCGGGCAACGTGACCCCGCCGGTGTGACCTCGTAAGGGAGTCTTGGGTGTAAGGGAGTCTTCGGTGGTTCCTCGGTCACCATATAAAAAAGAAATATTCATTTTCACAAACGAGGCGTGTGTATATGTCGCTTTAGAAACATTTTCCGGGACGCTGTTTCTCTCTTCTTCACGGCTTACGCGGAAGCGGGAGTCCTCTCTTGCAGACGCAGTCCTCCTGCTCGAATAAAGAAGCAGGCAGGGGCCATCGTCCGCTCCCTCGCCGCGGATTCAGATTTACACATTCGCTGGATCGATCGATCGATCGATTTCCGACCCACCATCGCTCGCCATGAAGACACTCTTCAACCGAAAACCCAACCCCAAAGGTCTCTCTCTTCCCCGAAATTCCCCCAATTGCGATTCGTTTTCGTGTGAATTTTCTGGTGCTTGCTCTGGCTTCGATTCTTGTCGATTGATTTTTGTGTGCTGTGGTTGTTTTTTCGATTTTGCAGAGGCTCTTCGAGAGAGCAAGAGAGAGATGAATCAGGCCACCAGAGGTACGATTGCTGTTCTCTCAATGTCGAATTCTGTCTTTTCCACGATCTCATTTCTGAATTTACTCTTCTTACTGGAGGACTGCGCTTTTTCTTTCGGTAGTTTCTGGTTAATTAGTGTTGCTAGTGGTGATGTTTGTTTTCCTTTTGTTGAAGTTCTTATGCTATTCTTGGGTTTTAAGCTTTGATTTCAGATAATTGATGGGTTTTGTGGATTTGTATTGCTTTACGATCTCGGGGTTGACAACAGATATTGATAGGTGCAGCGGGTAACTTCTAAGTTATTGTACTTACGTGACCTTCACTTGAAGCAACTTTACGTATCATGTTGGGATATATCCAAAATTCTACTGGGAATATTGTGAAAAGTGAATAGTTGTCTGGTTGTTTTTCAAGTCTGATAGTTGTTACCGAAAGTAAGCATGCGTGCTTTCTGAGACAAACCTTGGTTTGATCTTTTCAATGGGTTTTTCCCGCGGTACATGAAAAAGAATGTGAAAATAACGTCAGACCATGTATTTGTTTTGTTGAACTAGATAAAAAAACATTTTGCAAACAAGTTATGGAGACACTCCTGGACAGCTAGTATAACCCATAAACTGGAATAAACTGCCGCTCTAGATTCGTATCGACTTGTAAAAGTAATAGAAGAATGAGTCCTAAACCAGCTTAAATTTTGTTCTCTCTTCTTATTTGGGAGAGATGCTCAGAGTATTTAACTTCCTTGGATGATGAAGTTAGGTCTATACTTGTTGTAATTTCAACTTTCTATGAAGAATTGGTCAAAAGAATTCTGTTTCCTAGGATTTTAAAGTGACTTGCCTTTCTTCTTTGGCATGCAATTTGAAGTATTAGATGCCCGCCTGTAAGTACTTTCGAAGATGTGTCTGGATTACTTTGCAAGTTCAAGCAGATCATTAAACCCAATTTCCCGATCCTGATATCTGAAATTGTTGATCCTCCAATGGATTTTAGGATCTTTTAGAAGCCACTTGGATAATGTCTTGTTGTTGTTGGTTACTCACATCGTGTCTTGTTGGTAAAGCCCAGTTGGACTTGAAAGCTGTAATTTTTGTCCACATAGTTAGGTATTGTGAAATCCTTGACATTTTCTCCCTCTAGTAAAAGGAATGAACTTTTTTACCGACTACTTTCCGTCATAAATGCCACTCAGCCTGGATGGATCTTTTTGGAGCTCCTAAGTCCTATTTCTTTTTGGATAAGTTACCTGCTTATTAAAATTAGCAGATTAGCTAACTTTTAGCCAGTTATGACTGCATTTTTTCGTGTAAAGTGGCATGTCTATCAAACATGAGGGTTGTTCCTGCATCATAGGCGGGCTTAATTTTCTTTCTGAACTTTGAATACAATTTATGCTTTAAAAGTTATAGGTTTTCAAATGCTTAATCTACCCGGTTCACTTAAAAAGTTTGTTGATTGAGAAACTTCCTGGATCACTGAGCTAATGGATTAGGTAAACAGCATCATGCCTTCTGCGATAACTATATATATTGATATACTTTTACTGTGGGAGGTACGAATCTGTTCTTGTCTTTATAGAGATACAGACATAA
The DNA here is from genome assembly GCA_016097605.1 of Eucalyptus guilfoylei. Taxonomy (NCBI): domain Eukaryota; kingdom Viridiplantae; phylum Streptophyta; class Magnoliopsida; order Myrtales; family Myrtaceae; genus Eucalyptus; species Eucalyptus guilfoylei. The sequence goes on from CM027861.1 coordinate 39,033,937, forward strand.
GATTGATTCACACTGAGATGATTGATGGATTTATATGTAGAACCATTGTGATTTCAAGTCCATGATCATCATTATACTCTTGCAGACTTTGTATTTTTGGAAGGAAACCTTTGGTTATTTTAGTTTAACTTTGCTTGTGGACTGTTGTCAGGGCTCTTTCTGCTCAAATTCTTTAGCACAGTTGGTTATCTCTTGTTATTATGCATTATCCCCTCTGTGAATGAACTGGATGACCTTAATAATCGGTGATATTCTTGTGAGAATCAGGTTTGTGCTGCTGGGTATGAATCTTGATATGATAAGGCCCTGCAGCTGCTTCAACAATTTTTAGTCATCTTCATTAGTGGTTTCATGCTTGGTTTATAGTAAAAAAAATAGTTCACCTGTTGGAAGGTGGAAAAATTTTGCCACTCTCTTGTGGTTCATAATGCTAAACATCCTTCTTTCAGATCTTTTAAAAGCCTGGAAATTTTTGTAGATTTTACAATTGTATTGGAGTATTCAGTATCTTAATAAAATGTAAATTTTGTCACCGTACTTTTGAATTTGTCCAGGCATAGAGAAGGAGATTGGAGGACTTCAGCTAGAAGTATGTTGTGAGCTTCCAAATAGTTCCTTTAATATATATATATTTATATACACACATATATATTATGTGATATAGGATCTTGACATTATACTTTTTTCAGGAGAAAAAACTAGTTGCTGAGATAAAGAGAACTGCTAAAACGGGAAATGAGGTATCTAATGCACTGAATTCACTAGTGTAGCTTGAATCATCATGACGTTACAAATTAAGTTGTTTGAATTCATACTCACAATGTTCTGTACACTTTTGATATTTAAACTGTAGGCAGCTACCAAAATTCTAGCACGCCAGCTGGTTAGGCTAAGACAACAAATAGCAAACTTGCAAGGTAGTCGAGCTCAAATGAGAGGCATCGCAACTCACACACAGGTCAACTGGCCAACCCTTCACCTCTCTCTCTCTCTCTCTCTCTCTCTCTTACTTATTGGAGCCTGCTCTCAAGAATGTTTGTCTGGTCTGCAGGCAATGTATGCTCAGTCTTCAATTGCTGTCGGCATGAAAGGTGCTAGCAATGCAATGTCAGCTATAAATAAGGTGAGGGTTGCTAATGAGCTTTGCGCATATGGCGTGAACTTTCCTTTTGGGATTATTTTTTGATTTTTGGTAAAATTCAAGAGTCTACAAGCATCGAGACTCTCTTTTCCTTCCCCTTTCTTCTTGACTAATTAGCATGGTTTCTTTTAAGCAAATGGCCCCAGCAAAGCAAGCAAAGGTTATTCAGGAATTTCAGAAGCAGTCAGCTCAAATGGATATGACTGTAAGATATTGCATTTTGCTCTAAGTCTCATGTGAAAATTTACTTTTTGGCCTTGTAATCTTGAAATTCAGATCTCAGCATTCTATATGTTGTTCTGCAGACTGAAATGATGTCAGATGCTATTGACGATGCATTGGACAATGATGAGGCTGAAGATGAAACTGAAGATTTGACAAACCAGGTAGATTTTTAATTGCCTTTGTTTAGGTGAACTGAGACTAGGGTTGTTTTTCTGATAGTATGGCTTATGTGGAATGTTTATCTTGGAAGTCCTTGAAGAGTGAATTGATTCAGCCATCGTAATGCGATTGCTCCTAGTGATGTAAAAATAGGAAAGAACTTTGGTAGAGATTTTGTATATCCAATTTGAGAATCCTTCCTGTCTACATATTTCATTGGTCAGTTGAGTTTTCGAGGAGCATATGATCTTTATTCAGCCTATAAATATCCTGTGATGGCAATTCTTTGTTCACCTTTCATTAGATATTTTTTTTTCACAACTTTTCTTGAGATAATTGTCATTGTGTTCTAATTCGCAAACTGTTTCCAGGTGTTGGATGAGATTGGTGTTGATGTTGCCTCGCAGGTTAGTTTTTTTGTTGAACTTGTATTGTCACTTGAAATTTAGTAGTCATAATATATTTGGCTGACTTCCATTGCATTGGAACTTTTTGCAGTTGTCAACGGCTCCAAAAGGAAGAATCGCAACAAAGCAAAGTGAGGATGTTGGCAGGTATGTCACTGAGTTTTTGTTCCTGTTGCATCTTGGGTATTATGAAATTGAGTTTAGTCGATCCATGCTTCCAAGACGTTGTCTACTTGATTATATTGGGAGTTTAGGCCTACAGCTTTGGATGGATAAAAATGTCTTGATTTAATTTTCACATCCAATGGAGACAAGGTGTAGATTTTGCTACCATCCAATCTTTCATTGCTATAGGGATCATTGGCCCCTGATGAAGAGATTGGTTGTTCTAAATTTTGGTACAATTGCATTGAATCACTAAATGAGACTGCCTTGATCCTACCACAGCTCATACAATTAATATATTCATATTAAGATATAATGTTTTGAAATCTACTTTAGGGGCATGTTTGGTGTTTGAGAATTTCTGGGCTGCTATTTTCTTGCAATTAAATTCATAGACTAGTTCGGTGACCAGCTTTCTTTCCTAGATAGATATTCTTCTGGAAACTGGATAGAAAAAAGTGGTCTTCAAAGTTTTTTCCCCTTGTAATGAGAAAAAATAGGTTTGGTGTGTGTGTGTGTGTGTGTGTGTAGGATTTTAGCGATTTTCAACAAATGAGTAAATTATGGAGAGGGTGAATTACATGAAGTCAAACAATTTATGACATTTTTTTCCTAGTAAAGTAAAATATGCTCTGGTTTCCGTTCGTTATGATACACGTCTAGTCATATATCTATGATTTTCTTGGGAAACTTGAAATTGACCTGTTATGGAAGATTTGCATTCTTATAGAACTGGAGGTTAATATAGTTATGGTGTTTTTTGAATGTATGTCTTAGACATATTCTTTCATTCTCGCTTATTTGTTTTGGTTGCTGGGGTTAAATGACAGTTGAAGCACAATGGGTGTTAATTAAGAGCAAAAACAAGTTACAAGCTGATTGTTTCCCCAGAAAGATATTAAATTGTGGATCAATTAACTTAAGATTGTAGTCAGATTATATTATTTGCTTTTTAAATAATTGATCATCTTTTGTTTGCTGAGAAATATGGTCTCATTTCTATCTTTGGTGGAAATAAATTTTGTATCCCGAGTTTCTACTGTTGCCTGCTTTATCCTGTATATGTTCTTGCAAGGTGAGAGTAATGAGATCATGCATTTGCGGATGATTGTTTTGGTCGACCTGGCTTGCACCAAGTGCCAGCATTAAAATTGATTGCTTAGTCATCCTTAAAGCCTTACTGAAAAATTCTTCAAATTGTTGGTTGATTTCATTTGGATACTTATTATGCTGCAGTTCGGGCATTGATGAGCTTGAAAAGCGGTTGGCGGCACTGAAAAATCCATGAGCCGAAGATCGAGAAACAAAAATCTGTTGAATTGACTAGTAGAGGATCATTCGTATTTTCTCCAAATTGTGCACCGTAAATATCCTTCTTTTTTCATTTTTGTGATCATCATTTCCGTCATATCGATCTTAGAATTAGGAATTTCCCTGTATGACAGAATGATCTACTTATTTTGGGAAATCCCTGCGCAAGTTCCATTGCTTTATGCCTTATGCGTATCAGATGTCTTCATGCTTACATTAAAGCTTCTTTCGGGTACAAAGCATAAGTTCCCGTAGATGTTCTTAGTCCCCTTGGGGCTGTGCAGTTGCTTCGAACGAGAAAATATCAAAATAGAGGTAGCGGATATCTCTTTTCCTTACTAGGGATGGAAGCGGATTGGCTTTAATATTGTTCCCAACCGGCCACCCAACCCTAATAGGACTTAAACTGTGTAGAGGCGCATTTGGTCGTAGTAAGTATATATTATCATTCTGATGATCTATCAGATCTGCTAACAAATGTCCTTTGTTTAGGGAGTTACTGCAGGTTTGCTCCGGAGCATTGCTCTATGTGAAACATAACTTATGACCGATGATAGGATTTAAGGTTATTTTTATTCAATTGGGATGTCTTAGCGAGTTTTGGCTTGGTGGGTTCGAAGCATGGTTCGTTAGAGATATTCTAACTTTTGTCCTAATCCTTTCTAGTTGGCTCGGTGTTTGTCCATGTTCTCTTAAGGTCTGTTAAGAGATATTCTAACTTTTGTCCTAATCCTTTCTAGTTGGCTTGGTGTTTGTCCATGTTCTCCTAACAAATGATTACCCATCAATGGCTCGCTTCCTAATGAGATGTGGCAAGCGATCAGTAGCTTTGTGTGCTCCGGACATGCGGGCATTCTTTCCACCGTCAATGCCCTACATTAGGGCTGTCACACCGCATGACTCACTATATATACACCAGCAATTCACTCGTTCAAGGACTTTTGAATTTGTTCGCCAAAAAAGAAAAGGCTTTCGAATTTTTGTCAACGTGGGCTTCTTCTAAATTTGGGACTTCGGTGGCCGATCAATGAGAAACAGAAACTCCCCACGGGAAAGCGCTCCACTCTGCTCGCTTATTACCTGGCTTTAGAGTCCACTTGCCCGCTCAAAAGTCTAAGGATTCTCAGGAGCAAACCTACTTAACAAAAGGATTCTCAATTTAGGCTCCGTTCGTTTCGCAGAAAATAATTTTCGGAAAATTTTTTTTAGATTTTTCAGCATTCATTTCACGGAAAATGAATTCCTTGAGAAAATATTTTTCATGAAAAAAAAAAAGTCTTCTAGATTAGGAAAAAAATGTTTTTCATTTTTCAAAAGTGGAAAACATTTTCTTCACTTGATTTTTCTTATCTCATATCTTTAAAAATCCTCACTTCCTCCTCCTATTTCTTTTTTTTAATATGAATTATTTTTTTAATTTTCTTTTTTTCTTTTTTAATTTGAATTATTTTAATTTCCTTTTTCTTTTTCTTTTTTTCTTTTCTTTGTTTCCTATCTTCTTTCTTGGCTAGTTGTCGGCCATTGCCAGGCAAACCTCGAGCTGGTCGATCTCAAGCTCGTGCTTTGCACTCTTGTTTATCATTTTCTTTATTTACTCTACACTGCATTTGTACATTGCTCAAGTAAATTGCTCTACATGCTTTGCTTCTTTTTTCTTTTGTTTATTAGAACACAAAAGACATATGGGGAGAATAGGCCATTTAATTGGAAGATTCTCATTAGGGCTGTTCATGGTTTGATTCTTTTCTCTTTTACTTCTTTTTAAAATCCATATGAACATTTTTTAGAGTAGATGAGCATTTGGTGATAATGATGGAATAAAGATATGAAGTAAATTTGCCTGAATTTAAAGGTAAGTTTATATTTGATGGATTTATAGGTTAGTAAGTAATGCATGCCTAAGTGGTGAAGTCTTAGAAAATATTTTATTTATCGAACACCGGAAAATATTTTCCAAAACATTTTCAAGTTTTAGCCGAATACCAAAAAATATTGTAATTTTCCAGGAAAATGACTTATGGGAAAATATTTTTCGGAAATGACCAATTTTCCGCGAAACGAACGGACCCTTAGTGTTATAGGATGTGTTTGAGATTTATAAAACCATAAACGGTCTTGCTCGAATTTTATGTAACTTTAACATTTTAGAATTCTTACGGGTGTTATGATTATTGTTGGAGAAGGTTGCAATTTTATTTTAGACTCCAATTCTAATTGATTTAGTCAGAGATATTTGGAGATAAAGTAGGAAATTGTAATCGTGTATATATCTATGTATGTATGTATGTATACATGTACAAGAATGATACAATGAGATAAAATTACAAGTTTCCCTCTAATATATATCCTCATTTTCAATTTCTATCATGGTATCAAAGCGTAGGTTCTGACCTAGCTTCCGCAAATTCTTGCGAATTGCCCTTAGTAGCTTTTTCAATTTGTTGTTGCAACTATCATCTTGCAAAACGAGTTGACACACTACGTAGGAATTCAATTTCTCATAACATATCCAAAAGTCAAGCATTAGCAAAGATCGAGAGAAGACCTTGCCTACAATGGAGGACTCATCTAACAACTTGCCGCAAAATCAAACCCCAGAGCAGACTAACCCACTACAAGATGATCACACTTCCAATCAGCGCCCGCTGGTTCCAACTTCCGTCCAACAATCCGGCTCAACTCAGTGGCCACCAGTGCAATGGATTTCTGTCCAAAGCCCATGGACCATTGGACATAATCAGAATTGGGCACAACATGGTCCATCGGGAGAAAATTCCAGCGTCGAATTGCAACCCAATGGATTGGGGTGGCTTCCCTCAGGTCACCAACCCGAAACAAGTCCAGTGGGTCGAGGGGGGATCCCTACCCGAGATTGCAACTTGGTCTTTACCTATGGGCGATTCTGGCCGGCGACTATTGTCTAGAACCCGGAGATCCACTTTATACTTCGCCGGCCGACGGACCGGAACTCCGCCTTATCACCTTGCAGCTTACTGGTCTTGACAACTACAATGCATGGGCTCGGGATTTCAGACGAGCTCTTGTGACCAAAGGGAAGGAGGGATTTATTGATGGTACTGTCCCCTTTTCGACCGACGACCGAATGCGACGAGTTTGGCGCAAGTGCAACCAACTCATTCGCACTTGGATCGAGAACCGCATAGCCCCAGATGTCGCTTCCAGCTTGCCCCCAATGAAGACCTGAAAAAGATGTGGGAGGACATACGTGAAATGTAATAGAAAATTAGATTGGGCGAAACTCTTCTCGCTCACTCAAGCCATGACCGAGTTGAAGCAAGGGAATCTCTCGGTTACCACTTGCTTCAATCAGCTCTCGGCTCTGTGGAATGAGCTCGAGGTGGCTAAGGAGGAGCTCGAGGGGCTCGAAACCACACTCGCACAATACAGACGAATTAGAGAAAGAGGGAAAGTTACCCGGTTTCTTTTGATCTTGAACGGAACTTTTTCGTTGTTCCGATCCCAGATTTTAGCGATGGATCCCGTCCCCTCCCTCGACCATATCTACCAACTTAGTGTTCAAGAGGAAAATCAAAGGCTCGCGACTGGAGAGTATGTGAAGATAGGGGAGGCCATGATGCTCATTGTTCTGGGAGGGTCATCACAGCGAGCATCTAGCGGTCCTAGGGCACCGCCGTGAACGCTGAGCATTCTCGGGCAACAACGAGGAAGCAAAAATGGGCGCTGGGAGGAAGAAGAGAACTAATGAACGGTGGAGATCATAGGATGGGATCGGACGGTTCACATTACAAATCTGAATCTGACGGCTCCAACCACATTAGCCCTTAATTTTAAGCAATCCTATGGTCCCCGAGGTGCCATGTCATCAAAGGAAAATGACCAAAATTCCAGATTTAAAGGTAAATATTGTGATTATTGTAAAATGCCACATCACATTATAGATATTTGTTGGAAATCGCATGGGAAATCGACTGATAAAGAGAAAAGAGAAAGAGAAAGGGATTATTCTGCTTATCAGGTTATGACTCAAGGAAATGAGAGGGCAAATAAGATAACACTGCAGGGATTAATCTGATGATCAATATCATAACATCATGAGGACTTTGCATCAATTGAAGACTATAGACAAAACTGTAGGTTTCTTAAGTACTTCTATTTCTGGCGCCAGTGACCACATAATATGTGATGAGGGATTAGTGAGGAGTCTATGTATCGTTTTTTGATTGGTCCACGTGTGCCACATTTTCCAAAACTTTCAAGATATATATATATTTTTGTGATTTAGAGAATTAGTAAGTCGGCAGTAGTGAAACAATCACGAGGAAAGCGGCTATGTTGTAGAACCCATTCTTACAGTACTCAAGATATTTTTAACCTCCATCATAACCTTTAAAAAGTCAAAGGACATCTCATCATCCTTCATTTAATGAAGGTATTCTAGAATTTTTCTCTATTTTATTCTTTCCTAGGTGATGTGAAGATTGTTTTTGTTAGCACCAAATTGGTCCATAATTTTCTATGCAATTTTATTTTAAATATTTGGTCAAAATTTAAATGTAAATTGTTACATATAATCAAATTATAGAATAAATTATTAGGAACTCTAATGGAAGCACTTGTTGAATGCACTATTTTCAAGTTACCAATTCAACAACAATGATAGTAAATACTAATTAGATGATAATTGAGGGTAATGAAATTATCGGTGAGAGTGAGACGATCAATGATGATAGTGTATTTGTTAGAGAATTAAGAGAACGGACATGACTCTTCTAGGTAATAATATATTTAAGGGTTAATATCTTGAAAAATCTCAAATTGGTATATTTGTGATAGATTTATCCAAAACTAATTTTTTGATCATGAAAAACCAAAAACTAAGTATCTTTGCGTGATAAATTTACCGACTAATAATAAAAAAAAAACCATAAATTAGTATATTTGTGACAAATTTACTCTAAATTAATCTATTTGATAGCAAAAAATCTCAAATTGATATATTACCATAAGTTAAATTAGATTTATACCATAAAAAATCACAAAAATTGTATAATTGTAATAAACGGAGAATAAAATCTCAAATTAAATGCATCGATCAACTTTCACGTATCATTCAACTTAATAATTTAATGATAAAATTTAACGAAAACTAATAGAAAGTAAATTTGACACAATTATACTATTTTGGAGTAAATTTATGAATTTTTGATGGTCAAAAAATTAGTTAGGGATAAATTTGTCACATATATACTAATTTATGGTTTTTTAAAATATTAACTCTATATTTAAATGGATCGAATAAAACAACCAAGAACATCTAGGGAGGAATAACCAAGGGAGCTATTTTCTTGGATATGATTATCACAGTTTTACACTCGCACAAATCTTCCCTCTAGAATAATCGAGATGTACCTGTCTTAGCCCCATCCTCTCTAACATCCATTTAATTTGAGTTTCGCAGGGCAGGAATTAAGATTTTGGATCCGCAATGGCGTCCACCGCAGCTCGTCGAACCCTAGCTTCGCTCCTCGCTCGAACTCTCTCTTCCCCATCTCCATCTTTATCCTCTCGCTCCCGCCTCTCCATTCCTCTCCTCAACGCCGCCGCCGCCTCGCCCTTGCCCGGACGCGGAGCCGACCCGCTCAACGTCCTGACCCGACCCAAGACCTCCGGGTCGGGCTACTCGCCCCTGAACGACCCGTCGCCAAACTGGAGCAACCGGCCTCCCAAGGAGACCATCCTCCTCGACGGCTGCGACTACGAGCACTGGCTCATCGTCATGGAGTTCCCCACCGACCCCAAGCCCTCCGAGGAAGACATGATCAACGCTTACGTCAAAACCCTAGCCTCCGTCGTCGGAAGGTACAGAGTTCAAGCTGAGTGTCGTGGGTTTATTTGTATTTCTGTTTTTTGGTGGTAATTTGCATGTGTTGGGAGGTTTCAGTGAGGAGGAGGCGAAGAAGAAGATTTACTCGGTTTGCAGCACCACTTATACTGGATTCGGGTGCTTGATCTCCGAGGAGCTCTCCTATAAAGTTAAAGGTGATTCTTTTTTATCTGGGTTTAGGATTTAAGGATATTCAAATGGGTTTTGGATTCTAGTGTCTTCAATTTGCTTGGAAATCCTTGCGCTTCAGTCTGTTCATAGGTTTAATTTTTATTTTTGAGTGATGTTCTTGTTGGAGATTCCAAATGCCTTGGTGTCAGATGGTGTTGGCTCAAGTCTGATTAGTGCTTCGTCTTGGTTGAATAGGATTACCTGGTGTTCTCTGGGTTTTGCCGGATTCGTATCTTGATGTGCCAAACAAAGATTATGGAGGTTGGTATTATAAGCATTTCACCATATTATTGCCAGTTATGAGGGCGTCGCTTCTGTTTAGTTGTGTCTCCCTTGCTAATTGTAAACAATGTTGTTTTCTGAATTCTCAGAGCACGTTTTTTTCAGGTGATTTGTTTGTCGATGGTAAAGTCATTCACCGGCCACAATATTGGTATAACGAGAGGCAGCCAACGAGGCGGCCTCGCCCACGGTATGATAGGCGCCGTGAAACAATGCAGGTTGAAAGGAGAGGTCCTGGAAATGGAGCAAGCTGGGCGCAGAGCCAGCCACAAGCTGTCCAGCAGCAAATGACGATTGAGTCCCAGAGTTCCGCTCAGGTTGGAGGGGCAGGCGTTAACATGGGAGAATCAAATACTGGAAGGACATAAGATGTTTTCGGCTCTAATATATAACTGTCTTGCTGAAGCCCTCGCGTAGAATTTATGAGAGTGGTGTGAATAGAGGTTTGCTGTTCCTTTGTCTTATTGGAATTTTTCGCTTGTCAAGAGGTTAGCTGTTTTGCATTAGTCGCTGCTCTTCCTATTTTATACTGAAAAGAAAATCATTTGGTGGACCTATTTTCTGCTAAATCTGCAAAATTGGTGGATAATGTATGAACATCTACTGAAGTTGCATTTGTAATTGTTGCTCTCCTTTCAGACATGTGCTGCTGCCGGTGAAGTCATTTATAAAATTAAGGTCCATCGCTAGTTCCTTTAATGGCATTGCTGGTGACTATCGATTACATTGAAAAACCAGTTGTTCCTGCACAGAACAACATTTCAAAAAGGTTCCGCAACTTTCATGAGGATGTTCAATGTAGCTGCTTTGCGAGAAAGACGTGGTTCTCATCCAAATTGAGAAAAACTTATTTAACTAATGTTTAATTTGCGGTAGATTTTTGCTGATCATTACGGATTGTAGTTTAAAATAAGGAAATTTTATCAACTTTTAATAGAATTTTTCCAGTGGCGAGACCTGTGGCCGGAGTGGAGGGTCGCGTGCCGCAGGAAATCTTGGTTGAGTCATTTTCAATCAGTGACACTGCCTCTCCGGTATCGTAGGTTGCCTTTGGTTTGTGGGAAACTCTCTGTAAAGGACTGCCAGCCTTTAACGGGGTGGTTCTGATGGGGTGTCTGGGTCCCGGCTGATTGGTCTTGATCACGGGCAAGCCTGCCTTTCTAAGAATCGTCAGTGCTTGTATTGTGGAATGTCTCGTTGTGAGACCATACTATGTCTTCCTTTATCTGGGACATCTAGTGTTTCAAGCTAGGCATACATCTCTGTTCGACACAATGATTGGCTTCAATCTATCATGACCATTACTAGAAGAGTGACATCAATTCCCAATCAATATGTGCATGGTAGCCAAGTCCGCCTTCAGATTATACATGATATTCATTTCATCAATAGATTTTTAGCGGGATAAGTGCATTAAAAGTCCTAAAATACAAAAAAGTCTGTGAGAGTGCAATTGCGTTTCTTATTTTGTATGTAGATGATATACTATTGATCAGAAATGATATACCTATGATATCTTCGATCAAGATGTATTTGTAAGCTTTGTCCAAGGCTTCTTAAACTCCTCGTTTGTTGGTTTGCCTCGTTAGAAGATGAGGACCTGAACGTGAGAGGGCGGGGAACAGTGGAGAGGAGCGTGGAGGACAGAATGAATGAAGAAGGGGAGTAGAGATTTTGGGCTGAACTCTAGCAATAGGATTAGTTGGCATTGGACTCAAGTTGAAGCTTGGCATGGGTTTTGATATTTAGTTGAGCTTGGGCTTTGGATAATCATTTCTGAAGGTGGGCTTAGATCATTTTGAAATGGAGCTTTTTAAAAGCCTGGTTCGTATGAATCACCCAAATCCACGAAGTATCAGACGGCAGTCTGTTTTCTAACCGGGCCCTAGGGCCCAATCGAGCCCCTATTTTCGGAATAAAAAATTATTTTTATTAAAAATTCGAGAATCTAAAAAATTATAAAATATTAAAAGAATTAAAATTCAAAATTTCAGAAAAATTCCTTAAAAGTTTCTAAAAAATTAGAATTCCTCGGAACCGTTTAAAAATAGTCTTTCTAGGTAATTTTCCTTCTTTTTTTTTTTTTTTTTTTTTTAAATGGAAGTCTCTTGACTTAAAATTGCGCTAAAAAGTTAAACAAGCCCTTAAGGCTTCAATTGTCCTTAAAAACAATTCCCTTGATTGTGTGCTTACATTGATTTTGGCTTCCCTTTAGCCTAGTAAGGATTACCATATATTTTTTTTATTAGTGTTAGGTCTTTGTTATCCCATGCAATTTACTTAATGCTTTTCTTGATTGCTTGCGCACCTACATAATCGCATCACGTGTTAAAGAATAGGTTTAGAAATAATTCAAACTACCTAAAAAAATATTTTTAAAATGAATAAGATTAGGTATTGAAAGGATACTAATTAGTTAATTAGTGTAATCAAGTCATCGACCTTAAATTCTCTGTTGTGCAAGAAGTGAAATATGCTCCCATACTTCTCTTGATTTCTAGCCGACTCTAATAAGGTAGTAATGACTCCATTTTAAAAAATTCACATTGTTAATTTGAAAATCCTAATAACATGCGAGATATAAGCTTGGAAAAGTCTGCATCTAAATATGAGTCATAGACCCATCCTTTAGGCAATATCCCATAAATCTACTCTCCTCCTTACTGCAGTGACGATCGCAAGAATTAAATCACTGCACCTAATCCCCTACTCTCTCTCTCTCTCTACACTACAATTGACGTATAGTTATAGATGATGATTCTAATTAGAACATGATTCTATTCCCATAAGAACTAAATTAAAATTTTATTTTCGGTGTTTATATCTCTCAACTCCTTACGCTATAGATTCATTAAAAATTCATAAATCCTATGAAAAATATTTGATTATGAGAGAGTCGGGGATAGAAGTGGTCAAGGAGAGATACCTGAGTCTAATTTTGAGAAATAACTTATGAATGTATTAGCTAACAATTGTGTTTCTATTCAAATTATGATTTTGTCCTTCTCACTATGATACATATCTTAATGAAGGTCACGAATGTTTCATGATTTTTCTTTCGGATAATTGCTTGAAGATTAAACCCCCATTGAATTGACTTATACATAGTAGAGATTACGTTGCATATATCTAGTATGCGCACAAGTGAATTTTTATTCTACTTTCTTTAAGGGACGACTTTTCAAACTCCTTCTGTCATTTGGTCATATCCGAGCAAAATTCTCAAATTATCATAATCTTGCACTTTTCAATTTAGACATTAGGTTGTTCAATATGTCTATGTTGTCTTTTTATGGTAAAAATGTTAAGGACGTCGAACCTAGACGCACACTGCTAAAATGCCTCCATAACTACATATGGAGTTCTAGTGTGTGCTTATCATTAATGATAATATGTGACTCAGTGATTGAGTGTCAATCATTTTGCTTGGATGTGGTCACAAATCTATGTGTGATTGTTTATTCTTTGATTTCTGATTTTTGGTTTGTTTTAAAGCATTACGGGCTTGCCTTATTATGATTTTTTTTTTTTTTTTGGTTGGTGCTTGCCTTATTATGATGACTTTTGAGATTTTCGATATATTTTTACATGTGTCATATTGGTAACGAATGAAAATTTTTTCAACCGAAAAATTTCGATGGAATGATAATAGCTCCTGTTGCGATAAAGATTTTGAATTGGTCTTTATATTTTGTTTTTCTATTGCTTTGTAATGTACCTTGTCTGACGAGTAATGGAAAGAAGAGTACAATAGATATGCTATCAGTTCCTCGATGGAAGAGGGTTTCGATTGATGGGTCAGAATGGACGGCCATTCATGTTAAAGGCTCACGTGCACCGTCGATACAAATGCGTCAAGAGTTCGCTCACGTCAAGATCGTAAAGAATTTGCTCCCCTCCGAAGGGTGTCAATTTATAAGATAACTCGAGCAAAAGTCTGTCCTCGTACTTAAATTTTGATCGGATGCGTAATGTTCATATGACCCAAGTCGTGTTGTTAGATCATGTACACCCTATTAAGGCCGACATTATCTAATGGTGGATGGTTTGACTGGAAGCACCTAACACCCCTTTTCCATCTTACCTTCACTCTGCCAAACTAGTCTTTACGTGCACGCCACATCACTTGAAATTCGAAAAATAAGCAATAAACGCAGAAACAGACGGGGAAGGAAAGAGGTCAGACAAAGATGGAGATCGAAACACCCGGCTGACAAGAGTTTTATTTTCAAGCTTCCAACTATGAACAATACGTGAAAATAGACTTATGCACATCCCAAATCCAAGTTTAGATCTTTCCAATGTTTGTATCTCCCGTACTTACAATGCAACTTACACTATTGTTACACTGAAATGTTACAACAAAATAAAAAACTGCAATTGGACGTGTCGAGGGAAAATTTCAGGTGCCCTGTTAGTTTTTCTTCTGAGACTTGGCTTTGGAGTCCTCCGTGAACATCTTGGACCAAATCAAACCCCGAAATGAGATCCTTCACCTACATTAGGAAAAAGAAAATCCATTCGATTCCCCTAAGAGTGAGAGGGATATTGCAATCAGAGCAAGTATCATATCCACTATGAATGTGATCATCGTTTAGTAATTTAATTTCTTTCCTAGCTAAAATAGCTTGAGATGTGATCTGACTCTGCGAGCACGCTTGGTTTCACACCTATGAGATATCACAAGTCCTACGTATTCATCTGTAATCGCTTCCTTGACCAGATTGATCGTCAATGCTGGTACCTGAAGACTTCGACTCTTCTTCTTCTGCCAAAGTTTCAAGACCGAGAGGGAAAATGAGTCATCAAGGAGTCTCCAGTTGCACTTAAAATAATTTACAAAAGAGGAAGCGGAAAAGGAGTGCGTTTTTTACTTACTACTGTACAATTACCGCAGATGAGGATGACTTACCAAAAAGTGACTTCACGGATGGCCTTGTTGATCTACTGTTTTTCTTCTTTAACTCAGCTGAGATGAAAATCAAAATAAATTACCTTGTCTTTCTTTTAGTTCACTAGAGAAAAATATGCCAAGGGGAAGTAAACGGGCAAGAGAAAGAGAAGACGACAAGACTATTTCGTCCCAGGGACTGGCTTGTTTTGATGCACCCAACTGTGGTACATCAACAATCCACTTATCGTGAGACCCTTTCCAATTAAATAACCAGAATTTAAAAAACTTCCATTGAATATGTGAATGAAATTTCAAACCACTCATGGTATAGAGATTACAAAAATGAGTGACATGATACAGAAATTTCATTGTCCTTCAAAAACAAAGTGAAACTAACCCTTGAAACTTTTGCTAACCACAATCTTATCAAAATTTCAATCTGACATATAATACTGTTCTTATATAATCAAATGCAGTTCATGTATCACAGAGAGAGAGAGAGAGAGAGAGAGAGAGAGAGAGAGAGAGAGAGAGAGAGTACCCATCCCAGGGACTGGGTAATCATTGACAATTTCAAAGTTCTTGTATGTGTATCCAACAAAATTTATGTCTTTAGAAGAAAGCATCTGCAAAACACAAGAAAAATTATTGGAAATAAGGTAAGTTTAATATAGACTTTGCTTGTTTGTCATTGGCAGTTCTCAAACTGGAAGGCCAACAACAAAGCGAGAGGCAATCAGCATGAAATCTCAATAATGAACACTGAGTGGAGTAATTGTGATCAACAGATAACAGACCAGCAGCTACAAGATTGTGATATGCTTGCTCTAGCCTCTAGTAGCAGGGGATATGTGTCTCTTATTTCTAGATCTACAGTAACAAACCACAATAAAGTACAAGAACAACAAAAGGTTAACCAGGAAATTAATATATCATTCTGAGAGCATGGCAGTAAGTAATTGCTAAATAAGGGCAACCACATTACTTTTTGAGAGTGTCAATGGCAAACACAAAATTTCTAAAGGAATGATATGCTACACCTCTAATGCTCAACTGCCTAAGTATCTGCTCAGCATCGCAAAGATTTGTCCTAACCATAGTGACTGATTTTGCATGATGTAGGAATAGCACTGGAGATCCACAGCTATTTAAGCTGTCTCTGAGACCCACATAGGCGCAGACATTTGGGGTGGGGGGAGGAGGAAGAGAGAGGGGGGGAGAAGGGGGGCTTGAGAGAGATATGCATATAAGATGCATATAGATGCATGTGCCTGTATTGAAGCAAACTTCTACCAAACTAAACATTGAGAGAGAACAAGCAGAGACATAAAAGCAGACTTGCTTCACTCTAAAACTAGAATACGGGCATTTGTGTATTTTTAGACATGGGGAGTTGAACTATGACAGGTCTTAATTTTCAACCATGCTGCGAAACATTCTTAAACAGAACTCAAGATTAAGCTCAAACCAATATTGGCAAATTATTCAATTGTATGTCCTTACTTTCCTGCAAATCTAATATAAATAGGATGACATAACTTGAAAACTAATTTTTGAGGTCACACTAACAGCTCATCTATACATATCTTGAAGGACAGAAACATTAAACTATGTTCAAGTTGGAAGTCCAATAAATTCAGACATTGTTTGTATCAGTATTTTATTTCAAAAAATTGTCAATCATCATAGTATGAGTGAGAAACTTAAGGCAATAATGGTAAATCAGAACATATAATATTAATAGACAAGTGTGATGAGACGATGTGTGTTGATTGAACACCAATCTTGACATTGCTATAGAGTTCAACTCACCTTTCTCCATGGACCTGCTTTGCTCGATGAGTGTTCATGAGTATCAGACTGCTGCCCAGAAGAAAAAGGCAGAAGATCTCATAAGCAATATGAGAAGCCAATGGAATAGGTCATACGGGAAACGTGACTATAAGTATGGAAATCAAGGGAAGATGAAGTACAAGTTTACCTCTTCAAATTTTTCAAAATTTTGAGTATCCAACTCATCTTTAACCTCGGGAATAAATGCAGCTTCCATTTGATAAAGTTTATCCCATTCAGTACCCGCAAACCATGGATGAGCCTGAAAATGGAGAACCAGCAAGATGAATCTCTTACTTATAATTCATTCCATGGTAAGGGTGCAAGAACTTAGAATAAAACACACCGTACAACACCTTTATTTCATGTGCTCCTTTTGAACCCAATCTCTGATTTACATTACACAAAAGTTTGCTGATCAAGTCTTTTGCTTCTGACGAAAGCTTTGCTTCTTCAGGAAACTTCAGATGAGTTCTCCAGTTCACAATCTGCTTGAATAGAACACACAAAAATGAAACTGTGGCAAGCAAACAAAAGCCAGATGCAGGCAACCAGACCCAAACAAAGTAACAATAAAAAAATAAACACACACAGACGAAAAAGCATTAGTATCAGAAGTATAACCTAAATAGATGGAAGAGAAACAGCTCCCCACTACCTTTCCCTTAAATTCCTTTTTCTATAATTTTCATGTGTCAACTGTATATAGTGGGATCGATTGCCATGTTCAATTTGCATGTTATATTTTTACCTTTTTGTTAAGAACTTGGATGTTCAAGATGCTAAAATCGAAACCAGTGAAACAATTCACATAAAAAAATACTCAAATTGCCAACTGATAATATTATCAGTACAACTTAGTTAAATGCAATACATCTACCACCACAGGTTAAAAACGTGCCCCGACAATTTCACAAAAAAACAATTCCAAAATTGTTGATGGTAGACCTTTCTTGGTACCAATTCCTCATAGATAAGAGTAAAGCAATGGAAGAATTGAAAGTTGCATGAAACAATCCTTCCTACTGTTTGATCATTTGCAAGAAACCGCCAGTGTGTGATCTTAAATTGATTTACTCCTAGTTCTTCTTCATTTACTACTCTGTTGTAGTCCAATTCCATCCTTTTTCTTTCAACCTCCAGTACACATACCGGAAAATCTTCCCAAGCCCAAAGTAGTTTAAGAGAGCCTAACTAGCCCATGCAAGTGAATTCAAAGCTTGACTTGAACTTATTCAATTCTTAAATACTTATTCGCAAGGGTCCAAAAAAGGAATAACCTTATATCTTGTACAAAGTAAATTCATACCAGACCATATTATTAATTGTTGATCTCACAGGCTGCACATAAATTACAAAAGAGTGAATTTGTGATGACCAAGAAACGAAATAGAGATATTCAACCACAATCTACCACTAAGGGCATGGACATTACAGCGAAAGCGTATCGGTGGCCAGTGATCATAGACATTACAGCAAAAGCGTATCAGTGGCCAGTGATAATTTAAATTTGTAGCACAAGGATATGTAGCCAACTAGACAAGTAACTGGATGTTACACATTCAGAGCAATACAGGCTGATATCAAAAGGATTAAAAGTAGCAACTTCATTGTGCAGAAAAACAAAAGGCTAAAAGAATCATTAAATACTTACAAACATGTATATATAGTGAGATGATTTTTCAACAAAATAAGTGAAATCACAGTAACATTTTTTTAACAAAACTTGTGATAGATGCATAAAAAGGAAAGAAACAAAACTAGGACAAAGTACATGGCATTTTTTTCTTCGAAAAATTGAATAGCTCCGAGGCTTACCTTCCTACAAGTAGACATTGGGTCATCAGAGTAAAATGGCGGATACCCCACAAGCATTTCATACATGATAGCACCAAGAGACCACCTTCAAATTGATAGTGAACAAAGACAGGTAACTCTTTAAAAGATCCAGCAAAACAAAAACCAAGAGTGAATATAAAGTTCTCCAAATGCCAAATGTGCTTTTAGATTATCAAAAGCATGCTGCAGAAACTCAATGGGATCTCCATGGAAAAGACGACATGTCCAACAAGCAAGAAACTTCATTTATCTCATATAATAACTTCTATTACACAAATCGGAATACTCACCAATCGCATTCCAACGCATAACCTTTCTTCAACAAAACCTCTGGAGCGATATAGTCAGGTGTACCCACAGTCGAATAAGCCTACATTATTAGACGATTTAACCTTATAAGCCAAATTACACAACTTCATACCAAGACTGTGAGTCAGAGCTACTATTAAAAAAGGCCAAAGGCAAAGCATCAAGATTAGTGCTCAGAATTCTTCTTTTGCTGGAATCATACATCCTTCCATTTCAATGCAAGAAAGTATAAGAGAGACTGCTTTAAGAGCAGTCCTGAAGCGAGAAGGGAAACCCTACTACTGTCGTTCAAAGAACAGAGCTGCATCATATTAAATTGAGCAATTATGGGATCTTACAAGCATTCTCCTGTTCTTCTGCCAGTGTTGTAATTGCTCTTGTTGTGTACGTCTTGGAGCTGCAGGACGATCGTCAATTTGATTTGATCCATTATTGTTGTTTCCTACTGAGAAATCCTTTTCTTCCAGAGTACTGCAGTCTAATGGTTTGCATAATCCAAAATCTGACAGCCTTAGGTGCCCAAATTTATCTAGTAGTAAATTATCAGGCTTTATGTCTCTGGAACATAGAACATGAAGGGGGTAAATCCACATGCTTGTGCCATATAAAAGGATATTATCTTTCACGTATAACATCAGCAAAAATGCAAAATAAGACGTCTCACACCGACCTGTGTATATAGTTGTGCTTATGAATTGATTCGATGGCTAAAACTGTTTCCCCAACATAAAACTTGGCTTCATCTTCAGTCAAGGTATCCTTTCGCATAAGTAAAGTCATCATGTCCCCACCCGGTAAATATTCCATTATAAGATAAAGAAACTCGTCATCTTGGAAGGAGCAATATAGTTTGACGATGCAATTGCTGTCAACCTCTGCAAGCAGATTTCTTTCGGCTTTCACATGCTCAACCTAGAATAACAGAATTCAACAACGATAAGAATGAAAGTACAAGCTAAACCAAGAGTAGGACATAAGTTCCAACATTACTTGGCCTCTACGAAGCATCTCTGATTTCTTGAGCTTCTTCATTGCGTATACTTGACCTGTTGTCTTCTCCCTGCAAACTCTAACCTGAAATCCAAAGCAGAAAATACTGTTTTCTATCATCTCTCTGAAGCGCTAAGAATGACATACAAGGTGAAGGGAAACGGTAAAAGAAACATAACATGTAATAGCTGTATATTAAATATATTGACTTCTTTCTAATATGAATAGTAAAGTCAATAAAGTTCAGCATAATTTACCAGTAAAATTTACCCTAATGTTGATGATTATGGGATTCACATAGAGTGATAAACTATCATAACCTATTATATCAAAGTTGATTTTATAACTATTTGGCAGTGCTTTTATCAGTTTTTGCTTTCAAAATCTACAGTAACCAGAAGCAAATGAAAGATGGAGGGGTTAAAAGCTGATTTTCAAGCAGCTGGTCAATGCAGCTTTTGCAGTTGCACCTTTTCTTCATTATTATAAATTCTTAATGATACAAAATATTCTAATAAAATCAACTCATCATAATGATGGAATATTCTACTTTTATAATCAATTCAACATTTTAAAAACTTCCTGCCAAACAACTGCTAGCATCTGGTGCTATTGGACACCACAACACTAGAAAGAACCAAATCTACAACATCAAGAGTGACAGCAATGCCTGATGAACATTGAATTACAATCTTTTCTTTGTTAATGAATTAACTAATTTATTATCCACAGTCAATTGAGTAATTAACTCTTTGTTATTGCCTGTTAATTCCATAATATACCATTGAATATAAATTGCCAAAAATGTATATCTAAAGCATGATTACAATTCATAACTTCAGACTAACAAGAGTTTGGACACACATTCAGTTGATCAGATTACTTTCAAATCAGATTGTTTCTGTGCAAGTTTAAAGCTGCTCATTTAAATCCCATTTTTGTCGGGAATTCTTTATGATTGGGAGCAAATTCTATTTGCTCCTTTTTCTTATTTCTCTACAATGCTATGTCCTATAAGCTTTCTGTGCCAAATCTAATAACTTACCTTTTGGGACACTCCTTATATGATCATCTACTTATATCCTTGGTAATGCCATTTGGCTCTCCAATTTGCTCTATCTTTGTTTTAGTGCTGCTGGTATCAGAATCTCACCATTGAGCATCTCAGAGTGGAGTTTCCATCCATATTGTCCAAGCAGCTTGGGTAAATTTATCAAGGAAATCCACCAATCATTTGTTTCTTTCTGCTAGGTTCATCATTCGTTCTGTGCTGTCTTGGCGTTCATCATTTCTCATATTTCATTCTTGCCTCTTGTCAAGAAACTTGAGGTACTTCTTATTTTATCCTATTCTTTCTAGTAAAAATTTCAGACTACCAAACACATCCTAATAAGTTTCTAGCAATAATGTTCCCTTCTTGATTATGGAGAAATAAAATCGATGAACTTAATGCTACTACTCCATTTGTCCTCCAGAGAACATATTCTATTCAATTTGTTTCCTAAGTTGCACATTCAATACTCATTAGTAAGTAAAAAGTGAAATCAAAAGAACTATCGCAAGAACATTCATTCAATGGTAAATAACTGTGCTTGATTTAGGGATAAGTGAAGCTACAAAGCACCGTAAATGACTCTCTGGTTAGTAGTCAATGAACTTAGCATGTTCGATTGAAAATAAATAGATGGGGAAAAAGTTGCTAACGACATTGAGAAAGGAAATAGTTGAAGGAATCATCGCAATCCATATATCAGAACAGAAGAATAGAACAATTACCTCTCCAAATGCACCTTTTCCAATCATTGTCAACGATTCGAAATCATCAACGCCCATTTTATGTCTTTGAAGACGCATGTACTCTGTTTCTTTCTTCTCCAAGTATTTGAGGAGGTTGTATTGATCTTCTTGAGAGACATCAGCATCAGCCAACTTCTTTTCCAAAAAAATTCGTCTAGAGGAAAAAGTGAAGATTACAAATAAGCAACTTGAGGGAGAATCGAAAGTAAAGAAAGAATCAGATCGCTCCCAAGTATCAGAACCCTCTCAGTGACTTGATTGGTAAACTCCTCAAGAGATACTATTCATATAATGATTTTAGACACAGCAAGAAAAACTAGAATATATTTAGAAAAATCTATTCTTCGTGATGAATTAAGTAGTTGCTAAAGTCAATGACACTACTCCTAAGACTTGAGAAACATCAGTATTGCCAATTCAAGAAATCTACAATGAAAAGAGAACAATGTCCAGACAAGCTCCATAGTTCAGGTCAAGCATAACTTCAACCCCCACAATTTTTTCTTTTGTAACATGGTCCCCTCGAGCTTTTCAGAGATGGACTAACCCTAAGTCTATTAGCTATCAGGTAGAATCAAGAAGCGTCACCCTCATACTTTGAGGAAAAAACAAAATAATTCCTTATAAATGTGGAGAAATTGAAAATCAACATTTGTACTTCGAAAACCCTTGTAAAGAAGCCCCATATATATATGAGTGAAATGGCTGTAACATAACAAGATACGGATAAAGCAGGAATGGACCTTTCCCGAGACAGATATTGTTACGATCTATCAATAAAGGACCACCGCATCCATTCATCTGTTCTAACCTTTCCTGAGCAAAGAACTTATTTTCTATTTCTATTCGAGATTTGGTCCATACCTTTCCTTCCTCTCCTGCAGATTCTTCATTTGCTCCTTGTAATGGTTCTCGATGTACTGCTTGGCAGCTGCAACCCTCTGCTTGGTGACATTAGAGGGAGCTTCATCTCCCGAAACCGAGTGCACGCTCAAATCCTCTCTCCCGGACCCACCCAGCTCCTTCTTCTTCGAATTCGGTCTCAACTTATCCCTGGGCTGGAATTTCTGGAGCCAACTCCTGGCTGAATCCATTCCCTCAACTTCAATCCGCCCCGCCAAAAGAGAATCAGTTTTTATTGTCACGCAATCTACCGACCATCCGTCACGATACCCCCGATGAACATATGCATATTATACGATGTCCCTGGAGACTAAAATATGCCAAATTACATAAGCCGGCCTGCCTGCCACGATATCTAAATTAATTCAGTCAAAACCGCTTTTATTTGTACCTGCACACCTTGTAAAGAAACACGGCCAGAATTTTAATAATTCCATACGCATCCAGGACAAACAAAGCAGAAACTCATACGACACAGAAACATCTGCCAATTAATAAGGGGGGCAATTTAGTCGTCATCGTCATCGTCGGCAGAGGCGATGAAAAATCAGACACGGAGGATCAAACCCATGATTGAATACGGAGCGAAACGAACAGGGTTGATGACCCACCGACGAACAGACAGAGATTAAATCGAAGGAGCCAAGAAGGATATCGACTTACAGGAGTCAAGAGCGAGACGGATCGGACCCAAGAATTTCTGGGGATTAATTTTACCCAGACAGAGACAGAGAAGCGTGGAAACGAGGACAACGACGAATTCGAAGGATTGGGAGGAGAGAGAGAGAGAGAGAAGCTCCGATGACTCCGATGACGCCTCTTCGCTTTTGTCTTCTTTCCTTTCCCTTCCGTTCCCGCGAGAATCTCTCTCCTTCTCTCTCTCTCTCTCTCTCTCTCTCTCTCTCTAACTTGCATGCACGTCGCATTTTTAGGTTCTCCATGTTCTCGCTCAATATTCTTCCGTTCACTTATTTAATGACTTCCTTTTCTTTTCGGGCATGATTAATTTGTTTAATACTACTCTCATGGTAGATTTATGGATGTGGAGTGATTTCCTTGGCTTATTTGTAGATTGTCGGCAAGCAAAGTTTGCTTATAAGAAGAAAATATATTATAGTTGAGGTGCATATCTGAATCGGTCTTTCGATAAGATCTAACCTTGCCTTTAATTTATATTAATCATTAAAATCATATACTTGGTCATGTACTTTAAGGATATTAGTCGGGAGGGATGGGGAAAGGTTCTAAAACCGCAATAACGTTCCCAAAGAAAGAGATGGAGAAAGGATTGGCTTGAATTAGAAGAGACTAGAGGGATTGGTCCAATTAATTTTAAATACGTTTTAAATCTTTCTGAATACCTCGAGTATGGAGAGATTCGGTGTAATTTGAAAGGATTCATGTAGTAATAGTTAAATTTGTTCTTTTTCTCACTTATATTCTTAATTTAAATCTAATTATAAATACATAGATATTTATGTCATAAGTGTTGCTAAGCCAATTGGTGATCCGAGCCTATTTTAGCCAGTTTTTTCTGCTTAAAAATTCAGCGTGGGTTGTGTCCAATAATTTTGCAACACTCACTTTAAATAAAAATATATATAAAAACTCAGACACGCCACATATAAATATTGTTCATACGAAAGAACTCCCTTGCCCAAAACACGAAATGTTAAAAAATAGGCATGTTAAAGCGTGCCTATATGGCAATCAATCACGTCCAAATGATCAATTATAGCATAACACGTTAATCATCTAGTATATAATGTAGCTCAATTCAAAAGTTTTATCTCATTGTTGACATCCAAAAATATCCCTGTCACTACATGCTGATTACAAGGAATAAAAATATTTGAAATCATCCTTACTATCACATGTGGGTTGTGATTTTCATTAGCCCAGCCCATGGTGATCATGAAAACAAAAGATGGCCAAGGATTTCAAGAGCCTTTGGGCTAGATTTCAATGAAACTATAAGTAGAGATACATGATTCAATGATGAAGTAGTTGATTGCTACATTTCCAAGTTAAGAGACTATTGAATCCATAGCATTATGGCATAATTTGGGCTAAGATGCCTAGGTTTGAAGCCAAATGCCTCGAGTAAGCTAGTCCCAAGATGCCATGGTTGAGCTAGAATGTTTGGGTTGAGCTCGGATGCCTTGGTGAGCTAGCGCCAAGATGCCTCGGATGCCTTGGTGAGTTAGCACTAGGATGCCTTGGTTGAGCTGGAATGCCCTAGTTGAGCTAGGATGCCTAACTTGAAGTTGGATGTCTCGATTGAGTCGGAAGGGCCTAATTGAGCCAGGAATAAGATAAATTAATTTGTATGAGTGCCGGTATATGCATAAATATGATATGTTGATATGTTCGTTGACAAGCTGGAGGTAAGTATGCATTGAAGCATGTTGTGATGGACATCTGCATGTGGTTGAGGTGAGAAAATAATTTTGCTAATGATATGCTATCGATTTTGCATTGCAAGTGTTGTACCTATTAGATTTTGATGATGAAATGTATTTCTAGTAGAAAATTAAGGGTTTTACTTACTAGTTTCCTTAGAACTCACCCTTCATCCTTTCAATCTTGTAGGCATGGAAGTCTCACGTTGATTTTGGGAGTTGCAATCTCGCTAGAGGAGCTAAGGTTTATCTCGACCTTTTGAAGATGTGGTAGTTGTAAACATAATGGCCTCTGATAATGGGGCTTGTAACTAATATAATTGTATATTTGTAAATGGTTGTTTTCCTGGCTATTTATTATTGTCTGGGTGTTGTTTGTAACGCTTCTGCATGTGCTTAATGAAAAGATAAAAAGAATGGGACATCAACACGCCTGGTTCTGCATGTGCTTAATGAAAAGATAAAAAGAATGGGACATCAACACGCCTGGGACGTCACAAAAATAACCCGTCTCTCGTGACCCTGGAGATGGAGTTGGGGTTGTGACACTCTCTCTCTCTCTCTCACTTTTATTCTCCCATACATCGCCCTCCCTCCAACGTGAGATGCAGCTCCTGCTCTCATCCCGGGCCACTGTCATCCCTTCAAAGCAAGCACTCGTCGGTAAATAAGCTCGACTCCTATTCTTTTTTTCCTGTGAAAAGGAAAAACAAATTGGAATGTCCTCTTTTTCACGTATGAAGGTTTTTACCAACGTGGTGCAGGCCATGCATTTTGTTTACCACGTCATCGGGAAAGTAGTCCTTTGGCCGAGCAACGTGGGGCCGGGCGGGATAAGGAGGATTAGGGCGATTTTTTTTTTTTTATTATTATTATTATTATTATTTATGGTTTGGTTCACGATTATATTAGAATTTCGATACAGTGAGTAATCGCAAGCATATTTATATTGTTATAATATTGTTATAATGTTCAACCCAAAAAGTTCAACTAATAGAATGAGGGAGGCTATAAAATTATAAAATCCATATACAAATGATGTGAGATACTTTATGATTAATAATTTTTCACAAAGCAAAAACACTTGTCAAGAACATAATACAACCTATGATATCGCTATTTAAGATTAGTGATGGAGATGATAATTATCCCGGGTGAATAACCAAAAAATATTATTATCTTTTAATTGGTAAGTCTCCCCATCCTTTTCTCACCAATCCGAGTTTTTTTTTTCCACAAAACCCCCCATTCTTCACAAACCTTTTCTCCTCAATACGGCACTAACCTTATTTTTTACCTATTAAAAGCATTTTGTGGTGTAAAAATCCAAGAATCACAAAATGGAAATGCAAAATTCACGATCATATTGTTGAGGGTGTGATTCATACTTTTCATTGATAAGAAACATTGTGTTTCGATTTTTTTTCTTGGTTTTACTGTCTATTTTGTAGTGTTTGTGCGTTGAAACCTAACACATCGGAGGCATGCAACGTGCAAGTACTATCCTCAACAATACTCTCCAACTTTAAGTGAACAAAGAGGAGAAAACACAACTATTCTTCAAGATACAACCGACGCTCCAAATAGTGTGCACTTGACTATTTAGACAAAACAAGGCAAAAGAACATCTATAATGTCAAAACTTGATATGATAGGACACTTAAAGTGCTAAAAATTACGAAAGTGCCAAAATCGAAACAAAGTGGATCAGTTTAGTGCCAATGGCGAGAAAATCCGAGTAAAATGCTAACGTGGCGATTTTCCGGTGAGATAAATGTAAAACAATGATGTTTTACACGCTGACATGGCTAGATAAGTAGAAAAACGATGTCGTTTTACTGACGTGGCTAGATAATTAATATTAATATTAATTAAATTAAATTAAAACTAAATTTATTTCTATATTAATTAAATAATTAAATATTTAAATTTCAGAAAAAGAGGAAGAAGACGAAGATTGTAGGGGGCTGAGGGCTCAACCCTCGCCACCGCTTGCCTGTCGTCACCAGATTGGCTAACGACAGTGGGAGGAGGGTCGATCGGGGTCACTAGGCCCTAGCCAGGGACCGGCGACCCCAACCGACCGGCGGCAAGGGCCTACGAGCCCTCATTGAGATCTAGCGCGAGGGTTGCCGCAACCCTGGCCAACTTAACTCGCAAGCTGAATCGTAAACTTAGAGTTCAATCAATGTGAAAAACATGAGTTTCACCTATCCAATGGTGTCTAGACGAACCTATGTAAATGGTAGTGGCGCTGGACATGCTTCTTGTTCGGGACTGGTGGCAATTGGCGAGTGTTCTCCATGTTGCAATGACGATTGATGATGATGGTAAATGTATCAAAGACTTGAACTAGGAAAAATTAGCAAATTTTGAACTCTCGAAACACAATTTCAATGGAGTTGGGACGATATACAAGTACGACAACAGTCGCAGCCTCTATCACCAAGACAGCAACCTTTTTAACACATACCTAAGTCAAGAACGTCGGTCAACCTTTCTGACAACTTACCGTGTGGACCAAAAAAGGCTGGGTAGAGCTCCTGTTACCCGCCATTCTTCAAGAATAAGGCAAAACCCCCAGCAATGCCTCCAAGCCAGCTAGTTGATGCTTCAGGAATTGATAAACTGATTCGGTTGTCATGGAAGCTACTCGAACAATGATACCTCCTCCCTGTACAAACCGAACCATCGGGCTTTAAACATTTCATTATCAGAGGCACCTTGAAAAACACCTAAGCTAGTGGTACCTGTGTCTACAAATTTGGTTCAGACTTGCTTCTACCATATGATATCAAAACGACTAACTAGGAAATGATCGAGCCACGAGGACATTGATCCAGTTTTACTTGTTAGAGACCAGTAAAGGCAACAAAAAAACAGTATAAGTTGGCAATAAAAGATAAAGACGGCAAAGAATAACTTGTACAAAAAACTCATTAGTTCTCTTGGAATAATGACCTAATTGCGGAAGTAAGAACTGAAAAGTGAACAAGCTGAAGCTTAAAGATCTCAGACAAGATACTGAAAAGCACAACGAGCAACTAAAACAAATATTATATGTCAATCAAACCAACTGAGACAGCATTGCAGAATGCAGCTCCCGAAAGTGACATCTATTATCTTTTCTGGAAGTTCAAACTCAGACGCCCACTGAAGGGTTCAATGATCTCAAATCTAATGCCAAGCTTTTATTTTTCTCAAAACAAATTTCAGGAAAACAACAAGAATGTCAACTTATTTCAGTGTAGAACTACATTACTTTTTTCAATGGTTGTTAGGTTTGTCTCAGGAATGGTGTTGAAACACTTGGGTCCAAAACAACCTAACAAATAAATTAGCAGTGTATAGTTCCTAAAACCTATTCCCATGAAGCACCCTGATTTTCCGTTCATCAATTAAAGAAAAATGGTACCTTATGGCCAAAGGCACTGCAAGACACTATTAAGGATGGTTTATTGGCAGAATCATGCATATTGGATGTCATCTGGCGATCCCATCGAGCAGGAGAGCCTTGTAGTTGCTCAGCCATCATCCTCTTTACATCTTCTTGAATTTGGCCTTGAATATGCCTCAACAAAGGCCTGCAAAGGAGCAAAGGTTCAATGGTATATATACAAATAGGTATCTCGTGCAGTCAATAAACATGATATCAGCAGTACAACTTGAAAGACTGTGTAATGGGGACTTTAAAGCCCGCTATACTTACCCTAAAAGTACAACCATTGCAATGACTTGATAATCCTGCATGCGCTCTGCGAGAGGAACAATACTTCCATGCTCTAGCAATACCTGTTCAAATATTTGATTATTCAGATGAAGTCACAGAAGAGCAATCTTCATATGCATAAGCCGTAAAGGGAGGCTGTAAATTCATATTGCTTCTTTCACAACCTATCCATAACACCAATTGCAATTATCATAACATCATTCATTGGAATTCACATGTTTCTATCCTCCTTTTTCTTTTTGCATACTGACAGGATAGGGTCAAAAGTATTAGAAACAGAAAGTACTCTTGATACAAAATTTTGAAACAGATTTTGAACTATGGAAGAAACAAAGCCATTACCGTATCGAGAAATAAAGGCTGATCACCCTCTAAGAAAATGTTGTTGGTGCTCTTATAAAGCGCAAAATCCCATTTTTCTCCACTTTCATGCCGTCCGCTTGTAATCCAGTCAACTAGGACCAAATTTGAATCTGAACGCACCCTAAAAACCTGCTTTTGGAAGTACCTTGCGGTGGAAAAACAAGTCACTGGATCTGGAATAAGGACCAACATGGAGTCACTCCCGATGTCTGCCTACTGCATTGCAGAATATAGCTGCTGTCACATAGGAATGTAACACCATTTGAAAGTTATCCTTAATTTAACAAATTCACTGTCACTTCAGCTGACAAAGGAGGATAAAATCGCACTGCCATGTGACAACTGGGAAACCAAGATAGTAATAACAAGAAAGCCTAGAAATAGGAGTATGCCACATCAATGAGTGCGAAATCATAATTACCTCGAGGTACTGTTCAGAGCATTTTGATCCCAGAGACTTATAAACCTGCAACAACTTTAACTCTCAAGCATTGGAAGAAAATTGGCATCACCGAAATCCACAGAGACTGCACTACTACATCCTAAAGCTGTATAGCTTCAAGATTCCACTAACATATTATTACCAAAAAAAGAGAAGCTGAAAGAACCAACCTTAGTGGAAGATTGAGTTGTTAAGACAGCTGTGCAACCATCTCCAATCTCAAGCTTAAAAGAAATAGCATCTCCCTAAGTCAACAACAGATCAATTCCAATCAAACATACAGTGTTCCCCAACCCTTTGCCCTCCATCAAATAATCATCATGAGACCGCAACATGAACCCATTGAAGAGATGCCAAACACAACACGACATGACTAACTCGAACCTCACACTAATCAATATGCTCTCACACATTTCTAGTAAAGAATTGAAATTTTAATGAATTGCCACTATAAAAGATGGGAATGGCTTTGAATGTAGTAGGAAGGAAAAGGGTGAGAAGTGAAAACGCACGGAGACGATGCCGCCGCCATAGGTGAGAGCATAGATCCAAACGGCATCGACTCGCGAAGGACCCACCTGAAGAAAACAAGCGATTCAGTCTTAAATTTTGGCGTGAACAAGACCAGGAAGAAAAGACTTGAGACCTTGCGAGGGATGATGAACTTGAGTGGGTATTTGGAGAATGATCTGGTGACCGTCGACTTGCCCCTCACTTTCTCGATCACTATCTTCCCCGTTTCCATGTCCGCCTCCTTGTTCATGCCTCCCACTCTCCAAACCAAGAGAAAACGAAGCAGAGATACAAGATGCCAAGTGGGTACCGATGCGTTTGACTTTTTTTTTTTTTCATTCAATTTATCGAAAATGGGCCTGGCCTGCTCTTCAGTTTTGGGCTCATTTTCCCTTTAGTAATAGTCCTCACTAATAGTAATGAACAAGGTATATTAGATTGATTTCCAAAATGAGAAAACAAGCTGTAATTGGTTATTTAAGTTTATTGGCTCATTGTGCCATCCAACGTAACAGCTTATAAGAAACAACACTTTCAACAAAAATATGTGTAGCTATGGAACTGTGAGTTCAATTTCTCTCTCTTGTTTGACACTCTTATTATTCAAGCGATAATGAAATCTTTGCATTAATTTGATTTGGATTATTTTTGATATGACACGACTCAACTTGATTCGATTAACTCATTTAAGAGCTTTAGCAAAAAAGAAAAAACTTAAAGTAAAATTAGATTAGGTCTTAATGGGTTTTTGGAGAACTCGTTTGTGACCACAACGAGAAGGCTATAGCTCGGGCTTTAAAGTAATTGCATTTTTGACTGGCTGATGGGAAGCATTTTCAAGACACGTGGAGAAAGAGAAAAAGGCTTTGATGTAATAGCCCAACTAATAGATGATTCTTTTCGGATTTGGGTTGTTGGTGCAAAGTCCAGATCAAGGAGGTCCATTAGGATAATACTGAAAATAAAGTAATTTGTGAATATTGAGTTAGTATTTATTAATATTTGGATGTTAAAAAAATAAATGGCATTTTTATTTTCATTTAAAATCTAATCCTGATTATTTGCAGAATTTTTTATTTAAAATTAAAAGTATGATAGCCTACTATCATGAAAATAGAAATTCTTTATTCTTTTATTGCTATTGTTTTCACGTCTAATTTGTTTTTCACTGAGTCTTTTTTGTTTTTCATTATGTTATCATTCATATTTAAGGAAAAATTGCTAAAAATTGGAAAATAAGTATGGATTTTTAAATTTATATTGTACATAAATGGATTAATAGTGTCGGATTATTTATATAGTTTTCTTGCAAAAGCAAGAATAAGGTTTCACGATATGAAACAGGGCCTTCACTTCTCTCCTGTTTCCTGCACAATTCTCAGCTCGAGCAAGCTCCGGAAACCGAACACCAAAACCGCATGTCCATGCAAGATCCGTCCTCCTCTTCGTCGCCATCGAAGGGAACGAAACGGCGACGGGACGAAGAGGATGCGGCGGCGGCGGCGGCGGCGGCGGCTGATGACGCTGAAACTGCCGCCGCATCTGAATCTCTAGGTGAGCTACAAATCTCCGATCATTCTGCGCTGTTTTTCGTTTCCACTTTTTGATTGATGATTCTTAGCGAATTTGATTTGGCAGAGCAGAGTCTCACTTTCAGCGACACGCTAGTGGCCCTCCGCATGATGCGAGCTCAGTTCCCTCGCATCGACAAGGTTGCGGATTTGTCCTGATCGTGTTACGTGCGCAAGTCATGACAATTATGTGTGTTTTAGCAGTTTGCTTGCGTTTTCAGGTCTCGATTCGGCCTTTTGTTCTGCGGTCGCAGTTGTATAGCAGCGTAGTGGACAGAACTCAGGTGGATAGAGAGTTAGAGGTACACTTGCATCACACTCTTTGTGGAAGAAGCATCAGTCAGATTCTTTTACATTGGGAAGCTTCTGCATGATGAGTTCTCTTCACGGATGTTAGCACTTTGAGGTCAGAGAGGGTTGAATTGAAACTGAAAATGTCAAATAGGGGCAATACATCATGCTAATTTGATAATCACGAATAAGATCATTGTGCAATTATGTAGGACAGAAACAGAGGCTCTCTGGGATTGACCTTCCCTCCTATCTTGATTATAAACATAGCGAATATTCAGTAATTAAGATTTTGACCGAGACACATTCAAAGGTGTTGTAATCTGTATTTGTGGAACATGGAGTTATTATATTTTGGACTCTCTATTATTCCTGCCTCAGACACATTTCCATCCTCACATTGTTATCCAGAATGAGGTAATGTCTGTTGATCTCGTCATTTAATAAGCACGTCTTTGGTGGCATAACAGATGAAGATTATGCTAAGGCATATATGTGGTGGGAAAAGAAAGTCGCAAAGAACCAATTAGGTGCTTTACATTGTGGAATTGTGGTTAGAAACTGCCATTTATAAAAGAGTCACCTTTTTTTAAGACCGCACATGTGGTGGCTCTTGTTGATAAGTTTCCTTAAGACATTTTCCAGCTAAACTATAGAAGAAACTTATAATTTTCAATGCACTCAATTTTCTTGTGACGTGTGTAGTCAATACCTTGACCAAATTGTACTTTGC
Source organism: Eucalyptus guilfoylei (assembly GCA_016097605.1). Taxonomy (NCBI): domain Eukaryota; kingdom Viridiplantae; phylum Streptophyta; class Magnoliopsida; order Myrtales; family Myrtaceae; genus Eucalyptus; species Eucalyptus guilfoylei. The sequence continues at coordinate 39,066,274 of CM027861.1, forward strand.
ATTCATTATGTCCCTTCACTTTAACCATGTTCTGCCTTCCAAAGTTTTATTCAATTGATATTTGATATAAATTACTTCTTGTAGTCTCTGAGAAGAACAAAGGTTTTGCGCATATTCAAACTGAATACTGGACAAGATGATCATGCCATAATGTTCTTAGATGATTACTTAAATCAGGTGAGTTGCACAGGATTCCGCTTTTACTCGTATAACTCAAAGGGACACTCTCTGTCATTTATGTTGTTGAAAGCACCTAGCTGGTGGATTTGGATTGTTCGAGTGTTATATTATGCAGGTGGAATTTGAGCATGCTGCACTTCGAATTTAGTCATGTGTAAGCTACATATTAATATATTCTCTTTGGTTCTGCTTTTTATCTTTGGCTTTCTATAGATAGAAAGGGTTGTGAAAAGAATGGAGGAAAAGAATGGACATGATCTTGAAGTTTTTGAGTGGTTCAAGATACATGTAATTGACACGAGGCTGGAACCAAACATTTCACACCTAGACCTTGTGAGTCAATCAATTTTCAGTCATTTCATTTCTGGTTTTAGATCTTTTAATCTTGGGAGTTGTTGAATTGGACATAGGCCAGCTGTACCTATGATGAGCCTGAACAAGAAGTTGGGAAGGGGAACTGGCAATTTTAGCTTTAGCTTGTTTGAGTTGTCTTGTGCATATCATTGTTTAGCTTCTCTTCTTCCCTGCTCATCATTTTCCTCCTTCTTTATGTAATTACTTTCATGAATAGATCTTCAAGAAAATTAAGAGATATGTCTGTCACCTTTAGTTTTCTCGGAAATGTGAATAAGAGATTGGTGAAACCAAATGTTAGTGTTTGTTTCAGTGTTGATCTTGACGTTACAGATCCTGCCAAAACACCCAGCTTCCATTGTTGATCCTAATGTTAGAGAACTTGTCAAATTTCCATAATGGATCTGAGGACTGGTTCCATCAGGTCCACCAATCTTTTTAGTGTTTTTAGTTGTCAAAATGGAATGAAAAGTTTTTTGAAAACAGGTGGTAGATGCAGTCTCTGGCTTTGATTTCTGCACCAGGTGTCAAGTTGAAACTTCACCCAGTTTCCATCTTAGGCGTCATTTTAGAGACCTTATCTCATTTTTTTGATGAATTCCAAGACCGGTCCCATTAGTTCCATAAATTATTCTAATGCATTAAATACTTAGTCCATGCCGTGCTATATGATAATTTTTATTGATGTGGCAAGTTCTATGTTTTATTTTGTAACAGAGCACTTTATTAGGTGTGAACTCACCAGAACTTGTATCTCTACTGAACTAATAGGGTGCTCCTTTGTCACAAGTCCTTTGTGAGTCCTTGGTTCATACACGCTTCAACATAGGGTAGGGTTGTTTTAGACTTTGTATATTTTTCTTATCTCTCATAATTTCTAGATGATGCGATCTCTAGCACTTGTAACATTTACTCTTGTGAGAATAGATAATGTCTGAAGTTCTTAAGGGGGTTCAACTACTCAAACTCTCCTACCCGATAATTAGTACTGTTGACTAATATAATTGAGATGACTCGTTTTCATTTTTGCTCACTACAAATGATCCTGCAAAGTGTGCGTGCGCCTCAGCTTTGAGGCATTACACAATTGAGTCACCTGGTTTATTGCTCATGGCTGATGATCATAGGTATCGCCCAGTCCTTGGAACCGGGCCACCAGCCCAGACCATGACACCCTTGTATTTAATGGCTTCCAAAGTCTGAACACAGCTGGAAACTTGTCAACATTGTACTTGGTTCTCCACAGCTGCAATTCCAATGCAAAGAAGTTCCATGAACATGTGGAACCTATTTTAAAGTGGTGCTTATAAATACATATCATGCTTTTTAGCACGTTAAATTTGATTCTTTAATGATAGGAAAATTTCCCCCTCCATTTATCTATAAGTGAAGGGATATGACTAGCTAGGTATGATGCATGACAGCAGACTGAAATTTTGCCCCGGTTAGCTGCCTGGTGTGGAGTTGCTGTGGTTCTTATTTTGCTTGAATTTTATTGAATTCTGGTGCTTGGTAAAACATGTGAGTCCAACTGTATATGTGCATTAGCATTGTTTCATTGTGAAAAGATAATTGGATGGCTTAGACTGTTGAAACTAAGATTAAGATAGCCCTGACCAAGCTGTTGTAACCCCGATTTTTGTCAAATTTTGGTTTATGCACCCTGCACGCATGATCATAATTCTAAAATCACTTGTGGCAGTGTTCGCTTCTGTCGCTTGGAGGGAAGGTGAAAGACAATCACATCTCTGTTCTCATTAACGGAGGAGTTATTGTAAGTAGATATGTGGTGATTATTTCATCGTCATAAAGTCCCCTTTGTCTGATAAATGCTTTTAAAGTTCTTACTTTTGTCATAAAAAATAAGGTCTGAACTTTTGATGGTTTCCCATCAGCAATATGCTAATAGTTGCATTTTTCAGATGAGGATCATCTCTTTACAATTGCAAACTCTTTTGTTGGTTTATGTTATATCAACGTGAAAATAAGTGAAGTGATCAGTAAACAGAACCGATCTAGCTAGAAATGCTGTGTATCCTTCTCAATTATTTCTCTGCATTTTATCCCTACCAATTTTTTTGGAAGGTCCTTGGTTCTATGGTAAACTATTTCAGCAGCTGAGGGTAGCTTATGCTGAATGAACAATGTCTGACTATTCTCTATGTACATCTTATTCACAAATTATTGTAATCAAGTAATTCTCTTTTGACACATTCCACACAAAAGGAAAAAAATAAAGGAAGAAAGCACAGTTCCTTGTTCTTCTTGTTTCTTTGTTTGCATCATGGCATTCCAAACCAGAATGCATAAGATTGGGTAGTCTTTGGAAAGACACCGTCAAGAAAAATTGATTTCATTTTTGGGATAAATTTGGTTGAATATTACACTTTCTTAGATTTAGAAATATGAGGTCCCTTGTAGATGACTTTGTCGAGCACAAATGTCTACTGTTCCTGTACATATCTCCATAGTGAATGCATCATGCATGTAACACTGCCAAATTCAGCAAAATTTGAAAAGATAAAGCGATCCCACCATCTAGATTTATTTTTGTAATCTCAAACAATGTCTGACTTTCTTGAGTATGTTTCCTTCTGACGCTATTGGTCACTTTTCAGATTCGCCAACTTATTGATCCAAGCATGTACTGGTTTGCAATTCCAAATGTGGGTTCAATACTTAAAGGGCTCTCCCAGGTACACAGGGGAAACATGTCATTCCTTCATTGTTGGCATCTTTAAAGTTTAATTAATAGCCTAATGGGAAGGCTAAAAATGATTAAAGGCACCCATAACCAAACTATATTGATTACATGAATTGATAATTAAATGTCGAAAATCAAAAGGATTGTGCTTTTATTTTGATGAAATAGTTAATAATCAATCTTTTATAAGTACAGCAAGCTCCATCCTTGCACTCTAAGAACCTCCATTGTTAGCCCCTCTGAACACAAATAATCTACAGTTTCATCAAGTATATTCCCACTAAGTTTGGGTTGCTACGTGGATTTTCTTATGCTGTTCTGCTTTGTCGAGTTCTATAAGACTACACTATTCAAGCTGTGGAGATCTTTTCTCCAGATACCTTCCCATGTCTTCTCCCTGCAATTTACCTTCTTTTGGCCCAACCCCTGCTCTTTACTAAAAATCTTCACCATAACGTCACATCTTCTCAACTCCTCTGCTAGTTTCACTTCACAGCTGGTTCCAATCTGTGGACATAGGTGCAGTTGACAGCATTCTGGTGCCAACATGTTGCAACACTGATCATGATCACACATAACTTATGACCACGTGTATTTAGATTCCGTGGTATGTGATAATAGAATGAGGGTGGAAAAGTAACTTAAGCATATTATATACTCTTGTTCACAGTAAAAAGAGAAGTGCTTATAGTTGAAGATTTCTTCGTGAAACAAAGTAGAGTGCAGGTATTATATTCCACTTGCATGATCCATTCCATTTTACACATTGACATGCAAAACAAGCATGACCACATCAGTTTTCTATGGTATATTAAGCGATGTCGTACACCGTATTTATAAACTAATCTAAGGACATCTGGCATTACTTTTTTTTCCTATTAAATAGAATAGGTGTTACATATTGAGACACAAAACAAGCATGACCATATCAGTTTTCTATGGTATATTAAGTGATGCCATACACCATATCAGTAAACTAATCTAAGGACATCTAGCATTACTCTTTTTCCTATTTGATAGAATAGGTGATGATTTTTTTTCCTTTGGGTCAGGGTAGGTATACAATTAACTGCACGAATAACAACCAAATCTTAATCTGAATCCTTCCAAGTATTCCAACGTGAGCCCGAAGTGTATTTAATACATGGTTTCTCCATGGTCAAATAATGCCGAAATACTTTTGAGTATGTTGACTGATTTCTCTCTTTTATGCTTTTTTTTGAGTAATTCCCATCAGTTAGATGAACATAATGGCTATCCTCTAGGTAATTGGTGACCCAGATTCCTCAATCTCAAATTGACTTTTACAAAAGATGATAGGGATTAAATTTGATCTTTTAGAGCACTTAAGCATTTGTCACAGCCAGGTCGAACTAGGTGAAAGCCTTCTGGTTAAGGTATCCATTAGAGTGTTAATGTCAGTGTAACCATTGTGATTCTTGTTGGATTTGCTCTAGCCTAGAAATGTTGGATAAAATGGGTTATTACAATCTCTAATTTCAATAGAATTTTAATGTTCAGACACGTGAAAAGAGCTTCTCAACTACTGGTCACGAGGTGCTACCTTTCCTAAGAAATCCATTTAAGAGATTGTGACCTAGATAAAACTCTTACTAATTATTTTTCGTTTCTTTTTCTTTCCTGAACTAGGGGAGGAAGGAACTCCTTTCTCTGTTAAGCCGTAGGAGGTACAAAGAAATGATGTTGGCAACTTTGGAGAAAAAGAGACTCCGAGTGTCTCCCCTTGATATGAGATTTCATCTTCGCGATCTGATTGGTTCAGGTCACCTGAAAACGGTTAAGACACCGAGTGGCTTAGTTGTCCGGATTTCAAAGGAATGGGATCTGTAGCAGCATGTTTCTGCTTTTGTACCATCTGGCAAACCTTCACACTTCACACTCGGTGGTTGTAGGATTTGGAAAGAGGTTTGGTTTCTCAAACTCTTGTAGTTGATCTTATATGACTAAATAAAAGTTGCTCTAATAATTGTTCTTTCTGCTTATGACCGGATTAAAGGAAGTCTTGAGGTCCACTGATCTGACAATAGAGCAAAGATTCAGGGAGTTGCATGTCCCAGCGAAATGGCTGTGACAATGTAGGTGTATCCTCTTGTAGGTGTTGTGCTACATTTTCTTTTTTCCCCCACAGTTGTAGCATTAGTGTATTGAAATTTTATTGTAGCGATTGAGGAATTTTATGGAACTGTTGGCGTGTTGTTGCAAGTAAATAAGTTATATACTTCTTTTTGGTTAAAAAAGAAGTTAATATGCCCGTTCTCTTTTCTTGATGTGCCTCTATGTATACCTGTGTTGTGTTATATTCTTGTTAAATTGCACTTTTGGATCTACGGATAAGTGGTCACTTTGAATTTTGGATATAGCATAACTTGCATCCTCTCAAACACTAAAAAAAGGAAAAATGCAAAGAGGGAAAAATCTAATCTCTTCCCCGACAAAACAAGATGTACCTAGGTTTTTTTAAAGTATGCAGATTGAGCTGATAGAATGGCTCAAATAAGGTTCTTATAACCATAAAATGGCACCTTCCATAATTCACTCGCGTGGCTACTTCAAGAGTATGTTTCTTGATTGTGTCTCTAAGGGGATATAAAACGAAGTCCCAATTCACGTTGGATTTTAAATATTCCAACAATCAAGCCGAATATGAAATGCTTATAGTCGGCCTCTATTTGTTGGCTGACATGAGTGTACAATCAGTCAAAGCGATGGGTGATTCGCAATTGATAATAAAACAATTGAGAGGAGACTACCAGTGTCTTAATGAAAATATCGTCAGGCATTACCACAAAGTGAAAGAATTGTTAGCTAAATTTCCAGACTTGGAACTGATACACAGCGATATCAGAATGCGGAAGCCAACGAGCTCGCTCAAATGGCATCTGGTTATCATATCACAAAGAGGTTGGCCTACACTTTAATAACTGAGACAAAAACATTACCACTTATGTCTCAACTACTATAGTTGCTGAAGCCAGTGAGATAGGAGATGGTCAAGACTGGAGGATACCGATAATAGAGTATTTGAAGAATCCCCAATCTCGAGACATCAAGCTGAGAAAGCAAGCACTAAAATATATACTATTATGGGAAGAGCTATATGAGCATACCATAGAGGGAGTATTGTCAACGTGTTTGGATAGAAGGGAGGTGATGTTGGCAATGATCGAAGTCCACGCAGGGATTTGTGGAGCTTATCAGGCATTAAAATGAAATCGCTATTGAGACATCATGGATATTTCTGGCCCATAATGACCCAAGATTGTATAGACTATGCGAAAGGATGTAGGCATTGCCAAATACATGGCCCGATCTAGCATGTCCCGGCTACCTTATTGAAACCGATAGTGAAGCCATGACTTTTCAGGGGATGGGGATAGATATCATCGGGAAAATATACCCGCCGTTAAGAAGAAACATTCTTACATACTTCTGGATGCTAATTACTTTAATAAGTGGGTGGAAGCAGTGTCATACAAAAACATAACCCAGAAGACCGTAAGAGAGTTCATCAAAGAGTACATCATATATCGTTTTGGCATTCCCAAAACCATTATGGCTAACCAAGGGACTGTCTTCATGGGTACCGAAGTTCTTGACTTCGTAGAATTAAAGGGAATAAAAATGGTACACTTGACACCATATTATGCACAAGCCAACGGACAAGCTGAGGCGTCAAACAAAGTTATTATTAACTTGACAAAGAAGCATCTCTAAGAAAACCCAAGGGAATGGGACATGACTTTGTCGACTATGTCGTGGGCATACCGCACGTCGAAGAGATTGGTAATAAGGACGAGCCCATATTTGTTGATCTACGACCAAGAGCCGATCTTGCCACTAGAAATCACAATGCAATCATTGAGGGTTAGACTCCAAAGCGAGATCTTGCCGGAGGAGTATAATGAAGTGACGTACATGTGATTGGATGAACTAGACGAGGTAGGATCAGCAGCGCTAGACTATGTGATTGCTCAAAAGAAGAGGGTGGCGAAAGCTTATAACAAACACGTGAAGGCTACGTCCTTTGCCATTAGGGATTTGATGGTTCTCCCATTCCACACTAGAATCGAAATATTTGGTAAGTGGTCCCCCACTTGGAAAGGACTACATCAAGTTATTAATGTTTTAAGCGGCAACGCTTACTAATTGATGAGCTTGGAGGCGGAAGAGTTACCGTGTTCTATTAATGGAGAATAATTTAAGTTGTTCTACCTGACAATGTGGGAAATGAAGGAATGGAAAGCAGAAATATAAGTCCAAACCATTATGCATTCTCAAAAGACTACTAACACCACGTCCCTACAACCAAAAGAAAAGGAGAAAGGGGAAATGCATCTACAGCCTAACAGCGGGCATACATCAAGTCCTAAATAAAAAGGGTTTCACATCTAGGTCCTGTGAAAAACGGTCAAGATACAACAAGGGTTACGGATTGGCGATAGGAACGAACCCAAGCTACCTCTCAATCGCTATTAGGAAGTCCCTCATATGTCTTTCCATGTGGAAGTTGGCCTGCTCGCTTTGAGTTACCGATGGGTGCATCTTGTAGGCCTTTTCGAAGAGGTGGTCTAGCTCCTTCTCTAAGGCTTTCTGAAAATCAAAGTTATTCGATGCTTATATGTTACAACATTAACACAACGCGTTAAAAGATATGTACATTTCATATAGTGGGAGACATATTTACAAAACTAGCCCAAATATAAGGGCTAAAGGACAAACAGTCAAAAATTAAATTGTTGACATAAGGCAAGAATGAAGCTTCTAAGCCACCACTCCAGCGCCAGGTTCTCTACACAATATCGAGTCTTTCAGGAAGCTTGAGCTCATTGGTTATACTCAGTCCCTCATAGTCATGAGCAAGGACTACTATGGCGTCCTCGAATCGGTGAATGTCTTGAGCTAGTAGTCTAGCAAACACCTCGATTAGCTCCATTTGTTGCAGAAGATCAGCCGAAGATGGGCTGTTTGGGTTGATGCATCAAAGAAGTGCTGATGCCTCTTGCCTATTGTCATCTAATTGTTCCATCCTGATTGTAAGTTCCTCCTGAAGATCAACCTTCTCTAACTCTTTGTGTAGATACTCAACTTCGAGTGCCTTAGCAGAAGCAAGCTTGACGCAGTTGTCCTAATAAACCTCAAGAGCGGAGTTGATGGAAAGGGATAAGTCCCCATATATGTGCTGAAAAATAAGACATGATATAGAGTTTATTGGGGGATCTAAGCTTGACAACAAATAATTAATTCTCACATCAGAAGTGGATTGGAAATTATATGGGGATATCCATAAGATAGGATATTGGACAATCTCCTCCACTTCTCCAAATCACTGGAATCCGTGGGCGAGGATAGGACATCAAAAAAAGGGGTAGTACCATCATTCCGAGGAGTACTAGTCCTGCTCCTACTCTGATTGGACTTGAAGCAAGAAGACTCGGCATGATGCAAAGGCATGGCTGCATATATGCCCATTTAGTAAACCAAAATTTCATGGGAAAGGAGCCTAAGGAAGGCGAATGGATGTACTTACCGGAAGTATAAGGTTGGTCATCACCTCGAGTAGTACAGGGATTACGAAGCTAAAGAGGGTGAACTCTAGTCACCATAGAGAGAATAGCTTACTAGTAGCAAATAGAATATCTCAGTACAAAGTTCACCAATTCTCAAAGGAGGGTGTGTAGGCCGTCTGAACGACTTCCCAAGATCAACATAGCTAGAAACTCGAATATCCTCAAGGAGAAGACGAAGATTTGCATACATGATTTTGAATTCATAGTTCTTGGAGCAAAACGACAGCAATCCGAGCCTTTAATGCTGAAGATCTTCTCCTCTATGACCCTCGGTTCCTGGCTCGATGAAACTGCCACTCACAGTTTTCCTTATGTGAGGTGAGAGAGAATTTTGAAAGAATGAGGACTAGAGTAGGGACCTTAGTGCTATTTATAGAGTTTTGGACGGACCCTCTCATCACGGGCCGGGCCCAACTTGGCCCACACAAGCTAGTCCCATATTCGACTGTTAAGAAACTTTATATCCTACTTTATTAGATTAATTCCGTAAAAACGGTTAATTACAATCTCAATTAATGTAACTCACATTAGGAAAATCCTTACATTCTCTCACTTGGGCCATATTAATTGAGACCGTACTGTATGTGCGCATCTTTATGTTGATCTAGAGATAATTCTCAACAGTCAATCCGATCCCATAAAGTCTCCAACACCGGATCATGACGGTAACTGCATATACATACATAGAGCCTTCCATGATCATAAATGCTATCAACTTTACTGATATAGATTTAATATAGTTGTGTGGCAAATCGATACTACTTATAAAGAGTTTTACCTTATGTGTTATGCTCTTTGTCGGTCACTATTCTCTTACCTTAAGTGTCACAGAAAACCGGATGAGGCACTAGAGAATATCTTTATGGTTCTAATGAGCCCACATATGTCTTATCTTTATATTTAACATTTCTTTATGTGTAATTGAGACATATGTACAAGGCTAACAACTGAATGCTCCTAGCCTTTACTTAAGATCTACACAGTATCTTAAGATTTTCCTTAGATATATGTACGCAACTCAATAACAGTTTATACAAAAGGAGTTGACATATATCTAAATGTTACATAAAGTAACAAAATGCATACTTAAACTTTATTAAAGCAAATTTAAAATAGCTCCCACTAAATGACAGTATCCAGCGATTCTCCCAGGCCCATGTTTATGATATGTCGCTTAAATATACAAGGGCGTAGGCCTTTAGTCAACGGATCTGCTAACATATCATCTGTGGGAACATGCTCTACTATAATGTCACCATTTTGTACCATTTCCTTTATGGTCAAAAACTTGACCTTCATATGCTTAAGACCCTTTGAGACTTCTGTTGTTATTGACAAATAACACAACAGAGAATTGTTATCACAATATAACTGTATGGGTCTATCCACAAAATCAAATACGATCAATTCCTTAATGAGGTTCCAAAGCCAAATTGCTTGAATAGCAGCTGAAAAACATGTTATAAACTCCGCTTGCGTGGTAGAGGAAGATATAGATTTCTATTTCTCATTTTTCCACGATACTGCGCCTCCTGCTAACATGAAATATATTCTGTTGTCGACTTCCTATCATCCTCACAACCAGCAAAGTCTGCATCTGAATATGCCAACAATCGCAAATCATGGACATATCTATAAATCAACATATAATCTCTTGTTTTTTTCAAGTATCTCAAGACCTTTTTGGCAGCAACCCAGTGATCGTGTCATGGATTTGACTGATATCTGCCTAAAAGCCCTGTTACAAAGGCGATATCTGGTTTGGTGCAAACTTGAGTATACATGATATTTCCAAGTGCATTACATAAGGCACATCCTTCATTTGGTTTTTCTCAAAATCTAATTGAGGATACTATGAGAGACTCAGCTTGTCACCCTTAACTACAGGATCAGTTCTTGGTTTGCAATTCTGCATGTTAAATCTCTCCAAAATACAATCAACATATGCCTTTTGAGATAAACCTAACATATGACGAGAACGATCCCTATGGATTTCAATGCCAAGAACGAAAGATGCCTCACCCAAGTCTTTCATGTCAAAATTCTTTGACAACATTTGTTTTGTTTCATGTAGCAATCCAATATCGTTATTTGCAAGCAGAATATCATCCACATAAAGTATAAGAAAAATAAATTTCCTCCCACTAACCTTGTAGTATATGCACTGATCTACTTTGTTCTCAACAAAACCAAAAGAAGTAACAACATTGTGAAACTTCAGGTACCATTGTCAGGAAGCTTGTTTGAGACCATAAATAGCCTTCTTCAGTTTACATACAAACTTACCTGAATCATTTGCTGCAAAACCTTCAGGTTGCATCATATAAACCTCCTCATCAAGGTCTCCATTTAGAAAATCAGTTTTAACGTCCATTTGATGTAATTCCATGTCAAAATGAGCTATTAAAGCCATGATCACTCTAAAGGAGTCTTTAGAATAAACTTGAGAAAATGTTGCTTCAAAATCTATCCATTCTCTTTGAGTGAAGCCCTTGGCCACAAGTCTGGCTTTAAATTTCTCAATCTTTCATTTTGAATCTCTTTTAGTCTTATAAACCCACTTGCAACCTATGGGTTTATAACCTTCCGCTAATTCAACAAGCTCCCAAACGCCATTATATTTCATAGATTGCATCTCATCTCTCATTGCATTCAACTACAAATTTGATTGAGGACAGGAAACGACGTCTATATAAGTTACTAGATCTATAATGCGGCCTATATCGTAATCATGTTCTCCTAAATAGACTACATAGTCCAGTGGTATAGTTGAACGCCTTTCCCTAGTAGACCTCCTAAGTGGAGCTGTTGTAACTTCATTTTGAGTCTGAGGAACTTGAAGGACTTCATCTGTGGCTATTTCATCAATAGGATCCTCAGTGATAGTAGGTTCAGTTTGTGGTACAGTAGGCTCTATAATCATCTGCATAGGTAAGTAGAAAGACATAGTATGTCTCATCATGTTGTCATGTTCACTAATTTGTGAGCAATCATGCTTTTCAGCTATATTGAATTCCAGAAATTTGGCCGTTTGTGATTCCATAATCCTTGTTCTTCCACTTGGATTATAAAACCGATATCCCTTCGAATATTCAGAGTAAGATACAAAATAACATCGAACAGTTTTAGCCTCCAACTTTCCTAATGTTGGATTATACAATCTTACTTCTGCAGGACATCCCCAGACCTTGAAATGATTCAAACTTGGTTTGCGTCCAGTTCATAACTCAAAAGGAGTCGATGTAACAACTTTGGTAGAAACACGATTCAATATATAAAGGGCTGTTTTTAAAGCCCCACCCCATAAAAAATCAGGCAAATTAGTCCTACTCATCATACACCTTACCATATTCATGAGAGTACGATTGCGTCTTTCAGCCACACCATTCTGGTATAGTGAATTGAGCCACTATCCCAGAATCCTCTAAGTATTTAGCAAATGGCCCTTTAATTTGCCCAACATTGCCATGTCTACCATAATATTCTCCAGCTCGATTAGATCTAACCACCTTTATTACATTTCCTAACTGTTTCTCAACTTCAGTCCGAAAAATCTTGAATTTTTCAAGAGATTCAAATTTTTCCTTAATCAGGAATAGGTAACCATACCGAGAATAATCATCGATAAACGTGATGAAATAAAAATTTCTATACAAAGTTGCAGTATAGGTCCACTGATATCGGTGTGAATGACTTCTAGTAAGTCAAACTTCGAATTGCAGTTTTCTTCTTTATCTTAGTCATATTTCCTCTACAACAGTTTATGCAAGTCTCTAGGTCACCTTTAAGAGTAGGCAAGATGTGTCTTTATCAGCTTTTCTACTCTTTCTTTAGATATATGACCTAGTCGTTTATGCCATAATGCATAAGACTGTTCCTTAGATAGAGGTCTTTTGGGAACAACATTTTCAACCGTATTAGCAACGTATATATCATTGGGAGATAAACACAATTTGTACAATCCATTGAACATGTTGCAGCACCCAACCTTATTTGAATTAAAGAACATAGATACAATATTATTCTTTATTTCAAAAGAGTAACCACATATATCCAAACATGATACGGAGACTAAGTTCCGTCTAAAGGAAGGTACATAAAAGGTGTTTCTTAATATCATATTAAAACTAGTATCTAAAATCAAAATGACATCTCCCACAAACTCAACGTCGATCTTGTCATTGTTTCATACAGTGAGCTTTGATTCATCCTGATTTGGCGTTCTTTTGTTTGTGAATCCCTGTATAGTAAATGCAACATGATTAGTTGCACCACTATCTAGCCACCAAGAACTGGATGGGGCTTCAGATAGGTTGGATTCATAGACAAGTGCCAAAAAATCATTACCTTTATGCTCATTTTTAGACAACCAAGCTTTATATTTATTGCAATATTTCTTTATGTGTCCCATTTTCCTACAAAAGTAGCAAATGACACATTCCCTTTTAAAATGTGTCTGTCTAGGAGCCACTGTGGTGGAGGGGCCAGTGGCTTCAAGATTTCCTCTCTTAAGAGCCATATTGTTAAAAGTGCCTCTAGCTTTAGGATTTCCTCTATTATGAGCAATCCATTTACCCTTTCTGCTGGCAGAACTAGAGGCATACATGGCAAGATGCCCTATTTCTTTCTTTAATTTCTCTTCCTCTGCCACCACTCTAACTATAAGGTCATTGATTGACCAAGCCTCATTTTGCGAACTATAGTTCGTCTTGATAATTTTAAAATCAGGAGGAAGAGTATTTAATGCTTGATGCACAATGCAAGCTTCAGGGATATCAACCTGAAGAATTCGGAGTTTTGTCTAAAGATCTACCATCATAAGCACATAATCTCTAACTCCAGTCGAACCATCATACCTCATATTAAAGAGTGACTGCATAAGTGTACCTATCTCAGCATTGGAAGAGACACGATACCTAGCCTCCAAAGCTTCCATCATTTCCTTAACAGTATAGTCAGTTGGCAAGCCACTCATCAAATGTTCCTGAATTGACCGTTTCATAATGAGCAAGCAAATTCTATTACTCTCTTCCTAAGCAGCAAAACGTACTTTATGGACTTCTGTACTAGCATTAGTAAGGTCTGCCGGCTTATCCTCAGTAAGAGCAATATGAACATCTGCCAACTCCATCCCAAACAGAAAATCCTCTTTCCATTTCTTAAAGTTTGATCCAATAAGAACCTCAATCGCAATGGAATTACCATTTACAGAGAATGTGACTGATTTATACAAGCAATACATATAATTAGCATCATGTGAGTACTAAGCACACATCTCAAGAGTTACATACATCATCATATAAGCACCTTTGGGCAGAATACATGACATGCAATCGTATACTCTTCACATGACATCGGTCCATGAAAATATATTCTAACATTTCGCGAATTCACCACCTTTGAGTGTATGAACCACTAGGGTTAGTCACTTTTCAATCATATGCTATACATGTATCCCTCCATAAACTAACGCACAATCACCTCCTTTGGGAGTATAATCATGCATCAGATCATGAGACATCCTATTACGATATGAGAACGATGTTTCTCAAATCCAATCAAGTGTGCCACTTTGGCGGTCACAACCCAACTGAATTATCGAAATTCTCTCAAATCAGGGATATAACTTTATGACTCACATTCATATTTCATATGTGATTTTAGACTTGATGATACGGGTTGTTTGTCACTAAAGGTGCGTTTGGTAACGATTCTGTTCCCGGGAAGAGATTCTGATAAAAAATGATTATTTTTTATTCTGTTCCCGGGAACTGATTCTGAGTAAAAGAATGCGTTTGGTAACTGTACAAAATTTCTAATTCTAGAATAGAATTGCGTTTGGTATCGTGTTCATTGATTCTCTTCCAAATTAATTTATTTTAATTTTTAAATAATTTTATAAATTTTTCCTTTTTTTCTTTTCTTTTTTTCCATTTTTCCCTTTTTTTCTCTTGTTTTATTTTTTTATTTTTTATATTATTTTTTCCTTTTCCTTTTGTTTTATTTTTTTCTTTTATTTTTTATTTTTATTTTTTTATTTTTATTTTTTATTTTTTCTCCTATTCTTCTTTTTTCTTTTTATTCTTGTTATTATTATTTTTCTTCTCCTATTCTTCTTCTTCTTTTTTTCTTTTTCTCCTATTCTTCTTTTTTTTTTTTTTCTTTCGTTTTATTTATTTATTTATTTATTTATTATTATTATTATTATTATTATTATTATTATTATTATTATTATCTTTTTCCTTTTCCTTTTCTTTTATTTTTTTCCTTTTTTTTTATTTTTTATTTTTAAAATTTTTAAAATTTTTAAATTTTCTTTTTTCTTTTTTCTCCTATTCTTCTTTTTTTCTTTTTATTCTTGTTATTCTTGTTATTCTTCTTCTCCTATTCTTCTTCTTCTTCTTCTTCTTCTTCTTCTTTTTTTTTTTTCTCCTATTCTTCTTTTTATTATTTTTATTATTTTTTTTCCAAGCCAGACGAGAGCCTCCGGCGAGCTTGTCGGACCGGTTGCCGGCAACCGGCAGCGACCGACGGCGGCA
Organism: Eucalyptus guilfoylei; assembly: GCA_016097605.1. NCBI lineage: Eukaryota > Viridiplantae > Streptophyta > Magnoliopsida > Myrtales > Myrtaceae > Eucalyptus > Eucalyptus guilfoylei. The sequence continues at coordinate 39,081,639 of CM027861.1, forward strand.
GATGGCGGCGGGCGGCGGTTGCGGGATGGCGGTCAATGAAGAAGAAAAGAGAAGAATAAGAGTTTTGATTCTCAATTTTGTTCCCGGAACAAGAATCAACTTTTTTTTTATCCTTGATTTTCTTCCCAATCTGATTCTGGGAACAAATTTGGTCTCGGGAACAAAAATTTTACCAAACGCGATTCTCATCCCAAACTGATTCTGGGAACAAAAAATCAGAATCAGGCACTGTTTGGATGGTTACCAAACAGGCCCTTAAAACCACAAGTCATGTTAATTGCATTGCTCCATCCACTAATACATACTACTAATAAATCAACACTATACATATTCCTCAAGTGATGATATAATCATAAGCAAAAAATTGTATGTCCAAAACCATGCAGAAATATTCCAAAATTACATCAAAAATTCATGTTTTTATAGTTTTACACACAATTTCATATCCTTAAAGGCATCAAATAATGCGAATAAATACAACACAAGATAGGAAATTCACATACGAACACATCAACATCAACCACGAGCCAAATGGACATCACACGTGTCCTCACGCACCGCTAGAGTGCGCGGCGCGTGATCGGCATGCACTAACGTCCTGAAACCGGTCCGACCGGTCAACGAGTCGAATCGGTCAACGGCCCGACCGGTCAATGGTCAACCGGGTCGGGTCAACCCGGTCAACTCGGGTTGGCTCAACCCAGTCAACATGGGTCGGGTCCGTGGTGACGTCATTAGTGATGTTACATGCCACGTGGCGGTCGCACGTACGGCGGCTTACATGACGTCATCACAGACACGTGTCCATGGCGGTGGCGAAGTCGGCAGGATGACATCATGGATGACATCATCACTGCCAAGGCGGTCCATGTATCGGCGCGGATGAGCGCGCGCGCGCGCGAGGCCGCGTGGCGGTCCACGCGTCAGCACGCATAAGCGCACGTGCGAGCGTGCGAGGCCGAGCGGTGGCACGTGGCGCCGACTCCCAGTACCGCCTGGGTGCGTGGTGGCGTGTGAGGACGTTTCCAGCATTGTCTAGAGACGTTCTACCCATCAAATTGCTCGTATGGACGAGGAGAAGCCATATATGCGATAAAAATTTACTTTCATCGGACCAAAAATGATGAAAAACAAGCAAAACGTTCCGAGCGAGCTTGAGTCAATTTCGAAATGGCCATAGGCGGCTGGTTCGGCCTCGGTGAGACGCATAACACATACTGAAGCACTCGACTCGACAAGATTAATCCGAATATACAGTCAAAATCAAGTTTCATGCAGTTAAATTCTTCAAAACAGGCAAACTTCGTATGTTCGAGTTTTAGTTTATGCCGGCTTTGATACCAAATGTAGGCCGTCTGAATGGCTTCCCAAGATCGACATAGCTAGAAACTCGAATATCCTAAAGGACAAGGCGAAGATTTGCGTACCTGATTTTGAATTCATAGTTCTTGGAGCAAAACGACAACAATCCGAGCCTTTAACGCTAAAGATCTTCTCCTCTATGACCCTTGGTTCCTGGCTCGATGAGATCACCACTCACAGTTTTCCTTATGTGAGGTGAGAGAGAATTTTGGAAGAATGAGGGTTAGAGGAGGGACCTTAGCGCTATTTATAGAGTTTTGGACAGGCCCTCTCATCACGGACCGGCCAAACTCAGCCCACACAAGCTAGGCCCATATTCAATTGTTAAGAAACTTTATATTCTACTTTATTAGATCAACTTCGTAAAATGTTAATTATAATCTCAATTAATGTAACCCACATTAGGAAAATCCTTACAGGATGAACTCCAAGCATTCACCCAAATTCTAACTCTGCTAATGGCGCATTCACAAATAAGGTCGAATTTTGAGGATACCATCTCAATTCTTTGTAAGCCTCCAAAGCAGCATTCGTCCCCCCTTTCTCCCTTTATTTTTTTCCTAGAATATTTTCTTTCAACTCGAGAAGACTCTATGGCTTTCGACTATGTCTTTTCTTCTACTTTGTACCTAGCCTCAAACTAGTTTCTAGACTACACTTATGATAAGTATCCAGATGATAAATACCTCTGGAGGCACGGCTTTCACTTCTACAGATACTGTAATGGTAAATTTTCTCCTGGGTTCAAAGTGCATCACCCACAATACTGTGCGAGGCAATTTAGAGCAACCCAAGAAATTCCTATACCTATGTGTATTCTATCGACTTTCCTTTTGGCTTCCTGAAACGCTGTCATCCTCGCGTAGCCTTTGAGTGCTAGAAAGCCATTGATGAGGAGACGAATCTGAGTTCTTTTTTTTTTTTCCAATTTTTTGACTTTGGGTCCCCAGAAAGCCAATTAAATTGAAACCTAGCATAAAGAAGCAGAATAAAAGGAAACAAGACTGACTTGGATAAGTCCCCATCTAAGAATCTTTTTATTTAGTTTTTTTTTTTTTGTCAGATTTTCAGAGTTTGTTTGAGAGAGCTCAAAATGAGCCATTGATTGATGTTCGTTGTCAGAAACATTCATGTTCCAACCATGCGGCAAATGACGCGGGTCCTCTCTGGAAGGAAGTGTCAAAACTAAGACAAAAAGAAAAATAAAAAGAGAACGTGTCTTAAACAACTGATCAAATACGACATAATTGTCCCTTCAGTGTGGCACAAGCTGAAGTTATCTTTTGCGTTAAAGTACTGGAGCTGGACAAATGTTGACTTGCGGATCACGGATTCTCACACATCACCAATATTGACAGCAAACGTTGCTAGCAGCCTCACTTGCATTATTGTTTTGAAATGAACCCCTAAGAAATTTGGTCAAATTCAGCTCGAAAGCCTAAAAAGCAGGGAGTGAAAACAACTTGTTAATTATAATGGGAAAAAGGGAAATTGCCTAGGTGGGAAATAGCTTTCGAAAGTTAGTACTTACTCCTAAGGGCTAGGATTTGAAGGAGATTGGACTTTGCTTGAGGAAGTATCCTTGCATTATTTTAAGACAGACCGTTGATTAACAAGAAAGCAAAATCCGGACAACAAATTTAAACTTTTAAGTTACAGTTCGACTCGGTTGTATTTCACGCACTGCAGATGAGAGAGAGAGAGAGAATTAAAATAAAAAACAGGTGGCTTTTTTTGGTTAATTCTTTCTCTGGAGAGCTTCAAGTTTAGGAAAAAAAATTATCTTGAACACATATATATGTATGAAATGTTAAGTAGAGTCTAGACTTGATGTGAGAACATCAAATTTGATGGAACAACTATGAAGCTCAAATCATGTTTCTTCGATTGATCTAGCTCAATCTTGCTTTTGCTTAAAGCCAATTTCAGTAGTTCCATTTGTTCAAAGTTGAAGATATCAAAAGTTGTCGATTCAATTGACTAATAGGATACCTATCGACTACCAAGATATCAATTTACATGTTTGGTGTCGACTACAAGGCTCATAATCGACTAACTAGCAATTAGATGCTATTTTGATCAATTTCCATCGCTGTCAATTGATCTTCCAATGTGGCTATTTGGCTTCCAAGGCTAGTGTACAAATTTATATTGTCTAATATTAGTTCCATGTATTTGGTCTTAGTTAAATGCATTTATATCTATTTCTTTATGAGTATTTATGATGATATTTTTTTTTTGTCGGTCCTACTCTAATCCTACTCTAACACTCACTTTCAGACTTTTGTCTCGCCTCCTTGCAGGGCATAGGAGTCGAAACCCACTTCTGAAATGAAATCGTCCCCACCCCAATCCTCCTGAGAATGTGAGGATTTGAACCCTTCACCTCCCCCTTCCAAGTTGGAAGGGTGGTCACTAGAGCGAACCCCCAGTGGTTATTTATGATGATGTTAGTTTCGAGTCCTAATTACATGAATACTCCAAGAGTCATTTCAGTTTATAAAATTTCAAGAGTCATTCTTTTGTTTAACGAAATCTCATTTATACGTAAATGGATTTGAATATAGGTAAAATTTTCTTCAACCAAGTGAATTTCTTTTTTCAGTCCTTGATCCAAAATTATTTAATGGTGAACCGGCATTTCTTTTTCCTTAACTGGTGAGTTTCCTTTAAGCCTTAATGATAAATTTCTCCAATCTTGAAACCGCTTGTAATTAGCGGGTGGTGCTACGTTAAGCCTTAGTGATAAGTTTCATTTCAATTGATATTTATCCTTTACTCGTGACGTGATTTTTATAGTTGGGTGGTGATCATTATTTATCAAAAGTCCTATTGTCACTCAAAGGACAATCCCCATCACGCGTCAAGACTGGATTCTGTGTGTTGTGATTAGTTTGGTTCACGTTCCCATCGACAGTTCCAATGATGCCAATTGAAAACCGAGCATTTTCAGGTGGTGGCATGGCATTCCACGTATGTGCCGAGCTGTAATGGGGTACTTCGATGCCGTGATATGATGTGGGTCAGGAATTATTTTGCTGAAATCCCTCACGTTTCTCATTATTGGCTTTCATTGGAGTAGAATTCCCTCATGTCATGTTGCTCATCACTATTCCCTGTTTGGCGAAAAAAGCCTTCCTCATCTTGGGAAAGGGTTCTTGGAAATTGTCTATACACGTTCTTCTCTTTTGGAGATCCCTCCTTTCTTGACCTCCATGTCCAAAATCAAGTTTGTCCATTATTTTTTTCTGCTCCACTGCTTGGAGATTCCCCGGTCCCAAAAGGCCAACGTCAACGGGAAAGGTCTGGAGTATTTGTTCTTTTTTCGTTCTGCAATACAATGATCGGGGAAAAATCCCCCGCATTTCATTTTTGTGCCCAAATGGCGGGAATTTTCTTCTCATTTTTTTTGGCAAACATTTTTCTTTTCATTGTTTCAAAAACATTTATTTTAAGATTTTCATACTAAATAACTAGTTATCTATATTATTAATTAATCAAAGCCAATGATCATCAATCTTAAACTTTTGCAGACAAATCTATAAACAATCAATGCAAGTATTTAAAATACACCATAACCGTGCATAACAATATATGGACAAAATCACGGTTTATTATGAAGATTATAGGTATAACATTAATAATATCTTACCTTTTTAATTTGATCATTAGAATGCAATAATTTCAATTATAAAACAAAATTTTCTTTTGCCTTCAATTAGACTACCTAATATATATTTGATTTATTATTATATACCACGTGTGGTATTAATTGACAAAATTGAAATAATCATCCAAGTACTATTGCAACCTATAATAGCATTTCCATGTTTCTTTATGGTTAATTAAAAAGCAATATTAGTTTAATTACGAGAACAAAGTTTATTAATTTATTAGAAAGATGTATATGTAAGAAATGGAAACATCACAGCAGACGTATAACCCGGTGTAAAGAAATGTTTGAAGATCATAATCGACTTGCAAATCTAGTGAAGAGAATTTTATCGGATGAATAAATGAAGTTTATGCATTTGATTGCTTTTGTTTTTAAATAACCTCAAAACTTGTCTGTCTGACCTGTGATTGTTAAAAATGCACTAGTATTTCTGATTATACAAATTAATAGTTATTCCAACTTTACTTATATATCTTAGTGATTGGTTTAACCGTTACTACTAATTACACTTGTAATATATCCAATCACTCTACAAAATATTTACATTTCACTAATGATGCCGCAGGTGTAGTATTTGTTGACAAAGTAAAAAAATAAAATATTGAATTATTCTTTGCAATCTATGTGTTAGCATCAAATGTCTGTCCGGGATGACAATGACAATTCATACCACTTACATGACCTACATATTTAAAATGCGATACTATATTATGTACTGTTCAAACAAAATTTCCATCGCCAGATTTCCAAAGCTGACAAGAAGGAATCAATATTGTCAACTTAAATTGTAGTCATTGTCGACGATTGTCCCCTTAGGCATACTCAAAGGTGACGAATTTTTCTTTTTGTCACCTTAGGATTAACAAAAGGCAGCAAACTCTTAGGTTTATCGCTTTAGGATCGAACAATGGCGACGAGTACTAGGTTTGTTGCCTTAAGGTTGGCCAAATCCCAAGTTGGTCACCGTTGTCATACCCAAAGACATGAAAAAGAAATGATTTTGTTGCTCTTCAATGTACTGTAAGGCTAAGAAATTTTATATTTGTGGTGAAGGTTTGAAATTTCCCTCCTCAACGGAAAACGCAAGGTCAAAACCATTTGTAAGTTTTATGTCCAACCTAAGGCAACAAAACCTTGATGGTCACTTTAGCTCTAACGTAAGGGGGCAACAAATTCATATTTATTCTGTAGGTTCAAAATTGTTGGACCTTTGATAGAATAATGGCGATAGAGTATAAATTTTTATCGTTTAAGTTTAACTTTAGGCGAGAAACTCTGATTTTGCAGCCTTAGGTATGATTCTAGGTGAAAAGCTTACCTGGGGCGAAAAACTTATGATTTGTCGCTAATTGTCACCTTTGAGTAACCTAAGGTGACAAGAGCTTAATTTTTATCGTTTAGGGTGTTTTGCTCGTAGTAATAGCTTTTACGTGATCCTTTAGGTAATAAATAGATATCCATGCAATAAAAGGGATGAGCATGGGTAGGGGACAAGATTACAAACTACGTTCCTTGTTCCAGCTCCAAAAGCTTTCTGTGCCGCCATGGCCCTTCCCTCCGTGGAGGGCAGGGAAGTCTCCCGCTTGTTGCCATGCGGGGCACTGCCCTGCAAAGGGACATAAAGGACTTTATAAAAAAATTTAATTAATATATTAAATAAGTCAGCAGATGGCTAGATTTTTTTCGAATGTTCTTGAGAATATATATGATATTTGTACTTCTAGATTGATAAAAGGAAATACATGCAAAAAAAGTTATATAATTACTATTTCATTTTACGACAATGAATGAATTAAGAATGAAAAATCATCCATAAAGTCCTAAACTTACCGTGTAACTATCAATTTAGTACTAAATTTTTCACTTTAACCAATTTGGTCGTAAATATTTTAACAATTCATCAATATAGTCTTTCTAACCAAAATTCGAAAATAGCTAACGTGGCCACTAGCCATCCTATGAAGTCCACTTTGACAGTGGCTAGATTTGGCTAGTGAGGGTCATTAACCATTTCCAAGGCCCCACCTACCCCTGCTAGATTTCTTGGCAGATGAACTGAAAAAAAAAAAATCAAAAGTTCTTAAAAGTTAAAAAAAAAAATTGTAAAAATCATTATGTTAGTACCAATCATGTCACGTAGGACAATCGGCAACCACATTAGCAATTTCCAACCAATTTTGGCTAAAAGAACTATATCGGCATATTGTCAAAAGGTCTATGATTAAATTGACCAAATTGAAATATTGGGATTGGATTGAGTTCCGTATAATAGGTTTAAATTTTTTTGAATAATTATCCCGAATTAAGAATACTAATTGGAGAAAAAAATAAGAACACCAGGAGTATAATAGCTATTGAGATTCATTACATTAGCTTATTAAATTACCTTGTATTACAGTATTACTTCACATATTTCATCCACTGCGAGAAACCGTAATGATCGATCAATCCATGTGGACCTCTAAGTCTAGACAAAAATTTTCTCGATATGGTGAAATCCAAGGGGGTTACCTAATTAATTCATGATGAAATGGACTGAAGTGTGGAGAATGGAACTTGAAATCTTTTTACCCTTGTAAGGATGAATAGCAAGATTTCTATATCTGATCATGGAGAGATTTTTAAGAGAGACCTCAAGCCTTGACTTTTACCGGGATCAATATTATCAATCAAAAGAGAAAATTGGACCACAAGTCCAAAAATCTTATATATTGAATGCAATGGAGTCTAAAAACCTTTTAGCTGATTCAATTAAAGCATAAACTTTTACTAAATGTGCGAGCTAGTCCAGAATTTTGTAAATTGTTTGATCAAGTCCTAAAAATTCATTAAAAAAAGAATGCGACTAAAGTAATTTAGTACTTGATTATATTCTCACAAATAAATTTTAGAACTTTTGTTGCATTTTTGTAACACCCTCGATTCCAACCCCGTAAGGATCGGCCATAAAGGTCCTGAATGGATCGACCATGAGCCGTTGGCCATGGGATCGATCGGTTCGATCGGTAAGGAATTAAGGATCGGTCATGGTTCGACTGACCAACCGATCGGCCATGAACTGGTCGAGGTGTCGACCGTGAATTTTCTACTGACCATACCGATGGATAGGATCACCAGCTCATAAGATGACTTTTTAATCACAAGAATTGATCACAGGATGATTTTGGATTGGCGGATGGTCATGGGTCGATCTGATCGGTCATAGTGCTCGGCTGTGGGTGATTCCGCCCGGCTATGCGCCGATGCACGAATGATCCAACTTGATTAAATGCGATCATTTTTCGACCAAAAATGCATCATTCCCTATTTAATTCTTAGTGATTGAAAATGAATCTTGAATTGGTGATGTCCGATCGTGGATCGGTAATGCATTGACCATAAACCATACGGATGGATTGGGTGCCGATCGGAATGAGCCTCGGGATAGACCCGGCTATTCCATCACTAATTTTAAGGTCCATGAGTGCCTTGGCCTAGTGCTAAGTCATGGATAGCCTTAGGATTGGCCATGACCGACCAAAGGACTAAAGACTGCCCTTTAGGCCGACCTACCGTCCAAAGGAACGGTTTGGCCGAGCGTGGGGTATGATGGCCGACTCTTGGGTGTACGTGATTCAGTTTTTTCAAGGTATACCTAATAATGTCTTTTCCGGCCCCGGAACCAATTTAGATGACGGAATTCTCTAGACCACCTTCTTGATGAAGAAAATGACAAGACAAAATAAAATAAAAATATAGAATACCCTCATTAATGAAGGGGGGGTGGTGTATCCTTTGACTTTTCAAAAAATAATGATGAAGTTGTAGATATCCTTGATGGGCAAGAAAGGGGCGGCGTATACATAGACCAATTGAAGAGCGAAACCCAAGCCTCTCATTAATGACCTAAGAACCTAGGCGCCGAGTTGGCAATCTTGATAGCCTTATCCTCAAATTTCATTAAATACTCATTAAATGTGGGGTACAAGTGGCCCAATGAAATGGCGAAAAGCGAGCCCTTATCGATGATACCTATAAGCTAGAATGCCAACCAAGATCTTTTAGCTATGCTACCTCATTTTTTTAGGTGCAATTACTGGACAAGTAGGCTCACCAATTAAGGACTTTAGGCGAGACATTTGGAAAAATTAGAGTGGACCATTTGACTTGGTAATTATGGCGCCGAGTAGTATAAATAGGAGGATCCTTCCCCATTTCCACCATTGCTATCCACTTTCTCCTCCTTCCTCCTCTTGAATGCCCACCTTCCTCCTCCATTTCCTTTCCCTCGGCCTTGCATCACTAACCCTTCAAGCTATTCAAGTTAGTTCTTGAGGTTTGTCAAGGTAAGTAAGATTCCTCATTTTCTTCTAAGGAAGTAGATCCCATTATTGAGATTAGTTAAGTGCTCACTTGTCAAGCCGTGGGTAGTGTGCAATGTCTTTTATTTAATCTTGCTTGCTATGGGACATGGCCGTGTGCTCGAGTCATTTATGTCTAGAATGAAATCAAGGTTCGTTCGGATTGATTTCATCGCAAGGCAAAGTCGCCCAAGCTATAAAGCCTTGGTTTTGGCATAAATAAGATGCTGGGTTCAAGTCTCGCTTGGTGTGGGAATCACCAAAGACCGCAAGGTCCTAAATCAACATTGAGGCGTGTCGATCTTATGCTTTTATCGGTATGGGGATCGCCCAAATCCACGAGATCTTGGTAAGGCACCAAGCATGCCAATTTCCATAGTCCAAATGGGCGCATGGATTTTGTGCTTGGCATTGAATGAAACCGTGAGCTGAGGGTCATTCTCGATACATGTATATTCACATCGAGATGAAGCCGAGGTCCGTCAAGCTTGGGATCATCACTAAAGCGAGGTTTACCCAAGCCTCGAGGTCTTGGATTGGTATCGAGGTGTATCATTTCCGAGGCTTGTCTAGTACGGGGATCGTCGCTAAGTGATTGATTCAAGTTACGAACTAAAGATCGTTCTCGACATATTTGCTAGTAGAGTATAAGAAACTCATGACACACACGAATGAATGAGCACACCTTCAGGCCACGCATGTGTTGACTAAGAGAGAAGATAAAAACCGACTTGTATGATGCATTCATGCGTGCACTTAAAGAGGAAAAAATGCCCGTTGCCACACAGTGTTGGTGGCAATGCCTCGTTCATTAAATGGGATGCCTCGGTTGAGCAGGGATACCCTGATTGAGCTAGGATGCCTAGGTCTTGAACTCAGAAGTCTCGGGAAGCTAGCCCCAAAAAGCCTCGATCAAGCCGAGAAGCCCTAGTCGAGCCAGGAAGCCCAGCAAGAAGCTGGAAGCCCCAGTCAAGCCAAGAGGGCCTAGTTGAGCCAAGACGACGCTAAATGAATTTGCATGAGTGCCAGTATATGTATAAGTATGATATGTCAATATATTTATTAATAAGCCAAAGGTAAGTATACATTGAAGCATGTTGCGATGTACATTTGCATGTAGTCAAGGGTAGCAAAAAGTTTGACATCAATCTGCCATCAACATTGTTTCCAAGTGCTTTACTTGCTAAGCTTTGATGATAAGATGTTTTCCTAGTAGAAAACTAGGAATTTTACTTATTGAGTTTTCCCAAAACTCACTCTCTTATCTTTCAGTTTTGTAGGTATGGAAGTCTCATGTCAGTGTTGAGAGTTGTAGTCACGCTAGAGGAGATAGGAATTCCCTTGGCCTCTATGGAAAACTTGTAGTGTGATACAAAAAAAAAAGATGGCCGATAGAGAAAGGGCTTGTAAAAGTCTTATTATAATATAAATCGGTGTGTTATGTATGATATATATCCCAATCTTCCAGCTGTTATTTGTCTTGGGAGTTATTTATTCACGTTTTCGCATGTGCATGAAAACAATATAAAAGGAATCGGGAAGGCAACAAGCCTGGGACATCGTGAAAATAACCCTTATCACTCATTACTCTGGAAATGGAGTTAGGGCCATAACAATTTTTGTCTCAATCAAAAGTTTAAACATTAAAGTAAGGAGCCAAAGAAGCATGTTAATGGCTCATTTCAACGCCAAATATATAATGTTTTACATCATCATTAACACAAAGCATAAAACTTGCATTGGCAGTGTATTATTAAAGTCCCAAAAAAGCCCTAAAAACCAATCATAATTCTCTCTATGTGTGTGTGGGGGCGTGCCACCCAGATTCAAGCCATGGCAGGACAGATCTGGCTCCACCACCGCTAACAAAGTCAAATTTGTCTCTGCCACCGCGGGCAGAACCAGACGCAACTCGAAAGACGATATTGAACCCAAATCTCAACATTTCATCAAACGAGATAGAGCCAACTAGCTTTGTCGCGAGAAAGAGAGAGATGAGGGGAGAAGGAGAAAGTACAAGATAGATCGAGTGGAGGGAGACATGGGTAGTGCAATGACATTGAGTGGACAATAAGAGAGGGCAGAGACGTGAGTTTGGATGAGCAACGGGCTATTCGAAATGCATATTAAGTCTTTTTTGGTTAGTTTTTACATGCGGATGATTAAAAACATCATCATTCTGGCCATATATCAGTATCGACGAAATCTCAACATAAAAGAAAAAAAAAAGAGCAATTTCGAGAGGGAAACCAAACATTTCCTAATTTTCTACTGCTGTCTATTCTCTCTCTTACGCATAGGTGGGGTCGAATGGCAATTGCGGCGATTGAATTAGTTTGGCATGTAACACATTACCTCCAAGGCTCCAACGCCGCACCCCTTCCATACACGCTTTCTTCTCTCCCCCTCCCTCCCTCCCGTCACTTTCAAGCCCCCGCAACCCCAGTCTCTTGCAACGTCACACATGATTGCCTACGTGTCACATCCAACCCAGCCTTAATTATTGTACTGTCTCTCCCCATTCATTTGCCACATTCCAAATTTTTATTTTTCTTTTTCCAAATTTAATTTTTAATTCCACTAATCATTCACCAACCTTTCTTCCCTATCACTGTACATCGCTGCCTTTCAGCTTCAGCCGACATATAAAAAACAGAAAAAACTGTAACTCTCTCTCACTCTCTCCTTCCTCCATTATTGAATAGGAAAAGGCAGAGAAAAAGCTGCAAATCTTCGGTAACATTTTCCCGGGAAAATTCTCTGCTTTTTCGCTGTTGACGCATCGCCTTGAAGGGAAAAATTCGGGTCGTCCGATGGGATTTGCTTTAATTGAAAGATGATTTCTCCAATCAACATCCACACCTCCGTGTCCAATGATGCTTGTGCTTGTAGAACACCATTTCCATGTTCACAAGTTATTCGACGAATCTTCTGATGTGGAGACCCTTTTTCCCAAATTTAATTACTTTGACAAGGACATAAAGTTAACTATTATTTTTTCTTTTGCACATACGTCATTTATTCGTTCTAATTTACTATTTTTATATAAATCCGCGTCAACTTTACTTATGCTAAATATTCCTTCTAGATAGGGATGTATGCTACGAATTAAAGATAAGGATGTCGTAAATGTCTTTATTTTCATACGATACTCATTTGAATTTGATAATTTTTTAAATGATCACTTTTGTTTTTCTGGTCAGTAAATGATCACTTGAGTAACATGTTTTTTAAAACTGGTGGACTAAAGTGTCATTACTTTTAGTCAATCATTTGATTGCTATAAGTCTTAATAGACGTTCACTGTAAGTGTCATGGCAAATTGGATTTCTGAATATTTTTTAAAAAGTTATGTCATTCAAGTAATTAATTGAAAAGTTATGATACTCAAATGAATATAGCACAAAAATTCTAATATTCAAGTGAACGCCGTACAAAAATCATGAAATTTGTAATATTCCTTTCCTCGATGCATTGCAATGCTTGTGCTATTTGACATGCTGAAAAATTACCCAAAATTATCCAAATGATCAGATTATCTTTTTCTTTCTTTTCCAATTTCCTTTTTTGTTTTACAGGTAATATGAACGCAAACTAACAAGCTCTTTTCGCTTTTTGTGGGTTAGTACTATCCAGCTGCATCATTACTTAGTACTGTCCAGCTGCATCATTACATTCTTTCTGGAGCCTTTACCACTATCAGAATTAACTTTGTTGACAAAAGCGGAAACACGATCAAATTGAAGTGATGAAGATCTTTAAGACGCGCGTATTAAAGATTGGTAACCTGCAAGTCTAAAATTTAATGCATTCCGTGTCACGCTGAGTTGGTAAGGGTCTTCTGGATAACATCAAGTGCAACGCGTAATTAAGATAGACATTCCGAGAACATGCGTCCGTGTCTTCACCATCATTCTCGCCACTTATATTTTGAACCGGCGATAATGCATTATTGTCGTTATATTCTTAGGGGTTTCCAAAATTGGCGTTCTATGCACTCCTCTCCTCACATGCCATATCAATCTCAAATACATAGGCTCACTTTTTTTCAACAAAATCAGGCAGTCGAAATTTATCATGCACCTAATAATCTTCACTAAGTCTGATAGGCCGATAGTCCCTCACTCCAGAACAGATTTCAAGAGCTACCCCAAGTTCTATTCTCTAATTTTTATTTGTAATTCATGGGTTAGTCCATGAATTCAAAGAGGGTGTAGAAATGAACGAGCGATCGCTCCGATTGAAGAGTGGAAAACGTTTATGATTCCACATACCTCAATTATATGAGAAAATGATCCCAAAAATCTTAAAATTATTACATTTTTGTTAATACAGTCTTGAACATTTCAAATATGCCAATTAAGGCATGAACCTTTTGTCATTTTGCCAAATGAGTTCATTAGGCCAATTTTAGTCAGAAATCATTATGTTGATATTAGTTGTCCTATGTAGTATAGCTGGACCCGAAGTGAACAATTTTTAATAGTATTTGAATATTTTATGTTTTATTAAGGGTTGGTAGGGGTCGTTGACACTGCCCAAGACCTAGCCTTGCGGCCCTCACTCATAGCTAGGCGAGGGTTGCGACCTTAGCCTAGTGGTTGGCAAAGGCTCACTAACCTTACATGCGGCATTGCTTAGATTTGGGCAAAAGCTTGTGGCCCTTGCCAATCGTGTGTGAGGGCAGCGAGCCCTCACCAACAACTAGGCAAGGGATGTAGCATTCGCCCGTGACCGACAATATTTCATAGGCTCGTGCCTAGTGGCCTGGGGGCTTGCCGAGCCTTGTCCCCTTAAAAAAAGGTGAAGAAGGAAAAAGAAAATAAAAATATTAAAATATTATTAAAAATTATTCACATTAGCACTTACTGTCTTGTGCTAGCCATGCCACGTTAGATAACTAATGTTCATGTTAACAATTTTTTGTCAAAATTAACCGAGTGGACTCAATTGGCAAAATATGAAAAGTTTAGAAATCAATTGACACAATTGAAATACTTAGGGATGATTGTAACAAATTTAGGACGTTTTAGACAATTTTTCTTAATTGTAATTCGTATTCAAAACTCTTTTCCATGAATGCTTAGAAGAACCAATTTAACTGACGAATATAATCAGGTTCTAAACCAAAAGGACTCCCTTTGTCTTTTCAATATAAAGATAAAATTTGAAAACAAAATGGACGACTAGCCACAGTTCTATTCCAAGAAAAATGGAGAGAGACTGACGAAGATTATTGCGATCTAATGATTACAAATTAGATACCTTAACATAAAAAATTAAGTGTCAAATTGAAACAGAAAAGTTACCCTTGGATGCTTGCCTTCAATTATTAAGAAACACAAAACAAAAGAAAAAAAAAAAGAGCTAGAAAGGTCGACTGAAGAGAGAGAGAGAGAGAGAGAGAGAGAGAGAGAGAGAGAACTTATAAGATGTGATATATTTGTATCTAACCATATCCATTAATTATTGTTCGATGCATGACTCTCTATGCCTCTAAAAAAACTTAAGCCATTGTTTAGGAGTAAATTAAAAGAAGGAAAAATTTTACTTACATCTCTGAATTTACGCACTTCTTTCTGATTAAGGAAAAAAAAAAGTTCTGAACTTTCAATTTTCTAATCAAAATTTTAAACTTGCATAAAATCTCTATTGAACCATGTCAAAGTGTGATGTGGAGAAAGATTTTTCCTCCCTAGACAAACGATCATGCAAAATAACCGCAATTCTGGCCTCCGTAGACAAGCCACACCATGGAAAATCATTTTTCCATGTTCATCCCGTAACATGGTCTGACCGTCGCATGGGCTCAAATTAACTGGAATCGAAGCTGGAGCAACTTGATTAAAAAATTATGCAAAGTGTAAGGATTTGTTTAGAAAAGTCAAAAGATTTTATCAGGAAACGTGCGTAAGTTCAAAGACGAGAGTAGAATTTTTTCGTTAATAAACTAATTGCTCTAGCCATCATTAATTATTATCTAATGCGAGATTATTTCTATACACGTAAATAGTTATTTTATTCGCGATAATTTCATTGAAGATAGAGATTCTTTAATATGAAGGGTCTAAGTTACATCTTAATTATACTATCTTTAAATAGTTGGCGTATTAGCAATCAAGGATCTAGATGAAATCACATCACCCGAGTGCCCTTATATTTTATAAGAATCATGCACTCTCTCTATTCTTCCCTCCATTGCTTGTCGTCGGAACCTTGGGCGAAGTCGCCGGAACTGATTGATGAGACTACAAACACCTCTATAGTTACCTTGCTCCACCTCTTCTCTTGTAGGTGCGTGAAACCTGAGATTAGTGAAACAGAGGTTGCAACCTTTTGATGACTTCCCTGCAAGAGGCCGAGACCTGCATATTGGCTTGTGCGGGGAGAGAGAGAGAGAGAGTTGGTGGTGGGTCCGCGCCAATAAAGGCTTGTGGTGACAGTAGCCAATGGCTGTGGTGAGCTTCAAGAAGGTTTTGGTTGGGAAGAAGAAAGAGAGTAAAAGAAAAGGGAGACAGCACTTGAAAATTAAAGGCACAATAACAGTGTAAATACTAAAACTTGTAAATTTCATGCACTTGAATCTTAAAACTTATTTTGTTCATCTAGTCTTCAAACTTGCACTTAGTCCTCCCTCAATTTAAAATGGATGGAGTAAATGGAAGAAGTCAAGTAATTTGAAATTGCAAGTTTAGAGTTAAATTCACGACATGAAAGATTCATAATTCAACTACTCGAAAATTACGAGTTTTAGGACTTGCACTAAAATCATCTCAAATTTAGTATTTCTTCCCCTAAAACTTTTCATGAACCCAATTGTTTTTATTGATTCATAGATAATTAAAATATTGTCTTTCTAGGAGACCGTTACTTTATAAAAGATATGTTAAACTATATGGGTTGATTAAACGGATTATGTTGATGATGCAAGCGTTCATCTTATCTTGCATAAAACATTAGATAGAAATTTCCTTCAAAAGTGAGATTCGCTCTCCAATGAGGCATGGGACTCATCTCCGCTTGGATTGTCACATTTGCCTTGAAGTCTAAAAGCGAATAGCCTACTTTTGTTAAAAAGTAATAGAGGTGTCCACACAAGGTTTCGGGCTAAAAACATGACGAAAGTTTTTAAAAACCAACACATGCGAATGTAACGCCAAAAAAAACCAATGTCAATTACAAGCTTATTTGAACGGAATTGAAAGGCTGTCAATACATAGACACCCAGCTTGAGACTCCCCCCCACCTTCTCTCTCGGGATAATTACCTTGTATTTGGTGATGAGTAACGCTATTTATGACATTACCCATAATTTGAATCTACTTAATGTTTTGAAATTGATTTGTTTCCAGATGTAATTAAGTTAGGGGTCTATGAAGAAGAAGTGGGAGGAGGAGGAAATCTTATGACAGTGATATAAATTAAACCAGCTTTGTTAGTTAACTGAAAGCACAACAAAGAAACAACATAAACACTCAAAAAACATTCTTGTCAACTTGCTGGGAGATCTTAGGATATAATCCTCGACACAATCCATCTTTTTGTACATCTCTCCCACAATTATTTAAGTATGTTGTCTTTGCATCGCATGCTATACTCAAGCTTTTAATATACCAAGTGGCCTTTTACAACATTTGATTAAGCGGACTCCACGTAAGTGGGTCCAATTGCAGTCTTATGCTCTCTTGGGGATGCAATGGGCACACTCTGGATAAATGGAAGTACTTGAAAATTTGAGATGATTTAGGGTTCTATCGTGTGTATAGGCACAACCACATAATAAACCCCAGCCAATTGTGCAGTCATTAAAGCATAATTTCTCACAAACGAGTGATGCTAACTTGGTCAGATGACCTACACTTTTGACCTGCATAAAATGGTGCTTACATACATCAACACCTATATGAATGAACCCTCTTTGCGTATGTTTTAATTGTTAGGGAACGGATGTATATTGATTTAATGTGGGACGTGGGTTTTTATTTTCCACAACAGCGAGTGCAGTGCAATCTCATGTTTGTGCCACCCACTCAGACTTCAACTCACATATTACTCGATCTATGAGATTAGCAGGGTCTCGATTTTATTCTCTCCAATTCACTTACCTAAGATGATTACCTGCCGAAAATTGATTTTACATCGACAATGCGGAGATTGTGTAAATCTCATTGCAATAATCAATAGTCAAAATTGATTTAGTTGTGGCACTACTTTTAATCAAGTTCAGGAGGTGGATCAAGTCAAATATATATAAAGAGGCTCCTCAAAATAGGATCAAATTAATGGGAGTTCTCAATGAATGTTTCACTTTTTAAAGTGCCATTATCTATAACACGAGAATCAATATATGGATAGTTGAAACGTCTTTCAATGATTGCTTAGCAATTGCTCTGATAGCATTCATGTATTAAATTAAGTTGTTCACAATTCCATTTAAACTAGAATTGGGTGCAGTTATAATTTGAAAGAGTTATAATTTGAAAGATTAAGTTCAATTATTATTAAACATATCAAGAGCCATCAATACATCAGAGCCCATAACTCATGGAAGTGATCAAATAACAAAAACGACGTCACAGACAGACAGACAGATAGAGAGAGAGAGAGAGAGAGAGAGAGAGAGAGAAGAATATCAAGCCGTCACTCATTCTCTAACATCATCCACAGCAGCTAATAACGGCAATAAATAAATAAATAAATAAATAAATAAATAATAGAAAAGAAAAAAAAATGCAACGCTTACCCTTTCAAAACCATCAATCATTATGAAGAAAATTCGCTTTCATGGGATTGGGCTGCACGTAATCATTTCATTTCATCCTTTTTTCTAGATTATTATCACATTCGTCACCTTCCGATTACGTGTAGCCTTGCTCATATGCCATAGCTGGTCTTCCGGCGCGTTAAACTCCCGTGGATGATGGGTTACTTTTTCCATCGCTATCTTGCAGATGAATTTAGTTCTCATCATCACATTTTCATGGTGATAACCGATAATTATCACCAAATAAATGGCTCTCTCTCTCTCTCTCTGAATTTTGATCTATTTGTAGTGTAGTGTCAACTTGATCAAGAACTATCCAGGACTCAAACTCAAGCCAAACGAAAGAAAATGAAAGAATCTTGAATCATACATGCACGCACCGTATGCCGCTTCTGTTATTAGGTAATTATTTTCAACTTATATATTGTGATCATTTAGTTTATACGTGTGACCCAGAAAAGAAAAAACAAAAGGACCACTGCAACTTTTATTCGGCCCCTTTAGCACTATCAGATTCATAACATCCATTCGTGCAGAATATACTAATTAATCATCAGCTACAGCATATACTATTTCCTTATATCCATGTCATTACCAGAAATAAAGGCAGAATCAAAAAGAAGAAAATATGCTATTCTAGCAACTGCGACGATAGCTACATGTTTCCAAGTTCCATAATGCACACCTGTCTACAAACGATATGAAAAGGATACGACGTCCGCAGGGGCCACCAACCTAGCTAATATAGCTCCATGTCGATCCTCCTTGAAAATCATTTAGAGCAAAGTTATATCGTGTGGTTGTTTCTGTCACGCTCATACACACCGAACTGAGCTCCAATTATTTCCCCGACTATGTATTGTTCTGATTATAGAGACCCCAGTCGGGTCATCATCCTTAGTATATGTGTCCTAATTATTATCATGAGATGATACATAGGTGTGACAACCATGCTTTTGTCCATACTTTCATTATTATTGCCTCCTAGACAGTACTCACCACCAATGAAAATGAACACCCTAGAGAGAGAGAGAGAGAGAGAGAGAGAGAGAGAGAGAGAGAGAGAGAGAGAGAAGATCATGAGGTGGACCCGGAGATGGGTGATCGAAGAGGATGGTTGCGCCTTAACATCAGACTGATTCGATTATCTTTGTGTGATTGAAAAATCGAGCTGACGTGAGGTTATTCTAATTCCATCGTATTATAATCACTTTTATTTTTACAGCGTATAAGATGATTTGTTTCCGTTAATGGTCGTTCCTGTTGCAGCTCAGATCAAATGGTTCACGAGCCTCAGGACCATATTCCTTTGGACAAACGTATTGTCGACGAGAAGATGGGACCCCCCATAAGAATGGCCAGACTAATTGATTATCAAATACACGCTTGTGATGTAACTTTAATCATGGACTTACTTAGAAACTAATAACCAATTTTTCTAATTCTGATTTGACCTAATAAAAACACCAAGCTTCATATACGTCCGACAATGTAAACGGGTTAGCAGATTTTCCACCAATATAGAATAAGCAGCCACTTCAATCCCTTACAAGATTCAAGTGTTAGGTAACTTTTTCCTATTGCTTTTCTTGTTTTTATGTTTGTAGCTGGGGACGCTATCCAAAAGATTGATTATATCTCGCTTGATAGAGATAAAAATGGAAAATAAAAATAGTACTGAGGACCACAAAGGTTTGACATATATAATCCAATAGGTGCTATTGGATTTTTCCTTGTTTAGGCATGTGATTCTTTGAGACAATATGTTAGGAAGAGGCACATCATGGGCTAGAGTACTTCTAGTGTTTTGGTGGGTCTTGGACGTGTTTAAACATAGCAATAACCATTCATGTCCACGCTCTTTAATTTGTACATTGATCTTCTTGCATGAATATAAGTTAACAGCAAAAAGAATGGATGTTGAAAAGAAGAAGCTGATCCAAAACTTGAACTTATCTAAAGTATGAATGGAGAAATTAATCACATACATTATTGCAAACTTGTTTGCTGATCAGAGGAGGCGAAAGAAAGAATAGCAAAATCATGCAAGATATTTTGGAATTTTGCATGCTGCCTTTGAATTATCGTCCACAGAAAAATCCATGTTATTTTAAGGCGCTTGACAAATATTGAGATCATAATCTTTTTGGGATAATATAACCGATAATTCACTACGTAGATGAAAAGGAGTATTTTGGAAGGTTTCTCAATAAAAATTGGGCTTGGCTTTTGTACATAGGTTGCATCAATTGCACCACTGAACAGTGCCCTCTCTGTCTCTGTCTCTCTGTCTCTCTCTCGAGGGAGATTTCTTGTAACTTTGGTTTTTCTTGTGACTTCATGCCCTAATTAAAAATAAATAAAGAAATGCTCTCTCAATAGAATAATGCGGAAAATTTCTTATAGGCAAAGGCATGCACCGTCGACCTTGCAGTATAAAAAGGCCATCGCTTTGTGCTCTTTAGAATATTTCCAAATCCCAAGAGCCAAAAGAAGTATAAACTTCCCCCCCCTTATAGCTTCCTTATTATTTTTATTATCACCCTCTTCATCATCCACATCATCATCTGCAATCACCAAATTTATACCCACAAAAGAAAAGCGAGGATTTAGTTGGATTAATGGGGTTGAGAGACATTGGAGCAACACTGCCTCCTGGGTTTAGGTTTTACCCAAGTGATGAGGAGTTGGTGTGTCACTATCTGTACAAGAAGATCGTTAATGAGCAGAGCTTGAAGGGCACTTTGGTCGAGATTGACTTGCACACTTGTGAGCCATGGCAGCTTCCTGGTACTTCCTTCTTATGTGGTTTTTCGTATCTGTTCCTTCTTTCTTTTTTTTTCTTTCTATTATTGTTTTTTGTTTCCTTCGGTGGGATAAGCTCGAGACATGCATGCATGTGCTTGGTTTCAAGGACTCTGAAATCTTTTGCCCACATGTCTGCCTTGTTTCTTGGTTTTTTGCCCTCGAAATGCGCTGACACACAGACAACCTCACCCCAGAGAGAGAGGGAGACAGAGACAGAAATTGTTAGGTTTCTGAGGATAATTGGATTTAGACGCTGTATATTATTGGTCATTATAGTAATCGCCTGTTTTTCTTTTTTCATGATGAACTTTTTATTCTCGGATGTGAAGGAACCATTGACCTGTGTATCTCTATTTTGTTTGCCAGAAACGCACACACACTCCACCCTTATTTTATATGTAAACTCAAACAGAACAGAGAAAAGAAACATGTACGCTAGACAGTATATATATCTTGATATTCTCTCTTTTCTGCTATGGTGTACATCTCAGTATCTTACTCCTATGGCAAATTGTTTTTCTTGTTGTCATCTTTCTTTAGCATCTTCAGGCACTGTCTTTAAGAGGGCTTCTGGGGGAGAAATGCATATATACACAACGTATCTATATCGATATACTTGTATATTAATACCATAATCATGAACTCTAATCTTTTATTCGACATGAAACACTCAGAAAATTTCAAAAGTATCTGGATATATCAACGTGTAGAAGAATATTTTGTTGTTTCGTGATTTTTTCGAACTTATCATGAAATCACCGTAAGACACGATATTATATTACTATATGTCTGAACACCTGCTTGGTTTTCTTTTCTTTCCTTTTCTTTTTCTTTTCTTTCGTCTCCTTTATTCAGCCCAAGCTTCTAGTTTACAAACAGAGAAAAAGGAGCCCCAAAGGTCAACAACTTTTAGAAAAGTTGTCGAGAAAAAGTAATTCTTTCTAAAGCATCAACAGGCCGCTTGAGCTTGCGAACCAAGATTCATTTCCTGCGTAGTGTTAATTAATATCTTCCAAAACAGTTGCCACATTATTATAGGCTCTAAAAGTTCAATTTTATAGAAAGAGAGTATATTGTCTATCACTTTCACATATGGAGCATATTTTCGTCTTTAATACGGTCCTAAATTAATCTGCACTCAATAATTATATGCAAAAAGAAGACATGGGCTTACTGAGATCGACTATGATCAAAGCATGGTTACTACGAGTTTATGGAAATCCAATCTTAATATCGTGGCCAATTATATTATATGATTACATGAGGTAATAACTTTGATTATAACTGATGGAAAGGAGAGACAGTAGATAAGATCAAGTAAAAGCAATTTCTTTTCTTCTTTTTTTCCTATTTTGATTCTTGAATACATAAATTTGTACGAAAATACGGTTTCATTTTGAGAGCACCTATTTCTTTGGGGATGATGTGTTACCGTATACTTGTGATGTGGACCAACAGATGTGGCCAAGCTCAATGCCAGTGAATGGTACTTCTTCAGCTTTCGGGACCGCAAGTATGCAACCGGGTTCCGAACCAATCGTGCCACGACAACGGGATACTGGAAAGCTACGGGGAAGGATCGAACGGTGCATGATCCGGTGACACGCGAAATCGTGGGGATGAGGAAGACGTTGGTGTTCTACAAGAACCGAGCTCCGAATGGGATCAAAACAGGGTGGATTATGCATGAATTCCGCTTGGAGACTCCACACATGGCTCCTAAGGTGCAAAGGCTTTCCTTTCCTTTCTTTTTTTTCCCTACGATTGTTGGACTTTTATTATTATGCCTACTTGAAAGAAAGAAAATGTTTTACACAAGCACCGTTCATAAGATTCGATTCCTTTTTCAATTTGTCGTACATGAATCCTAAAATCAAGGGTGTTTGTTGGAAATTTCTAATGGTCATCCTTTGGCCTAATACAAAACCGTTTCCTTGATTCCATTGTTCTCATTGTGGTTCCGGTGCTTTCAAGTTACGCATGCGTGTGAGAGAGAGAACCGGGGGGGGGGGGGGGGGGGGTGGGTAGGCGTAGATAAGATTGAGGTTGACAATTCGAGAAATGAAAACATCATGTTCTCTAAATAGGAGACTAATCTTAGACATTCTCTTATTGATTCTCCACTTACGTTGTTACACGAGAGAGAGAGAGAGAGAGAGAGAGTTTTTCCCAGGAAAGTTGCAGGAAATTGCCCCTCTTGTCCATTTTTTTTGTCTCCCAAGTGGTCACATGATCATGTCTCAGAGAAGTCATTGCTTGATTCTACCTTAGGGCTAACCCTATTTGAAAATAGTGTCACTCTTCCTCTTCGGGATACCAACTTATATGTAAGTCTCGCCATCTCTCTCTCTCTCTCTCTCTCTCTCTCTCTCTCTCTCTCTCTCTCTCTCTCTCTCTCTCTCTCTCTCTCTCTCTAAACATTTGGACAGTGCGATCATCATGCATCCAGAACTAGTCGAAATGAATAAAATCTGAATACCTTTTGCTCTTAAAAAAAAAAGGTTTCTCATTCTTTGTCAAACTATGATTGTCTATATACATGCCTTTGACATAGCGAAATAATTCAATAACTCTGGTTAATATTTGTGTCAAACCTATTTCAAATAAGAATCCTCACGTGTCTTTTGATATATATTGCACACAGGAGGATTGGGTACTGTGCAGAGTGTTTCACAGAAGCAAGGCAGAGAGCAGTGACAACTTAAGCCCACCCTACATGTTTGAGGCACCATCCACCACCACCACCATCAATATTGTACCTTCTCTCAAATCTCCTCCAAATGACCCAATCCCAACCATGCCTTATTATCATCATCACTCTTATCCCCCAACAGTAACCTCATCACTATCCTCAAGCTCAACCCACCACCATGACCATCCCCACAACCACAACTCGAATTCTCTCCTTCATCTTCTTCACTGCTCAAATAACAATCAAGAAAGAAATATGCCCCTGGTCTCCAATATGATGTTGGACATCGACTCCAACGTTGTCGATGACGACGAGTACAGTCTCCTTTGGGATGCCAACCTAGAAGAGAGTAGCATCGTCGATGGGGTTTCCTCGAACCTAGGCAGAGAAAACGTGAGATTTGAGATGGATCATAGTGTGGTTTTCCTATGATTTAGGCTACAAAAGAAAAATTAAAAGAAAAGTGTACCCCCATTTCTCGCGTGTGATGTTATGGTCTTAATCATGCTTGTTTGGTTACACATTAGGATAGAGAGAGAGAGAGAGAGAGAGAGAGAGAGAGAGAGAGAGAGAGAGAGAGAGAGAAAGAGCTTGTGCTAGGTTTGGTAGGTTGGTTTGTTTTACCTTACATATAATTCACAGCATATGGAATGTTGTAAATAAATGATGTAAAGTCAAATTCTTTATGAGTGATGGACAAAATTTCCCTATGCTTTTCTTGCTAATCACGGAATTTGACGCGAGTCTTTGAACTTTACATTGGCAACGATGAAGGTCATCCCCTATAAATTTCTGTGCGCCAAACAATTACAACTTATTAATTATTTAGCCGGTGCTTTCAGCGCACATATCTTTGAATTGTTAGCAATCCATTAATATGTCATAACTTTATTAATTACTTCTCTGCGCCAAACTTTCTTTGTTTTTTAGCTGATGCAAGAGAAATGATAAGATATATATTATGGTAATATTCTATAATTTTGTTGAAGAATATCATAACTTTGGTGAAGGCCTAACACAATAATATGTCACAGAAAAGATGTTATGACGTTGTGCTTCCTCAGCACGTAAAACATAGATAATTTTTTTGTTTTTCTGGTGTACGATACTGGAAGTTGTGTATGAAATAAATCTATTCAAGAAAGTAGAAAATAAACCTAAACAAAACATGAAATTATCCATGTTTCACTATGTTGGAGCTTAACCTACTTTCATTTAAATGTTTTATTGCAAGTTTGAGATAAATAATTTTTTCTGGACCGTAAAAGTAACATGAGTTATTTATTCTGTCAAATTTCCTCAGAATCAAAAGTAAAAAAAAAAAAAACTTATGAAGTTGTGTTATAAGTTAGGTATAATTTATTAAAAAATGTTTATTATTCAAACTAAGTGAATTTATTTGTTCAATTTAATATCTTTTACTGCACTAAATCAAATTAATTAAATAAAATCATTATACTTTAACTAGCAATATTTTTATCAATAACATATATATCAAGAGAGGGGTTTCTTCATTTAATGGTATAAGCTATACTTCAAATAATGCATGAATGTTTTGCATTCTAGAAATTATAGCGACTTAATCAAGTGAGACGGATGTAAGGAAATAGGCTATATTTTATGTAACGATCTAATGGGGTTATTGTTGCGACGTCTCAGGCACATCATCGGCCCATTTCCTTTTATACTATTCTTATGAGCATCCGAAAGCATGTATGGCAACCATCTCCTAAACAACACAACAATCAAGTGGCAAGGGAAAACACTACACAAATCGTATTGCAACTATATTACATAAATATATTTGCAAGCCTTTTATTTACGGGCATTTCCTTATTTACATTAATCTTCTATCAGTTGTAGGCCATGGGATTCCTATATCCTCTAGTGTGGCCTCGGCTCCAAAGGGGTAAGACTTCCATACCTACAAATATGAGGAAAAACAATGAGGTGAGTCGAAGACTTAATAAGTAAAATCACTAACCTCAAGACAGGAGGACATCTCATGATTGAGTCAAGCCAATGAATCTCAACCTCGTTAAGGCGTTGATGGCAGATCAATAGTAAATCTATTGCATTACCTTGACTATGTGCATGTGAACAACTTGGCTTACTTGTGATGTAAGCACTAACAAAGTCATCAAAACAAGACATAGAAACATGCACATAGAATTTCATTCATTAACTTAACCAAAATCATCGGGCAATCGAAATCTACCGGGCATCCGGAATCCATCGGGCATCCCATTCTCATGAATGAGGTAACGTAACATGTCGTTTGTGGTAGAAGCATGCTCTTGGACCATCTTTCATCCCAACCCAATATTGTCCTCTTAGGGGTGTGCTCCTGGACCATCCTCCTCAAGGATTTGTCCTTGACATAGCTAAGACACGTTGATGGCATTTATCTTTCCTTTATGTGACCACACATTATGTATCACACAACCCGGATCATTGTGTTTTTATCTGAGTTGATGAAAACAAGGCCCGAAGGCATACTCATGCAAGTGTGTATGCCATGACCTAAGGCATCATAACTACTAATATGCCAAGCGCAGCATGGAACTCATGGCTTGAACTGACATGCCTAAACACCGATCCAAAGCTGAGCGAGACTCGAATCAACATGCCTCAATGCCAATCCAAAGTCAAGCAATGCTTGAACTATCTTGTCTCAACACCGATCTCAGAGCCGAGCAAGACTAGTCTATGACTGAGGCTATGATTGTACTTATGAATACAAGACATGAGCAAACCATATAAATCAATCCTCATCATGCACAAGACTATACACGAGCGACCACACGACTAAATCCAACAACATAACACATCGCCCTAGCCAAGGTTTAAAAATTCCACTTACAACTTGCTCAAGCGGTGGCCATGGCTGAGTGGTGGCTAAGTGGCATGGGTGAGTGACGCCATATTAGCTTTCGTTCTTGATTAATGAAAACATTCTTGGCAAATGCTTTTGCAGTTGTTTTGTTTTGTTTTGTTTTGTTTTTTTTGGTAAAAGATAAGATATATATTGACTTTTGAACCAAAAAGCTATACAGTTGTCCAGCAAGGGGACCCAGCACCAAAAAGCTTACACTCATTAAGATAAAACTAGTCAAAACGAGTGGAAGGGTGTCAGGGAAAGAAAAATTTGCAGAAGAAAGAGACAAAGCATCCAAAACAGCAGCAAATAAAGAGCCAAAACAGTGGCCAACAACGAAGAAGAGAGGGGAAAGAGCCACCAAAACAAAGGTAGCCCGCACAACAAAACAGAAACAAAAACAGACAACAAGAGAGACGACACAACAGCTAAGGGTCAAAAGACCCGACCCAACCGAGGTTGAGAAGAACCTGAAGTTGCTCCATTAGCGAAAACCAAACACCGCTCCAGCAAGGGAACCACCAAGGCGAAGGGGTAGTCGACACGAAGTATAGAGGAGACGGAAGCACCAACGTATGTCTATAATGGTCAACAGCAGCTCCACCAATCAAGCAATCTAGCTTCACCAATCAATCAATCCAGAAGCGCAACAAGAGGGAGACCCTCAGAGAAGAAGCGAGAGGTGGGGGGTACCTCATAGTACACTCCAAAGCAACTCTCCACGTGAGGAAGTAGGTGCGAGGCCACTAGAGAAGACGTCAATGGCAGCAACCAAATAAAAACCAGCACAATCAATCAAAAATTGAAGGATGAATTCCCCAGCTCAATTGGATTCTTTTGTTGCGAGGGGTATTTCGAACCTTTGAAAAGGTTAAGGCCTTATCTTTAATAGCTTTAAGAAGATGCTCTTTTAAAGCCGGGAGGAATAAATTTTGATTGTGGAAGATAATGTTATTCCTCTCTTTCCAAATGAGGTAACATAAAGCCCCAAAGGCAAAACGAGCCAGAGATTGGTGATAGCTTGCATCGGATAAGTGCTTTACAGCCCACAATAAATTGTCCTTCCAAGATCAATTTCGCCAAGGTAGGTTGCACTTAGCCGCCCAGAAAGTCGCAAGGCCACTAGTTATTGAGCAACCAAAAAATAAATGGTCGATTGAGTCTAGCCTAGTAGAACAAAAGGCACAAGAAACATGCGGGATTTTCTCATACGAAAGCAACAGTACCTAGGTTGGTAGGCGATTGCGAGTAATCAACCATAGGTGGGATTGATACTGAGGAAGCAACGAGGGACTCTAAATGAAACAGGGCCAAGGAACCACAAGACCCCTCGACCGCAATAAACTCCAAGCAAAAGCAGTAGAGAACACACCCAAAGAGTGACCAAGCCATAAGAGACAGTCATTTTCACCATTGAGGATCGGAAGAGGGTCATCCCAACTCACTAGGGTGGTCGCAGCAAAAGAAGGGAGGGGCAAGGTGGACAGGCCAGTAGCAACCGAGGCAAGTCGCGAGATACCAGAACAATAGATTTCCCTATCAGAGAAGAGTTTGTTGAGCGGGCCACGAGGGTGCTAGGGATCAAACCAAAAAGAGACCGAAAGTCCATTTCCAATACGCCATATAAATTGTTGCTAAATAAAATCACAGAGGTCAATCAATTTCTTCCACGCCCAAGAGCAAAACGTAGGCCTAGGGACAATCCAGAAGTTCTTTCGATTTAAGAAAGTGGAATAAATCCATTTACACCATAACGATTCTTTATCGGTAAAGAGGAGCCATAAGTGTTTGAGCATGACATCTTTGTTGCTCTCTCGAAGGGAGTGGATCCCCAATCCACCTTCATCTTTAGGTAAACAAACTTTATCCCAAGCAACCTTTGCTCCCCCAGCACCCAGATGCGGGCCTTTCCAAA
This sequence comes from Eucalyptus guilfoylei, assembly GCA_016097605.1. Classification (NCBI taxonomy): domain Eukaryota; kingdom Viridiplantae; phylum Streptophyta; class Magnoliopsida; order Myrtales; family Myrtaceae; genus Eucalyptus; species Eucalyptus guilfoylei. The sequence goes on from CM027861.1 coordinate 39,110,074, forward strand.
GGAATTGCCGAAAAATCTACTCTATCTTATTAATGACCAAGGAGGGAAGGATAAAGACGCTTGACCAGTATACCTGGATAGAATGGAGTACTGACTTGATTAGCTGCAACCTGCCCGCTAAGGAGAGGAAGTGGTTAGTCCAAGATTGAACTCTCGTTATGATAGCATTCGCCATGGAAACACAATCCTCCTTGCCCAACCTAGAAGAGATGATAAGCATGCCAAGGTACCTGAAAGGTAGGGAGCCTAATTGAAAGCCAAAAGTGCTTACCAAGGCGCCCCTCAGAGAATCGAGTCCTCCCGAAAAGAAAATTTCACTTTTTTTAAGGTTAGGAGTGAGACTAAACTAGCTAGCAAATAAGTGAATTTTGCCCTTTAAAAGTCGCAGAGACGCCATATTAGCCTCCGAGAAGAGGAGTACATCATCTGCAAAGAAGAGGTGGGAGAGCCCGGATGCTTTACATCTCTAAAAGAACTCAAAGTCCGGCATCCTGATTTGAGTATTGAGAATCCTTGTGAATACTTCCATAACGAGCATGAAGATGTAGGGGGACATAGGGTCACCCTGACGAATACCCCGTCCATTAGTGACGAATACCCCGTCCACTAGGGAAGAAACCATGCAATTCACCATTTAAGGAGATGGAAAACTTGGGAGACCGAATGCAAAGCATAATACAATTAATGAAGTCAGAAGGAAAACCAAAGGCTAGTAAGGTTAACTCAATGAAGTTCCAATCTACCGAATCATAGGCTTTGCAGAAGTCGACCTTAATGATACATTTCGATCGATAAGGTTCATGATGAGAATCACAGAACAACTCCTGAGCTAACAAAATGTTATCACTAATACGTCTACCTTTTACAAAAGCATTCTGAGGCAGACTAATAATAGAAGGAAGCACAGCGGCTAACTTGTTGGCCGAAATCTTGGTAATGCACTTATAGATTGTGTTGCAACAAGCTAAGGGCCGGAAGTCATTGACGGTCGTGGCATTAGGGACCTTCAAGGCCAAGGTACGAATGGTAGCATTGATCTCCTAAAGAAGTTTACTAGAAATAAAGAAGTCTCTAACCGCCAACATCATTGAGGGGCCAACAATCCCCCAAGACTATTTGAAGAAGTCCACATTAAAACCATCCGGACCTAGCATTTTACCACTCGCAAGAGAAAACAAAGTGTCTCGAAGTTCTTCATCAGTAATAGGGCGTGAGAGAGCTTGAACCTGATCACCATCTAGAGTTTGATCCAAGACCGCTCGGATCTCCTCAATCGGGGGCACAATTGGGGGGGGGGGGGAGATGCCGCCAAGAGATTTTGGAAGTGTGAAACAAAGAGCTGTTGCACTTCAGAAGGATCCATAACTAGGTTATCACCATTAGAGATTGAAAGAATTATGTTCCGAAGGTGGCTTCGCTTGACTAAATGATGGAAATACTTAGTGTTGAGATCATCTTCTTTAAGCCACCGCACCCTAGATTTTTGCCTGAAGAAAGATTCTTCTTGAAGGCGGAGATTAGAGAAGACCTGTAGGTGCTCCTTTTTAGCGTTGGCCAGCAATTGGTTAAGAGGATACAGCTGAATGGCAGACTGAGCAACCGATAACACTCTCCTAGCTTTAGCGGTTCTAGCAAATAAATCCAAGAAGGCCTATTTGTTTAGAAGTTTAAGTCTACACTTGAGAGCCCGAAGCTTACAACAGAGGACATACATAGGCGTACCAAAGAAGGAGGACTCCCAAACCTAAGACACCAAGCCAAAGAAAGTCGAATGGGTCATCCAGAAATTGAAGAACTTAAAGGGTTTGCGGGTGTTAAGGGTAGGCAAAATCCTAACAACAATTGGAGAGTGATCAGAGACTCCGGGTGCCAAGAAAGTAGCCTCAGAAAAGGAGAAAACAGAATTCCAAGCCGAGTTAACCAAAACCCTATCAATTTTCCTTTGCCTATGATTGGAACCCGAGGAGGATGCCCAAGTAAACCTGAGGCCAACATATCTAAGGTCATCCAAACCGGCTTGGATAAGATAGTCGCCAAAATCATCAAAAGCCGGAATCCAATAGTTAGATCTGTCCACCCTATCCGAAGCAAACCGAATAGCATTGAAATCACCTACAACAATCCAGGGCGTATCCGAGCAGAGGAGGCTAGACTGAAGCAAGTCTGCCCAAAGTGGTCGTCTCAAAACAAAAGAATGCTCCGCATACACCAAAAAAAGGTTGAAAGTAATGCCGCTGATAAAGCACTCCAATCGGCCATGGATGGCCAGCGAAGAGCATGCAGATATGCCAAAAGAAACGGTCAAAGGATTCCAACCCACCCATATTCTTCCCTTAGGCGAGTGAATAAGATTGCTACACCAAGACCAACCAGGTAGAAGAGCACCTAAGACCGAAAGGTACAGAGCAGGGGAAATTTTAGTCTCCAAAATACCAACACAACTACGGTGATTGGTTCTAACAAAATTCTTTATTTTAGCTTGTTTAAGGGGGTCCCCGAGACCTCTAATATTCCAGACACCAAAAAGCATAAGAAGCAGGAGGTAGAGCAGTTACCGTCGCTTGCCACCTTGTTTCTTCATTGAGGATGGCACACGCTTCGAGCTCGGAGGGATACTAGCGTCAACAGAGGCAGATCGAAGAATTCCTTTTTGGCGAGCAAAGACAGCCAAGATGGGTCCAGGAGGTAGCTGGGGTGGAGCAGCTTCCTCTAGGATGGATGAAGCGACCACAAGGGGGGAATTAGGATCGCTGCCTCCTGAGCTGATCTCATCCAGTAAGTCTTCTTCCGAGGACGAAGGCAGGTAAGGCACTAAGCATTCCGGTGCCTGGACATGGCCAGCTTGGGAAGGACCTAGAGAAGTACCAGGTAAGAGTTCAAAAGAATGAGGGGGACCTTCTTCCCTCACCTTCAGCGGAGCAGCTACCATCGGCGCATCCTTCTGTGGTGCAGGGGATTGAAGTTCTTTTCCACGAGGAGGGGGGACAGTAGAGCGAGCAGGTGGAGCAACGTTGCCAATACCAGGGAGTTTAAGATTTCGCTTCCCACGAACTTCACGCCGCTCACCATTAGGGTGAGCAGAAGGTGGCTTTGGGGCTATAGGAACAGCTTTTGGAGAGCAAGGAGCAATAGGAGCAGCACACCTATGGCCAAAAGTACAGCAGGTCGGACAAAGAGTTGGCACCCATTCATAATGGACTGCAACAGAGCGAGGTTCACCATTCAGCATAAAATCAATAGCTTCAGGGAAAGAATGTGAAGCATCAATCTCGATGCAAACACGAGCAAACGAAACCATAGTCATCTGCTCAGTGCGACTATCCACAAACAAAGGCTTTCTAATGGCACTAATGAGAGCACTTATTCCCATAGCAAACCACAACGAAACAAGAATATTCCTGAGACGAACCCATATAGGAACCAAGTTATGGCAACTTTTCTTGAGCTCCAACATTGGGTGCCATTGTTGGAAGATTAAGGGAATTTTAGCAACCGTGATCGGGCCCCCTTCTAGCACCTTCCTTCTGAAGTCTCTATCCAGAATGTGGAAGTAGCAAAAGCCAAGATCAGCAGCCACGACTTCAACCAACTGGTGACCCCAAGCATGCTTGAGGGCATATTCCATCATCTTAAACGGAAGTCTCTTCCTAATAAAATACCCAACGAGGCATTCCTCCCATTTTGGATAGGCAACTTGCAAGATTTCCTCTGAAATTTACATAACCACTTCACTGTCAATAATCACAGGTGGAATATAGGTGAGGCTGTACCCCTTAGTTACCGACCTAGTAACTGCAGCCCAAGACCAAGGGGGGCTGAGGAGCATCACTAGGATGGACCTTTTGAGGCAAAGCAGACTTAACAGCAGCAGGGGGAGGCCCATTACGCCCCAGACCACGCTGAACAGGGGACAGGCGAGAAGTAGTAGGAAACCCACCAACAGCAACCCTGTTGTCCTTGGAGGAATTCGGGATTGAAGAAGAGGCTAGGTCTACTCCAGCAGGTTGGGAGGGAGGATTCGCAACCAAATGAGGCCGAGCCTTTCGAGCCCTGCTACGGCCCCTACTTCGGGAACGGCCACTAGGGGCGCGAGCACCCCGAACTGTAGAGGAAGACCAAGCAGGGGGGACAAATATAGAGGGGAGGAACGGAAGCTTCTTTAGAGGCCTCTTGATGGGCCTTGCCCAAGACGCCATTTTGCACCAGATGAATCCCGCTGCAAACTAAGCCCTAAAAACACAGAACACCATTCCCGAATGTATAGGAGAAATCCTTCGGTGAAAGTGTAGATCAGGTCTAGGGGGAGCTCGTCTTAGAAAAAAAGCTCCAATAGATGGCTTGAGCGGCTAGAACTAGCAACAGCCCGATTCGGTGAACAGTAATCGTGAATCCAACTTAGAGAGCATCAAAGTGAATAGTAGCTGAGACAAGTGAAAATGGCAAAAGTATGCTTTTGCAGTTGTTCTTTTTTTTTTTTTTTTGGTAAAGGTAAGATATGTATTGATTTTGCAAAAAGAATACAACAAGGAGGCTCGGCACCAACAAAAGACAGACACTCAAGATGACAAGAGTCAATAAGACTGTAAGGGTGCCATGGTTCCCAAGAAAGAAACCACAATAGCAGCGAAAACAAGAGCAAAAGACTAACAAACAAACCCAAGAGACCCTCCATCAATCAAAGATAGATGGATGCAAATCCCCGCTCTGTTGCAGTCTTCTATTCTTGGGGGTGTCTGCGACATGCTTTAGAGTCATCGCCTTGTCCTTAATTGCCTTCTGGAGATGCATCTTCATCGCCGGGAGGAAGAGGGATTGATTGCGAAATAGAATATTATTCCGCTCTTTTCAAATAATGTAATAGAGCACTCCAAAGCTAAAACGAGCCAAAGACTGATAAAAGCTTCTATCCGCAAAGTGTTTGGAGGCCCAAGCAAGATTATCCATCCACGCCTTGTTTTGCCACATAAGGTTAAATTTAGCGGCCCAAAAAGAAACAAGGCTACCTGAAACATGGCAAGCAAAGAACAAATGATTTGTAGAATCAAGTCTGCATGAGCAAAAGGGGCACAAAGAAACCATAAGTCTACCATAAGAGATAAGCAAAACCTGAGTCAGCAATCGGTTGCGAGTTATGAGCCAGAGATGTGTTCCGTGCAACTATCCACAAAGAGAGACTTGCCAATGGCACTAGCAAGAGCACTAATACCAGGAGCAGACCACAACGACACAAGCACGTTCCAAAGGCGAACCCAAATGGGGACCGACTTATGGGACGACTTCTTAAGCTCCATCATAGGGTGCCATTGTTGAAGGATTTGAGGGATTTTTGCGATTGTAATCAGGCCACCATCCAACACTTTCCTCCTGAAATTACTATCCGGAATGTGGAAGTAGTAGAAACCGAGATCAGCAGCAGCAACAACTTCAATCAATTGGTGACCCCAAGCATTCTTGAGGGCATCTTCTGTCATCTGAAAAGGGAGTCACTTTCCAATGTAATACCCAACGAGGCACTCCTCCCATTTAGGATGGACAGCTTGCAAGGTCTCCTCTAGAATTTGCACAACTTTTTTACTATCAATAATCGCCGGAGGGACAAAGGATAAGTTGTATCCTTTAGTTACCGAACGAGTAACAACAGCCCAAGACCGAGGAGGGGGCTGAGGCTTAACACCGAGGGGGACTTGTAGGGTTGCAGAAGACTTAGAAGTCGCAAAAGCCTTAGCAGAAGCAGTCGACCGCCCTTTAAGCTCTCGATCACGCTGAACAGGGTGAGAAGGAGCAACTGGGTCTCCACTAATGGCAATCCATTTATCCTTACGATTCAGAGCCAAAGAAGAGTCGGGAACAAGTCTCGCATCAAGGGATGGAGGAGCTACCCCCGTCTGAGGCCGAGCCTTCCTTGCTCTGCTTCGGCCTCTGCTTCGCGAACGCCCAAACTGGGCACGGGCACCCTGAACGGCTGAAGAATACCGAACAGGGGGGAGACGAGTAGGTGGGGGAGGATCAAGAGACTCCTTGGAGGCTTTTTGATGGGTCTTACCCACGCTACCATCAAGCACCAAAGAGGACAATGCCATTCGCACCAGACGAACCCAGAAAACCCAAACCCTAAAAACACAAACCACGAATCCCGAATGAAGAAGACATACCGGGAGAAATCCTTCGGTGGAAGTGTAGATTGAGTTAGGGGGGTCGTCTCCGAAAAAGAGGGCCAACGGACAGCTGGAGTGGTCGGAACCAGCAACAGCCCACGCTGGTGAACAGTAATCGCAAAAACCAACGTAGAGAGCACACGAATGAATAGTAACCGAGAGAGGTGAAAATGGCAAAAGTTTATGCTTTTGCAGTTTTTTTTTTTCGGTAAAGGTAAAAGATGTATAGATTTTGCAGAAAGAATACACAAGGGAGGCCTGGCACTAACAAAAACAGACACTCAAAATGATAAAGGTCAAGGAAGAGTGTAAGGGTGCCATGGTTCCCAAAAAGAAAACCAACAAAGCAGAAAGACCAAAAACAAAAGACTAACAGCCAAAACCTAGAGACCCTCAATCAATCAAAGATAGATGGGTTTAAATCACAGCTCTATTCCAGTCGTCTATTCTTGGGGGTATCCGCAATATGCCTAAGGGTCATCGCTTTGTCCTTAATAGCCTTCTGGAGATGCATCTTCATCACCGGGAGGAAGAGAGTCTGGTTGCAAAAGAGAATATTATTCCGCTCTTTCCAGATGATATAGCAGAGTGCCCCAAAGCTAAAATGGGCCAAAGACTGATAAAAGCTCTTATCCACAAAGCGTTTGGAGGCCCAAGCAAGATTATCAAGCTAGGACTTGTTTTGCCATGCAAGGTTAAACTTAGCTGCCCAAAAGGAAACGAGATTGCCCGGAATATGACAAGCAAAGAACAAGTGATCTACCGAATCAGGCATGCACGAACAAAAGGGGCAAGTAGCAGCCGTAAGCCTACCATTAGAGAGGAGTAACACCTGAGTAGGTAGTCGATTGCGCGTGATAAGCCAAAGGTGAGTTTGATATCTAGGCGGCATAGAAGTGCTCCAAATAAAGGAGGACCAAGGGACAACATCACCCTTGGGGCATAAAAATTCCCAGGCGGAAGCAGTAGAGAACCGGCCAAAGGGATGCCAAAGCCACTGGATGCGGTCTTCTTCTTGGTTGAACACGGGAAGGGGATCCCACCAGTTGGCTAAGATATTAATGACATACCAGCCCATAGGAGTAGAAAAGCCATCAGCAACCGAGGCTAACCGAGAGATACTGGAACGATAAATATCCTGATTAAAGAAGAACCGATAAAGCGGACCATTGGGGTGCCAAGGGTCGAACCAAAAGGAAACCAACCGCCCATTCCCAATACTCCATCTAAAGTGTTGTTGAAAGTGATCACAGAGGCCTAAAAGCTTTTTCCAAGCCCAGGAACAATAAGTGGGGCACGGGACAACCTAGAAATTCTTGCGACTTAAAAACGTGGAGTGAATCCACTTGCACCAAAGGGATTCTTTGTCAGCAAAGAGAATCCAAATATGTTTCAGCATTGAGGCAATGTTATTCTCCTTAAGAGTTCGAATTCCTAGGCCTCTTTCCTCTTTTGGAAGACATATATCACTCCATGAGACCTTAGCCCCACCCGAACCCATCATCGATCCTTTCCACAGAAACTGGCGAAAGATTTGCTCAATACGATTGAGTACCGAGCAAGGTAAAAAGAAGACACTTGCCCAAAAAACTTGAATTGAATAAAGGACCGACCTTATGAGCTAGAGTCTTCCCGCAAAAGATAAAAATCTGTGAGTCCAAGATTGGAGTCGAGTTGTGATTGCATTTACCAACGCAACGCAGTCAGCCTTTCCTAGCCTTGAAGAGATGACTGGGACTCCAAGATAACGAAAGGGAAGGGAACCCAGTTGGTAACCCATCTTGTTCAGGATATTGTTTCGAAGAGCAGCCGAGCCCCCAGACAAAAATATTTCACTTTTCCTCAGATTCGGAATCAGCCCACTCCAATTGGAAAAATTATCAATCACAGCCTTTAAAAGATCAATGGACGCCATGCTAGCTTCCGCAAAAAGAAGAACATCATCAGCAAAGAAAAGATGAGAAAGTCTTGAAGACTTACACCGCCAAAAGAACCCAAAAGAAGGCTGGCTAGTTTGAATATCCAGCAAGCCCATGAAGACTTCTATCACAAGAGTAAATATATAGGGAGACATTGGGTCGCCTTGACGGATACCCCTTCCACTCGCAAAGAAGCGATGAAGTTCACCATTTAGAGAAACCGAAAATTTGGGTGACCGTATACAGATCATAATTCGAGCAATAAACTCCAAAGAAAAACCGAAGGCTTGCAAGAAAAGTTCAATGAAATCCCAATCCACCGTGTCATAGGCCTTACAAAAATCAACCTTAATTACACATTTGGGCCAATATGGATCATGATGAAAGCCGCAGAAGAGCTCTTGGGCAAGCAGAATATTATCACTTATGTGTCTGCCTTTCACAAAAGCATTTTGAGGTAGGCTAATGATAGAGGGCAGCACACAAGAGAGGCGGTTGGCAATAAGTTTTGTGATACATTTATAGATTGTATTGCAGCATACAATTGGCCGAAAATCGTTGACACTAGAGGCATTAGGGATCTTGGGCACTAAGGCAAGGATGGTAGTATTGATCTCTCGTAACAACTTGCCTGTCACGAAGAAATCCTTGACTGCCATGATTATCGAGGCACCAACAATCTCCCATGAATGTTTAAAAAACTCAACATTAAAGCCATCCGGTCCAGGGGCTTTGCCCACTGCCAGGGAGAAAAGGGTATCTCGAATTTCCACATCAGATATAGGGCTGGATAAGAAGCACACCTAATCTTCAACTAGGGTGTGGCTTAAAACCGCACAGATTTCCTCCAAGGAAGGACGAATCGCAGGGGGTGAGGCAGTAAACAGATCACGAAAATGATCAACAAACACGGTCTGCACTTCAGTAGGATTCGAGGTAGTAACGTCCCCATCAGTCAGTGAAATAATTCTATTATGAAAATGCCTTTTATTCACAGAATTATGAAAAAATTTCGTATTAAGATCCCCTTCTTTCAGCCAACGCACCATAGATTTTTGTCTGTAAAAGGATTCTTCTTGAAGGTGTAAGTTAGAGAAAACCTGGAGCTGCTGCTTTTCCACTTCAACAAGACGTATACTGAGGGGATCAATCTGGAGAGCATCTTGGGTGGAGCGAAGAGCACGTCTAGCCTCAGCCGTTCTAAAGGAGATGTCCGCAGAGGACTCCTTGTTGAGCTGCTTGAGCCTACACTTGAGAAGATGTAGCTTGGAGCAGAGAATAAACATTGGTGTCCTAGTAAATTGAGAATCCCAAACCTGCAAAACCAAGTTGAAGAAGTCTGGACGGGAAGTCCAAAAATTGAAAAACTTGAACGGTTTGCGAGACTTGGGAATGGGCATGATTTTAATAACCATCATAGAGCGGTCCGAGATTCCTGGGGCCAAAAAAGAAGCTTCCGAAAAAGGAGAATTCAGAATTCCAGCAAGCATTTACCAGCACTCTGTCTATTTTCCTTTGCTTGCGATTGGGACCCGATGAAGTAGCCCAAGTGAATTTGTGACTAGTGTATCTTAAATCATCCAAACCAGCCTGAAAGAGGCAATCACGAAGTTCATCAAACGCTAGGATCCAAGAATTCGAGCTTCCCCCCCTATCCGAGGGGTCTCGAATAGTGTTGAAGTCCCCTGCTACAACCTAAGGAGAAGCCCCATGGATGGAGCTGGAGTGAATGAGATCATCCCACAAAGGTCGTCTCGAAACAAACCTGTGCTCCACATAGACAACCGTAAAGCATAAGGTCTTGCTAGAGGCCATCTAGATTAATCTACCATGAACTGCTTGCTCAGAGGAGGAGTACACATTAAAAGCCACCTCTAGGGGGGATTCCAACCCACCCAGATTCTACCCTTATGGGAATGATTATAGTTGTTAGCCCACTTCCAACTTGGTAGTAATAAAGCTGATACCGTATTGAAAGCAGCAAAGTAGATTTTCGTTTCCACAATTCTAACACGGCAAAGATTGTTGGACTAAACAAAGTTTATGATTTCCGCTTGTCTCATAGGGTCCCCAAGACCCCTTATGTTCCATACTCCTATATACATAGATATATATATATATATATATATATATAATATAATATAATATAAAGGGCGGCAAGAAGACATTACCAACGTTTAGGGGGCTTTCTCCAATTGGTCCCTTGGTTAGGAGGATTAGCCGAAGGGGTGGGCGTAGCAGAGACTTGAGGAACATCCTTTTGTATGGGGAGGGCCTCCAGTTCAGGATGGTGAACACCACGAGGGCTTGGAGCATCTAGGACAAGCTCCTCTTCATCAGCACTACTACTAACCGCACTAGCCACATCATCCGAATTACCATCTGAAGAAAGAGCCATCATCGAGGCAGATTGAGGGTGAGAAATCACTAGGGCCGTCGAGGATGAAGATCCAGGAGTAGTAGACTTAGGGATTCCAAGATCCTTTTGGATCAATTTGGTAGGGGGGGACGAGACGTCTTCGCATCGGACTTGAACTTCAAAGCAGAGATGGGAGGAGTAGAGCCTTTTCCTTCTCCTTTTGCCCCAACTGTTGCTTTTTCTTCTTGTTTGTCACTTGTTGCCAGCCTTGAAGCTGGTCATTCGAGGCCACATTCAAGGCCTGGCCAGGAGCCAAAGGTTGCGAAGGACCAACGGGGGGCTTAGCAGCTGCCTCAGCTGGCCGAGCAAGAGCTTCCTTTTCTAGACAGTTGTGGCCGAAGGCACAGCATTTGGGACAAGAATCAAGCCTCCATTCATAAATAACCGGAACAGTAAAAGATTCATCATCCACCAATACTTTAACCTCTTCGCATCTTTCTAGCTTAGCAGAGATTTCCACACAAATCCTCGCGAAGGAGAGACGTTTCATATGTTCAGTCAGTGGATCCACATAGAGTGGTCTGCCCACTGCACTCGCTATTTCATTGATCCTAGGGGCGGACCAGTAGGCAAAAGGGATGTTCTTCAAACAGATCCACACATGGACTATAGATTGGAGATCCTTCTTTCACTCTAGGGTCGAGTGCCGCTGCTTGAGAACAAGGGGGACTCTAGCCACCGTTAAGGGACCTTCATCGAGAATTTTCTTTCGAAAATCATGATCAGGGATAATGAAAAAATAAAAGCCTTCATCATTGGCTAAAACTTCCGTTAAATGAGATCCCCAAGCTTGCTTTAGAGCTGTTTCAGTCAGCTTAAGGGGAACTTGTTTCCCAACAAAACAACCTACTAGACAGTTGTTCCATTTCGGATCAGCAGCACATTTAGCATTTTCAGATAATCGAACAACAGCGTCCTTTCCAACCGAAATAGTAGGAACAAAACCTAGATCATATCCTTTAGCAAATAATCTAGCCACATTAACCCAAGAACGGGTCTACTAGGCCTTAGATTCATTGTGATTCAGAGGACCAAGCCACGTCGCAGCAGGACCACGAGAAGCAGTCCTAACTCGGCTTCGGCTACGACCATGGCCAGCTTAGGACTTGTCCTTAGCTCGGCCCAAGTGATGAGCAGGGATACTAGAAGCCATGAAATCGATCAGGCACAAAACGAAGAACAGCAATCGCACCAGAAACCCTAATGGAGATTACGATTCAGGCCATACCAGGAGAAATGCTTCGGTCAGGATTTGAGGAGGGAAAAGGCGAAGCTGCCCTCCATAAATCGCAGCCAACAACCAATCGTAGCGTCCACAGCAACTTGAAGACCATAATCGTATGAACAGTGAAGTTGTCACCCAAATAGAGAGGATGTGTGAACAGTAACCCGAGAAGAGCAAAATGGCAAAATCATATTGCTTTTGCAGTTTTTTTTTTTTTTGTGACCCAGGGAACCTCGTAAGCCGACAGCCGGCAAGCAAACCCTAGGGGAGCGACTGCAAAACCCACCACCACAGTACTCTAGGTAAGAATCCCTAATGACGCCTCTGGGATTTGAACTTCTCCCCTTCGTGAGGGGGAGAGAGCTTAAGCCAACTGCGCCGCTGCGGGCGGTGGTTTGCTTTTACAGTTATTCGTCTTTCATAAATCCAAGAATTTCACCTCTGACTATGAAATGCGAATGCCCCCGACTATCCCTGTTAATCATTACTTCGATCCCGAAGGCCAACACAATAGGACCGGAATCCTATGATGTTATCCCATGCTAATGTATATAGAGTGTAGGCTTGCTTTGAGCACTCTAATTTCTTCAAAGTAACAGCACCGAAGGCACGACTCGGCCAGTTAAGGCCAGGAGCGTATCACCGGTAGAAGGGACGAGCCAATCGGTGCACACTATGAGGCGGATTGGTCGACCCAACCTAAGATCCAACTACGAGCTTTTTAACTACAACAACTTAAATATATGCTATTGGAGCTGGAATTACCACGGCTGCTGGCACCAAACTTGCCCTCCAATGGATCCTCGTTAAAAGATTTAGATTTGTTCTCATTCTAATTACCAGACCCAAAGAGCCCGGTATTGTTATTTATTGTCACTATCTCCCCATGTTAGGATTGGGTAATTTGCGCGCCTACTACCTTCCTTGGATGTGGTAGCCGTTTCTCAGGCTCCCTCTCCAGAATCGAACCCTAATTCTCCATCACCCGTCACCACCATAGTAAGCCATTATCCAACCATCGAAAGTTACACATGGCAGAAATTTGAATGATGCGTCGCCGGCACGATGGCCGTGCGATCTGTCAAGTTATCACGAATCATCAAAGCAACGGGCAAAGCTTGCATCGACCTTTTATTTAATAAATGCATCCCTTCCAAAAGTTGGGGTTTGTTGCATGTATTAGCTATAAAATTACTACGGTTATTCAAGTAGCAAATACCATCAAACAAACTATAACTAGTTTAATGAGTCATTCACAGTTTCATAGTCTGAATTAGTTCATACTTACACATGTATGGCTTAATCTTTGAGACAAGCATATGACTATTGGCAGGATCAACTAGGTAGCATTCCTTCACGACATCCACCGAGCATGATCCATCGCGATGCCCGAGGGCTTCGCGTGATCAAGGACAAGGCAAGATCGTCATTCCGGTGAAGCGATAAACACTTAACGATTAGGGAACAATGGCCAATGACCCCACACCCATTATGAGAGTTTTGCATCTAAGAGAACGAGCAGGCACTCATGGTCCATCTAAACGATCGAACGAGACAACCTTCGTGGAACATGAGCCCCACTATCCGGTCCAACCGAGCATCCGAGAGAACGCCGGGATGGAAGGGACGACCGAAGGCACACATTTCCGTCACAATAGGTATGCAACACAAGAATCCACGTCTTGCATCCAACGTTTAGCTCGTGGAGCAACAACTGATCAAAAGTGAGGGAAGTAGTTCAATGCACCAGCACGGAGCCAGCCTACACACACATTCTTATCATCTCTCACACGCCATCACGTACACTGGAAACAAACCAAGCCGACTCATCTGTAGCTCCTCAAGCACGAGAACTCGAGGAACACACGGAGTCATCGAACGAGGTCGCATCCGCACTGCTAGACGCGAGAACACCAATGTCTTGTTTAGGTCGTGGATCGATATAGCGCGTGGCTCATTCATTCATGCCTGAGGCACGATCTCGTCTTACCGAAGGGTTTTCAAAACCTCTTGCTCCTCAAATATATATTAAACCTTTTGATAATAAATATCATAAATGTCACCGTTCAGCTTCTCACCCTTATTGAGGTCGGCCACAATAGTTTTAGATGCCGAAACCATAATCAATTGCTACTGCACATTAACATAATAAACATAGAATCAATATTAACATGTTTTCCAAAGTAACACACATATTTAATTTGCAGCAAAAAAAAAATTAAATTAATGATAATTTAACAAACGACACAAAAACAAAAGTTTACTATATTCCTAATCAGCTTCTATGCACTATTATTGTACTATCATTAACTAATTTAATTTGTGCAAATTTTAAGTTTTTAGTGAAAACTCCTTTGAATTGTATCAACTGTCAAAGCGGTCTGATCGATCAGACCAGTTGAATTGGCCAAGAGCCTTATTGGCTCATTAGCGCACGTGCCACACACGCTGCGTACTCAGGCGGCGCATATGGGCGCATGTGAGCTCCAATGGGCACATGGTTGGTGGTGTTTTGTTCGTATGGATGTATTCTACATTATGGTGTAGTTATTTTATATGTTTAAGGCTTTTAAAGGTATAAAAATATGTATGAAACCTTATATATATATATATATATATATATATATATATATATATATATATATATATATTGGGGTATAAGTGCATTATTTATTCCTCTAACTTGTATTTCACTATGGTTTTGGAAATACATAAGCTAGCATACATGTAATTAACCATATATGTGTTGTATAGAGCTTGTTTCAATGATAGCATGTATATGGTTTAACATGCTTGTAATTTCATAGTTTCGAGCAAACTTGAACAATGATTGGAAATCCTTGATCTTTTCATTACGTCTTGAATTCCACTTTCGATTATAGTTACTACATGATTATTTTGTACGTTGGTCTACATCATGCTGTGCCTTTTAATATAAATAGAAAAATGTGGAAATTATATGAGATCATGTAATTGTTTTTTCTAGTGGGATTCATAGGTTGGTAGAATTCGAAAGAGTTCTCACATGAAACTTAAAATTTGCACAAATTAAACTAGTTAATGATAGTAGAACAATATTACACAGAAGCTGATTGGGAACATATTGAATTTTCATTTCTATGTCTTTCATTGATTTATCATTAATTAAGTTTATCTTTACTACAAATTAAATATGTGTGTTACTTTGTAAAATATGCTAATATTGATTCCGCATTTATTAGTCAATGTGTCATAGCAATTGATTATGGTTTCGGCATATTGACATAATAAACGCATAATGAATATTAACACATTTTGCAAAGTAAAACACATATTTAATTTGCAATAAAGATAAACTAAATTAATGATAATTTAATGAAAAACATAGAAACGAAAGTTCGCTATGTTTCTAATCGGCTTTTATGTATTATTGTTCTACTATCATTAACTAGTTTAATTTATGCAAATTTTAAGTTCTCAGCAAAAACTCATTCGAATTCTATCAACCTACGAACTCCCACTAGAAAAAAACAATTACATGACCTTATGTAATCTCCACATTTTTCTATTAATATTAAAAGGCATAGCATGATGTGAATCAATAGACAAAACAATCATGCGGCAACTATAACCGAAAGCGAAATTCAAAGATCTCCAGTCATTGTTCGAGTTTGCTCGAAACTAGGAAATTACAAGCATGTTAAACCATTTACATGATATCATTGAAATAAGCTCTACACAACATATATGTGGTCATTTACATGTATGCTAACTTCTATATTTCCAAAACCATGGTGAAATACAAGTTAAAAGGAATAAACAATACATTTATACCTTAGGATTCCGTACGCATTTTTATACCTTTAAAAGTCTCAAACATGTAAAATAAGCACGCCACAATGTAAACCAAATGCCACCAACCACGCACCCATCAGAGCCCGCACACGCCCACACGTGCTACCTAAGTATGCAATGCTAACAAGCCAATAAAGCTCCTAGCCGATCCGATCAATCCAATGGTCAAATTGGTCCGACCACTTTGACCGATCCAACTATTGACTGATCAACCGGGTCGAGTCTTCGGGATGGGTCTTCGGCCGGGTCAGGTCATCGGTCAGGTCAAGTTGCCGACTGGCAGACGGCCAATGAGTTACATCATCGATGACATCAATGGATCGGTTACCGACCGTTGGTTGACATCATCGCTAATGTCAACACGCGTTGATTCGTCGAAATGTGCATGGCACTCACACGCTAGGCTATCCTAACATCCCAACGCGTGTGGGCGCATCTGGTGTCATCCAACGACATGCCACTTGTCGTCTTGATCATCTAAACGAGTACTTTTACCCTATATATTCGAAAATTGATTTTGGCCCAAAAAATATTCCAAAAAAATGGCCAAAACAATACGGTCGTCCGCGACCTTCAAACCCATTCTTTGCTTCAATTCTTTTCAATGATTTATGTTACAATTTCCGAGCAATGAATATCCAAACGATATGAAATCCATCCTCTTGATCTCTATATCAAACAGCAAGCAACAAAATTTGACAAAAAAATAAGGTAAAGATCATAACACATGCTCTAATACCAATGTAGGAAGAAAGTCGGTGAAAGAAACAATTAACCTTTTCAATGTGCAATAAATTAATTACTTAGGAATGTACGTTAAATTACAAGCAAACAACGGACAATATGAATACAATCACCAGAAAAGTATTCACATTCCATAGCATTAACACCGATTGTCTTCTCAAAGTAGAAATGGAAGCCTTTGTTTGTTCATCTTTGATGAAGTGAGAGAGATAGAAAGGAAGAGCGTTCTTTCTGCCAACCGTTTTATTGTCATTCATTGGTTATCTTCTAAAGTCATCATATTTATACTTCCTTTAAAAGATAACTACTCATACCCATTCAAAAAGTGCATTCTTAATCAATCACATCAAGATGAACCGGTATCTTAATCGCACCCCATCATGAACATATCAACAAATTATAACAAGAAGAAAATATTTGATGTAGTTTAGTATCAAAGTTATTTATAGCGAAGATACTCTTTATAAAAGATCCTTTGATTCAATCTTTCTTGAGTATGTAAACGCTAAAGAAGCCAATCAACTGATAAAGGAGATACATGAAGGAGAGTATGACCCTTACATGAACGGACACATTCTGGCTAGAAAAATCATAAGGTTGGGTTGTTATTGGCTAACCCTAGAGGTCAATTGAATCCAACATGTGCGTTATTGCCATCAATGTCAAGTTTATGTCATAAGATTAGTCCTTTATTGTACAAAATATTAACTTTACCTAAGGCAATCTTGGCTAGCTTCATATCCAAAGGATTTTAGACCCTATTCAATTCATATCCAAGCGATCCCAACCCAGTTTAGACAAATATTGCAGTATCTACCTCATTTTCCAGTTATATTGCCAAATAAAAATGTGACATCTTATCCAACGTTATGTCTATCCTGTCGGACTTATCCTCCTTTGTATCTCAAGAGGTCGGAGAACACTCAATCTCGAATATAAATATGTGCATGGTAAATTAATTTTAGACAGCGACCTCTGTTCCGTCGAAAGCTACATGAATCGTGTATTCACGTGAGGAATGCTTTATTCCTTCATCTGCGTGAAGTTCCCTGCAAATCACGAAATTCCAAATGCTCGCGAATTGCTGAACGCATCGTGCACCATTCCATTCTTTACTCCCCGGGTTAGATTCGCTCGTTGAACGCGTCACGCGTCGATAGATTTCATTCAGACTGATTTCTTGTATTTTTCCTTTGTTATCCCTTCTCGTTGATGCGCATTCGCAGGTGGTGACAGATGGTATTAGGTTGTTGGATTGAGGGGTTCGAATGTTTGGTTGCGGGATGATTCTGAAGAAATCTGATGGGGTTGATTTGAACGCATTCTACCCGGTCAGGCCGGAGTGCAGTGATGATTCTCGCAAGACCCGTTTTAAGGTTAAGGTAGATTTTGCCTATCTATTTGCTCTTCATGATTTGGGTTTTTCCATATGGAAGACTGTGATTGTGAATTGTTTTGAGGAGGGATTATGATCTGTACTTGATTCTAATTCTTGTTTTTGGCAGCCTGGGAAGACGCTGAGCGCGAGGAAGTGGCATGCCGCGTTTTCTGAGGATGGTCAATTGGATGTTGCCAAAGTGCTCCGTCGCATCCAACGGGGGGTAATTCTTCCTCTCATCTTCTTTCTTCCTTTCCGTCATGGCCTTTGCAGCTATTGGATGACCTAAAGGGAAATTGAGATAAGCCAAACTTTGTCCGGAAGAGAGTCAATTAATTGGAATCACCAATCTAGGTATGGTGTATGTATATTTATGTATCTATATTCGAGCAAAGCTAATGCAACTAAATGACAATGTCCATCAAGAATGGACCTAGGATTTTTCAGTGAAGGACTTAGACATTTCTTACCCTGTTAACCAACCATTTGATGCTGGATCTATTTAGAGCCAAGTTAAAAATGTTCCATCATAATGATTGGAGTGCGGCTTTAAGTATATCCCACTTTCTCAGAGATTTGGTTTCAAAGGAAATGAGCTCCATTATGGTTCTGATGGTAATCAATAGTCTGAAATGACAATTCTTCAGCCTTCTTTTTGGGGTTGTCATCCAATATTATGCAAGAGACGGTAAAAGGTGGAGAAAAAATGGAATAAGATTCAAATCGGCACCTGTCATCATGAACTGTCTTGCATATGTATATATTTGTATATCCTAGAATTTACCTTTTGTTACTTATCTTTGCCTTCCATCCATTTAAGGGAATTCTCTTAATTTGATTGGCATTATTTTAAAAGAATACTTGTAATGCTAGTAAGGGCGCTACTTAAGTATATATAGGTGCATGCTCTAGAGTCAGCAAGCTTCGTTCTTGTTCTGTGCTTAATGTAGTAAAGATTTATTTTCATCCGGTAACCTTGTTAGGGGGTCCATCCATCAATTAGAGGAGTTGTGTGGGAGTTCCTATTGGGATGCTTTGATCCCAACAGCACCTTTGATGAGAGAAATCAGTTGAGGCAACAAAGGAGGTAATGGTCTGCTTCTAGTCCTAACTGTGGCTTCACAAGATATGTAAACTGATACTTTGGGTAATCTCAAAGTTAATATTGTTCGACTGACAATTTCTGACTGTTTCTTTTGATATATTTTTCACTATCACTGGCACAAAGTGCTGCAGTAGTCATGAATTAGTTAAAATTCAGTGTCCACGACAGAGCCTCTGTTTGTTCATATCAACCTAATAAAAGAAGTTGCTCTATTTGAATCGTGTCCATGGATAAGCGGGTGATCAGAACATTCAATGTTTATCAATGTAATATCTGTATTATTAGTTAGCTTATTGGACATTAATTGGCTCCCCATGTCAGCGGCTAACCAACCTAAGGATATGTCATGGCACTTCTCATTGTCAGTTTTTGGTAGAAGAGTCTGTCATTGTGGGCTCCATATGCAGGATGGTAATAGAAGTAAAATTTAGGAAGTCGGGATTGGAAGCAATAATAATGTGGGAGATCGAAGTAGCTTAATGTTTTTGGAAGTTGTGATGTTTAAGTTGTTGTGGGTTATGGTTTTTAGTAACAAAATATCTTCTGGTATTGAACTCTCTTATTTCTGGGGAGAATATTTTCCATTAGCTTTTGATACTCTTTCATTTACAATCAATACCTGTATGGTCATTACTTCAGACTGACGTTGCATTATAATCAGGCAAGGAAACCTCTCACTAGTGGGTCCTAAGTTGGCTTGAAAAACAAATGCATTTAACTACTAGACTTATATTCTTAAGTATCAACAAGAAGGATAATAACCTAGTGCATGCTCACTTTTCTATCTAAGGCTCAGTGTAATTGCACGTGGTTAGTGAAATCTCGTCCATTAATTTAACACGTGTGTTATTCTTTTTTCTTTTTTTTTTTCTTTTTTTGGCATATGGAGTAGAGTTTTTGCTTTTGTGCATTCTTTTAGATTTTTTCCCTAATCTAGGATGGTATTCGCCCTTTGACTTGGTTCTTATATTCTTTCTTTACTCATAATTTAATCTCATTTAGCTTGGTGAGTTATGCACCTTATGTCAATCTCAGAGAGCAGTATGGGATATGGAAAACAGAATGTCAGAAAATGGTTCCACTGATTGGCAGCGGGAGGGTCATCACCTCACCTATCAATAATGATAATGGCCAACAATTGAATGCTGATAAGGATTGCAATGGAGCTGTGTCAACATCATCTTTAGATCCCTCCACCGGTCATGGAGGGCTTGTTCATAATACAAATGAAAAGAAAGTGATAAACTGGAAACTCATTTTGCACCAAATTGGTATGTGCTTCCATGATGTCATCTATTAGTGTCAATTAGTGGATTAGAAACTAAGGATCCTTGGGAGCTACGGTTGTTCCACTGTCATGGTGTCCATCCTTGGTATATCACTCTGTTTGCCTCCTGTTGTTTCTGTAGCTTTTGGTGCTGTAATGTTGGCTTTAATTTTCTCGTGCTATGTTCTAACTATGGCTATAGAAAGTGTTTGTTAAATGATATTCCAATATGCTATAGTCATTAATAGATTCAGAACGAACAATATAGATGTTGAAACTTATTGAAATATAAAGGAAACTTCAAATTCAATATTTGGAACGACTAAAAATGCACCTCTGACCTGCTGCTTCCAAATTAGCTTTTAAATATTTCTTCTTCCTCATTCTTCCACATCTTAAAACTTTTCACATGCTTCATTGGATCTACTGCAACTTTTTAAAAGCAGAATCTGCTGCCCCAGAGAATTCCCGGTAGAGTACTCAATTGCTGTGGTTTTGTGGGCATCAATGCAATAGCTTCAGAGTTGTTCACACAAAGTATTCTCATGTTGGTAGTTATGTGGGCTCAACCTTGCATTACCATAGAAGATAGGCTGCTTTAGTTAAAGCTTGAAGTGTTGGCATTTTTTTTACACTTTTAGAGGTCCTAATTGTCTTTTTCTAAGCTGTTCCCAGAAAGTATTGTGAGTACATAATGTTTATTATTCCAATGGCATTCTTCTTTCCATGGCACTTGACATATGCTATTAATTTGGAGATAGGTTTGGATGTTGTTCGAACTGATCGAGCTCTTGCATTTTATGAAAGTGAAATCAATCTGGCAAAACTTTGGAATGTTCTTGCTGTTTATGCTTGGGTCGACAGTGATATTGGATATGTTCAAGGTGGGTAAACACGCTCCTTTATTTTTATGCTATGAAGTAAAATTTACTTCGTCATTTTACTTTAATGATTTCTGATCAGGAATGAATGACATATGTTCTCCAATGGTAATACTTTTGGAACACGAAGCTGATGCTTTTTGGTGCTTTGAGCGAGCAATGCGAAGACTGGTATGCATTTTTAGCTTGAAATTTCTATTGTCAGTTAACTAATGCGCTCTAAGCTGGTTGACTTTGTTGTAGATCGAATATTTGGCTTTTAGCATTCCATCTTTGTGAGTTTGACAATCTCTGTTTGGTGTCTTGATGTCCGAAGTATGTTGCGCATGTAATATCATTTGTCAAGTTAAAAAGATGAAAATTGCTCGCCTGCCAGTACAACAAACACTTTTCCGAACAAAGCATTTAATATGCTGAGTCACTTTTGCTATTAAATCTACTGAACATATTTTCGGAAATGCCTCATTCTAGATTGAGAAAGAGAACACATGATGAAATGTAGATTTCGCTATTAGTTTACTAGCTCTTTTTCTGCAAATGCATGCTGTGAATGTAGAGTTGGTACAACTTTTTTAAAGAATCATAGACGATCGACAGGTTGATTTATACATCTGTGGTTTCTAGCTTGTTTATATTCTTAAAGTACTATTGAGTCTCAAGGATAGTGGATATGTGAATGATGTCCGCCGTTTATGCCTCGTTTTCTTTCAGTATTAAGTGGCATCTTTTCTTTGGAATTTGAGTACATCTAATTCCTTCTCTTTCTCCTTGGGAAGAGGGAAAACTTTAGGTGCACTACAAGTTCAATAGGAGTACAATCTCAACTTGGTACACTCTCCACAATTATCAAAACTATAGACCCTCAACTGCATCAACATCTCGGTATATTAGCTTTTCTTTTATTTCTTCATGTGGACATTTAGTATTTGTTACTTGGGCTTTACTAGAAGATGGCATCCTAAAAGAGACATAATTGAAGTAAAATGGATGTGAGCTTTTCTATATATGTACCAATTAAGTTCCAGGAAAAGCTGGATCCTGCATCTGCAACTGAATGATAGAATGAAGTGTATTGACCTCAATGCTTGTACTAATGTAGCTGCAAGATTCCATAAGCCAGTGATGCTAAACTTGTTCATCTTTGTTTTTATGCATCTCTTTCTATATAAACTTGTACATCTTGTCCTTATGCATGCTAAATAGGATGTGTCTGAATGTATTATCATAAGAAGAAACGGGCCTATGTCTTTGATATGAATCTTAGGATCCTAAAAGCTATTGAGGTGGGAGAGGCCCAAGGCCATAGAAACCACACATCAAGATTCCACACTGTCATTGTGGGATCTCCATGCCTTGCAATTAGGATCACATAGCAATTTACCACACTCTGCAGTCCCAACGCCCATGTCTGGTTAGCTTTGCATAGCCTTTTGCTAATCCCGAGCAAATGCTGCAATATCATTTTCGCCACCCATGTCACTAGATTGCAACTGTTTGAGATGGTAGACAGCCTTGATACCAATTTGATATGAAGCTTAGGGGAACCCCACCCAAAAGTGGGAGAACCCAAGGTCATATAAGCCACAATCAAGGTCCCGTACCATCGATATAGGATCCAAGTCCAATACTACGCAATTAGTATCATAACAATCTTTCTATATATTAGTCAAGAAGATATATGAACTTTTTAGCATTAATTTGCTTGTAAATTGTTTCAGCTTGACTCTTCTGGAAACTAAAATTCTAGAGTTTAATTGTAACAGCATCAACTTTATTAGCTATAGATGGAAATGAAAAATTATTTTATAGCAACTGAAAATTGAATACTTAATATTAATAATTTCTTACCATACATGGAATTAGCAGAGTATACCAACTCAATTAGGCTAAAAAATGCTAGAGTCGAGCGTTATCAAATTTAAGCTCAAACAGATTTGGCACTTGAGCTAGTCAATATTAAATGCTTTAACTCAAAATGAGTTTTGTTGTACACAGGCAGCTAAGCAGTCAGCAAGTCAAGCTTTGAGTCGTAAACAAGGAGCGTTCGTTAACAAGTTGATTCACTTATTGGCAGCTCTAGTTCCTCTCTGTAACAGGAACAGAGATGACTATAAATATCATGCTCAATTGAAGACATGACGTGAAACTCTTAAATGAGCCTCTAAGTGCTGATAATGTTTGAATTAAGGTCTCTTACTTAAGAATCATATACAGATACATATGTTGCTTTCAGATCTCCTTTGTGAACTTTTACATTCTTGGAGATTTTGAGTTTGAAAGCTTTTAGAGCAGCCAGGGAAGTTATCAACATATTGGCTACCTTCGTTGATGTCCCTTTCTTTGGTCTCCAGGTTATGGGGTGAGGGAAAAGGTTAAAAAAGATCCACATTGTTAGTTAACATGTTCCTATATTTTTTGCAGAGGATCTGGATGGTGGGGAGTATTTATTTGCGATTCGTATGCTAATGGTTCTTTTTAGAAGGGAATTCTCATTTATTGATGCTTTATACCTTTGGGAGGTGAGGAGGCTACTTGAAATTTGAACTTCGTCGGCTTTTCAAATAAATAGATTACACTTGATTAAAACAGTTTATGAAAGTTTGGGTTTTAATGAGTTGTGTTAGTGTACATGCTTTTTGTCTTCGCATTGAGAATTTGATTGGAAATTGATTTTCAGCTGATATGGGCCATGGAGTACAACCCAAATATATATTCAATGTACGAGGATACGGCTGTAGCTGAGACAGCACTTAAGGTGGATGAGAAGCTACTAATCAGGCAATGTGGTAAATTTGAGAAGGAAAAGGTAAAGACTGGACATGTAGACCATGAGAGTGCTCTTGCTGTTTTTCTTGTTGCAAGCGTGCTAGAGACCAAGAATAAGACCCTTCTGAAGGAGGCCAAGGGACTAGACGATGTTGTCAAGGTCTCTCTCTCTCTCTCTCTCTCTCTCTCTCTCTCTCTCTCTCTCTCTCTCTCTCTCTCTCTCTCTCTCTCTCTCTCTCTCTCTCTCTCTCTCTCTAAATGGGTTATTATTCATCTTCTGTTATGATCTTGTGTAGATTTTGGGTGAGACAACTGGAAATTTAGATGCCAAAAAGGCCTGCAAAGCAGCATTAAAGATCCAAAAGAAGTACCTGAATAAGGTAGTCATCCCTCTCTCACACTCATGTAACCGAATGCATAGAGCTCTGTTGAATATAAGGATTTGCTTTTATCTTGCAGACAAAGCAATCATAGTCAAAGTATCAGCTTTTCAAGTCATTTCCCCAAATATGTTGTGGCGTTGCCCAAGGTGGATCCCGAGCATTAACTCTTGTGGAACGATACAGCAAATGTAGTCGCCATTTCTGGTCCTGGTCACTGTGGAGGATTTGGAGTTGGAATCACATCGGAATAGAATTATTGCCCTTGCAAGATGCATCTGCTTGGTACGCAATGTTCTTGCCTGCAGAAACTGAGAGTAACGCTCAAGCTAAGCTACGAGTTGTGTTTCTGGCTCTCTAGGCCTTCAAATCACAGGTCCATGGTAGCATAATTAACGGAAAGAGGGATGAAGAAGTAAAATGTATTCTGTACATTGGTGTGTTGCAGCTTAGTTACCAAAAACACAGAGGACGAAAAGGGAATTGACAAATGATTATGCAGATGCACCAAAATGTAATCACAATGTAAGTCATAAAAGCAAATGGAAAATATTGACTGTGCCCCTAAGGTGCTTGCTTGTTAAGGGCCGTTAACTGTGCTTTGCAAACATAAACATTTCTATTTGAAGTATGAGACTTTTTTCAAGTATATTATTTATCAATTTTCAAAATACTGACGTATGTTATGTTTATTGTTATTACTTTAATGTTGATTGGGCTACGCCACTCACATTTCACAAATATTGGTAATTTTTGACAACTTTTAACTGTCTGTGATCTTCATCATCGAAATCCCACTTCCTTTGAAATGAAAAGTTCTCTTTTTAATTAGATTAAAGTTTTCGTATTTCACTTGAGTAATCTGTCACGTCACTTCCTATCTTGGCCTCCTAGGCGACACCGACCTAGGCCATGCTTTAGCTGGGCGTTGGCGGCCTTCGACCTGTGTCGAGTCTAATTGCGGATCCCAATGCGACACAATCGGACGCAATAGATCTCCTGAAGTAGGATAGAGAAGTTTCGATCCAATGGTAGGAAACATAAAGGAGTGTCCCTAGTTGAACGGCGGTGTTGGATAATAATGCCAGGACAAATTGACCCCTAATTTTATAGTAAAGGTTGCTAAAAAAAATTATAAAACTCGAAAGTTCCATACCTCATAGCTCAAGCATAGTGTGTGCAGACATTATGATATGTTAGGACTACAATTCAGATGCTTATAAAAGAGTTGTTGTGCTTTTTCTTTTTCTTTTTGCGCTTTTTTGCATTTATGGATTATTCCATCCTCTTGCAAAAAATCATATTTACACATGTTACAGGAAAATATAAAATAAAACGAGTCATCTTACCTTTTTCAGCTATGTTTTTGCTATTTGCAATAGCAAAATAAAGCGTATACCTATTGTCCTACATGATATTTGATCAAGATGAATATTATTTAATATGTAGGGCCACAAGTACAATGTTTAGTAATTCAGGTTATAATGTGATGAAGATTCTTTTGTTTGTCCTCCTTCATAAGTGCAGGTTCGTTTTTGTGCCTTTTCTATATATTTATATACGTATTTCTCTATAAATTACTTGAAGTCCTCAATTTCGCTTCTACATCACTTCAAATTAAGCTAAAGTCATTATGAATGTTAGCAAGATATGAATGTTAGCAAGATTTACTCACTTTTTATTGACTATATCAAGTCTTTAATTCTGATTGTGATTTTTAATGATTCCACCAAGCCTTTAATTTGGATTTTTTATGGTAGATAATGTTTAAGTGGTATAAAGCCATTTTAGTTTAAATGTTTAATTTGCAAGATTTTTTACTCTTATATTGGACAAGATTTAAGATCTATAGATCTTTGAGATTTGTCTCTCTTCAATTTCATGACAATGTTCTAAGCATTGAATTAAATCCGACATTGTGGTAGAAAATAAATCATGTGCATATCGCCTACATAGAGGCTAAGCTTTGTCCCCTTAGGGCACTTAGTGTTTAAAGCATATCTGATGGGAAACGTTTTGATTTTCAAACCATTAGATATAAAAACCTCGAAAATAATATAGACAATTGCATTAATTGGCTTCTTAACAAGTACCCTTTGAGTCACTTTTTAACAAAATCTTTAAAAAGACGGTCAAAAGTTCTAATAACACAAAAGTGTCTTGAAAAGGATTCACGAGCTTCGATAAAATGCAATTATTATTACTTTTATCCCAATAAAGTAGTAGAAATATACCAATTATATCACTTCTCATATGGATCAATTCCGTAACATTTTTTTTACCACATAACAAAGACATATGCTAATTAAGCCTTCAAGGCGAGTATATAAAGATTATCGCCCCATCTTCACTACAACTCCAGTTCCGCAGTGCACGCATAATTATCGTTTTTTTTTTCTCTCTTTCCTTCTTTTAGTGCTAAAGAGTGTGTATGTATAGTGAATATACTATGTTGATGGCTTTTGGAACATTAGAGAGAGAGAGAATCCATAATTATTGTACATGGAATAATTTACCTTGTGAAAATCCTATTGAGTAACAATAACAAACTAAAAGGAAGTAAGCCTTTTGAACTCCGACCGTTGTTGTGAAGAATCAGTTAAGAGAATCGTTTGCTAATTTTAGCATCTTCCTAAAATTGCGACCCCCTTCTAGTTTTTATCCTTCTTCTTTTTTCCCCTCTTTCTCACTGCAAATTAATTCGATTTCCACAGGCATTCTTCTCAATTTCTCAACTTTGTCAGCTGCCCATCTTTTTCTTCTTTCCATGCCCATCTAATTCAATAGAGTTTGCGTCCGAATCCCCCGAGGGTCGTCCGTGCCTACTGATCTCGAAATTGAAAGCATCGAGAGCCTGATTTTCGCAACGTCTTCTCGGGCATTAATGCCGTCGCATGCTACCATTCGCGCGCCGGCGGTGACGAGACTTGGTATGAGAATTTAGGGGGACAGACAAGGATGACGACCAAGATGAAGGGCCTCCTCAAGGGCCTCAGATACATTTCTCAGATATTCGGTACGTCCTCCGTTTCTTTGATGTAACATTAGCGTATCAACTCTCGCTGATGAACTCGTACGTGTAGATGCAGACGATGATGGGAAGGAACCTGAAATGAAGATCGGTCATCCCACCGATGTAAAGCACGTTGCTCACATCGGTTGGGATGGTGCCTCCGTGCAGAATAATTCACCTAGCTGGGTATGTCGAACCATTCTTGCTAGTCTCTCGTCCAATTTCTGGTCGACCTCGGATCAATTTTAAGCCCGCGAAGAACGAAAAAATATGCAGATGAATGATTTCAAACCATCATCGCCGAGACGATCATCATCCGCCCCTTCGGCCACCGGAGATGACAAGAAGGAAGGTTTTTCTGACGGGGTTGGCAAAGGTACGATCACCATGTTGTCTACTCTCCTTTTCCTCTTGATTTAAAATCATGTCGGACTCTTTGCTGGAAAAATTAGCCAATTTAGTGCAAACGATGTTCATCTTTGGGGGGCTGGTACATAGAAGGGGACAGTAATTATTCAATTTCGCTCCCTGTGATTTTTTATTTTTTCTTTTGTGTCGCTAATTTGGTCCTTAAACTGTGTGTTTTTCTATTAAATTAGTCCTATTTAAAGTACAAACGAAAATGATGACGTGGCAGTTACACCACGTAGTGCCGGCACAATCTACATCGCTTATAATTTAGTTATAAATATATTAAATAAACCTAATATATTTAAAAATTACGAAAATAAAAAACTTCAGCTTTGATCCGGCCAACAAAGCTTTTGTCTCTCTGTCCGTCTCTGTATCTGTACATTTGAGCTTCGATTGGCGACTAAAGCAACCTCGAACATGGTCGGCCAGAGACCGGGGAGCACTTGCCACCGCTCGCCCGCTCGTTCTTCTCTCTTAGGGTTTGAGATTTTTATTTTTTTTACAATTAAAATATCTAATCTTAGTGGGTACAAAATTCTTGTCTCATTTTAGGTTTATCCGATCAGGGCTTATGTGGTCATCCACATTAGCATCTCCGTTTGCATTTTTTGAAAGGATTAACCAAGATACATTGAATCTTGGAATCACAGTGACTCCAAATATACGAAAATGAAACTGAACATTTGCAAATTACGGGAACTAACGAAATTACATATAATGGAATTCAATATATTAGGACGCCAAGATTTGGAAGCACAATTGAGGTGTACAGCTCTTGACATTATTGTTAAGTAAATTAATTTTTCCCACCTTAGTAAATGACCAAACTCCTCTGTTCATTCTCCAACTTCAGAGTCAAGCGGAGGAATTGCCGAGACACAGAGTTACAAAAGCTCTCCGGCGCCCGAATCGTCAGAAATATTAAAGTCGTCCAGACGCCATAACCATTCATTATCATCTGGCGATGCTGAATCACCAACCAAGGCCAAGTCGGAGAAACACCGGCCGCCGAGAAAATCTTCCAAGGGCTCTCACCAAGAACGGGAGGTATCGGACGCGAGCAGGCCTACCGAACAACAGTCTGTGGACCCCGCCCCTGCCGATGCTGTCCCGCCGCAACCGCCTGATCTGCCCAAGAAATCGAGGACGAAGAAGCCTAAGGACTCCGGCACGTCCACGAGATCGTCATCGAGGCCATCAAAACCACAAGTCAAGGAGTCATGCTCTTCTTCCGCCTATGAGAACGAGTCACCGTCCACAAGAAAAAAACGACACGGTTCTCAGAGATCAAACGCAGTTGAAGAGGGGATGGGATTGGAGATGGTCTAGTATCTTGATC
Source organism: Eucalyptus guilfoylei (assembly GCA_016097605.1). Lineage (NCBI taxonomy): Eukaryota > Viridiplantae > Streptophyta > Magnoliopsida > Myrtales > Myrtaceae > Eucalyptus > Eucalyptus guilfoylei. The sequence goes on from CM027861.1 coordinate 39,138,913, forward strand.
ATTTCCTTGCTTTTTCAACTCATTTGTCGTATAGTACCAGTTGTATTCGCCATATTAGGGAACCTAATGATCAGCTTGAGACTTGAGACTAACCTAAAATGCCATTTTTCTTACAGAGTTTATCATCACAACTTCTGCATCCTAGTACAGATGGGAATAATAGAATACACAACACTCAGCCCAGCATTGGGGGAAAAAAAACGGAAACCCAAGAAAAGGAGAGTTCTGTAGATTTTATTCGGTCCAAAAAGCAATATCAAAGTTCGGTATCATCTCCACGGTACATTGCATGAACAAGACTGCAACGCATTTGGCATCACGGACAACATAAAGGGACAGGAGTAGCTGCCAAACCTTGTTAAAAAAAAAAAAAAAAACACGACCGCTTTTTCAATTGAATTTTGATTATCCTCCGCAGCCTTGCTGATGGCCACTGTCACAAATCTCAAAAACATTGGAAACCACCTCAAAGATGGATCATCATCCGAGTGATTGCACCCCTCATCAGTAACAGTTCCATGCTCCTTTTGAGTATAGTGGGAACTAAATCCCGGGATGCAAATCCACTCAGTCCCCCAAATATATATAAGCTTGGCCACAAACTAATACGCAACTCTGTTTGAATACAGATTGAAGTCACTTCTAACAAAGTTCTGCTTCTGCTGAGGGTAGATTCTCCCCATCTTCCATTGACTTGGGACACCTCATTCCTCCACTGACCTCTCCGAGTCGCTACAAATAGGAACTGAATTCTCATTCGCTAGCATACCATGGGGAGGGGTTGCACTCCCATGTTCAATCTGCTCAGTTGATGGTCCATCAGAGTTTCTCATTTCCGTAGCAGGATCTCGATCCTCAACATCCAATTTCTCCCTGCTCTTCGTGCTATCCACAACCACCTGCTCAGTAGATTCCAAAATCAGTTCTGTTCCCACCGATACTTCATGAGGTTTTTCATCTTCCATATCGACAGCACCTACGGAGGAAGCTGCATTCGAAACATTTCTGTCGTCTGCATGAGCATTCTCTGCAGCATGACTTTCCTGGCCCACATTTCCATCAAACAATTGACGGGAGTCCATAGGATGCTCAATTTCTTCTGTTTGATTTGACGAAACTGCTTCATCTGTTGCAGCATTGTCTACTTCTAAAGCTTGATTATTTGCCGTGATTTCCTCTTGCTTTTGCTCCTCTGCTCTGTAACAATCAAAGAGATGCCTTGCTCTCTCCAGCTCGGCAACAAGGGCACCATAGCGCATCTGTAGAGTTTGCTCAAGCTCCTTTTGTTTCTGAACTTCCTCCCACAAACTATTAATTCTGTGTGAAGCTGCTAATTGCTCTTGCTTCTGCAGAGCTCGGAAACACTCGAGTTCTGTCCCTGCAGTGTCCAGCTGCTTGAAGGTTGACTCAATTTGGTCTCGAAGAGTCTTCTCCCGCATCTGATCAAGAAAACAGTTCGCCAGGCAATTAGTAGACCTCATTACATGAATGGCGGTAGATTTTAGAATCATTGGGCAGATGCATGGCAATTTCACAGCAGCTCAATCACACCATCAATCGCTCAAGATGACCAACAAAACATTCAAGTATTAACAAAGCAAGTTTCTCTATCATGTGTTGGGAAACAAAATAAACTGTTTCCAAATATCACAATGAACATACAAGTTTTACAGCATAAATGAGGAAGGAAGAAAGAAGAAACTCCGAAGACAGGAGGAACAAACCAAAGCACAACAATTCAGATGAACTCGTTTCAGGTTGCTTATTTTACGGTTTCGAGTCAGTTCAGGTTATAGTTGAAAGAAAAAACAAGATGAATCAATAGGATCAGGAGGATCAGGTTAACATATATGTTCCTTTTTGTAAACCTTAACATATTGATAAATCATGAGTTCACTATTTATACTAGTATAAACTATGAACTCCACACAATCAAAAGAAATAAGGACCAAAGTCGAAAGAATATTCTTCATGATACATCTTGACGATATTGAAGAGAACAATGATAGTTACTTGCATTATTATGAATGAAGAGAAAGCAACAAGCAATCAAAGTTTGATTCAAATTCCTGGGACAGTTTGATTCAAGGAAGAGAAAGCAATGAGCAACCAAAGTTTAAAAGACATCTTAGGCATACCTGATAGCCGAATGTGAGAGTTTTGACCTTCTTCTCCAGTCGCTGCGCCTTCTCATGATCTTCATCAATCCTTGCTTTAGCAAAATGATATTCGTTCTGCAAGGCAGCAAGCTTTTCCGCATTTGCAGCAACACTTGAGAGTCCATAGGCATTACGAGTAGGGAAGAACATGAGATCATTCAAGCAAGTTTTGTGCGCATCAACAAACTCTTCAAATGCTTCACTTTCATGCCCCATGGCTACACGAAGGTACTGAGCCTCTTCCTTAATCATGGAATCAGCCTGCTTGGGAAACATGATTAAGTTAACAATTTGCTGATAATATAACAAATCAAATCATGAATAGACTTTCGACCAAAAAAATATCATGAGAAGACAACAAAGCATACGCAGGACTAGACAAACAGCCACAATCCTAATTCAGCATCACCACTGCACAATCATGGAATATTGTGAGTACCCTTAAACTAAGACCAAAAGATACTTCACATTCTGTTGAATGTTCATCCTCATCTCTATAGTTAAAGTCAACCCAATAAGCCTCAAAAAATCACAACTGACAATACCAATAGAATGTTCGGCAGAAAGATCATTTAAAACAACTCAAATACCCTATGATCAAAATGCACAGTCCCCTTTTTAGGTCAAAGGTATAATACATTGACACAGATAAACATAGCTAGAAATCATCAGAACAGGTTCACCCCTTTTTCCTCCTTAACAAAAATGCACACTTAGTTCCCTCCATATTGCAAGAGGACAGCAGGAGAAAAAATAAAGAACAATAGGAAAAATTGGATATTCTAACTCTATTCCCTCATTATTAGTTTTTCAAGACCCAGCCAAATTAATGAATATTCAATTTACTAAATCAAGCAAGACAACATTTGTTCTCCCTCTATCCTATTGTAGCCAAATACCTTTTATATTTTGGCCATTGCAACCAAAGTGAAGATAATCAAGTCTAACAGCAGACACGAGACAAACCATGTCTTGCTTGTTAGCTCATGTGGACAGAAACAAGTAAAAGGGCATTTCAGGGAGTTAAACTCTCTTCGGATAATTGTCTATACACTCTTCACTTTTGGAATATTATATTAGCATATTCACTTTCAAATGTTACTTTGCCGCAAGAATTACAAAGTCTTTTGTGGTTGACGTTGTATATAAAATAACAAAGGCTTCCCTTCTGAAACCGTTTTGCATAAGAGGCATCGTTCATCATTCCAAGAGAAATAGTACTCTATTATAAATGTGTTAGCTCATCTTTTTTTAGTTCTCATTTGACTTATAGATAGTAGACAAACACCAAAGAGATAAAGGATAAATATTAAACTAAGTTAGCAAATCAAAAGGAAAATTAAAATAAAGAAGAAGCTGAAAACCGACAAATTGAGAGAATTGTTTGAATCGCTGGTCAAATAGTCCTAGGATAGCATTCTCATTTGAGAATTCATTTTGCACTTCCTTAATGCTTTTGACCAAAAGTTTTAAATTGTCGAATATGCACAATGCTGAACTATAAGTTTTAGTGAAATTGGAGATATATCCATCATTTCAAAGATTCAGTCCAATTATATACCAATTGCAGTTCATTTTTTTTTAACTTGCGAGCAACTTGTCACAAGTCCTTTACATGGGACATAGAAACCCACGCATGAATAGCTTTGAAACTACCCTTCTTGCCTTCCAAAAATTTTAAAATTTCCAAACTACTAGTTACTAAGGGAGGCGAGACACATAAACATGTTAGCACATAGATGGGATTGCTGAGATACCCAAACCTTTCTTGAACCATAATAGCGCAAATTTATAGAGAACAAATTGGTTCCCCCAAACTACACCAAATGGAACCAAGTTCACATGCACTTTTTGTCTCCACTTCCATAAATGGTACTTGATTGGTCAGAAGCACTCATCTTTCAAGAGTATAGGATATATATTGAGGCTGCAGCCAGAGCCAGAGTCTCACATTGGAGTGTCCAAGAGAGTCAAATGTATTTGGCCTTCTCCCAACAACCCAAAGAAACTTCTTAACATCTCTTATCCATGGACTGAAAGCCAGGGTAGACCATCTTATCATTACATCCTAAGTTTCATAAGCTGCTCCAGAATTAATGGCATAGGACAACAAGTCCCATGACAAAGGATAAATCTTTAGGCTCCAAAGCTTCCTAAGTGTCACAACTAGGGTTCACGCCTAGGGTTTCTTAAGCACACACCTAAGAGGAAATGTATCAGAGAGTTCCAGAGCAAAGATTTGCCAAATTCAATTAATCATCAACTCTATTCAGAAGAAAGAATTACAATCATATATAGACTCTACGGTACTACTGCAAGTCAAAATAGGAAACCCAAAATATCCTAATAAAACTAGGAGACACATATCCACTACCAACAAGGAAGAGGAAACATTAAATCCAATTCCAACTAGCAAAAGAAAACTTATTAACATCCTAATAGACTCCAATCACTTAAGAAGAGTCTTGATCAATCAAAGAAAATAATCAGCAAAGCTTCATTAGGCATGTCTTTTGAAAGTCTTCAAAGGTTGCTGCCATTGTTCTCCATCACTTAATGAAATGAACAGAGGGAGTACAATAACAGATATAGCGATATTTATAAAAGGTGAAAAGCCAGTCAGAAGTATTCAATGTCATATATTAACAGTATTGTCACTAAAGACCAAAGTAGAAGACAAGTTACAACTAATATAAAATGAAAAACTACCTTGTAATCCAAGACAAAAGAAACTGGCATGAAGGGCGGCCAAAGAAGTGCAAGAGTTAAAAGAATACAAACTCCCAGAATCTTTAGAAGGACATGAATATTAACTTTGGATGTACAAGTTTCTTTTTATCTTTTCTTGCATTAAACTCCCAGAATCTTTAGAAGGACAATCAACCCATATATTTCCCCAATTTTGCGAACTAAACTGTTACTTTTATTTAGAAAGGAGATTCAATGGTGACTAAGAAGTTACACTGTAAGTCTCTAACCAAAAACACCATTACTAAAGCATAATTGTAGTGTGCAGATGGTTCAGATCAAAACCTAATAAAATATATCTATTTTGGTGCACTTATGAGAGGTCAATGAGGAGCTAACATGAGGTCCTCTCCTTTGGCGGCACATCTCCTAGCTCCAACCCTTTTTCTATTTTATTTTATTTACCACAATTATAGTCATGGGCCAGTCACCCTCCTTTCCTAGTCTTAAGGTTATTTAATCATTACTGTCAAATCTCTCATTACTCAAAACTCAAATATTGATCGTATGGAAAAACCAATCACTGAGAAATAAAAAATGAAGCAAAAAGTACCGGTCCTTAATCTTTTGTTGCACAATTGAGAAATAAGTATAGCTATTAAGTCTCTCACATTAATACCATTATAGTATCTCATACACATTATAAAAAGAGGGAAATAAGATAACCATAGTGCCTTTTGAGTATCTTAAAAATAAGATAACCATAGTGCCTTTTGAGTATCTTAAATTACAATCTATGCTCTTTAGAAGCTAATATATATGAGGGAAAAAGGTGATAACTATGACGATATAAAAGATAATTTCACAATTCCATTTTGACTGGATTATATGATCTGATATTTGTTATGTGTACCTTTATTGAAAACTTGGCAATTCTCCCATGCACATGCTAATAAGTCTAGTTAACAGTCTAAAGGAGATAAAAGACAAAGAAAGATGGCAAGGACATCATGCTGTATATTCACAAAGGGAGGGGCTTCGAAAGTGAGAAATACCTCTTTCATATCATCCTCCTCAATATCTTCAATCACAGGAACAGTACTACCATTTGCAGAGTTCTTAGCTTTCTTTTTTCCCTTAGTCGTATTATCCTGGAGAGGATACTTTGCATTATCGTGCTCCAATAACGAGAGAAGCTCCTTCCTTATCATTTCATCAGCCAATTCAATCAGGGTTGGTGGGACAAATGAACTCTTATCTCCCTCTGTCCGCAACAAGGAATCCTTTATCAATTGCAGAGAGGCAGCAGGAGGCCGAGGGAGCTCCCTTTGCAATACTTTTGATCTCTTCCTAAGCAGTGCCAGCTGCCGTGCCTCTTCCTCAGCTTTTTCTCTAGCTATCCTATCAGACATGTCTTCCTCAATCTTTTGCTCAGGTTCCTCATTATCTTCTGGAATTGGTTGCATAACTATTTGATACTCATTCTTTGGTTGAGGAAGATTGCTTAAACCTGAGCGCAAATTCTTCCTCAGATCAGCCTGTCGCCTTAGCTCCTGCTTTGCACCATCATTCATATCCATCTCTTCATTTATATGGAGCTCATCCCTGATGGGAGTTCCTTTTGGCGTCATACCAAAAGAAAGATTCTCCCTTGACGGAGTCGTGCCAAGTCTGGGAGTCGAGCCCCCTCCTGGAGTCATTGAAGGTGTCATCATAGGATTTGGCGTTTGTATTTCCTTTTTCCTAGGCGTGACCCCCGAAAAATCCGAAGGATGCAAATCAGGATTTTCACCACCTAATAATGGCGTTTGTGACTCTCTCAAACGTGCAAGATTTTCAGCTTCCATCATGATAGCATCACCTTTACCAGCAGGAGTCCTTTGTGGTGTCCGTAAAGGTGTCATTCCCTGATGTGGTGTTTGAGCATGATTTGCAAGAAGAGCATGAGTTGCAGAGGTCCCTCCCATCAGTTCCTCATTACCCACCAGGTCACTAGCATAACCCATCTTGGCAATCTCTTCAAGTTCATGGTCTGATATTTGGGGAGCTGGAAGCATCAATTTTGACCTCTTCCTAACAGTTTCAGGGTCATTTAGCCTGTTGGCTTGAAGTATAGCAGAAGGTGCATCCTGCCGCTGCGCGATTTTATTCTTAGCCATGTCTTGCTTCCTTAGTTGTGCTTCCAAATCCACCCTTCTTTTTCCTTCAAGTTCCTCTATTGTGGTCGGAAACTTGGGCTGCTCAACTGGTCTATCTTCATCAGCAACATCGAAAAAACCTGGAGGAGGCCTTTTCTCGAAGGGAATTTCCGCATTGTAGTCTATCCCCTTTCTTTTCCTTTTCCTGTGCCTATTATCGATACCAGCAGCCTTCAGCTCTCTCCTTTTCTGCAAAGAAGCTAGCCTCCTGGCCTCTTCCAGTTGCTTCTCCCTAGCTTTCCTCTTAGCCTTCTTGCCCCTAGTGTTGGCCAATCGAGCCCTTGCTTCCGAAAGCATTTCCTTTTCGTCCTCATCCATATCAACAGGATCTGGACGTGCAGGCTTCGACTCTGGGTTCGGATCGATCTCCCCAGGCCGCAATTTCCTCGGGTCATCTCCAGGTTCGTAGTTTTCGTCCTTAGCACAGGCCGCATCAAGCAGTTTCTCATACCGCTCGAGGCACTGGGAGGGCGTACGGCCAACAATAGGTGCAATGGTCCTCCACTGAGTAGGCATGAGCTTGGCAAGATGCAGCAACTTCTCGTCCTCCTCTCGTGTCCATTCCGTCTAAAGGAATTAAAAGGAGAAAAAAAAAAAATTCAGCATCCTCATCCAGACACCCCACAAAGTAGACCCATATACTTGGCAAAGCCTAGAGCAGATACACTAGACCAATCATTCATTGCCGATAATTCCGTTCCATCAAAATTAGAGCGCGCTCAAAACCCTTTCCTCACACTCGTTTACAGACAACAATAACACGAAAAAATTGTCAATCTTGAAGGTAAACCATGCGCAACGGAAGCAGTGCGGCTCACGCGTTTACCTTCTTGATGGAGGGATCGAGCCACTCGTACCACCGGGCTTTGCACTGCTTGGCGGACTTACGGACGAGGAGGGAAGAGATGCGAGCCCACTGATTCTTGCCATACTTCATGACCGCGGCCTTGAGGATCTCATCCTCGGTGTTCTTCCAAACACCTCCCTTGATCATAATCCTCATCTTGCCTCCCTCTGCTTGTCGCTCCCTCCCTCCCTCTTCCCGGACGACGAGATCGGCGCGCCTAGGGTTTTCCGCCCCTGCAGGACCAGAGCCGCCGTGAGCGAGCTGTCGCTGAGCACGCACGAACGACGGGCGACGAGCAGTATCGAAAGCGGATTTTGCAGAGGTAAGAGAGATAGATAGATTGATAGATAGATTTTAGGGTTCTGCTCTCGGAGCTTCGCCGCTGCGGGAGAGAAACGGATGGGGGAAAGCCGTGCGTCGGACGGACCGGGGAAATGGCTCTTCGACGTCGCTTTGATTGATGCTCTCTGCTTTTCATTTTTACCATTTATTCCCGGTAAAATTACACTTATGCCCTTCCTCTTAAGATCCTTTTCATTTTGCCCAATTTTGCCTACGCTTATTAAGAATGTGCAAAACGGACCGCCTCAACCGAAAATCACCTCAACTAGTTCTGTTCCCCAAATTGAACTAACTCAATATACTTTTTCATTTTATTATTTCTTCGAAAATTAATAAAATGTGAACTGAATAATATCTCTATCCGGTTTCAAGTGGTGTGAAAAAAAAGCAATGAGGAAAAAAGTAATGGAAAAAAATAAGTGACTGGTTCAATTAGACTAGAATCGGAGCCAGATTGGATCGATGGTTTGGTCTAATTCCTAATCTTAGCAACAATCGGTCTAGTCCCCATTCTCATTCTTTGGGATCCAATCCTCTTGGTTCGATTCTTGATTCCACTTTGGAACCAAACCAAACCGATAACCAATCACCCCTAGCATTTATAGGTTTATTTCGAACCTTTCATTTAAAATTTCAAAAGCTAGAAAAGTTATTACGATTGTAAAGAATTACAAAAATTATATTCAATTTTATGTGCTAATAGTTATATTTCGAAATGTTTCTAATTACCTTCCTTATTGATGTTTTTTTTTTTTTTTTTGTCTTTTTATGAAAATACAAAAAGTATGTTTTGAATATTAATGACTCGTACATAATTTCCTGTTTCAATTATACTTCTTAAATCTAATTTTTCATAGAAAAAGAAATTCTACTGAATTTTCTTATCATATTCTTTAAAAAAATCTCTTGAAGGAGCAATCAATAATTTTATACCTTTAGGAACTATTTCGCCAGTTTTGAACATCGCAATGAAATATCTAATACCAAGTGTTATATTTTGGTTTTTATTGAAAGGGACTTAGGTTATGTGTCAGTTTTGGACAGAGAGACTCAAATGCGAACGAAACTATACATCTTATAGTTTTGAATTCAAAGAAGTCATTGTCTTAACGCTAGCTTAATATCAACAATAGTCAATGTCGAAAGCTAATCAATATTATCAATTCAACTCATTCTAACATAATAGTGAAAATTAAAGTGGCTTATATAATATTGAAGATACTTCGACAACTCTAAAAGTTAACAGGACACCTAGAAAGCATTGCTTTTTACTAAGTTCGAGGATATAATGTCGAAATCTAATCAACGATGTTAGACAATGAGGACAATACCTAGTAGACATTGCTCATATATGGATATAAGGACATAACGTCAGAAACACTAATAATAACACCTAGTACACACTACTCCTAGATATGTATGGGGACACAACATCAGAATCTAATCGATGATGCTAGACAATGATAACAATACCTAGTACACTCTACTCCTAGATGCATATGAAAACGCAATGTCGGAATCTAATTGATGATGTTGGATAATGGGTTAGCATTGGAATCTAATCGACAGTACTACCCAAAATAGATACATTCGCCGAAATTGAATCTACAATGGGAATCTTGAGCTACAGCTAGGCTAAACTAAGGATAAAAGCAAGATAAAGTAATTTTGTTTGTTGTTCGAGAGAGTATTTGTTGGATTGCCTACGGTATTAATAGGCCAATTTGGTAATCGTCAATGGTCAGTTACTTCCTCCTCAAGAGTCACCCACGTTCTATATTGAACCGCCTTATTTATATTTGGTTTCTAACCTGTTCAACAACATTCTCACGGCTTGTCTAGCAAGTATTAACTGCTCCTCTTGAGTTTGGCATCCTTTTAACTATTCCCACCTATTTCCACCATCAACATTGTATATTCATCAGTGACCCTTGGCTTCAACACGTGGCAACCAACTGTTTCATCATTTAATTATATGTCTTTACTTGTATGTCTATCAAAATTCAGCCCAAAGTTTCTCAAAGTTCTTGATTATCCTTTCTTGCTATAACCATTTATGGGCTGGGCTAATAGATTATGGCCCATATACAGTCACAACAACAATTTTAGAATTTTCTGTCCCTCGTGACCCTGCAAGGGTATTTTTAGGTGTCAACCTATGCCCCATTTAAAAAAAAAAAATTAAGAATTTATTTTTTAAAGGAAATATATTGTTTTGCATGCAGTCTACTTCAGATAATCATTATGCCTTTCTATTCTCTAACATATCTGCAGCTGATACGAATCAATGACTTCCATTGCAATCTTGACACATCCCTTTGGCCTTTAGCAGATATTCTTAATTTTTGAATCGTCATCTCCTACTCCGTAGAAGCATACGCCCTATTGTCTCTTTTGCACTTTTGTCTTCTTCCTTAAACCCTAAACCTTTCATACTCTACTCATAAGCTTTCCATAACTGTCGAAGCTCCCAAATTCGAACATGAATCCTATATTTTGATCTTTGATCGTCTTCTTCACACCGAGGAAGTCAGCTATTGCCAATTTCGATTGTTGAGTATTGTAGAAGAGCATAAAGAAGCATTGCTTCTTGGGCCTATCCTTTTGGATCACAACCATATTCCATCGCCTCTCATGCCTTACTTTCCAACTAAGAGGAATGAGAAGCTCTTGATATAGTATCCCTCCATCAAGGATATCTGGATATTTGCCTCTACCAAGTTTCGAATTTGCCTCTACCAAGTTTCGAAGCTTCCTTTTAATGGAAGAGAATTTCCGCGCCTAGTATCTGCGATTATAAGATGATTTGCCAATCCAGTTGACATGGATGAATGCGGGCATCGAGATGGCATTAGAGGTTAGTGTCACAGGTCGGTCCATTACGATCGATCAAACACCGTGTGGCCTTAGGATTTGTGATCCCAAGTCAGCATTTTCACACACACGCACAAACACAAGGGTCGAATGCACAAAGGAGCAAGTGTTTTCACTTATGAACAAGCTGCATACAATGAGGGGGAGGGACCCCTATTTATACAAGTTTGGGTCGTATCTTGGCCGTTGATCATCCCTCTGATCCAACAGTTGTGTTTGAACGATGGCTATCATTACAAGTCTACACAGCAAGCCACTCAATGGCTATAGCCCTTGGGAAAGTCCATGGGCGTGTGTCAGAAGCAAGATTAGGGTAGCAGGGCCGCCTGACACGAGAGTAGGTGAACGGCCACAGGCTGTACGTGGGTTGGCCGAACATTGCTCACTGGTCGATCACAAGTCGTGCATGGGTCTTTCTCTGTATCACGCATGGGCTAGCCTTGCGCAGATCGGGGATCATTCGTGGATCGGTCGTGGGCTGTTCTTGGACAGGCCCTGGTTTGTGACACGGTCTATCACGGACGGTCTTGGATCATGCTTCGTTTGTGAGCCGTGTCATTCTCCCCCACCTAATCGAGCGAGTCGCGTCTATGGCATGGAAGGCATCGATGTGTTTCTTGAACTGCCATAGGCCCTCGGACGGTTCCCAACTCGCTTCGCTCTCAGGAAGGCCCTTCCATCGAACGAGGTACTCATTCTTTGGCACACAACATCTCTTCCGTATGATCCGGTCTGCCATGATACACTCAACGTCCCGATCATATGAGGTTTTCACTCCAAGGGGCACTCATTGTGATTCGCCTTGATCCAAATCATCCTCATCCGCATGGAAAGGCTTTTGCATACTCACATGAAACACGAGGTGTACCTTGAGCTTGGCCGGCAAGTCCAGCTTATATGCTACCTTCCCAATCCACTACAACACTCGAAAAAGGGCCTTCATAGCGACCGATTAGCCCTTTGTGCACGTCACGGTACTGAAGGACCAAGTGCAGTTTAGCCAACACCAAGTCTCCAACCTGAAACTCCACATGCCATCGCTTTTTGTCGGCCCACTTCTTTGTGCGCTTCGCTGCTCTATTTAGGCATGCTCGCGTCAAGTCCGCATGTTCATCTCATTCCTTAGTGAACTTGTACGTGGAGGGGCTGCTTCCTCGATATCCCAAGGCAATCGCGCTTGGTGTAAGCAGTTGTTGCTCGGTCACAATCTCAAACGGGCTCTGGTTCATGGACTCACTCCACTGCAAGTTATAGGAAAATTGGGCCACGTCGATCAATCACACCCAATTCACTTGCGTGTTGCTCACGTAGTGTCGAAGGTAGATTTTCAGGAGTGCATTCATCCGCTCCGTCTGTCCATCGATTTGGGGATGCATGCTCATGGAGAAGTTGAGGTTTGTCCCCAGCAACTTGAAGAGCTCAGTCCAAAATCGCCAGGTGAATCGAGGATCGCGATCGCTCATGATCATGCATGGTACACCCCAATACTTGACGACGTGCTTGAGAAATAACTTGGCTGCTTCCTCGGCTGGGCAATCCTTTGTGGCTGGCACGAACGTCACGTACTTGGAGAAGCAATCCACCACGACCATAAGGATCCGACACCCTTCGGACTTCGGCAAGTTCACAATGAAGTCCATGGAGACGCTCTCTCCCAAGGACGTTCCGGGATAGGCAACGGCTTAGGCTCATTCGTGATGTTATTGATGAAGAAATTCATGATTTCATGGCACGTGCATCATGTGTTGAGCATAAAGTGCATAGTTCATGGCATGTGCATGAGACTTGAGTACACCCTCAAGAAGGGATTTGTGCTCGAGCAAAGATAAGAAAATATAATAATGGGGTTTGAGTTCTCAATTTCCTGGCAAGAACTAGATTCGAGTCCCACAGGCTGGTATAAGACTTGAGTTCAAGTCCCAAGCATATTAATTGGGTTTGAGTCCTAGAAGCTGGCAAAAAGCCAGAAGCCCGGTTAAAAAGCCCGAATTGAATTAGGTTCAAGTCCCAAGACGGCTCCGGGAGGCCCAGTTTAAAAGCCCGAATTGGATTGGGTTCGAGTCCCAAGACGGCTCAGGAAAGACTTGGGTTCAAGTCCCAAGCACAAGAGAAAAGCTAAATAAGCACGGCATGTATGAGTAAGAAAGAAAGGCTAGAGTGCATAAGCTCGGGGCATGCATCATGTGCACGAATGATTACGAGAATTATCATTCATTTGTGCTTAAAGCTTGGTTACATCTTGCAATTGAATTGCATTTGCCATGATTTGCACGAAATGATTGATTGGTGTTGATGATGAATCGATGTTCTATTCGAAGGCTAGAGGCTATACTTACTAAGTATTCCAAGTACTCACCCATGTTTATTTTATAGGTACTTAGAATCATAGCTACTATGCATTTTGGTTGCCCTATAAAGATATATACCACTGCTACAGACGTGATGATGTAGAAACTAATATTACTTATCGCAAGATATCATCCATCGTATGGATAGAAAAAGGCTTGGATGAGCTTGTCCCAATGCATTTTGAAACATGGTGTAAGCTCTATGAAAATACTTGGATAGGACCTCTTCGTGGATTCGATAACCCAAATCAAAAAATTAGTGATAACAAGGATTCATCCGAGTGTTCGGACTAAGCTCATATGTATTAGCCAAGTAGTAGTATAAGGGTTCCCAATTTTGGAGAGTACCCACTGTAGCAGAGACAGGGATACCCTAAGCCACTGTTGTATGTAAAATAAGCTTGTAATCGTCACTACTTATGTAATATACGAAGTATATTAGTGATGTTTGTATCTCACGTTCCCATGTTATTTTGTGTCAGGGATTGGGCGTTTACACTTTCTACATGTGCATAATCTAATAAACTCGGGATGGTGACAAAGTCTGGGATGTCACAGATTAACCCGCAGCTCAACCTCTGAGTAAAGGAGGTTGTGACACAGGCTTTGTCGCCATCCCGAATTCATTTGCTTCTTATTTATGCACATGCGGAAAACGTGAACATACAATCCCCGACACAAATAACATGGGAACGTAAAATACAAACATCACTAAAATACTTTGTATATTACATGAGTAGTGATGATTACAAGCCTATCTTACATACAAAAGTGGCTTGGGGTATCCCTGTCTCCTCTACGGCGGGTACTAACCAAAATTGCGAACCCTTCTTCTTTTACATAGGGTCGGTATGCTTAACTTAGTCCAAAGCCTCGGACGGATCATCCATGTCACTGAGATTCGGCTTCGGGTTGTCGAACCCGCGAAGAGGTCCTATCCATATGTCTTCGTACCTTCGATACCAGGCTTCGAAGTGCATCGAGACAAGCTCACCTAGGCCCCTTTTTTATCCATACAACGTATGACACTTTACAACAAGCAATATTAGTTTCTACATCTACCATGTCCATCGTAGTGGTATATATCTTTATAGGGCAACCAAAATGCACAATAGCCATGATTTCTAAGTACCTGTAAAAGAAACAGGGGTGAGTACTTGGAATACTCAATAAGTATAGCCTGTGGCCTTCGAATAAAACATCAATTCATCATCAATACTAGTTAATCATTTCGTGCAAACTGTGTCGAAGGCAAATCAATTGCAAAGATACAACCAAGCTTCAAGCACATATGAATCACAATTCTTGCAATCATTTGTGCATATGATGCATGCCCTAAGCTTATGCACTCTAACCTTTCTTTCTTGCTTATGCACACCATGCTTATTAAGCTTTTCTCTTATGCTCGGGACTCGAACCCAAGTCTTCTAGGAGCCATCTTGGGACTTGAACCCAATTAAATTCGGGCTTTTTAACTGGGCTTCTGGATCTTTGCCGGCTTCTGGGACTCAAACCCAATTAATATGCTCGGGACTCGAACCCAGTTCTTGCCAGGAATTCAGGGACTCAAACCCCATTTTTATCTTTTCTTATCTTTACTCGAGCACTAACCTCTTCTTAAGGGTATACTCGAGTCTTATGCATGTGCATGAACTATGCATTTTATGCTCGAACATAATGCATGTGTCGTGAAATCGTGAACTTCCTCATCAATGACATCACCAACGAGCCTAAGCCCAAAGCCCCGCTCGGTAACAAGCTTAAAGGAACCCCGCACCAATCCAAGACGTGAACTCGGCACGCCTCAAATCACATCTTATGGCTATGGGCGAACCTCAACTTGTATCGAACAAAAGTGATGAACCATGACTTCATTCTAGTCATACAAGAAATTCAAGTACATGAACAAGTTATAGAGTATATCAAACATCCAAGAATCAATCGACCTACCCTCGGCTTGTTTGTAAGAGGATTTCCTAGAGTCGAAGATATCTCAAATGTTACTAAAAGAAGGGAGAAACTACACTTACCTGGATGAACCTCGAACTAAAACTTGAACTACACAAGATGGGCGGCTTTCCTTGGAGGCCGAAAGAGAGAGAGAGTGGGCGTGAGGAGGAGGGCGACTAAGGAGGAGGAGGGAGGAGGGATGGGAGCAAGGTGAAGAAATGAGAAAAGGCTCCTCCTATTTATAGCCTTTGATGCCATCATTACTAAGTCAAGCGGTCCATTCAAGTGTCCCGCCTAAATTTATTGGGTGGCAAGTCTACTTTGCCTCATAATTACACCAAAAAGATAAGTTGGCCAAGCTAAAAGATTTTAGTTGGCATTCTAAGCCTCTAGATGTCATTGATGACGGTCGCTTTTCACTCTCCCATTGGTCCACCTATATACCGCATTTAATGAACATTTAATGAAGTTTGATAATAATTATACCATAATTGCCAACTCGGCAATCCTAGAACCTTCGGTCATTAATGAGGGCTCGTGTATTGCTCTCTAATTGGTCCACATATGTGCCGCATTTTTCTAGAATCTCCAAAGATAGTTTGGCTACCACTATGACTTTTGACTTTTCAAATGATAACTCTCCCCTTCATTTGATGAGGAGGTTCTAGAATTTTCTCTTATTTTGTCTTTTCTTCGTTAATAAGGCGATCTAGAGCATCCAAGTTGGTTTCGGAGCCAGAGAAGGGATCATTAGATATACATTGAAAAAATGAATCACGTATACCTGAGGCTCAGCCATCATGCCCCATATTCGTCCAAACCGTTTCTTTGGACGATCGATCGGTCAAAAGGGTCAATTGTCATTCAATCGGTTCGAAACCAATCCTAAGGCTACCCATGGCTTAGCACTAAATCAAGACACTCATGAACCTTAAAAGTAGTGACGGGATAGCCGGGTTTATCCCTGGGCTCATTCCGATGGGCACCCGATCCACCAGTAGGGTTCATGGTCGGCACATAGACCCGTTAAACAGGTGGGTTGGATCGGGTTTAGGTCGGGTCATAAATGGTCCGACCCAAATCGACCCATTTAACTCGTTTATAACCCATTTTTTGTAGTACAAAAATTTTTACCCATACCCGACCCGACCTATACTCGACTCATATCCGACCCATTTAATTAAACTTAAGGAAGCTTATTTCTTATATATATATATATAATTGGTATTGCTAATATAGTTTTATATAACATAAATCTAATGGATAATTTTTATAATTTTTAAAATAATTATTTTAAAAAATCGAATTTTAATTATTTTTATTTTTTAAAAATTAAATTTTAATTATTTTTACTTTTATTTTTAAGAATATAATTTTTAATTTTCTTTTTTCTTTTTTCTTTTTTGTTCTTCTTCTTCTTTGGCCGGCCGCCAGCCACAACGACGGCCGGCGACCGGCCACAGGCAAGCCTTGAGCTCGCCAAGCTCGCCGACGCCGGTGAGCTCAAGGCTCACTAGATCTAGCAAGCTCGAGCTCGCCCGACGTCAACGAGCTCGAGCCTCACCCGACGTCGGTGAGGCCTCCGCCTAGCTAGACGTCAGTAACGCTTCCGCCTCGCTAGATTCAGCGAGCTCGAGGCTCGAGCCTCGCCCGATGCCGGCGAGTGCGAGTCTCGCCAGATCAACGGCGATTGACGGGGGCAAGGCGGCGATAGGCGATGGAGGTGGCGGCAAATCAGATTCGTGGAAGCCTGGAAGGGTGGAAACGAAGAGGGAGATTGTTGGGTTCATTTTTAATAGGTTGATAAATGGGTCTTAAGTAGGTGCAGATTAGACCCATTTAAGACCCATATATTTCGGTTTCTTTATTTTAGAACCCATTATGGGTGCTTTGGAAAATAAGGCTTAACCCATTAACGATCTATTTAAACAAATATGGGTCCATAAATGGGTTGTATACCCATTTTGACACCTCTATCGACACATTACCAATCTATGATCGGACATCATTAATTCAAGATTTCGTTCTGATCACTAAGAGTTAAATAGGGAATGATGTATTTTATGTCGGTAGATGGTCACATTTGATCAATTTGGATCGTCCGTGTATCGATGCATAACCGGGCGAAATCACCCGTAATCGAAAACTGCAACTGGTTGGATCAACCCATAACCATCCGCTGATCCAAAATCATCCTGTAATCAATTCTTGTGATCAAAAAGTCATCTTACGAGCTGGTGATCATATCCCATCGGTATGGTTGGTAGAAAATTTGGGGTCAACACCTCAACCGATTCGTGACCGATCGATCGATCGGTCGGTTGGTAGATCAATTGAACCTTGACTGATCCGCGATTTCTTGCCGATCGAACTGATCAATCCATGGTCAATGGTCCATGATTGATTATTTTAGGACCTTATGGCCGATTCTTATGAGGTTGGAATCGAGGATGTTACATGCAATTTAAAGTGATTGCCACAAATTTATTCACTTTGCTTCGTTTTTATTCTTTTTCTATTTTTATATATAATCTAGTTACCATGGTTAAACTTTTCAACATGTTAAACTTATTAATTAATGTGGTCATCTCATGTATATTTAAGACATTATGTTTTCTTTTTATTATTATATTTTACTTTTGCATAATAAGTTATGTCAAAAAGAAAAATTCCAAGAATCCTAACCCTTTTTACGTCGTTGAGCAAATTTATGGATTAATTGTCAAGTAAAATCTAGAGATAGTTTTTCAAAAGAATCTCATATTCATACTTTTTATTGTCCATATCATCATCAAACCCTTTCTTATCTTGATAGTTTTTCAAAAACACTTCATGGATGATGTTAATTTTTTGTCAATCCAAAATGACGAGACCTCTTGACATTTTAAAAATGACATTTCTTATTTTATGAATTTTGTGATTTGTGTTCATCCTTTGAAGTTTCACAGTGGAGAATGTAACTATGATTTTATTTTGGAAATTATTTACATAAGTTCTTTTTTCCTTTTTGTTTCATAGAACACCCCATTATATGCATATGAATATAAAAGACAATTGATAAGAAACTATTTGAAAGTGATATGCACAACAAATGTTAGAGTTTATAAACAAGTGATTGCATTAAAAAAGTTTCTATGTTAAAATTTTTCTAGATTCTACTTGTCAATTAATCTACAAATTTGTAGACAACATTAAAAAAGAATTAGATTTATTGGAAAATATTCTTTTTGAAAACACTAATTTCTACATGATGAAAATATTGTATCTTTAATATACATGGGATATATACGGTAAATAAACTAGGACCAAATATGTGAAATCTTAATTATGGTAATTAAATTTAACATAAGAATAAAAATGAAACAGAAAGAAGGAAAGTGAATAAGTTTGGGCACCAATTTAAATTACGATTAAATTATTAAAGGCAATTTTACCTTTTTGGGGGAAATTATGTCGATTTAGCCGGAGAGGAGATAGATATCTGATAAACTTCCAATAACGCCGTCAATGTGGATCGGGAGTCCTACGTGTCGGTCAACAAATCCCTAACACGATACGATGGAGAGCAAAACCGACACGTAACTCTGCTTCGATTAGACTCCCCAGAAAACTTCCCAGATTCGCGTTCGCTTCGATTCAACCCCAAATTCGAATTCCTCGCCACTTCGATCTCAAATTCGCGGGTGTCAAAAACCGAACCGAAAATCAAACCGATTTTTGCGATTTGATTTTCGTTCCATTCGGTTCGGTTCTCCGCCATGGACGTCTCGGCCGTCGCCGACGCCCTCACGGTCGCGGTGAACGCCGAATCCCTAAGGTTCGCGAAGCTCCTCCTCCTCCGCCGATCCGCCGGGTTCATCTCCCTCCACGTCTCCGCCTCGATGAACCCCGTCGACGCCGTCGCGCCTCCGCCCGTGAAGTCCGATCCTTACAGGACCCTCACCCGCGCCCTCCTCCGCAGGAGCCGCCGCCGCACGAAGCGGGGGTTGCTGCGGTCCGCCGGCGGCCCCGGAGAGGGAGATGACGGCGCGCTTTACGGTGACGGCGTCGGGGACGGCCCGTTCGGCGGCGGCGGGGGCGGAGGTGGTGGTCAGGGGTGGAATTTCGACGGGTTCGGGGGGCAAAGCTGGGACCACTCGTCGCGGCGGCCGCGCTGGGGTTCCGGCTTTGCGTTCGATTTCATCTATGAAGTGATTTATTGGATCGCACTCTCGAAGTGCATGCACTTCGCGTTCAAGAGGGTGGCGAGGATCGTGGCGGAGACGATGATTGGCAACGTGCGGCAAGAGAAGGTTCTGGTGAGATTGAATTGATGATAATATTCACTACCTCGGCAGTACACAATGTTCTTCGTGCTAATTGGCGGAAGACTAGTTGATTGTTCTGGTGTTTTCTTCACCATTCCTCTGTAAATAGTGTACATAGTAGACAGCAATTGAATTTATATGTAGTACATCCAATTACACAGCAATTGAAGGTCAATTCTTTCTGATTCGAGGTATACAATAAATTCTTTTCTGACTGGCGTTGATGATGTGAGCGGATACTCGTGGCTGCATTTCATGGTCTGGGAAAAATCCATATTTTAGTGGGATATGCATGATTGTTGATACGTATGTTTGGTCTTCTTATGTTGAGAAGATTGTTCCTAGCTTACTACCATGTTTCTGGAAGCTTGAGTATGATGGCTTGAATTGACTTCAGTGGAAATAGGTTAAAAGAATGGAAAGCTTCTTGTTTTAAGATATTTGCCCAATTCGTACCGGATTTATACTGGAAGGTTCAGCTTGTTTATGTGTGTGCCCAATAATGGGTCGGAAATTATGAGGTATAAAGTGACTTTCGTGGCATGGAAACTGTGCCTCCCTCTTCATTGGTATTGGTTCCTTGTGAAAATTTTGCAAATTCTTCTCTCTGAGTTTTGCAGATATCCAGGTTAACTTTTGTTGATGCTGAAGAAGTTAACAGTCATGATTCGCGATCACGAGAGAAGTTTAATACCTGGTTTGGAAAATTAAATGGATGTTCATGAGATCTTGAAGGGTTTAACATAGAATATCCGGGCTTCAAATCTGGTTAATCTTGTTGTGGTGCATGTTTTTGTCTAAGTTTGGAGGGCAACATTGATGCTTGATGATGGTATAGAACCGGTTCTTGTTTCTGATTGGTAGGGTGCGTGCACTTATTGTGCCAGGGCTATCGTTGGAAGCCAACAGTCTTTGGGGTTGGTCAATTGACAGATTCTCGTTTGTGTTGTGTTTTGTTGCTAGATTAGCTTTATTTGGGGAGTACCTTGCTTAGTTAGCTTGTTTGGACAGTTCCATGGTGCTCATTTGCTCATTTGAGAAAAACTTTGCATCTATTATTTTCGATATTCAGCCTCCAGTTTTAGATGTCATATGAAAACAAGCATGAAAGGTCTTTTCTTGGTGATTGGCCATATGCTGGACCTTTTGGAGTTTCCACACGTTTGCTTTGCGATTGTGTCTAGACTTTTGGAAATTGTCTTTTTTGGCTATGGATGAGCACATGCCTCGACTGGACAAGAATCGCTCAAGCATTAGGCATGCTTGCAATGTACATGGTTTTTCCGTTAGATGCCTTGCCTGCAAAGCTTGCGCCAAGTAAGGATAGGGTGTCCTATTTGTGGTTTCCTGCTATTCTAGACTCTTTATGTGTTGAATCAAAAGTACAAGAATTTGCTCGGGTTCAATGGAGAGAACAGTAGAATTTATATAACTTGTATCGCGTTGTGGTGGTTCCTAATTGAGGGAAACCATGATGCACTTTGGTTGGAAGAGCGCAGAGTGAATGTTCACTAACTCGAAAGATCGCATAGCCCTAGAGGGTCTGGCACTCAAAACAAGGTAGTGATGGTATCGACCATAAGGGAAGCCGTAGACGTAGTTGATGGAACAGAAGGCATGTCGGGCTCACTTTGTATTGTGGTAGCAAATAAGAATGGTGCCTCAACTTCAGCCAAATTAAACAGATTGCTGATTTTCTTTTCTTACTGCATTCTCTCTCTCTCTCTCTCTCTCTCTCTCTCTCTCTCTCTCTCTCGTTGCTGGATTTATGGAATAGATGATGATGGTGACCAAAATTACCATGCTAAGAACATTGGTTAAGGTGAAGACTTATTTGCTTTTAGGAATGGGATTTTTCTTGTTTTATGCCAGTGCTAAAATTCGGGCTCATATTCTCTCCACATGTTGATTGGTGAAATTCATATTCCAAACCGTATTATATTTCAATCTTGCGAGTGATGTAAAATTCAATATAATAAAAATAGATAACACTTCAGGTGGTATTATGTTGCCGCTAAGAAGTCATTCATTCTTCAAGGCTATGTTTGAGAAGTGGGAGAAAATGGAGGAACGAAAACGGCGGTGTAAAATTTGAAAAATCAAAAAGAAAAAGCATTCCGAAAGGATTAGTATGTCGCCGCTGGAAGATGTTCTTTAAGAAGGGATTAACCCGGCCAATTTAGAAGTATTATGGTTCCATCGTAGAAGAAAAGCTACTAATGTGAAACTAAAAAATTCATGAAAAATCTCAAATTAGTATATTTTTGACAAATTTACTTTAAATTAATTTTTTTACCACAAAAAATTCCAAATTGGTATATTTGTGATATATTTATCTATAATTAATTTTTTGCTCAATAAAAACTATAAACTAATATATTTATGATAAATTTACCTTCAATTAGCTTCCATTAAATTATATTAATACCATTAAAAATCACAAACTAGTACACATGATAAATAGAAGGTAAAACCCCAAACTGGTCGTATCATCCAACTCAGCAATTTGATTAAAATTTAAAAGAAAGTAGAAGATGGTAAATTTATCTCAAATGTACCAATTTAAGGCATTTTGTGATATGTACCAATTTAAGATTTTTCTTGGCATTAACTCTTTTGTTAAAAAAAAAAAAAAACCTCATGTGTTTGTTAAACAATTAAATAAAGAAAGCTTATAGATCGTTTGTCCCATATTATGTATTGTAAGTATTTTGGAAATTAAATTACTTGTTTATTAAATATGTTTAATAAGGCTAGTGATTACACCCATTCATATGTTAGTTGAGTCCCTAATTCTCTAATAGATTGACCCATAAGAAAACTTACAATTTCTCCCAATTCGACCAAATTGCCATAAGTAGAACTCCTACCATAACATAATTGACAAATCTAAGATGTACTCCTACAAGTAAAGGGGGTTCGAATGGGAAAAGTACCAAAAAAAATCATAAACTTATTGCATTAGTATTAATTCAGTCCTAAACTTTTCAATTGGATCAATTCAGTCCTAAACATTTTAATATTTGTACCAATTCAGTCCATCCGGTAATTTTTGGCCGGCTGGTGCTAACGTAGACATCGGTCAGACGCTGACGTGGCAATTTTTATGATTTTTGTATTATTTTTTGAATTTTTTATTAATTTTTTTCTTTTTCTTTTTATTTTCTGCCTTCTTCCTAGCGGTGGCCAGCGAGCCTCCGATGAGGCTCGCCGGCCACTGGGAGAGGGCTGCAAAGCCCTCACCTGGCCTCTCCCAGGGCCGCCGACAAGGCCATGGCGGCCATCGCCAGGGTGGAGGCGAGGGCCGCGAAGCCCTCGCCAGCCGCCGGTGAGGGTCGCGACCCTCGCTCGGCCTCGCTTAGGGTTGCGGGCGAGGCGATTTAGCCCAGATCTGGGTGAGGCCAGCCTCGCCCTAGCCTTGCCGCGAGCGAAGGCGGCCATCGCCATGGCTGGTGTGCTGGTGATGGTTGCCTTCGCCCATGGCCCTGGGCGAGGCCAAGTGAGGGCGGCGACCCTCGCTGGTGGCTGGCGGCTGGCGAGGGCTTCGCGGCCCTCGCCTTCGCCCGGGCGATGGTCGCCATGGCCTCGCCATCCACGGGGGAAGCCGCCTCGCCGGCAGCCCTAGGAGAGGCTGGGTGAGGGCTTCGCGGCCCTTGCCGGCCACCGCTAGGAAGAAGGCAAAAAATAAAAGGAAAACAAAAAAAAATTAATAAAATTCAAAAAAATCAAAAAATTAATAAAAAAATCATAAAAATGGGCCGTCGCTATAAAGAACGCAATCATCTCCCTCGCCAGAGCTGCCGTTGAACCGCAACAGCCTTCGCATCACATTTTACTGCCACTTCACTCATCTTTTATATATACATGTGACAATTGTGAAAGCCCGTTGAGATTTGACATTTATCTCCCACTTTTTCGCCGATCAATTGAATAATTTGGTGAAATAAACCTCTCACGCACAACAAGAAGGTGACTATTTTGATTTGCAGATTTCTCCTTTTACTGCTCTATTCAAGAATTTTAATGCGCTGCATTGCTATTAATTGAGAACCTCAAATTAAAGAACTTGTTATTTATCGCAAGCAAATATCCACAAGGAAAGTTGTCATTTACCATTGCTGGTTAGATCTTTTCGTGATTCATATGTTGGAACAGTTTCTACAGCAGAAGTGTTTGGCTGGATTTATTTGGATCAAATGACTTGAAGAACTAAGGCTTACACGATGTGCATCCTTTAAATAACTGTCCTTTTCCTCACTACGCGGTCTCCTTAATATGAAATAGAATACCGCTTCTTAAAAGAACCCACTACCTTTCTATTGACACCCAAAATTGCTCGTACCGTTACATACCGCTCATGAAGATAAAAATAGTATCAAGTCACGTGTTAGTCATGAGGATGAAGAAAGGGTCAAGACACGCAGGGGAAGTTTGACCAAGTGTTGATGAGCCCGTGAATGGAAGCATATGGTTCGACAATAAGAGAAGGAATTTCCACGTGTCTAGATGTCAGAATAATGTCATGAGTACCAAATTCAAGCAATATTGGCATTGAAATTTGAGTGTGAATCATCAAATGTGCGACCGTGCAAAGTCAAGGAGCAGTTATTACTCAGTGACCAAGTCATACAACCGCTATCGACTAATCAATAGTAGTATGGCATGATCAAGTCGATTAGTAGGAAGACTGAGGAATGTGTGAAGAGATTAGGGACAATTACCAAAAAAGAGATAATTGTTCGATTGTTGTCAAATTGCTCTATAAATACTGCAAGTCATCTAACAAAAACCCCCCAATAGCATATCAAATGCCTTTACTTTATCTTTGCTTTATCACATTTTAATTTCATAATTATAGCTTCCAAATTCCTGTTGTTGATTAGATTCCAACGAATGTCTACATCCTGGTTCAACGTCATTGATCAGTTTCTTATGTTAAACCATGAGCTTAGCATTATTGATTAAATTCCAGCGTTGCGTTCTTATCTAGGGGCATTACTGTTAATTAAATTCCAGCTTTGCACTAAATTACCCTTAAGTTATGTTGTTAATTAAATTCTGGCATAGGTTAGAACTAAAAAGTGAAAGTTAGCAAGTCGTCGACTGTCAGTATTGTACTGTGAAGAAATCACGTATATAAAAGTAGATTCCATTTACCATACACACGCAGACCAGACTAATGAAAAGAAATGAAGTTTGCGTAATCATTAAGAGTGACGAAAATCGACGCAGACCAAAGTGCCTCTGGCTTTTCAACTTCCCATGAAAAGAGACTTGAAATTTAGCAAATACCAGAAAAAATTTCAAATAATTTTTACTTTGAATAAATAATTTGAACTTTTTTATGTCACCAAAAATTTGATAGAAACACCCTCAAATATATATGTGATACATATATTCTATATTCCAGTTCCATTTTGGGTGTTTTTGTGTATAAGTTAAGGATTTTCTATGACAAAAAAAAAAATTTGGGAGTATTTTTATTACAATTGGCAAGTTTAGGGTTCTTAGCATCGTAAAAAAAAATTCAGTGTACTCAAGTGATAATCAATAAAATTTGGCTTTTTAATAGTATTAACTCTTTATTTATGGATGATTAGGACGCGCATATGGAGACCCATTTGCAAGAGCACCTTTCTCACTTCCTCTGGAAAGAACCACGGAAAAGCAGCCCAATTGTCCCAATTTTTGCTATCAACTCATTAAAAAAAATAAAATTCAATTCACCAAATCATTAAAAAAAAATGTATAATAAATCTTCCCCTTTCAATGCACCAACGAAGGTAACCCTATTTGAAAATGATTTAACAAAAAATAAGTGAGCCAAAGCTTAGACCCCCTTAAACCTTATAGAAAACTAATAGCGAGAAAAAGTTTAGAGAACATGTATTGCTCCAAATAAGTCCAATTTGGTTGATTTAATTTTGGTCTTTGATGAAGACCACTGTTCTCTTAACTTTGAGAACGACTCTCAGTCGCATTTATATATAATTACATATTAGCGGACGTAGGTTCTTGTGTTCCTGCGGACGGGCAACTTTTTGCTAAAGCGCCACAAACGCAAATAAAAGGGATAAAGACAAAATAGTCAACTCATAAACTAAAAAATGAGAATTATTGAAAGGGTTAATATCATGAAAAACTTTTAACTGATACACCTATGATAAAATCTCAGATTGATATATTTTTGATAAATTTACTCAAGACTGGTACATTTGTGATAAATTTATTATATATTAATTTCTATTAAATTTTATAATTAAATTACTGAGTTAAATGACATGTGATAAATTTTACTCTCCTTTTGTTATAGTCATACCAATTTTGTGTTTTTGGTAGTATTAATCCAATTTAATGGAAAATATATTTGTTATAAATGTATTGATTTGAGATTTTTGGTGGTCGAAAAAAATTAGTTTTGGGATAAATTTTTATAAGTGTACTAATTTAGAGTTTTTTTATGGTCATTTAGAGTAAATTTATCATAAATATATTAATTTGAGATTTTGATAATTAAAAAATAATTTTCAATAAATTTACAATAAGTTTATCAATTTAAGATCTTTTGTCATATCAACTCTTATTTAAATTTTCGTTACAAAAAAAACTCTTATTTAAATTTCATGAGGATCGACTCTTGATGCTCTCTTGTCCCTTTTTTTCTGTTTTAACAGATGACTAAAGGAATAATTCGATTTGGCTTTGGTTTTGTTGACTTCTTTTGTAGACACGGACGAGGATGAGGATGGGGGATTTGGGGTTTGTGCTTATTAATGATGATTTGATAGTGATGATGGGATGTTTCAAAGTTTTTCTTATAGGAAAAGTATGAAAAAGGTTTTCTCTACGGCTCTGTTTGGTAAATTTTATTTTTATTTCTCGAAACAACTATTTATGTTCTTTTATTTCAGGGAACGAAAATTGAATAAAAACTTGTTTGGTAAAATTTTTGTTCTCGAAAATAGATTTGGAATAGAAATAAGAAATTAAAAAAAAAATAACTTCTTATTCTCATGAACAATTTTTAGAATATATTTTTTTCTCTCTTCTTCTCTTTTTTACTTCTTCTTCTTCCTCTTTTTGGCCAATTGCAGGCCTTGGCTATGGCCAGCACTGGCGATTAGCCAGACGAGGGCCGGCGACCTTGCCGGAAGATTGCCGACCCTTAGAGACGCCGAGCCATAGCAAGACTCATCGGCTTGAGTCTCACCGTGGCTAGGCGAGGCCGAGCCTCACTCAGCCATGGCGAGGCTTAGCCTCCCCAACCGGCTCGGCCTCGCCAAGCCAGGATGAGGCCAACCTCACGCCACTTGGGTGAGGCCGAGCCTCGCCGTGGCATGCTGGTCTCTGGCGATCGGCCATAGAGAAAAAGAAAAAGGAAAAAAAAGAAATTATAATATATGAATTTAAAATTTTAAAAATCCTACCAAACGTTTTTTTATCTCGAGAATATAAATTTTGGAAAGTTACCAAACGTGTTTTTTTGCTTAAAAATTATTCTCAAGAATAGAATCAGAAAAAATCATTTCTGATAAAAAATTATTCCCTAGAATAGAATCGTTATCAAACACGCCTTAACTTACCAAATAGTAACAATTTCTATTCTTTTGTTCTCAAGAGTAGATTTAGAACAGAAATTCGTTTGGTAAAATTTTTATTCCCACGAACAAATTTCTATTTTTTTGTTCCTAGAAATAGATTTAGAACAAAATCGAGAAATAAAAAAAAAAAGTTGATTCTTTGTTTCCGGAAACAATTCTAAAATAAAGCCAATCCATTTTTTTATTCTCTCTTCTTTCTTCTTGTTCTTCTTCCCTCTCTCTTCTTCTTCAATCGCCGCTATCGCCGTCCATCGCCGCCGATCGCTGGTGACTAGTCCGACAAGCTCAACGAAGGCTTGCCAAGCCAGGGTGAGGCCAGGCTCGCCCAGCCAAGGCTCAGCCGACGAGTTGTGGCCTCCCTAAGGGCCAACGACACTTCAACGAGGTCACTGGTCCTTGTCTGGCCGATCACCAGTCATCCCAAGGCCGGCGACCGGCGAGAAAAAGAATAAGAGAAAGAAAAGAAAAAATAAAAAAGTAATCAAATTATTAAAAAATTAAAACAGAATGATTTGGATTAGAAATTTTCAGAACAGTACCAAACACAATTCTATTACGGGAATAAAAAATTTTAACAGTTACCAAACGGTTTAAAATGCTTAAAATTGTTCCCGAAAACATAATAAAAAAGAATTATTTCTAATCAAAAATTGTTCTCGGGAGCAGAATAGTTACCAAACGCGCTCTACAAGTCCCAACCCCACATGCAATATAACAAATTTCTAGATTTATTTTACGAGAAGTTGGAGAGCTATGGGCACTCGGAGCGGTGTTGATCATTTGCCAAGCAATGTTTCTTCTTCAATTTGTTTTCGAAGTAAAGAAGGAGTTTGGAATTGGCGGGGTTAATCCCATCTTTTAGAGAAGACATCATAGCGGCAAGGTACCGACCCTCTCGGAATGCTTTTTTGTTTTTATCTCTTCATGTTTTCATTCCTTCAATTTTTCCCACTCAATAGGAAGTTCAAAAGACCGGATTGCTGGAGATTGGACCGGCATGCGATTCTTCTTAGAAATATGTCCAGTAACTAAAAAGCATGAAGCTCAGACTTTGTCATTCAATCCGCACGATCTTATGGTACCTACTCAAATCGACTGCTTGACTGTGTTACCAAATATTATCTTCATATGTTCATGCCACAGCGTAAGCCTTTCCATCAAAACGTCTACAATACTGATGCAATGACACGAGTAGCCTCCTGAGCATTGAATCTTTTAGCTGGAAATGTACTTCGAATTCAAATCACATTTCCTAGTCGCAATTATTCTTTCTTCATTTTTAATTGTACGTGTACATACTTTCTTTGCCTCGGTGGAAGAGATATCATATATTGCATCAATTTAAGACGTGAACACACTGTCATTATTAACCCCATAAATATAAACCATTGCAAAATGAGTCAATTCTCCAAGATTTTTAAGTACCATGAGGAAACCATAAGGAAAAGCCGTAGAACTAATCTCCGATAATATTTTTAAGAAACATCTACAACGTCACATCTCACTCTAGTCTACGGCCATATTGAAATCGCTTGATCATGACAAGTATGCAAATACCTAATTAGAGAGACAAGTGTCAAAAAAGTCATGAGTCTATATGTGTCAATTTAGTTCTAAATATTTTATTGATACCAATTTAATTATAAACTTTTTGATTTAATATCAATTTAATTATAAACCTTTTGATCTAGTGTCAATTTAGTCATTCCAGCATTCTAACCGGATTTTGCTAGTGTTGATAATTTTTAACAATATTTTCTCTAATTTTTTTTGTCTATTTTATTATTTCCTCCATTCATTTTTTTTTCCTCTTTCTTTTGATTTTCCCCTTCCCAATCTTGTTTCTCCTCCAACAACCAGCTAGAGATGAGGATCAGTAGCACTCGCTGGCCAATAGCAAGCTCGCCAGGGGTTGCAATACGCAGGATTGGTGAGGTCGAGCTCAAAGGCTGCGATCTCGTGGCCTCTGGCAAGGTTCGACCTTGCCCATGGCCGGCGAGGCTCCACCTTTACCAAATTTAGAGAGGTCGGGCCTTGCCCATGGTCAGAGATTCAATTATGGTGAGCCTCACTAGCCTTGCACGAGGCTGCTCTCTTGACGTCTAGCAAGCTTGCCAAAGGCTACATGAGGATCTAGTGAGGGCAAGAAAAGGAAAGGGAAAAACGAAGGAAAGAGGGAAAAAAAAGAGAGGAAAAAAAGCAATAAAGGAAATAAAAGATCAAATATCAAATAAATAAAAATATCATTAAAAGTTGTTAATGTTCGTGCCGGCATACCACATAAGCCAACCGACATCCACGTCAGCAAAATTCAGCCAAATTTAATTAGCATTAGATCAAAAGGTTTATGAATGAATTGACTCCATTAAAAGGTTTATGACTAAATTGATATAAATGTAATATGTTTAAAACTTTTTTTTTTACACTTTTCCCACTAATTAAAAATACCTGAGTTACCTAAGTTTGGGGATGACGCAGCTAGAGGGCCATGCATTCTCCAATGACTATGGCTTATATTTATATGATTTATAGCTAAGGCAAGAACTGCAGAATAGAAAGATGCAATGGCAATATTTGCCTCTGCTACAAATGCCCATTTAGTCAATTTGTGGAAAACGGTGCGTTGACAATGAATGGGAAGATTAGAAGCGTAAGGCTTGTTGCACCAGCGACTTGCCTTCTGGGAGCGTGACGTATATGTCTTTACCATGCTTAAAATTATGATAGAGAGAAGGAAAACCTCAAGAATGCACCATGGCCAGTATAGACTGTACGGCTGAGGTCCCTTCTAAACTTGATAGTTTCAAATATTATATCATCAAAAGCCATGATTAAGTAAATTTCATACGATTGTTTGGGAGAGTCAATTGAAAAAACATATCTACATTTAACTTTTTTCTTTCGAAACTTATCAACAGATTCTTACCAGAATTTGTGACTTGCTTGCAAAACAAGACCTTTTACCCTTTTTATGTTCGTCATGAAGGCCTCTAACCCCGAGCTACAATTAGCTCAACATAGGGGATTCGCACGGTGGTTGTGCAAGTTTGGAATTAAATTTCACACCTTAAGGAAATCCAAAGCAAGCCAAACAAGAAAGAGCAAATGGCTCTGCCCAGACTAGATGATGTTCCACTCCAAGAGGTTTCGTTCAAGAAGCCAACTACTTATAAGCAGCACTTCAAAATGCCTGAACCCAAGAAAAATAGAAAGAGGAAAAGATTTTAAAAAGTGTTTTCATAAACAAAATATGCGCTGATGTTAATGATATTCCTGTCTTAATTGGAGTTTTTTTTTTCACCAGCGAAAAAAAATTCAGTCTTCCCCAGATGAAACTGGAATTCACTTGATATTGTCAACTATGAGAATCAAATGTTGATGATAATGACTGAGATTACGAAACAGCGAGTGGGTAGAATACCTACTTTTGCTTAAAATACCCAAGCACGGTAACTCTCAACCTCTCCGCACCTTTTGAACCAAAGTAGCGAGAACTGGCCTTGGTTTTGAAATCAGCAAAGATTAGTGGCCGCCTTATAAGACGCGTCCACCACCCGTTTGAAGAAGGCCCGAGACGCAACGAGTCATCGATCCAAACGCCGTTAGCAAACGCACATAAAACATCCAAGGACTAATAGTACCGTGAGCGATCTCTCGTCCACAGTCGAAACCAGGAGAGGAAAAAAGATGAAATAAGTTTGGAAAATGGAACGCAAAGACTATCTATCGGCAAAAAGACATGCAGACGGCGATCTCAGAGCACATTACAGGCGAAACTAGGAGCCAAAAAAAACACAACCCATGAAAATGTCTCATCTGAAAGATGAAGAGTATCCATTGGCAAATGGAACACAAAAGTTAAAGACGAGCAGAACCTGCAAAACCGTTCTAATCTCAGATTTTGCCCCAAAAAACCAAAACACTAAGTTTGGCCTGATAATCGCTGACTATTTTCTTGCCGTGCGGTACCCGTCCATTAGCAATTTGGCCAGGTCATTCAGCAGGATCGCTCTCTCCCCCGCCATCTGCACCTCCGCCATTCGGAGCTCCCGCAACCTCTCCTTGATTTCCTCCACTCTTGAGCGGTCGACCGTCCTCATCCCAACTCTCAAAATCTCCTCGTCAAGCCCGACTCCATTTAGCTCCAACAGCGAAGACACGCCAGCCAAGTCCCTCTCCTCAGACTCTTCCTCTGGCAATTTCAACGGGGCAGCAGCGTGTTTGCCCTTCTTCTTTGGGGAGGTGGGCACTCCGCTGCCGCCACTGCCCCAGAGGACTCGGGAAAGCTCAAAGATCTTCCGATCATGAGGCGTCTTCCCGATACGCCCGGTTCTAGTCGCCTTCTCGAACTTACGCTTCAGCTCCCTTATCTTATCCCGCACGTCCGATTCACTCCTGTTAAGTCGCTCCGCAATATCCATAACCTCGGACGGCCCGGCCCCGTGCCCAGCATCACCGCCCTTCCTTGCCCTATTAGAGGAGGGTTGAGAACTGCCCGGCACGGCGACGGGCCGCACAGTGCCGGTCCCAGCTTTCGCGGCGGAAGAGGGCCTTCTCGTTGCTACTTCGAGATCGGAGTTGGAGTCGGAGTCGGACCCAGACGCGGACCCGTACTCTCCAGACGAGGCCATGAGAGAGGTGAGAGAGCGTGAGCGAGAGAGACGAGGAAGAGGAAGGGTTGCATGCAAGAGAAGGAGGGAGTGACGGAGTAAGGGTTTAGGGCTTTCTGGCTTTGTTTCTTTAATATGGTCTTCAGTCCCTAGACTTGGGATTATGGAAAAGCGTTTTGTTGACGTAACCCAGACGACAAAAAATGAAAAAAAACGCAGCTTTTGCCATTTCACTTTGGCGGTGCAGGGGGGTGGTGAACCTAGGCTGGACTAGACTAGACTAGACTTACGGTATGCTCCTCATTAAGGGTGATAATAAAAAACTCTGCAACTTCCAATCCAAATCCTCTTTAAAAAAAGTGAACAAAAAGAGGGAAAATCATCAAAATAGATCCAAATTTATTAGTTAAAAACCTTTTTCTGAAGATAAGTGACAGGACGTTCAGAAAATAGCCCATCGTTATAATTCTTTTTATCCAGCAATCGCAGCTAGTCTTCCAACGTTTTTTATTTTTTATTTTTTATTTTTTAAGAGAGCCCTTACGATGAAAGAATTGAATATTGTAAAGTGGAGCTTTCTTTGGTTTTACATTTTCATTATGCGTATTATACAAGATTTGAATTCCATCCCTATATTTAGCATATACATTAATAAGAAGAAAAAATGGGTCCTCGAAAGATGTTCATCTGAATAGCTTGCAATTCTTGAAAATATTATTTATTATTTCGTAACGGACCATGCTATCTTCCTATCATTTTTTTGATTGATTAATTATGAATTGTAAAGATTGCTCACTTGCAAAAGAAACAAAATATAAATATGAGATGTTTATGGTTAAAAACCATCAATTTAGAAGGAAATTTTATCTAAATGGGGTTGTGTAAAAGCACGCATTTACCTGTGAGTTGAAGAATTGGAGGAAAAAGAAGAAGCGTAGCTTGAGTTATTTTAGGAAATGTATTTATCATTTTGTCCATTTTCAATGTTGTCGTCGATTATTTAATGCCAAACGAACACGTTAGATTTTTTCTTCTTTTTTTTTTCCCCAAAAGTTTGAGGTTGAAGGATGTTCTGGATTCGTATTACTGTTTAGAGGGATAACATTTGTGAAGAGACTTTTTTTTCACGAACAATAAGAAAAATGAAATTTTATTACTTATGCTTGCGAATTACCTTGCTTTCGTCTAATGGGGCAAGTGACAAAAGTGGCACTTTAGGAAACCGCATTAATTTGAAGTAGCTATACCAAAACATCATCTAACCTAATTTGATGTATCTCGTGTATATAATACTCAGCAAATCTATGGAAGGCTCTTTAATCTATGCTTGCGATTGTGTTACGAGACAATAAATCTATGGAAGGCTCTTTAAGTTTTTTTTCTTTTGTTTATGGCCTCACTATCTGTTTTAAAAGTTCACTTGAAATGCATTTGATAATCATTCTGTTCCAAAGAATAATTTGTGTTCAGAAATAGTTTTTTTTTTCCCCAGACAAATTTTTGAGTCGTTTGGTAACAGTTCGAAATTTTTATTTTCGAAATAGAAAAGCATTTGATATGATACTTACATTTTTTGTGACTTAGAATTTCTTTTAATCTTTTAATAGTTTTATTACAATTTTCTTTTTTTTCTTTTCCTTTTTCTTCTTTTTCTAACTAGTTGTTGGCCTCAAGGGAGTCTCGGCCAGTCACCAGCAAGGCTTAGCAAGGCTCGACCTTGCTAGGGAGAGGCTCGGCCGAGCCAAATCTAGCAAGGCAAGATGTACCCAACTAATGGCGAGGTTGCTGGTGACTAACTTGGGGAAGAAGAAGATGAAGAGAAAAAGAAGAAAAGAAAAGAGAAAAAAAGGTTTGAGCTTGATTCCAAAATTGTTACCAAGAACTAAGAAGCAACACTTTTTTACTTATTGATTACGTTTCAAATTTATTCTCGAAAATAAAAATATTATTACATGATTTTCTGTTATTTTTTTGTTCTAGGAAATAAATAAAAAATAGAATTATGCATTGTTTTGGCATGTTACTAAATAGGTATTGAAAAATTGATCCTCAAAATTTAATAGAAACGTGTACATGAACATCGAAATAGAATGCAATTTTTGAAAATGTTGCTTAATTACTGTAATGCAACATATTATCTTCCAATCACTTCCTGATTGGCGAGTTGCGGAGATTGCTCACGGGCAAAATGAACTAAATATAAATATAAGATTCAATAATGGTTATTATTAATACTCATAAAAAATATTAAAGGATGATTGAAGGAAATATTATTTAATTAGGGTTGTGAAAAAATACAGCGCATTATAAATTGCTTTTTCTTGCATGAACATATACATGTGGATGGATGGGGAGTCACATGTACAATGAAAGTATGAAAAAATCACCTGTGCAAGAGAGGCCACCCTCTCTCTTAGCTTAAATGGGCATAATTTGGACATAATTTTAAATATAATAAAGGGGAGAGAGAGAGAAGGGTGAGGGGGGTCATGCTTACCTATTACGGTGTGTACGAGGTATGGGGAAATGGAACATCCGCAACGGCTACGACAATGATGCTCCTTTTTCCCCCCGCGGCTATTCTTCTGTCCTCTTCGCTTGTCTTGCCTCTTTTACATAACTTTTTATTTTTACATATTTCCTTTTCCTTGTCCTTCATTTTTTCTTTATTAATTACGAACTTAATGAAAACAGTCATTTTTCTTTCCATAATTCCTTTTCCTTTTCCGTAGAACATTGCCACCCATTTTTTGCTGTCGAAAAGCGTCTTTTCGCCCCTTATCAAGTAAACAAAACATGAAAATTATATTGCATTTTTTTTTTCAATTCACTCTACACTGTATGATTATTTTAAAAAAAAATAAATCACTCTCAAAACTCGTTCTTTATATAAAACGAGATAAAGTCTATATTTTGCGAAAACCATGACCAGCATACTCCTTTTACCTCAAAATCTATTTAATCTATTTCCCAAAAAAAAATCTATTTTATCTTAAACGAACTAAAGGGAGATCGCAAAAATCACTGCGTTTTAAGGGTTATAATCCTTAAATAAAATTTTTCGTGCAAAAACCTTAATATTGAGAATTCAGTGGTATGAAATTCGAAATATGTCTAAAACCAATGTCGATGAAAGATATGCACACGCGTAAGCATAAGCAAGTCGAAAGGAATTCAAAAAGACCAAATTGCATTCCCTTGGTCATATGTTAAGACACAAAAAGGGACCAAGGAGCGTCAAAAGTTTACCTTCATAGGATTGAATGATCCTTGTTTTTTTTAAAAAATGATGAGTTGACTAGTTTGTTCCTCTACCCATATATTTTGTCAGCATGTATATAAAAATTAGGTGCACCAATAACATGTTATTAAAGAAGTTCAAAGATGGTCAGCCCAAAAGCAGTTCTCAAGTGTCAATTCATGTAATTAAGTATAAAGAAAAATTACGAAAATTTGTCATAAAAATAGAACTGAGAGTCTTGTATTCAAATGTTTCGAATCAAAGAGGTTATTTAAAGTGTATAACTGCATAATTGTCACTATTCGAAAGATTGTGGAGTGGACTTATGTTGATCTCTCCATATTTTGTTATTATTTTTATTCATTTTATTCAGTAATCATCGTTGTTCTTTAGCAGTTCTTTTTTTTTTTTGTTATATTTATTTACAAAGCTCAGTATGATGCAAGTATTGAATTATGTGAAGTGACCTTTTTCTCCTTTGGTTTATATGTTCATTGCCCATGTTATACAAGATTTTAAATTTCATCTTTATATGTAGCATTACATAGAAAAATGCTTCACGGTCTATCTTAAAAGTGCACCTACTCTAGTTGTACACCGAAAACCTATCGGATCGTGAATGAACTTTCAAATGGCTTTCAATTTTTAAAAATGTTGCTTATTATTCTATAACGGACCATAATATATTCCAGCAATTTTTTTTATTGGCAAGATTGCGAATTGCAAAGATCACTCGCGTGTTGAAAGAACTAAATATAAAAATGAGATTAAATGATTTTTTTGGTTGTAACCCATCAATTAAAATGACGATCGAAATAAAAAATTAATTAAGGTTGGGGAAGATAGAGTCTATTATGATTACTTTTTCTTGCATGAATATATGTGTGCATAGTATAGTCACATAGACAATAAATGACATGTCGACCGTAGAGCGGAAGTTTCAAAATTTGGTGTGCAACCCTTCTAGCTAGATTTGGCCAAATTTGGACATGAGTTTGGCGTGGCCTCTCTCCTCTATGCCGACAAAAAGGCAAATCCCTAATCCGGTGGAGGGGGTTGGACTGTGTAGAGAGGCTACTCTAGCCACTAGACGGCCGTGATTCTCCT
Source organism: Eucalyptus guilfoylei (assembly GCA_016097605.1). Classification (NCBI taxonomy): domain Eukaryota; kingdom Viridiplantae; phylum Streptophyta; class Magnoliopsida; order Myrtales; family Myrtaceae; genus Eucalyptus; species Eucalyptus guilfoylei. The sequence continues at coordinate 39,175,185 of CM027861.1, forward strand.
GTGTGTAGGTCAACCATATGTCAGCCTGCGGGGAATCCTCAGAAAGGTTACGACAAAAAGACCCTTTTCCTCTCTATCTTGCTTTTCTTTTCCTTTAATATTTCCTTACTCTTGTCCCTCGTTTTTCTTTCTTAATTTATTCGTTAAAACCCATCACCTTAATATCGATTGACCGGCGTCATTAGAAGCAGATCGATCATCTATTGATCATGAACTCAACCCGATCTCTGATACATCTTTGAATACATCGTTATTCCACTACATATAAATGATAAAAATACCCTTGCTCAACCAATATAATCAGACTCTTATTTGAAACTAACATGACAATATTATAGAAAGTAGGGTATTTCGGGTATTTATTTGAAATAAGACTCACTAAGGGTCCTTATTTGATAAAATGATGACACTTTAAGTTAAGATTTGGAATTTTCTATGTGTCCCCCATCCATCCTATATATCGGCTCAAATTGCTCTTAACGAGAACTCCATGGCAATCATTGGCAGAAAAAAACTAATAAGTTCCCTTAAATCAGCCTTTCACCACAAAACAAATCAACCAAATTTCAATCTTGGATAATATGTAAGAAGAACATGTAAACCAAACAAAAAGAAAAAAAGAAAGAAAGAAAGACTAGAAAGAGGGCTGCTTGATAAATAGGTCATTTATAAAAGAATCAACTATATAAATGACATAAAAACAAATATATGTTAGTTGATTAGGTAGTTTTGGTTGGGTCCGAAGTTAATTAGATAGTTAAAGAAGTAGATTCCCTGCTTGGCTCACCTCATAACACCTCATAATTCAAAGTCAAGCTTCTCGCTGATCTTTCTTCTCTTCTTCTTGTTTTTTTTTCAGAAAAGCTTATCCATTAACAATATTTGATGATAATCTTTAGAAACTATTAATTAGGGAACTTAACAAATATGGAATAGAAAAAGAATTCATTTTTCCGGGCGGTAGATTCGAATATGCAACCACCTCCCGTTGTTAATTGTATATTTTATTTTTCCAAGAGCATCTGAATTTACACTGGGCTACAAATGCTTCTAAGTTCCTTCTTTTTTTGGGTCAGTGATGCTTCTAAGTTCTCACGTTATGGAATATGCATTTATAGTTGGTGGCTGAATGAATGTTTTTTTCCCCATTTCTTTGGCATTAAAAGACAGGCACACTTGAAAATAAAACATTAATATTAAATAAAAGAATTTGGAAAACATTTATCGGTCACAATAAGCCCACTTCACAATATTTAGTACATTTATCTCAGGAGCGCAGTGCATAATATAGAAATAACTTTGGAAAACCAGTTTTGATTGCTAAATAAAAATAATAAGAAAAGGAGAGATCAAAATAATCCACTTTTACCACCAGCCACAATGGCTCCACTGGATAAGAACTACGGTGACCCTTAAGCAAAGGTGAGGAGTTCAAAACCCAGGGGAGGCGCTAGGTGTCTTAAGTGTGACGCCGGGAGTGGTGGATCCTCTCGCTTACGTGTCACCTGGGGGTTTACGCACCGCTGTCAGCTAGTGCGGTTCCTCCAGCATCAAAAAAAAAAAAAAGTCCACTTTTATGGTCATTAAAACTGTGATAATTATCCATAAATACGCTTTAAATGACTTTTTGATTGATTTAATCTTGAACATCTTTCAAATTAGAGCAGTTCAAGCCCTTATTGGATGTAAAGTTTACTTCAAACTCTTATTTAAGAAAATGAGAGCACTTTAGACTCTTATTTAGAATTTTCTGTCTATATATGCAGACGGACAAGTAACTTTTGGCTGCACTATAATAAACACCTAAAAAAAAAAAAAAGTTAAGGGCAATATATTAAACATGTAATTTTAAAAATGGATAAGTTCACTAGAAATATTAAAATAAAGTGTAATTGAGTCATAAAATTTTCAAAAAATACAGTTAAGTTTTAAAACTTGTCACATTAGCACAATCAAGTCATTATATTAACACTATCAAATTAACTAACGAAAAATGTAGTGGGGTGCTATTGTTGCCACCGCCACCACCCATCGTTGGAGGGCCTAGCAATGATTGCTAACCCTAGGTGTGGTGACCGGCCCTCACCCGACCCTAGGTGAGGGGGGGAAACCCTTACTAGACTCGGGTTAGAGTGCTTAGATTTGGGCAACACTAACTCTCACTTGGGGTCGGCAATCATCGCCTGCCTTGGGCAAGGTCTTCCTAGCCCCAAGGGAGGGCTAGGCAAGGCCTCATCGGCCCTCACTTGGGACCGGCAAGGCTTGCCCAGATTTGGGAGAGACCAGCCTTTACCTAGGGCCGGCAACCCTCGCTGGGCCCAAGCGAGTGCCAATGAGGCCTTGCCTAAGGTGGGCAATGGTCACTAGCCGCAGGAGAAGGCTCGTAATGCCTAGATCCGGGTGCCCTCGCCTAAGCCTAGCAAGGGTTGCTAGCCTAAGCTTGGGGCTGGTGATGGGCAGTGGCAGCACACCCCCCTCCCCCAAGGAGACGAACATGCCCCCTCCCATTCTTTATTTTTAGTCTTTTAAAAAGAATAAAATTTTAGTATTTCTTTTTTAGTTTTTAAACAAATTTATAATAATAATAATAATAATAATAATAATAATAATAATAATAATAATAATAAATGTCACATGGGTGAGATAAATTAATTTTAAGTACTTTTTGAAAATTTTAATACTCGATCGTATATTCATGATAAGTTTTAGAATTTTAAATGAATCTATTTTTTTTTTAAATGAGGAAGTATTTAATTTGAGAATAAAAGCACGCCCGTCAACTCAACCAACGCGGCTTGCCCTTTGCTTCTATGAAGATCTTTGAAGCTCTGGCGCCTTTTTTTGGAGCCGTCAGTTGAATGCTCTGTTTATATTTATTCATTCGCACTTTCCCTTTTCATGGATATTTGGTTTGGGAAGAAGCCCGAAATTCGTGTTGCTGAAATTTTTTAATTAAAATATAAATAATTAATTAGTATAATAATTATGGTCCTTAAAAGTCAAAACATAGTGATTTTTCATTTTTCATTTGATTTGTTTAGGATAAGATAATCTTGAGTTAAAAAGAAGCTCCTAGTCATGATTTCTATCAAATAAGAACATATACTTGCGGTTATATTATTATTTACTAACTTTAGGGTCAATTTTTTTTTTTTTTTTGGTTTTTTCCTCAGCAAAAAATATGTTCTTCGCTTTAAATATTTTGCAAAAAAGGAACCAAACCACACGAGGATTTGACATGCAACTCCTGAGGAGTGTGTCTTTTTTTTTAATGCTGTTTTGTAAGTTCCAAACGTATTGCAGCGGTCAAAGCATTTGCCAAAGCAGCTTCCACGTCATCGCCTTCGAACTTCAAAACACCAAATCGGATAATTGTGTGTATATTTTAGATTTTTATATTATCAGTCCCGAGGATGAGCTAATTCACCCTCTAAAGCCAAGATTTTCTGCGCATTTAGAAATTGAACTCCCATTTTTAACATTCATACGAAAGCATCCCACAAAGAGCATCAAAACCCATGCACTGAACAGCCAAGAAACCAACATGCATGGCTTGCTAGGTAAAAAGATCGAGACAAAAGAAAGCCTAATTATAAAAACCTAAGGATCACAATCTACTTCCTGTAACTGCTGCTTTGCTCGACGATAGCCCTCCATAAATAGCTTCGCCTGGTGATTCATGAGCGTCGCTCTATCACTGGCAACCTGTAGTTCGGACAGGCGCATTTGCCGCCACCTCTCTTTTAGTTCCTCCATCTCTGATGAGTCGATCATCCCTATACCAATTTTCACAACTTCCTCACCTAGCCCCATGCTGGTCAGCCGCAATAGAGAAGGTTCGCTGGCCCGAATGCTATCCTCAAACTCCTCCTCCTCCAACTTTGACGGAGGAGCAGCAATCTTGCTGGCGTTTTTAAAAGTCTTAATCTTCTTCATAGACAAGTGCACTTTCTCGCCGCCATTCTCACCACCCCAGAGGACACGGGAAAGCTCAAAGAACTTCTGATCATGCGGCTTCTTCCACATACGCCCTGCCTTACACCCGTTAACGAACTTGCGTTTCATTGACCTAATCTTGTTGAAGATTTGCGATTCACTGGGAGAGAAGTCAAACCTCACTGATTTCTTGTTGAGAAAATGTTTGAAGAGGCTGAAGTTGGTCAAGGGATCTAACTCCTTCTTCTTGTGGAATTTGATCATTCCCTTGAGGAGCTTGATCTCATCGTTCTCACTCCAGATGCGTCGAAACCACGCCGACCCCTCCCCGGTACGCTGCGTCGTGGCCCCAGCCCTGGCTCCATTGTTAGCATCGCTGCCCTCCCTCCGCCTCTTTGTGGGCCGCTTCTTTAACTCTTGAGACCTGGCCGGCTCCTTCACCGGCGTGACCTCCTTGCCGGCGGCGACGGCCTTGACAGTGCGGGTCTCGTCTTCAGACTTCGATTCAGAAGACTCCGAGTCTGGAGCGGGCTTCTTTGTACGCGAGGGCTTTAGGAATTCCTGCTGTGCTGCTTCATCATGGGATTCGGACGGTCCAGACGATTCTTCTTCTCCTCCTTCGGCATTGCCGTCCCTCTTCGCAGGCTGCCTTTCCAACTGTTGATGTCTGGCCGGCTTCTTTGACGTGCCCTCCTTGGCCGCGGCAACGGACTCCACAGCGGGGGTCCCATTTCGGGGGTCGGATTCATAACTCGAACCCGAGTCCGAGTCCAAAGAGGGCTTCTTCTTCTGTTGCGAGGGCTTTGCTGGTTCCTGCTCATAAGCTGCTTCGTCGTCCGATCGGGACTGGGACTCGGATGATGCTCCGGAGGGTCTGCTTTCTTCTCCGCTTTCCTCTCCGCTTTCCTCGTCCGCTTCTCGTTGCTCTTCAGCTCTCGGGGGTACGGGGCTGGTGCGCGACTCCTCGCCAGAGGAAACGTCCGTAGGTGGCGATTCGCGGGAAGGAGTTGGGCGTTTGCGTTTCGGCGCCATGAGAGTTGAGAGAGGGAGGGAGGGAGGGGTTTTGGCTTTGCTCGAGTCTTGTAGCAGTTGGGGTTTGGCTTCGTTCTTGAGAGAGAGAGAGAGCGCATTTTTGGGAAAAGAGGAAGATAATTAATTTTTGTGGCTTGTTCTTTTACTATGAACTTAATAATATAATAATCTATTGAATGCTAGCAGTGTCTCCAGTACTCGGTCTTTTCAACTTCCTGTTTATATCTAAGCATACTTTTCTTTTTATTGGTTGGTTTTAGAAGAATTTTTTATTTGAATTTCGTGTTGCTGAATTTTTTAAATTAAGGTATTTGTACTATTTTTTTTTTGTTAATATGTTGATTATAGTGACATTGTGATTTTTCATTTACCACTTCGTTTGTTTGAGATAATATGGGTTTTGAGGTAAAAAACCAATTGGTCATGAATTCTACAAAGTACGGACCCGACTCTATTTTATATAAAGGCTAAGCTTTAAGGAGGATTTATTTAAACTTAAAAATTTTATCGTACAGTGAAAGTGCATTGAAAAGATTGCTTCATTTTCCATGTTTGAATACTTGATAAGCATTCGACCAAAATAAAAAGTACTCGATAGGCTGCATAAGATCACTATTTAACAAAAAAATGTGGGACCATTTGGCAAAAAAATATATATGAGATTTTCTTTAGAAAATTTATGTAGGCCATCTATACTTTTAAACTCATTATCATACTTATGCTTGGCACTGAGTTACGGTTAAATTCTCAAATAAAATTTAATGTTTCCATTATTAATGGATGAACTTATTTAAATAAAGTTATCACTCATTAAACTAACGACGGTGGATCTAAAAGTTATTACTTATTAAACCAACGACCCCCCCCCCCCATAAATACGTTTAAGAGCGTGAGCAGAATGTTGGGGTCAGTCCCTATAACCTATTTAATAAATTTTCCATTAAAATAATAGGCACATAATAAACCACATGGGACGTAATCCTGAATAAGAAAAATGTCCTGTGAACGACTTATATAAATCCGAATATTCATTTCTCTCACAGGTGAAATTGCATGAAATAAAGATTGAAGATGAAAATCACTTAAAATATACTTTTGATTGATTTAAGAAAGAAAAGAATTGGAACTTAATTGATGCTACTAGTTATAAAAAGATAAACATTTCGCTTATACAATTTTTTTTTTCCGAATTCTCGATGAACTAAAATGAGTTGGGGAATTATTTCAAAAATTATTTTTGAACTAATTGATTTGCCCCCTCTGCAGGGTACGCTCTAACAAAATTAATTAAAAGACGTATTTCAGTTGCTGACCAAAAATTTCAAGGAAATAAGTTCAATAAATAGTTTGGTAGATCCTGAAATATTGGGTAAGGTATTTCTGTACTTGAAACATACGAATGTAATATAAAAAACGCTCAAAATTTTGAATGAAAAAGGGGGGAATTTCGACTATTAATAACATGAGAATCAATTATCCAGCTTTTTTGTGGTCATAAAGACAATTATTTATTCATCTTCTCAACGACCCATTGCTATGAAAATGATGATGATTGGGGAAGCCGAAGCATCACCTTGACAAGTGAAAGATCCCTTTACTTGGTCCGCTAACGGCTATCCCTCATCCAAGAGGACGCCGACTTTAATTAATCGTCATAAATGAGTGCTTATGGAAGAATCGAGAAATAGGTGAATGTTGGAGTCGGATGCAAAATTACTGGTGCGACCAATAATTAAATGATCGTTTAGAAGATCGACGCGTAACAACTGTAGCCCACGAGTGGTTACTTTGCGTGGCATGGCCCCGCATGGATGTGTAATTACTAGCGAATGAAGGTGATTAGTGGTCGTGCCCAAAGATCGGGTCTAATGTGTCACCTAAATCCGTCGAATGCATAAAATCTAAATATAAACTTTCGAGGCCAGACCAAGTTAAAATTACCTAGACTCGCATTTTCTCATGTAAGGCCATTGCTCAAATTTGTGTAATTATATTTTGATTCTCTCAGGATTTGGTGTCTCGTGTGACCTGCCTTTTTTTTTTTTTTTTTTTTTTGTCTCTACCTGCCTGCCTGTTGATCACCTATAATCCGGAGCATATTTTGAATTTCTCTGCAAGCAAAAACTTGGATTTAGCTTAAGTGCAGCGATCAGAACCATAGTGTACTTTTGTGGGGAGTCACTCACCGCAACCAACACAAATAAGTACGTTGATATATAAACAGAAAAGTTGGAAAGATCGGGCGCTAGAGATATTTCACTTGTTGAGACGGATAAGGAACGAAGGAGGGTCAAAAGTTGATCTTAATAAAGGGCAGCGGCATCCAATTTCCTAGTTTTTTACATTAGAGGTTTACTATTTTGTCCTTTCACTTTTTTGGCCCTCCCTCGCGGCCACGACCTTATCTCCCTCTCTCACTTTGGCCTTAATGTAATGGCCATTCTCTTGTTGTTATCGCTTGATTTCTGTAGGAGGTGTTGATGAATATGCTTAGACTCTCTCATCTTTGATAGTCCCCACATGTCATCTTGTGATGGATTTCGTGTGTTGTGAGATAAATTCACCACTTCTTTTTTTTTTTTTTTTGTGACTTAGGGAACCCCATAAGCTGACAGCCGGCGAGCAAACCCTGAAGGAGTGATTGCATGACCCACCACCATAGTACTCCAGGTAAGAATCCCTAACGACGTCTTTAGGATTCGAACTTCTTTCTTTCGTGAGGGAAGAAAGCCCAAGCCAGCTGCGCCGCTGCGGGCGGTGGTAATTCACCGCTTCTTACTATCGAAAGCTAGGAAACCAATGGATCTTGGAAGGAACGATTGAAGCTATTGCTAAATGCCTTATTCCATTATCCTGCGCCAAGCTCTGTTTCTTTCCCCTAGTGGGACTACGAGAATTGAAGCATGGAGGTTAAGAAATTTTTCGTGCCTATTACTGTTGCAACTGATAATCTAATTGAAGGCTTCCTAAATAACATGTCGAACTTCTGTCCTTTTCCGAAGAGTTTGTGGTTCCACTTCATATTTAATTTATCTCCTTATATTGATTGCCATCTTTGTAGGTAAGGGTTTTGGCCGGTTCCTAGGTGGGGTTCCATAGCCCACTCAGGAACCGAATCAAACTGAATCAAACCGATTTTCAATTGTGCCCATAAAACCAAGGGCAGTTCACGGTTCCCATTTTATGGAATCGGCCCTTAATGAGCAATTCCCAATTCCTGGGTGGAAATTGTCCATTTGGGAACCGATCACCTCTAGTGGGCAACACTTGGCCGTTGGGTCATAAGAAAAGATAGTGATAAGTGAACATTAACATCCCAAAAAGAGCTCGTGCTCGAGGGGAAATTTTTTTGATCCTCTATATATCAGCCCCCTCTTGCTCTCATTCTTCAACATCTCTTTGTTCTTGCTCAAATATCACTTCCAATCACTCTAGCTCTCTAAAATTATTTGTCAATTTCATTTATTTTCATTTCATAATAATTATGTAATTGCATTCTAAGTATTGCAATTGAGAACAACAACAACAAACGGCAACAACAACCACCACCATATTTGATTATCCCGAATCAACGTGGCCTGCACTGTGCAATTGACGTGGAACTTGTTTGGTGAGTTCTACAACAATAACGTACACGTCCTGGCTCAGATCGTGCAACAATCTGAATTCGACAACAATTGGTAAGGATCGTTAGGGTGAAAGCTGAAAGCTAGTCCCCACCGAGATGCTTCCTTGGACGTTACCCCTACCATTGAAGAAAACCTTCAAGCAACTGCGGTGCAGGCTTCTCGAAGAGGAATGTCCGATTTCCTGCGGATATTTTTATATAAGAGTGTCTCGCTAATTGCAGATCTTATCTTACTGCTTACTGCAATCTTTTCTCGTTCCTTGTACATCCCAGAATACATCTTCCCATAACAATGCATGAGGGTGCGGAACGAATACCCTACTTGAAAGGCCCCCACAGAGTGCAGCGCGGTTGGGGGTTTTCCAAGTCGATTCCAACCATGCGCCGTGAGTTCAGATCCCTCAATTGGCGTTGCTCTTCGGATCCGCTTGGAGCAAGGACAAAGGGAGATCTCTTAGCATCCCATTTGGGATTCACCGCCGCAAACGATGCAAGATGGCACTAGTCCCCTCCACAGTGAAAAATAAAGAGAGAAATCCCCACTTGAAAGTCAAAAATTAGCTGTTGTAAACTTGTGATCTAGGCGCTTTTACTAAAATTCCCAGATAAAATTGGTAGGCTATGCAATTCTTGCCAAACTATAAAAAAAGGTAGGCTATGCAATTCTTGCCAAACTCCTCGAATGACCGCTTGTGGTTCAGCTGAAGAAGAGCTAGCCATCTAGTTGCATTAACATTCAAGGCACGATAATATTATTTCAGTCGATTCTAATGGACCAGTTTAACTACAATCTAACAGAGATTCGAGCTAAACCCGTGCTTACAGCAGAGGCCACCCAATTTGCTGCATAATTGGCTCACATGTTGATCTCCCAAATACGGATTTTTAGTTCAATGAAAGATATCTCTTCCTCTGTGGCAGAGAAAGCATTGACACAGTATGATTAGATAGAAAAAGAACCACCATTGCTACTACGAAATGTGATTCAGATTTCAAAGTACATTTCCAGCTGAAAAATCCAGTGCTCAGGAAGCTATTCAAGTTGTGGCATCAATATTGCAGACAGGAAGATAATACTTCAGTAAAACAGTCATGCAGTTGTTTTAAGAAGGCATTGTAAGATCCTGACTAACGAAGAAGTGCAGTCAATCCACAATGCAGCAATCTAAATCCTCTGAAGTTCCCAACCAAATTTAATTTCCTTTCTCGAGGCATTCACAGTGACCATAGCATAACCTTCTCAAGAAGATAATGAAGGGTAAAGAGAGGGAATTTCAATCTCATTTACCTCACTTTCAATCTCATTTACCTCAACTGATAATGGATCAGCTTACACATAACCAAATCATTCAAAAGTACGTGTGTATTACAGTGAAACAAAAAGAGCTACGCCTATTGAGCTTAAGGTGAATTGCCGCACATTGCATGGGACAAAGTGGAGAAAACCTAAAAAATCTCATACCTTTATGAAGTGACAATCAAGAATTAGTTGCAGGTAGCATCCGATGAAAACTGAAGCAAATACAATATGTGATACACTCAAAAGTTTTACAACCAATGTAAATCTCAATCTCGGACAAAGGATAAGATTTTTACTATTCCCCAAACAAAATTGGAGAAGGGGAAGAAGTAAGGCTCATCGCTTGAGGAGAAAAAAATGAATAAGTTTCAGAAGGTTGCTTAGTCTGCCATTTTGTTCAAGCGATGAATAGTGCTTCGAGCAACTCTGTTACTAGGATCAATCTTCAGCACCATCCTCAGGTCTTCTGCGCCAAGTCTGTACTTCTCCATACTCTCATACAAAAGAGCTCGCTGTACAAGAACGGCTACATTTGCATCGTCATGTTCTAGCACCTGCTCAGCAAAAACCTGTCATGCCTTCTATTGATTTCATCCTTTTCACAAGGAATATCACAAAATCTTGCTATTATAATTAATAGAATGTCTTAAGAGATATTTCATCAATCCCAGTTCAAGAGTTCATAAGCAATCTTTGATAGCTGCCAATCTAGACAATAAAAGATACTGCCTAAATTCGTTAAGCATAGGTAGACACATGACATGGAACTGTCATTGTTAATCTCCAAGATATGGAATCTTAAGCATAGTCAAACCTCACATGCCTAAAAAATAAGGCAGCTCTCGGTGATAAGATTGATCCTTAAGCTCCCAGACAGGGCAGAATGTTTTCAGAGTTCAATATTTCTTTCTTTGAAATAGTAGAAAAACATCTGTAAGTTTGTGTATTCCGAAATGTAGCTCATCACTGCCCAAATGACACGAATTATTCTCATATTAATGAAGTAATCTTACCTAAGGTACAAAAATATCTGACGGATACAACTAATAAACCCCAAGGAATCGCCATGCACCGCCTTCATCAAAATAAAGAAGATTTCAATCTGTGAGCAATTATTGGCACTTTACCTTTGTACAGTCTGCCACAGCCTTCTTATACTCCCCAACTTCTTTGTAACATGAGGCTCGGCACGACAAGACTTCCATGGTGGCAGAATTTTCTCCAGCCTTTTCAAGGAGAATCACAGCCCACGACAACCACTTAATGGCATCGGCATATTGCCCTTGCTTCTGATTATCCATGCCCTTGTTCTTAGCGGTTAAAGCTGATACGCCTGAAGGAGGCGGTGGAAGCCCCTCAAGTTCTGTGGTGGTGCCGCCACCCTCATTTCCTCCTCCAAAATCTGAATCCAAACCCCAGTCATCCACTTCCCCAGCTTGCTGTTCTCCAGTGGCAACACCAGCAGAAGCCGAGCCAGAGGATGAAGAGAACAACACATCGAAACTGTCTGCACCTGAGCTCTGGACAGGAGTCTGATTCTCCTGACTGAAATTCTTGGCAGGCATCCCGAAATCATCCATTTTCGAACCAAAGCTCATATTTGACGCTGCAAAATTGGTTTTATTTGTGGAAAACCCGCTCGACGGGAATGTGGTCGTACCAGATGAAGGAGCATTCTGAAAATCTCCAAACTCATGACTACCGGTGCCAGTCTTAGCACTGGCCTTGCTCGCTGAGTTGAGACTGCCCGACTGCTGTTTTGATCCGAAACCAACCAAATTACTGAATGGATCCTTATTGGTATTGATTCCACCTCCACCACCACCACCACCACCACCACCACCAGCCATATTTTGCATCGAAGGACCTCCGAGAGTTGCACTCTTACTGCCGGCGTTAACGCCATTCCAATTAACACCCCCAACGCCAGCAGTAGGTCCAGTACTATAACCCCCAGATCCCCGACTTCCACTATTGTGCATCGAATTACCAGATTTCGGCAGCGAATCTGCTAAATTCCCCATCGAATATGGGGTCTTGCTAGCCGATGCAGCTGGCGTCGCGTTCTTCAACGGGACATTGCCACTGCTGCCCTTACCCTGCCCTCCTAAAGCCGAGCTAACCAAATCCCCGAACAAGTTCGAATCCTTCTTCGCGATCCCGATCCCCAACCCCGAGCCCAAAGAACCCGTCGACGTCGATGACGACGACCAGCTCTTGCCGAAGATGTCCCCGACCATCGACGTGGGCCCGCCCAGGGACCCTGCCCCCGCCGCCGCCGACGGAGCCGGGCCGGCGGCGGCGGCGGCAGGCTGGTGGGTCCACGAGGGCTTGTTGGGCTGCCACGCGGGCCTCGACGGCTGCGCGGGCGACGGCGCGGCGGCGCCGTACGAGAAGGAGCTCGTCTTGTTCTTCTGATCGTTCAAGGACCTAGGCTTGTTCGAACCGATTCCGATATCGAAATCGAAGCTGCTCAACGAGCCGGAGCTGCGTTGCGGGTTGTTGGGTTTGCCGTAGTTGGAATTCATCTTCGAGGGCTCGAGAGATCGAATCGGCCGATCGGACGAGATCCGCAAGAATTCGAATTCCCCGAGTTTCTCAATCACTGTCGGATCTGATCGAGAGAATTCGCGGATCGGAAGCAGGAAAAATGAGATCTGCGAAGGAAATTACCTGATGGAGCAAGGAGAGGGAGAGAGAGATCGCAGCTTTCTAGTTCTCTTCTTCTTCGTCTCCGCTGGATGGATGCGGGTCTGGTTTTTGGAGCTGAAATGGGAATTTAGGACAGCGCTCATGGTGCTCCTCCAATTTGGTTTCCTAAAGTCTTTTTTCATTCCTTTTTCTTTCCATTTTTTTTTTTCTTTTTGGTGCTGCAAATCTCAAGATGATAACAGTTTAAGGAGAAAAAGAAATGGTAGAAAACATATATATATTTTTTTATTCTTTTTAGAAATGGTCCACTTTCAAATTTGGTGTGATCCTTCAATATATCAAAGACGTAAGGTATTAGTATCAAGGGGATTTATGGTAAAAATTACGTGGGGGACGTAACAACGTCTCCACAAAATAGCTCACTACAAGTAGTGACACGAATCGCACGTTCCCCCACTGCTCTCACTGTCTAAACTTTTCCTTATTTAATGTGCCCATACTTCAAAAATTATTAGAAAAAGACGATTCCCCTCCACGACTTTCACGTTCCGAATTACACAGTAGATACATACAACATGCGATTTTCCTACGGTAGTTTTAGGCAAACGTCTAATTTAAAAAATCTATTTTTACAAAACTTCTTAAAAACAATTTTGCATGTGTAGTCTGTGCGTGGAGCTATTTCAGTTAAAATAAAAAAGGATAAATACATTTAAAGTCCTAAAATTTATTACAAAAATATAGTTGAGTCATAAAATTTTTAAAAAGTATAATCAAGTCACAAAATTTATCATGAAAATGCAATTGAATCTTAAAAATTTTAAAAGTGTAATTATATTTCAAAATTTGTCAAATTGATGCAATCAAATCCTTTAAAAGTTTTAGAACCTAATTGCACTTTCACAATAAATCTTAAAAATTAATTATTTTTTTTTGAAAAATTTAGTATTCAATTGTATTTTTATGATAAGTTTTAAAATTTTTAATACACTTAAATTCTCAATCATTGGACAGAACATCTCGTAATTCGTACATCAGATGGTAATTTTGATGACGTAGAAAGCATCGTTCCAACCTTATTCTTGTGAATAAATCAAATAGCTAAATTGGTGATGTCAAATGGAGCAGTAGGGCCATTGTGGGCCTTGCCAGCCCACGTCCCAATCCTTTTGTATTGAAAAAAATAATATACCCGGACTCAAAAGTTGAAAATCATAATGTCATAAATGATCATTAAACTTTGATTTAATATATAATATCACCTCCATTTTTAAATTGTTCAATACACCCCAAAGTTTAGTTTAATGTTTAATATGTGTGATCTTTAAAATTTCAAATATTTTCATATAATTTAAGGATTACATTGTATATTAAGCCAAAATTTAGGGATCACATTACACAAATTAAAAGTTCAAGTTCATGAACGATATTGTCTATTGAATCAAAAGTTTAAGGACCATCAATGCTATTATTCTAAATTGAATCATAAAAGCTCGTGTGACTAATTAACTGTTACTCTCTCCCTCTCTTCCCCTCTCTCTCCCTCCCTCCCAAGTTGTGGGTGCTTTCGATATAGTGGCTTCATGAATCCAATCCGGAAGATGACTTTAACACTTTGAGGTTATTTTGGTCTAGGAAAATGAGTTAGTCCAATGCAGAAGGAAAAACTAGCTGCTACGGTAAAAACTAAATTTCAAGGGGGTAATCTCTAAACCCTAAAAAATTGGGGACTATAATACATCGGTGACAAAGTTTAGAGGATTCTTGAAAAATCATCTACAATATTTCGTAGCATTTTCCTGTTAGACATAATTTCTAGCCATTTAAGTAACTCTCAGGAGCCAAGGAGCATATTCTATTTATTTATCACACATTTTTACCAATTTATATGTGGTTATTTTTCTTCTCTACTTAATGCTTTCTGGGTTTATCTACAAATAAGTGTAGAAATAACAATGCGTGTAAAATGAGGACAGAGCAACAAATTTCCCACGTTTATCGTTCAATTGTAAATCGCTGGACAGGAATATGTGTTCCAAAAAAATCCAAAAACATTATACAAGCAAAATAATATCTTACAGGCATTATTAAAAAATTGCAAAAAAAAATCCATTAATATATATACTTATGATTGTGGGAAGAATTAATTTTTTTCTGTTATCAAGTAATTTGTTTTCTTCAGCATCTCTTGTCTGCCAATATTATAGTCTCTCATGCAGCAACTTTTCTTTGCAGCTAATAGTGTTTGCAGCAAATATTATTCAAAAACTTGCTGCTAAAAACCATCAGCAGCAATTTTCAAAAAGCCATTCTCGGCCACGACATTATCATCGTCGATGAAAATATTATAGGCCCTCTCGATAGGACTGCAAATCTTCCATCAGCGGCAATTCTTGTTGCTGCCAATAGTCAAGCTTGTTGTCGTCTACTGCATACCGACCAAGGGCTTTGACCATGACATTGAGCCGGCCTTTGGGATGTCAATTCTTCTTCATATCAAACATGAGTTCAGTATTATATTAACCACACGTTACTATAGTTCATCGTTCATCTGAACAAAAGACCCGTTGCTCTGCGCACAGTAGAGAGAACTAAATTACTAGGAAGCACAACAATCATTCTTTTTCCGCCACATCTTTCTCAAGGCCTTGCGTGAAACACAGTAGTTCAATGCTCTAAACAACCAATCCTCCCAAAGATCAAAAGTTTACTTTACCCCCACAAGAAAATGCCACCGTCTCCCTGCTCAATCTATACAAATTAAACGAATGGGAGTGAATTTTGAGACATCCAAAGATAACCCTAATGGCAAGCTGGAGGCTTTTGGATGCCTCCATAGGACAGTCCACGTGCGTTACTACATGTGGAAGTGCAAGTGGGAGGCAAAGCTTTCACTGGTCTTCCCACGAAGTCCAAGTTTATGTTGTAGAATTGGAGGTTTTGACAGGGCACTATTCTGCTACATGCCACCTGAACCGCAACTGGTGATGTCGATGTCCCCCTAACGTTGATGAAGTGAACATCACTGATCTTAACTGGCGATGGATTGGCCTACACAATTCAAAAGAAGAAGAAAACAACGATATGACGATAATGTCAGATTTTCTGATATCTGAGGAAGCGAGTAGGGTAGGAACAAACTTAAAACGAGAGAGGTTAAAGGAATAGAATTTCGACCGACTTGTTGATTTAGGCATTGGCCACGCGATCGCAAAAATTCAGGTGTTAATCAATGTTGGTTATTATTACCAGCTTGACTTTTGAGAAATCCTAATCAACAGTACCTGTTTCTTTTCATGAGCATTGTAATCTTGGTCTATGATGATAGGATTCTTCACATTGCGCATGATGATGTCCTGAAAAATTATGTTTGAAGCTCGGCTTGCTATTGCGTTTGGACCTCGCATTGTCTTGATTCTGAGTCCATTATCTGTGTTTGAAAGCGTGCAATTCTTTACGACGACCCCTCTAACATCTGCCTCATTCTCGTACTTGCCAAGGCTGCCAATGCTGTTGGAAAAATGCAAACATAAACTCTTTCGTCAGCCCTTCAGAAAGACACAAAAATCATCTAATTCGGGAACTGCTGTGCGGTCTACAGATTTCTCCTAATCAATGTGTTATTCCTTATATTTTGCCATGTGGCAGTTTTCTCATGCCGATTCAAGAACTCGAACTGAACATACCTACTATAGTCCGGTCACGTACCTTATACCGTGGCCCGGGCCGCATTTTACATTCTTTATGCTAATGTCAGTAGAACCTTGAATCATGCCGATGCAATCATCGCCGGTGCCAATCTCGGTCCTTGCTATCTTCACCAGGTTGGACCTGCTGATATGGATCCCATCGGTGTTTGGGCTGTCTGCAGGCGCCGTGATGCGAAGGTTGTATAACCTGATGTTGTTGCACTGGACGACGCTGATATGAAACCCTTTGGGGTTGACCGAAGAGAGCTTGCGAACCAATGCGTTCGTGACTTTCTGGAACATCAAATTCTACAAGAAGAGAGAGGAAAAAAGGGGCAAGGCCATTAGGAATTTCGGGCAATGTCTATCCTTCCTGCCGCGTTCTTCGTTCGCTTTGCTTCGGATAGAATCTGGGGAAACTTACAACTGGGAGTCCTGGACCTTGGCCACCAAGATCGTGCGACCAGAAAGCAGCACCTTGGCCATCGAGGGTGCCTCCTCCGATCACGATGAGCCCGTTCAGTTCGTAGAACTGGATCCAATTGTCGACGTCCATGGGAGCGTCCTCCAATTGGTCCGGCGATGCGGACAGCAGCGTCCCCTTGATCTGGACAACTATGGGCTCCTTGTTGACACATGGGCCTGTGAAGGTGAGTGGGCCCACTAGGAATTTCCCCGGCGGGATCACCATCCTCGCCTTCCCTGGCCACTGGCATACCGCTTTCCACGTCCTCTGGAATTGCTGCCCACCCCCCAAAAACAACCGAAGTCAACAAGGTAAATCATAGTCACAAATAGCAAAACAAAATCGTCTCTCGTTCCGAACATCTCTTCACTATTTTTAAAGTGCTCGTGATTGCAGTTTATCCAAACATAGTATATGCTCCTGAATTCCGTGTCACCAAAAAAAGAAAAAAAAAAGGCGAAAGGCGAAGAGGATTGGAGTGATTCCTGCATCCAATAATGCAAGTAGGAATATCACATCATTGCTACACAGAGTTTGAATAAAAGAGGACTGATGTGGCGTAACTTTGATTAGGTTCAGATGCTTTTTGATGGTTTTTGTTCATGAATAAAGTGAATTGGTATTCCTCATTATCCGAAACATCAAAATGGAATTGAAGAATCTCTCGACCCATGCAAACCCTAATCCATCTTTCCTAGCTGCTCCACCAACGTCAAATCTTTCTTTTTCTCAGGATCCTTATCCTATCAGAGAATTGTTCACTATTATACGAAATAAACAAGAGTCTAGAAAGGTTGATGAGAAAAAGAGAGAAAAGGAAAAATCAAATAATCTTTCGTTGGGGTATAAGGAAGGGCTTCACCATTGCGTTTTCTTGTCGTCCATCTGGCTTGGCTCCAAATTGCACGACATTAAAGATTTTCTCTTTCGAATCAACACCGCCGCGGATAGCTCCACGAGCTCGACGCACCAATGGGTTGCCTCCACCACGGGCTTCGCAAGAACTAATTACCACGGCTAGACAAATAATTAGAGCCGCTCCTCTTGAAATGGTCATCATCGCCACTATCTCAGGAAATTAAACAAGAAAAGAAAGATCTAGCGGAAGGGGCTTCTTCGTTTTTTCCTTTGATGGAGTTGTGCTTAAATTGAGGAAGAACGCCCCCTTTTTGTATCTGGGGGCAATAAAGAGAAGGAAGAAGCAATCTTTGTCTTCTGGTTACTATATAGTTGAAATTTTGTTGCCCAACTGATTCAATCGCTGTTAAATCTACCTGTAAATCCACGAGTTTGAGCTAATTTAGGCAATGGATTCGTTGTGCTTGTTGTAAGTGATGATGGTTTGGTGCCTCTAAAATTGGCCGCAGTTAATCGTTGAAACTCCTGTCTGACAGGAAGTTTCTATTACCAGAATTAGACCAAACCACGTTGCATGGACAACCCCATTTATTTGCCGCCAGCTAATGCAAGTAAAAAGGAGAATGCATTAAAGAATTTAATAAATTATTGTTTTTTTACCTATATATCTTTCTTGGCAGCGACGAGAGTGGCCAAAGAAGTTTATGCGGGGGTGTTGAGCACTTTATGGTAATGATAATAGAGGGGGATCTACAGATCCCAGAGAATTAGGCTCCGTTTGGTAACGTTGATGTTTATTCCAATTTTTATGCTTTTGTTCTTCGGAATAAAAAAAATAACATAAATCAATTTGGTAATGTCAATTAAGTTTTCCGTTCTCCGAAATAGAAAAGTAATGGCGAATAGATTTGAAATAGAAAGAAGAAGTACAAAAAAAAGTAATTTTTTATTCTCGGGAACAATTTTTAAAAATAAGTTTTTTTCTTTTTTCTTTCTTCTTCTTTGTCGGCCGCCACCCCCCTACCGTTGGCCAATCGCTACCGGCTACTGCCCGTTGACCCCCATTGTTAGCCGATCGCCACCGTCGGTAGATCGCCACTTATCGCCATCACCCATTAGCTAGCTAATAGCCGCGCGGGACCACCACCGCCGCTAAAGGCCAATGCCGATGGCAATCGATGGCGGCGTGCGGCGTTGTTGGCTGTCATCGATGGCAAAGGCGGCAAAAGAACAACGGCAATAAGGAAGAATAAGAAAACAAATTAAAAGAAATTTTATATTACAAAAAAAAAATTGTGAATCATACCAAACGCATTCCTATTGTTTTTCCATTCCAAAAATAGAAATTATGTATAGTTACAAAACGCGTTCTTTTATTGATAAATTGTTTCAGAAAATATAAATAAAAAAATTATTTATGAAAAGAAATTGTTTTTAAATAGAAACGTTACCAAATGGACCCTTAGATTCTCGGAGTTGTGATCATGGTTGGATCCAAACGAGAGTAAATCATGCCCGTCAATTGTATATTTATTAATTTCTTTAATGTATCCCAATATTTTATTTAAGAATTATGGCAAAATGAACATGATTAAATTGAGTTACAATAGGTGATCGATTTTTTGGTGGACCAAAGAGGGGAGCATGACAAGAGTGGCCAAAAAATAAACTCATTTTTGATTGCCATATAAGAAGAGAATTTTTATTTTTATTGTTGCTAAATCTAGTTTCGCACAACAATAGCATCATGTGTAAGTGCCCAAAGGAGAGCGATGAGAACTTGATAAGTAGGCTTATGATAGACTCTCCGGAATGCCTTAAGATTTCACATAAAAGGTATATTTCATCGGTTTTAACACACGGTTCATACCAAAATATTTTTACTTGGTGATGTAATCTTGGAATGGAGACGTTGTTTCTTAAGGTTACATGTAAGAATTTGATCTTTAAACTCCTCTGCACTTAGATTTACACAAGCGTCTTCTCTGGTAGTCGAGTTCTTATCTAGGTGGCAGGCTTTCTTGTCATAAAAAAAGAGCGAGTTTAAAATAATGTGTTAAGAGTTTGTCACACCACAAAATATTTTAATTTTCTAAAACAAAACTCAATATGTTTAGCATTAATTTAGCTTTAGATTCCATGTCTCACTTTCTTAGCGAATAATTGTTCACAAAGTTCTAAATCTATTATATGAGGATCAATTTAATCTTAAATTTTTTAATTTGACAAATTTTAAGTATTTTGATAATTTGCCAACGTATTCTTTCTAACCAATTTTGACTGGGTATAGTGGCTGCTTTAGGTGACATGGCCGGCATAAGATAGTTAATACTAAAGTGGACAATTTTCGCAATATTTAATTTTTTCTATATTTTTTCCTTTTTTCCTTTCATTTTTTTTCTTTTTTTCTTTCCTTATTACCCTCTGTCAGTTGCTGGCCACAAGCAAGGTTGCCCCACCCCTTGCCAAGATCTAGGTAAGGGCGACCATCACCTATGGTCAACGACCCTAGCTCAAAAAATAGGAGAAAAAGAAAAAAAGAAAAAATAAATAAAATAGAAGGAAAAAAGAAAAAAATTGCATAAATTGTCCATATTGACAATGTTTGGTAAAAATTAGTTGAAATGACTATATTGGCAAATCATCAAAATGGTTGGAACTAAATTGGTCATATATAAATGTTTATAACTAAATTGACGTAATACAATAGATTCAAGATTTTTTTGGATAATTTTCTTTTTTCTTAGTAGTTAAAACATTCCTTAGAACCCACCCCATTGGTGGTTGCGTGGTTTGCGCTTAATCCCTCTTCCGGAGGGGAGCGAGTTCGAATCCCCGCGGTCGCTTGGGCGACTCACCCGCGGTCCGGGGGAGGTGGGTCCCCTCAGGTCACCCCGGGTTTTACGCCACATGTTGTCATTTATCTGGCGGTTCTCGAGTCAACAAAAAAAAAAAAAAAAAAACATTCCTTAGAGTCACTATTGCTAACATTTTTTTTATTTTTCAAAATTCCACGACTCTCATAATTTGATTTGTGTTCAACAATGAGCATCTAATACCTTTTCATTTCATATTTTCTTTCTTCATTTAAATTTTAGAGGGAAATGTAAACAAGTACTCTAAGTTCTACCGATTGATTTTTTTGTCTCTTCACCGACTATGTATTTCTTTTTTCTTTTTTTCTTTTTTTTTTGTCTCACATATGCATCCTTCTTGTTGACACGAGGCATGTCACCCTTGCGACGCACAAATGTATGATTTTCGTAAGTATTGATATTGAGAAAATACTTGACTATATTCTAAGTTGTACTGTCACATAATGTTGATGCAGATATCACCTTATTCTGATCTCATTTTTGTTTCAGATTCTCTTATTTGTATGTTTGTTTTTTGCGGAAAATAAATGGTTTGAAAGATAATTGTTAAAAAAATGATCACTTGTATCTCTAATCAAGATGATAACTGAAATAATTTTTATCATTTACAAAAAATATTTAAACATAAATTATTATTGATAATAAAAATATTTTTATTGACTAATTATTTTAAGTGATATAAGTGATTATTTTTAGGAAAATATTTATTTTCGGCAAAGCAAATGAACCCTAAATTTGATTGCATTCCACTTTCAAATTTTTTCCCAAAAACTAATATATATATATATATATATATACTTTTCTATTCAAGAGTCCATGAACATTTCTATTCTTTCTAGGGTTCCTAAAAAAATTAAGAAACTTCTGTGATTTTAACATTTGACTTTGATTTCAAATTATGCTAATATGTTTTGTGAGTTACTACTCAAATGTTTATCAATTAATGTCACTTATAAATTAATTACTGTATTCTATTTTATTTTATTTTGGTCGAACTGTATTCTGTTGTTACGTTTTTTTTGGAACGAATTAGTTTCTTTACACTTACAAGTAAGAGGATTTGGCTGCGGCTAAAATTGGATTTCTTAGGGTTTTGTTGGGGGGAAAAAAGGTGGGGCAAACTTAGTCGTTACACGGTGTCATTTGGTTCGTGTTCAAAGGGCTTATTTCGATGGCTAGCTATGTTGAGTTATTTATTGCAATAGTAACGTCACATGAAATTTTACAAAAATTCAATTCATCGGAGAAATTCAAATAGCCGAATTTTAGAAGTTATTGGTACAAAGTGATCATTCAAAAAGTTTTCAAAATAAAGTGTGCCCTTTACGATCCTTTTTAGCCTATTGTCATTTGCCCTTTTATTGGCCATACGAGCTAAGTATTAGCTCTAGAGCAATATAGCTTGGCCTAGTGTACTCAGTCTTAATTAATTTTGTATGGACTCTATCATTCTCAGTCAATTTGTATCTCATTCTAATTAGTTACTCTCGTTTTACCCTATCCTTCCAATAAAGTAGATTCGAGTTAAATAAGGATTCTTAATTTTATCGACGCCTGTCTCTCTCAAACGATGTGAGTTTTGTTGGGTCAAATTGTTGAACACGAGTTAACTAAAAAATAAATAGATATAAATGAGTCAAACCCAATTACAACCTAACTTGGACTTGATTGAACTCACTCATTTGCCAATAATGAAACGTGCATTTTAGGTTTTGTTTGTTTTGCAGAAAATTTGACATTTTTGGAAGATGTTTTCTAGGAAGCAATTTTCCAGGAAAATAATAACATTTTTTGATTTTAAGCTGAAACTTGAAAAAAAATTAGAAAATATTTTAAACCATTTGGTATGGAACATTTGATTTGATTTTCCTCTGTGCACTCTTTTAATAATTTAAAAAAAATCAAAATTTTAATTATTATTTTTTTTTTCTATTTGCTCTTTTTTCTTTTTTTTTTTTCCTCCTCCTCCTTCTTTTGTTGGTTGCCAGCCACAGCAACGATTGGTGACTAGCCAAAGGCAAGCTCGAGCTTGTTGGAATCTAGCTACTGACCATCTTGAGCTCATCGATCTGGTAGACAACTTGCTTGTGGCCAATCTCTAGCTATCATCGTGGTCGATGACCGATCAAGAAAGAAGGAAAAAAAGAAATAAAAAAAGAAAAATAATGAAATATTAGAATTTTTTAAGATAGAAAAAAGAAAAAAGAAAAAAAGAGGGGGCTAGCAAGGATTGCGTGAGAGTGTGAGATGAAAGAGTGATTGAGGAAAATGTTTTCTCCTACTTGAAAAGTGGAAAAAAATTTCTCATATTCTAAAAAGCTTTTTTTAGTTGAAAGAAAATATTTTCCCCGACTAATTTATTCTCGTGGAAGGAACGATGTAAAATTCAAAAAAACGTTTTCTTGAAAATTATTTTTTGCGAAATGAGGAGCTTAGGCTCTCTATTGATGTATATCCTCACGTATTTTCTTGGCTTCATTGCTCAAAATCCCCTAGCTTTTGTATTCATTCACAATAGCATACAAACAGTAGAAATTCCAGATTGTGGCCCTCAACTTTGGCACCATTCCACAATAACGCCTAACTCTTGAAAATTTATGGATTTCCCTCCTCAACTTTTCATGCAGTCATCCATTTGTCCGTCTGCTAAAACGCTTATGTGTTACCAGAGACTGAACTTCATTAGCCGTGCGTGATAACTTCATTAACTCCATTTTCCAGAAGCACTTAAGTTATGCACGCAAAAGCTAGTGACTGCAATAAAAACCGAGATATGAGGGAGTAATCTTTAACTTTTCAAAATTATGGGGCCGTTGTAATAGTCGTGTCAAAGTTCAGCCTTCAGGAAAGAAGTCTGTAACTTTTTAAAGTTTAGGAGCCAGTGCGCATTGCCAAAGTAATTAACCCTATCTTCTTTAAACGCGATGGTTATGAGCATATAACACATGCGTTGATCGAACAACTCTTCCACAATCTCGCAAAAAACCCATGAAAGAGTCTCGATAAAAGCTTAACACATAGCTAATTACAACCCCACTACTTGACATACTCTACTCAACCACATGACTTGACAGACTGTATTCGTTACCAAACTACATACTTGAGACAGCTTCATGTGTTCTTCTTCACACCGAGCACCATATTACTACAAAAAAATAGCTAAAAAGCTAGAAAAATCTATCAAACCCGATGATACTCGACGATCTTCGTCCCCCTAAACAAGGCGGCTGCTTTATTGCTGTCCATGGCATCGGCATCGGCATCATCCTCTGCAGGCGGGTAAGGATGGTGACGATGGTGGTAAGTACTGTTATAATGGTGATGAGGAGGGACTTCACTCCTGCGGAAAGACGGATAGCCTGGCTGTTGATACTGGAGCGTCGGATGGGAAACGACATGTTCAGGAAGCCTCTCGGTGATCAGAGGCACTTCGGTCCTACTGTAAACACAAGGTTGAGTTGCAAGGTTGGTTCCCCTTCTGTGGCCCCAGGTCTTCTCGATCTTCTCGAGGAGATCAAAGGCTTCGCGTCCTATATCAGCGAGATTTGCCGGGCGGGCCATTGGCGTTCAAGATGAGCTTGTGAAAAAGCTCCCTATAGAGACGTTCTTGTTAGAATCTAAGGTTGAGGCTTGGTAAAGAATGTTAGGGCACCATATATATTTATAGGCATCAAGGGAAGAGGAGTGATTCTCATGGGAACCGCTATCCTCTCGTACACGCGTATGGATAGATTTTAGATGGACCATCGATTTAGTATTCTATCTATCGCCTGTTTGTTTTTGGCCGAAATGTCGCACGTTAAGAGATTGTGGACACGCGGCCTTAGATATTTTATTTGGATATTTTTGCGACAATTGCAGGGTTCCATCAAGTTAAATCCACCTAAGCAGGCTTAGCAATTGATCGGAATGCGACTTCTCATAATATGAAAAATGAAAATTATCTTATCTAGTGCCTCTCGTTGCTTTTGGTGAATATCTTGACTGATATTTGGGATTCTCAACAAATTATTAGAGAATCAAGTCAAATGATTCTCTTAGCAAAGTTATCTTGTAACTTGCAAGGAAAGGTAGGAAAGAGTTAAAGGAATATATTCCACCGGTCCAAAAGAATACTTCTAAAAACCAATCAGTAGAAGATGCGTATGAACCTTCACTCTTTATATTAGTTAAATCAACAGGCGCTTTGAAATTTTTAAAATCCAAAAAACTTTAAATTAAACGAGCAAAATATGCAAATGTTGATATGTAGATATAGATATGATTTTTCATATTTTTGACGGGAAACGTAAAAAAGTATTTTTTTTTTTTTCGCTTTTATTCAAGTTGAGACAAAGAAAACCCAAAGCTAGATAAGAGAATCTGAAATGACTAGTTAGGACAATATATAATCCTTTAAAAACAGGAAACACAGATTGGAATAAGAAAAAGAAATTATACGAGATATTTATGTTTGCAAGGAGCCCCACATTGGACATGAAGCATATCTCGTCATCACATGACGTTTGACATGATGAGATGCTAAAGGAATTTGAATAAGAATAATATCATCCGAGGCGGATAATTCCTGGCTTCTTATCCTTAGCTTAAACAAGAAGAGGACAACAGGGGAAATTGTAAAGATGCGTAAGAGCTAGACATAAGAATAATGTGCCTTCTTATCACTGTCTAGAAAGCAATGGTAATAGATGAAGACTGGATATCTTATCGGGTCAATAGGACACTGGACAGGAAAGATATTGCAATATTCATTAACTAGTTAGTAAAATTTTAAATAATGTTTCAAATTTTGATGGGAAATTTTAAAAGTATTTTTTTCACTTTTATTCAAGTCAAGACAAAGAAAACCCCCAAGGTAGATAAGACATCTGAAATAACTAGTTAGGACAATATATAATCTTTCCAAAACAATGAAACAGATTGTAAAAAGAAAAATAATTATACGAGAAATATATATATATGTTAATACATGTTGAGCTAGACAAGTCATGTATGCTTGTGAGGAGCCCCACATTGGCCACTAAAGCATACCTATCTACATGATGAAGATGCAAGAGGACTTGGAATAAGAATGATATCATCAGAGAACGGGATAATTCCTGGCTTCTTATCCTTAGCTTGCACAAGAAGTGGATACTCCAACGGGGAAATTGTAAAAGATGTGTAAGGGAAAAATGTGCTTTCTTATCAATCTCTAAAAGGCTAAAATATCGCAATAATGGTGCGGGCCCGAGCTTACGAACGTTCCGATTATGGGGCCCAATAATGCCTACAATTCCTTGCTACTGGGCCTGTTCACTTGTGCGAGTCCTTTCCGGCCACGTCCAACCCGCTTCGTGGCATTGTGCAAGACCGCTCAACCGTGTGCAAGGTCCACCTTAGAAAAGGTTTTCTTTTGCTTGAGATATTTGCCTATAAATAGGAAGCCAAATGGTCATTTTCCTCAAAGGTAAGTTCATTTTACTTATTTTTGGGATAGTACTCTCCCCTTTCCAGCCAAATTTGACCAGCTAGCATCGGAGGACAATTTTTTAATAACATTTTATTTTTAAATTTTTATTAATTTTTTCCTCTCTTTTTCTCTTTTTTTCCTTCTCCCCCTCCTTCCGATAGCCGATCATAGGAGAGGGCCGGTTGTCGGGCTAAGTAAGTGCGAGCTCACCTCACCATCATTAGGCAAGGGCAAGCTCACACTGGGGAGGGCAAACCTCGCTAGTGGATTAGTGAGCTTGACCTTGCCGTCACTGTGTGAGGTTGAGCTTATCAATCCATTGGCGTCATTGGGAGAGGGTGAGCTCACCCTTGCTCAATTCAACGACCGACCCTCTCCCATGGCCAATCGCCGGAAGGAGAGAGGAGGAGCCAAAAAAGAGAAAGAGAAAAGAAAAAAAATGAAAAAAATAATAAAAATTTAAAGAATAAAATATTTTTAGAAAATTGTATGCTGATGCCAGCTAGCAAGATTTGGCTGGTTGGACTAAATTATCACAATTGGAAATTATTTGAGCAATTTACAATGCTTGACTTGTTTATGAAGGTTTGTCTAGTCCTCTTTTGACGCTATCTATTTATTGGCCAAAGTGTTGTTCTTGAGATCGATTACTGGAGATGATTAATGAGCGGGCCACCCTTGCATTAGGTCTGAAATATTGGTCAAACCCGTCCATTGAGAGGAAAAGTACAGCAGCCATACAGACTGATCTATCATTTACATAAAAAAAGAATGCATAAGAATCCAAAGGAGTAAAAAAAAAAAATGCCCAAAGAGATAAAAGGC
Source organism: Eucalyptus guilfoylei (assembly GCA_016097605.1). Taxonomy (NCBI): domain Eukaryota; kingdom Viridiplantae; phylum Streptophyta; class Magnoliopsida; order Myrtales; family Myrtaceae; genus Eucalyptus; species Eucalyptus guilfoylei. The sequence goes on from CM027861.1 coordinate 39,201,899, forward strand.
CAATAAGAATCTATAGGTCCTTTAAGTTCTTCATGACAATTTAGCGGCCGTTTGGTTATGTATTTTGTGTTTTTGAAAGAACACTCATTTTTGACATGAAAAAGCTGTTTGGAGACTATGGATAAAGATAGTTATTTTAAAAGCAAAAATCAACGCATATATAATTTTGAAAGTAGAAAATTTTTTTATTTTCGTAAATATATAAATTGATTTTGATTAGCTTTAACATTATATCAACGAAATAAAGCTTTGAAGCCAAAAGACTATCTTATCTAAGAAGCTACATCTTAATAATAAAAATTATTGGTGCCTTTGAAATTTTTGCGGGGCATGCAATTTCAAAATTAATGGCAGCCGCATCATAGTCATGCCTCTCATATCATATCGTAAGAGGCTATTAGCGCTTTGAATTTGTGTTTGTCTTTGAATTATTAGAATTTTCTCACGTTGAGTAAGTAATAAGTAGTACCTCTCGTCTTGAATTAGCAAATGGAGTATATTACTTGCAGGCTATCAACAAATAAAGATTGCAATCCTTTCGTCAGTTCTTAGGGTTAATGTCAAGTATTAAACTTATGAATGAAATGTATTACAGAGCACCGACATTAATGAAAAGTATAATGTCCAAGTATAAGGGACATGCATTGTTTAGTGAAAATGATGCTAAATAACATGTTATTGTTTTGAGTAACCAAATATTATTTTTCACTGTGAATAATTTGAATAAGTTGGAAACAAGTTAAATGGTTTATTATTACAAATCAGAACAAAAATGTAAAAAAAAAAAAAAATCCAAATGGTGCCTTCACAAAAAAAAAAAAAAACTGAATTGTACTTCCCGTAGGAGTTATAGGTTAGAGCAAGATTTGTATCTGTAATCCGTGCAACACACATGAACGAAAACTAGTTTAAGAACAATAGCAATTAGTAAAATATTGGACACAATATGTTATAAACATAGTTTTTCGATCTTTAGAATGGACAAAATTAGTAATTTTTATATTGATATTATTAATGAGTAATCTCAAAATACAGGTTGATTTTATATTTAATACAATTATTTTTTTAATATCTTTGATATACTAATTAAACATACCTCGAGTAAGATAATCTATTGGAAATTATAATTTTAATTAATTGAGTGTTTAACAAGCACGTAGGGGGAACCCTATAGAAGATATAAACTACTATTTGGCGTCCCTGTCGAGCGTGGAGTTCCATCAATGCATTTCTCCTGACCTTTGGGCTTCCTAGAGCGTGGAGTAATGGAGTTCCATCAATGCATTTCTCCTGATCTTTCGGCTTCCCTCTCAAGCGTCCCTTTTCGAGAAATTAATTGACAGAGCGAGTCATTATGATCGCCGAGTGGACACCAAGATAGAACCGTCGTCGCAAAACACTACATATTCTAAAGGCCTTTTGGTTATCTCCACCCTTCCCCTTCGACAGAATGAAGATGGCCATGGACGCCATGGATCAGAGCAAGCGCCCCCCTTCTTTCTTCAAGAAGTTGCGAGGCGATTTCACCCACAAGCTCGTAACCCTCTCTCTCAGAGTTATTTGCACCTTGTTGCTTCAGCACAGCTAAATCCAGTTTCCCTTTTATGCATCATCTGAAGAGGTGTCTTATGATGGGGGGAGAATTTGATTTTTGGCAGAGTGTCGTGTTTGGCACTCACCAACTCTCTGCCTCAGTCTTTTTTGTAATCTTTTCTTTAAGAAAATCTTTACATTGTCGTGGGTCGTCTTCTCTTTCACTTTTGTTGAAGTTGAGGAAAGGCGGGAAACATCATGTGCTGTTCTGTTCTGTAACTCTCTTATTCCGATTGATTCTCTGTTGTCTATTGCGTTATCGCAGTCCTTGGACAGTTTTAATTGCGCTTGTTTGACACTACTTGAGAACATTGATGGGCAAGATTTGGTCGGATTGAAGTTTATAATGCCGAGGTTCTTGTTCTTTTTTCTTTACTTTGATGAGATGTTAGACTGACGATGGTAGGATGGGCAACCATAAACAAAATGCAAATACGAAATTCGTTTGTGGTAAGATCCTGGGCTTTCGAAAGTTGTCTCTTAAATAGGAGAAAATGTCAGTTTCTCTTTCACTTCGAAATCTGGATTCAGGCAGAAAGAAAACATGGGCTTTCTTTGGATAATGTTGCGCTATAGTGACATACCTACATTCTCGCTATGCCGCCTAGTCTAAAATGCGTGCACGATTTTTTGAACTCTAGCTCAATATATGACATCAAGTGATTATTCTTTTATACACATCCATCTCCACATTGTTCTCTCTAAAATCAGGATTCAACTTTTTGTCTCATCTTTAGGACCTTGCCTAGTAGTGTATGTTGTTATATACAGATTTTCCCAGCTTTTTCCCCTAACACACGCCAACGAATTTATTTCACAATGTCTGAAAATCTGATTATGATCTAAAAAGCAATATGTACTTGTTATGAAAACATCTGCTGAAGCATTACTTTGGAACAGTTTTTTCATTTTGTGTTATTTTGGCGAGGAAGGTGGATATCAAATAAGAGATACATCACAGATTTTTTTTACTTATGTGCAGAACATCCCACCAGCATTTCTGAAGAATTTCCAGGGAAATGTACCGGAGAAACTCGTTGTAAAATGCGGCGGGAGGTCATGGTTCATTAGGACAGAAGAAAGTGACGAGGGCTATCACTTTTCACAAGGTCTTGCAAAGTTTGTGAAGGACCTGCACTTGGAATTAGGGGAACTGGTAATTTTCTCAATGGTTGGTCACGAGACATTTGAAGTGGTCGTATATGACACAGATTGCTGTGAGAAAAGCATTTCTACAAAGAGTTATGGAAGACAACCCCGTGAGCTCTAAGTCCTTATTTTCTTGTTCATTCCTGCTTTATTTTATTGTAAGTAGTCACGGAATTCTTCAAGGCATGCAGGTGCATATGCTGAAGGAAAAGGCGGTCTATTAAATGAGGTTAAAAAAGACGAGGAAGAGTCAATTATGGGGGTTGAATATTACATGCCTGCTAGGCATCCTTATTTTGTGCGCTCTATGAGGAAATACGAAATGCGTTGGCTTGTAAGTATGGACTTGCTTTATCTTGTTCACCCAATTCATATGTACTCAGTTGCATTGTCACAAGGGACTTAGTGGGACTAGTACTGATATGCAGTTCACATTTGCTTCTTTTGCCACATTGTTTCGAGTAAAAACTATGGTGTGACTCTCATCTTGCCCTAGAGGAAAGGGGTTCTTGTTATTGCTAGGAGACATAAGAACTTCCTGATCTTATTCATCATTGAAAGGATATCCAGACATTTTCTTGTCAATTTCAAATTTTATGCTTTAGTCAAATCTAAAACTGTTATTCCTCTCCAAGAGTATTTTTCCTCAGTTTAAATATACTAGTTGGCACACCTACGTTGAACCAATTGTAAATGTTGGGATTTCAGAATCTTCCAGCAGCTTTTGTTAGAGAGGCGAGGCTAAAATCAAAGAGAAGCGTGGTCATCGAAGATCCACTGAGGAGGATTTGGCCGGTCCAGTTGCGCCAATATGTTTGGCACACCAGTATCAGTGGGTGGTCAAGTGTGGTCAGAGCGAACGGCTTTGCAATTGGCGACACCCTGATGTTTGAATACCTTGGAGGCAGGGGCGATGCCATAGCGTTGAGGATAATGAGCAGAGCAGGAACAAATGGAGCTGGACCGGCTTATGAGAAACTGGCTTGAAAAAGGGAGTAGTTGCTGTTCTGAAGGAAGGGCAGGAACAACTTTTGTTCTTTTCGCTGGGAAAGTGGAATGTTTTGGAGAGTTTTTGATGGGGATAGAGTCATAGGAGATGGCTTAGCACTGTCTATAGATCATGTGACTAGGATCGTTTGGACCATTGATCATGTGGACTAAGATCGTTTGAACTGACAACCTGGTTCCTCTTCTTTTGGAGATACTGTGCTCGGTGCGTGCAAATGATCTAGATTGGTGTGATCATCCTTGATGGGTTCTATGGGAGAAACGTGTCTTTGGTATTGATTTTCTTATGAAATTTTACCAAATGAAGAATTAACATAATCGATGTAGTGAACGACAGGGGCTCACAACAGTTCTTTCATCGGTGACTTGTTATCGCTTCTCGTAATTAGAAAAATTGATGTTTAACTGTATAATTATATCAACGAAATGTAGCTTTGGAGGCAAAAGACTATTTGATTTAAGAACCTGTGTCGTTTAGTTGTTCAACTTAAAATTAATAAAGGCTATTGGTGCCTCTGAAATTTTTGTGAGGCATGCGATTGCAAAATTAATGGCAGCCGAATAACATTACCATTCATTGTGATGCTTCTCATATCATATTATAAGAGCTGTTAGTGTTTTTTTGGTTGTCTTTGAATAATTAGTATTTTCTTACGTCAAACTGACATGTAGTACTGTCCTCGTCTTAAATTAACAAATGGAGTATATTTCTTGAAGGCTATCAACAGATAAAGATTGCAGTGCTTTCGTTAGTTCTTACTTCTTAACAGTTGGTATTGATGTCAAGTATTTAACTTATGTTTCATAACCAAGAAGTATGATGGCCATGCATTTTCGGTGAAAGCATGTTAAATAACATTTTATTGGTTGGAGTAACCCAATATCATTTTTCATTGTGAATAATTTAAATAATCGGAAACCAATTAAATCGTTTTACTATTTTAAATGAGAACAAGAAAGTAAATGAATTCAAATGGCACCTTGACGATAACCAAAAATACCTGAATCGTATTTCTATAAGTGCTACCGGGCAACACGCATGAACTAAAACTAGTTTAAGAACAACAGCAACTAGTAAAATGTTGACACTAAATGTTTTAAAAATAGTTTTTTGAACTTTCGAATGGAAAATATTAATAATTCTTACAAAGATTTTGTTAAAAAGTGATATCAAAATACTTATTGATTATATTTAATACAAAATAATTTCGATCTTTGATATATTCGCTAGACATAATACGAGTAAGATAATATATTGAAAAATATAATTTGCTTTTAATCCGAGTGTTTGACAAGTGTGTAGGAAGAACTCTGTAGGAGAAAGAGAGTTATTCGGCTTCCCTCTCGAGCGTGGAGTACCATTAATGCATTTCTCCTGATCTTTGGACTTCCCTCTCGAGCATGGAGTACCATTAATGCATTTCTCCTGATCTTTGGGCTTCCCTCTCCAGCGCTCCTTTTCGAGAAATCAGTTGACAGCGCGTCATTATGACTGCGGAATGGACACAGAGAACTGTCGCTGCAAACACAAAATATTCGAAGGAGCTTTTCGTTATCTCCACCCCTTTCACCTTCGACGGAATGGAGATGGCCATGGAGCGGAGCAAGCGTCCCCCTTCTTTCATCAAGAAGTTGCTAGGCGAATTCACCCACAAGCTCGTAACCCTCTCTCTCTCTCTGTCTGAGTTATTTGCACATCGTTGCTTCAGCACAACTAATTTGAGGTTCCCTTAAATGCATCATATGAAGAGGTGTCTTTTGATGGGGGGAGGATTTATTTTTGGCACAGCGGAGTTTTTGGCATTCACCATCTCTCTGTCTCTCTGTCTCTCTGTCGTAATCTTCTCCTAAAGAACATCTTTACATTGTCGTGGGACGTCTTCTTTTTCACTTTTGTGGAAGTTGAGGAAAGGCGGGAAACGTCATGTGTTGTTCTGTTCTGTAACTCTGATTCAGATTGATTCTCTGTTGTCTAATGCATTATTGAAGCTCTTGAACAGTTCTAATTGCGCTTCTTTGACGCTACTTGAGAACATTGAAGGCCAAGATTTGCTTGGATCGAAGTTCATAATGCCGAGGGTCTTTAACTCTTTTCTTTACTTTGATAAGATATTAGACTGAGCGATTGTTGGATAACCTAACAAAACCTGGATTCAACTTTTTGTCTCGCCATTAGGACCTTGCCTAGTAGTGTATGTTGTAATATGCAGATTTTCCCACTTTTCCCCCCTACACCCGACAACGAATTTTCCTTCACAATGTATGAAAATCTGATTGTGATTTAAACAGCAATATGTACTTGTTATGAATCTGTTGAATTATTTTCCTGGAACAGTACTTTCATTTCTTGTTATTTTGGTGAGAAAGGTGGATGTATACATCACAGATTTTTTTTAATTATGCACAGAAAATCCCGCCAGCATTTCTGAAGAATTTCCAGGGAAATGTACCGAAGAAAGTTCTTGTAAAATGCAGCGGGCAGTCATGGTTCATTAGTATAGAAGAAAGTGATGAGGACTACCACTTTTCACAAGGTCTTGCAAAGTTTGTGAAGGACCTACACTTGGAATTAGGGGAACTGGTAATTTTCTCGATGGTTGGTCATGAGACATTTGAGGTGCTCGTATATGACACAGATTGCTGTGAGAAAACGATTTCTACAAGGAGTTATGGAAGACAACCTTGTGAGCTCTAAGTCCTTGTTTTCTTGTTCATTCCTGCTTGATTTTTCTGTAAGAAGTAATCACGGAATTCTTCAAGGCATGCAGGTGCATATGCTGAAGGAAAAAAAGGTCGATTTGATGAGGTCGAAAAAGAGGAGGAAGAGTCCATTATGGGGGTCAAATGTTACATGCCTGCTAGGCATCCTTATTTTGTGCGCTCTATGAGGAAATACGAAATGCATTGGCTTGTAAGTTTGGACTTGCTTTATTTTGTTCGCTGAATTCATATGTACTCAGTTACATTGTCACATGGGATTTAGTGGGACTAGGACCTATGCACGGTTCCCATTTGCTTCTTTTGCTGCATTTATTCGAGTCAAATGAGGCATGACTCAAATCTTCTGCTGGAGGAAAAGGGTTCTTGTAATTACTAGGAGAATTGAAGAACTATGTTCCTGATCTCATTCATCACTGAAAGGATATCCAGACATTTTCTTGTCAAAATCTTTCAAATTTTATGCTTTAGTCAAATCTAAAATTATTATATCTCTCCAAGAGCATTTTTCCTCAATTTAAATATACTTGTTGCCCGACCAAAAAAAAAAAAAAAAAAATATACTTGTTGGAACCCCTACTTCATACTGATAGTAAATGTTGGGATTTCAGAATCTTCCAGCAGCTTTTGTTAGAGAGGCGGCGCTAAAATCGAAGAGAAACGTGGTCATAGAAGATCCACTGAGGAGGACATGGCCAGTCCGGTTGCAGCAATATGTTAACCACACCAGTATCAGTGGGTGGTCAAGTGTGGTCAGAGCGAATGACTTCGCAATTGGTGACACCCTGATGTTCGAATACCTTGGAGGCAGGGGCGATGCCATAGCATTGAGGATCATGAGCAGAGCAGGAAGGAATGGAGCCAGTGCGGCTTGTGAGAAACTGGCTTGAAAAAGGGAGTTGATGCTTTTCTCAAGCAAGGGCAGGAACAACTTTTGTTCTTTTCGCTGAGAAAGTGGAATGTTTTGGAGAGTTTTTGATGGGGATAGAGTTATAGGAGCTGACTTAGCACTCTCTATAAATCATGTGGACTATGATCCTCTGGACTTGACACCCTTGTGCCTCTTCTTTTAGAGATGCTGTGTTTGCTTGGTGCATGCAAATGATCTAGATTGATGTGATCACTTTTGACTGGCGTAGAGATGTAAGTCAGGTCTGGTCCCATGCTAGCTGGGTTCTCTGTTGGAGAAACAGATTACTTTGGCATTGCTCTTATTATGAAATTTAAGCAAATGAAGTCTTTCAAAATGAATGCAATGAGCGCAGACTCTGTGGGTCTTAGGTCTTTTGGCATTGTCTCAGGCGATCCTTAAACTCGAAAGAGCTTATATAGTAACTTTTTATCTTGATACTTTGCGCCTATTCTATAGAATATTCCCCTCAAGAAGTTCGTGGGAAAATATGGGACTGGTTCGGCCAACTCTATCAGCATTAAGTCCCAATGGTTGTATTTTTAGATATGTAGGGGCCTGTTTGGTAACATTTTTATTTTTTTTTTTTTTCTATTTTTTTGTTTTCTGGAATAGAAGAAGAATAGAAATTTGCTTGTGCATGTCAATTAATTTTTCTATTCCTCATAATAGATTAGTAGATGGAGAATAAATTTGAAATAGACACAAAAAAGTTAAAAAACCTAATTTTTTTTTGTCGGGAACAAAAAGGAAAACCAAGGTCATTCTAGAGAAATAAGCTTAGTATAACCTAAAACTCATATTTATACAATTGATATAAGGTCTGGGTGAGACCCACATCCGGACTGGCTCAATTAAGTGAATGCATGTGTGCCTGAATGCAATTAACCCTGCCCATCCGTAAATTGCTTTTTAGATGTTTCGGAATCCTCGTGTTTTCTCAAGGAATAGATGAGAGAGAGAGCTGTTTTCTCTGACCCGATTCTCCTTGTTTTTAAAGGTAGTCCTGGTCAGGAAGTGGAATCGCAAAGGCGAAACGGGGGCATTTGGCTGCGAAACGGGCTGCTCGATCCAGCATAGTCACCTTCTAGTTTTCAGACACCAGAGAGAATCGGCGTTTGGCGTGACCGCAATGTATGAACTCTCGGGTCGAGATCGACTGATATTAAGTCATGGATGAAGAAGGCGAGGAACATGATCTCTGCGATGAGACTGAGGAGGATTTGTCGTGCAAAATGATCTCGGAGAAACCGAAAGAACAATCGTGTCTGTCGATCAGTTAATGTCAAGTCCCACATGTGGATGGTGAGAAACGCGACCTCTGCGATGAGATTGTGGAGGACTTGTTTGTGTAATAATATGGGATAAACCGAAAGAAGAACCATCATGTCTATCAATGGATCGATATCAAGTTACGGATGAAGATGGAGAGAAAGGTGACCTCCGTGATAAAGATTGAGGAGGACTAGCTTGCGTAATAATATCGGAGAAACCAAAAGCATCGTGTCTATCGACCTGGCGCGGTTGACCTTCAAAGAAGATGAGAACAAAGTTCATCGGGCATTGATGGAAAGCCAAAAATTGAAGAACGCCGAGGTACATATAAAAGATAACTGTAAGTATTTAAGACGATGAAAGCCTATTATTTTCCAAATATGTGCGTGGTATCATGATCTTTCAAGATTTATTTGGACAGAATGTGTTCGACTTCAAGGAAGTGAAAACGCACAGTAGGATGATGACCAAGTCCACGGAATTACAATGCTTCGAGCTTTGTATAAAACTAAGGTTAGGTGGTGGAATTCTAATGAACCTCCTAATGATTGTGGTTTCCTAAAAAGCAGCCAAGCAGAAACACGCGTGGAAACCAAGTTGTGGCGCACGGTATTCTCGTAGGCCAATGTCGAATCTCCGAAAGGGCTTCGAGAGCAGTGGAACTTGGGCTTGGTAGCTGCGCAAACTATTCATCCTAACTTGAATGTCCGCCCGATGTCTGTAAAGTACTAATTTGCTAAGATTTTGGGTTAGGCATTCATCATATTACTGGAGTTAGAGTCTACCTGAGCTTATTTCACATGTGCGTACATCTCGTTCATCAAATTTCATGTATTGATCCTAATTCAGCTTACACATGATAGGAGAGGTCAAAATGTCTCACATTGCTTCACTATTATACGGGAAAATTATTCAAAAAGTCATAAACCTATTACACTTTTGCCAATTCAATCATAAACATTTTAATTTTATCAATTGAATCATAAACTTTTCACATTTTGTCGATTAAGTTCATCCGACCAATCGAGGTACGAAAATGACGTCGTTTTGGCATTAATGTAGCCCCAAAATTAAAATTAATATAACATTAACAAAAATACATTAAAGAAATGATTTACCATAGCATTCGACAAGGGATTGCATAGCCCTTGCCGTCGCCGCCCCACCATCGCTAGGAAGGGTCGACGACGATGGGGTAGGGTTGGCTATGGTTGTTGAGCCCTAGGCAATGGCCAACCACCTTGGTTGACTGCCGATGAGGGCCGACAAGCGACGGTGTGGCGACGGTAGCGAGAATTGTGTAAGTCCTTGTTGAATTGCAGATCTTTTTTTTTTTTTTTAATTAATATTTATATTAAAATTCAATTTTGGGGCAAAACAACGTTGTTTTGCACTTTCATTGCTGAGTTGGCTTTCAATGAACCATGTAGACCACATATATTATTAAATATATGCCACGTCAGATTTCTGGCTACTCTCGTCTAACTTGGCATTGAAGTATCCAATTTTTCAAAAAATGTAGCACTTCAGTGTACCTTTTGGAACTTTTGGAGCTTAAGTATCTTTCGTGTTAAGTTTTAACACTTGTGTTATACTTTTGCCGACCAATGATAGTCAGAAATTGATGATGTTGATGCTGATCATCCTACGCCGCACATGCTAATGCTAACATTGACAAATTTTAATATTTTTAAATAATATTTCAATTTTTTATTGACTTGTAATTTTTTCCTTTTTTTTTGTTTTCTTCTCTTACTCTTTGCTATTTTCTTATTGTGGCTCAGCAATCACCTTGCCACTCATTGGCCACTAAACAAAAGTTGCCAAGCCACTCATCAATTGCGGGCGAGGGCTGGGACGCCTTCGCCAACCACAGGCGAGAGGGTCATGGCCTTGCCTGGATCTAAGTGATACCATTGTCATCGCGAGCACGGCTAGCCTCACCCAAAACTTGGCAAGGCGGCCTCACCCATGGCCATGGTGGCTTGGGCGAGGCCAACCTCGCCTACTGCCGCCAATGATGCAACCTAGCCCAGTTTTGGGCAAGGTTGACTTGCCCAAACCACAATTTTAAGAGGAACGTGAAGGAGGAGGTTGTGGAACAATATGTCTGGTTAAGAATTTGGTGGCACAGGTAGTGCGTGAGATAGCTACAAAATAGACGATCTTGGCTATCACACCCTCGAACTCCCAAGTCATGAGAACACGACTGTTGGGGGTTATTAATGCGACATCCTAGGCGTGTCGCTGTCCCATTTCTTCTTAATCTTCGATTTAAGTACAAGCGGAAGCATTGCAACATCAACAGCCGATCCACAACAACAACATCATCAAATAGTCAGAAAACACAGGTGCAAAACATACTATTATATTTACATCTTCCTTACAATATTTGCAAGCCCTTTATAAACACAAGCCCATGTCCACTTACATATTTAGCCGGTTACATCAAAAGATCACCAAGGTCGGGGGTAGCCTCATCTCCTCTATTGAGGTACTGACCAAAATTCGATTCCCTTACAAGAATGGGCTACCGAAGGATCAACCATGCTTCCATTAGGCGGGGCGTTGTAGTTCGGTTTGAGCGGCCCATCAAAGCCACGGAGTGGCCCTACGAGGTCCCCACCAAACCATACATACGAAGCTCGGTAATGATGGGGAACAAGGTCGTCTAACCCTTCCTCAACCCAAACGGTCGTGGTGACCATTTGATAGGTGGTGCCCTCCCTAGCCCAAGTTATATCTATTATTGAAACTTCCATCTTCATAGGGAGATCCAAACGTACGTGAGGTGCGTCCACTCCTACAATTTTGAAAAAGACAACGGGAGAGTTATAAACTCAGTAAATAAAGTCACTAATTTATGGATAAAATGATATCTCGCATATGCATAACTACAACACGTCAAAGGCAGAGGAGTTACCGCCGCTTGGCCCCCCGCCGCCGATTGGGCGCTGACTTGGGCTAAGCAGAAGACTTAGGAGCAGAGGGGGCTGGATCTGGACTAGGATCCAACAAGGGTTCAGCATGTTGGGAAGCCAGCTTTTGGGCTGCACGATTAACCTCCATTGGGAAGGCATCCTGAGTAGCAGGGGTTCCATCCAGGACTTGATCCTCCTCACTTGAGCCGCTCTCCTTACTAGCATCTTCATCAGAATCTTTACCCAAACTAGATGAGGGGTCTAGAGTATCAGAAACATGGTCCTCACGACGAGCTACACTAGTGGAGGAGGACGAAGCCAACACAGTCTGTTCCGTGCTAGGCACCAGAGGCTGCGTAGCACTAGGAGCAGCTTCTCCAATCTTCACTGAGGCAGCAGAGGACTTAGGAGCATAGCCTGCTTTCTTTAGCCTCAAAGAGGGCTTCTTCTTTTTGGGCCGAGCTCGGTTCCAGCCTTCCTTTGGGTCACCTAAAGTCGGGGCTGTTTCTGGTAAGGGCGCAGAGGCAGAAATCTGTGCATCGGGAGCATTACCTACAGGTACTGGCTTGGGGGCCTCTACGGGCCCAGCAGGGCTTGCTTGGGACGGACATTTGTGGCCAAAAATGCCACAACTTAGGCATGAGACTGGCCTCCATTCATACTCAACAGAAACAGTCCGGGTTTCACCATTTAAAACAATGTCCACAGAGTCACAGCGAACTCTCTTAGCAGAGATCTCTACACATACCCTAGCAAACGATATCATCTTCATTTGTTCCGTTGTAAGGTCAACGTACAACGGTTTACCAACCGCACTAGCAACCGCACTTATCCCTGGAGCAGACCACAGCACACAAGGTAAATTCTTCAACCTAATCCAAACCGGGACAGAAGAATGATTGTCCTTCTTCAACTCCAGCAAAGGATGCCATTGTTGTAAAATTAGAGGGACCCTGGCCACAGTTAATAGCCCCTCATCGAGAATCTTCCTACGGAAATCAAGGTCCGGTACGTGGAAGAAATAAAATCCTTGATCATTAGCCATAACATCAGCAAGGTGGTGACCCCAGACGTGTTTTAAAGCTGTTTCAGTTAACTTGAAGGGCAGTTTCTTTACCACATAATACCCGACTATGCACTCGTGCCATTTCGGGTCAGTGGCTAGTAAAATATCATCGGGAAGATTTACCACAGGCTTATCATCAATACAAGTTGGGGGGATATAGGTAAGATCATACCCTTTCGTAGCCGCCTTGGCGACATTGGCCCAAGAACGAGTAGGAGGGGGTTTCGACCCACTAGGTTGCTGGGCACGGGGCTGAGGAGGAAAGGCCGAGGCCCTGCTCTGGCTTCGACCCCTTCGCCCAGCAGCAGCTTGATGGACCTCGACAGAGGCCGCCTGAACTTCGGAGTTGCCTACGCTCGCAGCATTTCGGCTTCGTCCTCTTCCACCATCCAAACTTTGATGGGCTTTGCCAGCACCCATCTGACCTCCACCCTCAGCATTCGAAGGAGCCTGACTGGTGGCAGGTTGTTGGACCTTTGAAGGGCCTGACTGGCGTTCAAATGTTGCGGGCGTTGCCATGGAACAAAGCAGCTACAGTGTAGCCGAACCAGAAATGACGAAACCCAGAGAACCGTAAAACGAACCGAGCAAAGTTACCCGAACAGGCCAATCCAGAAGAAAAGCTTCGGTGGAGCTGAAGAGGAAGGAAAGACGGAGCTATCCTCCAAAAATCGGCCCCAACGAACGGTTGGATCTCCCGAAATCGCTCGAAGACTGACCGGAGAGCACAGTAACTCGGGAGCCCAGCTGGAGAGGAAAAGTGAACAGTACCCGAGAAAAAGCGGAAATGGCCAAGGTCTGTAAAAACGAAATTTTCATTCCATTTTTAAGGATTTTTATTAAGACCTCGTAACTTTTAGAATGTTACCCCATCCGACTTTTGAGTCACTCCTTTCAACATCTATTTTTCACTCATTGTTTTGGCTTTAAATTTGCGAAATCGAAAAGGAAAGTTTTCAAATCTCATGAAAACATTACATGTGATTCGTTATATTGTGTTTTGCCTTAACTGAATATTAAGGTATCAGAGTTGCAAGATTAGAAAAACTAAAATTTTCAAAATGAAAAGAACTTGTGCAAGTTTTCCAATGGTTAAATACATTCAGGTGTTCATTATTTTAAGAGAAATACCTAATGCTCCAAATAAACTGAATGTCTTCAAGGAAAAAAACCACTACTAGAAAGATTGGTCGTTCAGCAATCCTCCAAAAAGCAAAGCGTAAAGTTCTACTGCACCTGAAAGAGGTCCTATCATCTTCATAAAATCTTCTCTAGCCTCCAATCTTGAAAATGCAGGAATTATGGTAGTTCTTTGAATGAGCTTTCTTTAACGATGGGCGCGAGTAGTTTGTTTTCTTCTTTTTTGCAGGGCCTAATAGACATTTATGACGATGGAGAGCACAAAATGATGTTCAAAGATCTCTCTTGCGTGTTATGATGGTATCATCCTACAATCAAATGGGTTTGTGAAAGAAGGACCAAGCATAATGATCACTCAAACATCCTACAGTTCAACCTTCACAATTTGGATTGGAGAAAGATTTAAGAGAAGTTTAGATCACAGAAAGTAATAAAATTAATGAACAAAGGAGCTTACAATCAACCTTTAAAGCATATCAAAACATATATAAGATATTACCTAATTGCACTAAAAAGCTTATATTCCTTAAAACAGAACGAGCAAGACGAGACCAGCCACACTTTCCATTACTTGAAAAAAAAGGCAGATATGTGAACAGAGGAGCTCCATTTACTAAATTGCAAAATGCTACAATTAATGAACTGCTGTAAAGCCAAAGGCAGAGTTCACAAATGACAATCATTGCTGTAACCCGCAAAACTTGAGAAATTCAACTACGAAAATAGAAGTCTAACCTTAAGAGCAAGAAGAAGAAGAAGAAATGCATTAAGGGCCAAAACTAGAGGTCCTCTAATGTTATCAGCAAATGGCATTGGGTGATTTAAATAATCAGTACATCAACAGTAACCATTTCCAAGCATTTGACTTTTTTTTCAACCACCCTTGAGTGCCAAAACCGGCATCATTTCAACTTCTCTTCAAATAAATGATACTATAACGCTCCAAGATCTATACAGAGAGGAACAAGAAAGCTCAACGGTTCCTATCTCGAAACCTCAAAGAAAGAGAAACAAGACAGCAGTGATTAATAAGGGCAATCATTTATATACCTCAAAAGAATGAAAAGAACAACAATAGAAGTAAACCCAAAACATGATTTAGTCACAGCTAAAAGAAAAAACATGGTTACACCGTGCTTCATTTGTATCCCTCTTTCAAGTTCCATCAAAGCAATCCTAAAGTCAAACTCATATTTCAAGCCTATCCAACAATATTCCCTTTAAAACCACCATAGTCTCCAGTATCCAGGTGACTCAATAGTTAGTCAATAAAACACCTTTCACTATTTTGAATCAATGAAATTAGTCGCATACCATGTCTCATGAATTGATGACCTTGTCCAGATCTTAGGACACCACTTCAAGTCCACAGTATGCTGACAATTTCTGTACTATATTAGACATCTTTTTCAGTTGGGCCTGTAATTCTTGTACATCTCCATTTGTCATTTTCAATTGCTCCTGTGCTGCTTCCAGTTCTTCCTTTAACTTATGAATCTCTTCATCTTTCCCATTTTCTGATCTTAAGTTCTCCATTAGAAGACAGCTAGAGTTGGAGGCCCTAAAATCTTTTGGGCATGGGCCTATGCCATAGCATCGGATGCGTCCAGGTTTCTCTTTTCCTAACACCAGAGAAACAGCATCTTCATTTAAGGGGGTATCGCTCTTGCAAAGTTCTGGATAGACCTCCATGAGGACAGTCATACTTCCCTGCAGTTTAGCAACATATAGAACTTCTTAAACAGCCGAATTTTGTATTTATTGGGAGCAATTGTCAGCTGAACTCAGAAATACATACAATAGCCTCTGCAACACCCTTATCCACTGGCTTCTTGCCCTTCTTCCTTTCATGACTAAGTATGAACAAATCAACACGATTTAGCTCCCTTCCTAACTCTGCTTCCTATTAACAGAGGCAAATCATTGGATTCAGTGCATCATGAGCCAGATTTTGGTTAGTCAGCATAATTGAATGAGCCATATCAAAAAGACATTCAACATTTCCCACTTTCCAGTGAAACAGGAAAAGAAATCCAGAGGTATCAAATGAAAAAATAATCACGTTCTTCCTTTCTATGATTGTTCCTTGCTGATTGTTATATGACTTTTCATCCTCCGAAACCATATGAAAACACACAATAGGAAATTAGCCTTTTGGATTTAATTTTGACTATTAATTCCAGCTTGTCCTCTATTCTTGATCCGTTTGGCTTCTGCTCAGATAACTGCATGAACTCTGTGCATTGTAAGCACTGCATAACATTTGTCTACATTAAATGAACAATATTGAACGGCTTTGCAACCATTGTGGGGACGTGTGCATGCATGTGAAATGGCATAGCTAATACTTGGGTAGACTAGGGCTGCAGTACTTTTCTGTTTTCTAATCTCTCTCATTAAGCCAAACTGCATTCAAGTTTGCAAATTTATAAAAATTTGTATCTCAAGTTTACTTTACAGCTCTAGCTGCTGCATAGATTATTCATGAATGGTGGTGGTCTTTGTGAGCTAGATAAACCCGAAGTAAGTTATGGATGATTGTACTGTCACTAGCAATCCAAATCCCCAAGCTGGAGGAAGAACAAGGTATCAATGCAGGTGCTAACAACTTTGACAATCTTAGAACACATCCCATGTTATGACAACTGCTGCAAAAAACAAGCATATTGTCGAAAAAGTGGCAAGTATCTCCGGACATCTTTACCTTATGCACAAATATATATCACAATCTCCTCTAAAGAGAAACTATTGATTGCACAATGTAAATATCACCTTTAGGGAAACACGAAGGGGAAACACAAAAGTACCTTTTCTGCTGTTATCCTTGCAAAACTTTTTTTCCCTAAGGTGTGCCGTATCTTCTGTTTTGCTCTATTAGCCTTATTAATGTTACTCAGCTTCTGCAATAAACAAAAAAACAAAGGTTAGTCAAATATTGGCATTAACTAATCGGGTAATAGAAGTTCATTTAATGTCGACAGGTCATATTAAAACAACCTGGAACAATATTCGTACCTTCCCTCCCTTTGAACTCCAAAAAGCGACAAGGTTTTTCCATTGATCTCTTCTCACTCTTTCTGGAAGATTCTTCAAATGATATGATAATGGCTGAGAGCTATCATAGTGAGCAGCTTTTAGATCACTTTTCCAATTTCTCCATTTAGAGTTTATGGAATGAAGAATCCATTTTTCCATAGCTGGTATACGAGGATAATCAAATTTGGACTACAACAAAGAAAAACTCACAATGATGTTACATTAATTTATAACATGAATGGAATATCATATGAACACTAGCTAACTACCTCAACAATCCGAATCATAGCGTTTCTCATATCCTCAGTAATTTGCTTCCAAGTTGTGAACAATGGTGCCAACTCGCCATTTCTAGCAATTGTCCCGAGAAACTCCCCAAGCAAACCTCCTTCATCTCCGATAGGCTGCATGTTCTTCCCTAACTGGACAACTATGCGTTTCCCGGGGGGAAGATTCCATATGCCCAGCAGACACGTAAACCCGCGCTTCCTTTTCCTAGAGGTATCTACTAGACAAGAAATTCTACATATCAAAAGAAGGATCAAACATTATCAAACCAGACCGATACTTGGACCGTATCAGTACATCATGATGCAGAACCGCAGAGCAATACATGTAGGTAGGTACTACCTGACGCATTCACATTTGTAGTCTCTCCTTGATACTGCTTGGTTTTAGTCCCTGAATTAGAGCATAGCTTGTGACCATTGCATAGTTTCTCGACCTTCTCTTCTGACTCACAGCTTATTTGCACCACGCGTGAACCAATGCGTTTGATCACGCGTCTTGTGTTTCCCATGGATATAAATCACTGGACTGAAAGTATTGACAATTCAAGTAAGAGATCAGCAACTCAATTCAAATGTTCATAATCATATATATGGCCACGATAAGAAAATGCAAGGCCATGAACAAACAGAGACCCGAAACTCCTGCGAGCAAAATCCAACACGTTCGAACCCAGACTCAGTTCGAATTTGCGGAACGTCAAAAATGTAACTGAGGCATGATATGAACGATGATGGGATATGGAGTTGATTCACGAGCGGATTACTCCAGTTCGCAGCTATCCAAGAACCAAATCCTAGGGAAAAGAAATAGAGAAACCACAATAAACTCGAGTCAGCGAGTCACTCGGTAGGCACAGGCATTAACGAAAGGGAGACGAAGGGGGAGGGAGAGCGAGAGGGAGAGGGAGAGAGAGCTTGAGCTTGCAGTGAACGACGTCAGTGATGAAGAGAGAAACAGTTTCGGAGGGAAGCTGAACAGTTTCGAGTGAAAACTTTTCGGAGTCGTTTCAAGAAAAGGAGTGGTAATTTTCGGTTCTGGGAGGCGTGAAAATAAGCTGTCATAAAACGTGAAATGGCTTCGTGTACTGCAGTAAATATCTTTTTTGGTTGCAGCTCAAAACTGTTTGAGCAGGTAATTTGTTTATGTAACAGGTAACTGGATACGTAATCAAATAATTTTAAATTTGTCATGCGACGAGATAAAAATTGGTTCTGGCCCACTTTGTCGTCTTTTCAAACAAGGTTAAATAAGTTTTAGTGTTACGAATTTTCATAACTCTTATTATTAAGTATTTTCTTGGAAGTTGTTGGTTACATATCACATTTTCTTAGGGTTTTAATATCATGAATAATTTTATATTGATACATTTATAACAAATTTACTGTAATCTAATTTTTTATCAAAGAAAACTCCAAATTTATGATAAATTTATCACAAAATAATATTTTGGCCATTAAAAACCTCAAACTGATATATTTATAACAAATTTACTCTCATTAATTTCGGTTAAATTAAACAAAAAAAAAAACCACAAACTAATACTCCCATGACGAATAAATGATAAAACTCTAAACCGATACATCCGTCAATTGTTACGTATCATCCAACTTAATAATTTGATAGTAAAATATAACATAAACTAATATAGAGTAAATTTATCATAGGTGCATCAATTTGAGATTTAATGTAGTAACAAAAATAATTTGAGATAAACTTATTATGGATGTACCAATTTGGAATTTTTGGTGACATTAACCATTTTCTTATATCGCATAAAAATTAATTAGGAATTTTCTAACCATCAACGAGTCCTTATATTTTACAATAATATATAATATGAACTAAGAATTATGTAAAGAGGGGGATTTATATGAAATATAATATAATTTAACAAATGGTTTATACTAGATTATATATTTCAGTTTTGTGCAAGTGAAAAAATAAACACTGTTACAACAATCAATCATAAATTTATTTAAAAAAAAAAAAACTCATATCATATTCAATGTCCCTCTAATCTTATATTATCTTTTATTTCATCCGATTGGCCCAAAGAATAAACTTTCACCCGTCGTTAATATAACAAGCTCAACAAAAAGATCACATAAATATACATAAGTATAAATATATATTATAAATGGACTCCACAATATTAACCATTCTTTTAGCAAAAAATATATAATCAAAATAAAAGCTACAATCTAGAGAGATTTTGCTCTAAATCACGATCTTGACCTCGTGAAAATTGGCTAACCTTTATCTTGATCTAGGATGAAAGTTGATCAATTAATTCAAGGTGAATTTTCATTGAAAAAAAAGCCCTAAACTTGTAGTTGGTGACCCAAATCATCTCGTGGACGAGTACTCTAGTATGATGAGGGTAGAACGAGGCATAGAGAAGCTCGATGATAGCCCCTTTGCAAAGGTCCTAGGATCGGCAAAGGTGAATTTCTGTTACTGTGACTGCATTGGATCTTTGCTAACTATCCGACATTGAGTACTCACAGAGTACGGACTTCTAATGTTATCTCGTCTACTTAATTTTGAGCTTTTATGCCTCAGCGTGAGCATAGTGTTTGATTGAATTCCGGCCAAGTTTCACCTAAAGGGTCTTCTTTCATTTTCATTTTATGCAAAAGCCAACTTCTAGATAATCTTGTTGCCTTGGGTTCGTGAAGTATGCATGTGCACCCAGTTCATGCAACAAAAATTCATGCACGAGAGGATGATTATTGGCGCGTTAGATACCAATGGAGGTCATAACTATATGGACTTAAAATGGTGAATTCGATTTCTTCAAAAATTTCACTTTGTTATCCTTGGGAGAATGAATTCACCGGCATGCTTAAAGTCTTGTTCAAGCTAGGTATATTGGCTGTTTTGTGTACTTGGGTCTTCAGCTTACTAAGAGCTACTGTGGAATTACCTTTTCTTACTGCATCTAGCATGCATAATGTTTAATTGAAACACGAGCTTGAACAATCCTGAAACCGATCAACTGGCTTAATGTCACGGTCCCTCTTTCCTGGCGAATGGACCTATTCAGATCGCCTTTCACCAGAATCGCATTAAATGCTGGAGAAGCTCTGTAGGTCAACATGGAGTTATCACCCTTCCACTGATAGATTGATAACTTCATGTGGCAGGAAGCTATAGCTCTGCCTCCATTTGCTACTTTGGCAATATGTTCAAGACCTGGTGTGTGGGAATATGTGCGCGTTAACATATTTGAAATGAAAGTTGATCATCTGACTGTTGCAGAGCATCTTCTGTTCAAAGGAAGAACTTGTTCATGAAGGGTAAACTTATCTTCCCTACACGCTTCTTCATTTATTAGACTGACAACATCATCAGGAATTTTTTTAACACTAGAACATATTCAAAGCTGGATCTGAACTTTCAAAAATTTGTGGTAGGTGCAGCAGCAGCTACATTCTTGAACTTGATATTGAACCATTCAATACTTCTTTTCCCTGACCGACACAATCTTCCTCCGTTGGGAATGGTGTGCAGTTCCTCAACCGTCATTTCTTGTCATTAATGTTCCATAACAAGGAAAGTCTAGAGCATCTTCTTGATTTTCTTTGCACTCACAGGCATGATGGTCATGTAAGTATCCTGTGGGAGAGAAATTACTTTTCAAGTCGTATTTAACAAGCACACTTCAGAGCCTGCATATGGTCATATAAGTAGATGAGGCTGTAATTCTAGAACTGCCTGAGGTAGAATTGTAGTTCTCCGGCTTTTCTCCTCATATGTTTGTGAACATATCCCAACTTTTTTTTCAATGCCTAACTTCATAGTTTTGTTATCGTGTCCTCAATGGGGGAACATGCCTTTAAACAAAACAGGCTCTTGTGTTAAATGAACGAATACAATCATTATCCGAACTTATATTGGCTTTGGCAAGGGCAGATGAATACCTCCATATGCTCCCTTTTACAACGCCATATTCCAAGTTTGAGTTTGAGTAAGCAAACCATTGCAATGGTAAATACTGGACTGTCAGTTTGTGATTAATAGTCTCTTAGTCTTTTGATCTTGTGAATGTTTCTCCAGATTGCAGATGATGGGGTTCCAGAGAGGTTGGGGGGTCACACTGCAGAGAGAGTGTTAAGAGTCAATGTGTCTTCTCCTGGAAATTCTTCAGGCTCCTGATCCTTCTACCTTGGAGAAATTTCTAGGAAGAATTCTGATGGTGTTCAATGTGGTGGTTGTCTCCTCATGGTTTCTTTGGCCAGGCAAATGTTTTAGGATAGCCAGATACTGGTGAACAGGTACTATGCCTGTGAAACTAATGAATGTAATCCTGGTTGTTTCATTGTTGAGCTGTAGACTTTCGACTATAAAGGTTATCCAGATCACAGCACAATAGTTAGTCCAAACTACGATGGATCGTGATACGTCTAGTTGCAATGGCTCCAATATGTTCACAGGTCCTTTACATACTTGATCAAGTGCGTGCACTTGAGAAGGAGATGCTTCTTCATATAAAGAAGCAAGGGTTAGATCTAATGCCAAAAAACATTGTTGTAAGTCTGTCTGATTGTTTATTTATTTTTATTTTTTTTTCTGAATGGAGGTTTCACTTAGACTTGCACCTGAATTTTTGGTCGACTGCTATCAGGTGACCCGGCTGATTCCTGAAGCAAGAGGCACAACATGCAACCAACGAGTTGAAAGAATTAGTGGAACTGAAGGCACTCATATTTTGCGGGTGCCTTTTAGATCTGAGAATGGGATCCTTCGGAAATGGATTTCAAGATTTGATGTCTTCCTGGAGACATTTGCTGATGTGAGTTCAGCCTGAATTATAGTGTCTCTTCTCTCTTGCTTCATTAATTACACTAAAAATCAGAAATTTGGAAACTTTTACCTCCTCTACTTACTGTGTCAGGCATCCTTAGTCTTATTGAATGAGACAAAGATAATATTTGTTGGCACCGGCAGAAGCTTTCCCTATTTGAATGTATCTTTTCTGCAGATACAAGGAAGAGAAATTGCCTTCATGAGCTAATCCACCTCTATGGAAAAAATACTGTTGAATGGAACAAGGTTTAGAAAATAATCATATGATGCTGTGGAATTTTAGTGGTTGATAAATGTTCAGCCGCAACCAATAGGGTAGTTCATGGTTGATAAAGCTATCCCCATGTGTGAGAGAGAGAGACAGAGACAGAGAGAGAGGGGGGGATGACTGAGCCATTAGGACTGGAAAATTCTTAATGACTGAGCTACTAGGATAGGAAAAGTCTTATTTACTTGCTCTTATTATTCGTCTGTCCCACATATTCATGTTGTGTCAGGATGCATCGAATGAAATTGTGGCTGAGTTACAGGGCATTCCGGATCTGATAATTGGAAACTACAGTGATGGAAATATTGTTGCTTCTCTGTTATCATATAAGCTGGGAATCACTCGGGTCTGTTCCTTTGTGTGATTTCTTTTAGATTTCGTGCTTTTAGTTAGTCTATGAACAAATTATACTAACTCTTAGTGCTAATTGACTGTTTATGTCTGCTTCTCCTCACTTACTTGACTGCTTTTCCTCGCTTATTTGAGGAAGAATGAAGAAGTTCTTCTGAAATTCCTTTGATTAAATCTACTTTTAGTGCAATATTGCCCACGCTCTTGAAAAGACCAAGTATCCAGATTCTGACATATACTGGAGAAATTATGAGGACAAGTATCATTTCGCCAGTCAATTTACAGCCGATCTTATTGCAATGAACAATGCAGATTTCATTATCACCAGCACATATCAAGAGGTCGGAGGAAGGTGAGCTCTGACATGTTCGTGTTCATCTAACATGATTATATTATTTAAAATGATTGTAGCAGATTCATGCAGCTATTTATTAAGGGCCTAAACGTTTGTTGCCTTACATGCTTTAGGACAGATTGATTTTCCCATCTTGATTCTCTCTATACTTGATATTTCAGTGCCTCCTTCAGTAGTTTGACAATTTTTATCTTCTCAGCACAAAGAATGTTGGACGGTACGAGAGCCACACAGCATTCACTCTTCCTGGATTATACCGTGTCATTCATGGGATTGATGTTTTTGATCCCAAATTCAACATTGTATATCCAGGTGCAGAAATGAGCATATATTTTCCTTATTCAGCCAGACAAAGGAGACTTACAGCTTTTCACAGTTCAATTGAAGCTCTCTTATTCAGTGATAAACAAAGCGACAAGCATGTGTGAGTATTTAGTGCTTCCAAGACTTTGTTCATTTGCGGGTCACTTTGACCTAGGTTGGTTTTTTTATCATTCCAGTTGAATCTGATGTGTGAGTATAGGCCAGCTTTCGTATTGCCTATCTAATCTTGTGTGAAGGTGGAGCGGATTTATTTGTTGTCTGATGGCGAAGGGATAAATATCTATAGGTGGCTCCTCTGAATATGCACACGAGATGTAGAGATGGATGCAGCGACCCTATAACCAGTCAGTATCTTCTGAGTAACTTTGGATTGGTTATCAACCAGAGTCAATTGATACGTGCTAAAGAGCCATCATTGTGACCACATGATGGCTGAAATGATAGTTTTTTGCTTGAGGCATGTATATTTTTATGTGCGAGGAAAGAATTAAATGATGGAATTTCTGGTGCATTAGTTTATTTCAATCTTTTGATAGTATCAATCAGATAACTGTACTTTCTGTTGGGTAAAAATGGATAACTGAAATTTGTGCAAAAGCTTTGTGCTGTATTTGAAAGTATTTTTATGTCTGAATGATTGCCCTCGAACTCTATATGGCCCTCGAAGGTACAGTGCACTTACTCTAATTGTTACCATGCATCTCCATGAAGAGGAATGCTGATGGATCGCTCAAAGCCAATCATATTCTCCATGGCAAGACTCAACAGGGTCAAGAACTTAACTGGACTGGTGGAATGCTATGGTATGAGTACCAAGCTCAGGGAACCAGTAAATCTCGTTGTAGTAGATGGTTATATAGATGTGAAGAAATCCCAGGATAGGGAAGAATCGAAGGAAATTGAAAAGATGCATGAACTTATGAAGAAGTACAACTTGCATGGCCCGTTCTGGTGGATTTCTGTGCAAATGAATTGGGCTTGTAATGGCGAGCTATATCAGTGTCTTGCAGACACTAAAGGTGCTTTCGTGCAAGTTGGGTTTTTTTTATAACGTTATGAAATGCTTTCTTCTCAGATCATGAGTTGATATGTTGTCCCATGTTCCAGCCTGCTTTCTACGAAGCCTTTGGTCTCACAGTGATCGAAGCAATGACCTGTGGCCTACCTATTTGCAACATGTCATGGTGGCCCAGCTGAGATAATTGAAGATGGTGTATCAGGGTTCCATATTGATCCACATCAGCCCAATAGAGTCGCTGATGCCTATGGTTGACTTTTTTCAGCAGTGTCAGAAGGATCCCAGCTACTGGAAAAAAATTTCTGATTCTGCACTGAATCGAATCCATGAAAGGTTTGTTTGTCAAGAAATACGCACAGAAGGTTAAAATATCTTCCTGTTGTAATTTCTCATATTTTCTAGTTGAAACCATGTAGATACACGTGGAAGATGTATTCCGAGAGGCTGCTGACATTGGCCAGAGTATATGGCTTCTGGAAGCATGTGTCCAAGCTTGAAAGGAGAGAGATACGGTGTTATCTGGAGAAGTTTTACATTCTCAAGTTCCGAGATTTGGTCAGTCATCTATGTGAACTGACACTCTTTACTTCAGTCGCACAGAGTTAAATAAGTTCTCAATACTTGGAAAGGATTCAAATTATTCTGTAAATACAGTTAATAGTGTTGTTGGACTGAATCTTCGGCTGAAACTTCAGTTTCTTCACCTCCCTGGTGAGCTCAGCGGAATGGTTTCAGCCTTTTTTGGAACTAAAATGAAGTCCTTTTTGAAATGGGAAAACGGTCTTTGCTTTGAAGACATTAAACCTCTCACTTACTGATCTGAAAAGTTTGCCACATATTGTTCTCAATATATAATGATATTGAGACTTTTTGGATTCAAATAGTTAGTCAAAGTACCATCCTGCATCCCCAATGGTTCAAATACTGAAATTGGAAAGTACGAAAAGAAGGAAAGAAGATTTCCATAGTCGATGCCTGGCAGATGCCTTTTCTTTCTCTTTTAGGGGCTAAGCACATTTGATGTCTTTCTGATAACTCTATAAAAATAGAGTTATTTTACCTATTTTGGGCAACAATTAATGTAATATTTATGAGAAAATATTTGGATTTCCTTCTAATTATTTGAATTTTCCTTATTTATATAGAATAATGAGATATGGAGAAGATAAGGAAAATAATGGCAAGGAATTCAAATAAAAAAGCAGTGGAAGATGGATATCAAATCAGGAAATTCTTGATTTTGTTCCTTAATGTTATCCATAGCGTTGGGAGATAGGCGAGGTTTTTATTAGATCGATTTTTATTGTTTGAGAGTTTTTCAAGTATTTTGAAGAGAAGACAAAAGTGGTTACATAATTCTTGTTTTTTGATTCAAGATGTTGAGTTTAATTTATATTTTTATTTCTTCTTCTACTATGTTCTAATTTTCTTTTGTTAGGGCTACAATGTAGCCTAACCATGATGATGTGAATTTCATGATTTTTATGTTTTGCAATTGATTTCATTCGTGTGAGTTATATATTATTATGCATAATGCTTTTAAGTGACTGGCCACCACTTGCATGATCTAATATGCATGTTTGAGACTCAGAGTGATAATATTTAATTGCTCATTATAATATACCGCGTTATTTATGTAATTTTCGGTGATAAGGTGATCCAGAAGACTCATTGTAAGCCGGGAATATTCATAGTTTTTAATGCACTTATGTTTATTTTAATTCACATAGAGATATAGTTGATTAATAAGTTAAGTATATTTGCTATACCTAGAGATATGATAATAAATAGATTAGGAAATTCCGCTATCACATGTTTGATATATCAACAACAATCTGAAATTCATATCTAATGATTATGGTGAAATCGGATGCTCTAACATATTTATCTAATTGATTTACTATATTTAGTCTACAAAATTTTGTTTTTAATTTATTTTTAATTATATTTTGATCTGTTAGATAAATTTTAGAATTAATCTATTTTAGTATTTAATTAGTTTATTAATCATCGATCTCCATGGGAGGATACTTTTTCTTATCATTATATTACTTGTTTGACACGTTCACTTGCGTTTAAAATTTTACGAGCACTTTTTCAATCGATAAAAACCTTTGCATATTTCTGGGCTCATCACTCATCAGGCAAGAAATGGAACATTACGAAACCATTTGAAAAGACAGTCCATGGATCATAGATGGTAGCTCTGGTGTAGATTTTGTGTGAGGTGTTGGGATTCTCCTATATGAGGAAAAATAATTTGCGCAATGCAATGTCGCAAAAGCATCTGCAATTGCAGGTTTTGTTTCTTTTCGCTTTTCTTTTTCATCTCATGCTCTCACAAGTGAAATGAATCTTGCTCTTCCTCCTCCTTTAGAGAAGGAGCACTTTATTCAATGCTCTACAATGTGCTTTACCGATATATGTCATGGACATTTGTTGCAGGTGAAATCAATGCTGCTGGCAGTTGATGAGGACTATGTGCAATGACATTCGGGGTAGAACTCACCATTCTTCGCAGCCAGAAAGGTTGGCCCCCTTAAAACATGAAACTGTCCATATTTCAAGAAGCTTCCTGTATATCCTACTAGTAAATTCCAGCTGCCCTATGTCTTTACTTCCTTTTGTGAAATTTAGGCATTGTAAGCCAATGATCTCGTCTGAATCCACGGAAACTGACCTGTCTATGTAGACCCGTTATTTGTTATTGGTACTAGTGCTGTTCAGAAAGACGGTCCATTTTTCATGTCTAACTTACTAATTACAACCTAAGTGGCAGATATTTTTGTGATCCTTAAGGAAGATTTTAGCACTGGAACCAGAAGCCGGTCACACCTCGATGGAGAGTAGTTGGAGTGTTGAACGGCCCCAGACTCACAGCACTTTGCCACGTTTGGGGCTCCATGGACTTCTCGCAAAACGCTGTTTGTGCGACTTTTCCATTAACCGTTGGCAAATTGGATCCTTTTCCTTCAGAATGGCAACACTATTAGCTCGATTAAACATGGTGAACTGACATATTGCCACCAGGTTTTTCCCTTTTCGGCCTGCAAGAACACATTCTTGCGTTCAGTAGCAGAGTTTCAAACATAGCTTAGTACAAAATGATGGATGTCAAGTGCTCCACTCAGAAATCAAAATTGCCTCTAAGAGGGGATGGGAGATGAACAGCCTCAATCCCCAGGACACTGCCCCCTTTGTCTCTGGTAGCTCCCCAGTCAGTAGGTCCGCGACCCTTGGATGCTGAAGGCATCCTTGGGGTGATCTCGTAGTTCCTACGGGGTGAAGACGATGGGGTCGGTCCATGGATTTTCTTTCTTTTTGCCGCATTTCGCTCAAAGGATTGAAGGGAGATAGTGCATCAAGCTGTTCGCAAGAGCCAACTTGATCCTCTTCCTCAGGGATCTCAGATGAGGGAACCCTAAGAGAGCCGCCGACTCTAACTACTATCCATGTACGATCCATACTAGATCTGACCAATTATCCATCCTATCTCCTCTACGTTCTTGACAGCCCATCTTTGTCTCAATAGAGTTTTTCAGTGGCATGTTTCGGTCATTAGCTTGTCTACCCATAAGAACTCCAACATGGACTCCTGTTCATTATTGGAGCAACAATCATCAGAATTCATCATCTTTCTCTAGAATCCAGCTGTTTTTGTCTAGAATTAAATCATATTTATTCTAGAATTTTAAAATAGAGTACCCATGAGAGGAAAAGCCTCAATTAGTTTGCATTAGTATTTTAAAATAGAGTACCCGTGACAAATACAATAATGTTTATGAAGCGTGTCGTATTGGACGAGTCTCTCTAGGCTATCATCTATCCACATGACGACGTGGCCAACTGAGCCTTCAAGACCGGAAGCATGTATTTCATCCTCCACGTCACAACATAGGAATATCCGTCAAAATCCCCGCCCCCCAATTCCCGAGGGCAAGATTTCATTTGTTTCACGGTCAATAATAATTTATGTTTATTTCTTTTGAAGATAAAATAGGAAGATGCTTTCTGAAATTACTGAATTTCCGGCGAAAGTCAAATCAATCGATCTTGGCTCCCCAAGCGGCAAGCATTGTCGTCATCTTTCGATGATTTCAACAAGATACTCATTGCTGCCTTCACTTCTTTTTTCTCCCTCTCTCTGTCTTCTTCTCTCTCGCATGTCCTAACAATTGTTCTCGACTCGGAAACCTCGTCACTTGGTCCGAAGGCCGTTCGTAATACCGAATTCAATCAATCCCAAACCAGCGATCGCACGGCGAGAGAGAGATGGCGAGTCGAACCAGCGATCTTCTGCAGCGAGTCGACTCGGCTCACCAGCTTGACCTCGACGCCCTCCGCCGCTACGCATCGGCGAACGTCCCCGGCTTCCCTCTTTCCCCGTCCACCTTCACCGTCTCTCAGGTCCGCCGCCGAGACTTCCGCCTCTCCGATTCCGATTTACCTCGCGCCGTTGACCAATGGGGAATAGTGCTTGTTGTGGTTTTTTTTTTTGCCTCCAGTTCGGGCACGGCCAGTCGAACCCGACGTTCCTCATGGAGGTCGGGAGCGGGGGCCAGCTGCAGCGTTACGTCGTGCGGAAGAAGCCGCCGGGGGTGCTGCTGCAATCCGCCCACGCCGTCGAGAGAGAGTTTCAGGTTAAATGCTCGATGTTTATCGGTCGACGACGCTCGATTACTTTGTGTGGATTTGCTTTATCGCGGTAATTTCTCTCCCATTGATCGACTAATCCGTGGAGGATGTTCTGATTACTGCGGTCGCCGCGATTCACAGTCTCTGTCTGTAAGGAAAATAGTAATTTAATTAACAGTCTGACCGGAAGTATGTGAACGGTGTTTTTGACTCTTTGGAATAGCGGATTGCTGATGATATTTCTTAGCTGCGGTCATGCATTAGACTCATTGTAATTATAGTACTCTGGTTCCCATTTGCAACAGGTACTCCAAGCTTTGGGTTCGCGCACGAAGGTCCCGGTTCCTAAAGTATTCTGCTTATGTACTGATCCGACCGTGATTGGGACAGAATTTTACATCATGGAGTACCTGGAAGGACGTATATTCATAGACCCCAGGCTGCCGGTACGATCTTTCAGCCTGCACTAAATTTTACTGCACCACTAGTTAGTGCCTGGCTCTCACATTGTTATTTATGATAAGTCTGATGCAGGTATCTAATTTTCCTTTTCACTTTATACCAGGGTGTCACGCCAGATAGGAGAAGAGTAATATATGGGGCAACTGCGAAAGCTTTGGCATCTTTACATTCTGCTAATGTGGATGCTATTGGCCTAGGAAAGTTTGGACGGAAAGATAATTATTGTAAGCGACAGGTATGCAAGTGAATTCTTACTTTCTCCTAAACATTGTGATTGACGAGACAATGGGGATCCTATGTCCTCTTGGGGATTGTAAAGCTCTTGCTGTTGGAATCTTATATAGAACCTCATATTGTGCGATTTGATGGCCATGTCCGTTTGGATACATGATTTAGGTAGAGAGATGGGCTGAGCAGTATATCGCGTCAACTGGAGAGGGTAAGCCTGAGAGAAATCCAAAAATGTTTGAGCTGATCGATTGGCTTCGTCAGCATATTCCTCAAGAAGATTCTTTGGGAGATACAGCAGGCATAGTTCATGGAGACTTTCGTCTCGACAATCTTATTTTCCATCCCTTGGAGGTCTGGTATTGGAAAAAATATTCGTTTAAGATCGTTTTTATGATAAGGAAAGATACGAGCACTCGGACAACTCAATGTGCTTGCTTTATTATTGGCAGTATCTTTTGCATAACATGTTGGAATTGAGTTTTTCTCATTGTTTCGATGGTGACATGTTGGTTGAGTGAAACGAAAATTGTGATGCCAAAGATGTTAATCTCATTAGATTCTATTCGTGCAGGATCGAGTTATCGGTATTCTTGACTGGGAACTGTCTACACTTGGAAACCAGATGTGTGATGTTGCATACTGCTGCATGGTACTTATATTCAAGTTCCAAGTTCATTTCCTTGCATAAAAAGAACTTTTTTCCATTTGTTTTATTTTCTTGGGCAGAATCTTTGTCATCCAGTTTGGCATTTTCCTTTCTAATATTTAAGCATGAGAATAAGCTTGAATAAGTACACCGTTTGTGCTGTCACAGTTAACTGTTGATTTTTAAATCTTTTTGCAGCCTTACATTATTGAGGTTGGGTTGGATAAAGCCCGCCCAGGTCAAGGTTTTGAGCTTTCTGGAATTCCAGAAGGTATTCCATCCATGGCTGAATATCTGGCTGAATACTGCTCAGCATCTGTAAGTATACTTTCATTTTTTATGTTTTTGATTGGTAGTGTACTTTTTATATGACTGATGGTTCTTTTGCACATATTGGTACATTTTGAGAATACCTTTTTTTTAAGAGAACTCTCTTCAAGCTGTAGATGATTTAAGTACACTATTACAAATTTAACTGTGGCAACTGTGCAGCAGCACTCTTCGCCCTTGATTGCAGAGAATGATACCTTATGCTGAATTCTTGGGTTAGATTAAACTGAGTGAACAGCATATCACTCCAGGGCAAGGCCAATCTGGTTTAGCCCACAGTTTTCTTTTCTGTTGGTATTACTGGCATTAGCAATTGTGAAGTTTAATCTTTTTGCTTGGTTATGTATATGTTTGAGACCAAGCGAGGGCAATTCTAACTGAACTACCCAGTGGTATGATTGGATTAGTCCAGTGCTCTAAGAGATGAGGCCGCCCCCCCCCCCCCCCCCCCTATACATTGAATGCCATAAAAAAAAGAGTACATAAGAAAGATTAAACTTTGGTGCTTATTTGGGCATTCATTCCGGTGTGTGCTCAATTAGATGACTGACTACTACGCTTTTGAAATTTGCATGGAAGGGCAAATCATGGCCTGCTGCTGCTTGGAAGTTCTACATGGCCTTTTCATTGTTTCGTGGTGCATCAATATACACTGGAGTCTACAGTAGATGGATCATGGTACTTCTAAAAACTCTGTGGCTCCATGGCTCCATGGCCATTGTTTTCTATATGTATGATGGACTTGCATATGATGATGTAGGGCAATGCCGCAGGAGGTGAACGTGCACGACACGCGGGTCAAATGGCTAATGACCTAATAGATTCTGCATGGGCCTTTATTGAAAGGAAATCTGTGCTTCCTGAGCACCCTCCACCTGGTAGATAAACCTTCTTATATTTCTTTAGCTAAGTACAACACTATGTATATTTTCTTAAATTTCACACCACCAGTTTTCATACTTTTAGCATGTCATTAACGTCCCATAAGGCATATTCAATCTCAAGACAGTACTCAAACCTAAGTAGTAAGGTGCGGGAAAGAAAATTGAATGTATCAGATTAGTTGGATAAATCACATGGTATTAAATCTACCACGGCGGGTGTCATGAATTCTGGCTGTTGGCCTAGTTCAAAGTGTGCGGCGTGTATTATCCTTGGTCACGAGTAGTAGACTAGCCAATTCAAACACACAATACCTTGATGCTAAGGTGCGTGCTCAGTTCACCGGATCCTTTGTAAGGAAGATAGAATGAAAATGGGCAATGGGAAAATGTTTTACTTAGATGTAGTAATCAATGGTATGAATAATGCGCATCAATAAACTATCAAGATAAAAGAGTTTGAGTAGTGGAACCCCCTAAAGAGCTTTACAGATATTATCTATTCTAACACGAGTAGACATTACAGGTGCTTCAGATGGTAGAGTATTGGAAGGAAATTCATAATAAATTTTGAAGTTTGGCAGAACCCGTGGTTGGAATAAGTGCGCAGCACGTGGTCAAAATCATTCTTCTGTTAAGCTACTGGGTTGCTTTAACTGTTAAATTAAATCTAGGAGCAAACTAAGAATTATGAAATCACAGGAGTCAAAGTGAGAGAAGCCCCAGAAGTTTGGATATTTTAATCAACTGTTCAAACCTGTCAGTGCACTTACATGGTGATCTAAGATTAACTGGTAGAGTTTATGCATGTGTTAGAAACACATCCTAGTGTCTTATCGCGTGATAAAGTTAAAAAGATTTTGTGTGATGTAGTTTATCATCAGATTGACAAGGGCAACTTTTGGAAAGAGGGTGGTTATGCTTAGGATAATTTATGCAGAAATGTTTTGGTGGCCTCATTTCAAGATGCCTGCTTCCACTTGGGTCAGAACCTCATGTTGCAAAATTTTGTCTCCTAAGTGGATGTGTTGATCACACATGGCCAATGATGCTAAGAGCTTACGACAACCAACCACTGAACTTTTCAATCATAGTGGTTGACCGAGTGTTTGGTCTCGTTATTCCATTTGATCATCTTGCATCATTTTGTGATTTTGTGCTATAAATACTGGACCTTGATTAGCTTAGTATATTCTTTTACCTGTCTCCTAATTTTGGTTTCTCTTGGTTTTTGCTGGGCTTATTGTCTCCTTGCTCAAATTTGGACCTTCATATATATCCTTCTGTCTTTTACTTTTTACTTTCCAGCTCCAAGATTTCTCAGTTCCTTCACACCTGGTAATTATGGTGGAGAAGGAAGCTTCTCATCGGAGGGAGGGCGGTTTGTCCCTAATGAAAAGGTCTTGAACTTGAGAAACAAGCTGATCAAATTTATGGAAGATCACATATACCCCATGGAAAATGAATTTTACAAACTTGCTCAATCTAATTCACGATGGACTGTTCATCCTGAGGAGGAGAGATTGAAAGAGCTGGCAAAAAGAGAAGGCTTGTGGAACCTGTGGATACCTGTATGACTATGAGTATTTAGTAGACTTCTTTTGCTCTTTTACTGAGAGTGATGTCCCGTAGGAAGGCGTCTGGTTCGGCTTTGGAAATGGGCTTTGGGGGCAAATGCAAGTGTTCAGCAGCTTTTTTGGAAGAGCTTCTGGGAGATGCATTGCATTTTCAAAGTCCTCCAAGGCCCTTAGCAAAATGGAAGTTCCATGCAGTTTTGATCTTTGAGAATTTCCAGAATGCTAATTCATTTTTTTTTTCCAACTTTGCTCTCACTAAACTTTTTAAATTCCGATTTTACCCTCACCATTTACAGTAGCAGCCTCATGCGACATTGCTAGTGAGCCTTGCCTTAGGTTGCGCGACCTTAGGTGGCCCTCATTAAGCTGAGGTTATGTGACCTGAAGCAGCCCTTGACAAGGGCCGGGTGAGGTCGCATGACTTGGGGCGATTGCTGCCGGTGCCAGATCTGACCAGCTGTGGCTCACCGACGTCTAGCAGTCACAAATCGAATTTCAAAATTTTTTTCCAAATAGCATTTAAACCAAAGCTCATTGCCATGGCACTTTTCAATTACACTTTATCAAACACGATTTGCATTTGGAAAAAGCTTTTTAACCTAAAGTCTTTGCATGTCCCCAAAAACTTCCCCAAATGCCGAACCCGAAGTCTTCCTACGTAAAGCATAGCTATATAAGCTGTCTGACCCTTGTTCCCTATTATAATATATGCAGCTCGATAGTGCCGCTAGAGCAAGGGAACTAATTTCTGAAGGGAAAAGTTATGCATTCAGCAATGAGGCGTATGATCAGTTGTTAGGAGCAGGTCTCTCTAACCTTGAGTATGGCTACCTTTGTGAGATTATGGGCCGTTCTGTTTGGGCTCCACAGATTTTTAATTGCAGTGCACCGGATACTGGAAATATGGAGGTAAGATATGTATTGATTATTTAGGCAATGAACCAATTGCTCTTCCTTCACTGCCCTTATCTCGTGATCGAGTTTGAAATTATCCTTTTATAATCTCTGGTTGAAATGGACTTATCTATATGGGACTTAAGTAGGGATGATGTGGATTTGTCGGGCAATGGTGCACATAGATGTGTAAGTTTAAATACATTTTTTGGTTCTAGAAGGAAGGAAGGCGGGGGAGCACATTTGGGAATCTGCCATCTTTAGCTCGTGTGTTCTCTCAGTGTGCTTCACCTGCCATTTTAGCTATTTTGCACCATGGATATTTTGATATGTGTAAATATTTGATATTTAGATTTTATGCCACTCTTGTTTTGTGATGTCTTTGTGTAGTATAAATCTGATAGTCACAATGCTTTTCCATTTAAATCAGGTATTGCTGCGGTATGGAAATAAAGATCAACTAAATGAATGGCTTATTCCTTTGCTTGAGGGGAAAATCCGGTCAGGATTTGCAATGACAGAACCACAAGTTGCATCTTCTGATGCAACCAATATAGAGTGCTCCATCCGAAGGTAGGTTGACAGAGCATATCCCGGATAGTATTGTTGGTGATGAAAAACATAGAGCTTGATTTCAAATCTTTTGTTGGTGTTGTGCTTTTCCTGCCAAAATATATTTGAAGTATGCCTCACCTGATTGGTTAAGTGTCTCCCACACTCTTGATGTCATTGTTGGATTCTCCCAACTCCCCTCCCCAATGAAGAAAACCATAAGAAAAAATTGACTGTCCCTGTCTGCACGCTCTCTTTTTGAAGATTAGGAGATTCATACATCATCAATGGTAAGAAGTGGTGGACAAGTGGGGCCATGGATCCGAGATGCAGAATTCTTATAGTAATGGTGAGCTCATCTGCATAATTGCTGTTTTGAGTTGGATTTGAGATCGATTTTTACAAAGAAATTGTGATGTTGATTGTCAGGGGAAAACTGATTTTTCTGCTGCCAAGCACAAGCAGCAATCAATGATCTTAGTGGATATAAAGTCTCCAGGTGTTCGTGTAGAAAGACCACTCATGGTTTTTGGATTTGATGATGCTCCTCATGGACATGCAGAAATATCATTTGAGAATGTATGTGTACCAGCAAAGAATATCCTTCTGGGCGAAGGTCGTGGTTTTGAAATTGCACAGGTAGGTATTAAGTTTTCATTTCCTGGTAACTTTATGTCTCAGGTGACTAATGACCATGTACACTCCTAAAATTATTTGAAGTCACCTGACTTAGTTCCTGGGAAATATCATTTCTTGAATTATTTTGGGCAATTGAAGAGCATAATTAATTGATTTTTCTGGTTCTATACCAGGGAGAGAGATACTTTACTTGGGGAGATGTCTTTTTTTTTTTTTTTTTTTGGTAAAGATTGGGGAGATGTCTGATTGTTCATTTTGTAATGAATTTTATTTTGGGATTGAGGGGTGTTTTTCTATTTTTTTTTTTTTTTTGCGCGGGGGGGGGGGGGTGGGGTGGGGAAGAGGCATTTTTTTTTGTTTGGGGAGTTGGGGTGGGGGGTAAGTTGACATAGACGAAATTTTTCCTGAGGACGAGGTACATATATGTTGATTGGATTCCCAGCTTTTTTTTTTTTTTTTTGCTTGATTTTACTGAGGTAGTGCCATTAATATCAAGATTAATGATTGTCATCTCCGGATATGGTGAATTGCTGATTTTAATAGTTTCCTAAATCTGGCAGGGTAGGCTTGGTCCTGGAAGATTGCACCACTGTATGAGATTGATTGGTGCAGCTGAACGTGGCATGCAGATGATGGCTCAAAGGGCCCTTGAAAGGAAAGTCTTTGGGAAGTTGATCGCAGAGCAAGGATCGTTCTTGTCAGATATGGCTAAGGTAATTTATGGGGATATAGTCAGAAAAAAAAAAAAAAAAAAAAAAAGAAGCCATTCCTTTTTAAGCGAAAGAAGATTACATGGAAGATTGGCATGAAGATAGAATGTAAACCATTTGATTAGTAGATAAATCATGAACCTTAGCCCATGCTCAGGGCGAAGTCCTTTTACTTGGTATATCTCTGATTGCTAGATGATTGAAGTAGATGAGGTAGTGAACTTAGAAGCCATATCAGATGAATTACTAGTGAAAAGTTAAAACGTTTCCAATGACTCAACAGATAAGATTATTTGATTATTTAGATGAGGATATTAATTTTGAAACAGAATTAGAATTGTATTAGAATCAACTTATAAATTAACTGGTTTACCTGGTTAAAATGAACAATTCCTTTTTTTCGTGGCATTTAGAGATTGATACTGATATGATGTCATTTGCATTGTGAAGTGTCGGATAGAACTGGAAAGAACTAGACTGCTAATTCTTGAGGCAGCTGACCAGCTTGATCGGCTTGGGAACAAGAAGGCCCGCGGAACCATTGCGATGGCCAAGGTAATCGAAACCTTTGAACGAGGAACTGATTTGTTGATAATCATCATCCATTTGGTTAAACTTGGTCCTGAATTGTTTGTTTTGCCATATGGAGCAGGTAGCAGCTCCCAACATGGCACTGAAGGTGCTCGACATGGCTATGCAAGTGCATGGCGGAGCCGGATTATCTTCAGATACTGTCCTATCACATCTCTGGGCCACGGCAAGAACTCTAAGAATTGCGGATGGTCCGGATGAAGTACATTTGGGCACAATTGCCAAATTAGAACTTCAGAGGGCGAAACTCTAATGAAATCCTGGAGAAAAGCCAAAGCAGAGCACGATTGCGAAGAGATTGAGGTTAGAATACTCTGAAATGAAGCATGCCAATCATTCCTTGTGTAATGAAAGCAAATGATCATATATTCGTTACTTTGAGCTGGAATGGATTTGTCTTTGTTGAAATTAATCTTACGTTGTTGATAAAAGCTTGAGAAGAATCAGCGAAGAAAATGGTTAATATCCTTTTATAAGGCTGGCAGAACATATTGTAAAAGACAACGCTGGTAACGCCAGAATAAGTAATTTCTTCTCCTGTTTTCCTTTCAATAACACAATTGAGTCTTACAGCATGAAGTGGTCAGCTATCTTTTCTTCTGGAAATTTTTTAGATGTAACGTAAGCGAAGCTATATGATCATCTTTTTACACCGGTCACCTCCATTATCGTTGATTTACACAATCATAGACAAGAACCGTTTCTTGTACCAAAATGGCGATTATTGTGCTGAATACACTTAACCTGTGTACCAATGGCCAATCCCCCTTGAAATGATATCAATGCTTCTTCATAAGTAGTCTTATAAGCTAATGAGATGCTAGAGATCTGCCAGAGACGCCTTGGGATGGAAACCAAAAGAGGATAATGAGTAAACGAAATATAAAGGGTTTGCTCGAGCGATAGCGTGCTCGTTTTCTTAGATCTCCTGGCGTTGGTTCGATTTATTGCACTTGCCCATTCTCTGAGGTTATGCCCAAAGCCACGGGCCTGTGTTTTGCTAATTAGACTATTAACAGAGTAATCTGATTTGACTCCATGGCATAGGCTTGGTGGTGTTCCAAATAAGTACAAATAGATGTAAACATGGGAATCTAGCTTTGCGACAATCGATTTCTGAATCATGAGAATCTTTCATTCTATTTCATGTAAGAATCCACAATGTCGATGCTTATGTCACTCAAAAAAAAAAAAAAAAAATCATATCATTCCATACATTCTACGCGCCGTACTTAGCTATGGTTATGCTATAATCTATGTAAGTCTATACATCCAATGCTTTTTTTCTCCGGCAAATGAGATTGTAATAGATGAACCCATCACATGGAAATTTAAATTGGCAAGTGGCCTTCGTTTACAGCATGTCAATTTGACACCGTCAGTTCAATGATAGGACTTAAACGCTATATAAAGTTAGCTCAAACAAAGAGGACCCCCGATAGCACTATCCATTTTAGCAAAGTAGCAAACAGGAAAACAAGAACAACCGTCTCTTCTATCTCGGAAATCAAATGTCACCTAAGGTTCCCCAACAGAAATAACTGTCATTTCCTATGCTTCTTTCCATTTCTGTCTCCTCTTTCCCTTCCTCACATTCCAAATATCCACCCTCTCTGCCCGTAACCTATTAAAACCAGAGAGCCATAGGAGGATCCGAGATCCTGACGGATGAAGAAGAGAGTCCCTAGAACTCCATTGACTTTCATCTGTTTCATAGCTAATTTCCGAAAGTCCTCGATTCTGCGATCATTCCATTAGTTTGTTTACTTTTCGAGGGAACGAAAGTGTTGGGAGGGAAGAAAACATGAGCAGATATGATCTCTTCTCCAGCCCAACAGGGCGAGGAAAGCGCACGGCATACGCCGTCGGTGGTGTCGGCATAGTATTTGTTGTGGCTGTGGTGATCGGCGTGGCCGTCAGCGTCGGCAGCAGAAGCAGCGGGTCCAGCCAGTCCAGTGCTGGTACCAGCAGCGGGGTATCGACCTCGATGAAGTCAATTCAAGCCATATGCCAACCCACCGACTACCGAGAAACCTGCGTGAAGAGCCTTTCCGCAGCGGGCGGGAACAGCACCGACCCCAAAGAACTCATCCGGACGGGCTTCCAAGCAGCGATCAACCAGGTCAAGGCAGCAATCGAGAACTCCACCGTCGTGAAGGATCTCGCAAAGGACCCGAGATCCAAGCAGGCCCTTGAGACGTGCCAGCACCTCCTGGAGTACTCGATCGACGACCTCCAGAGTTCCTTCGAGAGGCTGGGTGCGTTCGATGTGAGCAATCTCGACAAGTACATGGCCGACCTGCACGTCTGGCTCAGCGGGGCCATCACATTCCAGGAGAGCTGCCTCGATGGCTTCGAGAACACGACTGGTGCAGCCGCGAAGAAGATGAAGCAAATTCTGCAGAGCTCCAGGGAGCTCACCAGCAACGGCCTCGCCATGGTCACCGAGATCTCCTCGCTGCTGGGCTCACTCAACATCCCCGACGTGAGCCGGCGCCTCCTGTCCGAGGAGCAGGACGGCATCCCCGAGTTCCCATCGTGGGTCAACGAGGGGCGACGCAAACTCCTCGCTGCTGCACCTAAGGACATCAAGCCCGACGTGGTTGTGGCCCAGGACGGAAGCGGCAAGTACAAGACCATCCGTGAGGCTCTGAACGAGGTTCCTAAGAAGAACAACAAGACCTTCGTTATATACATCAAGGAAGGAGTGTACAAAGAGAAAGTACTGGTAGACAAGAAGACGACCAATGTCATGATTATCGGCGACGGCCCGACGAAGACCGTGATCACCGGGAGCTTGAACTACGTCGATGGAGTCCAAACCTGCAACACCGCAACATTCAGTAAATACCATTTGACATTTTCACTTAAATTCTTCATTAATTTAGTCTACAAGACAAGGGCTGATAAACCATGTCAACTTATGTTTCAGCTGCCATAGGAAGCAACTTCATAGCCAAGGACATCAAGTTCGAGAACTCGGCAGGCGCCGAGAAGCACCAGGCCGTGGCGCTACGCGTCCAGTCCGACATGTCCGTAATTTACAATTGCCACATGGACGCCTTCCAGGACACCCTCTACGCGCACGCCCACCGCCAGTTCTACCGCGACTGCACCATCTCCGGCACCATCGACTTCATCTTCGGCGACGCGCTTGCCGTCTTTCAGAACTGCCAAATGTTCGTGAAGAAGCCTCTTGAGAACCAGCAGTGCATTGTCACCGCGTCAGGACGCAGCGAGCGCCGCTCCGCCTCAGCCATCGTCCTCCAGAACTGCACCATCTCGGCCGACCCCACCTTCTACCCCCTGCGCAACATCAACAAGGCGTACCTCGGCCGCCCGTGGAAGGACTACTCGAGGACGATCATCATGCAGTCCCAGATCGACGACCTGATCCAGCCGCAGGGGTGGTTGGCATGGATGGGCAACTTCGCGCTCAACACGTGCTTCTATGCGGAGTACGGGAACAGAGGGGCCGGCTCGGCGACGACGGGGAGAGCGAAGTGGCGCGGGATCAAGAGCATAACTGCGCAGCACATCGTCGACTTCACACCCAAGGCCTTCTTCAAGGGCGATGATGCGTGGATCACCGCCACCGGAGTGCCTTACAGTCCTAAGTTGATGGCGGTTTGAACGGAGGCAAACCAAGAAGAAGATTGTTAGGTGCTTTATAGGTCGTAGTTGTTCATGAATGTCTTTTTGGAGGGGAAGCTGACTCCTGCATTTCAGCTATGGGAGAATGATGGTCACGTGTTTTACATATGTCCAAGATTCTCTCCCAAAATCTCAGGTAGAGACTGGTGTTTCACTTGTAGAGCTTATTTCTGGACAAAATAGTTGAAAGGGAATCACCCAAATTGAATGGTGGTGCAATTTTTAAGGGATATTGCTCTTTAGAAACGTTTTCGCTATATTATTCCTCGATATGAATCTGTAATCCAGGCAAATTAAGCATAATAAACCCTAGGCCAAACGACGTATTTTCTATTATGCATGACTTGACTAGCCCAATGAGAAAAAGTCTACGAAAACAAGCCCAAAATACACTTGTAGTCTTCAAACCCATCAGAAGAATTTATGCAGCTTAGGAAACATATTCCACTTGTCTG
Source organism: Eucalyptus guilfoylei (assembly GCA_016097605.1). NCBI lineage: Eukaryota > Viridiplantae > Streptophyta > Magnoliopsida > Myrtales > Myrtaceae > Eucalyptus > Eucalyptus guilfoylei. The sequence goes on from CM027861.1 coordinate 39,242,388, forward strand.
CCCCCATTACAAAAAGAATTCCTTGAAACACATTATCCTCCATCGTTAAATATCAATATCTTTTGGCAATTAATATCCAGATAATGAGATAAGTCAAGAATCTCAAAGGGCTCAAGCGAGTAAATTTTGCCGAAAGAATTTGCCTGGCTTAATTTCTAAAACTAGGGGGGAAAAAAGGAAGAAATTTTAGCAAAGCCAAAATTTGGGTTTGGTCAAATTCAGTCTTATCGAAACTTTTCTTCGGAGTTTACCTAAGATGGCAAAACTTGGAAGTCCTCAAGGTAGCACCTGGAATTTTACAAACCGGGGTAGGTAGCTAGTACCGCCTTCGCTGCCCATAGAATTAGCTAAATGGGCTTTTAGAATACCGGTTCAAGAGCCAAACCCTTTTGTCAGTGCCTCTTAGCCAACCCCTCACGAAGCATTTCCATCCAATAAAAAGAAAAATAATTTCCTCGACTTTAAGAACTTCACAACTTTAAAAAGTCAAATCATTTGATGAAATTGCAAAAATAGAAAGAAAATAAATTTTTCTTTATGAAAAAGGAAAGGATAATTACACAGATTATTTTTGAAATTTAATTTAATACGTAACATCATTTTTGAAATTTTTTCAATGAGAATCCTTAAATTTTAACTCCACATTTAATATCGTCCATGAATTATTATTTTATATTAAATATTTTCATATAAAAAATTCAGAAATTTCAATAAATTGAGACTCAAAGGACGGTATTGCGAATAATATTAAAATTTTGAGTTATTTGAATAAATCAATTCAGTCAAAATGGTCTCGCGATTTGTCAATATTGTCTGCTTTTGTCCGGTTGCGCTTTAGTCTTTCCCGGCATCTCAACTTTGTCTTATCCGCGAGTTCCTCGTAAGTTGTAGCTCTCTCTCTCTCTCCTCGTATCATCATCATCATCACACGCTCTCTGCAGCAGCGAACTTTCACTCAGGCAGTCCCAACCAAAGAAAGAAGATGGAGACCATAAAGCACCGCACGGTGACGGTCAACGGCGTGAACCTGCACGTGGCGGAGAGCGGCGAGGGCCCGCTCGTCCTCCTTATCCACGGCTTCCCGGAGCTCTGGTACACGTGGCGCCACCAGATCCTCGGCCTCGCCGCGCTCGGCTTCCGCGCCGTCGCCCCCGACCTCCGCGGCTACGGAGACTCCGACGCCCCGGCGGCGGTGGACGCCTACACCGCCCTCCACGTGGTGGGCGACCTGGTGGGGCTCCTGGACGCGGTGGCGGCGGAGGGGGAGGAGAAGGCCTTCGTGGTGGCCCACGACTGGGGGGCCCTCATGGCCTGGTACCTGTGCCTGCTCCGCCCCGACCGGGTCAAGGCTCTGGTCAGCCTCAGCGTGCCGTGGGTGCCCCGGAGCCCCGGGATGAAGCCCCTCGACGGCTACAAGGCCGCCTATGGCGATGATTACTACATGTGCAGATTCCAGGTTCAGGGGTCTTTCTTGCGTTGCTTTTTGTTTTCTTTTCCTGTTGTTGCTTGCTTGGGTTTTCTCCGGCCGATTGGATGCACTCGTGGAACGTACTCAGCAATGAATTTCGAATTGCAGAGCTCAAAATGCTGCTTACCATGTCTAGAAGAATGAGTAAATCTATACCCATGATTTTCCTATATGTTGTAGCGTTGCTTGGCTTAAAGGACTCACCTAAGCTAAGTTCAATGTCATATCTCCAGATGCTGGACTTGCAAATCATGTCTTGCAGATTTATCGGAAGTTTAATCTGGTGTTAGTAAGTTTGGACTTTCGTCGGTATGCCTGGTTGTCACATGACTTCTTTAAACACCTAACCGGGTTGTCATATAGAGTTTTTGCACTGCGTATGATTTCAGGAACATGGGACGGGGTTTTCTTTAGGTACTGATCTTCTCGAGCTGAGTTAGAATCAAGTGAACATAACGATCTTAAAACTTATTTGATTTTTGTGTAGAGATCTATTGTGACAGCGGTAAAATCAAATCAAGTCCATTTTAGAGTGCATAGAGAGCCACCATAATTGTTATGTCATAATTTCGTTAAATGCAGGAACCTGGAGAGATTGAGGCCCAGTTTGCAGAGATGGGAACCAGGAGAGTCCTCGAGGGGATCTTGACATACCGCATTCCCGGCCCGCTTTTCTTTGTGAAAGGGAAAGGGTTCGGGCACCCGGTGGATGACCCGGTCGTCTTGCCTTCGTGGCTGACACAGGAGGACATTGACTATTATGTTGACAAGTTTGAGAAGAAGGGCTTCACTGGAGGGATCAACTACTACAGGAACATGAACCGGTAAGCTACTACTTTCTATGGGACGATCAATTTGATCTCTTGGATGTATGGGCACAAGAGGAGGGAGGAGATCTCATTGGGCTGTGAGAATCATTGAGTTGACCCATAACTTGCAAAAGCTACTGTCTCCTTGAATCACATTGCTTTGAAATTCCGTGTTTTGACACAAAACTTAGATATACTCCTCTCTGCATTGTGCAATCCATGATCTGAAGGGAAGGGCGTCCATTTCTTTTCACCAATTTATTAGCTACCGTTTCAGCATGAATTTCACCGGATCGATTGGTATAGCAGGCTAATAGGAAAGTTGGAATCAAGGAGTTTCTCTTGATCAGTGGCACGCAGATCTGATCCCTCCAGTTGTATAATGTTGACAATTTTACCTGGGAGTATCTTTGTGCAATTCATTCCTCAAGTGTGCTTTTTCCTTGCTTCTTCTGAATTTATATTTTTTTTTGTATTGACTATTGCAGGAACTGGGAACTGATGGCACCATGGGATGGGGCTCAGGTGAAAGTGCCTGTAAAGTTCATTGTGGGTGAGCTTGACCTGGTTTACCACATGCCAGGCGTCAAGGACTTCATACACAAAGGTGGGTTCAAGAAGACGGTCCCTCTCTTGGAGGAAGTGGTGGTCATGGAAGGTGTGGCCCATTTCCTCAACCAAGAAAGGCCCCAGGACACCACCCAACACATTTATGATTTCCTTAGCAAGTTTTGATTGCTTCTTGCCCCATCATGTGACAGGTCGGGGTCCTCATAAAGTCTGTCCTCTATGTATGGCATTGTATGGTAACGTTGATAATGCAAGCCATGACAACGTATCAATATAAAATTACTTTTGTCCGTGTAACAGTTAAAAATAAGGCTGAAAATTAGTGTCTTCTAAGGCTGCGTTTGATGATTTTCAACTATCCACATCGTAATTGAGTGGTTTAACTGTGTACCTCTCCTGGAGGACCAGTTCACGTGTATGATCATATGCCAATCACGTACAACACACGACACTATGGTCTAATCCAACATGAAATGGGAACAAAGAGGAAACGAGCTCGAACAAGGCACAAGGCTCTCGGCAAAGCATGGTGTTGTCCTTGGCTGCGTCTCTTCAAGCGAGATTCCAACATGTACGCAAACGATCAACAAGAAAAATGGCTACATAAGGCATCAAACACCCTAAAATGATGAGATATGACAAGTACTGCCTCCTTTCGTGCTCTCGACTCAAGCCCCGTAGTCGCTATTTCCTCTTGCCACTTCTTCTAATAGAGGTTCCAGTTTACCGGCACTAACATCTTTTAATGTGTTACTTCCATGTTCTTGAGCAGAACCCAGGCCTTACGCTTCTTTTTCATTTTTAACCCGTCTTAACCCAATAAAAATTTCAGAGAGATCATTGGATCCTTAGCCATCGCCTACTTTAGCTTATCGAATGCCTCTTGACATTGACCTCGTCCACTCCTACAGCTTCCCTTTCTTCAACATGTTCGTGAGTGGTGCGGTGATGCTTAAGTAGTTTTGAATGAACCGTCAATAGTAATTAGTGACGCCAAGGAGTGACTGCAACTTGTTACCTTGGTTGGCAGCTCCCACTCCATGATGCTTGGATCTTTGCCAAATCCATACACACTTGTCCATTCCCAACAATATGCCTCACGATTGGCATTTTTTGCTTTGCAAACGAGCACTTCTTGTGATTCACATATAGGTCATTCTCCCTCCTTAAGCGTCCAAGTTTTATACTAGAATATCATTTAGGTAAACCACAACATTGATTAAGGAATTGGTGGAGTATCTTGTTCATTAGTGTGTAGAATGTTGTAGGTGCATTGGCAGGCCAAAAGGCATGATGAGGAACTCAAATGAGCTGTATTGTGTCACACATGTGGCCTTTGGCTCATCCCCTTCTGCAATCCGCACTCGCTAGTCTTTTGATCACAAATCGAACTTCATGAACCACTATGCTCCACCAAGTTGGTCAAACAAATTGGTGACGAGTGAGATTGAGCACTTGTTTTTTTATCATCAGTTCATTCGGCTCCCAGTAGTGGATGCACATTAGAAGTGATCCATCATGTTTCTTCTGGAATAGGACCAGGTGCCAAATGGAGCCTTCAGATGTAGCCAGCATTGAGCAACTCCTTGAGTTGTTTTTGCAACTCCTCCAACTTCAGGGGTACCATTTGTTGGGAACACCTCTTATGTTGTTTTAACAATGACAAAGACAATTAAAGGCTGCTAGTGTTGAGTAAGTAATGGTTGATATATGCGCAAGTCGACATGCATATGTTGTCATAATTAGTGCTGGGTAAATTGATATGAGGAGTGCTCTGCCAATGTAAAGAGTTTGCAAAATTCTGCTTTTTCAACAAGTGCAAACATGTTTGTAAAAGAAAAAAAAAAACAAGTACAAAAATGAAAAATTGAAAGTAGAAAAATATAAAAAAGTTGAAACAGTTGAAACATGATTTTCCAACAAGTGATAATCTAACAACGGGCCAAAAGAAAGAGCTTTGTAATAAGCTGCTTTTATGGGGCTAGTTTTTTTTTTTCTAAAGTTCATGTTCATAAGTTTGTGTAAAGTAAAATAGGGTATAAATATATAGTTGCTATATAAAATAAGAGAAAAAGTCACCAAAAATCTCAAATTTTATCCGTTATAACACATTTTTACTTTTTTTTTGTGATATCAAAAACCCCAAACTATGTTTATTGTAACACAATTAATTAAAAAAATTTTATGACGCCAAAAACTCTAAATTTGTATCCGTGTGATATATTTATCCTTCGTTAAGGTTTCGTACGATAATTGTCTAGCCAAACAATGTTATAGTCACGAAGGCACCTTGTTAACATGTAATAGATTTTTAATAGAATTTTGATAAAGAATAAATATGTCACACAAGTATAAATTTAGGATTTTTTTTTGGCACAAAAGATTTGAGTAAATGTATCATATTGACGTAGTTTAGGTTTTTTTTTTTTTTTTTTTTTTTTTTAAAAAAATTTTTCCCTAAAAATAATTGGTTTTACCTTAAAACATCAACAAAACTCAAAATCTATGGAGGTTTTTTTTTTTTTTTTTTTTTCAATCCTAAAATGGTTATGTTAAAAGTTAACTTCTTTTGGGCAGCAAAGAAGCACTTCAAGTTTGTCAAGGAGTTACTCGCTATTTAAGAAATTTGCGGACAGGGCAAGGCGTTGCTTCACTTGGAAACAACACGTTGTGCTAAAACTAAAATGAAATTGTATCTATGTCTATGCAGTTAAGCACAAATACATGAATATTTCCAAAATGCATATTATATTACTCCGGACTTTGCCTGATCTTCCAACGGCGCAGATAAATAATATGTCCCTAAATCTTCTATTTTGCCTTAAAAAAAGAGGAGAAGGCTGAGCGATATCTTGACCAAAATACCCTTTCATATGTCGATAATCCAAAATACTACTATTAACCTCCTTCCTTCAGAGGTCTATATTTACAACTAAACTTAAACTTGAAAGAAGTGTAAATTAGGTACATTTTAAAAGCGTGACCATGTCGTGGTCCATGTAACTTTACTGTCGAAAGAGTGAATTAAAAGGAGCAGAGTAGTGCTCATTCAAATTCAAAAACCCGGACTTTCATATGCTTTTAAAAGGACACCTCTTTGAAAGGATTATTGAAGATAATCTCAGCATTTTGGGAAGCTCTTCGATAGTTGAGCACATTTTGCCTCACACCAAGTAGTTTCGAAAGAAGAGCGCTTGATGATGTTGCTGTCCATGTTTTATGGGCAATTCCGCCTTGATAATCAACTTCTCCAGTACAAGTGCATCGCCAAGAAGAAACATAATCAGCACGAGCAGATGTTTCGGCTGAAAAATACTAGCTTCAAAGCCGACAATCTCAACTCTCTTGAGACGTATGCCAAACATTCAAAGTTTCCTTTCCTTGAGCAAATATATATATCTTCTTCGTCAAAATTAATATGTCCTTTAAATCCTGTCTCAAGCTTAAACTACACATGAATACACCAATACACCATTTAAGAAAATTACTTCGCATTAGATGTGGATCCACTTCAAAAAAGAATTCATTGACTCACAAAAATTTCAAACAAGCAACCTTCATTTCTCCACCGCGGATGCTAGTTAGTTTTATTTTATATGGAGTCTAAATCAATTTCAGCTCTCAAACTCGTCCACACAATAAAACGTCTTCTCTTTCTAGGTGCTTATTTGTAACCTATTTAGTTCAAGATCCTGACCTACATGGCAGCAAAAGAACCTCCAGTACAGCACTGTAGTTTCTTTAAGACATGAACTAAAACAGCTTAATATTGGCCAGCACGAATGTAGTGTAGACTGACAAAGTCATGGGCAATTTTCGATTGCTTAAAACAAATATTATGTGTTTCCAAAGTTAAATATCATCCTATCTGCTGAATTAATTATACATGCGCTCTCGACGATTCACCTTGATGAAAGACTAGAATGCCACAAAAAGTTGAGGCCACTCAGCCAGGGCAACAAACACCATCAAACGGTACTAAGCACAGACACCATTCAACTTGGGCATGTCTTAGAAATTGTAAAACGATTGGAGCTCGTACCTCCACCCAACCGCCAATGGTGATTGTGGGAACTCCGCGCAGCTTCTCAAGAAGATTCTTCAACAAGTTGCAGCACAACCCTGCATCATCAGTTTCAACGAAAAGGTAGAACTCAGCTTCCACCAAAGAAGACGTATCCTCAAGTTTGACCTGGGCACGGTAACACCCTGATAACCACAATGACAGCAAATGCGGGGCCGAATTTGATCCACGCAAGATAAAACAAGGCCGAGGAGCACCGACTTTTGCACCATCTTTTTCAAGCTTGTTGAATCTATTAAAAATTTCTTCACACCCCAACACTTGCGCAACTCAAGGGACTTTAAAACAGGACTTCTACTCAAACTTTGCTCAAGGATATAACCACTCAACTCTGAATATTCTATCACCAAGACCTTAAGACAAGGCCACCCGATAGTCCAGCACAAGGAGAAACGGCACAAACTGACTTCCAAGCGCACCAACTCACTCGAGCTATACAAGAACAGTGGCAGTATATAAAACAACGGCGATCTAGTCAGCCCCAGGCGGAGATCCTGCATGTGGCACCCTGCCGCAAAGCGGAGCCAAAGGTCGACCTTGGGGCGGTCGGCCTCGTTGCACTCGAAGTCGGCAACGTGGAACGTCTTCACCGTGGGCAAGGTGCACTGGCTCAGGACGGCATCGACGAGGGACAGGAAGTCCAGGGGATTGCGGGGCCGGTGGTGGTCCAAGTGGACTGCCAGCGCTTGGAGAGGACGCTGGTCTTGACGACGTCTTCTCAAGGGGCAGAAATGAGAAGATGTGGATCACAGCGTCCTCTCGGCGGCGTCAGTTTGTTGGACCTCAACAAGGGCAAGTGCCGACGCCTCTGGTGGTATCAGGCCGTGTTAGGGAAAGGATGGGCGAGTTCGACCTAAAGACAAAGCAGAGGAGCATGAAGAGCCACAGGCAGAGACAGAGACAGAGATGAGTCGGTTTCGAGTCTACTTGGGAGAGAGGAGAGCAATTCTGGAAAATGTTCATTTTTAGATTTAGGAATTCACTTTTCTAATTTTATGTACGAATATTTTCGTTAATTAGAAAGTCTTTTCGGCAGATCAAACAAATGAAAGTTCAGAAAACTAATTTTGAAAAATATTCTCACTTAATTAAACACACCCTTAATTGGTCATGTCCATTCGTGGGTATCAACTCGCATTTCTTTAATATAATTTGACATTGACAGCTGATATAGGCATATCTGTATCCTTCTTTTAATTATTGGGTGTATCAAAATTTAATCACATGCATGGTCCCAAGTGGTGTAGTAAGATTCAAGTAGGTCAAGAGGCTGCTGATTTTAGTATTTTGAACCTGACATTTTTTAAATTGATTTTTTAAGTTGGAGACCCCCCTCCAAAAAAATATTTTTATTATATTTTTTTGAGGATAATTTAATGACTCATTGATTTTTTTTTTTATCGGTCCTACTCTAATCTTACTCTAACACTCACCCTTAGCGGGCGTGGGAGTCGAAACCCACTCTTGAAATGAAATCGTCCCCACTCTAATCCCCCCTGAGAAGGTGGGGATTTGAACCCCCCACCTCCCCATTCCAAGTTGGAATAGTGGCCACCAGGGCGAACCTCCAGTGGTTTAGTTGCAATTGTTTTGGAGATTGTTATCAACTTTAGATGCATATGTCCCTTTTCTTTCTTTCGATTATCAGGTCTACATTATGAATATTTCTTTATAGAATAAAATTTAACGGATCGGATCATTTGTCCTTCTAATTGATAATAGCAATCGAGAATTGTGCAATGAAACGTCTCTCTTCAAATAAATTGAATTTATTAGGTCCTAATAAAATCAAGTGCTTGTGTAAATAATCTTTTCTCGCACTTAGTGAACTGTACGGAATTTCAATGATAAATGAGATATATGTACATATTACATTTATATGATATTTCACCTCAAGAAGTATCCCCTACAAGTCTAACCTAATTTAATTGAATACAATCTTGCTAAAACAAACACATTATTCTCTTGAACAGCCATGATGCCTCTAATATGAATGGGGCCAAGTCGTTTATCATGTCTGTATTCTATAAATTCTAAATCAAGAGAAAATGATCCGGAAAATATGACAAAAAGAGAATGACATTCTCATTGACAAATGAGCCGGAAGAATCATGTTTAGGTTTACTTGTTCTACCTAAGATTACGCACTTGGAAAATTAAATATATTCATATACAAGTAAGCGTCAATACTAGCTCAAACATTGTGTAGAACGTAATTTTCAATCAATTTCTTCCCTATTTTATATTTTATATATTATATTTTTTGAAATGCTCGTGGAACTGCCTTGGCCTAATCAATTTCAAACGTAAGAGAATGGATCATACATATTCAAGTACCTTTCTTGTAATTTTTCTATTTTTAGTTTGACTAAGTCTTGGTGACCTTGTTTAGGTTTAAATTAGTTGATCCAATTCATCGGAATCATAGGTGCATCCTTTACATGATGTTTAATTACTCGAGCGGACGTTAATGTTTCACACGAAATGAAGTGAAAATGAGGCTTCATAATAAACTTTACAAGTTGCTCATTATTCATCTGTTCATAAATCAGAAGACTTTAAGGAGGGTTTAACCAAAATTTTTTTCCTCCTTATTTACAACATATCGGACAACTTGTTTAGCTTTTTTAATCATACATTAAACAAGGCAATCCATATTTCAATTGTGTCTTTCATAAGAATTAAAATTGCATTCATATTATGCGTAGAGTTTTATCTTGATGCACGTAGATGAAGGGTATGCGTGTTTGCATAGAGTTAATTAAGTTAGGATTCTTATATGTTATCACTATTTAAAAAATGCACTACGGGCACCACATGCATCTATGTAGTTTTCACTTTTGCAACTATTGGTAGTTTAATAGCAAGCTCCAATCCGCAGTTTCGACCCTTGAATGCTTGGAAAGTGTTTCGCCACTGAAGGCTTCATCTTGCTCATTGATGTCTCCTTCCTTTTCGATTTTAGGATCTAGAAAAACTCTAAAAATAAGGTGAAAGCAATGATCATCTCATGAAATAAAGTGAAAGGAAATTCTTGACCTATGCCAAGGGCACACCATCCGATTCAATCTTCCTTTGTATCTTGTTAAACGACCTTTCCTTGCTCCAAAGGACTCACCTCAAGTCAAGACAATTAATAAGGTTAATGAAAATCGAGGGACACTGCGAAAGTAAATATCAGAAAAATGAAGTATTAATGATGTCACAGAGATTGAACTTTGCAAAAGATAAGCATCAAGATATCAAATTCTATTGTTACAGACTATGTAGAAGATCGACACGGACATACGACACATAACACGACAAGACATAATATGCCGACATGTCATTTCTTAAAAATAGAGAATTCCGACACGTTATATATTAAATATATTTTTATATAAAAATACATACATAAATAAATAAATAATAAAAAAAGAGTCTAGAATTAATTTACACGAAAAATATTAATTCAACATTTATTCATATCATTCATGATTTTAATTCGAGAATACATAAAACTTAGAGGGAAAAAGACATTATTTAAAGAAAAATACTGAAATTGTATTTTTAAATTTACTTGTTTATCATATGTAGCATTTTTTTTTATTACTTCTTTCATAGTAAAAGACTTTTAAAAAAGCTCAAATAATTCTAAAAAAACAAAACTAAATATATATATAAGAGGCACAGTGGTGGCTGGGCACACTGTTGCCGCTGCCTTCGTTAGCAGTGTGCCCAACCACCATCGGAGGGGGCCGAGGACCTCGCCGGCCCTAGGTGGTGGAGGGAGGGCGACCCTCGCTGGCCTAGGTGAGGCCCGGGTGAGGCTCGCCTAGATATGGGCGACGTGTCAACTGGGGCCAGTGAGGATCACCCAGATCTGGGCGACGCTGGCCCTCACCTGTGGCCAGCGAGCCTCCACAGCCCCAAGCTAGGCCTTGCCGGCCCCAAGCGAGGGCCGGCAACCCTTGCTAGGCCCGAGCGAGTGTCACCTAGGCCTCAACCAAGGCATCACCTAGATCTGGGCAAGTCTTGCTGGCCCTTGCCTGGCCAGTGATGGCCTCGCCCGGCGCGAGGGCTACTAGCCCCCCCCCCCCCCTTCCTCCCTTTTGTCGCCTATGACGGCGATGCAACATGACATGACGCGTTACGCCGCCACGTTATTTCTTGAAAATAGATAATTCCAACACATTATATATTAAATATATTTATATATATAAATACATAAATAAATAAATGATAAAAAAAGAGTCTAAAATTAATTTACACGAAAAATATTAATTCATCATTTGTTCATATCATTTATTATTTTAATTTGACAAATTCAATTGCATTTCATTACAATAATACATAAAACTTCGAGGGAAAAAAACATTGTTTAGAGGAAAATGCTGAATGGTATTTTTAAATTTATTTGCTTATCATATGTGGCATTTTTTTTTTTTTATTACTTCTTTCATAGTAAAAGACATTTAAAAAAGCTTAAATAATTCTAAAAAAAACAAAACTATATATATATATATAAAGAGGCACGGCGGTGGCTGGGCATGCCGTTGCCACTGCCTCCATTAGCGGCGTGCCCAGGCACCGTTGGAGGGGACCGGCAACCTCACCGGCCCTAGGTGGCGGAGGGAGGGCAACCCTTGCCAGCCTAGGCGAGGCCTGGGCGAGGCTTGCCTAGATTTGGGCGATGTGTTGACTGGGGCTGGTGAGGATCGCCCAGATCTAGGCAACGCTGGCCCTTGCCTGTGGCCGGCGAGCCTCCACAACCCCAAGCTAGGCCTTGCTGGGCTCGAGTGAGGGCGCAATGTTGCCTAAGCCTCAGCTGAGGCATCGCCTAGATTTGGGCAAGCCTCGCCTATGGCCGGCAAGGTCACCGGCCCCCTCCAACAGTGGCAGCGGTAGCGGTAGCAGCGTCTAGCCACCAGCCCTACCTCTTTTTTTTTTTTTTTTTTTGTATATTTACATTGACTCCTCAAATATTGGAATTTTTTAAATTGACTTGTGCGTGTCAAAATCGTGTGTCAGAGCATGTCGGACAGAGTTGATCACGTGTTGGATTTTTTGACAGTCGTTGATTGCTCGTCAGAACGTGTTGGAACGTGTCAGACACGTGTCGGAGTGTCGGACACGGCACGAAAGCTCACAAAAAGTGTCGATGCTACATAAGCTAAGGGACCCAAATGGTCATCAAAGTCGTGGCTGTTGCGGATGAGCGGCTGAAGTTTGACTGAGATTCGGTGGTTGTGTATGTATGGACAATGCGAAGGTAATCCGAAAATTAAGGTTCAGCTGGGAATTGAATAAGTTCCTTCCTTGCAGCTTCTTCATAGTCTATGCGAGTGGTTGACATTTCTTAAAGAGTAACATTCCTTCCTTCCTTATTTTTACGCTTTCTATTTTTATCTTTATTTTTTGGTCGGTTTTACGCTTTCTATTTACACGGCATAGTTTTTCTCTTTTGTGCGTGTTTTTCTTTTTCAATTTTCCTAATTTTTTTTTTTACTGACCACGCAAGTGATCGATGGTCAATTAATTTTCTCCACAAATCGCTAAGAATTATCAAGATACTTCAATGAATTGCTAAGAACATCTGATAAACACATGAAATAAAAATTTTTGTCACACTAAAGTGACATCCACTCAAAAGGAAAATAGAACCATAAATTTCAGAAATACTTGTATAATTTGAATTTGAATTGTTGCTATAAAATAGATATTAATAAAAGAAAAAAGTATAAGCTATATCTGTTTATTATTGATGATAGAGCCATCACGAGGTGTTTATGCCGTGGTAACAACGGCCTTAAATAGAAAGGTAAATTGAAAACACTAAAAAGAGAGAATTATTAAAAGGATAGAGATAATTGCCCTCCCCTTGCAATTATCGAAGACCACCATCAAGTGACATTTTTCATAATTTGTTTAAAATTACTATTTTTTGTCATTCCGATAATTCCTTTTGGAGAGCAGTGAGGAGACGTAGGGCTTAATGGCGACAGTGACGACGGTTGTGGATGAACAATAAAAAGACAATAAAAGAATATAGGAAAAATCTAAAGATAAATTTATTAAGCAAAACAGCATCATTTTAATGAAATTTATCAACGTCACATATGTCAACCGTGCCGCATAGGACGTTTGGCTATAACTAAACTGGCAGAGCTAACATTTTTAGGTTTAAACTGATCAAAATAACTGAATTGAAAATTTACTCAGATTTAGGATTACATCGGCAAAATTAATATATTTAGATTAGAATCTGAGAAACAAACTTCAGAAAATAACTCGCTGATTGATCAGACTATTTAACAAAATGAAAGCCTTCTCTGGCAACTTTGCCACATAAACAAGAGACCCCAAGAAGTACATCGACCAGTGGGTGAGCGAGGAGCCTATCACCATATACAGCGCCCACAACCCTTTAGTTGCTCCGAGAGCATGCTCAGGCCAAAAACTAATAACCGATTCTCAGGTTTATGTACCATTGCGAAACCGGTAATTCTACGAAACCAAAAAGAAGTGCTCATTGGACACTACGAACACCATTTCAATAGTCTTCTATCCTCGAGCCACCATAAATATTGCCAGTAATCATTAAGTTTGTGATCCAGAGGATTCACTTCTTTCCACTTTCCTGTACAGAATATAGCATACGCGTCGGCTGCGTACCTGCCCAAATATATGAAAAGCAAAGCACGTCACCAAATGATTCCCGGCCAAATTTGAAATATTCTCAAATCTAATGGACGTTAATGACAACATACACAGACCACAACCATTGCCCAACTTACTTGCCAACACCATGTAGCTGAGTCACATGAGTCCAGCTCTCATCAAGGTATTCACGTGACATTCGCACAATCATTCTAGCCCTCTTCCTTTTCAAACCCAGGGGCTGAATAATAGACTCCAGAGTTTCTATAGAAGCCTCCGCTGCCTTTGTGGCATCAGGATATTCCTTGAACAGAGCATCCAAGTACTGACCCGTCTGCAAAAGGTCGGTCATTAGTTAATCTCACATTCCATGAGTAAAATAGATGTACAAACAAATAAAAATTAACTACCAGCTCTCCAAGCTTATCCCTACCTATCCTACTACTTTAATGAAGCATAAAAAAAGTTGGTCAATACAGCAGCTTAAACCATACTACAATATAAGACATCTAAAAGCTCGAGAACACCTATCCTGTAAATGCAAAAGATCAAGAAAGGTCCACATTTATCTTTTATATCATACACTGAACCAAAAAAAATACCACAAAATAAATCATAAGAAAGAACAGAAAGAAAACAGCAAGACCTAAACCAAAATCAATAGATGTAGATATCCCACAAGTATGGGTTATGAGCCAGTACTGCATGCCCATAATTCAGCACTGAATATAATTCTCAAGACCCAAGAATGTTCTACTCAGAAAAATGACCAATGTTCTTTCATTCGCCAGGGGAATTGCTTTCCTCTGACGTTTCCAAGTTTGACCTCCCCTGTTTCCAGAAGAAAAAGATGTGAGGCCACCTTTGGGGTTTTAAAATATTCCCCAAAAGTTCAGGTTTTGTAAACTTAAAAAATCGTTGGTGATGCTTCAACCCAAGTGCTCTTGCTGGCATCACGGTCCTGCTTGTGTGCTCTCAAAATCAAAGACAGGTTGGGATTCTACAGTGTGATGTGGGTTTTTTCTCTGGCAACAGCTAAGGTAAAGGACTGATTCCAAACCAGCTACCGTGGAACCGTCCTGGTTGGTCCGGTTGCTGGGTTGAACCAGCAAGCACCGAGAACCGATCCAATCATTGGCGAGTTCCTGGTTTTTGAAAACAGGACTGGTTCTCACCTGATCCAACCTTGGACTGGACCAACCAGGCCAGTTCTGACCAGTTCCTCCTGGGTTGAACCAGACCTAGTGCTCAGACTGAACCAGAACCAGTGCTCACCCTCAACTCAGAAAGAGGAAAAAACAAAAAGTAAATGGTTAGAAAGACAAGCTTTGCTAGGAAATCCATGCAAATGTTGGCTTTCCTCATATAACTGTCACATGACATTTCCACTCACAATGAATGAGTCCCTGCAATGCGGCAGATGTGGAAAGGACGCCTTTGAAGGAGAATTAATTAGAATAAGACTACTTTGCTAATTTGATTTTTAGTTCAAGATAACTTTTGAAAAACCTTTTTCCCATGCCAAACTCAGCTCTTATCTGAGAGCCATTAATTCAGGGGCTACATTTGAACAGTCGGCCAAATGGGAAAGCAAAATTAGTAATTTATTTTCCCCCATGATTAAATACAGGACCAGCCTTCCTGGAGGAAAGAGCATTGATGAATGCCCTCAATCTGTTGTTAACGTGAGGGTATGCTGAGAAGGAACATGGCAACATACCTGAATATATTGACTAGTCCTATCAAGTAATACCTCGAACGATTGAGTAATCTACATTGCCAAGTTCTTCATATTTTCCAGAAGAGTAGCTATAGTGTTCTTTTTTGTTCAAAAACCCACTAATCACAATTGTTCCAAAGGCACAAGACTGGGGGCACATTCACATCACACATGTAGTAAATACAATTCCTCCCAGCCAAGGATGCAATATGTAGCTAGAAAAAATCAGAGGGCATGTGCATGAATCAACTCACACACCAAAGTGATGACAACAGTTCGCAAAGAGTAATTTTACAGCAAATATAGACTTTCTTCTTAGGCAAGGTTGCAATATGTAGCTACAAGGGGCATGTGCAAGAATCAACATACACCAAATGATAACATGAGTTGACAAACAATAGTTTTACAGCAAAATTGCTGGAACTCAAAGGAGCACTAAATACTGAGAGACAGGGAGAAAACAACAAATTGCCACTTAGAGACACTGACAAGGCTGCATTCAGCCTCCTGGAGACTGAAGAAACATATGCAAACTAAAGAGAACCCCAGATACACTCTCCAAATATAAAAGATCTTCATTTCTTTTCAAGACACTCAATTTAAGAAACCAATTGCAAACCTGTGACAAGACTTGCTTCTGGAATAAACTTTGCAATAAAAATAATGCAAACTAATATATTATGGAAATTTGAGCTTGATTAGTAACCCCGTTAAACAAACTATATATAAAGACAAAGTTGCATAAATTGAAAACTCAACCTGGACTCAACTTTGCCAAGCCTGCTGATCATGTCATGAGGCTATCCAAGCATGTAATCTAAAACTCCTAGTTCAATGGAAATTGACTCGATGTAGACTTTAAGTTAAAATATTAGTTTACCATTAATAACCAACGATTTGTAGTTAGAAGAATTTCGATGCTGTTGTTAGTACATGGAGATCAATATTACTATGAAGAAAGGAGAAACAAAACATGTTTCTCTCGAAGGACCACGGAGAGGGGCCATTTTCAGGAATATGTCTTAACTTTAGAGGGAACACACCTAACAGGGTCTCTACATCTTCTACTGCCTGTTGACATTTCACATTCTGAAACTATCAGTTTCTTGAAAAACATTCCAGCAATATTGGCAAGTTCTATATTAGGGAAATGACTGAGCAATTCAGGAAGAGATGAAACCAGTGAACTTCAATTTTTGGAATAGGAAAAGATAGAACCAGAGAAGAAAGAAAGAAAAATACAAACTTGACACACACCTTGCTCTACAGTTATGCCACTCAGTACTAAAGTTGTCGTCAATTTGTAATCCGTCACTCATTCCAATAAATAAGTATTACTTCTAGGAAGTGACTGACAAAAAAAACATGTTCCTTAGGAGTTCTCAGGCACAGCAAGCTTATGGACATGATGAGGACAAATTGAAGTTTGAGAATTTGTATTTGCTGTTTACACTCATGCTAAATTCAACTTTCACAAATAGATGGTCGACAAGATCAAATGACAAATGTCAAAATCTCTCCTTTCAGATAGTTGACTTAGACCAATTTCAACAAATTTCCAAATTTCCTTTGGAAGTTAAACTTTTCAAATATATACATGGAACTGAATGTTGCAGATAAAGTATTAATCACAACAAATCATAATTAGCTTCATTCTTCCAAACCATGGGGTAAACATAACTCAAAACACAGTACAACATTGCTTTTGTGAGATATATGGGATCAATAATTAGAATCCATGTATTTATAATCTCACACGCAAGGTTGTTAAAGAACTGATTTGAAAGCAGTGCATTTGGTGTAATCTCTTTTAAAATTATGTCAAAGGCATTAAGGAGACATCCTTTTCAAGTTATCAGAGACAGTGACCCCATCCCCTGCTTAGCAGGTTGAACCAAGACCACACGACCTTTCTGAACTCATAAAACATTAAAAGCTTCTCAAACCAAGAGCAGCTCACAAGACTCGAACTACAACGTCGAAAATTTCTGAAACGGGACCATGTTTCTAAAATAAACAGAGCGAAAGGAGAACCAATTAGTTGCGCATAATCTACTTAAGCCAAAGTCCATTGCATGTATGCAATCGAATAGGATGGACCAAGGGAAGGAAGGAAGGAAGCAGCGATACCTGTTTGCCAGTAGTGACATTGAGAAGCATACAGATGAGGAGAACACGCCAAGGATCATGCCAGTGGCTCTCTTGCAGGAGACGGTGGCCAGAGGGCGGAGGCTTCCATGTGTTATCGGGGCTCTTCCTCCTGTAGGCCTCCGCTCTCTTCTCCGCCGCAGTCAACACCCTCCTCCTGTCATACGCCTGCCTCTTCCTCTTTGCTATCTGCTTCGCTTCCGTGCCTTCCCCTTCCTCATCGACCTTCTTCTTCTTCGAAACCCTAACCTTCCTCGCTCTTGCCTTGCGCTGCGGCTGCGGCTGCGGCTGCGGCTGCGGCGCCTCGCCTTCGGCCTTCTGGAAGTAGGGAGAAACCCTAATCTTAACCGCCTTCTTCCCTCTCGCTCTCCCGTCTCTCTGCGGCTGCTGCGATGCGCCTTCGGCCTTCTGGAAGTAGGGCGAAACCTTAATCTTAACCGCCTTCTTCCCTCTCGCTCTCCCGTCTCTCTGCGGCTGCGGCTGCTGCGACGCGCCTTCGGCCTTTTGGAAGTAAGGAGAGACCTTTACAGCATTTCCCGCCTTCGCCTTCGCCCTCGCACTCGGTCTCGCCTTGGCCCGCCGCGACTGTGGTTTCTCGTCACCTGACTTTCTCTCTCCAAGGGTACCACCACCACCACCACCAGCGCCGACAACGCCGTCGTTGCCTTCGCTGCTGTTGTTCTTCTGCTGGAAATAAGGGGAGAGCCTGGGCCCCCCGTCGGAGCGCGAAATTGGCGCTAACCCCTCCTTCTGCTTCTTCAACAACGGGCCACCCGTGTACGTGAAGCGCGAAATCATCCCCAGGAGCTTCTCCCTGATGGGAAGGCCTCCCCGTTCGGGATCAGCTTCCGCCGCTTGACCGCTCGCTCGCTTCTTCTGGGTCGCCGGCTTCTTCTGGAAGTAGGGAGAGACGACGGCGGCGGCGGCGGCGGCGGCTGGCTCCTCTCCATCGTCGGCCCTCTTCTTCCTCTTCTTCTCCATTGCATCTCCCCCACGAGTACGTGACGATTCGGGAAGAAGGACCGACAATGAAATCTCCCCTCTTTCTTTTCCTTTTTCTTATTCGTTTTATATTTTCCCTTTTCTTTTTCTTTTTTATTTGGGCAATCGGCGCCAAACCAAAAAAAGACCGCCACTTTTGTTCCCGCCACGTCATCGTTACGCCCGGGGGGAGAGAGAAAATTACTAAATTAGTTGATGAAACTATTGTGAAAGAAAGAGTAAAAAGCACCGGTCCCCCTTTTCAGTCGTAATTTTCTTAAATTTGTCGTAACTTTTCTGAAATTAACGTAAGAGCGGTTACCGTTTTACGTGATAATTTATGGGTTGTAAAATACGTATTATTGACGTAATTCGTTTGCATTTGTGACTAGTAATAAACGATAGAGTTTGTTCGATGAAAATACTAACCCTAGGTAATTAATAAATAATAGAAGGGATAAAGCTTAGTGATCATCCACAATAATTGTAATTACTCTGTAACTATTTGCAAATGACAAGATACTAAGACTGCATTTGGTAACGTTTCCGAAAATATGTATTTTATTTTTTTGTTAAGAATGTAAATAGAATAGAAACACATTTTGTAAGTTTTTTGTTCCTAGGAACAAATTTATTATCAAAAAAAGATTTGGAATAAAAATAAATTTTCGAGAACAACTCCAAAAACAAGAAAAAAAATGAAGCGTTTTTCTTCCTTTTATTTTTTATTTTTATTATTTCCTCTCTTCTTCTCCTAACCAATCGCCGTGGCTAGGCGAGGCTCAACTTCGGCTAGATTTTGTGAGCCCGAGCCTCGCCTAGCCATTGTGAGCCTCCCGGCCACCGGCGAGGCCCCCCCTCAAGCCTGATTGTGACTGGACGAGATGACCTCACTTAGATCTTGCAAGGTTGAGCCCTTCCTTGGCCACCATGAGCCTCATTGGCCTCACTAGTTGCCGGCAAGGCTCCTCGGCCCTAGTGACTGGCTAGAGGAATGAGAAGAAAAGGAAAAAAAGAAAATTGTAATAAAATTATTAATAAATTAAATAAAAGAAGTTTTAAGTCAAAAAATATATAGAGTCATACTAAATGCATTTATCTTTTAAGAATAGAAATTTTATGTAGTTATTATACGTATTCAAATACTCGAAACTATTCTCGAGAACAGAAATAGAAAAAAAGTATTTATGAAAAAAATTATTCCCCAAAACATAAATATTATCAAATGCGCTCTAACCATCCTCTATGCACATAAGCATATCTCAAAATCTCTTTAGATTTAATATCCCAATGGTTGCACAAAATTTGTAAACAACTTGTTATTTTTTTCTAATTCTTAATGACTTACCTCTATACTAAAGCATTCCTTCATAATAATTAGATATGGCCCTCTTAGCGAGTAATGTTTTCATTATTGTCATAATCTTCCCTAGTCAACGGGATTATCGACATTGTTATAAACGGTGATTTTCATTCCTAGTATTCCCTTTTTCTATTTTAGAACGGAGGGTCCTAGACGGGTAGTGAGCTAACCTTTAAGGGGTGCAAACGCTTTCAAATAAAAGGGGAGCTCTAGCATGTTTGTAAGTTATTATCATTTTTAAATCATCAAATGATCGAAGTTGTCTTTTTTCACTTTGATACAGTGATCTAGATATATACAAGCATACCGGTCAAAGTGGATTTTAAACTTATTTATTACCTCAAAATAATTTGAACGGATCTAATTATAATGGGCTTCTCAAATGAAAAGCCTAAAAGAAACAAGTTTAAATGGGCTTTAGATCGAAGCTATTTCCAACCGATTTAAAACAAGGCTCAGACTTGTCTTTATCTCTTCCTAGTCTTTCTCTCTTTGCTTGCCGTCTTCTCTTTGTCTAACTTAGCTAGCCCTTACCCCCGAAGGGGTTGTGAACCGGGTCCAGCAGTGGGGAGGGGATCTTTATCGAAGCCCCTATCTGCCTCTATCCAGTCTTTCCTGGATGTCAGAGGTTTTTAAGGACTTGCTTAGGTCCTTGTTTTACGGGATTGTATCCCAGCCGCTATCTTTTTCGAGCCACGGGAGTTGGCTCTACCCACTTTTGCACCATGGGCCCCCAATGGGGGGGGGGGGGTGAGGCACCGACCCGTGCCTAGGGAGTTTTTACGGGTGACTTTTCCGGGTCTCTTTTAAGGTCTGACTGGGACCCAAGTTTAAATGGGCTTTAGATCAAAGCTATTTCCAACCGATTTAAAACAAGGCTCAGACTTGTCTTTATCTCTTCCTAGTCTTTCTCTCTTCATTTGCCGTCTTCTCTTCGTCTAACTTAGCCTAGGACGCCTCCAACTCACGCATTGACGCTTCAAGCTCTTGATTCACTTCACTAATTTCTCCAACTGCCAAACAATCTCCCTCTCGAAGTCTCCATCTCTCACTAAGTAATCGTGAAATTTTCCTTTTTCTAGGGATTTCAATCGAATCTAACCCAATCGAGCTTTTTCCTCAACCAAATGCTAACCTCTCAAATCTGCTGGAAAAATATGGAAAAGAATAGAGGAAGAAGAAGAAACATATTGGGGGATGAATACGTAACACTTTTTGGTGTACCAAGAAAATAATAAATTCGAGAAAGTGATAACAAAAAGAAATAGTGATTGAAGGTGAGGTACGGCTAACCAAATATCCTTAAGGCGATTAGTTCCTATTAACAATGCTAAATAATTTCACGAATTTCGCCTCCCAATATACAACATCTCAAACCTGTAGGTATAAGCACTATACAATAATGACTATCGAACACTTCTTGAAACCGGCACACTTAGAGAAACTTGAAGAGATGATATGTAGGTGTTTTTTGCTTCTTCTTCGAATGAAGAATTTTAAATCTACCTATAGACTTTTGGAATTCATGTACGATACATGAATCATGAATAAAAAGATACAAGTATCTAGGAGATTCATGAATAGATACACAAATTTAAGAGATACATTAACTAAATGGACACACAAATTCAAAGATACATGAACTCAAGAGATATGTGAATTAACGAGATATGTGAATTAATGAGATATATGAACGGAAACAATGTATCTCCTAACAATCTCACTGGAAAATTTGCCTATGATAACAACCCAAGGAAAACAAAAACAGAATTTTTGGCAGGTATGCTATCCCACACACATGACCTTTTCTTAACCTCATGATAGGGATTGCTTGTTAGTTGCCGAATTCCTTTTCGTTTTTTTGACTCATATCACAGAAAATTTTAAGGTAGTAGAATTCTAATGTATAGATTTTACATTTGTGGCAAGTGCAAAGCATACTATCGGGATTGATAAGAATATTTATAGTTTTAAAGAATCATACCATATAGTAAGGAAGATGGGAGAGAAGTTTTAGGGATTCATAGCAAACCACACAATTTGATTTCTAGAGAGGATGCGTTCTGCCCCTTAATGCATACATGTTTTGCCTTTTATAAGCATAAAACAACACGCTAGAATTTTACATACTCCGTTTGGCCAATAGAAGCCAATTATTTGCACTAGTCAAGTTTTCTACTAACAAACTGATATCTTCACTCATTATCCCGATTTTTTCGCATCTAGTACAATGCCACAGAACTGTGAATAGTATGCTATAGTATCGAACAATGTCAAATAGTACATGAATAGTGCTAAACTGTCACGACCCCAACTCCATCTCCAGGGTCTCTGGCAACATGGGTTATTTTCGCGACATCCCAAGTGCGTCACCGTCCCGTTCTTTTTAACTCTTCATTAAGCACATGCAAAAGCATTATAACAACTATCTCCTAGACAACACAACAATCAAGTAGTCAAGAAAAACGCCACACAAAGTATATTGCTATTATATTAAATTAGTAAATTTACAAGCCCTTTTGTCACGGGCGTTGTTGGCACATAAATTTCACCTAAATTAATTAATTAAAAATAGCATTAAAGGTTAGGAATTAGTCACAAAAGAAATTTAAAAAAAAAAATTAATTAATTAATTAAAAAAACGACGAAATCGGTTGGGTTAGGCCGAATCTAGCCTTGGCTCGACCCGCCCCTTTCCTTTTCTCTTCCCCTTGTGTTGGGCTCGGCCCAGCCCATTTTCTCCTTTAGCCCAGCTTGCGAACGAGCTGGTTGTCTCCCCCAGTTGGTCTTCGCTGCAAGACCTGCAAAGAAAAACAGAAACAGGGCAGCAACAGAGGGAGCAGGGGGATCGGTGGCAGGCAAGCGGCGTGATCCGCGGGTCGGGGGGGTAGTCCGGCCGGTAAGCTGGCAGCTGCAGAGGCCATGTGCGCTTGCTGGCTGAGCATAAAATCGAAGGAGAGGACCGAGGGCGGAGGATCGGCACCACAGAAACACCAAAAGGGAGAAACACATGGAGAACACACCAAGCATAGAGAGAAACACGGAGGGAAGGAGAGGAGGAGAAAACCCCCTTTGGTCGTCGATTGTTGCGATCGATCGTCGCTTGAGGTGCCGACTGTCTCCAACCCCACCGAAACCTCAGGAGGCAGAACAAACAGAACAGGGGAAGATCGGAGACAGAGAGAGGCGGGGGGGGGGGGAGCGAGTTCGAAGGGGAGAGACCGAACTAGAGGAAAGAAGCTCGAGGGAGCAGCTAGCCGTCGCCAGAGGTCCGTCTGCCCGCCGTTGTCTGTCGTAGCCCTTCCCTGGACGAGGTAGGTCCCCCGGACACTATTGTCCCGTTTCTGGAAAATGTCAGGCCGAAGCTTGCGGTCGACCAGCTCGCGCAAGCTCCGGCCCTTGCCGCCTCTGTATTTTGCTCCCATGCTCCTTATAAGTCATGATTGAAGACCTCTAAAGTGTGTTCGAGGCTTGGTCGAGCTGTAAACCTCTAAATTTGCTAATGTCCAGTAGCTGTTCAACGAAATGCCTCAACGAAATCGCTGCACCCAACCCTTGACCGAAGCTTGGTTTTTGATTTTTCTGCGTTGCTCGGGGTCATACTCTTGTCACGCATTGTCCCTGTCGTTCTTCTAGCTTTTCGGTAGGTTCCCTCGTGCGGTTTGGGTGAGACGAAGCGCGCGTATCTCGCCAGAATCATAGGAGACTCTCAGAACGCCGACCAACTGATGGCCGGTGGCGCTCGGCGTCGATTGGACGGAACCACCGACGCCAGGTGATGGGTCGGCGACTTCCTTAGGGCGGTCAGTACTCATGGCGTTGTCGGCGTCGAAGCGGTGAAGGAGCTGTAGGAGCTTCGGCGAGCTGCGGCTGTGGGAGAAGAAGGCCTGAAGAAGATGCCTTAAAGAAAAAGGAGGCATAAGAAAATAAAAAAGAAAAAAGAGAAAAGAAAACACAAAAGGGCTGAAACTAGAAAATAGGAAATGGGTTATGCTTTGGGCTGGTTTTTGTTTCGTGGGTTGAATAGATTGGGCTGAAAATAGATATTAGAAAATGGACCCTTAGGTGGGCTGAAGTAAAAATCCAAGATGGGCTTTGGGTCGAGAGTTGTCCTCATTTCTTTTTTAAAAAAAATTCGTGTGGTTTTTTGTTTAGTGGGTCGATCGACTGCTCGGCCGAGTCGAGCCCGGTCGGGTCGACCAGACCCGACCTAGTCCGGCCCCGAAAAAGATTATTTTATAAAAAATAAAAAATAAAAAAAACAATTTCAAAAAGTAAAAAAATATGAAAATTAAAAAAATAATAAAATAAAATAAAATAATTTAAAAAAATTAAAAAATATGAAAATGATGGGGTTTGGTTAAGAATTGCTATGTATTGCCATTTTAGTCTAGACCTTTATTTTCTTGTATGTTGATTTTATCGCATGTTTAATTTGCGTGTTTTGTGTTTAATTTGCACGTGTTTGATTTTAGGGCAATTAAGATCTTGGTAGTTATAATTATTACTTTAATGGCTGCGCACCCGCTTGATCACCTTGCATGTTAGTGGATATGTATAAAATCAATCTAAACTGCCTGATAAAAATCATTTTGTTAAAATGAACAAGATTATGTACCGAAATGGCACCGATTAGTCAATTAGTGTAATCAAGTCCCCGATCCTAGATTCTCTAGTTGCGTAAGAAGTGAGGTACACTTCCATGCCTCACTTGATTTCTAGCCGACCCCAATAGGCTAATGGCGACTCTTTTTGTGCGAAATTTTCAAGAATATTCCAACGTCACGCGGGGTATGGGCTTGGAAGAGCTCGCGCCTAATCATGGGCCTTAGGCCCATTGTTAGGCAATACCCCTAAACCCGTTCCCTCCCCATGAGGGTAGGTCACAACAGGCGTTATATTGACAATCACTACATGTTCTATGCTCAAAAGGTTAGGATAAACCTTAGCTCCTCTAGCAAGACTTCAACTCCTCCATGCCTAAAATTCTGAAAAACAACGAGGTGAGTCATGGACTCAGTAAGTGAAATGCTTAATTCTCTATTAGGAGGACATCTCATCATCAAATCTAGCTGGTACAACACTCTCTATAAAATGTTCTTTTTTTTTTTTTTTTGGTTGGTAAAAGGTAATAATTATATTGGGCAATGACCAACTATACAAAAGATCACGGCACCAAAACTTACACTCAAGATGAAAAGATCATTATGAGTGGAAGGGTGCCGGGATGTAAAAGCCACGAACCACGGCAAACAAAGAACAACAAATGCAAAAGAGCAAGAGACAAGCATGGCATGAACAACTAGCCCCTAGATACAAAACACCCTCGGCAAGGGGGGAGAGACGATCCGCAGCTACCATCGAAAGCAGTAACAACCTTGGCTTGAGCAAAATACACGCGACAGTTGAAGTTAAGAAGGTGACTGAGGGTCCTTAGAGAAGATAATCGGGTCAATGCCCCAACTCCGCTGCAACCTTCTATTCCTGAAGTTATCGTCCACATTCCTAAATGTGATAGCCTTATCTCAAACTATTTGAAAAAGATGGTTCTTCATAGCTGGGACGGCAAGTGGCTGTTCTCTAAAAAGAATGCTGTTCCTATTATTCCAAAAGAATAGGGGACACCTAAGCTAAATGACTCACCTCTCTCATTAAGTGCCTAGATTTCATGCAATCATTAGGCTTAGATGTGTTCACATTATTCAACTTGCTCTCCAAGTTTCTTTCATTTAACACACTAAGGTTCAAAAGCATTTAATTCTTTCTATCTTTAACACACTAAGGTGTGCCCTTCCCCTCCAAGTTGGGACATATGGCTCTCCAATTTTGGGATGAAAACAGTTTTGAGTAACTTTCCAAATCAACGTTATTACCTTATCAAATGGGCTGGAAAAATTATGAAATTTAAATATGTTGTAGAAAAGATCTTAAACAACATTTTTAATGAGGAAACCAAGTCTAATTTAGCCTATGGAAAGAGCAGCAAGTCACTGAACATAACCCAACAATTCATTGGTCAAGCAGATCCAATGGCCGCAAAGAAAGACTCATTTTTTTTTTTTTTTAGTAAATGTAAGAATATATTGAGCTTTAACTAAACTATACAAAAAGGTCTGGCATAAAAAACTTACACTCACTCATAATGATAACACGTCAGAACGAGTGGAAGGGTGCTGAAGTAAAACAACAACAGCCACACGAAAGGCGGCAAAGAGCAAGACAAAGGAAGAAAGGCTAGACGGCAACCACAATCAAAACAACAACCAGGCCACCACTCAGGCAACGACAAGGCAAGAAGGATCCATGAGCAACTACACCAGGCAGAGGAAGACTCATAAACTTGGTGAACCGTAGTAGCTTCAGCTAGCCAGTAGTCGATAGGGAAGAGCAGGGAAAAGCGGGACCCGGACAGTAGCTAGTGGGAGACCACCAACCAATAATCGCATCCTACGAAACTAACCCTAGTCCCGAGTAGAGGACCAAAACGATTGCAGCAGCATCGAAATCCAAGCACCAAGGACTAAGGAGGAGGCACCAGGAAGCCAGGAGAGAAAATGGAGGGTTCTATTCCCCAGCTTCGCTGCAACCTTCTATTTCTTGGGCTATCCTCCACCCTACCAAATGTCAAGGCCTTGTCCTTGACAACTTTGATAAGGTGATTTTTCAGGGCCGGGACCACCAAAGCTTCCTCTTTGAACAGAATACTATTCCTCTTCATTCTAATAATATGGCAAAGGGCACCAAAAGAGAACCGGCCTATACAATGATAGAAGTCTTTGCCAGAAAGGAACTTCATAGCCCACCGGAGATTGAACGACCATGACCTATTCCGCCAGGGAAGATTGCACCTAGCTGCCCAAAAGAAGGCAAGGCCGACAGTGATGCGATAGTCAAAAAATAAGTGATCGATGGAATCTAGCCTCTCACTACAAAAGGCGAAAGACAACATTCTCTATCCAACCATACGATAAAAGTAGCGCCTGAGTCAGAAGACGATTCTTAGTAATAAGCCAAAGGTTAAATTGATATTTTGGAGAGATTGAAATACTCGAAATAAACGTAGAGCAAGGGATCCGGTTGTTCTTCCTCCTAATGGCCTCCCACGCCGAGCCAATCGTGAAGAAACTTGAGGAGTTCTCCATCCATCGAAGCTTGTTCGGAACCTGAGAGAGGATAGGGAGGGGTTGGTCCCACGACTCCAATAAGGTCTTGATGGAGTGACTAGAATTGGAGAAGAGGTCAACCACCTTCACCTGTCTAGACAAGCCGGAGCTATATATGAGTGTCTGAAAATAAAAGGTTCAAAGGGCCTTTAGGGTGCCAATGGTCGAACCATAGAGACACTGATAAACCATCACCGATCCTCTAAAGGAAGGAATGGCAGAACTCATTCCTCAGTTGCAAGATCTTCCTCCAAGCCCATGAGCAGTAAGTTGGTGTACTAGCCACCTAGAAATTTTTCCTTCGTAAGAAGATAGAGTGGATTCACCTGCACCACATGGATTCCTTGTTTGTGAACAAAATCCACATGGAAGCCTTATTGCATTCCCGAAGCCTACAAATGCCAAGCCCTCCCTCCTCTTTCGGGAAGCACACATCTTCCCAGGAAACTTTTGCCCCACCACTTCCCAGACCCGGGGGGATAAGTACATTATCAGTGCCAAAAGTTGTGTACGGCGCTCACTTTGGTGCCAAAAGTTTTTGTTGGATCACTTAAGTGCCAAAAATTTTGAAAAATGATCATTTCAGTGCCAACGCCGATGAAATTGGCCAGAAATCTGACGTGGCACTTTTTTATTAATTTTTGAAGCCGACGTGGCTCGTCGGAGAGTTGAGTCAGCATCCAAACACCAAAACGATGCCGTTTGACAACTTTCCCCAAACTTAGAAACCCTAATCCCCAAATTGAGAGAGAGAGAAGGCTCGTCTTCGTCTTCTTCTTCCTCGAAGACCCACACCAGCAATGGCACCAGCAGCACCGGCAGCACACCAGTAGCGACACTAGCAACAGTAGCGCACCAGCAGTAGCAGCGCACCAGCGGCACCTTCGACCCATCTTCTTCCTCCTCCTCCGCCCTCGCCTCCGATTTTTCCTACCACTTATTGCTTGAGCAACAATCTCAGTCTCTCCTTGCTCACCTGGTCGAGCAACTACAATGGTGGCTGAGCAACGGTGGCCGAGCGATGGCGGGCGAACAATGGTGGCCGAGCGGCGGAAACCCTAATTTCAATCCCCATGTGAGCTAAACGGCATCATTTCCGTGAGGGTGTCCACATATAACGGCAAAACGATGTCGTTTCTTGAGAAGGATGGAAAACGACGTCGTTTTAAAGCCATCGCAATTTTTCTTTTTTAAATATAAAAGCCACGTCATCATTTTGGCCGGAATCTCTCGCCAGTGGCACCAAAGTGATTGTTTTTCCTCTGATTTGGCACTTAAGTGATCCGATTGAAACTTTTGGCACCAAGGTGAGTGCCATACACAACTTATGGCACTAATAGTGTACTTCTCCCTAGGCCCGGGCCTTTCCAGAGAAATTGTCTTAGGATTTGCTCAATGCGATTCAACACCACGCTAGGGATAATAAACACACTCGCCCAATAAGCTTGAATGGCGTGAAGGACTAACTCGATTAGTTGAAGACGGCCTGCAAAGGAGAGGAAACGATGGGCCCAGGATTGCACCCTCGCTGTGATGCGATCAATTAGGGAGATACAATCTACCTTACGGAGCCACGAGGAAATAATGGGCACCCCCAAGTATCACACCGGCAATTTCCCTTCATGAAAGCCAAGGGCAAGGAGAATTTGGTTCCAAAGAGAAGACGAGCCTCCCACAAGGAAGACCTCACTTTTGTTAGAGTTAGGCCGCATCCCACTCCAATCCGAGAAAACATCCAGGCCTCCCTTTAGGAGAGAAATCAAATGCATATCAGCTTCGCAAAAGAGAAAGACATCGTCCATAAAGAATAAATGTGAAAGACATGTTGTTTTGCACCTCCAGAAATATTTGAACCTCGGTTGTCTTGTGCGCAGGTATAACAACCCTGACAAAACCTCCATAACCAAGGTAAATAAATAAGGAGACATGGGGTCTCCCTGGCGAAGGCCTCGGCCACTAGGGAAAAAACCATGAAGCTTGCCATTTATAGAGATAGAGAACTTTGGAGTGCGAACACATATCATGATGAGCCGAATCAAATGATTAGGAATGCTAAACGCCTTGAGAACTAGCTCGAGGAAATCCCAATCTACAATGTCATATGCTTTCTGGAAGTCCACCTTGACTGCACACTTTGGCAAATAAGGAACAAGATGGAATCCGGTGAAAAGCTCCTGGGCCAGGAGGATGTTGTCCCTAATTCGCCGACCTTTAACAAAGGCATTTTGAGAAGGGCTAACAACGGTTTGAAGGATGGTAGCCACTCGGTTGGCCAAGATCTTGGTAATACATTTATAAATTGTATTACGACAAGCTATGGGCCTGTAGTCTGATACTACAGAGGCATTGGGCACTTTTGGCACTAGAGCTAAAATAGTGTTGTTTATTTCACGAAGAAGCCTACCTGAAATAAAGAAGTCTCAAACCGCTTCCAGGACCAAGGGCCCTACAGTCTCCCAGTTTTGTTTGAAGAATTCAATAGTAAATCCATCAGGTCCAGGTGCTTTGCCTCGAGGTAAGGAGAAGAGGGTCTCTCGGATCTCCTGATCGAAAACTGGGTGAGAAAGAGAGGAAACTTGCTCCTCATTAAGGGGGCACCGGGTGACCTCTTGGATCTCCTGCAAAGCCGGCATAGACTCCGCCACCCGCGGCCCCAGCAAGTCCTAAAAGTAGCTGACAAACAGTTGCTGAACCGCTCTTGGGGCAGAGAACACGAAGGAATCCAAGACCGAGAGAATCCTGTTTCCCAACTGTCTTTTAATGACGGAGTGGTGAAAGAACTTAGTGTTCCTTTATCCTTATTTTAGCCACTTAACTCTAGACTTTTGCCTGTAAAAAGACTCTTCCTGACTCCGCAGGTCTACAAAGGTATGTCGATGAGTCTTCTCCAACTCTGTAAGGGCAATGTTGGATGGGTCTAGCTAGAGGCTATTCTGGGTAGCACATAGAGCATTCCTAGCATCAGCTGATCTAGTTGAGATATTGGAGAACGACTTCCTATTGAGAAGCTTGAGCCAACCTTTGAGGGTCTTCAACTTATTTACTAATCTGTAAATGGGCACCCCCTCCCCCGGGGTATCCCAAACTTGAGAAACAATAGAGTGGAAAGACGGGTGCTTAGTCTAAAAGTCAAAGAACTTGAATGGCTTCCTCTGAAATATAGGGTTCAAGACTTTAATAACCATGGGGGAATGGTCTGATATACTAGGGGCAAGGAATGTAGCTTCGGAGATAGAGAAATCTTGGCTCCACTTTGTATTCATAAGGACCCTGTTAATCTTCCTTGCTTTGGAATTAGGCCCAGATGAAGTAGCCCAAGTGAAGTGAAAGCCAACTTTTCTCAAGTCTTCAAGCTCTGCCTGAGCTAAGCACTGTCTGAAATCATCAAAGCAGGGGATCCAAGAGTTAGAGCCCCCAAGCCGGTCAGACGGGTCCTTAATGGCATTGAGATCCCTGGCTACCAATGTCACACCCCAATCCTCGAGCGTGTGCCCATTCCTCGGTGGTCGATAAAAGTTGCGACGTCCTAGGACGCGTCGCTGACCCATTCATTTTATTGCGCATGCGGAGGCGAATAAACAATACCCTTGACAACAACCAACACGGGATAGAAAAACATGAAACATATTCACAACCAAAACACTTTTATAGACACCCCAGTTTATATACAACACTAGTCTACAGCAAGAGTCTACAAAAGACCGGCTCTCAAAAGAAGCTGTCCTAAGACCTACTAGTTGGACACATTTGCTGATCCTTCGGTCTCCACAGGCTCAAGGGGTGTCGGGTCCTCCACAGCACCAACAGGAGGGTCAGCAGTACTCTCACCTAGAGCGGCGTCTACTACCACAATGGGGATTTCAAAACCCTGGAGGGGACCTTCCCTGTATCCAATAAATCTGTGGCGAAACCACACTCTGAATCGATGGGGTACCCTCTAAGGTAGGCCCTCATCGACCCAGACAGTAGTCACCACGAGTTCATAGGCCCAGTGGCCCCCAGGATCAGGGTAGTCAAAACTCTGCTCGGTAACCCTCATGGGCCGACCAAAACATTCCGGAGGAACAACCATCTAAGGACCTGAAAAGATTAAAACCCACGACGGGGTGAGACAATGTCTAAGCAAGTTCACCCCCTAAACTCCAACTAGGAAGGAAATATGTCTAGCCATACAACCACATGGCCACACAATCACAGAGACTTACCTCATCTCAGCTCCTCCCTGCAGGTCAACATAGTTCAAATACACAACCATATGCAGGAATTACACTTAACCAATTGGAACGCCACCACTTTCATCTCAATAAGCACAAATGTCTCAATTATAGGGCCAAATTGTTATGACACGTCCTATACCGTGCCACACAATTTTGTCCCATAATCCGGCGCTCAATTTGACTCAGCATGCGTTCTGATTTTTAATCACGGCCATACACGGGCACGGCCTACTCGACGTTCAGCAGTCTTTTAGCATAACTAGGCATCGCCTCACCCCATTGAGCGCGGCAACGTCACTACATGAATGGCATTTCACATTGGAGCATCGGTCCAGCCTCTACTGCGACCGGCATCCATTGATATGGCATCCCATATAGGGGCACGTCCACCCGACTCATTTCGGGGATGAGTTCTCTTAACCAACACACGACCATTCAATCCTGGCCTATGACACTGTGCATTGTACTCAAAAGCCTCAATTAAAATAGTGAACCTGGCCTATTTTCTTCGTATTAAAAATACACGGTAAAATAATCATGTGTAGGTAGTTAATTTTAACCAGAAAAATTGATGCTCTTCCTTTTAAAATCCCACGGTTTGATAGTCTTTAAAACCATTTTTGGTGTTACAACCCGACACCCGGGATTTTCTAATTAAATATTGAAATTTCACAATTTTGGAATAAATAACCAAAATTCCAATCACCACTCAATTTGTATAAATTAACACTCAATTAAATAAACCAAGCACACCATTGCAATCAGCACGAAATTCCGGTCGTAGCTATCCCGGTATAATTTTCGAAAAATATTAAATAATTAAATAAATACCAAAATTAATTAAATAATTCAATTTAAATGCAATAAATAGTAACTTAGGCCGGAAACACTAATCTAACCACTTAAACAGGCCTAGAAAATTTCCAAACCTATCTAGATAAATAGTACGACTACTTTAGTCTCTAATCTATCCGTTCTAACCACCTAACGTGCACAAATGGATAATTAAATCACTAATCGATTCTAACTAACCACCTAAACCCTAATTAGCCTAAACTAATTATCCACTAAGCGTCATTAACTCCTTAAGTAGAGTTTAGCAAGTAAACTCACTGGTTTTGCAATCCAGTGAGTCCACGGCGACGGCGACGGCGGCGTGGAGGCGGGCGACAACCAAGCCCATGTCGACATCAAACAAAGCTCGGAAGAGACCTAAAATGGGCCTCGAAGCTTCAGCTCTTGCTAGAACTTCTACTTTTGATCTTGGCTGTAGGGACTGGTTGAAGGGGCTGCTCGGCTTGGGAAAGGGACACGGTGGGACGGCGGTGGAAGTGGCGGACCAAGAGGAGGCGGTCGACGACTTGGACAGGCAGCCAGGCGACTCGGGACGGCTGTGACGTGGCTTGGCTATGTCGAACAGGGGCACGGGGATGAGCGGACGCGAGCAGGGAGGCGGACGACGCTGGCTTGGCTCATGGGCGACACGGTGGGCGAGCGACGACGTTGGATGGCGGCAGGGGCATCGACGAGCAAGGGGACTCTCTCTGATTTCTCTTTGGTTTTTGGAGCTCAAATCTTGATCAACAATGGATAAAGGAGGTTGGTTGAGGGAGAAGAAGACTGCATAAGCTTTGGGGGTCCCCTTTGACCACAAATATCCTCTTTCTTGATCATTGCATGCCCCCACCACTTGGGCTGTCATCCATGGCCAATTTGCAAAACAAAATTCCCCCCTAGAAGCTTTATTTAATGCCTCAAACGTTGCACACCCCTTGGCCTACGGATTTTGGACATTGCCTCTTCAATTTCATTCAATTCCCTCCAATTGAGTTCAATTGGATGTCCAAAAATCCAGCCAAGGCGTCCTCGTCAAAATCAACATTTTTCCTCGTCAGTTTATCCAACTTGAATTCCAAAAACGCGACAAAAAACGGCCTTATAATTTTCCCGGTTAAAAGCGGCCCATACTTTGAATTTTCGCCAAAAATCTCGGTTTGCAGAAAAATATTTAGAGGATGAGTCGACGTTCCTAAAATGAATCGTGATATGACAGAACTTTCAATTTCTAAAATCGGGTTTAAATTCGCGGTTAATTTCAATTTGGCGTGATTTTAGCGTGACCTAGCCTACTGGATAGCTTCTAGGAATTTTTAGTGCAATTGACCCGTGGTCGATTATTTTCAAGCCACATTGTGCATTTTCGACACATTGGTGACTCTCAGTTGTAATGAAAATCTCGAGGTTTCAAATACGGGTACAAGGTATATAAATGACAGAAAAATCGGTCTAGTGTCGTTCGATAGAAATTTTGTAATCAGGTGGAATCACACACACACACACACTAATCACATACCTCTGTCAAATCGACCTATCTCCGGCCTCTGATCGATTTTGATGGTTCCGTAGTGTCCCTTGCAGATTAGCACGATCGAGTAATCGATTTCTGGTCGAATTCTCAAGTCCATTGTGTTAAAATCCCTTAACGGCTTCACCAGATAGTTTAGTTATCTCGTGAATGATCAGCTCAGAGAATAGAACTATGGGTGCGTCGATAAAAATCCCAACTTATTAAATTTAAAACAGAATCCTGAAAATCAGGATGTCACAACTCTTCCCCTCTTATAAGAATTTCGTTTTGGAAATTTAAACCATTACAAATCTCTAAACAAAAAGGTGGGGGTACAGTCGTCTCATCGAATCTTCACTTCCCCAGGTTGCTCCTTTTGTACCGTAGTGTTGCCAGACGACTTTTACCATCGGGATTGTCTTGGTGTGCAGAACCTGCTCCTTCCGATCTACAATCTGAACCAGTCTTTTCACGTACGACATCCTGTCGTCCACGTCTAATTCTTCAAAATTCAGCACGTGGGTCGAGTTAGGCTCATACTTCCTCAACATTGACATGTGAAAGATGTCATGCACTTGCGCCAACCTTGGCGGCAATGCAAGATAATATGCTAGAGTCCCTATTCTTTCCAGAATCTCAAAGGGTCCTACGTATCTCGGACTCAGCTTCCCTTTCTTGCCAAAGCGCGAAGTACCCCTCATCAGTGACACTTTCAGAAAGACGTGCTCACCAACTTGGAATTCGAAAGGTCTTCGATGCTTATTTGCGTAGCTTTTCTGGTGGCTCTAAGCGGTTTTTAGTCTGTCTATGATGACGGCAACTGCATCCACTGACTACTGGACTAACTCTGGGCCTGTGATATTTCGTTCTCCAACCTCATCCCAACAAACTAGCGTTCTGCACGCTCTACCATACAACGCTTCAAAAGGTGCCATCTGAATACTCTGTTGGTAGCTGTTGTTGAAGGTAAACTTGACAAGATGAAGCTGTTCATCCCAGCTTCCCTTAAAATCCAACATGCAAGCTCACAGCATGTCTTCGAGGGTTTGAATCGTCCTCTCAAACTGGCTATCAGTCTGAGGATGATAGGCTGTACTGTACTGCAGCTTCATTCCTAAGGCAGTTTGCAAACTTTTCCAAAGGGCAACTATAAATCTTGGGTCTTGGTCTGATGTAATCATCACCGGCACTCCATGTAGACGAACAATCTAATGCATGTACAATTTTGCATATCTATCCAGCGCAAGGTCCTTCCGTATGGTGATGAAGTGAGCCAATTTCGTCAATCTGTTGACCACTACCTAGATGGAATCATTACCCTTCTGACTCTTCAGTAAGCTCGTCACAAAATTCATTATGATATGTTCCCATTTCCACTCGGGAATCTCGAGAGGTTATAGAAGTCCTCTCGGCTTATAATGTTGTGCCTTCACTTGCTGACACGTCAGGCACTTGGCGACGTGCTTGGCGATCTCCGCCTTCATACCAGACCACCAATAGTGTTGACGCAGATTCTGATACTTTTTAGTACTGCCTGGATGAATGCTGTAACTGCTACGATGAGCTTCTGATAAGATCTCTTCTTTAAGCTCTGCATCGTCAGGTACACACAATCGTCCTCAGAACCTTAGTATTTCGTCTTCAGAAATCTAAAAGTCAGCCTTTCTCTTTTCGATATCCTCTTACAAAATCTTCTGAATTTCTGGGTCTATCGGCTGAAGCATCTTGATTTTAATTTGCATTTTCGGCTTAATTCTGAGGGTGGCCATAAGATTCGAAAGGTGGCCTACCTCAAATTTGAAAACCGAATCTCGAGCTCTCTCAAGTAAAATCCATTCCTTGACCATCATCTGTGCGACTGAAGACTTTCGTCTCAAAGCGTTTGTGACCCTATTCGCCATTCCAGGGTGATACAAGATATCACAATCATAGTCCTTTAGAAGTTCCATCCAGCGACGCTGTCTCATATTCAACTCCTTCTGAGAGAATAGATATTTGAGACTTTGATGGTCAGTGAAGATCTGGAATCTTTCTCCACACAAATAATGTCTCCAAATCTTCAGAGCGAAAATGATTGTTGTGAGTTCTAAGTCATGCGTTAGGTAATTCAGCTCATGAGGTCTCAACTGACGGGACACGTATGCAACAACTCTATCATGCTGCATTAACATGCAACCCAGTCTTCTAAATGACGCATCACTATAGATCTCGTATCCTCCAGGATCATATGGAATCGTCAACACGGGTGCGGTAGTCAGCTTCTACTTAAGCTCTTGGAAACTACGCTTGCATTTTTCCGTCCACACAAATTTCTCTTCCTTCTTCAGTAGTCTAGTCAAAGGCAAGGCTAAAGCTGAAAACCCTTCCACAAACCTTCTGTCGTATCCTGCTAAACCTAGAAAGCTTATGATCTCTGTCACTGTAGTCAGTCCTGGCCAGTTGATCACCGCTTCAATCTTGGTCGGGTCCATGGAGATTCCTTCGCCTAAAATCACGTGACCTAGGAATGCTACACGAGTCAATCAAAACTCACACTTGCTAAACTTAGCGTACAGTTCATGATTCTTCAGTGTCTGAAGTACCATCCTCAAATGCCTTTTGTGCTCCTCAGGACTTCTCGAGTACACCAGGATATCGTCGATGAACATGATCACAAATTGATCCAGATACTCTTTAAACACTCGGTTCATCAGATCCATAAAAGCAACTAGGGCGTTCATCAAACCAAACGGTATTACAGTGAACTCATAATGGTCGTATTGAGTACGAAACGTTGACTTCGGTATGTTCTCCTTTCTGATCCTTAGCTGATGATACCATGTCCTCAAGTCGATTTTAGAAAATATCGACGCTCCTTATAGCTGATCAAGCAAGTCGTCAATCCTCGGAAGTGGATACTTATTCTTGATCGTCACCTGAGTGAGTTGACAATAGTCGATGCACAGATGCAACGAACCATCTTTCTTCTTCACAAACAAAATTGGTGCTCCCCAAGGTGATGCACTAGGACATATGAATCCCTTATTCAACAACTTCTGCATCTGAACCTTTAGTTCTTTCAACTCAGACAACGCCATCTGGTAAGGAGCCTTAGAGATTGGCTCTGTCCCGGGTGCTAACTCGATCACGAACTCTATCTCTCTCTCTAGCAGTAGGCCTGGCAATTCCTTCGGAAACACATTTGGAAATTCTTGCACTATAGTGATGTCTTCGATCTTCAGTTCCTCAACTGTCGTATCTGAAAGGGCTAGTAAGAACACCTAGAGGGGGGGTGAATAGGTGTTAAAAGAAATTTTCGCAAGACTTTATGAAAGTAAATTGCTTTTTGAAGATAATAGACTAAATATGTAATCAGTTATAAGCAAATATATAAAGTTACGAATTAAAGTAAGGAGTTCAGGAAATTGAGAATATAAACACAAAGTTTATAGTGGTTCGGCTTAGATCAAGCCTACGTTCACTTTCCCGCATTGACAGCCCACTGGCTGGATTTCACTATGAATCAAAAGAGATTTTATAGTCTCATGTTCTTGACTTCACAGTGTAGAAACTCTACTACACTCTTCCAAAGTTTCACAAGTGTTTGCTCTCTCTTTTGAGTATAAGTTAAGCTCGACAATTGAAATAGCAAAGAACTGGGAAGCTTCAGATTTTGAAAATTTTCTTTCACGCACACACTCAAACAATTTGAGAGTCTTCCTTATAAACTCCTCCATGCCTCTACAACCGTTGGCATTTTCCAAAGGAGTTCTTCCATTCTATTGGTTGGACAGAATTAATCAAGGAGATCTCGAATCATTTAAGGAATGTGATGATAGCCCATCAATCTTGCTCGCCCATACAATCAGGATATTGGTTTCCATAAGTAGAACCTTCCAAGTATACTTCGCCTTTCAAGAGATATGATTATCCGAATTGATTCTAATAAGAATATTTGATCATAAGATGCTATATCGAGCTATAAGATCTTCCACAAACCATACGAACCGAATCCTTGAAGATAAACCTGCATCTGGATAATTCTTCACTCTTCGATCTGGAATATGTCAGTGTGGTCAAACTTTAAGATTAAAGTTTAGCGGTCTTAGACTTTGACAGTAGCGTCTGGAGTTCTTCAGACTATAACACTTAAGTCTACAAGTCTTCAGACTAGACTTTTGGAAAGGTTTTGTCAGCTTCAAAACAATAAAGAGTTTTATCTAACAATCTCCCCATTTTTAATGGTGACAAAACTTTCCTATAGATTTGAAAATTTTTGTCCTGCAAAACAACACTTAAGCAAAACGTGATGTCTTGTAAAGATAAATCAATTAGGGTTTGGATAAGTATTGATTCTGCAACCACAGAAAACACGCTAATCTTGCATAATAAATAACTATCCATCGATAATCAAAATTACAAGCTTAATTACTGCAAGCGTGAAAAATTACTGCAAGCGTGAAAATTCAAACCCAAATAACAGTAAGAAGTCTAAAGTATACTAGTCCAAAGTCATCAAAATCAAACCAAAATTAAACCAAACAAAAAGTCATCAAAAGATAATTCAAATCAAATTTGCACAAACTCTTTCCCCCTTTTTGTCAATAGCAAAAAGTGGAGAAAAACTTTTAAAAGAGTCGGGTAAAATCATGGTTGTTTGGAGATGCGAACGATATGGAAATCCCCCATAGACTTGATAGTCTCCTCCAACTTCCTCAGGTCCTCCTTTAGTTGCTCAATATCCTCACCCTTTGCACTGGCTTGAACTTGAAGCTTAAGCGCTTATACTTGATCGTGCAAAGAGACTGAAGTGGCTTGATGAGCTGACTGCATGTTCTGAAATTCACACTCCAATCCATAAAGCTGAGCTTTGATCTCCACAAGAAGCTTAAGCAATCTCTTAAAGTCTGCTGCATTATCGGTTTGAGTGCTAGCTTCAGCACGAGTAGTTTGAGGAGTGTTAACTGATGATGGAACCTCAGCTGGAACATCCAGACTTGGAGATGATGCCTCATTACCAGCTTCAGGAAATTGAGAGGCATACACATCCTCTGGATTGGTAGGAGAGCGACTAACATCATCACTAGTAAAAGCAAGTGAAGAAGTACCTCTTTTGTCAGCAGCTCCCCCTGTTTCTGTGCCTTCAGGTGGAGAAAAGTATTCTTCTTCCTGTTCTTGCTCTTCTTCAGCACCAAGTGATGTTGTTCTTCTTCTCTTCCTGCAAATGTAGGTTCAAGAGAATCATCTTGACCCTCTTCTTCTTCTTGTTCTCTTCCTCTCTCTTATTCCTCTGTTCTTCATTCCTCTTCCTTTGTTCTCCTCTCTTCTCTTTCTGTATCTCTATGCTCTGTCTCATCTCTTTCTCTGTGCTCTCGGTCCTCTGGCCCTTGAAAGCTAACAAAATTCTGTAAATTCTTTAAGGCAAAGGTGGAGAGAGTAATATCATCCTCATCTTCTTCATCTTGTAAGATGAGTGCTCTCCTCTTCTTGATTGGTGCACTCATAGGCTCTTTGCCTTTCCTTTTTCCTACTGCAGAGTCTTGTCTTGCCTTGACAAGGGACTTCTCCTTAATGCTCTCCAAAACCTTGTTCATCTCCTTCAGACACATCTTGGAAACAATCTTCAGTCCAACTACCATTGGAGCAATGGTTTGAACACAATGAATTTTAGGAGGTTGGATGTTGAAATGTTTGAATAATCGAGTAACAAGAGTAGAATAAAGAAGTTGCCCCTTGTCCTTCACCACTGTCCTATACATGTGCATAAGAATAGTGTGAGGCAGAGAAAATTTGTAGCCAATGTTGATGGCGTACATCAGCTTCGCTTTAGAGTGAGAGACATCAGTTTTTGAAGTGGATTTCGGTCTAAGACATTTAATCACAATCTTGTGAAGCAAAATATTGGAGACATTCATTCTAGAGTAAGAAATCCTGCCTTTAGCAATCTTATCCCGAACAAGCTCCAAAGTTGCGTGACCAACAGACATACTGATTGGTTGGAAACTTCCTCTTTCCACCCCAATCACATTAGCCAGAGTGTCCACACCGACCACAAATTCTTTGTCCCTAACCGTAAAAGAAAATTTATTCGCATCTAAAAATGATAGATTTGAATAGAAGTAAGCCGTAAGTTTTGGGTAGGCGACAGTCATCTCAAAGCAAAAACGTTCGAGTTGAAGGAGTGCAAACTTCTCCCTCAGTTTCACTTTCAATGAATCAAGAAAATCGAAATGCACACTTCTAGGATTGATCACCCCTCGCTTCAGTAGTTTTGAATAAGTTCTCTTGTGGTCCTTAGAACGAAAAAGATCAGTCCTTTCACCACGAACATTTGCAGTGACACCCATCCTAGGCTGAAAATTTGTGAACATCCTTTCGTCATCATCTTTCCCTTCAGGCTGATTAAAGGATCCAAACCGTGGATCACTTGGAAAATTTGCAAAAGTCCTTACTGCCAAACCAACAGGCGCAATGCCCATACTTTCCATTGACCTCAAAAAGTGAGTCTCATTCTTATACCATTTCTTGCTCAAAAACTCATCAATGAAAGACATTGCAGTACCACCCTCCTTTAACTTAGAGTAGAGTTTAAAGAGAAATTTGGGCTTAAGAGTCCTTATAGGTTCAGCGTCTACAATGATCTCTTCTTCAACATGTTGCTGTGGAGGATCTTGAGTCCTAGGTTGAGAAGAGTGATGCGGTTGAGAATGTTGGTGTTGACTTTGCTGTTGTTGCGGAGAGTCTTTTTCCTCGGTTAGATCAAAGTGCGTAGGACCCTCACGCATATGCTGTGGTCCCCTGCTCGTGATTCTAGAAGACTTTCTTTGGGAAGACATTGTCACTTTCTTTGGGAGATTTATCGAACTCGATCGTGAAAAATGTGAAATCTTTTCATATTAAACTCGGGAGAAAGTGTGCGAAAATGGAGTTATGTATTCTAGGGTTTGTTAGTGAAAATGGAGAAGAAGAAAATCGATAGTATATAAAGTAGATGAAATGGGGTATACGGATCGTCATAAAGGAAAAAGTAGAAACTACCTTTTTGAAAATGAAAAACTGCCATTTTGAAAATGAAAAACTGCCATAAATTGAAAACTAAAAAGATAATTACTAAAAATAAAATAAGTAAATAACGATTCAAAAAGTAAACGGACCTTTTCAAATTTTCATCCAAAAATTAAACTACTAGTACAGAATTAACTTACAATCGCAACTTTTGGTTGTTCTGAGTCTGATCATCTTCAGACTTTAACTGATAAAAGATATGATGTTCAGTTTGGTGCAAATAGACTCAAATAAATTTTTCTCCTGTGGCTTTGTAAATATATCTGTCAACTGATTCTTTGAGTCAATAAACTGTATCATAACTTCTCCATTCTGAACATGATCTCTAATGAAATGATGTCGAATTTCTATATGCTTTGTTTTTGAATGAAGAATTGGATTCTTTTTTTAGATTGATGGCGCTGGTGTTGTTGCATTTAATCTTGGTGCATGAGTCTTCAATTCCAAAGTCTCTTAGTTGTTGCTTTATCCACAAGATTTGAGAACAATAGCTTCCAAGAGCCACATACTCTGTTTCTGCTGTTGAAAGAGCTACAGTACTCTACTTCCTTGAGAACTAAGATACTATCCTATTGCCCAGCAATTGACAAGTACCAGAAGTACTTTTTCTATCAACTCTGCAACCTGCTAAATCTGCGTTTGAATATCCAAGGAGAGTAAAGTCTCATTCTTTGGAATATCACAGACCTAGCTTTGAAGTAATTGCATTGTATTTGATGATGCGTTTTGCAGCGCTTAGATGAGATTCTTTGGGGTCTGATTGAAATCTAACACGAATGCAAACACTAAACAAAATGTTAGGTCTAGAAGTAGTAAGATAAAGAAGTGAACCAATAATACTCCTGTAGAGTTTTTGGTCAACTTTCTTTCCTCCTTTGTCTTTATCCAGCTTCGAAGAGCTTGACATTGGTATTTCAGTCTTTTTGCAATTCTCCAATCCGAATTTCTTGACGAGATCTTTTGTATATTTTTCTTGGTGAATGAAAATTCATTCTTTTAATTGTTTCACTTGTAATCTGAGAAAGAAAGATAATTCACCCATCATGCTTATCTCAAATTCATCCTGCATAGACTTAGAAAATTTTCTTGCACAAATTTTCATTAGATGATCCAAAGATAATATCATCAACATAGATTTGAACGGGTAGAAAATCTTTACCTTCCTTTTTAATGAACAAAGTAGTATCCACATTTCCTTTAACAAAACCATTTTGAATTAGAAACTTACTTAACCTGTCATATCAAGCTCGAGGTGCTTGCTTTAATCCATATAGGGCCTTTTTCAGTCTGAAGACTGAGTCTGGCCTTTTTGGATCTTCAAATCCTGGTAATTGTTCCACATAGACTTCTTATTGGATAAATCCATTGAGGAATGCACTTTTGACGTCCATTTGGAATAACCTTTTTGTGGCACCCCCTCGGCACCGCCTCCGATCCGCTAGGGTCA
Source organism: Eucalyptus guilfoylei (assembly GCA_016097605.1). NCBI lineage: Eukaryota > Viridiplantae > Streptophyta > Magnoliopsida > Myrtales > Myrtaceae > Eucalyptus > Eucalyptus guilfoylei. The sequence continues at coordinate 39,284,388 of CM027861.1, forward strand.
CCACAGGTACTTATCATGTGTCCTAATAACATTCAATTCTGATACCATTCCAAATGCAGCGGGTCCAATAAAACTTGGGGGGTTTGCATATATATTATATTTATATTTATTTTTTTTTGATCGGTCCCAAAGATAGCTCATCAATGGAAGCATAAACGAGTCTCACAATCCCTTACTCCAATAACAATAATGCAATGCTCACCGACTATTTACCATATAAAACGATAAAGCTGAGTCACTTTTATTTATATTTTCACGATGGACATCTCAGGTCGGTACAGCAAAAGGCCAAGATTTTTTAACTATACTTGGCTATAGCTCAAAAGAGATTTCGACCCTACACCAAACATGTACACCTCTCCATCAACAAGCGTCGGCTATCCCCAAAAAGTGTCAGCTCCCTCCAGTCATACGCGCCATCACACCCAACCCAGTGCATCGGGTGGCGGCGGCGGCAGCATCCCTAGCATCACTCCACCACGCCTGATATGAACAGACAAAAACTCCTAGACAACCGGGCCATCAGCTAGACCCACATCGTACATCACCAAGACACGAACTCGAACAAACACCAGACCAGGTACACTAACACAGGAATGCTCCGTGCACTCCACCTTGATATCAGAGGGCAATCCATAATAAGTACCACGCGTAACTGGGAGCAAAGGCATCTTTCTAATCTGAAATGTTAATCCCCAAAAGGGGTGAGTACAACCACTCAGCAGTAAAGATCCACCAAACTACACAATGCGTCAAACAGAACAATCAAGGTATCATGAACAAAACACATATCATTCATGCATTCAAACATACCTCACCTTACAGCCATACATATGTCACCATGCAACGTGCATATACCACCATGCACTTATACAAATATCATCAAGCAGCCATGCATCTATCACCATGCAATTCAGGCTTGCATTCGATGAAGTTTATCCCATGCCATATGCACACATTCAATTTTCGATCTTTATCTTTCAATTAGATCACATCATTTTTCTTCCCAGGGATCAATGTTTGCATCCCACAATTTATCGCTTGCATCCAACCTGGCATCGCGAGGAGCCTCTGGCACACACCTCCGGGCATCCGGCACACACACTCCGGGTATCTCGCACCTCAACTAGCATCACAAGGAATTTCCCCGGCACACACCTCCAGGGCTTCCGGCACACACCTTCGGGCATCTCGAAAACTCCTGAGGACATCCGGCACACACACTCCGGGCATCTAGCACACACACTCCGGGCATCTCGACATTCCCGGGGCATCGTTGGCTCACACCTCCGACGGTCTCGTTATTATCACAATTCATATTCACATATGTATCTTAATTTCAATATGGCATTTGATGCAACAATACCAAAGGTTTCAACTAGATTTTTTTATGTCATATAGCATGCCAAATGTCACCACATATGAGCATAACCAACCACACAAGATCTTATATCACATGGAGCAATTCACTTATTTTTGAAAAATGCAGCAAATTTTCGGATAAAACAGAATGTACTCCTTTAGTTAAAACTCTAGGAAAATTAGTAAACCGTCTTTATAAATTCTGAAAATTTTACACATTATAGACGAGACCTAGAGGCAAATATTTCATGAAGAACACCATATCAAAAGAACTTCATACAATTCAGTACGGACCATGCATCACAGCTTCTAAAATTTCAGCACTACAGTTTGCACAATTTCAGAAATAATTTCAATTAAATACTCATACAAACTCCGAAAATTCTGAAATTTTTATATGTTATAGAAAAAACATAAAAGTAAAAGTTTCATGAAGAATTAGAAATCAAATTCGTTCTAGATTAATATTTAGAGTCGATTTCATTCTCCCTATTCTCGGTACTATTTTTCCAGATTAATTCCTTTCAAAGAAAAGTCACTTCACTGACCAAAACATGTCCATTTATTCTCAATTTTCAGTATATTATTATTCAGAATGTCATCTACAACTTTCATTAAGGACACAAGGTCAAATTTCAACTGGATGATTTTATAAAAATCACAGAATCATACTAGGTCGAGGTAGCGTTTTCCCAGATCCAGTTTCTTCAAAGGACAACGATTTCACCGACCTATACTTGTTCATTTCCTCTAAATTTTTGACATGTTTTACCTCAAGAAGTCCTCTACAATTTTCATTTAGAGGTCGAAGCAAGATTTCAACTAAAAGGTCGCATGCAGCTCACAAACTCATGAAGGGTCGAACTGATTTTTCCAGAAAACAGCATGCTAGGCCAACAAATTTCTCCCCAAAGCTTCGAAATTTCATCACTTCCACCACAACCGAAATCCACCATTTTCTACACACACATCACAGCAAGCAAAGGGTAGGTTAATGGAGTCTACTTGCCTCTAGCCCAAGCGAACACAGCAAGCAACGAACGGAGGGGCAAGGCAGCTCGTCAGCGGGACTCGGCGCACGCACGGCAGCGAACGGACCTCCTCCTTTCCTCTCGCACACATGGTCTCCCCTTTCTCTCTTCCTTTCTTCCTTTCCTTTCTCTCTTTCTCTCCTCTCTCTCTTCGGTCGAAACCCCCCTCTCTTTCTCTCCCTTTCCTCACTTAATCCGCCCCCTCTTCCTCTCTAATTTTCTTCCTTTCAATGATTAACAATCATTGATCTTGCATGCCGGTGCCACTTGGCTCTAGGGGAGGAACACTTGGCAATTTTTTCCATGCAAGAGGGGCTTCATCCGGCTGGGCTTGGGCTAGCCTTGGTCAACGGCTGCTCCTCCTCCTTTGGGCTTCGTGGGCCTGGCCTAAATGGCCGAAGGGTGGGGCTTCTTGAGGGCTAGTCTTGGGCTAGAATTTTGGCCCACACCTCCTCCTAATGACCCACCTTAATCCTTAATTATATAAACACCTAATTGAAATTTATAATTCACAAAACTTTGTAACCTAATTTAATAAATTCCAACCTATAAATCACATGGCCAAAAATAGAATTTTCCTATCAAATAATTATCCATTAAAAGCTTGGCCAAAATCTCAATGCAAAACATAGGTCAAAGCACATCTAAAGATTGGCAAGAAATTCTAGGATGCCACAATTCTCCCCTCCTTAGAGAATTTCGTCCTCGAAATTAGACATCACTTATGTCTCTTGAAACAAGTGAGTATACCTTTCCTTTATCTCATTTTCACTCTCCCATGTGGCTTCCTCCACATCATGATGTTGCCATAATATCTTAACCAGTGGGATTTTCTTGGTCCTAAGGACTTGCTCCTTTTGGTCCAGCACTTGTACAGGCTCTTCGATGTACCTCACTTTCTCGTCCACTTTGATGGCTTCATGATCGAGTATGTGACCAGGATCCGGTTGGTACTTTCTCAACATCGACACATGAAACACATCATGTAAATTTCCCAATTTAGGAGGCAGTGCCAAACGATAAGCTACATCTCCTATTCTTTCAAGTATCTCAAAAGGTCCAACGAATCTAGGGCTTAACTTACCCTTCATTCCAAATCGAGATATTCCTTTCATAGGGGATACTTTAAGAAATACATGATCTCCCACACTAAATTCCAGAGGTCTTCTATGCTTATCCGCATAGTCTCTTTGTCGGTTCTAGGCCGTCTTAAGTCTTTTCCTTATTATCTCGACTGCCTATGTAGTAACTTGCACTAGCTCGGGTCCTGTCAGTTTTCTTTCACCTATTTCATTCCAACAGACAGGGGTTCTGCACCTTCTTCCATATAATGCTTCAAACGGAGCCATGCCTATACTTTTTTGAAAACTATTGTTATAGGCGAACTCTATCAGGTGCAAATTTTCATCCCAATTTCCTCTAAAGTCAATAATACAGGCTCTTAGCATATCTTCTAGAGTCTGGATCACTCTTTCTATTTGTCCATCTATTTGAGGATGAAAAGCAGTACTAAATTGAAGCTTTGTCCCTAAGGCATTTTGGAGACTTCACCAAAAATTTGAAGTAAACCTAGAGTCTCGATCAGAGGTGATCGTTACAGGAATACCATGTAAGCATATTACCTGGCTTACATATATCTCAGCAAGCTTATTCATTGAATAGTTTATACGGACAGCCAAGAAATGGGCAGATTTAGTCAAACGATCCACTATCACCCAAATCGAATTGTAACCACTTGATGTCCTTGGCAGTCCTTGCATAAAGTCCATCGTCACATGCTCCCATTTCCATTCTGGTATGTCCAACTGTCTCAATAGTCCTGCAGGTTTGCGGTGTTCCGCTTTCACTTGCTGGCACGTTAAACATTGAGAAACGTGTTTAGCCGTATATACTTTCATGCCATTCCACCAAAATTGCTGACGCAAATTCCTGTACATCTTTGTACTACCCGGATGAATACTATAATTACTCTTATGTGCTTCCGACAAAATTTCCCTCTTCACTTCCTCATTGTCGGGAACACAAAGTCGTCCTTCGCATCTTACCACTCTATCTTCAGAGACTTGAAATTCTGGTTTTTTCCTAAGGATACTGCATTTTTCGCTTTCAAAATTTCCGGATCGGACTCTTGCAGGATCTTAACTTTTTGTATAATTTCAGGCTCAATCCTTAATGCAGTAAGCATGCTAGTAAGGCAATCCACTTTCAATTCAAACTCTGAGTCTGCTACAGACTTTAATAGGTTCCATTCTGCCATTCTTAAACTGGCCATCTCCATAGCTGACTTACGACTAAGGGCATCTGCTACCTTATTCGCTTTCCCTGGATGGTACCGTATCTCACAATCATAATCCTTCAATAATTCCATCCACCTCCTTTGTTTCATGTTCAATTCTTTTTGTGAAAATAGATATTTCAAGTTCTTATGATCTGTATAGATCTCAAACTTTTCTCCATACAGATAATGTCTCCATATCTTCAAAGCAAACACTATAGCTGCCAGTTCTAAATCATGCGTTGGGTAATTTAACTCGTGAGGTTTCAACTGCCTCGATGCATAAGCTATGACCTTACCATGCTGCATCAAAACACATCCAAGTCCTTTATGAGAAGCATCACTATACACCGTGAATCCATCAGACCCAGATGGTATAGTCAGGATTGGAGCTGTAGTCCACTTTCTTTTAAGTTCCTGAAAACTTCTTTCACATTCTCCACTCCATTCAAATCTTACATTCTTTCGGGTCAATTTTTTCAAAGGGCCTGCCAGGTGTGAAAATCCTTTGATAAACCTCCTATAATAACCAGCCAACCCTAAGAAACTCCGTATCTCAGTTGGCGTTGTCGGTCTTGGCCAATTTATTACCATCTCAACTTTCGCCGAGTCCACAACAATTCCTCCTCTTGACACCACGTGTCCCAAAAATATTATTCGGTCTAGCCAAAATTCACACTTGCTGAATTTGGCATACAACTTATGATCTCTCAGAGTTTGCAAAACTATGCTTAGGTGTTGTTCGTGCTCTTCAGGTCCTCTAGAATATACCAGGATATCATCAATGAAGACAATTACAAACTGATCCAAATAAGGCTTAAATACCCTATTCATCATATCCATGAATGCGGCTGGTGCATTCGTTAATCCAAAAGGCATAACTAAGAACTCATAATGTCCACAACGAGTCCTAAACGCGGTCTTAGGAATGTCTTCTTTCTTTATCCTTAACTGATGGTATCCCGACCTCAGGTCAATCTTAGAAAAGACCGAACTTCCTTGTAGTTGGTCAAATAAATCATCAATTCTAGGCAAGGGGTATTTATTCTTAATGGTCACTTGATTCAGTTGCCTATAGTCAATACATAGACGCATCGACCCATCTTTCTTTTTCACAAACAAGACTGGTGCACCCCAAGGTGAAGCACTTGGTCTAATAAATCCTTTATCAAGCAACTCTTGTAGTTGCACCTTCAATTCTTTCAGTTCCATTAAGGCCATCCTATACGGGGCTTTCGATATTGGTCTTGTTCCAGGCATTAGTTCAATTTCAAACTCAATTTATCGCTCCAGTGGTAATCCATAAGGAGTTTTCTCTAGAATAGGTCTTAAGAATACTCTGTTAATAATATAGCAAGCTGTAGAAACTACTTCAGCCCAAAATTGAGAAGAGATATTGCTTTCAATTAAAAGAGTTCTTGCCATCTCCTGCAAAGATCTATTCTTTCTTTCCACAACCCAATTCCGCTCTGGAGTATATGCGGTAGATAAAATATGCTGGAAACCAGATTCATCACAAAATTTAGCAAAGTCTTGATTTTCAAACTCACATTCATGGTCTGTTCATATTTTGAAATAGCATAACCTTTCTCATTCTGAACTTTTTTGGCAAACTTTGAAAAGTGAGAAAATGTTTCAGACTTACTTGCTAGAAAGTAAACCCAAGTAAAACGAGAATAATCATCCACGATTACTAGGCAGTATCTCTTTCCACCAATGTTTTGAGTTCTAGTAGGTCCAAAGAGATCCATATGTAGAAGCTGCAAAACACGATTAGTAGAAACTTGATTTATAGGTTTAAAAAAACTTCTAACCTGTTTTCCCAAAACATATGGTATGCATAGATCAGACTTTTGATAAGTCAGACTGGGAAGTCCACAAATAAGTTTCTTAGAGGAGATTTTGGCAATCTGCTTCATATTAACATGGCCAAGCTTTCGATGCCAAAGATTTGCTTAATCTTGAATAGATATTAGACACTAAGAACTTTATGTTTTTATATCCAGAAGATAAATATTCCCATGTTTTCGTCCAGTGAAAGATTGAGAAAAATCTTTACTAGTTCCTGAACAAATTCCCTCTTGGAAATTGATTTTGAATCTAGTGTTACACAGTTGACTAATGCTGAGTAGATTGTAATTCAAACCTTCCACCAAGGAAACATTGTTGATTGTGAGACTTCCATTTTTTACAGTTCCACATCCAACAATTCTTCATTTGCTATTTCCACCAAAGGAAACTTTTCCATCATTTAATTGTACAAGCTTTATAAAACAACTTGAATCTCCTGTCATGTGTCTCGAACAGCCACTATCCAAATACCACTTGATCTTTTTCTTGATAGTGACCTGCAATTACAAAAAGAACTCAAGCTTTATTTGGTACCCATATCTTCTTGGGTCTAGGGGAGTTAGTACAAAATACAGTTTTTGCCCAATCATTCTTAACAGTTCTCCAAACTTTGGGACATTCTTTCTCGAAATGTTCTGAGCTGTTACACTTTGAACATTTGAGAGCACTTCGACTAACAGGTTTTACAAAAACTCTTTGAAAATGATTTCTGTAAAATGTTTTTGTAAGTCTTTGTTTGATTTTTTCCTTTACTTTTGGAAAATCAATTAAAGGAACAATTTCTAGTGTCATACCCAAACCAGATTTATTGAAATAAGGTCTTTATACTGAAAGAATCTTTTCTAACTTCTCAAATCTTATTGAAAACCTTTTTGTAATATTTGAAATGTCTTCTTTCAAAAAAATATTTTCCTTTGAAAGAGAATATGTATATTTTCTTTTAAATTGACAAAATTTTTGTCTAGATTTTCAAACTTTTCTTTCCAAGAAGTGTCTTGTTGCTTAAGTTTAGAATTCTCCCTCTTTAGCTCGGAAATCCTTTTAAGAGAGGTTTTGAGATTGAGACAAAGTTCATTTATGTACTTTGAGACTTTAGCAGAAAATTTTAAATTACTAACCTCGATTTCGTTGTCTGAGTCTGAGTCTGAATTTGTTTCAGAGTCTGAGTCTGATTCTGAATCTGTTTCAGAGTTTGAGTCTGATTCTGAATTTGCCATTATACATATATTAGCATATTCTTCATCACTTTTTTCACATTCAGTATCGCTCCATATCTCTGCTTTGAGAGCCTTTTTGTATTTCTCAGTTCTTCCCTTCTTTTTCTTCAATACAGGACTGTTGGGTCTGATGTGCCCCTGTTTCTTGCATTCAAAACAGATTACATCTTTGTTGACTTCATCATCCTCAGTTGATTTGTTCTGAAACTTTTGAGTTCCTTGCTTCTTCCAGTTGAATCTTCTTCCATTTTCTATTCAACTTTCTGAATTTCCTTATCATGAGTGCTAGTTCTTCATTGTCCATAACATCTCTTGAATCTGTGTCAGAATCATCGTTAGATTTTAAAGCAATTGACTTCTTACCTTTAGGATCTTCTTCCTCATTAATTTGCTCCACTTCATATGATTGAAGTGTGCCAACTAGTTCGTCTACAGAAAGCGGCATGATCCTCTGGGTTTCTCTTATTGAAGTCTTCACATGATTCTAGTCTTTGGAGAGTCCATGTAGCAATTTATTAACTTTCATTGGTCTTGAGATTGGTTATCTCTGATATGCTAGACTGTTTACAATTTATGTGAAATGACTAAACATGTCAGTGACAAATTCTCCTGGCTTCATCTTAAAAGCTTCATACTGTCCGAGTAGAATATTGATTTTTGTTTCTTTAACTCGATCAGTTCCTTCATAGGTGAGATGCAACCTATCCTAGACTTCTTTGGCTATTTTACAAAATGAAATTTTGTTATACTCAGTAGGAGATAAAGCACAGTATAAAGAGCAAATGGCTTTAGCATCAAGAGCTTGTCTCTTGGTTATTTCTTCTTGTGCTATTTTGCCAGCGTCTGTAACTTCTTTTCCTCTTTCTGAGATTGATGTAGTTTTGGGAATAATTCCTTTTTCTACTACGTCCCATTCCAGGGGATCTTTCAATCTCAGGAATGCCTTCATCTTGTTTTTCCACACATCATATTCCTTCCCATCAAAGTAAGGAGGTCTGGTGTTGCTTTGGCTTTCAACCAAACCTGAAGCCAAAATACTAGCCATAGACTTTAACTCAGAAGTAAAAAACACTTCAATAAAATGAGCACACAAGCTTTGACACCAATTGAAAGGGCTAGTAAGAACACCTAGAGGGGGGTGAATAGGTGTCAAAAGAAATTTTTGCAAGACTTAATGAAAGTAAATCGCCTTTAGAAGATAATAGACTAAAGATGTAATCAGTTATAAACAGATATATAAAGCTACGAATTAAAGTAAGGAGTTCAGGAAATTGAGAATAGAAACACAAAATTTATAGTGGTTCGGCTTAGATCAAGCCTACGTCCACTCTCCCGCTTTGACAGCCCACTAGCTAGATTTCACTATGAATCAAAAGAGATTTTACAGTCTCACGTCCTTGACTTCACAGTGTAGAAACTCTACTACACTCTTCCAAAGTCTCATAAGTGTTTGCTCTTTCTTTTGAGTACAAGTTAAGCTCGATAATTGAAATAGCAAAGAACTAGGAAGCGTTAGAGTTTGAAAATTTTCTTTCACGCACACACTTGAACAACTTGAGAGTCTTCCTTATATACTCCTCCATGCCTCTATAACCGTTGGCATTTTCCAAATGAGTTTTTCCAATCTACCCCTGGACAGAATCAATCAAGGAGATCTCGAGTCATTTAAGGAATGTGATGATAGCCCATCAATCCTGCTCGCCCATGCAATCAGGATCTTGGTTTCCATAAGTAGAATCTTCCAATTATACTTTGCCTTTCAAGAGATCTAATTATCCGAATTGATTCCAATAAGAATATTTGATCATAAGATGCTATATTTAGCTATAAGATCTTCCACAAACCATATGAACCGAATCCTTGAAGATAAACCCGCATCTGGATAATTCTTCACTCTTTGGTCTGGAATCTGTCAGTGTTGTCAGACTTAGAGATTAAAGTCTAGCGGTCTTCATACTTTGACGGTAGTGTCTGGAGTTCTTTAGACTATAACACTTAAGTCTGCAAGTCTTCAGACTAGACTTTTGGAAATGTTTTGTTAGCTTCAAAATAATAAGGAGTTTTCTCTAATAGTATCCATGACAGTCTCTGAGTAACTTAGACAATCCCCGTCTAACAAACAGGTTGTTTCAAGCGACGAGATCAAGGTAATCGAGGGTCCTCCTCAACTCCCAATAAACTCGAAACTTTCACCCGCTAACGGGTTAAACTGAATTGCTTTATGATAACAGTCCATCTTAGCTCATTACTTGGTGAGTCAGTCCATGCCGATTATTACGTCAAAATCATACATGGCTAGGACTATCAAATCTATCCTCCCCTTTCGCTCACCAATCACTAACTTGCAACCAGTACAACCCATAGTAGATAACACCTTATCCTTTAGCGGTGTAGATATACTAACCACAAGCTCCAACATTTCAGGACTCAATCCTATCAGCTTAACAAATTGCTAAGCTAGAAATGAATGCGTTGCACCGGGGTCAAATAAAGCATAAGCAACGTGGTCGTTCAGAGAAACAGTACCTGTAACCACATCAGGCGAGTCCTTAGCCTGTCCTTTAGTGATGGCGTACACTCTTCCTTGTGTTGGAGGTCTGTTCTGTCCACTCTACTGTGTACTCTGCGGTGTGTACCCTCTAATCTGACCCATCGGTGGCGGCGACGGCAGCAGTAATTGTTGCGGTCCCATAGGTCTTCTGGGACAATTCCTGGCGATGTGACCCTGCTAGCCACACTCATAATAAGCACCCCACCTGGACTGGCATGGGACTGATCCATGTCACCTTTCGCAAAAGCGACACACGCTCATCTAACTCAGCGCAAACTTACCTATCCCACCTTTCCTATTCGGTGGGACAAGATACCTTCCTCCTGACATTGCATGCCCCCACCACTTGGGCTATCATCCATGGCCAATTTGTAGAACAAAATTCCCCCTAGAAGCTTCATTTGATGCCTCAAATGTTGCACAGCTCTTGGCCTATGAATTTTGGACATTGCTTCTTCAATTTCAATCAATTCCCCTCCAATTGAGTTCAATTAGATGTCCAAAAATCTAGCCAAGGTTTCCTCGTCAAAATCAACATTTTTCCTCATCAATTTATCCAACTTGAATCCAAAAACGCAACAAAAAACGGGCCTATAATTTTCTCGATCAAAAACGGCCCTACATTGAATTTTCGTCAAAAATCTCGGTTTGCAGAAAAAATCTTCGAAGGATGAGTCGACATTCCTAAAATGAATCGTGACATGAAAAAATTTTCAATTTCTGAAATCCAGTTTAAATTCGCGGTTAATTTCAATCTGTCGCAATTTTAGCGTGACCTAGCCTATTGGGTAGTTTTAAGGAATTTTTAGTGCAATTGACCTGTGGTCGATTATTTTCAAGCCACATTGTGCATCTTCGACATATTGGCAACTCTCAGTTGTCGTGAAAATCTCAAGATTTCAAATACGGGCACATGGTACAGAAATGATAGAAAAATCGGTCTAGTACCATTCGACAAAAAAATTGTAGTTAGGTGGAATCACCCACACACTAATCACATACCTTTGTCGAATCGACCTATCTCTGGTCTCTAATCGATTTTGACGGTGCCATAATGACCCTTGCAGATTAGCATGGTCGAGCAGTCGATTTTTGGTTGAATTCTCAAGTCCACTGTGTTAAAATCCCTTAACGGCTTCACCAGATAGTCTAGTTATCTCGTGAGTGATCAGCTCAGAGAATAGAATTATGGGCGCATCGATGAAAAGCCCAACTTATTAATTTGAAAATAGAATCTTGAAAATCAGGATGTCTTAACCAACGAAGCAATATCCTGAAGGGCAAGGCTCCTAAGAACCAAGTCTTCCCAAAGCGACCGTTGGGACATGAAGGTATGCTCGGCATAAATAACCGAAAAATAGCAGTCCAAGCCCGAGCTAAGAAACTTCAATCTCCCATGAATTGCCTGAGAGTTGGTAGAATCAACATCAAAGCTTACAAGTGATGGGTTCCATCCGACCTAGATTCTCCCTCTTGGAGAGTACTCATAATTAGCCACCCAGCACCAACCCAATAAGAGACTTGCAGAAATCGAAAGGAAGAGAGGCTTCGGTCCTCTAATGTTCCAAACATCTATATACATAAGTAAGTAATAATATAGTAAGTATATACAAACGGCAACAGGAGGTTACCTCCGCTGCGATGACTGACGCTGACTGGCCACCGGACCAGGGGAATCAGCAGGGGGCGGAATTGGGCAAGGGGGCATAATCTTATTCTACCTAGAGACAATCTTCCTAGTGGCAGGGGCAGCTTCTGTAGAAGGAGGGCATTGCACGACCTGGTCCTCTTCATTAGAGCTGTTGAGGAGGCTGGCTGAGTTATCCGAGTCCTCAGCAGAACTGGACAACGGGGCTGAGGCAGAGGCCTCAACAGGAATGTTTTCTAGACCAGTAAAAGAGAGGGCAAGGGGGTCCTCAGCCTTAGAAAGCCTCTTTTGAACCCTCTGGGCCTTGCGAGTATAAGTGGAGGCCAAAGCAGTTCCAGGACTGGAATCCTTTAACCTCAAAATCTATCTTGCTTCACTAGGATCACCCGGTAAGTCCAGCGATCCCCTCACTGGAACTAAGGGCTTCTTCTTTTTCCTCATCACTTGCTTTCATCCTAGATCAAGGCTTCCTAAATCAATCGGTCCCTCAAGAACAGGCGTAGAAACCCCGTCGCGAGCAGCAGGAGTGTCACGCCCCGATCCTCGAGCGCGTGCCCATCCCTCGGTGGTCGATTAAACTGCGACGTTCCAGGACGCGTCGCCGACCCATTTGATTTTAATGCGCATGCGGAAGCGTATAAATAAATCCCCAGACAACACAAATGTGTGATAGAAAAGCAGGGCCACAAATTTCACAAACCACAACACACCTTTATACATAGCTAACTAGTTTATTTATAATACTAGTCTACAGACAAAAGTCTACAATAGCATAAGGTCTACAAGTTCTCTAGGCGTTCGAATCCCCAGCTGAAAATTCCGAACTCTCTTGGGAACTTGGGTCCACTACTGGACCAATAGGATGGTCAGCTGTACCCTCACCAAAAGCGATCTCTAACACCAACATAGGGACCTCAGATTCCTGTAGGGGACCTTCCCTAGGTCCATTGTGCTCGTGACGATACCATACTCTGAATTGATGGGGTACCCTCCAAGTTAGACCCGCATCGACCCAAACAATGGTCCTCACAAGCTGGTAGACTCAGGCTCCTTGGCCCTTGGGAAGAGGAATCTCAGAGACCTGTCCGGTGAACCTCTTGAGCTGGCCAAAATGCTCAGGAGGAGCAGCCATCTACAGACCTGAAAAGGTTGAGCCCATGACGGGGTGAGACAATGTCTCAGCAAGTTCACCCTCTAAACTTCGACTAGGAAGGAAATACGCCTAAGGGCATTCTATGCACACACAAGACATGGGACTTACCTTGCCTCAGTTTCTTCCTGCATGTTAGTATAATTCATATACTCAATCAATCAATTCAAACCAAATCATCGATTAATCAATCCACTCGATTCAATACCAGCAATACCATCTACAAATTCGATCGATACATTTACTGCTCACCAAAGCTGAAATATAATAATAATGCTCACCGAAGCTGAAATAAATATATTAATGCTCACCAAAGTTGCTAGATAATATAGCTCACAGAAGCTGATATAGTATACTGCTCACCGAAGCTGACATGTCAAAGTCCACAGGCTGATATATTGTTCTCACTAATTGACAATTCACCGCTTTTATAATACCCGAATAAAATAATCGTGTGTGGGTACATGGTCGGCCTAAGCCAAAAATGCAATATTTTTCTTTTAGAAAATCCCATTATTTAATATAATCCTTAAAGATATTTTTGGCGTTATAAACCGACGCCCGGTGTTTCCTGATTAAATATTGAATTTACACAATTTTAGGATAAATACCCAAAATTACAATTACCACTCAAATAGCACAAATTAGCATTCAATTAAATAAACCAAGCACACCAATGAATTTAGCACGAAATTCGGTCACCGGCTATCCCGGTCTAATTTCCAAAAAATAATAAATAATTAAATAAATACAATTAAATGCCGAAAATAGAAACTTAGGCAGAAATGCCTAATTAAATACCGAAACGGGCCTGAAAGATTTCCAAACCAATCTAGATAAATAATACGATCTATCTAGTCTCTAATTAAGTCGTTCTAACCGCCTAACATGCATAAACGAATATTTAAATCACTAATACGTTCTAACTAACCACCTAAACCATACTTAGCTTAAACTAATTAACATCTAAGCATCATTAACTCCATAAGCAGTGTTTAGCGAGTAAACTCACCGGTTTTGCAATCTAGTGAGTCCATGGTGACGGCGTCACGGAGACGGGCGACAAACCTCCTAGTGGTGAAGCCAAGCGGGGCCCGGAAGAGGTCCGAAACGGGCCTAACAGTCACAGCTAGGCTGAGGCTTCACGGTTTTGCTCTTGGGCCGAGAGAGCTGGAGCAGAGGCTGGCTTGGGTTGAAATGGCGAGGATGAGCAGTAGCGGTCTAGGTGGGGCTACGATGGGCAGGTGGTGGCTTCCGACGGCGGGACGGGTAGGCAGGCGGGCTCGGCGACCTGTGACGATGGCTCGAAGGCATCGGGACAGCAGTTGGACACGCGGGACAGGTGGAACGGACGGCGGACGAGCACAGGCTCGCGCGGGGGCGCGACAGCGATGCGACGGGGTATGGGGGTCCAGCGGGCATGCGACGGCCAAGGGGGTTGGCTGGCTTAGTTTTCTGCAACTTTTGGGAGCTCAAAGGCTTGAAAATGGAGAAAGTGAAGTTGCTGAATAAGAAGAAGAAGGCAGCTAGAGGCTTGGAGGGGGCCACTTTGCTTCAAATATCTCTCTCTTGATCATTGCTTTGGCCCCCACTTGATTTAGCTCTATCCTCAGCCAATTTGTGCACAAAAAACCACCTAGAACCATCCCCAAGTGGTCCAAAATGTTGCACACCATAGGGCTACGAATTTTGGAACATTTTCCTTAATTTGAGTTCAATTTCTCTCCAATTGGACCTAAACCGGTCCCCATAAATCCAACTAAGATGTCCACAATTTAATTCACATTTTGTCTTGCCAATAGAACCAACTTACATCCCATAAATGCGATAAAAAACGATCCTCTGAATTTTCCGGTAAAAAACGGCCCTATATTAAATTTTCACCAAAAATCTCAGTTTGCAGAAAAATCTTCGGATGATGAGTTGACAGTCCTAAAATAAATTGTGATATGATAGAACTTTCAATTTCTGAAATCAGGTTCAAATTTGCGGTTAATTTCAATCTGGAGCGATTTTAGCGTGACCTAGTCTATCGGGTAACATTCAGAAATTTTTTGTGCAATTGATCCGTGATTAATTATTTTCAAGTCATATTGTACATTTTCGACACATTGACGACTCTCGGTTGTCGTGAAAATCTCAAGGTTTCAAATGCGGACACAGGGTATCAAAACGACGAAAAAATTAGTCTAGTGCCGATCGATGAGAATTTTGCAATTAGGTGGAATCACCCACACTTAATCACATGGCTCAGTCGAGTCGACCTATTTCCAGTCTTTAATCGATTTTTAACTATGCCGTAATGACCCTTGCAGACTAGCATGGTCGAGCAGTCAGTTTCTGGTCGAATTCTCAAATTTATTGTGTTATAATCCCTTAACAGCTTCATTAGATAAACTAGTTATCTCGTGATTGATTAGCTCAGAGAACAGAACTATAGGCGCGTTGATGAAAAGCCCAACTTATTCAATTGAAAACATTATTGGAAATTCAGGATGTCACAAGGAGCCTTAGCACTCGGAGCTGGCTGAAGACTTATCTTAGCGTTGGATGAAGGCTCGAGATTCTCACACTTGTGGCCAAAAGTGCCACATTTAGGGCAAGCCACTAGTCTCCACTCATAATCAACTTCCACAGCTCAGGTTACTCCATTGAGAGCAACATCGACCAAGTTACATCGAGGTTGCCTCGCATTGATCTCGACACACACTCTAGCAAAGGAAAACATCCTCATTTGTTCCATGCGCTGGTCGACATAAAGGGGCTTATCAATAGCCCTGGCAATCCCACTTATTGCTGGTGCGGACCACAGTTCAAATGGGAGGTTCTTTAAACGTATCCAAACCAGAATGGTGGCATGGTTGTCCTTCTTTAAATCCAGCAAATGCTTCCATTGTTGTAAGATAAGGGGGACACTAGCAATTGTTAGAGGACCTTCCTCAAGAATCTTCCTACGAAACTTCGAGCCCGAGATGTGGAAGAAATAGAAACCCTGGTCATTTGCCATCACTTTAGAGAGCTTTGGTCCCCAAGCGTGTTTTAGAGTTGTCTCGGTCATCTTAAATGGAAGTTTCCTCCCAATGTAGTACCCAACGAGGCATTGGTGCCCTTTTGGGTCTGTGGCCTCCAGCACCTCCTCAGAAAGAGTGATAATAGGCTTGTTGTCCACATAAGAAGGGGGAACGTACATAAGGTCGTATCCTTTTGCTACTGCTCGCGCGACAGTACCTTTTTTAGTCGAATTTTTCGTCTCCATCACATGATTCCTCTGCCTCTTTTGTTTTGTCTTGAATAGGTTTCTAGGAGTCTTCTTTTTCTTCACTTATTATGCCTATGGATAGGCTCTTTAGTGTTGCCGTTCAAATCATTTGAGTCTTCTTCATACTTCTGCCTCTAATGTTCCTTGAGCATTCTTTTGATTTCCAGAGCTTCATGATGTTTAATACCTATATCATTTAGAGGCTAGTTTGAATTGGACGGAATGTTAGGAGGATTAGGAGTGCCTTTTTCTAGATACTATTGCCTAAGTGCTTTGAGGAGCTTTCCTACTTCTTTAATAGCTGGAGCAACTTCTGTATCTAATTTAGTTGATCTTTGTCTTTTGGATGACCGATGAGAATTTGTCGGAGCATCAAAAGAACTTGTTGGAATACCAAGTTCGGGTAGATACCCAAGTTGAAGTGATGGACTTTCTCTATCAAGACCTAGACTAAGTGTAAGCTGTAATTCATTATGGTCAAAAGGATCCTATGACAATGATCAAGGAGATCTTGCGATGATGAAGTTGGACCCTATGAATTTGTTGGTGATTTAGAAATATTCGGCACATCGATTCTGTAGTATCTTTTTAGGCGAGCATTGATCATTGGACAGTTGCACGATAGTCATCACTGTGATCCCAAGAAATAGGATCAACCTCTGTTGGCCATACTTTTGGCGGAATAACTTGATTACACTAGCATAATATCCTCTACAATTTATGATACTATCAAGGATAAGCTGAGATTCTACAAGAAAGTATTGTAAAAATCTCATTCGAAATAGGTTGCTGTTTATATATAGATACTCCAACATTTACCAAAGGTTTATACATATCTCTACTAGGTCGGACAAATACCCATGGCCTGAAATATAAAATGATTGTATATAGTTATGGGTTAGGCCTATGTGCTCTAAGTTGAGCTTGAAAAATATCTTTTTCATGCACCTTATTGTTTGAATCAACTAAGCATTTCCCCAAGATATTTATGCTTGGCTTCTCTTTGAATAATTCTGCTAATAATAAGAGGCATCTTGGCTATTGGAAACTTAATGGCAATGGTATAAAGATTAGATATATACCAATAAAACAATTTAAGTTTTTCCGGGAATTCTTCTTATGGGAAGAAAGTGAGACAATGAATAAATGGATATTTTAGATGCAATCCATCTGGTTTAAGGAGAAGACCACCATATTCACTAAAAATATGGAAATTATATTATCACATAAGTCTTCCAAGATTTTTATTAAGAACACTGTCTTGAATAAGCCTAGGGATTTCTGATGGGTATGAATACGAAGTCCATTTGAGCTTGATTTCTCGGGCCTTGAAGCCACCTCTTGGATTTCTTATCATATACATATTAATGGACGTGGTAATTGCAAGTTTTTTTGGTTTACATAGAAAATTAGCAAGTATATTCTTTTTTCTCGCAATGTGTTCAGTCTCGAAGGAATGCTTTGAAAACCACTCTGCTCACCTAAGAAGCCATAGATGAGGAATTGGCTTTTTCTTGAACTTTAGCATTTGAGAGAATGAGAACATGTCCATCTCCACAAGGAAATGATGTCCTATGAGATGGAATTCAAACTTCTTAATGACATATTTTACCACCAAGATTTCTTTGAACGTAGAGTGGTAATGCATTTCTACTTGAGTGAATTTTCCACTCTTATGTACACAAACTCGTCACTTTCCATTAATTTCTTCAAAAATAATAGTAGCCCAATATTCATCATTGGCATCTATTTATAGTACTCTTTTCCTCATGGAAGGGATTTGCAATGGAGGAAGGTGCTGTAGAATTTCCTTAAGTCTGTGTACAGACTTAGTTTTCTGTGGCTTCTATAAAGGAGCATCTTTCTTGAGCATTTGTTGTAGTGGGCTTACAAACTCCGTGATTTTTAAGATTCTGGAGATAATTTATAATCTCAAGAAATTAATGAACCTAATTGTGGGAGAGATTTTCATTAAGAAATTTTTGCAATTCTTCAGCAATATGAGGACCGGGATTATAGGTTCCACCTTTGAGATGCATTACAAGAAATTTCATTTCTTTCTAGGTAATGATCATCTTCTTTTGAGATAGTATGATGCCATACTGTCGCACCGGGTCTACAAATTGGGCTAATAATTTACAATGAAAATTCTCATTTGGATTATAAAGGAGGATATTGTCAATGTAAATTTGAGTATTGGCCATGATAGGTTGGAAAATTCTGCATATAGACTTTTGGAACAACGAAGGAGCTGTTTTGAGGCCAAAATGGAGCATTGTCCATTGGAAATATTAATTTAATTACAAAATCCAGTTTTGTACCTGTCTTTAGATGAATTTCCAATTACCAAAATCTAGCTTTAAGGTCAAACATGGAATACACTTTGGCTTAGGTGAGGCTAGAGAATAAAGAATTCCAATGTGGCAGTGGAAACTTATCATCTTTTAAAAATTCATTCAAAGGCTGATAATTGATAACCAGTCTCATTTTCCTCTATTCTACTCCACTTGCTTGTTGACATCAAATGCTTCACAAGCCCATTAAGAGTTTGATGGCTTAATTAATCCTTGATGAAGCAAATTTGAACATTCCTTTTGGGCTAAAAGTAAATGTTTTGGATTCATTCCAGAGTGATTGGCTTTAGTGGGATTGACATCCTCATTTTTTTTGGAAAGAAAGATTGATGAAGAAATCATGATTTTTCCACAAAGGGTTGGAGCATATTTGGATAAAGTTTGAGCGAGAGTTTGTACATGTCCTAAGAAGGGTTTGTAGGATTGGATCTAGAATACTCATCTTGTGACATCCTGAACTTTAGGTTCTAATTTCGATCAGATAAGTCGGGCCTTTTGTCGACACAATTATAGTGCTTTTCTCTGAGATGACCACTTACGAGATAACTAGCCTATCGGGTGAAGCCATTAAGGAATATAAACGCAATAGACTAGAGAATTCGACTAGGAATCGACTGCTCGACTGTGCTAGTCTGCAAGGGTCATTATTGCATAGTTAAAAAATGATCAGAGATCAGAGATAGGTCGGTTCAACTGAGATGTGTGGCTAAACATGGGTGATTCCATTAATTTGCAAAATTCTCGTCGATCGGCAATAGACTGATTTTTCTGTCGTTTTGGTGCCCTATGTCCATATTAGAAACCTTGAGGTTTTCACGACAACTGAGAGTTGCCAATGTGTCGAAGATGTACGTGTACCAAAAATTCCTAAAAGCTATCCGGTAGGTTAGGTCGCGCTAAAATCGTGTCAGATTGAAATTAACCGTGAATTTGAACCCGATTTCAGAAATTGAAAGTTCTGTCATGTTATGATTAATTTTAGAAACGTCGACTCACCTTTCAAGGAATTTTTGGCGAGTTCGGGATTTTTATGGAAAATCGATTCGGACAATTTGGAAAACGAACGGAAATTCGGATTGGCCAATTTGAAAGGATTTTGGCCTCTGGTGTGAGCTACTTGATGAAAGGAAATTGTGTGGGCTTTTTCTTCGATAAAATTGGACCTCAATCGAAGAGGTTTGTTCAGAAATCGGATTCCGAGAAAAATTAAATAGAACTTTGAATTGAGGGAAATGGCCATTGTTGTTGCCCAAGACTTGTTGTTTGGGGGAAATTCGGTGCAAGAAAGCAAGTGAGGATCGAGTATTGTAGCATGGGATTTTTGGGGACCAAATTGGATTAAACAAGAGCAAGTGGGATCAAGAATTTTGGTTTTAGGAATTTTTTTATTTTTTTATTTTCCTTCTCTCTCCCCCCCCATTCGGCCCCCCACACACACACACACACACACTCTCTCTCTCTCTCTCTCTCTCTCTCTCTCTCTCCCCTTCTCCCCTTCACACGTGTGACTTCTCTATCACGCTTTCCCTCTCTCGGCCGACCACGCTTGGTCTCCTTTAAGTTTTCCCTCTTTGACTTTTTCATTCCTATCCTTTCTCCCTCTTTTGTGGCTGACACTTCTTCTTTCTTGATCTTTTTCTTTCATTTCAGCCAGTTACCCCCCCCCCCCACGATCCCTCTCTTCTCCCTCATCTCTTCATACGTCCTCTGTTCCATCGAACCACCGAAGCCAATGTGCCCCCTCCCTTCTGCCAGTGACGCCGATGCCCTTTCTTTTTTGTTCTTGCTGCCTCGGTCAAACCAGCGAAATCTAAGCTTCTACTTTAGCTATTTTGTTGACCCAGCAGCGACGTCGCACCTCTATTTCTTCCTCTATCGGCGAGTCCATCGAAACTAGCCCGCATCTCCACCGATTCCACCGTGGAACAGCCACCGTTCGGCCATAGATCAGCCGTGCTGAGTCCCCTCAACGTAACCCGTTAACGAGCCAGAACAGAAACTGTTTTCTAGTTCATAGCTGAGACTTGTGTGGCCGATTTCGGTTTTGGTTTGACCCCCGTCGGCGCCACCACTTTGGGTTTTATCGGTTGCCATCGCGTCCTCGTCGTTTTGGTCCGAGTGGATCACAAATCAGGTGAGTTTAACTCACTAATCCTCGCTTAGTAGGTTAATGACATTTAAGGGTTGATTAGTTTAGGTTAAGCATGGATTAGGTGGTTAGTTAGATTAGATTAGTGAATTTAATTAATTACCGACGCATGTTAGGTGGATAGTTAGTACAATTAGAGCCTAGACAAACTCTAGTATTTAACTAGAGTGGTTCGGTAATTTTCCGGGCCTGTCTCGGCTTCCAATTAGGCTTTACCGGGCCTAAGTTGCATTTATTAATTAATTTTCGTAATTATTTAATAAATTAATTATTTTCCAAAAATTAGACCGGGATAATTGGAGACCGGAATTTCATGCTAATTGTAGTAGTGTGAGCTGTTTATTTAATTGAGTTCTAATTTGTGTTGATTGTGAGTGATTTGTGAATTTTGGAATTTATTCCTAAATTAATCTATTTTCAGTAATTATCTAGAAAATTGCTCGGTGGGGCCGTGATTACCACCAAATCTAGAAAATTACTCGGTGGTGTCGTGATTACCACAAAATCTAGAAAATTGCTCGGTGGGGCCGTGATTACCACTAAATCTAGAAAATTGCTCGGTGGGGTCGTGATTACCACTAAATCTAGATTATGCCAGTGAAGCTGTAATTACCACTTAATCTAGATTATGCCAGTGGGGCCGTGATTATCACTTAATCTAGGGTGTGCCTATTGGGTCGTGACTAAGAGTTGAGATTGAATAATTGAAATGACCGTGTGATGGTCTCGATGACATGAAATCGACTGAGTCGATGATTCGATTTGGTTGGGTAAAGTGATTTGTGAATTGATTGGTTGATGTGATTTGTGTATCTATGAGATATACTGACTTGCAGGAAGGAACAAAGGCAAAGGTAAGTCTTCCGACCTATGTTTGTGCTTAGGCAGCTCTTGGGGCATATTTTCTTCCTAGTTGGGTTTGAGGGGGTTGAACTTGCTGAGACATTGTCTCATTGGTTATTGTATAACTATTTTCAGGTCCTTAGATTGTGTTGGTGAAGGACCAGAAGCCCTGGAGTTTGGGAAGGTAGGGACCGAAGAAACGACGAACATGTCTGACTAGAGGGTCATAGGACAGTTTCCTTTTTGTTAAGCCGATATTTTTGTAAACAGCCTGGCATTGTATATAAACCTGTATGTTTATAAAAAGGCTTGTTTTGGTTTGAAAAATTGAGGCCCTACTTTCCTATCTCATTGTGTTATTGTCTGGGAATTATTTATCTGCTTCCGCATTCGTATTAAAACGAAAGGGTCAGTGATGCGCCTTGGGACGTTGCTATTAATCGACCGTAGAGGGATAGGCACGCGCTCGGAGGATCGGGGCATGACATCCCTGTTTCGTTGTATCAAAGCGGGTCTGTGTTTGGAGTGATAATATGCGATGAGTCATGGGATAGTTAGTAAGAATGACCTTTACTTCATGCTAGTGCATGTGATTGATAGCTGGTTGGTAGCTTGTTTGTGTAGGTCACTCAAATTCTAATATGGTATTGGAATTAGAAAATAGGTTTCTATAAAGATCTTGTAGCATGAGTGATCAGGAGCTGAGGACTCCTAGTAAGAGGGCAGTAGCCTCTAGGACTCGGGGTAGAACACCGACAAGGATTGGTGCCCGAGGTAGTTATGGCAGAGTATTAGCTTAGGCCAGCACGAGTGTAAGAGTACCGCTGTAGGCTGGTACTGAAGTGTAGCAGCATCGAGTGATTTTAGGTTCAGTGGGATCGTTTAAGCGCTAGTGTTCCTTGGAACTTCGTTGGGTCAGTAAGCTCAGGACTGAGCCATCGTTGTTGCCGCTATCACTACCGCTATCAGTGTCGTAACTGCTGTTGTTGCCGCACCTGCTGAGTTCTTGCATGGAGATGTGATCTGGGAGCGAGCCATTGCATCCAAGTCGAGGTTCAGATTCAGTAGAGATGGAAACCGGTTTGGAAAGGAACCTATGAGCGGAGAAAGGTATTCTATTCCGTCATCAAGAAATGTGGGATAGACAAGTCAACATCGAATCAGGATGTCATGTGTTGTGGAAGATGACATGAATCGGCCTCGTGCCATGTTAGGACGGGTGGTTGTTTTGAGTACGACCAACATGGTCGCCTAGCTACAAGCTGTTCTAGAAGGCCGATGGGATCGCAAGTGCCATCATTGTTGATAGGATAGATCAGTGGGAGTGCACTGTAGAACACACCATAGGGTTTTTGGAACAAGCCTAAGGTGCAAGAAAGAGTGCATGTTGTCACCTAACAGGAGATAAAGGACTCACCAGATGGGTGCTAAGATTGTGGAAGGAAGCATGGATCGATCCAGTATCCTGGTATGTCTGGAACATACTATAGATGTGACCAGCATGGCCGTTAGGTGAAGGACTGTCAGCGAGAGTCCAAGGGAGCACAGGCACCGCTACGGCGGGTAGGACGCCACTAGGATGGCGAGAGGAAACATGAATGGAACCGACCCTGCACCGATCAGAGGAAGAATTTTTTGGGGTGATTTTATCATATCAGCGTAGCAGAGTTTTGGTTAAGTTTGGGGAACTTCAGTTTGTTGAAATAAAGCTGAAGAAAGGAGAATCATTGGCTATAGTTGTGCTTGACTAGTTGTCGAGGTATAACTTTGACGTCACATATGAACATAGTGGGCTCATGGAGCATTCTGTGGTAATGAGTTATTGTCGTGGAGTAATCCAGCTTAGTCCATTAGCTTGTGGAAGTGTCGAGTTTATTAGGAGTTGAGAAGGACCCTCGATTTCATTAATCTCATCGCTTGAAGGCAACCCATTTGTTAGACGGGGGTTGCTAAGGTTACTTGGCAATTGTCATAGATAA
This sequence comes from Eucalyptus guilfoylei, assembly GCA_016097605.1. NCBI lineage: Eukaryota > Viridiplantae > Streptophyta > Magnoliopsida > Myrtales > Myrtaceae > Eucalyptus > Eucalyptus guilfoylei. The sequence goes on from CM027861.1 coordinate 39,308,057, forward strand.
GACATATTGAAGAACCGAAGATTGCGGACATCTCAATAATCCAAGAATTTCTAGATGTATTTTCATAGGAATTGTCAGGCTTGTCGTCAAAGAAAGAGATAGAATTAGTGATCGAATTAGCACCCGAGATAGAGCCACTCTCTAAGGATTCTTACCAGATGTCGCTATTTGAGTTGAATGAACTGATGGTGCAGATGTAAGAATTACTAGATAAGGGATTTATATATACTAGTGCATCACCTTGGGGAGCACTGGTTTCATTTGCGAAGAAAGATGGTTCGTTGTATTTATGCATCGACTATCGTCAACTCAATCAGGTGACGATCAAGAACAAGTGTTCATAGCTAAAGCTCGACGAATTGTGAGACCAGTTACAAGGAGTGTCGATACTTTTAAAGGTCGACCTGAGGATAGGGCATCATCAGTTGAGGATCAGAAAGAATAATATATTGAATTCAGTGTTTAGTACTCTAGATAATCTTTACGAGAGTATTGTAAGGCCATTTGGTCTGACGAATGCTCCGGCCGCTTTCATGGATTTGATGAACCGAGTATTTAAGGAATACCTAGATCGGTTCATGATTGTGTTCACCGACGATGTTCGGGTGTACTTGAGAAGTGCTAAGGAGCATGAGAGTCGTCTGAGGATGGTATTTTAGACCCTAAGGACTCATGAATTGGACGCTAAGTTTAGCAAATGTGAGTTTTGGTTGACTCGTGTTGCGTTCTTAGACCACGTGATTTCAGGTGAAGGAATCTTCGTGGACCCGACCAAGATTGAAGTAGTTATCAATGGACCAAGAACGACAATAGTATCAGAGATCAGAAGCCATTTGGGTTGGACAGATTACTACAGAGGGTTTGTGGAAGGATTTTCAGCATTTGTGTTGCCATTGACTCGACTCCTAAGGAAAGAAAAAAAAATTCGTGTGGACAGACAAGTGCGAGCGTAGTTTCCAAGAGCTTAAGCAGAAGCTGACTATCGCACCTGTACCGACCATTCCATCTAGTCCTGGAGGACACGAGATCTATAGTGATGCATTGTTTAGGGGACTGGATTGCGTATCAATGCAACATGGTAGGATTGTTGCACACGCGTCTCGTCAATTGAGACCTCATGAGTTGAATTTCCCAACGCCCGACTTGGAACTCACAGTATTAATTTTCGCACTGAATATTTTGAGATGTTAGTTGTGTGGAGAAAGATTCTGGATCTTCATTGACCAACAAAGTCTCTAGTATTTATTCTCTCAAAAGGAATTGAATATGAGATAGCGCTGTGAATCAGAACTTTTGAAGGACTAGGATGGTGGTATCTGGTATCACCTTGGAAGGATGAAAGAAGTCATTGATGCGTTGAGTTGAGAGTCTTCATTTGTGCATATGCTGGTTAAAGTATGGACCTTACTTGAGAAAATTTGGTTTTCAAATTTGAGGTAGGCTACCTTCCAAATCTTATGGCCACCCTCATAATTGAATTGGATATTCAGGTTAGAATTAGACGCTTCAGTTGACAGACTTAGAGATTTAAAAGATCCTGCAAGAGGATACCAAAAAGAGAAAGATTGATTTTCAAAATTTTGAAGGATGGAACACTCAAGTTCTGAGAATGATTGAGTGTACCTGACGACATAACGCTTAGGGAAGAGACCTTGTCAGGAATTCACTATAGCAGTTGCAGTATTCGACCAAACAGTACAAGTAGGTCAGGATCGGTGTCAGCTCGACTAGTAGACCGATATAAAGATAGATTCGTCGGACAGGTTGCAAGTGTCCGATGTGCTAATAAGTGTAGGTTCAGTAATGCAAGCCGGGAGGACTTTTACAATCACTCAAGAGTTCCGAGTGGGAATAGAGGTATATTGCAATAGACCTTGTGACGAGTTTGTCAAGAAATCAGAGAGGCAATGATTCCAATTGGGATAGTGGTCAACAGATGAATGAAGCCGACTCACTTCAGTGCAATACGAAAAGATCTCGTTTGAATGGGCATATAGAGGTGTATGTGTGTCAAATAGTTCATCTGCATGAAGTGTCAGGGATGAATTTTATATTAGGTCTAAAACCGAGGATTCCCAGTTTCAGCAGAATTGTCAGATGGTTCCTTTTGAGCAGTGCAAAGCAAAGTGTGCAGAACTTTAGTTGTTGAGATGAGATCAAAGAATGAAAGATCTTAGGCCCAGAGTCAGTTCAGCAATCATTGATTGTAGTTGCCGTGATCAGAATCAGATTAAGGACCACTCAGAGCCGCCAGAATGTTGTATCGTTGAGCATCGAAGGCCCTTAGAGTTCCAAATTAGTGATTACATCTTTCTGAAGGTGTCACCAATGAGGGATACCTTGCACTTTAGTAAGGAGGGAAAAACTAAAACTGAGGTAATCACGTGTGATCCTAACATATCGTGAAATCGGCGGCAATGCAAAACGATATGTTAGGATCCCGTTTCTTTCTAGAATCTCACGTGTCGAGGTTGAGGACGTATGAGCCTAACCCAACCCACGTGCTAAATCTTGAAGAATTAGACGTGGACGATAAAGTGTTGTATGTGGGAAGCCTGGTTCAGTTGGTGGTTCAAAAAGATCGAATTCTGTGTACCAAGAAGGTCCCCTTGGTTAAAGTGGTCTGACAACACCACGGGACTAAAGAAGCATCATGGGAAGTGAGACTCAATGAGACGACGATACTCCCACCTTTTTGTTTAAGGATTGGTAAATGTTTAAATTTCGAGGACGAAATTTTTATAAGAGTGGAAGAGTTGTAACATCTTGAATTTTAGGTTCTAGCCTATCGGGTAAAGCCGTTAAGGAATATAAACGCAATAGACTTGAGAATTCGATCATGAATCGACTGCTCGACCGTGCTAGTCTGCAAGGGTCATTACTCCACGTTTAAAAATTCATTCGACTAAGATGTGTGGCTAAACGTGGGTGATTCCACTAATTTACAAAATTCTTGTCGATTGACACTAGACTGATTTTTCTGTCGTTTTGGCGCCCTATGTCCATATTTGAAATCTTGAGGTTTTCACGATAACCGAGAGTCGCCAATGTGTCGAAGAGGTACGTGTGGCTCGAAGAAAATTGATCACGGGTCAATTGCACAAAAAATTTCTAAAAACTATCCGGTAGGTTAGATCACGCTAAAATCGTGTCAAATTGAAATTAATCGTGAATTTGAACCCGATTTCAGAAATTAAAAGTTCTGTCATGTCACGATTAATTTTAGGAAAGTCGACTCACATTTCAAGGAATTTTCAGCGAGTTCGAGATTTTTACGGAAAATCGATTCGGACGATTTGGAAAACAAACGGAAATTCAGATTGGCCAATTTGAAGGGATTTTTGACCTCTGGTGTGAGTTACTTGATGTAAGGAAATTGTGTGGGATTTTTCTTCAATAAAATTGGACCTCAATTGAAGAGGTTTGTTTAGAAATCAGATCCGAGAAAAATGAAATAGAATTCGAAATTGAGGGAAATGGCTGTTGTTGCCCAAGACTTGTTGTTTGAGGGAAATTTGGTGCAAGAAAGCAAGTGAGGATCAAGTATTGTAGCATGGGGATTTTTGGGGACCAAATTGGATTAAACAAAAACAAGTGAGATCAAGAATTTTGGTTTTAGGAATTTCTTTCTTTTTTATTTTCCTTCTCTCCCCCCCATTCAGCCGCACTCTCTCTCTCTCTCTCTCTCTCTCTCTCTCTCTCTCTCTCTCTTTCACGCTTTCCCTCTCTCGACCGACCACGCTTGGTCTCCTTTAACTTTTCCCTCTTCGACTTTTTCATTCCTATCCTTTCTCCCTCTTTTGTGGCCGACACTTCTTCTTTCTTGATCTTTTTCTTTCATTTCAGCCCCCGCCCCCCCCCCCCCCCCCAACGATCCCTTTATTCTCCCTCGTCTCTTCATACGTCCTCTGCTCCACCGAACCACCGAAGCCAGTGTGCCCCCTCCCTTCCGCCAGCGATGCCGATGCCGTTTCTTTTCTGTTCTTGCTGCCTCGGTCAAACTAGCGAAATCTAAGCTGTTGCTTTAGATATTTCGTTGACCCAGCAGCGACACTGCACCTCCATTTCTTCCTTTATCGGTGAGTCCATCGAAACCAGCCTGCATCTCCACCGATTCCACCTTGGAACAGCCACCGTTTGGCCATAGATCAGCCGCACCAAGTCCGCTTAGCCCAGCCCGTTAACGAGCTAGAACATAATCTGTTTTCCAGTTCGTGGCCGAGACTTGCGTGGTTGATTTCGGCTTTGGTTTGACCCCCATCGGTGCTACTGCTTTGGGATTTATCAGTCGCCGTCGCGTCCCCGTCATTTTGGTCCGAACGGATCGCAAATCAAGTGAATTTAACTCACTAATTCTCGCTTAGTAGGTTAATGACGCTTACGGGTTGATTAGTTTAGGTTAAGCATGTATTAGGTGGTTAGTTAGATTAGATTAGTGAATTTAATTAATTACCGATCCATGTTAGGTGGATAGTTAGTGCAATTAGCGCCTAAACAAGCTCTAGTATTTAACTAGAGTGGTTTAGTAACTTTTCGGGCCCGTCTCGACTTCCAATTAGACTTTACCGGGCATAAGTTGCATATATTAATTAATTTTCATAATTATTTAATTACTTATTTATTTTCAAGAAATTAGACCGGGATAGTCGCGATCGGAATTTCATGCCGATTGTAGTGGTGTGAGCCGTTTATTTATTTGAGTTCTAATTTGTGTTGATTGTGAGTGATTTGTGAATTTGGGAATTTATTCCTAAATTGATATATTTTCAGTAATTATCTAGAAAATTGCTCGATGGGGTCATGATTATCACCAAATCTAGAAAATTGCTCGGTGGGGCCGTGATTACCACCAAATCTAGAAAATTGCTCGGTGGGGCCGTGATTACTACCAAATCTAGAAAATTGCTCGGTGGGGCCGTGATTACCACTAAATCTAGATTATGCCAGTGGGACCGTGATTAGCACTTAATCTAGGTTGTGCTCGTTGGGCCATGACTAAGAGTTGAGATTGAATAATCGAAATGACTGTGTGATGGTCTCGATGACATGTAATCAATTGAGTCGATGATTCGATCTGGTTGGGAAAGTGATTTGTGAATTGATTGGTTGATGTGATTTGTGTATCTATGAGATATACTGACTTGCATGAAGGAACATAGGCAAAGGTAAGTCTTCCGACCTATGTTTGTGCTTAGGCAGCCCTTGGGGCGTATTTTCTTCCTAGTCGGGTTTGAGGGGGTTGAACTTGTTGAGACATTGTCTCACTGGTTATTGTATAACTATTTTCAGGTCCTTAGATTATGTTGGTGGAGGACCAGAAGCCCCGGAGTTTGGGAAGGTGGAGACCAAAGAATCGACAAACATGTCTGACTAGAGGGTCATAGGACAATTTCCTTTTTGTTAAGCCGATATTTTTGTAAACAGCTTGGCATTGTATATAAACCTATATGTTTATAAAAAGGCTTGTTTTGGTTTGAAAAATTGAGGCCCTACTTTCCTATCCCATTGTGTTATTGTTTAGGGATTGTTTATCTGCTTCCGCATGCGTATTAAAATGAAAGGGTCGGCGATGCGTCCTGGGACATCACTATTAATCGATTGTAGAGGGATGGGCACACGCTCGGAGGATCGGGGCATGACACATCTGAATGGTAAAAAATCTTTGGATGTCTACAAATTTCTAAAACTGTCATTTGAAAAGTAGCCCATTAGGCACAATTCTGAGTTTAGGAATTTGTGTAAGGATATCCCAACTAATAATGATATATTTATCTAGTGAGCTAGAGCCAAGGATGTTGATAGTAAAAGAATACTAGGGAAAGAATTGTATGGTGATGGGTTTACTCTGTACTCTTAGCAAATGTATCTCTAGAGGCAGAGTTAAAATACCAGGTGTCTAACGTCTAGTATTTTTCTAAGAGTATCTTTTTATAAAGCACTGGCTCCAATATTGATGAGGGCAATAAGAGAAATAGGCTTGTCATGCTTAGATGGATATATTTTCATAAGGAAATATGGGAGGATAAAAGGAGTATATGCACAAAGATCTTGGATTGTAGGAGGTTCAGAGAAGAATAATACCTCTTCTTTATGTTCTTCCGATGAGCTTTCAGTGTCACTAGTTTGGGACCATGTCTGGATAGCACACGCAATGTGCTTGGTTGGTTCATCTTCCAGGGAAAAGATTGATTCAACGTCATCATACTTGAGTGATACTATAGTTTGCTTTTCTATCTTCTATAGATTAAATAGGAATTTCTTCCTTTAGTCTTTGTACCATTATTGGCAAAATGGCCTTTTCTGTCGCAAATGTAACACTAGTTGGATTTTCGATGTCTTCCAGAAGAACTTCATTTAGAGCGCCTTCTTCACAAGAATTGCCATTTGCGCCTTTTCTTCGTATCCTAAGGAGAATCTTTTAAAATATCGTTGTTTTTTGCATCAATCTCCACGAGAAGGATCGTCAGAGGAGTCTTTCTTTGAACACTTGATTCTTAACTCAGGCTTTTCACAAGCCTGGTCAAGTTTCTTGTTGCTTATGAGATAACTTCTGAAAGCCTTTCTTCGGATATAAAGATCATCAAGAGCAAGATGTATCTTCTGCTGGAGGAACTCCAAGAGGAACATTGGCAACAATCTTCTGCTTATTTGAATGGATCTTTCACCATTTATCCAAATTCTTTTGGGATGGAAGCCAAGAAGACTTGTTTGAGGTAGGATTAGCTCCCAAAGCATCAAATAATTTAAACATTTCTTGGAAATGCCTATTGAGATGCCTTCTTCATAGAGAGCAACACTTTCTTTCAAAAAATTATCTTCTTCCAAGCTCATTGAGATCTTTTGGTTTACCAATAAAGAATTGATGGATAACTTGAATCACATGATGAAAATCTTTCTAGAGTAGAAATGTCATTTGATCCTAGTTAGAAATAGCTCTCCATCAATCTTTTAAGCTTCCAGTGAATCTGCTCACGAACTCGGTCAAGATGTCATATCGGTGTTCAATAGAAAGTGCTTTGGTGTTGAGCCAAGCATGGAATTCTTGCAATTTATCTAGCCATTTGAAATATGGAATGTCATCGAGTGTGAAGTAGTATTTTGAAGTCGAAGTTCTCTATTTAGGATTTGATTCATGAGGGTGTACTACTTCTAGCTCGGATGAATTTGATTTCATCTCTACTTCAGGAGGATTGACCATAAAGATAGCAGGCACACAGGATACTTGTGTTCGTGACTTAGAGGTTGAAGTATTTTTGGAGGAAAGAGAATTCGATTCTGAGGCTAATTCGGAGGTATCTTACTTGGAAGGATCAAATGCAGCAATGATTAGTATCTTTTGTCTACTTTGGTCTTGTAGGAAAGACTCAAGTGGATTTGAGACCATATGAGCAGAAGGAGGTTTCGAAAAAGGTTGAAGAGCTGGCTTCTTTTCTTCATTGATCTTTCTATTCTTTTTTTTATCTCTCTGATACGGTTTCGAAGTGTAACAATATCCCTTTGATCTTGTTTTGGAGCTTTGTAAATTATTGAAGCAATCGATGTAGCCCTAGAAGGGCCCGCTTCCATTGGAATCATTTGCCAAGGCTGGAAAAATGGATCTGGAGGAGGGATAAATTTTCCATCTTGTAGGAGCTTGATTTGTCTCCTCAATTTTTCCATTGCCGTTTGGTCTTCCAAATAATGATAAGAAACATATCTCCCATATTCCATTTGGTGAAGTTTCTTCTGGAATGTCTTAAGCAATTTATTTGTGACCAAAGTCGTTTGATTAACCTTTTGGTCAACATGATCAAGAAGGGCTTGGATAGTTGAAAGCTTGGTGTCAATTATCTTGAGAATATTATTTTGGGCCAAGGCATTTTCTGATTGCCAATTTAGGACAACTTTAGTAGTCGTAACTTTCTTTTGCCTCCCTAGTCATCAATATCTATAGGATTCAAGACCTTAGGGATATGATGAAACCGATTATGAACATTTGTAAATCCTTTTAGTGCTGGGAATGGGGCACTGGAATTAGATCTTTCCAAAGGTGGAAAGTCTGAGGATTAGAACATGTAGATAGATGGAAGGATAGGTGGTGGTTTTGATTTTGAGGAACATGAGGGCTGTGGTACTTTGGGTATTTCTAGAGGAAAAGGGTTCTTCCTAACCCATTTGTGGATAGGTATGTAGAAGGATGAGACAACTGGTTTTTGGGATGAAGGTTTCTTTCTGGGTGGTGATTGAGGAGGTGGAGGAGGTTCAGATGGTTTAGGGATTTTTGGAGGTGGATATGGTTGAGGTGGTCCATATGAGACCATGAAATGATATTTTCCTTTATCTTCACCAGGAGGTCCAATAGTGGGGACTAGGTCCGATTGTGGGGTCTCTATTAAGGTACCTTTGGTAAAGTTCATCTTTTGACCGTTTCTTTCTTCTGGACGATCTATCATCTTCTTCGTCATCTAGAGGGTTTGTGCAAAAGGAGCACTGATAATCAAAATCCCAGAAACAATGTCTTGTATGGGAATCTTTGTAATAATGAATAGGGCGTCCATCTTGGTCAAAAGATTCAATCATGGATATTGGATATGGATGGCTATTGTTAGCTGGAACATGAGCTGCAGAGGATTGCATCATAAAAATAGTAGGAAAGTAGAAGATGTAGACTCTTCATTTTCCTTACTAAATTTGATGACAATTGTACCATCTTTCTTCTTGTTAAACTAAGACTCTGTGGATTGAATGGTCCTGGAGTTTTAAGAAATTTTTTTCATAGTTAGTTACCCATATGCTTGTGACACAGCACATGGACAAAGCATGATCCAAGACCGTCCGTGATGAGGCCGTGTCACGCACAAGGGCTTGTCCAAGAACAGCTCACGACCAATCCCATGAATGATCCATGATTTGCGCACGGCCAGCCCATGTGCGATACAGACAAAGGCCCATGCATGACCCGTGATTGACTCATGACCAATGTTTGGCTAGCCCACGTGCAACCTATGACCGCTCACCTACTCCGTGTCAAGCGGCCCTGATGACCTGCCCTTGCTTCTGACACACGCCCATGGGCTTTCCCAAGGGCTAGAGCCATTAAGTGGCCTACTGTGTAGACTTGTAATGATGATACACGTTCAAATGCCACCATTGGATCGGAGGGACGATCAACGGCTAAGATACGACCTGAACTTGTATAAATAGGGGTCCCTCCCCCTCATTGTATTAAGCTCATTCACAAGTGAATATACTCGTTCCTTGCTCATACGACCCTTGTGTTCATGCGTGTGTGTGAAAGGTTCACTTGGGATCGATAATCCTAAGGCCGCACGTGATTGATCGGAAACAACCGACCCATGACACTTGGGAGTAACTTAAGTAGTTGATCTCGAGGAATCTATCTGGGCACATGGATACAAGAAGTTTGATCATTGTCCACCACATTAAACAAATTATATTCAAAATCGAGGAAGTTGAGGTCAATGGCATGATTTTGGACCCGGTAAACCATTTGGTAATGCAAGGTAGCAACAATAAAATCTAAAGTTTGAATCTATAGTTGAACCTTAAAGGTTGAGAGAAGTCGCGGATCTGAGAGGGCCATATTGAAGTTTGGAAACAATGTGACAAATACTGTTTCGGCATTGAGAGCAATTTGAATGGTACCAATGCAAGCATGTTGGTAGTCCAAGAAACAGGTGTCTAAAAGAGCCATTCGAGCAATCCTGTCACGCCTCGATCCTCCGAGTGTGCGCACATCTCTCGGTGGTTGATGAAATTACGACGTCCTAGGACGCGTCACCGACCCATTCATTTTATTGCACATGCAGAAGCGAATAAACAAAACTCCTAATAGCAACCAGCATGGGATAGGAAAACAGGACAATCACATCAAACCAAACACCTTTATAAACAAACTAAGTTTATATACATTACTAGTCTGTCTATCAAAAGATCGGTCTTAAAAAAGGAAATTGTCCTACGACCACTAGTCGAACACGTTCATTGATCCTTCGGACTCCACAAGGTTCGGGGGCGCCGGGTCCTCCACAACACCATCAGGAGGGTCAGCTGCACCCTCGCCAAAGGCGGCGTCGACTACCACAGCGGGGATCTCAAAACCCTTGAGGGGACCCACTCTGTATCAATTGAGTCTATGGCAGAACCACGCCCTGAATCGATGAGGTACCCTCTCAGGTAGGCCCTCATCAACCCAGACGGTAGTCATGACTAACTCATAGACCCACTGACTACTAGGGACAAGGATGTCTATACCCTACTTGGTAATAGCCCGCGGTTGACCAAAACGTTCTAGATGAACTGTCATCTAAGGACCTGAAAAGATTGAGCCCATGACGGGGTGAGACAATGTCTCAGCAAGTTCACCTCCTAAACTCCAATTAGGAAGGAAATACACCTAAAGGCAGTCTATACACACAAGACAAATGACTTACCTCGCCTTAGTTCCCTCCTGCATGTTAGTATAATTCATATACCCAATCAATCAATTCGATCAATACAATCGATCAATCAATTTATCAATTTAATCAATTCAATCGATCAATTCAATCAATACAATCGATAAAGGGGTCCCAATTACAAGACAAAATCGTTATGACACGTCCCATACCATGCTACACAATTTTTTCCCATAATCCAGCGCGTCAATTTCAATCAATCATACATTCCAATTCAATTATTACTCACACAAGCATGATCTACCGACGCACATCGATCTTCTGGCGTAGCCAGGCTTTGTCTCACTCCTTTGAGCATGGCAACATCCACCGACACACATCGGGGACAGCATTCCCGAAGGAGCATCGGTCCTTAATCTTCTGCGGCCGGCTTCCGTTGTCCAGGGGCATCCTATATAGGGGCAACATCCTACCGACACACATCGGGGACGGGTTCACTTAGCCAACACATGATCAATCAATCCCGGCCAAGGACATTGTGCTTTACACTCAAATGCTTCAATTAAAGTATAACTTGGCCTATTTTCTTCGTATTAAAAACATCTAATAAAAATAATCGTGTATGGATACACGGTCAATTTGAACCAGAAAATTGATATTCTCCTTTTTAAAATCCCACTGTTTGATATAGTCTTTAAAACCATTTTCGGTGTCAAAACCCGATACCCGGGATTTTCTAATCAAATATCAAAATTTCACAATTTTGGAATAAATAACCAAAATTCTAATCACCACTCAATTTGCACAAATTAACAAGTCAATTGAATAAAATAAGCACACCATTGCAATCGCACGAAATTCCGATCACCGATTATCCCGGTATAATTTCCGGAAAATAATTAATAATTGAATAAATTACAAAAATAATTAAATAATGTAAATTAAATACAATAAATACCAACTTAGGCCGGAAATACTAATCTAACCACCTAAACTGGCCTAGAAAATTTTCGAACCTAACTAGATAAATAGTACAATCTATCTAGTCCCTAATTAGTCTATTCTAACAATCTAACATGCATAATTAAACAATTAAATCACTAATAAAAACTAACTAACCACTTAATCCCTACTTAGCCTAAAATAATCACCCCTTAAGCATAATTAACTCTCTAAGCAGAGTTTAGCAAGTAAACTCATCAGTTTTGCGATCCAGTGAGTTCACGGTGACGGTGATGCGGAGGCGGGCGACAAACAAGCCTATGGCGACACTAACGAAGGTCTGGACGAGCCTTGAAACGGGCCTAGAAGCTCACACCCCACTGAGAGGTTCGGTTGCTGTCTTGGGCTGAGAAAGGCTGGACCGAAGCTTGACTTGGCTGGAAACGGTGAGGGAACAGTGGCGGAGGCTGCAGCAGGTGATGGAGGAGGCGGATGGTGGTTGGACGGCGGCCAGGGGAGCTGCGATGGTGGCTTGAGGGCGTCGGAATAGCTGTTGGGCTCGCAAGGATGCGAGCTGGAGGCGAAATGAGCGGCGGACAGGAGCGCAACTCGCGGCGGTAGCGATGGCTCTTAGATGGCAGCAGGGGTGATCGACGACAAGGGGGTTTCTCTGGTTCTCTAAGCTCTAAAAATCCACAACAATGGAGAAAGTGAGGAGCAATGAGGAAGAAGGAGTGAGTTGCTGAAGAAGGGGACCCAATTGCCTAAATATCAAGCCAAGTATCCCAATTTGATCATTGCAAAGGCCCCACCTTGTTTAGCCTTCAACCTTAGCCAATTTGCTGCACCAAACTTCCCCTAGAAGCTTCCTCAAATGGTCCAAATGTTGCTGCCCCTTGGTCCTACGAATTTTGGACCTCGGGCCTCCAAATCCATTCAATTCTCCTTTAATTTGATCCAATTGAAGCTCTAGAAATTCAGCCAAGGTGCCATCGTCCCTCTTATGATTTTTCTTCATCAATTGAACCAACTTGATGGCCAACGGTGCGCTAAAAAATGGTCTAATTTTCCCGGTCCAAAACCCTACTTTGAATTTTTACAAAAAATTCCGGTTTGCAGAAAAATCTTTGGAAGACGAGTCGACATTCCTAAAATAAAGTGTGACATGACAGAACTTTCAATTTTTGAAATCGAGTTTAAGACCTAATCTATCGGGTAGCTTTTAGGAATTTTTTTTGTGCAATTGACCCGTGTTCGATTATTTTCGAGCCACATTGTACATCTTTGACACATTGGCGACTCTTGGTTGTCGTGAAAATCTCGAGATTTGAAATACGGGCACAGGGTACAGAAATGACAGAAAAATCGGTCTAGTGCCGTTCAACGAGAATTTTGTAATTAGGTGGAATTACCCATACATTAATTAAATGCCTCCGTCGAATTGACCTATCTCCGGTCTCTAATTGATTTTGACGGTGCCGTAATGACCCTTGCAGATTAGCACGGTTGAGCAGTCGATTCCTGGTCGAATTCTCAAGTTTATTGCATTTAAATTCCTTAATGGCTTCACCTGATAGACTAGTTATCTCGTGAGTGGCCAACTTAAAGAAAAGAACTATAGGTGCGTTGATGAAAAACCCAACTTATTTAATCGAAAACAAAACCTAAAAATCGAGCTATCACAAATCCCGAGTAATCCCTTCATTCCATGAAAGGATAAAGCAAGTCTAATGGCACCAAAGTGAAGGTGTGTATGGTTCTGTTGTATCCACTGTCTTGGAAAATCAGAAGGGATTTGAAGTGTGACAAAGTCTTCCTATTTGTAATGACCCCGACCTCATCTCTAAGGTCACGAGCGGTATGGGTTATATTTTTCGTGACATCCTAGGTGTGTTGCTGACCCGTACTTCTTTCTTTTTATAAGTTTTTGAGTTTTTTTTTTTGGTGACCCAGGGAACCTCCGTGCACCGCTTCGCAGTGGAGTAAACCCTGGGGGGGAGTAGAGTCACCACCACCCTTGCATCCTCGGGTAAGTCGTGGGTTCCTTTCTCGCAAGGCAGACGACGTAGGGATTCGAACACTGGACCTCTCGTGAAAGGAACCAGTGCCCAACCACTACGCCGCCACCACGGGTATGCACACACGGAAGCAATAAATCAACATCCAATCACCATAGTATTGTAACATCAAAAGTAGTAGGAAAACACACATGCAACCATATATTTACATATACATGGCATACTACTACATATAATTACATGTCTTTCCTTTTAATATTACAAGCCCTTCCACTTGAGCTAAGCTTTACACTACAAAAGCGTACGGTCCCTTCCAATACATCAACTTCGGGGTAACCCTATCTCCTCTAATGAAATTCTAACCAAAAACGGTTCCCCATATAAGGACCAGCTAACTAGTAGTCATCTACAACGCCGTTGGGTGGAGCATCTCCATCAAGCTGTTGCGAACCATCGAAGCCACGGAGCGAACCAACAAAAACCCTATCAAGACACTCGTACCAAGCTCGGTACTTGTGGGGAACGAGTTCATTCAGCCCTTCATCCACCCAAACGGTCGTAGTGACCATCCGATAGTATTTATCTATACTAGCAAAGTAGAGTAATGTTTTTGACATAGTCATCTTCGTGGGGATGCCGAACCTCATGGGCGGCGTGGCCATCCTACAAGTCTAAAAAGAGACAACGGGTGAAATTTACTAGAATCCAGGTAGGATGATGCCTCGTCTTTTCACAAGCACATAACTTATCCCAAACACTTATCGATGACAGATCAATAGCAAGATGAAAATCATGCTTTTAGTAAAGTCATGAGCGACCCTCAAATATTTAAATGCAAGCATGCACCAAGGATCCATTTCATAATGTCAGAAACTCATGCACACAGGGTTCATTTATTAATAGTCAAAATCCGTCGACTCTTTCGGAATCCATCGGGCAACGTCCCTTAATCCAAGGATGACGGCTATCCTCCAACAATGAGTCCATCGGGCATCCGAACTTAACCGGGCAACGTTAATGAATCCATCGATCGACGGCTAGAGTTTAGTCCCTCGTGTGTCCATGCATCAAGCATCATAATCCGGTTCTTATCTTCATCTTAGTCTAAGGACCGAAGGTATGCCAGGCATAAGTGTGTGAAATGTCTTACCGATTTCAAGTCCTTGAGCATGCTGAGCATGAATTAGGGTTCGTGGCTTGGTTCGATTCGCTTGCTACACCAATTTAGTACCAAACTTGGCTCAAGAACGATATGCCTCAATATCACACCGAGACCATGAAAGGGACCAATCCGTTGTGGTCTTGCGTTCGTCCAAAGCCGACGAAACCCTTATTCAGAACTCAGGTCGTGAACATACACTTTCAAAAGTAATTTAGAATGGTTTATAAAACAACATCGAGTTTTCTTCAAATACCTTTCAAAACTATTAAGATCAAGGTAAAATAGAGGTATTGTGACATCCCAAATTTTCACTCCTATTTTCAATTGAATAAATCGGGCATTTCATCAATGTGCCTATAGGGCTGTTCTTAGAGCTGATCACTTTCGAGATTACTAGACTATCTAGGGAAGCTATTAAGGAATTTTAATGCGATAGACCTAAGAATTCGACCAGGAATCGACTTCTTGATCGTGCTCATCTTTAGAGGCCGTTACGGCACAGTTAAAAATCAATGCAAGATCAGAGATATGTTGATTCGACTGAGATGTGTGGCTAATCGTGGGTGACACCACTAAATTGGAAAATTCTTGTCGACCGACACTAGACTAATTCTTCTATCATTTTGGTACCTTGTGTTTGTATTTGAATCCTCGAGATTTTCACGACAACCGAGAGTCGCCAATGTGTCGAGTGGGCTCATTGTGGCTCGAAGAAAATCGATCATGGGTCATTTACACTAAAAATTTCTGAAACCTACGCAGTAGCCTAGGTCACGCTAAAAACGCGCCATATTGAAATTAACCCCGAATTTGAGTCCGATTTCAGAAATTGAAAGTTCTGTCATATCACAATTAATTCTAGGAATGTCGACTTAGTCTCAGAAGATTTTTCTACAACCTGAGACTTTTTGGGAAAAAGTCGTCCTAGGGCTGTTTTTGTTGAGAAAATGCCGGGGATCGTTTTTGATCGCGAGTTTGAGAATCAAGTGAATTGTATGGGTGAGGAAAAATGCCAAGATGATTGATGGTGGGTTGATTGAATTTATTGAGGCCGGTTTATGTTGAACCAAGTAAGAACAAGTGTTCAATTGGAAGGAAAATCAAGCAAATTCGTAGTCCCCCCCCCCCCCCTTTTCCTATGTTTTTGGACCACTTCAAAGGTTGTATTGGGAGCCTTGGTGGTTGATTTGTGGCCTAGGAACTCAACTAGTGGAGGAGGATTGGTCAAGGAGACCATGGAAGAGAAAAATGTGACCTTGTGGCCCCCTTGTCTCCCCATCTCTTCCCTCTCTCCTCTAACTGTCGTTGACCACCCTCATCTCCTTCTTCATTGTGCAAATTTCGGAACCAGCAACCAAGGAAGCCTCTGGAACAAGCCGCACGCCACCTAGACCCATCGCATGTCCTTGCTGTCGCGCCGGACCGCCGTTTGCCGCTCCTCCTCGCGCGCACTACCCAACGCCTCATCACGTGTCCTTGCCGCTCCAGCCTCCTACTCCACCGTCCAGCTTGTTGGCTCAGCTATGCTAGGGCTGTTTGGCCCGCCTCTAGCCACCGTGAGTCCCCACCCTTGGCCGCTCAACCTCGCTGTTGCCTCCATCGTTCTTACTTGCCTTAACCAACCTTGTTTTCTCTCTTTTGCAGCAGCAAACAAAGAGCTTGTTGGTGGGTTTTCCAGCAACCTTCGGACTTGTTTTGAGGTGGTTTTGGACCTCGGTTGCTAGGCCCGCTTTGAAGGAAGTTGTTCCCCGTTGCGTTCCCGACATTTTGAACCTCTCGGATCACGAAACAAGTGAGTTGAACTCACTAATCCTCGCTTAGTCAGTTAATTACGCTTAGGGGTTGATTAGTTTAGGCTAAGATGGATTATGTGGTTAGATTAGATTTGATTAGTGAATTTAATTAATTTCCGATGCATGTTAGGTGGTTAGTTAGTGCATTTAGCAAGTAGACACGTTCTAATATTTATTTAATGAACCTTGAAATTTTTATGGGTCCGTTTCGGCATCCAATTAGGCATTATGTGCCTAAATTGGATTTATTGACATTTATTTAATATTTTTCGTAATTATTTAATTAATTATTTATTTTTCAAAAATTAGATTGGGATAGCCAATGACCGGAATTTTATGCTGGTTATTGTGGTGCTGTTTGTTTATTTATTTGAGCTCTAATTTGTGCCAAATTGATTTAATTCTGATTTTATGATTTTATTCCTAAATTAATTAATTTTGATAATTAATGGGAAAATAACTGAGCGTTAGTTTACAATGCCAAAAATATTTTGGTGGACCATATAAATGGTGGAATTTTCAAGAGTGAAAATATTGTATTTTGGCTAGGCTAACCGTGTACTCATACATGGCTATTTTTATCGGGTGTGATAAAAATGATGAATTGGTTGTGTGGTGAAAGTGGTATACTATGATGGCCTAGGGGCCCTAATCTATCAGCTTTGGGCAAGCATATAAATAGTATATCATAGTATCAGCTTTGGGTGAGCACTTATTATCAGTTTTGGGCTAGCATATATAGTATACTATGATGGCCTGGGGGGCCTTAATCTATCAGCTTTGGGCGAGCATATATATAGTATACTATATTATTAACTTTGGGTGAGCTATACTATCTATTATCAACTTTGGGTGAGCAGTCTTGGATTAATAGGACTTTATAGATAGTATTGAATGTACCGACCAGGGGAAGGTTGTGGTGACATGTAATCGACTGAGTCGATTGATCGATAATTCGATCTATTTGGGTGAATTGATGTGGTTGGTGTACATTTGATATATATATATATTGATTTGCAAGGTGGAACTGAGGCCAAGGTAAGTCCTCTGACCCATGTTGTGCTTAGGCAGCCCTTAGGGCGTATTGGCTTCCTAATCGAGTCTTAAGGTGTAGAACTTGCTGAGACGTAGTCTCACCCCATTGTGGGACAACATTTTAGGTCCATAGATGGCAACACCTCCACCTCCTCCCGTGCATTTTGGTATACCTGAGGAAGTCACTGAGACAAGTTATCATGTTTCAATACACCATTACCTTGAAGGCTTGGAGTGTGTACTAGTGAAATCTACTGTTTGGGTTGATGTGGGTGAAACCCAAAAAGTGCCCCACAAATAATGGTCGTGGTATCGCCATTACGAAAATGGACGAAGGGTGGGCCCTGTACTGGAGTCTGATATACCTATGTACATTTTAGAGGTAGCGTTCGGGAAGGGGACAGCAGATCCTAAGGGTGGATCAGTGGTGGATGCGAATGATCTAAAGCTAG
Organism: Eucalyptus guilfoylei; assembly: GCA_016097605.1. NCBI lineage: Eukaryota > Viridiplantae > Streptophyta > Magnoliopsida > Myrtales > Myrtaceae > Eucalyptus > Eucalyptus guilfoylei. The sequence continues at coordinate 39,325,856 of CM027861.1, forward strand.
GTGATGATCCTGACTCTCCAGAGTGCTTAGCCGTAGACTTCAGCTGGAGTATGGAAGAAGGAGAGATCGTTGAGGAGGAAGAGGATCCGGAGGAGGACCTAGAGGAGGATCTTGATGAGGACTAAAACCCCACCCCCTGTCTGTAGACGTGTTTTGAGAACTTGTTGTTCAGGACCTGACTTAGTAGTTTGCCTTGTATATATATGCATTATGGTTTGCGTTGTATATAAGTGTGGTTGTTTTTAAAAGTTTGAAATTTGGTCCTATTTTCCTATCCCATTGTTTTATTGTTTAGGAATTATTTATATGCTTCCGCATGCGTATTAAAATGAAAGGGTCGATGATGTGTCCTAGGACGTCGCTATTTAATTGACCGGTGAGGGATGGGCGCGCGCTTGAGGATCGGGGCATGACAGGCATAGTAGAACAAGCACAAGATCCGAGACACTTTAAATTCACGAGCCAAAGGCTAAACCAAGGTCCAACATTAATCTAAAATCAACTCAAGCAAGCATGAATCAAACCTCAATTAGAACAATAGATCAAGCATGGACTTGTTACAAGCTTGAATGGACGCAACACAACATCCTAACCAAACGTTAGTAAGTCTGCTTATGATGCTTTCCTAGTAGAGAACTAGGAATTTTACTTACTGAGTTTCCCCAAAACTCACCCCCTCATCTTTCAGTCTTGTAGATATGGAAATCTCACATCAGTTTTGGGAGCTACAGTCATGCTAGAGGAGATCGAATTTCCCTTGGCCTATGTGGAAAACTTGTATTGTGATGTAAAAAGAAAGGAGGCCTTGTAGAGAAAGGGCTTGTAAAAGTACCGTTATGATATAAATTAGTGTGTTCTATGTGATATATGTCCCAATCTTCTAGCTGTTGCTTGTCCCGGAGGTTATTTGTTCACATTTCCACATGTGTATGATAACGAGATAAAAAGAATCGGGATGGCGACGAGCCTGGGACGTCGCGAAAATAACCCTTGTCGCTCGTGACCCTGGAGATGGAATTGGGGTCGTGACAACATATATGTCTACAACATATAGAAATTTCAAGAGTTTTGTGAAGATTTGGATTTCAAAATGAGTCTCTCTCTCCGACTGTTGAATTTGCTCTACGGACAAATATTTAGATTGTGTTCAATGATTTTCTGCTCTTTGCACAGCACGAATTTGACTTGACTTCCTTAATGAAAAATGTTATTTAAGGTCTTCTCTACAACATATTAAAATATCATAATCTTTCAATTCCGTTTGATGAGTTAAAGACACAAATTTCAAAAATTGTTCTAAACTGTTTTTCTCACTCAGGAGGTGTCAGTTATGCCCAAGCTTGGACTCAAGTCCTTAAATGCCATGTTGAGGTGTCCCAAGCTACCAAGCTAAAGCCTTATCCTACCTTGAAACTTGGTGACCAAGTTACCTTGCATTTAACGCTTCTTGACTTAGCGAGGAAGTCTTGACTTTTAAGGCTTGGAGAACAAGCTAGGATTGCCTATAAATAGGGAAGGGACATTCCTCCCTCATTCCCACATCATACCACTTCCTTTTCCTCCTTCACTCTCTCAACCTCACCCTCACCGTCACCCTCCCTCTCTTTCTTGTGGTCACGCCCCTCTTGCCCATTTGCTCACCTACATGTTGCTCGGTTACCTAGGCCATCCCTTGAAGTGTGGTAAGTAGAACTTACCAATATTTGGCTAGGACATTGTGTTACACTATTTTGAGTGTGTGACGGGTCCTTGACTGAAGTTGATTGACTTGTTGTTGCTTGAAGTTCGGTTGTATTTACTTGGATCATTTTAGACCTTGTTCATTAATTGAGTTCGATCCTTGTTTGATGAGCTTTGGCTTAAGTTGCTAGGAAGAAGCTTGGTTTGTGTATTTATTTGATATGTTTTGATGTTTGCTTTGATACAAACCTACTTTAAAAGCATTTTGTGAAAGCTTGTTATTTCTTCAGAGCGAAAATGATTGCTGCGTGTTCTAAATCATGCGTTGGATAATTCAGCTCATGAGGTCTCAACTGATGGGACGCGTATGCAACGACTCTGCCATGTTACATCGACACGCAACCCAATCCTCTAAACGACGCATCAATATAGATTTCGTATCCTCCAGGACTAGATGGTATGGTCAGCACAGGTGCGGTAGTTAGCTTCTGCTTAAGCTCTTGGAAACTACACTCGCACTTGTCTGTTCACATAAACTTTTCTTCCTTCTTCAGTAGTCGAGTCAACGGCGAAACTAATGCTAAAAATCCTTCCACAAACCTTTTGTAGTAACCTACCAAACCCAAAAAGCTTATGATCTCTGTCACTGTTGTCGATCTTGGCCAGTTGATAACTGCTTCAACCTTGGTTAGGTCCACAGAGATTCCTTCGCCTGAAATCACGTGACCCTAGAAACACAACATGAGTCAACCAAAACTCGCACTTGCTGAACTTGGCGTACAGCTCATGATTCCGCAAAGTCTGAAACATTATCCTTAAGTGCCTTTCGTGCTCCTTGGGACTACAAGAGTACACTAGGATGTCGTCGATGAAAACAATCACAAACTAATCCAAGTACTCCTTGAACACACGGTTCATTAGATCCATGAAAGCAGCTGGGGTGTTTGTCAAACCAAATGGCATTACAGTGAACTCATAATGGCCGTATCGAGTATGAAACGATGACTTCGATATATCCTCTTTTCTGATCCTCAGCTGATGATACCCTGTCCTCAAGTTGATCTTTAAAATATCGACGCTCCTTGCAGTTGGTCAAACAAGTCGTCAATCCTCGGGAGCGGATACTTGTTCTTGATCGTCACCTAATTGAGTTGACGATAGTCGATGCACAGATGCAACAAACCATCTTTCTTCTTCACGAACAGAATTGGTGCTCCCCAAGGTGATGCACTGGGACGTATGAATCCCTTATCCAACAACTCTTGTATCTGCACCTTCAGTTCTTTCAACTCAGACAACGCCATCCGATAAGGAGCCTTAGAGATTGGTTTTGTCCCAAGTGCTAACTCAATCACGAACTCCATCTCTCTCTCTCTCTAGCGGCAAGCCTAGCGATTCCTTCAGAAGCACATCTAGAAATTCTTGAACTACCGAGATGTCCTCGATCTTCAGCTCCTCAATTGTCGTATCCACGATAGTCGCCAGGTAACCTTGCAACCCCCGTTTAACACTCGGGTTGCCTCAAGCGACGAGATTAAGGAAATCGGGGGTCCTCCTCAACTCCTAGTAAACTCAAAACTCTCACCCCCTAACGGGTTAAACTGAATCGATTTACGATAGCAGTCCATCTTAGCTTGTTGCTTGGTGAGCCAGTCCATGCCAATTATCACATCGAAATTATACATAGCTAGGACTAACAAATCTATCTTCCCCTCTTGCTCATCAATCACTAACTTGCAACCAGGACAACCTACTGCAACTAACACCTTATCCTTTAACGGTGTAGATATGCTAACCACTGACTCCAACAACTCAGGACTCAATCCTACCAGCTTAACAACTGTTCAGCTATAAACGAATGAGTGGTGCCAGGGTTAAATAAAGCATATGTAGCATGGTTTTTCAGTGAAACCATACCTGTAATCACATCAAACGCATCTTCAGCCTGTCCTCTTGTGATCACATACGTCCTTCCCTGAGCTAGAGGTCTATTCAGTCCACCATGCTGTGCAATCTACGGTGCAGACCCCCTATTCTAACCCAACGGTGGCGGCGATGGTAACTACTATAGTCCCCTCGACTTTCTGGGATAGTTTCTGGCCAAGTGACCCTGTTGGCCACACTCGAAGCAAGCACCCATCCTTAAAGGGCACAAGGCTGATCCATGTCACCTCCCACAGAAGCGACACATGCCATTCTGATTCGGCGCTGACTTTCCAATTCCACCCATCCTATTGGGTGGAATAGGATATCTTTCTCCGGTCATCGGCTTCTTCCTGAACCAGATTCCGTCCCTATTCGAATTGAACCATGAACTAGACACAGTAGTTGTTCACTCAGGTCTCTCTCTATCAGCTGGGCCTGACCATAAACCTCGTTGTAATCCTTCAGGTCAAATGGCACCAGTGGTCTCCTCAGCTCTGGTCAGAGGCCGTTCTTGAACCTCCGAGCTTTGTCTTCCAAATCCTCTATCAGTTTTGGAGCGTACTACGACAACTCCACAAATTTAGCTTCATACTGATCAACGGTTAGCATGCCCTGACGAAGGCACTGAAATTCCTCCATCGTGTGCTCTCGAGCGCTACCAGAAAAGTACTTGCCATTGAAGGCTCTGAGGAAAACGTTCCACACCAGGACTACGCCTTCAGGGAAAACTGTGTCTCTAGTGGCTCTCCACCAAGTATTCGCGTTACTCTGTAGCTGGTATACTGCCAAGACAAATTTCTCCTCCTCAGTACACATCAGAAGTGCAAAGACTTTCCTCTCCAAATCTTGGATTCAGAGTGATGCAGCTTCAGGATCTCCTGCGCCATTGAACCTCCACGGGTTCAGCTTCAAGAACTGTTCTACCAACTTATGAATCGGCCTCTCTCTCCACAACTACGTTCCCAGGTGGAATTTTAGCAGGAGTGGTAGTGACTGCGGCCTCAGCAGCGGCGGCAATGGCAGCAGTAGCAACAGCTGTAGCCACGGTGGATTGATTGTGGGCCTGTTGCCCCATCAGATTCCCAAGCGTCTCAAGCGCCTACATGATCCCTTCGATCCTGCGATCAGTAGGGGATGCTATCCCAGCACCAATAAGAGGTGGTGCTACTCCACTAGCGCTAGCCTCAGCCTGTGCTCTACCTCAGGTACCGACCCTAGTCAGCGTCCTACCTCGAGTCATAAGTCCTACCGACATCTTTGTAGGAGTCCTTTGCTCCTGATCACTCATCTATAGGATCTTTATAGAAACATGTTTTCCAATTCCAATACCAGATTAGAATTTGAGCGATCCCCACAAAATAATCTACCAATCAGCTATCATTGACATGCACCAGCATAAAATAAAGGCCATTCCTACTAACTATCCCATAACTTATCACACATTATCACTCCAACTGTCGACCATCTTTGATACCACTCCGAGTGGGGATGTCACACCCTGATCTTCGAGTGCGTGCCCATCCCTCGGTGGTCGATTAAATTGTGACGTCCTAGGACGCGTCGCCAACCTATTCATTTTAATGCACATGCAGAAGTGTATAAATAAATCCCCAAACAGCACAAAGATGTGATAGAAAAGTAGGACCACAATTGCACAACCACAACACACCTTTATACACAGCTGACTAGTTTATTTACAATACTAGTCTATATACAATAAGTCTATTCAAGAATAAAGGTCTACAAGTCTTCTAGGCATTCGAATCCCCAGCTAAAAACTCCAAACTCTTTTGGGAACTTGGGTCCACCACTGCACCACCAGGAGGGTCAGTTTTACCCTCGCAAAAAGCGATTTTTAACATTGACACAGGGATCTCCGAATCTTGTAGGGGACCTTCTTTGGGTCCATTTCGCCCACGCCGATACCACGTTATGAATTGATGGGGTACCCTCCGAGGTAGACCTGCATTAACCTAAACAATGATCCTCACAAGCTCATAGACCCAGGCTCCTTGGCCCCCGGGAAGAGGAATCTTAGAGACCTGTTCAGTGACCCTCTTGGGCTGGCCAAAACGCTTTGGAGGAGCCGCTATCTAAGGACCTGAAAAGGTTGAGCCCACAATGGGGTGAGACAATGTCTCAGCAAGTTCATTCCCTAAATTCCGACTAGGAAGGAAATACACCTAGAGGCAGCTATACACACAAGTTAGAAAACTTACCTTGCCTCAGTTCCCTCCTGTACGTTAGTACAGTTCATAATCTCAACCAATCAATTCAACCCAAACCATCAATCTATCGATCCATTCAATCAATCGACTCAATTCGATCACTGCTCACCTAAACTGAGATTTATTATTATTGCTCACCAAAGTTGATATATATATTATTGCTCACCAAAGCCGACGAATCCTTTTGAACTAGAAATATTATTATTCTCGCTTCTAAAATCCCACAATTCGATCTAGTCCTTAAAACCATTTTTGGTGTCAAAACCCGACACCCGGGATTTTCTAATTAAAATACTGAAATTACTCAATTTTGGAATAAATATCCAAAATCACAATTATCACTCAATTTAAACAATTTAGCATTCAATTGCAGAAACTAAGCATACCATTGCAATCAACACAAAATTCCGGTCATCAGCTATCCCGATATAATTTTCGGAAAATATTAAATAATTAAATAAATGCAATTAAATACCAAAAATACCAACTTAGGCCGAAACGCTTAATTAACCGCCCAAATGGGCCGGGAAAATTGTAGAATCTATCTAGATAAATAGTACAACTTATCTAGTCTATAATATATCCGTTCTAACCACCAAACATGAACAAACGATTAATTAAATCACTAATCCATTCTAACTAACCACTAAATCCATACTTAGCCTAAACTAATCACATCTTAAGCATCATTAGCTCTCTAAGCAGAGTTTAGTGAGTAAACTCATCGGTTTAGTGTTCCGGTGAGTCCACAGTGACGGCGACGCAGAGACGGGCGACAAACCTCCTAGCGGTGACACCAAACAAGGCTCGAAAGAGACCTAAAACGGGCCTTGAAGTCTCAAAGCCCTTGCTGGCTTTTGCTTCTATTCTTGGCTGAACCGAAGGAGACCAAGGCTAGAACGGCCAAGGCGAGAGGCTAGGCAGGCAGGCGGAGCTACGGCAGACTAGGTGGGGCTTTTTGCAACTGGACAGGGACGGTGGCGTGACTTCGACTGCTGGAAGGGAGCTCAGGATTGTGAGCAAGAGGTGGACAATGAGCGGGGAGGCGGGACAACGCGCGACGGGTGGAGCGCAACTCGTGGTGGCGTGCGGCGTGCGACAGGCTTCGGCAAGCGTGTGACAGCAAGGGGGAGGCTGGTCGGTCTCTCTTTGGTTCTCTCAAGCTTTCAAATGATCACAGCCATGGAGAAAGGAGGGAGCAAGAGGAAGAAGAAGGCTGCTGAAGCAAGGAGGACCCCAAAGGCTTCCAAGCTTCAACACTTGTCCAATTCTCCCTTTGCTTGCCCCCACCAGCCATCCGCTAACATCCTCAGCCATTATCCACTCTAATCTTCCTCAACAAGCTTGCCAAAGGGTCCAAAATGTTGTCTCCCCCATGGCCTACGAATTTTGAACATTTGCTCATCAATTTCATTCAATTCCCCTTCCAATCAATCAAATTGAAGCCCAAACAATTCAGCCAAGGTGCCCACATCACAATCCACATTTTCCGTCATCAATTGAACCAACTTGAATCCCGAAAACGCGACCAAAAATGGTCCTCTGATTTTCTCGGTAAAAAACAGCCCTACTTTGAATTTTCGCCAAAAATCACGGTTTGCAGAAAAATCTTCGTAAGATGAGTCGATGGTCCTAAAATAAATCGTGACATGACAGAACTTTCAATTTATGAAATCGGGTTTAAATTCGTGGTTGATTTCAATCTGGCACGATTTTAGCGCGACTTAACCTACTGGGTAACTTTTATGAATTTTTAGTGCATCTAACCTGTGGTCGATTATTTTCGAGCCACATTGTACATCTTCGACACATTGGTGACTCTCAGTTTCATAAAAATCTCGAGGTTTTAAATACGGACATAGGGTACAGAAATGACAGAAAAATCGGTCTAGTGTCGTTCGATAGAAATTTTGCAATTAGGTGGAATCACCCACACACTAATCACATACCTTTGTTGAATCAACCTATCCGGTCTCTGATCGATTTTGACAGTGTCATAATGACACTTGCAGATTAGCACGATCAAGTAGTCGATTCCTAGTCGAATTCTCAAGTCTATTGCGTTTAGATTCCTTAATGGCTTCACCTGATAGACTAGTTATCCCGTGAGTGATCAATTTAGGGAAAAGAACTATAGGTGCGTCGATGAAAAGCCCGACTTATTCAATTGAAAATAGAATCATATGTTCGGGATATCACAACTAGCTCGAGGAAGTCCTAATCTACTGTACCATATGCTTTTTGGAAATCCACATTGACTGTACACTTGGGCGAATAAGGGTCAAGGTGGAAACCACTAAAAAGTTCATTGGCTAGGAGTATGTTATCTCTGATCTGCCGGCCTTTGACAAAAGCACTCTGAGATGGGCTAATAATGGCTTGAAGAATGGAAGCCACTCACTTGGCCAAAATCTTGGTAATGCACTTATAAATTGTATTACAGTAGGCAATGGGTTTGTAATCGAAAACTGAAGAAGCATTTGGTACTTTTGGCACCAAAGCTAAGATGGTGTTGTTTATCTCCCGAAGAAGTCTACTCGAGCTAAAGAAGTCTTTAACCGCTTCAAGGACCAAAGGCCCTACAATCTCCCAGTTGTGTTTAAAGAATTTGATAGTAAAACCATCCGGCCCAAGTGCCTTACCAAGAGCCAATGAAAAAAAAAGTACCCCAAATCTCAAGGTCAGATACAGGACGAGAGAGAGAACTAACCTACTCCGCATTTAAAGGACACAGAATGACCTCCCGTATCTCTTGCATCTCAGGCCTCACGGGCACATCCCGCGGTGCCAAAAGGTCCTGGAAGTAGGTAACGAGGAGTTGCTGCACTACCTTAGGGTCCGTGACTATGTTACCGGAGGAATCCAAGACCGAAAGAATCCCGTTCCTCAACTGTCTTTTATTGACCGAGTGGTGGAAGAATTTAGTATTCCCGTCACCCTCCTTAAGCCACCTGATCCTAGACTTCTACCTATAGAAGGATTCTTCCTGGCTCCGAAGGTCCACAAAGGTCCGACGTTGAGTCTTCTCTCGCTTCGCAAGAACTATGTTGGTCGGGTCCTGCTGTAGTCCAACATGGGTGGCACATAAAGCTATCCTCGCCTTCGCTGTTCTGGCAGAGATATTAGAGAACGACTCTCTATTGAGATGCTTGAGACGGCCCTTGAGAATCTTCAACTAATCTGTACATAGGAACCCCCTCACCCGAGGTCTCCCTCACTTGGGTAACGATAGAAGAGAAGGAAGGGTACTTCATCCATAAATCGAAGAACTTAAAAGGCTTCCTCTAAGGTACAGGGTTCAAGACTCTGACAACTATAAGGGTATGGTCGGTTATACCCAGGGAAAAAAAGGAAGCTTCCGAGAAGGAGAAATCGTGGCTCCATTTTGTATTCATAAGAACCCTATCAATCTTCCTTAATTTTCGGTTAGGACCAACGGAAGTAGCCCAGGTGAAACAAAAACCAATATACCTCAGATCTTCTAGCTCAGATTAAGCTAAACACTGACTAAACTCATCAAAGTAGGGGATCCAAACGTCTGTGCCACCTATTCGGTTAGACGGGTCCTCAATGGCATTGAAATCACCTGCCACCAGCCAAGGCGAGTCCTGCAAGATGGCACTCATATGAACTAGATCTGCCTAAAGCGGCTGCCGGGAAAGGAAGGTATGCTCAGCATAAATAGCCATGGACCGCTTGAGTGTTGGTTAAGGAGACATCAAAGCTAACAAGCGAAGGGTTCCAACCGACCCAAATTCTCCCTCTCGGAGAGTAATCATAATTAGCCACCCCATCTCCAACCTAACAAGAGTCTTGCGGAAATAGAAAGGAAAAGGGACTTGGGGACTTTAGTCTCCATCAAACCAATAACACACAGAACATTAGAGGAAACAAGGTTCCGAACTTCAGCCTATCTTGTGGGATCAAGAAGACCCCTAACATTCCATACGCCTATGTACATGTAATTAAATAAGTATAAGTATATACAGCCAAGCTAGGAATTACCTCCGCTTACTCATCCGACATCGGCTGGCCACCGGACCATGGGGATTAGCAGGGGGCGAGGCACGGTAGGTGGTTAGAATCTTATTTTGCTTGGAGTCAAACTTCCTGCTAGTAGGGATAGCTTTTGGAGAGGGAGGGCATTACAAGTCCTGGTCATCCTCATTGGAGTTGCTAAGCAAGATGGCAGAGTCATCCGATTCTTCCCTAGAGCTGAACGACAGAGCATTAGAGGTAGCATCCAATGGGTTGGCTTCCACATCAACAGATGAGATGGCAAGGGTATCCTCAGCCTTCAACTAAACCTTTTGTCCCCTTTGGGCCTTATGGGTTGAGGTAGAAGGCATAGCAATCCCAGGGCTGGTGTCTTTCAGCTTCTGGATCATTCCTGCTGCATTATGGACAACCGGAAGGGATAGCAGTCCCTCCTTCGAATCCAAGGGCTGTTTCTTCCTTTTCCTCCCCACCTGCTTCTAACCTAGTTCTAGGCTACCTCTGGAATAGGAGTAGGAACCTGGTCACGATTAGAAGGAGCATCGCTGGCTAGGACTTGCTGAAGAACCTTCTCATTGTTAGATGGAGATGGAGGAGTTGCACACTTGTTGCCAAAGGTGCCACATTTAGGACATGACATCGGTCTCCACTCATTTTCGACCTCCACATCTCGAGATACCCCATTGAGGACAACATTAACCGAATCACATCGAGGTTGTTTTGCATTAATCTCCACATACACCCTAGCATAGGAGATCATACTCATTTGTTCAATGTGTTGATCAACATAAAGAGGTTTCCCAACAGCACTAGCAATCCCACTTATCGCTGGTGCAGACCAAAGATCAAATGGAAGATTCTTCAGTCGTATCCAAATCGGGATAGAGGAATGGTTGTCCTTTTTTAATTCCAACAGAGGCTTCCATTGTTGTAGGATAAGCGGCATCCTTGCAACCGTTAAAGGGCCATCCTTAAGAACCTTCTTGCGAAACTCTGAGTCAGGGATGTGAAAGAAATAAAACTCCTGATCATTTGCCATTACTTCAGAAAGCTTCGGACCCCAGGCGTGTTTCAGGGTAGATTCCGTGAGCTTGAATGGGAGTTTCCTCCCCATATAATACTCGATTAGGCACGAGTGCCATTTCGGGCCGGTGGCCTCCAGCACTTCCTTAGAGAGAGTAACGACAGGCTTATTGTTAACAAAATTTGGTGGAACAAACGTTAAATCATATCCCCTAGTTGTCGCTTTAGCGACATTGACCCAGGATCGGGTAGTTGGAGGTTTTGAGCTCCTAGCATGCTGGTTCTTGGGTTGGGGTCGATTGGAGTAGGACCTAGCATGGCTACGACCACGAGTTCCATTCAAATCCAGAGGGGCCTTACGGGATCCTCGCTGGCCTTCCATCGAAGCCACATTTTGTGCTCTAGGTGAGCCTGAATGTCGTGGGACCTTAGTGGGCCGGGGGTTTTGAGAATGAGAGGTGGGGCTTCGCCCACTTATACTATCCACACCAATATGGAGCTTGCCCTACTGATCAATCACCTCAGTAGATGTAGAAGCCATGACAGAAGCCAAAAACCGCGCGGAATCAAGAAACCCTAACACGGATAGAGCATAGCTTCAGAAGAAGAGTGTACTAGGCCAATCGGTTCGGTGAGGATGAAGAGGGGGGGTCAGATGAGCCTTGCCTCCGAAAATCAGCCCCAACCATTGGCCAAAGCAGCCAGAATCCGAGCAACACCAGGAGTGTAGGAACAATAGCACAATCACAAGCTTAGAGAGCATCCATGAACAGTATATTGAGAATGAGCAAATGGCCAAAGCTACTTTTTTCGTAATTTTTTTTTTTTGTAAATTAAGAATATATTGAGCTTTAACCAACAATACAAAAAGGTCCGGCACAAAAAAACTTGCACTCATCATGACAGATTAGTCAAAATGAGTGGAAGGGTGCCGACAGAAAACAACCAACAACCGCCACCAAAAAGCAGCAGAATAAACAACCAAGGCAAGAAACAGCCAAAACAAAGGCAGGGACCTAAGAAACAACAGTAGGAACAGCCAACCGGAGGCATTTACAAGGAGGAAGATGGGACCAAACAGCGACCAGCAAAAGCCCTCACAAGAGTGATAGCACCTCAAAAAACGGATCTGGCCTAGCCCCCCTTTAAACACCAATAGCATCGTAGCAAAGCCTCCAAGGAAAGCCTGATCAACCCAAGCTTCTCCACCAGAGGAGAGTAGGGCACTAGTAGCAGCAAACCTAAGGACAGGAACCTAATGCTGACCCCTTAGTTGAAATAGACCAGAGCAACCCCTCCTTAGCCAGAAACGAAACTAGGGCAGCACCGGCAGTGCCTAAAGACGAATTAGGAGGGAGGATTCGCCACCAAAGGAGCAAAAATGGAAGGGTCGATGCCCCAATTGCGTTGAAGCCTCCTATTCCTAGCCGTATCCGCAATGTTGGTACAAGTCAAGCCTTATCCTTGACCACTTTGATGAGGTGGTTCTTCAAAGCTGGGACCACCAAGGTTTCTTCCCTAAAGAGAATGATGTTCCTCTTCTTCCAAATCATATGGCACAGGGCTCCAAAGGAGAATCGAGCAATGCAATGATGGAACTCATTGCCTGCCAGAAACTTCATAGCCCATAGGAGATTATCCAACTAAGACTTGTTCTGCCGCGGAAGGTTGCATCTCGCAGCCCAAAAAAAAGCAAGACTAGCAATAATGCGACAACCAAAAAATAAATGATCAATAGAATTAGGTCTAGTGTTGCAGAAAGCACAAGTTGCACTCTCAATTAGGAAAGTAAGAGAACCTGGGTGGGAAGCCGGTTTTTAGCTATTAGCCAGAGGTTGAATTGATATCTTGGAGAGATTGAATTGTTCCAAATAAGTGAAGCCTAAGGGACTCGGTTCTTCTTTCTCTTGATGGCTTCCCACGACGAGGCAACCAAAAAAAGACTGGAAGGGTTCTCTAGCCAGCGAAGCCAATCCGAGACCTGAGATAGGATAGGGAGGGGATGCTCCCAAGACTCCAACACGAACTTAATGGCCTGGCCAGAAGTTGAGAATAGGTTAGCCACTGTCACCTGCTTGGATAAGCTGGAGCTATAAATGAGAGAGTCTGAGAATACTAGGTTAAGAGGACCTCTAGGGTGCTAATGGTCGAACCAGAGAGACACCGATAGGCCATCCCCAACCCTCCATATGCTGAACCTCTAGGGTGCTAATGAGCAGTAGGTTGGCTTGCTTGCCACCCAAAAAATTTTCCTTTTTAAAAAATTCGAGTGGATCCACTTGCACTACAAGGATTCCTTGTTAGTAAACAGGATGCAAATGTGCTTGAGCATGGCTGCCTTATTGCAATCTCTCAGCCTGCAAATACCAAGCCCTCCCTTCTCTTTTGGATGGTAAACATCCTCCCAAGACACTTTTGCTCCTCCATTTCCCAAGCCAGGGCCTTTCCAGAGAAATTGTCTAAGGATTTGTTCTATGCGGTCCAAAACAACACTAGTAATAATGAACACACTAGCCCAATAAGCTTGGATCGAGTGAAGAACAGACCTAATCAGCTAAAGACGGCCTGCAAATGAAAGGAATCGATGGGCCCAAGATTGCACCTTTTTTTCCGTAGTTGTTTTTTTTTTTTTTTGTTTTTTTTTTTGGTAAGGTAAGAATATATTGAACTTTAACCAACTATACAAAAAATGGGGGGTCTCAGAACCAAAAATTACACTCAAAGAGACAACGTAGTCAGAATGAGTGGAAGGATGCCGAGACAAAATAAAGTAGCCAAATAGAGGCAACAAGAAACAACAAAGCTAAAGCGGACCCAATCGAGCACCGCCCACCAAAATGACAAACGAAAATAGCCAAAAAACAGCAGCCAGAAATAGCAAGGAGCGACAACACCAGAAAGGAAGAGCATATTGCAACAAGCCCGCCCTCTCACCAGCGAAACCCCCTACGCCAGAATCCACGAACAAGAGGCTACAACAGGCCCACCAACCGAACACAAAAAAAAGAAGAAAAGAAAGCAAACCCAGCCGAGGTAACGCCCATCCAATCGGCAGCAACAACAGCCGGACGGCAAGAAGCAGCACGGAACAGCAACACTAGAAAGAAGATCAGACTAGAAAAACCCGCCCTCAAACCAACGAAACAACCTGCGTCTACGACCACGAACGAGATATGAAGGCAGGGCCACCACCCGAATAGAACGGAAAACAACAACAACAAACATAACGCACATATGGGTCAAGAGGAAGAATCTGTCGCCATAGGAGCAAAAATAGAAGTTTCAAGGCCCCAATTGCGTTGAAATCTCCTGTTCCTAGCAGTGTCGGCAACATTGGCAAACGTCAAGGCCTTATCCTTGACAACTTTGATGAGGTGATTCTTCAGAGCCGAGACTGCTAGAGTTTCTTCCCTGAAGAGAATGTTGTTCCTCTTTCTCCAAATCAAATGGCAAAGCGCACCAAAGGAGAACTGGGCAATGCACTGATGGAAGTCCTTGCCTGAGAGATACTTCAATGCCCATTAAAGGTTTTCCGACCAAGACCTGTTCCGCTAAGGAAGGTTGCACCTCGCAGCCCAAAAGAACACAATCCCGGTAGTGATGCGACAACCAAAAAATAAGTGATTAATAGAGTCAGGCCCAGAATTGCAAAAGGCACAGGCCACATTCTCAATTCTCCCATATGAAAGTAAAATAGCCTAAGTGGGAAGCCGATTCTTAGCAATAAGCCATAAGATAAATTGATATCGCGGGAGGATGGTGCTGCTCCAAATGAATGCACTCCAAGGCACCAAGGCCTTCTTTAATCTGATGGTTTCCCACGCAGAAGCAATTGAGAACAAGCCTGAAGGGTTCTTCATTCAACACAACCGGTCGGAGCTCTGAGATAGACTGGGGAGGGGAGTCCCCCAAGATTCCAGAAAAACAGATTAATGGAGTAGAGGTCCGCCACATTTGCAAGCCTAGATAAACCCAAGCTATAAATGAGAGAGTTCGAGAAAAACAGATTAATGGGGCCTCTAGGGTGCCAATGGGACACAGAAAGGCCATCCCCAACCCTCCACTAAAAAGATTGCTGAAACTCCCTCCTAAGTTGAAGAATCTTCTTCCAAGCCTAAGAACAAACAGTAGGCTGCTTGGCTATCCAAAAATTCTTTCTTTTTAAAAATGTCAAATGTATCCATTTGCACCATAAGGAGTCCTTGTCAGAGAAAAGGATCCAGATATGGTTAAGCATGTCTGCAGTGTTATAGTCCCGCAGCCTATGAATACCGAGGCCTCATTCCTCTTTTGGAAGGCAAACTTCCTCCCATGAAACTTTAGCACCTCTAGTACCCAGGCCTGGGCCTTTCTAGAGGAACTATCTTAGAATTTGTTCGAGTTGGTCTAGCATGGGTCTAGGTAAAATAAAAACATTAGCCCAATAAGCTTGGATCGAGTGAAGGACTGACCTGATCAGCTGGAGCTGCCCGACAAAAGAAAGGAAACGCTAGACCTAGGACTGAACCCTTGTCATAATGCGACTGACGAGGGAACTGCAATCTACCTTACCTAGCCGCAAGGTAATAATGGAGACTCCTAAATAACAAACCGGGAGACACCCTTCTTGGAACCCAAGGGCAAGAGTAATTTGGTTACACGAAAGAGCCGACCCCCCAACAAGGAAGATCTCACTCTTGCTAATGTTTGGTCTCAGCCCACTCTAGGAGGAAAAGGTATTAAGGCCTTCATTTAGGATAGAAACCGAAGTCATCTCTGCTTCACAAAAGAGGAAGACGTCATCTGCAAAGAATAAATGCGAAATACCCGTTGCCTTGCATCTCCAGAAGAATTTGAACTTAGGCTACCTTAAACAATGGTCGAGAATCCCCGAAAAAACCTCCATGACCAAGGTGAATAAATACAGGGACATAGGGTCCCCCTAACAGAGCCCGCGGCCACTAGTGAAAAAACCATGCAGCTCCCCATTTAAAGAAAAGGAGAATTTCGGCGTACGGACACAAACCATGATAAGATGAATCAGTCAATCAGGAAAACCAAAAGCCTGTAGCACAAGCTCGAGAAAATCCCAATCCACTGCACATTTAGGCGAATGGAAGCCACTGAAGAGCTCCTGGGCCAGGAGAATATTGTCCCTAATTCGCCGTCCCTTGACAAAAGAACTTTGAGAAGGGCTTATAACATCTTGAAGAATGGTAGCCACTCGGTTGGCCAAGATCTTGGTAATACATTTATAAATTGTATTATAGCAAGCTGTGGGTTTGTAGTCTGAAACTGCAGAGGCATTGGACTCTTTCGGCACCAGAGCTAAAATAGTGTTTTTTATTTCACGAAGAAGCCAACCTGAAATAAAGAAGTCTCTGACCGCTTCCAGGACCAATGGCCTTACAACCTCCCAGTTTTGTTTGAGAATTCAATAGTAAATCCATCAAGCCCAGGCGCTTTACCTCGAGGTATGGAAGGTATAGATAGTCTTTGTAAAAACATACTTTTAGATCGAGAGCCATTCGTTGGCATCCTTCTTGTTTCTACAGAGTGGTCCAGGCCGTAAGTCCCTGAGTGGCTGTTAGACCGCTGGTTTAGCTTTGTAACGGTTCTGAAGAAGGAATAGTTCCGATCTTAAGCATGAGTTTACTTAGAAGATCTACATCTTCCTCTAGTTCTCTATCACAAATGGACTCAGATCCAAGTCCTATACATAGAGAAGAAGTAAGGATAGAAGATTTCAACAAATCTATAGAAAATTGGGAAATTCCTAAAATACAAAGCTTAAGGAAATATACAAACAATCAAAATTGAAATTTTTCAAAAAATCAGATTATGTTATAGCCACCGAAGAAAGAGATATTCCTCTTTCTAATTCCTATGAAAAAATACATCTTTTGAATCAGGAGTCAATCAAAAAACATAGGCAAAAATACAATTATATTCATATAGGACTAGTCCAAGTAGGAGTCAAGCCTCTTACAAAAGAAGGTCTTGATACTTCCATTCTCTTAGTTTTACGAGATTCACGTCTCTTAAACTATGATGAATCCATCCTCGGTACAGTAGAGACAAGTCTCTCGCAAAGGACCAATACATTTTGACTGTGATCCCAATTTCTGTTTCCCTCAAAGATAAAAACATTCTTAGAGCTCTCACACTTCAAATCAAAACTCATAATTACAAAGTGGCAGATGGATCTATTCCTTTAGCCCTTGTTTATAGAATCCATTACAAAGCCATGTCCTCCGCCTTTGGAGAAAATGCTTTCAAATATAGTCCAAGAGGAGAAACACTTCTCCTCCAAACCGACATTTCTAGAGCTAATACAACAATTCCTAGGTCTATCAATTGGAATCAAGTTACTTTACGAGAACAATGGGAATTAGAAAACCAAATTCCCCAACAAGTTGTTCAAAATACAGATCCTACTAATGTCATTCAACATCCGAAGGAAGAGTGACCATTAGGTTTCCTAGAAGATCTTTCGATTCAAGATCTAGTCCTTCTTTTCACACTTCTTATACAAGGTCTATAAATCTTAATCCCAATCTTCCTCCTATTATCACCATTCCTCCAAGTACACATAGAAACACTCCCGCACGTGATACTACACCTTTACCTCCTTCGTCTAGTAGGAATAATCATGAGACACCACCTGGACCGGAAATTAGTGGCTTAGATAATAGATTAGGGATTTCTAGGCCGGTTTACCAACAAAACCAGCTGAACCGGTCTAGAAAACACAGATTCTCCTCATCATTCTCCCACTTATTCACAAATGATAGATTCCGAGCTTAATGTTTTAGAAAAACATTTTGAACCAAATAGAGCATTCCTTAACAAAGAATTCAATTTGAAGACAACAAACAAATTAGGGAATGGTTCTTCAAAACCTTTGCGACAAAGCAAAAGATATCAAACAAAATTATTACGACTACATATACGAATATGAAGTCCATATATTTTTCTTTGATTGGTTAGAAGAACAATTTCTTGAACCAAAAGAAATAGTTGTCTTAGATCATCATTATAAGTGGAAACTTGATAATGGTGAAACCATAGAATCCAATATCCTCCTCTTAGGAGAATAAAAATACAACATGGAGATAGTGAGGTAATGACTACTCCTTTCGAGGCTTCCGAGACAAAGGAGACTCTCTTTACACTCACAAAGTCATAGAACAAAACAACTATACAAACCAACATCGGTGACCATAGGAAAACAGTTAAATAGGATAGAATCCACCATCCGAATCCTACTCAACTCATCACACCAACGAGACACGCTCAAAAAGCCCATTTTTAAGGCCTTTGAATTCCCCAAAAATCTTAGCCCGGAGTTTGCCAAACCATAGAACAAAAGAAAAAACTCCTAGGGAAATCAAAGCTCGAGCCCACTCCTATTTTAGACACTCCTAAATTCCAGAATCTTATCATCAAAGACACTCGGACCAACCCACTATCGTACCTTGACCAAACCCTCGATGATTCGATAATGAGTCGGTTAATGAGATTAACGAGACTCAATTGGAGACAACCTCGAAGCTTTATTATAGTAGAGCTACCCCACCAGACATTGCCCAAGAAGAATCATCACAAAAAATACAGAATAAATACTCTCCTGACGCCATTTATGAATGGAACATTGATGGTGTCGCCGAAACCAATATTATGAACATTCTTAACAACATGGTGATGCTTGCTAATGCCTACAAAACACAGCAAGATGTTTTCGACCATCTTTGTTGCTAATCTTTTAGTAGCCGGTTTTTTTGGACAACTAAAAGGTTGGTGGGATAACTACCTGATAGATGAACAAAAAACACAAATTCTAACTGCTTATAAGGTAGATGATTTTGGCCAACGCATGGATGATGATCAAGGACATCTCATCCAAGATGCGGTTAATACTCTTATCTATTCCATCTCACAACACTTCATAGGAGATCCTTCACATATTAGAGATAGAAACCAAGATCTCCTTTCCAATATGCGTTGCAAATCCTTAGGAAGATTTAGAGAATACAAAGAACTTTTCTTTCAAAGGGTTCTTATTAGACCCGACTGCAACCAACCTTTTTGGAAAGAAAAATTCTTAGCCGGTTTACCTCAAATTATAGGTGACCAAGTTAGAGATAAAATTAGGGAAGATTACAGTGGTCAAATTCCTTATGATCTCCTTTCTTATGGAGAAATAGTCTCTTATGTCTATAGACAAGGAACACAAATGTGTAATACAATCAAATTACAAAGACAACTCAAGGAAGAACAATCCCTCACCAATAGAAGTCTAGGAGATTTTTGTGCTCGGTATGACCCTTCTTATAATGAAAAAACAAAACCAAAATGTAAGGGAACTTGTCCTCCGAGAAAGAATTAAAGAAACATCGTAATAAACCTCGAGTCCGTAGGAATAACCAAAGACACCGAGTAACCAAAATAGACCTCACACGGATAGAAAATTTTTTAAAGACATTAAATGTTACTCTCGCGGTAAAAAAGGTCATATTTCAAAATCTTGTAGAATTAATAAGAAATTGAATGAACTTTCTTTAGATGACAACACTCTTAACCAGTTAAACAACATCTTTATACAAAATGGTGATACTTCTTCGATGAGCGCTTGAGGAAGAAGGTCTTGATTAATGAGATAGAATCCTCTTCTAATTCCGATTATGAAGATGCTTATCCAGAAAAACCCATTTCTGAAGTAAACGTCTTAACAAAAGAAGAAGAATTCCTTCTCAATACTTTGCGATAAAATACTTGACCCCGAAGCCAAAAAAGAATACTTAGATAGGCTACACTCCTCTATGAATATTACTTCTAAGCCAAATACTTCCTACAATCTTAAAGACATTTTGAATAGAAACAAAAAACCCCGAGTCTAGACCTATAAATATTAATGACCTACAAAGCGAAATTAAACAACGAAATTAGAAATACATGCCTTGAAAGAGACCCAATTAGAAATGAAACAAGAAATTTCTGTTATCAAATCTCTTGTCGTAAAAGGAAAGACAAAACTTGATGACCAAAATGAAATCACCAGTGCCGCCAATACCTCGATCCAGCCTTTCTTATGTTGTTAACGAAATAACATCTAGAAAATGGATAATAAATATTAAAATAAAAATCAATAATGAGTATATTATTGAAACAACGGCACTCTTTGATACGGGGCCGACCTCAATTGTATCAAAGAAGGCCTTGTTCCAACAAGATACTTTGACAAAACTTCGAATCCTTAAAATCAGCCTCGGGAGACAAAGCGAATATACAATACAAGTTACCCGAAGCTTTAATAATAAAAGACCAAATGTCTTACAAAACATCTTTCCTTTTAGTTAAAAACATGAGGCAACAAGTTATCCTTGGAACACCTTTTATACAATTAATCCAACCTTTTACTGTTACTAACGAGGGTATTGAAACTCATGCTTTAAATAAAAAAATCACCTTCAATTTCATAACAAAACCCCGGAAGAGAAGCCTTAACATTTTACAAGAACATTCCATTTCAGAAATAAATTGCCTTATAAAAGACAAAGAAAACCAGCTTGAATTCTTAAAAGAAGATTTAGAATTCAAAAGGATAGAAGAAAATCTTTTAAATCCTAAAATTATAGAAAAAGTAGCTTCCCTACAAAAACACATAGAGAAAACCATATGCTCTACCTTACCCAATGCCTTTTGGGAAAGAAAAAAGCATATTGTAGACCTGCCCTATGAACATGATTTTTCGAGAACAAAATACCTACAAAAGCTCGCCCTACACAAATGAACCAAGAAGTTCTAAAATTTTGTCGATCGAAATACAAGACCTTTTGAGTAAAAAACTCATAAGAAAAAACCAATCACCATGGAGTACATTCGGCTTTCTATGTCAATAAAAATGCCGAACTAGAAAGAGGAGTTCCAAGATTAGTTATTAACTATAAGCCTCTAAACACAGCCCTTAGATGGATAAGATATCCAATACCCAATAAAAAGGACTTACTAAATAGACTCTGTAGATCTAAGATATTTTCAAAATTTGACATGAAGTCAGGGTTTTGGCAAATACAAATCAATGAAAAAGATAAATACAAGACATCTTTTATGTTCCTTTTGGACAATATGAATGGAATGTTATGCCATTTGGTCTCAAAAATGCCCCTTCTGAATTCCAGAGAATCATGAATGACATCTTCAATCCTTATTCAGATTACATCATAGTTTATATAGATGATGTTCTTGTATTTTCCTCTAATATAGAACAACATTTCAAACATCTTTCTACCTTCATAAAAATTATCATACAAAATGGTTTAGTAGTTTCTCCTACTAAAATAGCACTCTTTCAAACCAGAATTAGATTTCTAGGTCATTACATCCATTTAAGCACCATAACTTCCATAGAAAGATCAATCTCTTTTTGACAAATTTCCAGATGAGATTAAAGACAAGACACAATTACAAAGATTTTTAGGTAGCCTCAATTATATTATAGACTTCTTTCCAAATATTAATATTCTTTGCAAACCTTTACACCAAAGGTTATGTAAGGATCCCCGCCATGGACTTCGGTCCATACGGACATTGTCAAACAAATAAAGATTCATGTAAAAGATATTCCTTGCTTACATCTTGCTGATCCTTCTACTTTCAAAATAGTCGGCGATGCCTCGGAATTAGGATATGGTGGCATTCTCAAACAGGTCAATAATAACAAAGAACAAGTTGTTCAGTTTATATCAAAACATTGGAATTCCACTCAACAAAACTATTCGACAATCAAAAAAGAAATACTTGCTATAGTTTTATCTATATCAAAATTCCAAGGAGATTTATTGAATCAAAAATTTCTATTGAGAATTGATTGCAAATCAGCCAAAGACATTTTACAAAAAGACGTTCTAAACATTGCATCAAAACAGATTTTTGCCAGATGGCAAGCCATACTTTCGTATTTGATTTTGACATTGAATTTATAAACGGTTCTTCAAATTCATTACTGATTTTCTCACAAGAGAATTTTTACGGGGGATACCAATATGCCAAGACCCAAAAAAGACAAAGATAAAGGCAAAGGCAAAGCCACTTTGCCGAATCCTCCAATACACCACCAAAGCCAACGGGCTTAACACCCATCAAGACATGGCTTGAAATGGCGAGAAAACAACCAGACATTCTTACACCAAACACCCTTGAAAAAAGAACATACATCATCGATCCCATGCTAGCCTTTAATCGGCTAGCCGACATGATACCAAAAGAAACAATTCTGTTACTTGCCCAGTCTTTACAAAACACAGCAAAGAAAGAGCCATCCAAGGCTATCGAGGTAAGCAACAATCCTTCTCCGCTTGCTACACAAAAACAAACGGAATACAAAAGAATTTCGAATGAGGTGGTTATTAGGCCACAGGCAACCCATCATTCTCAAATATCAAAGTTTTTCCCCAAAACATCTTTCCAAAAATACTGCGTAGAAGATGGATTTTACAATGAAGATCCAATCAAATTTGCAAAAAACATCTTCCCAAAAACTGGTTATTTAAACCACATAATACAAACAAAACCCTTGCTTATTATGAGCAAATTCTAGTGGAGACCGAATCAGCAAGGCTCACCCACTTTGCCGACAAAAACAATACAGAAAACATCCTATACTCCACTATATCCATCGGTAAAGTCATACACCCCTCAAAGGCGGGGAGAATCACCTCATACACCCAAAAAATTCCAAACTAGACTTACCCAAATCCTGCCATACTCCACATCTTATACCTACTGGGACTACCAACAAGCATGGTGGAATGTCTTCTACAGACAAAATACAAATTTCCAACATACTTGGCTAGTATTCTTCAAAGACAACTTCCCCAGACAAAGCCTACCAAACCGGTTTAACTCTTGGTGGGATTTCTTTGGTCCTTTGGACGTCATACTACATCCCATCGTCAATCAAGGATACCAAACATTTCGTAAACACTTCATACCAAATCAACATGATTCAAGGTTCCCATGCCTTATGCATTTTTTCATAATATTCAAAATCTCATGGGTAACTTGACTTGGGAATTTGGATACAATACATCCACCAATTTAATACCCGTACTCATCCGACAATACAAGACAAAATGGTGGGATGGGTTCAATCGACATGAACAAGGATGCGAGACCGGTTCGGACATGGCTAAATAGCCAAAAAAATCAAACAACCACAGTCCCATCAAATACATCTTTTTTACAAGAAAAATCCATTGCAAGTGCAAAGCACTAGCCGTCCGGAAGCAAAGAGGAATACCGCAACATCCTCGAACAATGCTCTACGAGCGGAAGGATCACAATGTGGATCTTCCAAATCTCAAGACAATACGAGATGGATCCTCCCGGTCACATCACGGTGGAAACACCAATGAAGACGGCGCTACGGGATCAATCTAGACAGAAATTAAAATCAAGACATCACATGCAGACACTATTACAGCGGCGCAAAGGCTATACACTACAGCAAAATAGACATACACTGTTCATTATTCACTGTTCACTCAGTACTGTTCACTTTACACTGTTCAACACTGTAGCACATCCTATAAATACACTCCTCCGGCACAAGAGAAGGGGACTCGAAATTTTTCAGATTTTACTCCTCTCTCCATCCTCTTCCTTCCATCTTGTAACCCTCATTCCTTCAAGCCTCAAACTTTCTTACCTTGTACCCCCTGGTTTCAAAGTAAGTTAGTTTTCAAATACATAGTTTCATACAGGGTTACCAACTTACATGATAGTTGGTTAACCATTTCTTGTAATACAAACATCGATACTCCCTGGAGTGCGGATTACCGCCCTAGTGGATGACTTGATGCTTTAGTTTCGCATCTTTCAATACATGTAATTTTAATTTCCAGTTTATGTAATACAAGTTCAGACCACCTTCATGGTTGGTTTTTGTTTATGCATACTCTTACTTTATATTCTATACATTGCTTTTTGTCTTTACATTATTTTTAATTCTCGCGATTTTATTTAAGTTCTTTACTCTCTTGTTCTTATACATTTCTTATACATTTCATTTCTAGTTATCTTATAGATCTGTTATTTTCCATACTTCCTTGTTCTCTCATATAGTACTCTCGATCCTAACCAAACTAAGTTCCAAACCTCAGCTTGTCTAGTGGGATCAAGAAGACCCCTAATGTTCCAAACTCCTATGTACATAAGTAATAAAAGATAAATATATACAATTGGAAACAAGAGGTTACCTCTGCTTAGAAGATCGACGTCGACTGGCCACCGGACCAAGGGAATCAGCAGGGGGCAGAGCAAGGCAAAGGGGCAGTATCTTATTCTTCCTATAGGTAGACTTCCTGGTAGCAGGGACAGCTTCCGCAGATGGAGGGCACTGCAAGTCCTGGTCCTCTTCATAGGCGCTGCTGACGAGGCTAGCCAAGTCATCCAAGTCATCAGCAGAACTGGACAATAAGGCTGTAGAGGTAGCCTCCACAGGTGCATCTTACAGTCCAGCAGAAGAGAGGGCGAGGGATTCCTTAGCCTTTGACTGCCTTATTTGATCCTTCTGGGCCTTACGATTAAAAGTGGAGGCCAAAGCAATTCCAGGACTAGAATCCTTCATCTTCAAAATATATCCTATTGTACTAGGATCCACCGGTAAGTCCAATGATCCCCTCTTTTGGGTCCAAGGGCTGCTTCTTTTTTTTCCTCAACACCTGCTTCCATCTTGGTTCAGGACTTCCTGGATCTACTGTAACCTCAGGACCAGGGCCGGAAATCCCATCGCGAGTAGCAGGAGCCTCATTGATTGGAACTTACTAAAGGTCTGTCTCAGCGTTAGATAACGATTCAAGAGTCGCACACTTGTGGCCAAAAGTGCTACATTTAGGACAAGCCACTGGTATCCACTCATAGTCAACCTCTACAGCTCGAGTTACTCCATTGAGGACAACCACGACCGAGTTACATTGAGGTGGCCTTGCATTGATATCGACACACACTCTAGCAAAGGATAACATCCTCATTTGCTCCGTGCGTTGGTCGACGAAAGGTCAAAAGGGAGGTTCCCAACAGCACTAGCAATCCCACTTATTGCTGGTGCGAACCAAAAGTCAAAGGGGAGGTTCTTTAAGCGAATCCAAACCGGAATGGAGGAGTGGATGTCCTTCTTTAATTCCAGCAAAGGCTTCCATTGTTGCAGGATAAAGGGCACCCTAGCAACCATTAGAGGAGCATCCTTAAGAATCTTCCTACGAAATTCCGAGTCCAAGATATAAAAACCTTGGTCATTTGCCATCACTTCAGAGAGCTTTGGTCCCCAGGCGTATTTTAGAGCTGTCTCGATCATCTTGAATGGAAGTTTCCTCCCAATGTAGTACCCGATCAGGCATTAGTGCCATTTCGAGTCTGTGGTCTGCAGCACATCCTCAGAGAGAGTAACGACAGGCTTGTTGTCCACATAAGAAGGGGGGATGTATGTTAGGTCGTATCCCTTCGTTGCTGCTCGCGTGATGTTGGCCCAAGATTGGGCGGGCGGAGGTTTGGAGCTTCGAGCTTGCTAGTTCTTGGGCTGGGGTCGAATGGAAGTGGACCTAACTCGGCTACGTCCCCGAGGATCAACCGAACCGCGAGGAGCCTTACGGGATCCTCGCTTGCCTTCCATCGAAGCCGCTGTTTCTAGTTTGGATGAGCCCACTTGTCCCGGTTTTGGGCACGGGGAATGGGGCTTCGCCCACTTACACCATCCACACCAATTTGGGCCTTACCCAACCGGTCAGTCACCTCTAAAGATGAAGAGGCCATAGCAACAGCCGAAACCCACAAGTAAACCCACAAACCCTAACACCGAATGTACATAGCAGGACTTGCAGGGCATACCAGGACAAACGCTTTGGTGAGGTTGTAAAGGGAGGTCAGGCGAGTCAATCATCCGAATTTCAGCCCCAACGAACGGCTGAAACTCCAACAGCAGCAAAAAAACCAAAACAGATGAACAGTAAATCGAGCGCCCCTTGGAGAGAGCACGATGAACAGTATAGCGAGAAGAAGAAATGGCAAAAGCTTTTTTTTCCGCAATTGTTTTTTTGTTTTGTTTTGGTAAGGTAAGAAATTTAGATTATTTCGTATTACTAGGGTGGATGCTATAATTACTTCGGTGCGCTTCTACTAAGATTTCTTCCTTAAGCTTATCATCATTGGGTACACACCAACCAACGCTCATGGAATTTCACGGTTCCATCTTCCGTAATGCAAAAATCACTTACTTTCTTATCCATGGCTTTTGTCCGAAGCTTTTGAATCTCCGGGTCAACCTGCTGTAATGTTTTTATCTTCTGTATTATATTTGGCTCAATTTTAAGCGTAGCCAGTAACCCTGCAAGTCGTCTTATCTCAAACTTGAAGTCAGAATCACAGATTTCTTCTTGGAGATTCCATTCTTGAGCCATTATTTGTGTAAGAGAGGATTTACGGCTAAGGGCGTCAGCAACTTGATTTGCTTTACCGTGATGGTATAATATTTCATAGTCATAGTTCTTCAAAAGTTCCATCCATTGCTTGGACGTATAGGCCAGCACTTTACCATGCTGCATTAACACACAGCCAAGTCCTTTATGCAAGACAGAATTGTGAGTACAAGAGCCATTGTCAGTCTTTGTTTTAATTCTTGAAAACTCCGTTCACATTTATTTATCCACTCAAATTTCACATCCTTAGTAATTGAGTGAGGGGAGCGGCAACGCTAGAGAATCATTGTACGAATCTCTGATAATATCCAGCCAAGCCAAGGAAACTTCGAACTTCAGCAATTGTAGTTGGAGACCAATTTATTACTGCTTCCACCTTAGCAGGATCTACTAATATCCCTTCACCAGTGCGGTTTAACAAGAACTCGCACTTACTAAATTTCGCATATAGTGCGTGTTCTCAAAGCATTTGCAACACCACTCTCAAGTGTTGCTCATGTTCTGTCGTATTCTTTGAATAGACTAGAATGTCGTCAATAAATACTATGAAGTGATCCAATTTATAATGGCCTTAACATTCCTGCTAGCTGACTTGTTGCTTTCTCTTGTTGGCATGTTAGAAATTTTGAGACGTGTTTGGCAATATCGGTTTCCACCAATGATGTTGGCGAAGGTTTTGGTACATTTTTGTACGTCTTAGATGCCGATGAAATGTTACGATCCCATCATCCGCTATTTGGCAATCGAAATTCTTTCCCTCTAACATCTATTTGATGAATGCTATAGTTACTTCTATGTATTTCATGATTGTGGGGCTCCACCCAAAAGTTGTTGCGATTGTCGTACTGTTATAACACGTGACTGCTGCCTTTCTCGAGGGCAGTCCCTAACTATGTGGCCCTACCGTCCACACCAAAAATATCTGCATAGAATTTGGCCTAGCTCATTTCCATGTTGTTTACTGTCATGTGACAGGGACCATTCAAATATTGTATCCGCTCAGTCATTTGGCTACTCCTCGCTCAGTCATAGATTAGGCCTTTTTGGCCCTACCGTACTGGTAACACGTCTGACGTTATTTGATGCAATTTGGTGACTTGGCCTTGTCTTATACCCCGCCTCTTTTTCTTTCCCTCATCAAGTCCTGCTCCACGAGGTGGGCTCTCTCGTAAATTTCATTATAGAGGCACCAACTAATTCCTAATATATGCACTTAGATCATTAAAAAACCTCTTGGCCTTATCCTCCTTAGTCTTGATCCATATTGGTCCACTGTCAGATTATCCTTAGCACGGTCTCAGAAAAATACTTTCCATGAAATGCCCTAAGGAAATTTGCCCAAACCACTTATCGTACCAGCCGAAAATTCGTTGGTATCTAAAGATGAGCACACATGCATTTATGTGATGTATGCATGATGCAAGTAAAGTAAAGTGACTTGGATTCATAGGCTTTAGCAACTGATGGCCACCATTTTGACAAGAATTAAAGCTCCTTATCATGAGAGCCGGTATGATAGGCAATACCTTCGTTATCACAAGATCATCCACTTGAAAGTGCTTGAGTCGAATCTTCCAATGACCATCACATAAAACTCAGTCTCTTCACGTCAAGATGAAAAGACGTCCATTTGAAGCTTTTAGAATGATGGGTCTAATAACATCGATGCTTGATATTGAGAATGGGCATGCTTCAGACATTAGGAGGAGCATTCTCAAATACTTATCAACAATGCACACGTTGTATGCAACCCGTCTCCTTTTGTCAACCAGCAATATCCAGTCTCATAATCTTTCTTGATAAAAGGTGATGATTTGTAACATCCGAAAAATTCCTGCATTTATATGTAGAAATTCAGTTTCGATTCATGTAACATGTGAAAATTCAAGCTATTCATAAATTGATTTCCAATAGTGGCGGTGAAGCATGTAATGCTACGTTGATTGATAATGGAGACGGGTATGTTTGATGAGATTTTTTGCAGAGATGCTTAGAAAAATGTGATCTAAATTATGGAAAAGTCAGAAAAAAATTTTGACGACCGGAAATATTTTTTTTTATTTTTGGTATTTAAAAAATTGAGAAAATTCGGAAAATTAGAAAAAAATAGTTGGGACATGGGAAAACACTTGGGAGGCTATTTTATGACACAAAAAAATTTTAGGAAGAAGAATGGATTCAATCGGACAAGAAATGATCGGTGAAGTTGCAACCGGACCATGGTCGGTCGGCCCCGATCGATGCCCGATCGATCCCCGATCGATCATGGATCGATCCTGCT
Source organism: Eucalyptus guilfoylei (assembly GCA_016097605.1). NCBI lineage: Eukaryota > Viridiplantae > Streptophyta > Magnoliopsida > Myrtales > Myrtaceae > Eucalyptus > Eucalyptus guilfoylei. The sequence continues at coordinate 39,354,442 of CM027861.1, forward strand.
CGACCGGGATCGATCATGGATCGATCCTGCTCGACCGGGATCGATCATGGATCGATCCTGCTCGACCGGGACCGATCCATGATCGATCCGCACGGTGCATGGATCGATCCACACGGCCGAGGCCCTCGACCACGACCGGGATCGATCGGTCGTGATCGATCCGCACGGTGCAGGGATCGATCCCGCTCGACCGGGGCCGATCCATGATCGATCCGGACGGTGCATGGATCGATCCACACGGCCGAGGCCCTCGACCACGATCGATCCCGCTCGACCGGGATCGATGCTGATCGATCCCGCTCGACCGGGATCGATGCTGATCGATCCGATCGATCAAGGGCCTCGACCACGATCGATGCATGATCGATCCACACGGCCGAGGCCCTCGACCATGATCGATCCCGCTCGACCGGGATCGATGCATGATCGATCCGATCGATCCAGGGCCTCGACCACGATCGATCCCGCTCGACCGGGATCGACGCATGATCGATCAGCACGGCTGAGGCCCTCGACCAGGATCGATCCCGCTCGACCGGGGCCGATCCATGATCGATCCGATCGATCCACGATCGATGCATGATCGATCCGTACGGCCGAGGCCCTCGACCACGATCGCTCCCGCTCGACCGGGACCGATCCATGATCGATCAGATCGATCCAGGGCCTCGACCACGATCGATGCATGATCGATCCACACGGCCGAGGCCCTCGACCAGGATCGATCCCGCTCGACCGAGATCGATGCATGATCGATCCGATCGATCCCGCTCGACCGAGATCGATGCATGATCGATCCGATCGATCCAGGGCCTCGACCACGATCAATCCCGCCCGACCGAGATCGATGCATGATCGATCCGATCGATCCACACGGCCGAGGCCCTCGACCAGGATCGATCCCGCTCGACCGAGATCGATGCATGATCGATCCGATCGATCGGCACGGCCCAGGGC